>OZ018396.1:60162790-61590578 GCA_963969525.1 Ontholestes murinus
TGCGCATTTCCCTTAGCGCTGCAGCCACCTCCCTAGCGAATACTCCCCTCAGATGGCTCTGTATAACAATGGCAGCGCGCTGTTTCTTCAAGAAGTCAATCCTACTCCTCCATCCTTTATAAGCGTGCTGTACCTTCAGCACCGCCTTCCTAATCTGTCCGTATTCTTTCCTGGCTATGTACATCTTATAAGTTTTCTGTATCAGAATTGCCATTTTCGCTTGCATCTTGTTCCTAGTGTCTTCCAAAGGCTCGTGAACGTGCGACCGCATGAATACTTTGGTTTTTCCTATCTGCCACTCCGTTTTTGGTATGTTATGACTTTCGATTAGAGTTCTGCACGCCTCGCGAGCATCTTGAGGTAATCTGTTTTTATACAGGCAGTGATATCTGGCAATGAAATCGTTGAAGTCCATGTGTATGGGAAAGCCCTCTTTACGTATGCGTATTATATCTAACATTCCTAAATATTTTAATTGGTCTAAGACTAGAGTATTGTCGAAATTATTCGGATCTTTGTTGGCGTTCGGCTTGATGCACCTGACGTACCACGGTGTTGTTGATTGCAGTACGTCCACTAATGACTGTAGTTGGTGCCTGAATGTGTCCGACACCGTCAGTTTACCTTTGCTTGTTCCTCTTGACACTGTCGATGCACCGTTCGCTGAGAAATATTCAATAATTAACTAAATCACACTAAACCCGTGGTGTAACATTTTTATGTTAATTAGAAGATTATTAGGTTTTATTGGATTAATTAGTAATTGGTTTACCTGCATTCTTCCCAGGTCCACAAGAATTTAAGTCTTGATACGTGGACAAATCCTGGATGAATTCAGATGTGCTTCTGGAAAGGATGTCGAAGAACACGTCCTGTTGTACATCCCTGTTTTTATCAACAAAGCCTTTAACGTTGTAAAGAACTCCTCCTGCATAGTGCCGTACACCGAATTCTAATTCCCATTTGCGTTTGTCATCACCTATACATAAAAAAAAGAAAACATTAAAATCGTATAATCAATAATTAAATTAATGTTGTAAATTACACATCATCGAATAAATTAAAATATTGTAAAGAGATTTTAAGCAGTAAGGATTTAATAACTTCATAACATTCTTCACATCAGAGCAAAAATGATATCTAACACTTTGTCATACCCCGTTAGTGAAGATAAAGACCTGTTTAAGAAATTAAGCAATTTTAATGGATATAACATCCGGAAGGAGGCATTCGAAATACGGAACTTACTGAAGAAAATCAACAATTTGGAAGCCAACCAGAAACTGAAACCGCTCTCTATTGGGCCAGAAAAGGTTAGGTCATTTATTTGTACACTTAATATATGAAATTAACATATAATTATCTATTGTATAAATGTATCTAACGTTTAAAATTTTAGTTACAAATAGAAAATACTTTTCAAAACCTACCTTTATAATATCGTTCGTGATTATCAAATTCGGCGTGTAGATTCGATACAAAAGAAGCGTCACATCCTCTAGGCATATGACATTGTTCCGACAGCAGTCTAAGAATACATCTCGGCGGTTTCTCCAACAACTCCAAACACAGAGTATTGTCAGTAAATTCGATATGTCTGTACTCGATTTCTTCCGATTTGTACTACAAAACAAACCGTTTTTTATAACGTTTCGAACAAATAACCAAAACGATTATACTTACAATTTCCTGTTCGAGTGCAAACACGTAATGATTGAAGAATTTATGAAGTTTCTCGTTCGTGTAATTGATGCATAACTGTTCGAAGGAGTTGACGGTGAAATTCTCAAAACCGAAAATATCCAGAACGCCCAGAAATCTGGTAGCGTCCTGGCCCGGATTGGTGCAGTTGTTGATGTGATTGATCAACCAGGCAAAGGTTCGCGAGTATAACGCTTTGGCCATCGCGTGTCGATTCTCGCCAGCTTCTTGTAATTTTAATGGAATCTCGGTGATGTTACCGCGAACGTTGATTTGCCTCAATAACACCACTTGCTTTAAATTCTCCATTTCCAAACCTAACAAACCGGATACGGTTTGTAAAATTTGTATATCTTCATCTGTTAGATCACTTTTTTCTCCATCAACATCCTGTAATAATAATAAGTAGTTGAAAACTTTGCAATATTTATACAACGATATAAAATTGTAATTAATGTAAAATATAAGTTGAAATTTTTGATGCAATTATCTATCCAATTACCCTAACTAACAATGTTGCACACTCGTTATCGCAATTATTGGTTTTGATATCTTCGGATGTTTATATTTACCTGGAATGTTAAGTTTCCCAGCCATAAAATCGCAGACAACGTTTGGAATATACCGTTGCACATATTTTGAGGTACTTGGAGTACGTTGAAGGCTAAACGTAGATTATCTAAACTTTTGGCATCTTCTTGCAGCTTGGTGCAGCCCGATTGGTTTAGGTACTTGTAGAATTCGGCGGGTTTCAGGTGTAACTGCGTGGCGAATTCGCTATTGTGCTTGGCGCCCTCTATCAGTTGATAGAAGACGTGGTAGTTTCGCTCGCCGGGTCCTTGAAAAGTCAGCCTCGACTGCTCCAGGAGATAGTCTTGGATTATACAACCGGCTATCATCCAGCGCGAGTCGAAGCACACCTGCATGAACTTTCCAAATCGACTGGAGTTGTTGTTTCGCACGGTTTTGGCATTGCCTAAAATACAAATAAATAATTAGGGAAATTTTTGGCATTGCTTAAAATAGAAATAAATATATATAAACTTTTTTGGCATTGTTATTGATGCTTGAGGCTATTACTTTATGATACATTTTTGAACCAAGTAGAAGAGGAACGCTCAGGTATATGTGAATGATGTTTCTTCAGCACTTTTTCCGTCTTAATTTCCCAAGAGTTTCTATGAACCGATTTGCGGAGTATAATGTCATTTGGAATGGCCAAGCCAATCTCCTGATATTAGTGTACTAAGCTTGTCTGATTTATTCCTTACCGAAAGCTTCTAGAATGGTATTGGCTTCAATGATCTGCTGTTCTATCCACGTTGACACGCCACTAGTTACAGAGCATAAATACTGCAGAATGAAACGTGTATTTTCTGTTTTCCCAGCACCACTTTCTCCGCTTATCACTAAACTTTGGTTCATGTGTTCTTTGCTTTGGTGTATAGTTTGTAAAGATACGTAGGCCGCTTCGGCGAGGGCGAAAACATGGGGTTCCTCCGTGCCCATTTTCTTCCCTTGGTACTTGGATACATATTCCTAAAAGACAATAAAAAAAACAATATTAGAAGATTCTACAAGTACTTGTTAATTACTGGATAATAATTTTTCTGCTTGAGATTATATATCTATATTAATAATAACAGAGATATAAATTTTAATTTATGATAAAATAATCAGGTGTAAATTACGCTAACAAACCTAATTTATTATCATCAAAAAATGCCATTTACCTTTCGGTGTAGGCTACAAACCTAATATAATTAATGGAAATTTTACACCGTATTTTTATTGAATTTTCATGTTATCGATATCTAGACTTGAAATGCCCTATATAACATTGTAAAATTAATACTTTCTTTTAAATTGATAACCCAATTAAATATTATAATGCTTCATTATCTGCGTAATTTCTCTTCCATTGTTAACGTACGCCGCTAAAATTAAACCAAATTATGACAACAGCATTTCCATTCGTGAATACCATTTTTTTTAAAGAAGCAGTCCTAACCTGGACAATGGCGACGGACAATACGAGGAAGCACAATGCACGGCTCGCATATTAAGCGAGCACTTAAATTATAAAACTGATACTTGCTTACCTGTGAGTAGATGTCAATGGCCTTATAAGGGTTGACTGCCACTAGAATGGATCCGGTGTAGGTCTACAAATCTAATTAAGGAAAACTAGGTGAAAAATTCGCCGACGCCGCCGAAAAACTGCACTCAACGTAAAAAGTTATCGGATAATGGTTAAGGAGAGACGTTATGTAGGATGGTCAGCAGTTTTTTTCTAATTGTTAGTTGTTTGCAGGATATTATCAATCAGGGTGGCTACAAGAGTTGAGTGGGGATTAAACATTATCTGATTAGTTTTGCATAGAAATGGTAATTAATAAATTCTTAAATAATTATAAACACAATATGTATTTGAAATTCTAAACGGTATAATTATTTAATCACGCTCCTAAGTTTAATTTTATTATTTATGCCATTTGAATGTTATAAAGTTTCTTATTCTATTTGCGTTTTATAGCTTTTTTAACAAATTCTTTTATCTATGTATAGATGTTATAGTTCTGTAATTAATAATTAGAATCTACAACGTAAAGGACTTTAATACATTTTTATTGTTGTGTAATTAGCTCGCAGTTAAATTCGATGTTAAATTTTAGAGATTATGAAGTCAGATGAGATTTCAAAACATAAATTTAAAGTCGTATTCTTTTAAATTGTAAAAACAATCAAATAATCGATTTTAAATGATAATGAAACAATTTATCAATTATTTTTATTATTTACTTGATTTCTCGAATAAATAACTTTATTTTTAACCAGTTGGAAATAAAGAGAAACACACATCCACCTACATTTCCGGACACTTTATATTTACTTAGCGACCTGCGTACGTATTTATATACTTGATTTATATTTCCGGAGCAGAGCTTCAACTATTTCCTTGTTAAATAAACACTCTTAAGTAGATCTATTTATCTGCACAATATTTATCTGGCAATCGTACAAGTATACTTAATCTTGGGTTATTAAGGTAAAAATTATTACTGCTTAAAATGTTGGGCTTTTTCGGTGTTCTCGAAATCTATAAGAGATAGAAAAGTTCTGGTTCATAATCTTTTAATATGAAAATGAATACATATAGAATAGTCAAATAAATAATTATTTATACATTAACCACTTTCAAAGAATGAGATAAAATTTGTTACAGACAAGGGTGATTATAAAGTAGATAGTTGAAAAGCTGTTATTTATTTTATTTTCAATTACAATAGAACATCAGCTCCGGTAAAAAATGCTCGCCTTCAAGAATAGGGTTTTAATTAAAGTTAAAAATGTATATGTAGGGTGGGTGGGTGGCCACTATCCCACCCTCCAATAATTTAACATAAACAAGAGTTTGTCGTGAATGCTTTTAACATAAACGTAATCATTTATGAAGTAAATTTTAATAAACGTTATGAATTATTTCAATTAAACCCTTGCTAATGTTTTAATGATTGGAGGGTGTGATAGTGGCCACCCACCCACCCTACATATACAAAACTCTTTACACTCAAACTCTGCTGCCCGCATTTGTTTTACAACAATCGCAACTCTTTGTATTTCCTTTTAATTTAAAAACTAAAAATAATGTTTTACGTATAAAAATTTCTATTCAATAATAATGGTTGGATAATTATTGGTATTACTATACCTCCTTATATTATAGGCTATAAACCATTCACCAATTCTACTTTTAATATTTTAACCTCAATCACAAATTCTTGATCGATTTTCAACCAAAAAAAGTAGAAAGAGTTATTTTTTGTCAAAATTATCGTATCTAAAAACACTCTTTTAGTACCGATGAATTCCTACAATAAAATTATGGAAATTCTTGCATCAATGGATTCCTACAATCAAATATATATAAAACAAGTTAAAATCTAAAATTTGAACTTCAATTGTTTTTCAGTTTTTCCACTACAACTTCCAAAATAATTATCAGATTATGGAAATTCTTGCATAAATGGATTCCTACAATTCAATTTAATTAACCAAGTAAAAATCTAAAATTCGAACTTCAATTGTTTTTCAGTTTTTCCACTGTAACTTCTAAAATAATCATCAGATAATGGTAATTCTTGCACCAATGGATTTCTACAATCCAATTTATTTAAATCAAGTAAAAATATAAAATTCGAATTTCAATTGTTTTTCAGTTTTTCCACGATAACTTCAAAAATAATCATCAGATTATGGAAATTCTTGCACCAATGGATTCCTACGATCAAATTTATTTTAATCAAGTAAAAATATAAAATTCTAATTTCAATTGTTTTTCAGTTTTTCCACGATAACTTCCAAAATAATCAACAGATTATGGAAATTCTTGCACCAATGGATTCCTACGATCAAATTTATTTTAATCGAGTAAAAATATAAAATTCGAACTTCAATTTTTTTTTAGTTCATCCACGATAACTTCAAAAATAATCATCAGATTATGGAAATTCTTGCACCAATGGATTCCTACGATCAAATTTATTTTAATCAAGTAAAAATATAAAATTCGAATTTCAATTGTTTTTTAGTTTTTCCCGATAACTTCCAAAATAATCATCAGATTATGGAAATTCTTGCACCAATGGATTCCTACGATCAAATTTATTTAAATCAAGTAAAAATATAAAATTCGAATTTCAATTGTTTTTTAGTTTTTCCACGATAACTTCAAAAATAATCATCAGATAATGGTAATTCTTGCACCAATGGATTTCTACAATCAAATTTATTTAAATCAAGTAAAAATATAAAATTCGAATTTCAATTGTTTTTCAGTTTTTCCACTGTAACTTTTAAAATAATCATCAGAGTATGGAAATTCTTGCACCAATGGATTCCTATGATCAAATTTATTTTAATCAAGTAAAAATATAAAATTCGAATTTCAATTGTTTTTCAGTTTTTCCACGATAACTTCAAAAATAATCATCAGATTATGGTAATTCTTGCACCAATGGATTTCTACAATCCAATTTATTTAAATCAAGTAAAAATTTAAAATTCGAATTTCAATTTTTTTTTAGTTTCTCCACGATAACTTCAAAAATAATCATCAGATTATGGAAATTCTTGCACCAATGGATTCCTACGATCAAATTTATTTTAATCAAGTAAAAATATAAAATTCGAATTTCAATTGTTTTTCAGTTTTTCCACGATAACTTCCAAAATAATCATCAGATTATGGAAATTCTTACACCAATGGATTCCTACGATCAAATTTATTTAAATCAAGTAAAAATATAAAATTCGAATTTCAATTGTTTTTCAGTTTTTCCACGATAACTTCCAAAATAATCATCAGATAATGGTAATTCTTGCACCAATGAATTCCTACGATCAAATTTATTTAAATCAAGTAAAAATATAAAATTCGAATTTCAATTGTTTTTTAGTTTTTCCACGATAACTTCCAAAATAATCATCAGATTATGGAAATTCTGGCACCAATGAATTCCTACGATCAAATTTATTTTAATCAAGTAAAAATATAAAACTCTAATTTCAATTGTTTTTCAGTTTTTCCACGATAACTTCCAAAATAATTATCAGATTATGAAAATTCTTGCATAAATGGATTCCTACAATTACATTTATTTAAATCAAGTAAAAATCTAAAATTCGAACGTCAATTGTTTTACAGTTTTTCAACGATAACTTCCAAAATAATCATCAGATTATGGAAATTCTGGCATCAATAGATTTCTACGATCAAAGTTATTTTAATCAAGTAAAAATATAAAATTCGAACTTCAATTGTTTTTCAGTTTTTCCACGATAACTTCAAAAATAATCATCAGATTATGGAAATTCTTGCACCAATGGATTCCTATGATCAAATTTATTTTAATCAAGTAAAAATATAAAATTCGAACGTCAGTTGTTTTTCATGTTTTCCACAATAACTTCCAAAATAATTATCAGATTAGAGAAATTTTTGCACCAATGAATTCCTACAATTAAATTTACTTAAATCGAGTAAAATTATAAAATTCGAATTTCAATTGTTTTTCAGTTTTTCCACGACAACTTTCAAAATCAACAGATTAGAGAAATTCTTGCACGAATGTATTCCTACAATTAAATTTATTTAAATCAAGTTAAAATCTAAAATTCGAACTTCAATTGTTTGAAGTAAATTTTAAAATTGGTTGCAGAAATTTTCAAATCATTTTCAATTGTTTTTGGTAGAAATTGAAATAATTTAACCTGTCTTTTTTTGTTTGTTCAACCGAACGTACTCTTGACCTACGACAATAAACTATGCGTTAACCTAGCGCCTATTTTCCCGCTCAAACTCCAGCGTACTCTTGACCTACCTCAATGTATAATTTCTTGTGCGGGTCAGGAGCACGAGAGGTCATTGCATTGTTTGTTGAGGTAGGTCAAGAGTACGATAGAATAAGAAATAATCAAGTTTATAAGGTTAAGTTAATATTGTGTTTATTATAGTTTAATGTTATGATTATTATAATAACGTTAAAACTGTTGGCATTAACAAAACACTAAAACAATTGAATGTCTCGACAGTAAACAAATTTAAATTACTTGAATTTAATAATTTCAAAGTGTTAAAAGTTTCCTAAAAATATATATTTATTTAAAAAAGGGAGTTATGTTTTTCTATAAATAAAATACCTGCTAAGTAAAAATAAACAATTGATAATAAAAATTGACTGATTAAATTATACCAAAAACAAAAGAACACAAGTGAAAATTTTGAAAATCAGATAAAATGATGATTAGCAATTTAGTAAACTGTTTTTTTGAATTATTTTGAAGCAACTATTAAATATCAACTGAATAACTATTAAAAATAACTGCTATTAATAATTAGCACAAGGCACTATGATCCGAGCAAGTAATCGACTAGATAATAATGACATGTATTATAGCTATTAACCCAATTTAGATTTAAACGAAGCAGGTTAAATTGGATGCTTAAAAATTAAGTATGTAAGTTATTGCATTTTGTAGATCATGAATAAGTTTAATATACCTTTATTTGGTGGTGAATAGTGTTAGGAAATTCCAAGCTTCCTGTTGGTGTGATAAACATTGGGTAAACCGAGATACAACAAAAATATAATAATATAATAGATAATTTCTTATTGCTGTTATGTATTAAACATAGTTTTGTTAGGTTAATACATTTCTTTTTAAATTTTTGCTGAGCCTTAAGAGCTAAATCACAAACCGACATTAAATAGGTCAATTTATTAAGGAAAATCCCGATTAGCACGTCTTTTATGAATTTCCTGCGAATCCAATAAATCAATTTGAAGACCTTTCTATAAAGAAGTGAATTACGTGGAACCCATATTCTATATAACACTGGAAACATTTCTCCAAACTGACAGATAGTTTGTATTTGAAAGTTTTTAATCAGTTTAATAGTTTTGTTAAAACTGCAACGAAGGAAGAATTTCTTAAATTATAACGAAATAATATTTCCTACTTATAAGTTGAAATATCTTCAATAAAACTCTCAACATATATTAACACATTCTACAACATAAAGAAAGGAATTTCATTATAATTGTTACAAACAGTATATACTGCCTTGTCATATCTCTCGCTGAAATTCTTATACCCAGAAAGAGGTGAAATATTTGATGACTAACAAGACGTTAGCCCGCGGGGAACAAACTCTCGCTTGCTCGAATTCTTTTCCACAATGGAATTCTTTCTGGATTTCTCATTGACGGGAACTTTTTCCCGCGCTATGATTAATCGGACGCGTTTTTGTAGATTACACTTCCTGCCCTACTGTCGCAAGTTTCCAGTTTCGTATCTAGACTAAGTATTAAACTACTCGACTCGAGCGTGACTCAAACGTTCCCTTTGTTCGGCCACCGATTATCGATTTTAATTTCGAAATATACTAATGCACTTTCGAGGTATTAATAGGTTTATAATGCGGAACACTTTTTTGTTTGTGTGTGTTTTTTTTTTTTCGTCGACTCGTTACGGAGATTGTTGCGTAAGAACGATTTACACCAGAGGCGTTTAGTCGTTACGTCACAGCAGTTGGTTTATTATTTAGGGTGAGTCATTATGAAAGCCCGCATCAAGAGTTACGCATTGGATGCACCACAATTGGGATGTTGGTATTCGCAGTATGAATAATAATTCTTTTTTTTGCCAATCACTCGTTAATAATTTTACTAGTTAAATTATTCTCATCAATTGTTCTATACTTTGGTAGTTAAATGGTTATAGAAATTGCATTACCAATCAATGAATAATTATGAAGATCGAATTTCATTTTAATAAGTTAATTGCTTTTTGTAAAAAATATAACATAATAATTTTTAGATTTACTTTAACTAAAACGTTGATTTTGTTAATCTTGAATTATGTGCTTTATATAAAATAAACAATTATTAATATTTAATAATTTAATATTAAAATTACAGTTGCCTCTATTGAAACCTAGCCTGAAGTATAGCCCTAGATTTGGGCAAATGACAACCAGAAACATTATGAATCACCTCCGAGAAGTTATGTTCCGCAATAGCCCCAACCAGATAATTCTCAATGTCTTCCTTATCAAGAACAGACTGCAAGGAATCAATGACATCACTGACCATCGCCTTTTCGACGCATAACGGACAGGGATCCTTATTTACCAACTCGTCAACAGTGACCGAGTGATACCTGATCGTTTTATCTTGTATGACCGATTTGAGCGGAATACGATGACTGGACGCCCTTTTCATATCCTTGCAATAGACATTAATCATAATATCGTTCAATCGCTTCTCCAAAATTTTGATATACAAATGTGCGTTATAGATGTTGACCGACGTGTTATTACCTAATAACTCCATCAGTGGAGCACTGGAGCATCGGCATTGATTAAAAATATGTTGTATTCCATCCAACACATCTCTTAACATTTTATCGTTATTTTTCAAGTCCAATTCCGCTTGATCCGCCAACGATGACCATTCCGTATATTCACGCTCGAGGTTCGCAATAGTGTTATTTTGCGTAACTAATCGTTGATCTTGAAGGCACCGTTGCTCATCGATTGAAAACTTTAATTGCATCAGCTCATTACTTAGTTCCTCCACCTCTGCAGTCAAGTGTGTAATGTATTGGAATTTACTATAATTATTCTGCTCCATTGTGCAAAATTTTGTTACAATATTATATATTTCTGGATATCCCATGTATTCTTTAATCCTATCTAATGATTCCGTGTAGTGCTGAGCCAGCTTTTCAATTTCCTCTCGATTTTGTTCCCGTTTCAATTGTTCTTTCTTTAATAGATCTTTCATAATACGCTTCTGGCCTTTTATAATTAAAAACTTCTTAACTTTCGATTCATTATCGATTCTCCTTTGCATTTCCGTCATTTGCTGAGTGTGAGCAACAAAATCTGAATATGCTTTACTCCGTAATTTATTAAGTTTTACAACCCACTCCTCTCTTTGATCATAAGTCATCGTAGCTTGCTCAATGAGGTCGATCATGTACCCTCTAGCACTAGATAGATTGGTTAGTAGCTTATTCCAAATTTTATTAAATTGTGTCCTTTCTAACAATAAGTGATTTATCTCGTCCCTCAATTGCCTATTATCAGCTAAAATTAAGCAAAACCTTTTAGTAGCACAATCTAGCTTATTCTCCAACGAATCCAATATCTTAAGGTTGTGGTGATTCTTTTGAGTGAACAGGTATTCGTCCGGGATTTTCTTGTGTAAATTCAATATCCTTTTCTTAGCAAAGGTTATTTGTGTGTCCAATTCGTTTAAATAAGTCTTTTCAATTTTTATATCCGCCTCGAATTGTTCATGTGTTGTCATTAAATTCTGCAAGTTGCTCGCAATTTTAGCATCGTGATTATTATTTTCAATTGAATCGGCCAATGAAAGATCAGTTAGTATCTCATTGTATTCCCTCTTCAAGACGTTTATAACTCGCTTTTGCTTAGCTAACGTTATGTTTACCCCGCGTGCGTTCCTCTCTCGATCTAAAAGGTGATATTGACGCTGCTGGTGCAATAACTCGCTTTCGGCAGCTAACGCTAGCTTGTACTTCTCTTCTTCCGTTAATTTCTTTTTGTCCTTCTGCATGATTGATGATAAATATTAAATTCTTGTTGTATGTATGGTATTAAAATAACATTATAATGTGTAGTGAATGTTGAGTGAACCACCCCTGTTGATTGATTATATTTTACTGACTGTCATTATGAACATATATACAATCTAGATTTAATTATAATATTATGTTTTATTGTGCACAAAAGGACCACGGAGACCGCAGTGCAGGGACGCTAAGCGACACCACCTCGTGAGGATGTTTTTCTAAAAATCTTGCAATTAAAATTAAATTTTATTATATTTAGCTTATTAATGAGGCCATTAACAATTACTTTATAGTAAATATGAAATAGGATTTTACCCATTAGAAACTGACATGGTAGAAATTGCAATTGGATTAATTTTAATGTTTACTAGCATAAAAGTGTCAAGGAAATGTATTAGATGAAGTACAAAGTTTTTTTTACCGTTTTGTGTTTGGTACAGGCACCGTTCTAAAATGTAGTTAAACAGAGAAATTTTGATACATTCTTTAGTAGCATTAAATTTTTACTGTTTATGTACACAATACAGTAGGTCATTCTCGTTCTGGTAATATGAACGACGAAGATGAGGTATGTACTTGGTCTGCCAGCACATCATCAAAAATAAAGGCACTTATTCCATCAATTACTGGAACCATTTGCATAACGCTAGTATCAAAAAGAAGACGTATCAGTGCCACAAGAATTGACACAGGGGAACCTTTCGGACTGAATTAATGCCTGCGAGTAACGAAATCTATTCGTTTTTGAAGTGGATTGTGACTGCTGTTGATGGCCCAAGCAACTATCACATTTTTAAGCATTTATAAAATTTTCTTTATGACACAAAACTGGCCGCAAAAGAGACTTATAAAAAATCTAAAGTTTTGTACCTATTGTCTTCAAAATGGATAAAAGTCATCGAACAAAACGGAGTACATTTGATTTAAATACGATGTTAAATTTTATCGTCGAAATTAAGCAAAAAATGCTCGGGACATTGTAAATTTTACGAATATTTTGCAGTGAAGTACAGATTTTAATCATCATAACGAAATTCTTAAGAAATATAACCTTTTCGTTTTTTTCAGAAGACCTCATACACAATTTTTTTGTCGATGAAAGAAAAAATTAGTAATATGATTTTTGATAATTTGTAATTTCTTTTTAAAGTCGTTTAGAACTGCCATGATTTTTTAAAAATATGTCTAAGTCTATTTTTTCTAAATTTTGCGATTTTTACCTGTGGAAAATGGTAAAAATCGTCAAATGTCACAGATGTTTCCTAGAAGAAAAATAGTAGAACACTTTTTTTGCATCACCATAACTCTCATAGTTCATGTCATATTCAAAACATTTTCGTTTTATTTACTCAATATCTTATGGCACTTCTTTGAGGTGCTTCTTCAGTGTTGATATCAGTTTGTTCCTTTGCTTTTTTATAGCGTTAATTGGGCTAATCATAATGACAGACTAATGTCAAATACATCTCCCAAAAAGGGACAAAAATAGCGTATTTGCTTAAAGATATTAGAAATTAAGGATTCAGAAGCTGTCAGCATGTCTCACTGGACAGTGAATGGATATGGGCCTGAGTGGAAGAACATTGGAAACCAGTGATTCTTGCTGTCTAAATTTAAGTTCGTGTTTTATTAATTTGTGTATTCTTTTATAAATATATTATTTGTAAGAAGAACTAAAATTAAGAATAAAGAATATAGTTTGCTTTGCCACTTCAAGGTCACATATTAGTTTGTCGTGACGTTTTTCCACCGCGCTTAGCAGCTTTCAACGCTGCCAGCACCCTCTCATATTCCTTCATTGTATTTCCATGCAACATGATGTCAAACAAGCCACCTTTAATGTTTTTCAAGTCCGCTTATAATTTGGCAATTTTTCCTTGACTTGTAATACTATTCCTCTTTGCTTTCTAATTTTGAACGTAGTGTTGTAACCTTCTCTTCATATTTTAGCTTGGTCACCCAACGATATCAACATCCACTGCTCTTTTTCATCTAACAGCTTAAAAATTTCTCTCAAACGGTTACTAACTTCATCATCTTTCTGCCAATATTTCTCTGTCAAATTGTCATAAGCATTTTTTCCGTTTACATTTAACTTTTCCCTTTCTAGAATATTTAAACATAGAGCTGAATCTTTTTGAGAGTCGGGAGATGATTGAACCTCGAGTATTTCTTCTTCTTCATCTTCAACATCACCAGAGTCGTACAAAATAATAATTTATGCGCCTTACCAACGTAATCCACTTTCTCAAACCGTTTCCTAACATTTTTCTCTAGCTGTTCGTTCAGTAGATCGTACACAACTTTCTTGAGGAGAGTTTAGAAAGGAACTGGAGGAAAACTATATAACAAATAACAGAGTATTCTGGACAAAATTAAGAAATATAAGGGAGGGAAGGCGGAAAGAAATTTCGGCAATTAGAGATCTTTATCTGTAATTGTTGTAATTTCTTTCAAATCAAAACGAAACCGGAACAAATAGCGAAAGTATGGAAAGAGCACTATCATGAAAAATTCAGCCAGAAACAAATGAGAATAACAATGAAACAAGAAGAGGAAAATATAGATATAGAACACATAAGTAGAGAAGAAGTATGAGAAGGAATAGCAAACATAAAAACTGGTAAGGCAGGCGTAAAAGATGACTTGGACCCAGAAGTGGTAAAATACATCGAGAAGAATGTACAAACTGGTTATGGGAAAGGCAGAAATCCCAAAAGATTACCAAAATAATATAATTGTACCAATATACAAAAAAAAGGTGAACAAGTAAACTGCAAAATCAGTGTGCTTCAAAATATAGACTAAAATAATAGAGAAAAGGAACTAGGAGAAGAACAAGCCACTTTCAGACCAGGAAGACAAACGAATGACAATATATATAAAGAATTGACAGTGATGAAGAACTTATATTAGCATTTTGACCTAAAGGCTACATTTGACTCAATTGAAATGGAATTAATATGGAAATGCTGGAAGAAGAAGAAGATATAAAAATTTCAATTAAACAGAAACTGTTAATAAGAAAAATAATAAAAATGCAATTAAACTTATATGGGCACATGATGAGAATGTGAACGAACAACAATATTCGAAGCATAAAGTATAAAAAAAGAAAGAGGAAGGCCAAAAAATGAATTTTGGAGGCGTTTACGTTCGTGGTACATTTTCGATTTTTAAATAAAGAAAACACAACCTTTTTATAATGATGATACAAGGTAATCATTATCAAACTGTTTGATAATGATGAATTGACTTTACTAGTCACGAGAAATAAAAAATATAAGTGATATAAAAAAGTTTAAGTGTTTTCTTTATTTAAAAGCCAAAAAAAAATGGGTACAACAAGTAGCAGAGGTAGGAAAACGATGAAAATAAAAAAAAATGTTTGAATATATTTTTTGTAACTTTTGTTTGTAAAAAGGTATTTACCGTAAATAAATAAATAAATAAATACCAGGATATTTTCACATTAAATAGTAGGTATTAATAGCGGAACAGCTGATTGCATACCGCACAATCAAATGACTCGTCATTAATGTGTATTGATTAAGTAATCATCTGATTAGAATGGGATATTTTTATGTACATACCTATCTGTCGTAAAAATAAACGAGAATGTCGTGCAATGAGTCAGATTTTGAAAGCACGCCGCGCCGCAAGAATTAGCTATATAGGCAATCAAATCTAAAAAAAAGGTCAATGAAAAAGCAGAAACAGATATGAAGAAAATACGTCAAGTAGAACCAAGAGAAGAAAGAAAAGAAAATGAATGAAAGCACCATCCTAATAAATTTTGTAAAAGAAAGGGCCAAAACTATGAAAGTTCATCCCTTTGGGAGTTAGTACTACTTAATACCACCCACCCACCCTGCATATACAGTTGAACTTTAATTCCATATCGTGTCGTGGTTTGCAATAAAATTAATTACGATAATTTTTAAATAAAAAGAAATGCAAATGGTAAAATTTTGAGTGAGTAAATTAGTAAAAATTTGATGCATGATGGGTGGGCAGAGTTTAAATCAAAGTTACATAAGATTAGCTATAGAAAGTAATTTATATTTCAACTTAAATTTTGGTTTTGTTTCATTGTTTATTACATAAAGAGTTTTATTCTTTTTAAGAGCAAAATCATCAACGATTAGCATTTAAAGTTATCATGTATATGTAGGGTGGGCGGGTGGCCTCTATCCCACCCTTCAATCAGTAAAACATAAGCGAGGGTTTTAATTAAAATTTGTAAAATATAAATAAACACAAAATAATTGCAATTTTTAGAGATTTATTCATACAAATTTTTTAAATAATATTTGAGGATGTTTTACTGATTGGAGGGTGGGATAGAGGCCACCCACCCACCCTACATATACATATAAACTTTAATTACTCATCGTCTTGCGGTTTCCAATAAACTTAATTACAAAACTTTTTGAATAAAAAAGAAATTCAAAATATAAAATTATTGAGTGAGTAAATTAATAAAATGTTTATGCATGATGGGTGGGCAGATTTTTTATTTAAATTAGATAAGATTAGATATAGAAAGTCATTTATATTTAAACTTATATTTTGATTTTGTTTAATTTTTAATTACATAAAGGGTTTGAGTTGTTTTTAACAGCAAAATCATCAACGATTAGTAATTATATTTATCATGTATATGTAGGGTGGGTGGGTGGCCTATATCCGCCCTCCAATTGTAAAACATAAGCGAAGGTTTTAATTAAAATTTGTAAAATATAAATAAACACAAAATAATTGCAATTTTTAGAGATTTATTCATACAAATTTTTCAAATAATTTTTGACGATGTTTTACTGATTGGGGGGTGGGATAGAGGCCACCCACCCACCCTACATATACATATAAACTTTAATTACTCATCGTCTCGGGGTTTTCAATCAAATTAATTACAAAATTTTTTGAATGAACAAGAAATTAAAATGGTAACATTTTTGAGTCAGTAAATTAGTAAAAATTTGATCTAGTGATGGGTGGGCAGACTTTAAATCAAAATTAGATAAGATTAGCCTTAAAAAGTTATTTATATTTAAACTTAAATTTTGACTTTGTTTTATTTTTTATTACATAAAGAGTTTTATTCTTTTTAACAGCAAAATCATCAACGATTAGCAATTAAAGTTATCATGTATATGTAGGGTGGGTGGGTGGCCTCTATCCTACCCTCCAATCAGTAAAACATAAGCGAGGGTTTTGATTAAAATTTGCAAAATATAAATAAACACAAAATAATTCGAATTTTTTGAGATTTATTCATACAAATGTTTCAAATAAAATTTGACGATGTTTTACTGATTGATGGGTGGGATAGAGGCCACCCACCCACCCTACATATACATATAAATTTCAATTACTGATCGTCTCGCGATTTGGAGTGAAATAACAAACCTTTTGGAATAAAAAAGAAATTCAAATGGTAAAATTTTTGAGTGAGTAAATTAGTAAAAATTTGATGCATAATGGATGGGCAGACTTTAATTCTAAATTAAATAAGATTAAGCTATATAAAGTCATTTTTATTTAAACTTAAATTTTGATTTTGTTTTATTTTTTATTATATAAAGGGTTTTATGGTTTTTAACAACAAAATCATCAACAATTAGTAATTAAAGTTATCATGTATATGTAGGGTGGGTGGGTGGCCTCTATCCCACCCTCCAATCAGTAAAACATAAGCGAGGGTTTTAATTAAAATTTGTAAAATATAAATAAACACAAAATAATTCGAATTTTTTGAGATTTATTCATACAAATATTTCAAATAATATTTGACGATGTTTTACTGATTGATGGGTGGGATAGAGGCCACCCACCCACCCTACATATACATACAAATTTCAATTACTGATCGTCTCGCAGTTTGGAGTGAACTTAACTACAAAACTTTTTGAATGAAAAAGAAATTCAAAAGGTAATATTTGAGTGAGTAATAAAATTTTTAATGTTTGATGGATGGGCAGACTTTAAATCTAAATTAAATAAGATTAGCTATAGAAGGTTATTTATATTTAAACTTAAATTTTAATTTTGTTTTATTTTTTATTTCATAAAGGGTTTGATTGTTTTTAGCAGCAAAATCATCAGCGATTAGTAATTAAAGTTATCATGTATATGTAGGGTGGGTGGGTGGCCTCTATCCACCCTCCAATCAGTAAAACATAAGCGAGGGTTTTAGTTAAAAATTGTAAAATGTAAACAAACACAAAATAATTGCATGTTTTTAATTGATGTATTCATATAAATATTTCAAATAATTTTTAATGTTGTTTTACTGACTTGAGGGTAGGATAAAGGGAAAGTAAAAATATTTTATGATAAAAATTCTTGCTGGCACCTCGTAACTAATTGTTTGTTATGAAATGTTATGACTAATTCATATCACCGTGATAAATTAATCCAACTTATAAATGAATATGCAGAGCCAAAGGTGTGGACAGTTGACCCTAATAAACACTACAACATTAATATAGACCATTAAAAAGTGATGAATGGAGCTGTATTGTTAACAAGTCTATCTCTATTTAATTTAACTAATTAATGAAAACGCTCTATGCGTATTTATAGTTTCCTTATATCCGAGTGCCAACATCTAATTCACGTTTTGTCTCTTCGTTCATTTAACGTTTTTACTCGTACCAGTTTGGGACTAATTATATAAACAGATTGTAATGCAATATGTGTTTGTGACGTATTAAACAATAAGGCACATGTTTCGTATGCGCCCTCGAACCAGTAGCAGGCAGTTGATGCACATTTGCATGCTCGCGTTTATTATCAGGCGCAGTGAGTCATCAACCCTAATGAACTACACTACATCACTACATCCCCAGCCCACCTAAAACTCGGTGACGACGACAGGTGCCGCACACAATTCGTTCGGAAGTTCTATTGATTACGGCCACAATTGCAACCACCACGAATCCTGCCAATACACATTTGTGCATTGTATTGTAATTTACCCAAAAATAATTTGTTATTATAATTTCAAATGTAATTAAAGGTGATTTGAGTTTTTTGTACAAACTTGGATTTTTTTAAAATGTAGAATCCTGAAAGGAACTGTACAACGAAACGAGAAATGATTTGATGAAGAAGACTACCTACAGAAGACAAAGAAAGAGTAAAATCTCTACACAGCTGGTTCAAGGGCCATCAGATTTTTGTTTGAGGGCCTTATCAAAATGAATTTGAAAGTTATGTGAAGTTTACCATTCAATTAATAAATAAACACAGTTATATTTCTTAGTTCTTATAACAGGGATTAGCAAAGACTGTTGCAATTTTTGACTGGAAGTCCTAGTTTACCAGTGTGAGGATTTAAATAATTATCACCACCATTAACGGTAGTTATAAGGACGTTAGGCACGAATGTGAAATGATTTGTGATAATCTATTTTAATCATCAATATTATAATACAGTGATGCGTGAAACACACTTTCTATATTGTGTGAAATTTAGTTATGGTCATAATTAGACAATAGAAATTTTAATTTTTAATCATCAACATGTTTAAAGTGCTCAATCAGAATTTAAAGTACCTAATTTTATTTATCTTGGTTTTTATATATTGTTCCACGTATGAAAATATAATATCAAAATTATAAATAATTTAACTTTACTGATAATTTAATTAACAAAACAAAATACGTGAATACATTCTTTTATTAATAACTTTACTTTTATTAATTCGACAATACCATTAATAGTTTTTCTTTTCTTTTTTCTTTAAAACATCTATTGTTTATTCTTACAATGAGCATTTCTATAGACACAAAGAATATTTTGCTTCTTTCAGGGCTGATGATGTTAAAAAAACGTAACTTGTTCATTATTTTGCGCGAAACTTTGTTAATCAACGTAGACGCGAACTCGAAAATACCGCGCCTGTCAAAGCTTTGATTCATGCGGACATTGTCACTGCCAGATACAAGAGGAGTATATTTATCCTTTATCTCTTTGTGAAATTCTCCCTTTGGAGAACCCTTGTTATGCGTGAAGCCACGTCAACCATCGGCTCTCTCCGCCTCTACAGCTTTGCGTGCTTCAGCATAACTCGCCTTTATCAAGGAGATCATTCAAATTGGAGTGATTGGGAATCTGACATTGTTTCCCCAACACACACCATATAGTTTATCACTTGAAACGTTAAACCTTTAACCTTTAATGGTAATTATTAAAAGCACTAAATTTATTTACTGTAACATGAAATCATCATTTCTGCGAATTTCATGTTTACAAATAACTGCTTCAGCCTGTATACATACCTACTTATTGCGATGTATGAGATAGATAAATATGCACAATCTTCGTGAATGTGTAAAAAGGATACGTATATTCTGTCTTTTTCGTAACGGACCCTCAGGTTGTTGTTGATGACCTCCTCGTCGAGTGTGGACAGGCCGGTCATGTCACGGACCCCATCCTCCGGAATCGTCCCTGAAAAATAAACGACAAGTGCGTTTAATGGTTGCACAAAAATGGATCGTGTTTATAAATCGCCGAATTTTGTTTGCTTTTACTGCTCGTCTAAATATAGACACCAAATGCAAATGGTATGCATATATTTTTATTTTTTCATTCGGGGAATACATGTGGGGTCTTCTCATGGGAAAATTGAAATGCGTGTGTTTGTAGGAAAATTGAATTCCGATAATACACAATTTTATTGACAAACTTTTTACAATTTAACGTTTAAATAATGAAAAATAAATAATGAATGATGTTTTATTGTGTTAGTTTATCAAAAGGTCTTTCTACTTGAATTCAATTTATTTGTTATTTAGGAAATTAAACATAAAAGTTTAGATATAAATACAATTGTTTAATTGTGTGATTTACTTTCTGGTACATCTTGAATATGATGAAGAAAGAGACACGATTACTTTGTTTAACCACTTGATAAAGTGATAAAACATAGTAATCGTATTTCTTTCTTCATTATAAAAACAATTGCTAAAATCAAGTAGGTACTATATAATAAAAGAAAAATTTAAGCTAGTTGGGAAAATAAAATAATTAATATAAAAGCTAGTAGATCGACATGATAAATAATAATTAATATGGGATTATTTAATTTACTACATGGTTCAAAAATTAAAAAAAATCGTATTTGATATTTTTTGTTGTATTTTGAGACAGTTGCATCTCGGGACAAACTGCATTGCTCTGTTATCTTCAAGTGACCGACCAAATTAAACTAATTTAGTTCTTCAGTTAGCCACTGTGGTGTTAGTGTAGTGGGGCTGCCAACTTTAAAGCCTTATACCTTATCAGAAGAGTCTAATAGCAAAACCACAGAACCCCAAGAAAAATCTGGTAGAGAGTTTTGGCGTAGTTTCGGAAAAAGTCATACTTGTCTAAGGTTACATAAACCTGAAGCTGCAAGTCTTTCAAAGGCTACAAGCTTTAACAAAGACAATATTAACTATTTTTGATAATTTACAGCTTGTTATAGAAATATATCAGTTTAGAGCAAACGACATCTACAATCTAGATAAAATTGGTAATTAAACCGTTCATTAACTCTAAAATTTTATGTTTTAAACGTACAAAATTGTGATGTGGCCATCATAATATTTTCCCTATACTTTCTCGAAAACTATGAGGTTTACGCAAAAAGAAAATAAACTAAAACCCTCGTTTATGTTTTACTGATTGGAAGGTGGATAGAGGCCACCCACCCACCCTACATATACATATAACTTTAATTGTTAATCGTTGATAATTCTGCTGCTAAAAACAATCAAACCCTTTATGTAATAAAAAATAAAACAAAATCAAAATTTAAGTTTAAGTAAAAATGACTTTCTTTAGCTAACCTTATCTAATTTAGATTTATAGTCTGCCCACCCCACATCAATTTTTTACTAATTTACTTACTCAAAAAATTGTCCTTTGTAATTTCGTTTTTATTCAAAAAGTTTAGTAATTAATTTCATTGGATGCAGCAAGACGATAAGGAATTAAAGTTTATTTATGTAGGGTGGGTGGGTGGCCTCTATCCAACTCTCCAATAAGTAAAACATTATCAAAAAAATACTTGAAAATTTTGATTGAATGAATTTGATTGAAATTTTGCAATAATATTATGTTTATTTACGTTTTTCAACTTTTAATTAAAACCCTCGCTTATGTTTTACTGATTGGAGGGTGGGATAGAGGCCACCCACCCACCCTACATATACATATAAATTTCAATTACTGATCGTCTCGCGGTATGGAGTAAAATTAATTACATAACATTCTGAATAAAAAAGAAATTCAGAAGGTAAAATTTTTGAGTGAGTAAATTAATAAAAATTTTATGCATGATGGGTGGTCAGACTATAAATCGAAATTAGATAAGTTTACCTATACAAGATCATTTATATTTAAAGTTAGATTTGTATTGTGCTTAATTTTTTATTACATACAAGGTTATATTGTGTTGTAAGCAGCAAAATCATCAACAATTAGTATTTAAAGTTACCATGTATATGTAGGGTGGGTGGGTGGCCTCTATCCCACCCTCCAATCAGTAAAACATAAGCGAGGGTTTTAATTAAAAGTTGTAAAATATAAATAAACACAAAATAATTGCAATTTTTACAAATTTATTCATACAAATTTTTCAAATAAATTTTTATGATATTTTACTAATTGGAGAGTGGGATAGAGACCACCCACCCACTCTACATACACATATAAACTTTAATTCCTTATCGCCTCCCTGTATCCAATGAAATTAAGTACAAAACTTTTTGAATAAAAACAGAAATTAGAAAAGTAAAATTTTTGAGTAAGTAAATTAGTAAAAAATTGATGAACGATGGGTGGGCATACTCTAAATCTAAATTAGATAAGATTGGCTATAGAAAGTCACTTATATTTAAACTCAAATTTGGATTTTGTTTTATTTTTTATTACATAAAGTATTTGATTGTCTTTAGCAGCAAAATCATCAACGATTAGTATTTAAAGTTACCATGCATATGTAGGGTGGGTGGGTGGCTTCTATCACATCCTCCAATCAGTAAAACATAAGCGAGGGTTTTAATTAAAAGTTGTAAAATATAAATAAACACAAAATAATTGCAATTATTAGAAATTTATTCATACAAATTTTTCAAATAATTTTTGATGATGCTTTACTAATTGGAGGGTGGGATAGAGGACACCCACCCACCCTACATATACATATAAATTTCAATTACTGATCGTCTCGCGGTTTGGAGTAAAATTAATTACAAAACATTTGATTAAAAAAGAAATTCAAAAAGTAAAATTTTTGGGTGAGTATATTAATAACATTTTTAAGTGAGTAAATTAATAAAATGTTTATGCATGATGGGTGGGCAGACTTTAAATCTAAATTAGATAAGATTAGCTATAGAAGGTCATTTATATTTAAACCTAAATTTGGATTATGCTTAATTTTTTCATTACAAACAAGGTTTTATAGTTTTTTACAGCAAAATCATCAACGATTGTTGTTTAAGTTATCATGTATATGTAGGGTGGGTGGGTGGCCTCTGTCCCACCCTCCAATCACTAAATCATAAGCGAGGGTTTTATTAAAAGTTGTAAAATGTAAAGAAACATGTGACCATCAGAGTATTTTCCTTACATATTTCTTGAAAACAATGGGGTTTACGCAAAAAGGCTATTCTTAATAATTTGCCCAATTTTGGATTCTTTGCAATTACTTGTTATATAAATTTCATGTAACTCCTATAGTTTATTAGCAGTAATATCCAGTAAAATATAAATGTTAATGACAATGAGAAGACTCAAGAACTAACAAATTCATTTGTGCTGGATCCACTAGCTTCTATCAGTTATGGTAATGCTGTTATTGTTCAGTCTTCATTGTCTAGCTGTGATCTACAGATCAATTTAAGTCAAACAGCTGAAATTGTAAAAACCAAAATGATTCGTCTATTTTCCAAAGCTGCAGCCAGAATAAAAACCAACTACAAGGGAAAGGCATTCTGGAAGATGTCCAATATTAACTGATAGGAAATTGAAGATCAGATGAAAAATACCAAGAAACAAGGTTCTGTCCTTCCCAAACAACTATATCCTGATTGGAAGAACAATAGAAATATTCCAAGAAAGAAAAACGAAGACAAAATTTAAAAGATTTCCAATTCTGAGGATAAAAAATTATTAGAACGGATATACCCTGATAGGAAGAACAAAAATAGTCCAAAAAAGAAAAGCAAAGATACAATTCTAAACATCTCCGATTCTGAGAATAAAAAATTACTAGAAGAAATGAATACAGCCTTACAGGAGAATATTGAATGTAAAACAAAATTAAACAAGATGATCATATTTTTGTCCAAAAGTAGGCATTTTTTATCAGATTCAATATTTTGTTAAAACAGAAAGGAAAACTTTCCTTTTAAGAATTTAAACTGTTTATGAAATAAATAAGGAAGAAATAATTTGTGAACTGTCTTCACTATCGACTACAGGAACTTCGGAACATCAGAAGCAATTACTTAAGTTTCCTGTGAATTTCAATGCATATGAAAAGTCTACAATCTAACTATTAATTTATTTATTAATTAACTATTGTTGGTTTGAGTTTACGTGAAATGTTTTGTAAATGAAAATAACACACAGTTTATTCGGTGTGTTATTTTCAATCTTCTTTAAGATACCTGTTCGAATCTCTTCAATTTTTATGAGAATTAAATAGTAAGATTTAATTTTTACAATAAATTTTTTATCCACTCCTAAGGTAAAACACGGTGCATACCTTGTCAGACTTAGCAAGAGTGTAAAAAAATGCAATACTCGCTTGTTAAATACCATATTTGATTTTACAAATGTTAGCCGATTCCTTAAATGGCGGACTTCAAAATGCTATTAGTAAAATTGTTATAAACTTTACCCAAGTACAAACAAAAATGTTAATTTAAAAACTATTGCTCTTCTTCCCACACATATGGGAGGAAACGAAGAAAATTGCAAAAACAATAAGAGGAATTACATAAAGAAATATAACTCAAAGCAAAATTATACCAATAAAGTGCCATCTATTATACAATCGTTCCACTATGATTCCCTAGTTGGGTTGATAACCACCGATAATAATAAGAAACTATCAACAGCGACAATTATAACAATAATAAATAATGTAAAAGCATTGAACAGGTAACAATAAAATTAGAAGTAAAACTCTTGTTATGTTCCATTTCTTTATTAACACGTGTCAGTTATCTGAAAATAAAGAAATTGAACATAACAAGAGTTTTACTTCTCCTAACTTGAAAACTTGTTTCCATCAACAGAGTAGCAGAACAAGTATTAATTATATTAAGGTAACAATAACCCTGTCAATGACAGTCACCGATTGGTTTCGATCTATTTTGAATTCATCAGCGTAATGCAGTTGATGTTAGGAAAACTGAGTTTTAGTTTTTTGCTTTAGAGTTTTCGATAAAGCAGGATAATGCCAAAAGGGTATCATCTAACGTTTTAGAACGTATAAACGCATTGATTAATCTAATGTGGGATGAAGAAAAAATCTGAAAGGGATAAGGAATAGGACTAATAAAGTATTGTAAAAACTATAATAATAATAATTATATAACTAAATTTAATTTATAAGATTTTCTCCAATCTCAAAAACAAAAGATAAATCACTTTCAGAAGGATACTCATGGCGACTAACACTATGATTGAAAAGAAACATTATTACAATTGGTTTTGACTGACTCGGGAAAAAATTAATAAAATAGCGATAGTTTAACTAATAAATCAAAAATTTAGTTCTTGAATTTTGGAGGCGTTTACTTCGTGGTACATTTTCGATTTTAAATAAAGAAAACACTTAACTTTTTTTTTTTTTTTTTAGATTAAATACAAGCTGTGATGTTTATCTTAAATAGTAACAATATTCACTCAAGAATTATGCAGAAGTATGCGTAATAAATTCTGTTATTTTAATTTAACTCTACATACGGGATTAGATGAGATAAACTTAGCAGGAAATTAAACAAAAGCGGCTAGTCGGTATAAGATACCATTATAACGTACTGCACGAAAAACGTAATTAATTAATTCAAAAGTCTTGACAAAGAAAAAAAAAACAAGTATATGTTGATGTTGTGAATGAAAACGAGAAATAAAGAAAATGATAAACTTCAAAAGAGTACAAAATTTCATATATTTCAGATCTTTATTATACGAAAATAATAACGAAAACAAAAACATAACAAGAATAATATTAATTATTCAGATTATTCAATTATCAACCTGCAAACTGCTGAGCCATAATTTAAAGCTAAAGATATGCTAAGAGATATATACGACCAATAAATTATCTATGTTATTCAGGATAATTAGGGGGAAGTAATCTACAAAAAATCAATTGCTTATGACAGTGGAGAAAACCAGAAGAAAGTAAAGAGTGTAAAAGTAACCACAAAAAATGATGATGTAACCATCATAACACTTTCTATGTATTGTTCAGCAATATTGAACAAAAAAAAGCGTCCAAACTGACAAAACCGTATTAAGAAATTATCGATAAAATTAAATACTTAAATATTACCCAAAATGAACTTCGCCCATGATTCTTTAATTTTGTTAATTTGTATAATTATATTAAGAGAGATTTCGTTGATAAATAAATAAATATTTTGAAATTGTTATAGCAAAGTTTCTGAAAAAACTAGATGGAAGAAAAATCTTTCAGCCTAAACGAGGAACTTATTGAAAAATTCTCTAAAAGTGGAAAAAATGGGGAAAAAATAAAAATAAAACGACTAGAAGACATTAGAACTCTTAAAAAAAATATTTCAGTGATTTTTGGTGACGGCGAAAAGGTAGTATAAATCTACTGAAACAAAGCAATAAAAAAATATGTGTTTGGCATCAAGGTCTGTTGTACAGATGTTACCTCCTCAAAATTCCTTCCCATATTATTTTCATTATTAAGCAATTCCTTTCAAACATATCCCTCAAGGTCAAAATCAACAACTCCTACTCCACCTTTTTACTTCTGTATAAGGGCTACCCCAAGGATCCCCTCTATCTCCACTACTTTACAACATGTTCTGCTTCGATATTTACAACCCTGATCCTCTTTACTTTAATCCCTCTAAATATCTTCTTCAATTTGCAGATGATACAGCCCTAATTTCCCATACACCCTCCGTACCTAAAGCTCTTGAATCCCTTCAGC
The DNA here is from genome assembly GCA_963969525.1 of Ontholestes murinus. Taxonomy (NCBI): domain Eukaryota; kingdom Metazoa; phylum Arthropoda; class Insecta; order Coleoptera; family Staphylinidae; genus Ontholestes; species Ontholestes murinus. The sequence continues at coordinate 60,189,859 of OZ018396.1, forward strand.
AGCTTATTGGCACCCTGCAACTCTGGTTTGCTATATGACGAATTAAAATCAATCCCCACAAATTCCAGCTTTACCACTTTATAGTGGTTAAAACATAGTAAGTGTTTTATTCGGTGTTCATTATGAATTACCACGTAGTAACGTTCGCAACCATCATTATGACCAAGAGTGTAATTAACATCTAATTAATATAAAATGTTTCACCGCGGGTTAACTGAAAATTTAATCCATCTAAAATACAGGGTGACTGACGAAAAACCTTTGGTGGTGTATCTCGCTTATTTTTTATCTGATTTTAATAAATAAAACATCAAATTAAACCATTTTTAAAAGACTTTAATAGGATCTGAACTGTTATTTTTTCTCGCATCCAGTTTTTGACAAAATACGATCAACATTTTTTTTAATTGCACTGTATATATATATTTTTATTGATTCGCAAGGAGATTTTTTTTCTGAATATAAAATTGTAGACAAATTTATCCATACATCAAACTTAAGTCGAGAAATTGAGGATTAAAAAAATAAATAAAAAGTCAAGTATCCATTGTAAACAATATACAGACCCTATTTTAAATGTCAAAAGTGACAGTGACAGCCATTGATACAATACTGCAACGATTTTTAATTATTTCATAATTAAAATGTTGCAATATTTCAAACACTGTACTAGAATTTTGTGCTTCTACAGAAATCGTTTTTCAGTTTTTGAAATCTTACAACATTTTTATTATGAAATTATTAAAAATCATTGCAGTATTGTACCAATGACTGACACTGTCACTTTTGACATTTGGAATAGGCTCTGTATATTGTTTACTATGGGTATTTGATTTTTAATTTTTTTTTAATCCTCAATTTCTCGACTTTGGTTTGATGAATGGATAAAATCGTTTACAAATTTAGATTCAGAAAAAAATCTCCTTGCGGATCAGTACAAAATATATATACAGTGCAATTTGAAAAAAAAAAGTTGATCGTCTTTTGTCAAAAACTTTATGCAAGAAAAATATCAGTACAGTTCATATTAAAGTCTTTTAAAAATCATTTAATTTGATGTTTTATTTATTCAAATCGGATCAAAAATAAGCGAGATACAGCACCAAAGGTTTTTCGTCAGTCACCCTGTATACCTATTCAAACAGGAAATTACTAACCAGCAAATTACTTAGTCATAAAATAGCTAAAGATATGTTAGAGCGTCATTAGACCAGTAAATTGCTTATGCCAGGCAATGTAATCAGGAGGAAGTAAAGAAATTTGAGTAAACTGAAACTATAAGAAAATCTATTGCTTATGATAATAAGGAAACCCAGGTGAATATAAAGATATTTAAGTAAAAAGAAGGTACAAAAAATTTATTGCCTATGATAGTAAGGAAAATTAGGAGGAAGTAAAGAAATTTAAGCAAAAAAAAACTATTTTCCCTTCCATTATTAGTTGTAGGAATTCGTATTATTTTATAAGATGTGCCAGAAATAACCAGCTTTTCCGGCGTTTCGCCATCGTGAGCAATTCTCTTTATTTGTCTATTCGTCTAAGTACTTCGTTGCCTGTTACTTTATTATTCCTTAGGATTTTAAGCATCCACATTTCGAAAGCTTCAAGATTATTCATTGATGCTACGTTAACTGTCCAACCAAAATAAATTGGCAAAAATAAACATTAGCGTATTAAGAACAATAACATTTGAATTTAAAAAGTGTATCGTATAATTTTAAGAGGAAATTGAACTTCCTCCAATTGTTCAGAGCTGTGCCAATTAAGATAAGACAAAAAAATAATTGACCCATTTTCTACACGTTCTCGTGTCCGTGTATACAATAATGATACGACAATGCGTTTAAATTACACACACACACACACATTTGTAATATTAATGTGAGTTTAAACAAATTATACAGTTTATTTTATAGTACCATAAGTAATTTATTAATTATACCGTATTAACAATTATCCATGCTGAGCATGGTATTAAGTTGCTATTAAGGTGGGATATAATTTACTTTCACTAATAAATTTCAGCAAATATGTATTTAATATTGTGTATCACAATCGTATTTGTTAAGACTATATTCAAAATGAGCAGTGCACAAAATATAATATGGTGGTTACAAAAATGCAGACTTATAACATTCAATAATAAAAATGTCTTATGATGAACGACATAAAATAATAAGTGAAGTAAGGAATTTTATTTCACATTACTCAACCCGAAATTTAGTGAATAAAAATGTATTAAAGTCCTTCATGTTATTAACTAATAATTATAAAAATGAGTCTTGTTAAGACTAGTAGTCTTTGTTGTAGATTTACGAAATATTTTCGTGTTTTTTTTAATTATTATAACATTCATACTAAATAGGTTATATCTTTTTAGGTAGAATTAATATATAAATACGCTTTGTAGACATTAAACTTTAAATATTTCTCTTTTTTATTCTTCATAATTACTCAACCAAAATTGAATATGCATTTTGATTTTAAACAAACTGAGTCGTTTTACAACATTAAATAGATAATTAATGGTAATCCCTAAAACTTAATCTCCCAGTGAAATATTTTTGCAGCTGCGTTGAAAGACGACAAAGGTACGTTGTAAAACGGGATTTAAGTCGAAATCACTTTACTGAGAAATACCTTTTAGCGGAGATTACGGGATCCAATTTTGTGCAGTTATTACCTGTCTAGTGGTTGGGGGGTTCATTACTCATCTTTTCAGGTAAATGTACAAACGAGTGCCCGATACTATTCAAGTTAGGGAAATGTTCTACAATTGCGATCATGCAATGGTAAAAACTTTTTTCCTGCACACGAAGTAATGAAAAAAATATTTTCTGTGACCAGTAATTAAAAAAATATCAACTAAATAAATATATTTACGGTTAATGTAATAATAAGTCTAATAAAAAAGCAATTAATTGATTAATTAAACTAAAATTACTGAATTTATAATTACCTAACACAAAAAGTAGTCGTATAGCAAAAAAGTAACCACTTTTATATATAAACGACATTGAAACTTTCATAATTAATGTTGCCAATAGAAAATCTGATCATTTGCATACGTCGATCAAGAATATAATTAATATAAACTCTAACATCGAATGAAAAATAAAAGCTACTATTATTATTCAAGACATAAAACCAAATTACAAATATAGGATAGAACGTCATTAATTAATTACAAACATTATGTGATCTGTTTATATGTTTCAAGATGTTGATTAAAAATTACCCTTTCTAGATTACATCACGAATACAAATTATTCTTATTGTTAGATTAAAAAATACATTTTCAATAAACGTAAAAAATACCTCTTATCGTGTTTGTATTGAAAGCTATTGATTTTACAATCACCTTTTGTTACTCCCGAGATTTATGTGCTCGCAAACGTCTTGGTCTGCTCACTATTCAATTTGCAGTTAACATCAATGAAAGTGCACGAAACCGTTGAATGTATATGATGCGCTCAAGATGGCTATTTATTTACACGTTTTACTGAAAATCAATTCGAACTGTATATTTGAGTTCCGAGCAAAGACGTTTACATGAAATTCATTAAATTAGATTTGACACTTCAAAAATATGATATATTTACGTTTATAAATAATAATTAGAAAAAACACGAAAACATTTCGTAAATCTACAAAGATTACAAAAAAAATCGCTTTTGAAACAATTATTAGTTAATTTTCTACAACGTAAAAGACTTTATTACATGAAATTAAAGTTTATAAGTATATTAATGTACGAGGGTCTTCCGGAAAGTGATCGATTGTGTTATTGGTTTGAATAAAATGCGTATTTTAATTTAATTATTATAATTATTCCTGAAATATTATTTATATAGTCAAATATTTTTTTTGTCAAAGCCAGATCATAGTTGTATACATTTTGTAAACACACAATATCTAAAATTTCCAATTGTGTTTATTCATCACCAACCCTCCAAAGATGAAAGGGGCCTGTGAGTGAATAGTTCTGAACCGATTTGGAGCCTATTCCAACCACTCCAGTATTCGAGCGAGAATACACCCTCAAAATTCAATAGACTTTCGACTTCCAACAATTCTCCCAAAGTTGAAAGCGCTAATTAGGAAACCATTTAACGCGCAACTTCATTTCTAATATCGATTATTGTATATGTATATTATAAACAGAACAGTTGCATGGCGGGTACGTTTAATATTTGTCTGATAAGGGATCTATTATAAATTAGTAGACATCCACATCATTTTTTTTATTATCTTAAAAAACTTAACTACTTTTTCTAAAGAAATGTTAATGGATTTTTTGGAAAATTTCAATTTAAAGCAAATTAAAAATGTATTTCGATAGTTCTAAAAAGTTCTTTAAAAAATGCAATTTTCGGAAAAATTTGTAATTTTTTTATAGAAGTATATTAGGTACTTTTTTTAAGTAAATATTTATTTTTAGGAAGTTTAAAATTTTTTAAATTCAAGTAATTTCAATTGTTGTTTTAGCGGTTTGTCAGTGTCAACTGTTTTGAACTTAATTTTTAAATATTGTAAAAATCCCTCATTAAACTATAACCAACACAATATTAACTTAACCTTATAAACTTGATACTTAAACAATTGAAATTCGAATTTTATATTTCTAGTTGCTTTAAATAAATTTGATTGTAGGAATCCATTGGTGCAAGAATTTTCATAATCTGATGATTATTTTGGAAGTTATCGTGGAAAAATTGAAAAACAATTGAAGTTCGAATTTTAGATTTTTACTTGATTTAAATAAATTTGATTGCAGGAATCCATTGGTGCAAGAATTTCCATTATCTGATGGTTATTTGGGAAGTTATCGTGGAAAAACTGAAAAACAATTGAAATTCGAACTTTATATTTTTACTTGATTTAAATAAATTTGATTGCAGGAATCCATTGGTGCAAGAATTTCCATAATCTGATGATTATTTTGGAAGTTATCATGGAAAAACTGAATAACAATTGAAGTTCGAATTTTATATTTTTACTTGATTTAAATAAATTTAATTGTATGAATCCATTGGTGTAAGAATTTCCATAATCTGATGATTATTTCGGAAGTTATCGTGGAAAAACTGAAAAACAATTAAAATTCGAACTTTATATTTTTACATGATTTAAATAAATTTGATTGCAGGAATCCATTGGTGCAAGAATTTCCATAATCTGATGATTATTTTGGAAGTTATCATGGAAAAACTGAAAAACAAATGAAGTCCGAATTTTATATTTTTACTTGATTTAAATAAATTTGATTGTAGAAATCCATTGGTGCAAGAATTTTCATAATCTGATGATTATTTTGGAAGTTATCGTGGAAAAATTGAAAAACAATTGAAATTCGAATTTTATTTTCTTACTTGATTTAAATTAATTTGAATGTAGAAATCCATTGGTGCAAGAATTTTCATAATCTGATGATTATTTTGGAAGTTATCGTGGAAAAATTGAAAAACAATTGAAATTCGAATTTTATTTTCTTACTTGATTTAAATTAATTTGAATGTAGAAATCCATTGTTGTAAGAATTTCGACAATCTGATGATTATTTTGGAAGTTATCGCGGAAAAACTGAAAAACAATTGAAGTTCGAATTTTATATTTTTACTTGATTTAAATAAATTTGATTGCAGGAATCCATTGGTGCAAGAATTTCCATAATCTGATGATTATTTTGGAAGTAATAATAGAAAAACTGAAAGAAATTGAATCTCGAATTTTAGGTTTTTGCTTAATTTATATAGTATACCGGGTGTTCGATAAAAAAAACGCCCAACGCCATAACTTTGTTATTTATTAACCGATTTTAATCAACTAAAAAACAAATTAAATGGCCGTTTAAATTCTATGAAATGAAATTAATTATATATTTTTTCAAAATTAACTTCATTGACAAATTACAGTCAACTTTAAATTTTTAAATACTTTTCTTATTTTTTTTTTATACTAGACATTATTTTTCTGAATCCAATGATACCCAATATGTTGATTTTAATTTGATATTTATGTCAGGAAAAATAATAATAATCTTATTGATTTGATATTTTCGTATAAATTTAGTGTGCCTTGAAACAAAATCGGAACAAACGTCAATTGTTGTAAAACACAGACTAATAACAAATGGTTGGCATTACTTTACAACAAATGACATTTGTATGTTCCGATTTTTTGCAAGGCACACTAAATTTATACGAAAATATCATACGAATAAGGTTTATTATTATTAACATAACATAAATATTAAATTAAAATCAACATACTGGGCATCTTTGGATTCAGAAAAATTATATTTAGTATAAAAAAAATAAGGAAAGAATAGGCAGCCATTTAAAAAATGTGCCAATGAAGTTAATTTTGAAAAAAAAGTATATAATTAATGTCATTTCATACGGCCAATTCAATTTATTTTTTAATTGATTCAAATTGTTTAATAAATAACAAAATTATAGCGTTGGGCGTTTTTTATCGATCACCCGGTATATTTTATTGTAGGAATCTATTGGTTCAAGAATTTATTTTATGTGAGATTTTTAACTAATTTTCAATTATTTTTTTTATTCTTCGTAAAATTTAAATTTGTAAAAAAAGTTTTCAATTATTATTCCTTAGCAAATTTTATTTATTTTAGTTTTTTTTAATGTCTTCTACTGTTTTAAGCATTAGACTAATGTATTTTTAGAAAGTTTACAACTGTTGCTTGAAATATAATTCTATTGTTTTTTTTTAATTTCAATTGTTTTTAACTGTCATTTTCTTAGTAAATGTTTTCAGGTGATTTGTAATTGTTTGTCTGTTGTCCTTGGTAAAATTGAAACGTTTTTTAAAGGAAAGAATTATTTTAAGATTTTGTATTTGGCATTTTTTTTTCTTATTTGAGCTGTGCTTTTTGAATCAATTTTTTTTTATTTGAGAAATTTTTCTTTGTAATTAAGCAAATTTTAACTGCTTTTATGAAGTAAGTTTTAAAATGTTTCAGCTGTATTTTAACAAAATTTGTTTTCTCATTCTGAAAGTTTTCAACTGTTTGGAATAAAATTCTATTGTTTTCTTTTTAAAAATTCAACTGCTTTTAACTGTATTTTTTTAGAAAATGCCATTTGTTTAACTTAATTTCAATTGTTTTTTTATTCTTCAACAATTTTTATATAAATAATTATGTTAACGTTTAGTAAGTTTCATTTTTTTTTTAATTCAATTTTTAGCTTTGCTTTTTTAAGCTATTTTTTCCTATTTGAAAATCTTTTCACTGTTACATTTTTATAAAGTTTACAACTGTTATTTCTAATAGAATTCAATTGTTTTTTTATTTTATTTTTTATTTCAACTGTTTTAGACTGTGATTTTCTTAATAAGTGTCTTTTTTCAGCTCAGATTTTCAATTGTTAATTTTAAGAAAAGAATGTTTTTAACCTGTTTCTCTTAGGTCAGTAAATTTAATTTTTAGCTGTGTTTTGTTTAATTAATTTTTTCTTATTTGTGAACTTGTTTAATGTTACGTCTTAAAGAAAATTTGAATTATTTCTTTTTTTTTAAGTTCCAACTGTACTAAGCAAAGTTTATTTGTTTTTTATTCTTATAAAGCAAGTTTAAAAAAGTTTTTAGCTATATTTAATAACATCTATTGTTTGTTAAAGTTTTCAACTGCATTTTCTTGGCAAATTTTGTTTATTTATTATTTTTTTAAATTATTAAATTATATTTCCTTTTCTTTTCTTCTGTTTTAAGCACTTGGTCAAAGTGTATACAGGGTGACTGACGAAAAACCTTTGGTGCTGTATCTCGCTTATTTTTGATCCGATTTGAATAAATAAAACATCAAATTAAATGATTTTTAAAAGACTTTAATATGAACTGTACTGATATTTTTTCTTGCATCCAGTTTTTGACAAAAGACGATCAACTTTTCTTTTTCAAATTGCACTGTATATATATTTTGTACTGATCCGCAAGGAGATTTTTTTCTGAATCTAAATTTGTAAACGATTTTATCCATTCATCAAACCAAAGTCGAGAAATTGAGGATTAAAAAAAAAATTAAAAATCAAATACCCATAGTAAACAATATACAGAGCCTATTCCAAATGTCATAAGTGACAGTGTCAGTCATTGGTACAATACTGCAATGATTTTTAATAATTTCATAATAAAAATGTTGCAAGATTTCAAAAACTGAAAAACGATTTCTGTAGAAGCACAAAATTCTAGTACAGTGTTTGAAATATTGCAACATTTTAATTATGAAATAATTAAAAATCGTTGCAGTATTGTATAAATGGCTGTCACTGTCACTTTTGACATTTAAAATAGGGTCTGTATATTGTTTACAATGGATACTTGACTTTTTATTTATTTTTTTAATCCTCAATTTCTCGACTTAAGTTTGATCTATGGATAAATTTGTCTACAATTTTATATTCAGAAAAAAAAATCTCCTTGCGAATCAATAAAAATATATATACAGTGCAATTAAAAAAAAATGTTGATCGTATTTTGTCAAAAACTGGGTGCGAGAAAAAATAACAGTTCAGATCCTATTAAAGTCTTTTAAAAATGGTTTAATTTGATGTTTTATTTATTAAAATCGGATAAAAAATAAGCGAGATTCAGCACCAAAGGTTTTTCGCCAGTCACCCTGTATATATAAAATAATTTTATCTTTTGAACGTGTTGTTAAACGTTATATTTATCCCTGATGTTTAGGAAAAATAATCTGAATAAATGGCTACCAATTTGACAGATGCAGCTTTAACAAAATGGCCGCTATCAACTGTCAAAGTTTTAAAGTCTCTATTGCAATACCATTTTAGTTTTAGAAAGTTTACAACGTAATGCAAACATTTGCGATTGTTGTTAAATATTTGCGGGCTGAAACGAGTTTAAGTGTTAAACTCTTATACATGTAGGGCGGGTGGGTGGCCACTAACACAACCTTCAATTATTTTAACGTAAACAAGAGTTTTTCAGAAAAAAAAACTAATAACATACGATAAATATTATTAAGCAAATGTTTGCGTTTATATAAAGTACATTCATACAAAGCCTTTGCTTAAGTTAAACAATGGGTGGTGAAATAGTGGACACCCACCCACCCTACATCTGTACTTTTGCTTAAACTAAAAGGGTGTTTTTAGACGCGATATTTTTGACAAAATAAAAAACTCTTTATACTTTTTTTTTTGTTGAAAATAGATCAAGAATTTATGATTGAGGTTAATATATAAAAGTAGAATTTTTGAATGGTTTATAGCCTATAATCAAAGGAGTTAGAGTAATACCAATAATTACCCAAAAATTATTGAATATACATTTTTATACGTAAAACATTATTTTTGGTTTTTACAATAAAAGGAAATACAAAGAGTTGCGATTGTTGTAAAACAAATGCGGGCAGCAGAGTTTGAGTGTAAAGAGTTTTGTATATGTAGGGTGGGTGGGTGGCCACTATCACACCCTCCAATCATTTAAACATTAGCAAGGGTTTGATTGGATTAATTCATAACATTTATTAAAAGTTATTTCGTAAATGATTACGTTTATGTTAAAAACATTCACGACAAACTCTTGTTTATGTTCAATTGGTTGAAGGGTGTGATAGTGGCCACCCACCCACCCTACATATATATTTTAACTTTAATTAAAACAGTATTTTTGAAGGCGAGCTTTTTTTTACCAGAGCTGATGTTTTATTGTAATTGAAAATAAAATAAATAACAGATTTTCTAATACTTGACACAAAAATATGAGCAACTTATAAAGCATAGATTTATAGATAATACAGAGAAAGTATTGTGATGGAAACAACACCATTTTCTTTTTCGAAGTCATTTTAAAAAAACAATCAATATGTAAACATATGCATTATATTTTGATTATTATTTCGAGACTAATATAATGGAAAATCAATGTAGAAAAAACAATTCATTGCTTTCTGGCTACTAATAATATAAGTTTAAGGGAAGTACGCCCTGAAAATCCGTAGCATAGAGATTGTTATCTTAATGAAAAACATTTATATAATGCGTAAAATGTAAATGGGTGTCATCTGTTAGGGTGAGTATGACTTGAAGACATTGTTTCAATTGGATGGAGGCATGGGGGAAAGGCATTGAACCAGTTAATTAAACGGCTCATTTTAGTGAATGGGACGTGAGTACTGCTCGTGAGCCCTTCTACATTATCAATTGCTCCCCTTTTGTCTCATGCGTACATATAAATGCGTGTGTGATGTTTGTTTGCATGCTTTCTACCTCCTGCATTATACCATGCGCTCCATTTTTCTCTTTTCTCATGGCGGGAATGCAAAATAGGATCAGGCCTTTGATACCATATTACAACAACAACTCATTTAATTTACAGAAAGGATTAAATTGTAATATACATATTATTAAAGTGGCTAAGAACTAATTAAACTTAATTTACTTTGTGAGTGATAATAATATTAACAATGTTTACTCAATTCTTTACGTACGAATAATTTAATTTCACCTAGTTTTGGTATGTTCAGTTAATCGTTTCGTGTTTCCTTCTAAATTTAGGAACCTGTTGCACATGTTAATACTTCCTGCTGCATTCCTATGGTTTCTTTGCGTGAGCATGAGTTTTATATTCTGATAACGAAAACGGAAAATGAATTATATATTAGGTAATATAATAAGACTTCCATATAATATACTGGCCGCCATAAGTACTTCCATGGCCTTCTCGTTCTCCAGACCTATTAACCCATTGAACACGTGTAGGATACAATTGGTAGAAGACTGGGCCATCTTCAGCCACCTGATATTAGGATGCGAATTTAAGAAGTTTGAGATGCAATCCGTCAGACTGACATCGATAATTTGATTTCTAGTATACCTAGGCTGAGTTGCTGAGTGTTCCAGAAATCGTGGAGGAGTAACTCATTATTGAAATTAAAGAAAAAAAATCACCATGATTTTTTGTTGAAATTTGAAACATTCCTTAGTGTGGATTATTTACGTATCATCTGAAATTTTCATAAAAATTGAGCGACGAATTCTTAGTGTTATATAATACCAATTGTCTTGGTCCAACTTTTAACTATGGCAAAGAACTACAAAACTTTGCTATTAATGTATCTAATGGGAAACCATTTAAGGATGAAATATATAAATGATTAATCCCATTTCCGATGATGTATCAATGATTCATACCATAAAAACTAAACCAAACTGTTTAAAAATCAGAAATTAAGTTATTTTAAGAATGTGCAGACACATTACATTTTATTCATACTTACAATATTAAATAGTATACATAATTTACGGTGTACAATAAAGCCACATTAGATCAAACGTAAATTCCTTTCATAAACACAAATTACACATGCATATTTAATTCACGTTTTAAGTTATCATCACTTAGTGGTTCTTAAACATCCGTTAAGTGTTTACCCAGCCAACTAACTCCTTTGCCGGCGGTATTAAATTACTATCGACCCGGTTATGCACTTAATGATGTTAACAAATAATATTGAATTACTGGTGTTGCTACCTATAACACAGTTAGGCTCTTGTGGGGTAACATGAAACACTCGAGCAAATGATTTCTGAAGTGTGTTAAAGAAAATGTTTATACAAAATACGAGTGTTTATTAAACAAATAATTATCAAAATACGTTCATATGTCGAGTGAACTAAATATCAACACACTTTCGTGATTATGAAGTCAATGTTTTTAAGAATGAAAATTAATTAACACATCGAGACTTGAGTTTTATTCACAATTAATTTTCGATTCTTGAAAACGTTAAATAATTGTGAATAAAAAAAACTCAAGTATCGATATGTTAATTGATGTTTATTCTTAAAAATATGGACTTCATAGCCACGAACGTATGTTGACATATCTTATGCCATTCAGTCACGACATGGTTTGCATTTTTAATGAAACTCCATATATTATTATTACATGAGAAGGATATTTATATTTTGGTTTTGGAGTTAATAATGAACTTGTAAATTGCACATTTATGTAGAGTCACAACATAATAATTATTTGTTTAATAAACACTCGCACTTTTTTCTTTAACAATATTAATATTTTAATTAATATTTTTAATTGAAACTCTTAATCTCAATGATTAAACGATTCTTATATTATTATAAATAGGAGGGTAAATTAAATTTTATTTTACCGGTATTAAATCCATGTGTTTGGAGTAGTTAACAAATTGCTATTATTCTTAGATTTTCCCTCGGCTTCCTCATAATACCCACGCTTTCATTTTCCTTCCTCCGCTGGCAATTGAAATACAAATAAGTATTTTTTAAAAATAGCTTATTAACCGAAGAAGAGGAACTGGAAGTGGTGTTATTAAGTTGTGTATGGTCGAGTGATTCGATTGTTGGCTGAGAAAATTTCCCACAGGACACCCTTTGTCTGGCCCGTCGGCCATGGAGACTTATTTTGTGAAAAGAGGTGAACACGAGAAATCCGTAAATAAAAAGCAAGGAAACCGTGTAAGGAAAACAATCACAAATCAGGTAGGATTATAATCAGGATTAGATTCATGATGGAATCTGCGTAACGCACTGAAGGATTTTTAGTTAGCAATTTTTAAATAGAATCATTATTTGTGGAAAAATATAACCTCACAAAATGTAAAGCTTTCTTAACTATAATTTCTACACTATTAGTCACACTGAATTGAAAAAATCGCACAAATAATTGTTAAAATTATTATTATTATTGTTAAAAATATTACAAAACGTGTACGTACAATTATATAATTATCGTTGATTCCTGAGGCATTTTTATATATTACAAATTTTGTAGTATACAATAAAACACTTAATATTATTATTAATTAATTATTATTAAGTGTTTTTATTGTATAAACACACAGTTCGACGTTTTATCGTCATTATAAAGTGAATTATATTGTTGGTGACAACAAATTATAAAAAAGTGCATTTAAATTTTAAACATATTTGATGTATAATGATAATGTATTATAAAATACCGCAACGAAAAAATTAATAGACGACGACGCGACGTGGCCATCAAATTTAGACTATGTATATACAAGATAAACTTAAATGTGCAGAACGTCATTACCCAAACACCCGGATATTATCTTTGCAGAGTTATTTACTCATCACATGCAAATAAGACATTAAGGAATGTTGTGTTACTGTGATATTAGGCAGTTAAAAATAATTAGATTAACTGTAATTTTCGAATTATTTATACAAAAATCTTTATTTGTATAAAATATAATACATAATAACAATAAATATGAATGCAATAAAAATGGGTGGTGTTAATCCGTCAGGGCTATCGACCTAAGGTCTTTCTACCCTGTCATGAATTTAATACTGAGAATAAAAGGTATCTTTGCTAGCTAGTTTTTGAATTATTTCATACATTTTTATTATTACTATTTTTAGGAAATTTTCAACACTTAAAATTTAAATTTGTTCACTGTCGAAACATTCAATTGTTTTAGCGCTTTGTCAATGTCAACTGTTTTAACGTTAGCTTTTAGATATTGTAATAATCGTAACATTAAACTGTAATAAAAACAAAATTAACTTTTCCTCATAAACTTTATTATTACTTATTCTATCGTACTCTTGACCTACCTCAACAAACGATGCAATGACCTCTCGTACTCCTGACCCGCCCGAGCAAATTATACGTTGAGGTAGGTCAAGAGTACGCTGGAGTTTAAGCGGGAAAATAGGCGCTAGATTAACGCATAGTTTATTGTCGTAGGTCAAGAGTACGTTCGGTTAAATAAACCAAAAAGAATACGCCTTAAATTATTTCAATTTTTACCAAAAACAATTGAAAATTACTGAATTTTTTGTAGAAATCCATTGTTGCAAGAATTTCCATAATCTGATAATTATTTCGAAAGTTATCTTGGAAAAACTGAAAAACAATTGAAGTTCGAATTTTATATTTTTACTTCATTTAAATAAATTTGATTGTAGAAATCGATTGGTACAAGAATTTCCATAATCTGATGATTATTTCGGAAGTTATCGTGAAAAACTGAAAAACAATTGATATTCAAATTTTACTCGATTTAAATCAATTTTATTGTAGGAATTTATTGGTGCAAAAATTCCCATAATCTGATGATTATTTTGGAAGTTATCGCGGAAAAACTGAAAAAACAATTGAAATTCGAATTTTATATTTTTACTTGATTTAAATAAATTTGATTGTAAAATCCATTTGTGTAAGAATTTCAATAATCTGATGATTATTTTCAGAGTTATCGTGGAAAAACTGAAAAACAATTGAAGTTCGAATTTTAATTTTTACTTGATTTAAAAGAATTTAACTGTAGGAATCCATTTGTGAAAGAATTTTCATAATCTGAAATTCGAATTTTAGATTTTTACTTGATTTATTCTAGGAATCGATTGGTGCAAGAATTTCCATAATCTGATGCATATTTTTTAAGTTATCGTGAAAAACTGGAAAACAATTGAAGTTCGAATTTTATATATTTACTTAATTTAAATAAATATGATTGTAGAAATCCATTGGTACAAGAATTTTCATAATCTGATGATTATTTTGGAAGTTATCGTGGAAAAACTGAAAAACAATTGAAGTTCGAATTTTATATTTTTACTTCATTTAAATAAATTTGATTGTAGAAATCGATTGGTACAAGAATTTCCATAATCTGATGATTATTTCGGAAGTTATCGTGAAAAACTGAAAAACAATTGAAATTCAAATTTTATATTTTTACTCGATTTAAATCAATTTTATTGTAGGAATTTTGTGGTGCAAAAATTCCCATAATCTGATGATTATTTTGGAAGTTATCGCGGAAAAACTGAAAAACAATTGAAATTCGAATTTTAATTTTTACTTGATTTTAAAGAATTTAACTGTAGGAATCCATTTGTGAAAGAATTTTCATAATCTGATAATGATTTTAGAAGTTATCGTAGAAAAAATGAAAAACAATTGAAATTCGAATTTTAGATTTTTACTTGATTTATTCTAGGAATCGATTGGTGCAAGAATTTCCATAATCTGATGCTTATTTTTTAAGTTATCGTGAAAAACTGGAAAACAATTGAAGTTCGAATTTTATATATTTACTTGATTTAAATGAATTTGATTGTAGAAATCCATTGGTGCAAGAATTTTCATAATCTGATGATTATTTTGGAAGTTATCGAGGAAAAACTGAAAAACAATTGAAGTTCGAAATTTATATTTTTACTTGATTTAAATAAATTTGATTGTAGGAATCCATTGGTGCAAGAATTTCCATAATCTGATAATTATTTTGGAAGTTATGGTGGAAAAACTGAAAAACAATTGAAGTTCGAAATTTATATTTTTACTTGATTTAAATAAATTTGATTGTAGGAATCCATTGGTACAAGAATTTTCATAATCTCATAATGATTTTAGAAGTTATCGTGAAAAAACTCAAAACCATTGAAATTCGAATTTTATATTTTACTTGATTTAAATAAATTTGATCGTAGGAATCCATTGGTGCAAGAATTTTCATAATCTGATAATTATTTTGGAAGTTATCGTGGAAAAACTGAAAAACAATTGAAATTCGAATTTTAGATTTTTACTCGATTTGAATAAATATAATTGTAGGAATCGATTGGTACAAGAATTTCCATAATCTGATGATTATTTTGGAAGTTATCGTGGAAAAACTGAAAAATAATTGAAGTTCGAATTTTAGATTTTTACTCGATTTGAATAAATATTTTTGTAGGAATCCGTTGGTGCAAGGAATTCCATAATCTGATGATTATTATGGAATTTATCGTGGAAAAATTGAAAAACAATTGAAATTCGAATTTTAGATTTTTACTCGACTTAAATAAATATGAATGTAGGAATTCATTGGTACAAGAATTTTCCTAATCTGATTATAATTTTGGAAGTTATCGTGGAAAAACTGAAAAACAATTGAAATTCGAAATTTATATTTTTACTTGATTTAAATAAATTTGATTGTAGGAATCGATTGGTACAAGAATTTCCAAAATCTGATGATTATTTTGGAAGTTATCGTGGAAAAACTAAAAACAATTGAAATTCGAATTTTATATTTTTACTTGATTAAAATAACTTTGATTGTGGGAATCCATTGGTGCAAGAATTTTCCTAATCTGATTATAATTTTGGAAGTTATAGTGGAAAAACTAAAAAACAATTGAAGTTCGAAATTTATATTTTTACTTGATTTAAATAAATTTGATTGTAGGAATCCATTGGTGCAACAATTTGCCTAATATGATGATTATTTTGAAGTTATCGTGGAAAATCTGAAAAACAATTGAAGTTTCTTTTGTGGAAGTTGTAGCTGAAAAACTGAAAAAAGTTGAATCTCCAATTTTAGGTTTTTTCTTTAATTTATATGATATATATTTTATTACAAGAATTTATTGGTGCAAGAATTTATTTTCTATGAAAATGTCAACTAAATTAAAATTGTTTTTTTTTATTTTTCGTGAATTGTTAATTTTGTGAGAAAGGTTTCAACTGTTATTTTTTAGCAAATTTTACTTATTTTATGTTTTTTCTAATTTCTTCTACTGTTTTAAGCATTTTTAAAAAGTTTACAAATGCTGTATGAAACATAATTCTATTGTTTTTTTTTTTATTATTTCAACTGTTTTTACTGCCATTTTCTTAGTAAATGTCATTTGTCAGCCGATTTTCAATTGGTTTTTTTTGTTCTTAGTAAAATTGAATTTTTTAAGGAATGAATGATTTTAACATTTTTTTCTTTGTTTTTTTTTCTTCTTTAATATTAGCTTTTTGAATCAATTTTTTCTTATTTGAGAAATTTTTCTTTGTAATTAAGCAAATCTTAACTGGTTTTATGAAGTAAGTTTCTTAGGAAAGTTTCAGCTGTATTTTAACAAAATTTCAATTGTTTTTTCATTCTGAAAGTTTTCAACTATTTGGAATAAAATTCAATTGCTTCCTTCTTAAAATTCAACTGTTTTAACTGTATTTTTCTTAGAAAATGACATTTGTTTAACTTATTTTCAATTGTTTTTGTATTTTTCAACATTTTTTAAGATAATAATTATTTTCACATTTAGTAAATTAATTTTTTTTTAAATTCAATTTTTAGCTTTGCTTTTTAAGCTATTTTTTTCTTATTTGAGAATTTTTTCACTATGATATTTTTATAAAGTTTACAAATGTTTTTTCTAATAAAATTCAATTGTTTTTTTTTTAATTTAATTTTTTATTTCAACTGTTTTAGACTGTGATTTTCTTAATAAGTGACTTTTTTCAGCTTAGATTTTCAATTGTAAATTTTTAAGAAAAGAATGATTTTAACCTGTTTCTCTTTAGTTAGTAAATTTAATTTTTAACTGTGATTTTTTTAAATTAATTTTTTTCTTATTTGTGAAATTGTTTAATGTTACATTTTAAAGATATTTTCAATTATTTCTTCTTAAATTCTAACTATACTAAGTAAATTTTATCTGTTTACAAACATGTTAATAACTTTAAAAGTAAAGAAGATAGGTATAGGGAACGCTAGTATAGATTAAAGCACAATTAAATTCTGCGTCCAAATATGTAAAAATATACAGGGTGTTTCATTTAAGCAAAACGAGATATATTGGTTTAAATTTGACCAAATGTGGTTTGAAATTTTGAACACCCTGTATATTATTTTTTCGAAAATAACTCATTATTGGATACCGTCAGGTATTGACTATGTGTAGCCGAAATTTCAATCCTTTAATTTTATTTTAGTCGGAGATATGTATTTTTAAAGTGAACCCTGAAAAAGCACAAAATTTTTAAAAATATCAATTATCACGAAAACGCTTAAATTTGGACGTTATGTTACTTAATAATTTTTTTCACAGAATTTTATTAAGAATCTAAATACGTATTAAAAAATATAGTTTTCCATTTGAAATAAGGAAGTTGGTGTTGACTTCCGGTATAACCGGAAGACGTATAATCTTGAAAATATATTAATTAAATAGAGCATACTTGATTTCATAAGCCATGAAAATTTCATAAAAATACATTCACTAGAAGTCCATAAACTTTTGATGTGCGGTTTCGTTGGAACACCCTGTATAATGCAAGTTTAAAAGAAAGTTTTTGGCTAAATTTAAAAAAAAATCAATTGTTTTCTTTATGTAAAAGTTTTCAACTGTAATTTCTTAGCGAATTTTGTTTATTATTTATTTTCCCTTTTCTTTCTTCTATTTTAACCACTCGGTCAAAATGTATATACAGGGTGAGTTTTTTTAGATGTTCTCTATGGGGATCTCGGAAACTATAATAGATAGAGAAACGGTCAAATGGAGAAAGAAGTGTAGATTTACGAGACAAATAAAATTCCACTTTCAAAGTTTTCAAAAAAAGTCAAGGGTAACTAGATATTTAAATAAAAAGTAATAAGTGTCAATTTTTTCAAATCAATATATCTAGGTTATTATAACAGATAGAAAAAAACTGTAAAAGAAAAAGTTTTAGATAATTTTATGCAAATTAATAAAAAATAATCAGAAAATTTTTATCGCCATTATTTTCCGAGATATAACGAAAACATACATTTTTATTAAAGGAAACCATGGTTGGCTATGGCCTCAATTAAAAGATATTTTTTTTCTCTTTAATGCAATATCACATATGACATAGTTATTTCTAAAAACAAGTGAGTTATAAATCTTTTTTTAATTTTATTATAAATAAAAAATGGATAGCCATGAAAAAGATTAAAGTAAAACAATTGCAGTTGTTTATAATAATAGCAATATTGTAATTATTAGTTTTACAGAGATAAATCAAAATGAAACAAGAGCATAAAGTAATTTTATAATTATCTATAATATTCTATTCTATATTATAGTGTTTTTTGACAAAAAAATAACTTTCTACATTTTTTGTTGAAAATGGATCAAGAATTTGTGATTGAGGTTAAAATATTGAAAGTAGAATTGGTGAATGGTATATAGCTTATAATCAAAGGAGTTATAGTAATACCAATAATTATCCAACCATTATTGAATATAAATTTTTATACGTAAAACATTATTTTTAGTTTTTAAATTAAAAGGAAGTACAAAGAGTTGCGATTGTTGTAAAACAAATGCGGGCAGCAGAGTTTGAGTATAAAGAGTTTTGTATATGTAGGGTGGGTGGGTGGTCACTATCACACCCTCCAATCATTTAAACATTAGCAAGGGTTTGGCTGAATGAATTCATAGCATTTATTAAAATTTACGTAAATGATTACGTTTATGTTAAAAACATTCACGACAAACTCTTGTTTATGTTAAAGTGATTGGATGGTGGGATAATTGCCACCCACCCACCCTACATATATATTTTAACTTTAATTAAAACAGTATTTTTGAATTATTGTAATTTTGTCCTTTTTCCGTTGGACAATAAAGACGAGTTTTTTTTGGCCAGGGCTGATGTTTTGTTATAATTGAAAATAAAATAAATAACAGACTACTACTTCATAAAAATATGAGTAATCTTTATAAATGTTACAGGGAAAGTATGATGGCCACATCACCATTTTTAGATTTACCAATGGAACATTTATAGGAGGGCTTAATGGCAAGATAAAGAGCGTATAAATAGAAAGTATAAATAACGATCGTTAATAAATTAATTGATGAGGGTATAAATTATGTCTCGCATAATATTGCCCCCGGATGATAATTCTATTTGTAGAGGCAAGATTAATGTGTAAAAATCCAGAAATAAATCTGCCAGTGTGCACAAGCTCTTTGTCAGGAAGGATACGTATTATCGTGATTGTAACGACATTCATCTGGTAATAACTTATAATATAAGTACCATATAAATTACTTAATACATTTTCAACAATTTAAAAGAAAGATAAAATATACTTTATTTTGTATGTTTCTGTTAAATCAATAGTGTTTTATTAAGGAAACTTGTATTGCTTTAATTAAATATTTGATTTTATATATCTACAATTCTCAATGTGATTAAAAAAATGGTTAAGCTCGTAAGTGGGATTGTATTTATGAAAGTGGGAAATTTCTCTGGATAGGTGGGCATAATTTTAACTAGTGTGGTTTAATATATAAATTGAATAATAATTAATCTTATAGTTTCATGATTTCATAATGACTTATAACAGGAGAATATCGTTGTTTTCAAAGATATTTATTGCATCAATTACTTTTATAAAGCACCGTGTAAATACCCTTGTTAACTACATTGTGAAATTCTTAATAATGCTGCAATAATCACAGAGCAATCAGCCGGTAGACTGGAAAGTCTTAATGTTATTATAATTTCAAAATTGCGGAAAATTATAACATCTGGCTATCGGATGTTAATTGCCCTCGCGCTGATTGTTCGAAAATTGTATGTTATTATTTTGCACGTAATTGTGTTATCTATATTTTCTGAAACCTTACCGCTCATATATCAATTTCCTTTATAACGTTATCACTCGATAAGACTATGGTCATGTGGGGAAATTTCCGCAAGAGTTAAATTGCGTATATTATTGACACGTGTAGAATTATTTTAATACTGAAATGTGTTAATTAGAAATAATTTATTAGTTGGTTAAAATACAGACAAGTAAAGTAAAGTAAAATCCACACAATTTGTGTAACATTTTTTATTATTAATAAGTAAAACTTAAACAATTTGTGGTGGAACATTATTTATAACAATAAGAACTTGTTGTGTGGCGAATTATTAATCTTATATGAACTTCCTTCCATGACAAGATAAGCTAACCTTATCCGGACACAGTATCGCTTGTGTAAATTACAATGCGACACACACACAGACAAACACACACAGAACTAGAAATCCGACGTTTTGTAGTGATTGATTACGAGGCAAAGTTCGAGATTAAGTTATTGTTGAAAAGCTGATAACACTTCGAAGATTGGCCTGTAAGACAAATCAATAAACTAGAAACGTGTAAATAAAATCAATGGAAATATCCTGGTGTCGGAAGTCCGTCAATCGCTTCCTTTCTGTCGGTTCTGCAAATGCAAACCAACAGACAGTTTACATGATGGGAATCGGCAAACCTTTGGCAGGCCTTATTGAGTTTGCATAATGTTATTTGCTTTTGTGTGGTGGAGCACTTTGTGAACTGTCAGTTTTTATGGATGATGAATCCTTCGGTGGTGGTGGCAAGGGATTGGGATGAGAAATGTAGGATAATGGCTTAGGCTAAAATGATCAAGTTGTGAAATAATTACAGACGATTATTTCTGTTACATTTGATAATTACTATGCTGCGTCTCCCTATTTTCCATTGGCTATTGACCAGTGGTCTTTGAGACTTACAAATTTATTCACCTTAATATATTTCAAATATATTTGGCCATAATTTTAAACGAAAAGTGCTGTTCACCTGCCTAAAAGGAATTTCGTGTGTTCGTCACAAGAGCAGGTGGTTTGTTGGTGTAAGGCTTCTTCTTCATCTGACCCGGAGCGCGTGTTCTCTTTTTTTCCACATCTTCTTCCTCGTGCGGTGCACATTTACATTGCGGTTTTATCTCGTTTAAAACTTAATGGTGATTAACCACCGGAAATTTGAATTGTACCCTCGTATGCGTCATTTATTTCCAGTTATTAAATTAATTTAACCAAATAATATTAATAAAACAATCAATTACAACTGCATTATTAATCCTTTCAAAATTAATCAATCAAAATCAAACAATTCCGTATGATTTAATGGATTTCTGATGAAACTAATATCCCTCCTATTCGGCGTTTAACTAAACATTAGGAATGTTAGCCTTGTCATGTGAAACCCATCCAAACAAATACGGGCGCAATTAAATATCGATAAACTTACACGAATTAATCATCAAAACTAACAATCAAATAGTAAAAGTGCAGTAAAAAAACTATGACAACGCGCACATAAAAATAAATTATGATTAATTTCACGGCTGTGAAACTGGTGATTAACAAAATTGTTAACATCGTCGTGAGCAGTAATGAAGAGTGATGTAACGATCAGATTAACGTTCGTGGTGTGTATAAATCGCGCCGGAGACTTCATTATTATTTTAACACAAAACACGGTCATATTGATTCCGATTCGAGCCGGTGGACAAGTCACTTTGTTGCCTATTCGAAATTCCGTCGATATCAATGCATAAAAGTCGTCTGGTCGGTGGATATTCCCTCTGGCATGAAATTAGTTTTGCCAACGAATGAATGTAAATGATTGAAAAATCTATTTAGATATTTTATATGATTTTTTTTAAATAAATGTATAAATAAATTCGTACTAAAATAAGTCAAGTAAATTTTTGATTTCAGTTTCAATTTTTGTAAAGCAAAACATATCTAGTGTATAAAAACAATTGAAATAATTTATTACCATTAAATATTATCTTTCAAACACATTAGTATCGCACATTCACCTGATGTTTCTGTAAAATGATCGAAGTTCAAAACATTAAGAAATATAACAGAAGAGATAAGATATGTGACAAATGGCAAACAATAGAAAATAGATAACAAATGGCAGATGATAAATGACAAATGGCAAATGACACTATGTCTTATGTGGTAAGACATGCCATTCATGTCATTTATAATCTGACCTTTTATATAAGAGAAATGAAGATACTAGTGAGATAAAAGAGTTAATTCATAATAAATGAGAGATGACAGATTATTGATTACGAATGACAGATATTTGACACGTTATAAATGACAAATAGCTAGATAACAGATATCAAATGACATGATAAATGACATATGACAAATAGCTAAGGACAGGTGGTAAATAACAGATCACACATGGTAAATGTTGCAAGACAAATGATGACGGGATAAAACAGATAAAAGATGATAACTAACAGATGACAGCTTATTAATTACCAATGACGTACTGAAATTGACATATGATAAATGACATTAGATAAATGAAATTGAGGAAGGAGATAACAAATATCAAATGACAGATAATAATTAACACAAGACAAATGAAGTTGATAAAAGATGATAGCAAATGACAGGTGATTAACTATACTAAGTGACATAGAAATCCGAACACGCAGTATAAATCATTTTATTATGATTAAAAAAATATATATTTAGGCTTATCTCTATAAACGATTAAAAATGGCGAATCTAAATTTTGTTTAGCGATGCATGATGGCCGGGCCAGAGTCAGAAGACGACGTGGTGAAAGAAGAAACCCACAATTTTTTGTCGAAAGCCGTGTTCATCACACTGTTGGGGTTATGACATAGGATGTCATTGCTTATGGGTCATCTCTAATCTTCGTTAGAGGCAACATGACCGTACAGAGTTACATCGAAGAAATTTTGGAACCTCATCTCCTACCCTATCTTCAGATATTGCCAAATCCAACTTTTCAGCAGGATAATGCTCGCCCATACATTGCAAGAGCCGCAAGAAGTTCTTCTTTGAGCACCTGATGTCTTGCTCTGACCACCGAGGCCACCGGATTTATCTTCAGGGGTTAAATTAGAATTGCGCGGAGGCTAATTTATGCCACCTCTCCCGGAGATCTATTTATTTCACTTTGAAAGGCATTATGAGGCAATTGAAATTCACAGGGGAGCAGCTTTAGATTTTTGTGAATAATACGGTGTGATGACGATCTGGTCACATTTAAACTGCTTGTGCTTGTGGTTAACACTATCAGCATTCCCTTCCGTTCTTAATGATCTTGGTCGACCCGTTTTGGATTTCTGGTACTCTTTAAACTTCTTCTCTTATTTTTGAATGAGAGTTATGGTTGACGCCTCATTTGAGTGTCGAAGACCTCTAATGCAAGAGCCACTCCATAACGACTAAATTCTTAAGAACCAGACTACCGACTGACCCACCGCACACCTCAGATTCGTTCACACAGGAAGCTAAAGATATGTAAACTTTTTTTGAACACTTTGCATAAAGTTAATAAGGTTTAAGTTTACATATCAATAATCAAATTAAAAGAATTTTTAAATTTAATATGATCTAAAAGATTTACGGATTTACCAGACGGTATAGGATCACTATCTGTCCTCGACAGTATATAAGTCATTAAATAAATCACTATTCTCCAACATGTAGCAGTAAGAGGACCAAATATTTACAAACACCAATATTATAATAGATTTCTTTTTTGTATTTAATCTACGATATTATGGCAGCAAGCGGTGATATTTTCATTGGGAATGAATAGTCATTAGGTATTTTTAGCAATCCGGGTTAGACCTTTAAGGAACATAATCATCAGATTTGCCTTTCATCCAGCATGGCTCGGACATCTTTAAGCACTTTGCTCTGCAAATGTTTATATAATTTAATCAATTCATCTGCATCACATTTGTTATAAGGGCGAAGTTTTTTTTTGGGCCTAACTCTTTTCCCAACCTCCAATCCTAAATAGAAATTTAAATGGAAGAACAAGCACGGCATAATTCTTAGTACTCAATGGACGTTTGTTTCAGATATTCACTTTAATCACACTGCCTAAATTTTGGATCGAAATTATTGGTATGAATGTTTCACTAAGATTTGATACTGTGATATTATAAACCATGGCACTAGCATGTTCTTTTTATCCTTCCCACAGGCTCAAAATAATATCCCAATGATTTTAAGCAAAGAATTAATTTCTTGATTAATCTTGATGTATGGTGTGGAGGTGTGGGGAACAAAGAAGTATGAGTGTGTGAAGCGGAAACATAGATGGTGCATGAGACGAGTGTTAGGGTGGAGAGGTCGACGCCTGAATATATAGTCTTACAAGAGCTAGATAGGGAGACCTTAGGGTGTGAGGCAGTAAAGAGAGTGGTGAGGTTCGAGATGAGAATGTGTGCGCTGGAAGAAGGGAGATTGGTGAAAGAGTTATGGTGGATGAGTAAGAGTATAGTGGAGGGTAGAGAAGGAGAATGTAAGAAAGGGTAGGTTTGGCGGAGGTGGTGATGAATGAATGGCTTAAGAAAGGGGTAAATGTGGCTGATTGGGTATATGAGAAGGAAAGAGAAGTGGAGAGACATGAAAGGCAAGGCTGCATAGAGAGGAGTGAGTATAATGAGGGATATGGGAGATGGCAGGTGCATGGAAGAAAGCCGAAGTATTTAGAGGAGAGCGGAATGGGAAGAGAGGATAAGGTGACAATGGCAAGGGCGAAGTGTGGGTCAGATGAAAGAGGGAGAAAGTGGTGGATGGGAGAGAGTTATGGGAAGTGCGTTTTGTGTAAGAATGGAAGGGATACTTGGAGGCATTTGGCGGAGGAATGCGAGGGGGTGAGTGAAGAGTGGGTGGAAGGGTGCAGGAGGGTGACGGACTGGATGAATGAGGATGGGGCCAGGGTAAATGTGCTGAGGAAAATAGGGTGGGAGAGAGGTAGGAGAAGAGTAGAGTGAAACAAGATATGGAAGGATTATATTTTTTGTTCATCTGTAGAATATAGTTTAGTAGATTGTGTATATTTAAGAATGCCGAATAAAGGTTTCTTCATATTCATATTGATATTAACTTCATTGGCGGGGACCGCGGTGGCCTAGGGGGACCGCGGTGGCCTAGTGGGTAGAGTGCCTGCTCACGGGCCACACGGTTGTGGGTTCAAATCCCAGCCGGGCGGTGGATTTTTCTAAAGGAAGAATTCTCCGTCCGGATCCATGGATGTTCGTGTATGTCCCTCATTGGTATCACAACGGGCCTATCTAGGCCTAAGTGTGCATCTCTTCGCGGTGCACGAAGAGGTGCTGCCACACCAACCTAACCTAACCTAACCTAACTTCATTGGCACAATAGGACCACGGAGACCGCAGTGCAGGGACGCTAAGCGACACCACCTCGTGAGGATAAAAAAAAAACTTCATTGGAAGAAGAAAAGATTCTGATTTTAGTTAAACTATTTGTTTAGAAAATATGATAACGATAAGAATACACTTATTCCGGTTTAACCGCAAACTTTTGGATATAGATAAGTTGTGTTAAATCATCATATTTTGAACCCAGGAATGTATGGTCCAGCCATTTACAAACATTAACGGGACACCCTGAATATACAGGGTCCTGCAACAGTGCGTCAAGCTTTCCTAGCGCCTTTCTCGTAAGAGATAGAAAAAAATGTTTCATATAAAAATTTATTGAATTAAAAATCTCTATGCCGTAAAATTATTTTCAAATATACAGGGTGTCCGAATTTTGCGTTATAACAAAAACAAACATTTTTTTAAATGGAACACCCTGTATATTTTTTCATTTTATAATTTGGATAGTATTTTATAACTTAAACCTTTTTTTGGTTTTTAATTTCGATATGGCATTTCCGAGTTATTGACGTTTTTCTGAAAAAAATGTAAAAAGCGGAGGTTCACAAAAAAAAATATTCTGATGTTGTATTTAAAATTTAAGAAATTTTCTTTTTCCTATGGTTGGTCATTAGTACTGTTTATGTACCAGTGTTAAAAATTTTCACTTTTGAGGAACCCTGCCTTTGTATCAGACACGCCATTTTCTAAAATTTCAAATTGTCGTAACTCTTTTTTTTTAAATGGAATCATATATTTTTTTAAATTTCATATTGGTATAAAAAAATTATGTTTTCTTCATTATACATTTTGAAATAAAATAAAAAGATTTGATAATAACTTTTAAATTGTTTCTTTCTTGTCAAATTTCAATTATTTTTGTTTATAAAAAATTTTTACTCTTAAAATTCACCAAGGAAAACAATTACAAATTTTCTTTACAGACAGTTAAAAGTGCTAAAGAAACAGTTAAAACTTTGACATTTACCAGTTGTTTTTTAAAGAAGGAACAGTTATCAAAAAACTTATCAAAAAATATCAAAAAAGTTAGATGTTAAAAAAAATAATAAACTTGCTGCAAAAAATTTGAAATTCAGACAGAAACAAATTAAAAAACAAACATTATTAAAATTTTATTAAAAATAATTAAATGTTAGATTTAAAATTTTCTACAGTTAAAAAACGGTTATAATAGTCGAAACCAAATGAAATTTATGAAAGGGTTATAATTAAAAATTGTACAAAGTAAATAAACATAACATTATTGCAAAATTTAATAGATTTATTCAAACTAATTTTTCAAACAATTTTTTTATGATGTTTTATTAATTGGAGGGTGGGATAAAGGCCACCCACCCACCCTACATATACATACAAACTTCAATTACTGATCGTCTTGAGGTTTGAAGTAAAATTAATTACAAAACTGTTTGAATAAAAAAGAAATTCAAAAGGTAACATTTTTGAGTGAGTATATTAATAAAAAATTTATGCATGATGGGTGGGCAGACTTTAAATTTAAATTAGATCAGATTAGCTATAGAAAGTCATTTATATTTAAACGTAAATTTTGATTTTGTTTTATTTTTTATTGCATAAAGGGTTTGATTGTTTTTAAACAGCAAAATCATCAACGACTAGTAATTAAAGTTATCATGTATATGTAGGGTGGGTGGGGGCCTCTATCCCACCCTCCAATCAGTAAAACATAAGCGAGGGTTTTAATTAAAAGTTGTAAAATATAAATAAACACAAACTAATTGCAATTTTTAGAGATTTATTCATACAAATTTTTCAAATAATTTTTGATGATGTTTTACTGATTGGAAATTGGGATAGAGGGTACCCACCCACCCTACATATACATACAAATTTCAATTACTAATCGTCTCGAGGTTTGGAATAAAATTAATTACAAAACGGTTTGAAGAAAAAAGAAATTCGAAAATTAAAATTTTTCAGTGAGTATATTAATAAAAATTTTATGCATAATGGGTGGGCAGACTTTAAATTTAAATTAGATAAGATTAGCTATAGAAAGTTATTAATATTTAAACGTAAATTTTGAATTTGTTTTATTTTTTATTACATAGAGGGTTTGATTGTTTTTAGCAGCAAAATCATTAACGATTAGCAATTAAAGTAATCATGTATATGAAGGGTGGGTGGGTGGCCTCTATCCCACCCTCCAATCAGTAAAACATAAGCGAGGGTTTTAATTAAAAGTTGTGAGATATAAATAACCACAATCTAATTGCAATTTTTAGAGATTTATTCATACAAATTTTTCAAATAATTTTTGATAATCTTTTACTGATTGGAGGGTGGGATAGAGGCCACCCACCCACCCTACATATACATACAAACTTCAATTACTGATCGTCTCGAGGTTTGGGGTAAAATTAATTACAAAACTTTTTGAATAAAAAAGAAATTCAAAAGGTAAAATTTTTGAGTGAGTATATTAATAAAATTTTTATGCATGATGGGTGGGCAGACTTTAAATTTAAATTAGACAAGATTAGCTATAGAAAGTCATTTATATTTAAACTTAAATTCTGATTTTGTTTTATTTATTATTGCATAAAGAGTTTAATTGTTTTTAACAGCAAAATCATCAACGATTAGCAATTAAAGTTATCATGTATATGTAGGGTGGGTGGGTGGCCTCTATCCCACCCTCCAAACAGTAAAACATGAGCGAGGGTTTTAATTAAAAATTGTAAAATATAAATAAACACAAACTAATTGTAATTTTTAGAGATTTATTCATACACATTTTTCAAATAATTTTTGATGATGTTTTACTGATTGGAAGGTGGAATAGAGGCCACCCACCCACCCTACATATACATACAAACTTCAATTACTGATCGTCTCGAGGTTTGAAGTAAAATTAATTACAAAACTGTTTGAATAAAAAAGAAATTCAAAAGGTAAAATTTTTGAGTGAGTATATTAATAAAAAAATTATGCATGATGGGTGGGCAGACTTTAAATTTAAATTAGATAAGATTAGCTATAGAAAGTCATTTATATTTAAACGTAAATTTTGATTTTGTTTTATTTTTTATTACATAGAGGGTTTGATTGTTTTTTGCAGCAAAATCATCAACGATTAGCAATTAAAGTTATTATGTATATGTAGGGTGGGTGGGTGGCCTCTATATACACCTTCAAGAAACAAGGCGTTAACTGCTGAGTTCATATTGACCAAATACTATTAACTTCTTGCAATGTATGATTATATGTATAAGATTCCTTATACATATAATCCAATAATCCATCTATCTGATAAGAATTCCCTATTATTGGCCAAGATATAATAATTATGTATGTTCAATAAATAACTAATCAATATGTGTCATTACGTTACCCTCTTATTATAAATATATTTCACCAAACATCAATTATCTTTACATTTGATTATCTCATCATAACACTAACTGATGGTATGGAAATACTTAATGCTTTAAGATCTTTGTCAATTACTCCGTATGCGTGTAAAACGAAACGAGATTAAATCGACAATTGCACATTGCGTGTAATAAATATAAACTATTAAAAAAAACATGGCCCGGTAATGATATTGTGATAAGGTTATCGAAGGTGGAAGTAAAACCTATTTTTTACGGAAGTGGCGGTTCGGAACTTTCCTCGGTAGGCAGGTGTAGTGTGCAGTGATCATGTTAATTCTATAAACACAATGCAACATCTTGCCTTTTGTGTTTAAGAGAAAAGGCATAACAAGGGGCGGATATTCGCCGCGGGATGATAGTATTACTTATACCTGCGTTTTAAAATGTAAAACAGGGAAAATCTATGGTGAAGAGAAAGGATTAGACTTATAACAGTTCGAAATTTAATAATGTGCACCTGTTCACACCCTTCAGTAGCACGAGCCGGGGATGAGTATTTTGGATGAAAAAAGGCCGGGTGATTTCGGGGCGTAATCAGTGGATTGGCGTGAATGAAATTGGCGAATGTTTCAAATTATAATATGCTAGGATAGATCGGGGGTTGTACTTGAGTAGGTGGCAGGGAAATTAGTGCCCAAATGTCAGATTCCTCGAGCGGTAAACAATCAATAATTTTTGCACACACAAACTTACCAACGGACGAAAAATCCAATTGCACCATCGTTGCACTGTTGATTTAATCTAATTTTTATTGAAACGTCCGTTATGTTGTTGTACAGTAGGGTGGTGTTTTTAAATCGGCCATAACGGGGGCTGCGATAGAGAGAGAAGGGCGGCTGGGTTCGGTTAACGTTATTCACGCGCACGCCGTTTCGTACCCACTCGACGATACGACGCACAACAACCAGCACTGAACACGGCCCGAAGACAACTGAGGGATCGCTTCGATCCGTATCGATGTGTTTCGGGAGACCGGGCGCACTCCGAGGGTAGGGAGCGAGCAGACCGACTCTAAAATGCACTCTTCTACTCCCTAATAATGCAGTTACTCCAGCAATATTTAAAGACTACCTGCAAAATCATACCACACGAAAGTATAATATTATAACCTAGGTCAACCCCAATAAGAATCTTACCTTTTAATTATCAATACCTAAAAATAATAACACATAGATATTTTTTGAATAATTTTCTCATTTAACTCTTGCTGAAACATTGTGGAATAATGGTGATGTTCCAGTGAAACAAACCAAGTGTTTTTAATTTAATTACCTAATAATAATACAAACATTTCTACATGTGTTCTTCAAAGAGAAATGTTGATTTAATATTGTAATAATAATTTATGAATTATTTTTAATAGTTTTAGTAAATAAAATAACAATGATATTGCGTAATAATAAATGTTAAAAACATAAACCGTTACAATAACAACAAAGAATACAAAATACTTCTTTTACTAGTTCATTTTCGCGAAACAATGTCTGCTAATTACAGAGGATGTCAAGTAGCCAACACTTAAAACAAATTGCATGGGCGGAAAGACCGGTCGATAATCAGATAGTAAAAAACTGGCTGAAAAAGGGGAAATATTTTAAATTCATTTAAATGATTTTTTATGTTTAAGTAAGACAAAACTTTTTGAAAAGAAAAAGGAATTAAAAAGGTTAAATTTTTGAGTGAGATAATATTATCTATAGAAAGTAAATTTTGATTTTGTAAATTTTTTTATTACATAGAGGGTTTGACTGTTTTAGCAACAAAATCATCAACGATTGGCAATTAAATGTATCATGTATTTGTAGGGTGGGTGGGGGGCCTCTATCCCACCCTCCAATCAGTAAAACATAAGCGAGAGTTTTAATTAAAAGTTGTCAAACGAAAGTAAACATAACATTAATGCAAAATTTAATAGATTTATTCAAACAAATATTTCAAATAAATTTTGATGATGTTTTACTAACTGGAGGGTGGGATAGTGGCCACCCACCCACCCTACATATACATATTAACTTTAATTACTGATCGCCTCTTGGTTGGCAATAACTTTAATTAAAAAATTTGAATAGCAGAAAATTGACAAAGTAAAATTCTTGAGTGTGTAAATTAATAAAAATTACATACATGATTTGTGGGAAGGCTATAAATCAAGCTTAAATAAGATTAGCTATAGTACGTCATTTTTATTTAAACTTAAATTTGGATTATGCTTAATTTTTTATTACATTCAAGGTTTTATTATTTTTTGCAGCAAAATCATTAACAATTAGTATTTAAAATTATCATCTATATGTAGGGTGGGTGGGTGGCCTCTATCCCACCCTTCAATCAGTAAAACATAAGCGAAGGTTTTAATTGAAAGTTGTAAAATATTAATAAACACAAAATAATTGCAATTTTTAGATTTATTCATAAAAATATTCAAATAATATTTGATGATGTTTTACTGACTGGAGGGTGGGATAGTGGCCACCCACCCACCCTACATATACATATTAACTTTAATTACTGATCGTCTCGCGGTTTGGAGTAAAATTAATTACAAAACATTTGAAAAAAAAAATTCAAAAATTTTGAGTGAGTGAGTAAATTAATAAAATTTTTATGCATGATGGGTGGGCAGACTTTAAATCTAAATTAGATAAGATTAACTATAGAAGGCCATTTATATTTAAACTTAAATTATGCTTTATTTTTATTGTATACAATATTTTATTGTTTCTTTGCAGCAAAATCATCAACGTTTAGTAACTGAAGTTATCATGTATATGTAGAAGGGTGGGTGGACTCTATCCTACCCCCCAATCAATTAAAATAAAGTGGTAAAACAAAATAATCATTATTCCTCATTATTTTCAAAATGTACCACAAAGTAAACGCCTCCACAATTAAACATTTAAAATTAATTACAATTGACATTTTACCTCGTAATTATTGGCACCATCTCATAAAAGTTTTCGTAACTGCGATAACCCGTGTCTACTTTAATTTACAACTGCTATAACAATAAATTAAAATCTTTTCAGCTACTTTAAATTACATTACAAATTATCGGCGCGAAGTTTTATAACCACTTAGAGAAATATTAACTTTTTACGTTGGCAACACTGCTTATTTGCAGCCATATTTTCTATGGTTTTCATTTATAAAATGAATTTAATAACAGAATAATTAATATATTCTTCAAAATATTAGAAATGATGCATATTAGTACCATTTTAAAATTTGCAGACAGTTTAGTATTTTTTTTTTTGGGTAAATATATTATTTATAAAATTCCGACTTCAATTACTCTTAATGAATTAATGCAATGAAATATTTATTTATTATTTAATCTTTATCTATCATGCAATACATAGTATATATAAAATTAATTTAACATATCCTTGTAACCGTAACCACCATTACTGGCGCCATCTCATTAAAGTTTGCGCAACTACACAAAAACTTATAATTAATTGGTTGCAATAACCTAAATTTTTTTCAGTTACTTTAAATTTAATGCTTAAAATTCATTGAATTTTAAACGCATGCATGTATTAAAATATATACTATAATACAAATTACCAGTAACTACCTTTAGGAATAATATCTTCCGCACGTTGGCAACACTTGGGCGCCTTGTTTACTTGTTTTTACATCCTATGATTTTCATTTGTCCAATCAACTTTTCTTTATTACTTCCCCTTATCATGTTTAATTTTTTCCATGTATACTTTTAATTACAATTCAATGATTTCCGGTTTACCATGTACTTCTGAACCACTGTTATTAGTATCGCCTTTTATGAAGTATTTCAAGTATTAACAACATTATCAAGATGATTAAACCAGGAACAATAATAAAAGTTTCTGTTACGAACTTTGTGTAAGTATATTTTTGTTATTGTTTTATGCACTGGAATAATTTCGATTTTTTAGAACGTTCACCTATGTCGAACTCTACCCTGGAAGGTTTTTAAACACAATTGTGGGACCAAATGGCAGCGGCAAGTCAACGATGGTGGCCGCTATAATTTTGGGGTTGGGAGGCACTCCGAAAACAGTTGGTCGTGGACACAAGGTAAATCATAATCATTTTGTAAATAAATTATTATACATACATTGACAAAAAGCAATACAGAAATAATATATCTCGTAAAATGTTATATTTTTAACTTTTAAGAAATGACGATTATTTGAAATAACAGAAAAGTCAATTTTATTGTTTATGATGAGAATTTATACAATAATTGCACATAAAAACTGAATTATATTTGATTCTAATAATAGTTACAGCTGTTACTATGTTATAACTAATCTATGTTTTAACCACTAAAAATTTATAAATTGAAAATGACATTCAATCATCTTAACTTAAATAATGTTCTTCTAATATGTGTATATAAATAATAGTAATAATAGCCTCTATTTAACAATATTAATACTAAACATTTTCTTTAATATTAATTTTCAAAGATTGTATTGCTTCCCAGCATAGGCCTCCCCTAAAGCCTGCCATAGAATGCAATCATGTGTCTTCTTCCTTCTCCTTCCAATTGCTGCTATTTTTTTCGACAAAGCAGTCTCCCTTTTCTTCTCTTGTATTGTCTCGGACACCACACAGTAACATTCTTAGCCCATTTGTCTTTTTTGTTCCTTATCATGTGACCTGTCCACCTCCAGTATTAATATTATTAAATTGTGTAAATTAATGTCATTGAATTTAATTTTTAAGATTTCCGAATATGTGAAACACAAGTGCAAATCAGCTTCCATCACTGTCGAAGTACAGGCTGAAGATGACGGCACGTTTATAATAACACGTGAATTTAACACGCTCGACCAAAATACGTGGTTGTTAAATAACGCAAAGAAGTCCCACAAAGAAATCCTCGAGTTCATACGAAAATTCAACATTCAGGTGGATAACTTGTGTCAGTTCCTTCCACAGGACCGCGTGGTCGAATTTGCGAAATTAAATAAATCGCATCTTCTGAAGGAAACTCTCACCGCCCTCTGTCGGTATGATTTGATCGAAATGCAGCAGTCGTTGATAGAGAAGCGACGTAGGCACGGAGATTTAACAGAGAGTCTGTCGGGTACGGTGACGAAGAGGGATAGCTTAGCTCAGGACAACATTAGATTGGATGGAAAGATCAAGAGTTTGCTAAAAAAGAAAGAATATTTAACAAAAATTGAACACGTCGTTAGAAAACGCCTGTGGGTTTTATATTTACAGTTGGCTGACAAGCGGGATCAGTTGAAACAAGTTAAAGATTTGGCTACTGAAGTATTACAACGGCATGAAGCTGCAGCTAAGCCCATGGAGGATTTGATTAACAAAGCCAAAGTAAAAACTAGGGAATTGGAGACAACATATCGAACTACTGTAAGTACTATTTAATATAAATAATATACATCATTAAAATCATTATTATATATTTACCCCAATTCTAAGAGTATATGGGTTGTTTTGATTTTGAGCAGTTGTTATAAGTTTTATTTTTTAGGCCACAAAACATATTTTTAGGTCTGTACACCACATTGGCTATATTTTAATACTAATTTACTGAAAATTTTGTATGACTATTCTAACACATTATTATTACTCAACAGTCAATTAGTAAAGTGCATATTCTTATAACTGCTTTTTAGTAATTTTGCCCTGCCCATTTCTTCAGTTTCAATTTATAATTACCAAATATGCCATTTTTCACCATGCCCAACTTTCGATCTGTTTAATATACAAATTAAAAACTATTTAAAATTGCAAGTACAATCCAACTTTTTATAGATGCTCAAGTGATTATTAAAATGTATTTAATACATCCAACACTAGCAACCGTTTAAATATGTGGTAAATTTTGTATTTTTATAGAGGTCTGAATTGAGTAAGATTGCTTCAGCTCTCGAAGCTGATTGCTTGCATTCATACAAACAAAAAATTAAGGACTTGAATGATGAAAAAGAAATGAGGCTTCAAGAAATTCAAGACAGACAAATGGAAATGCAAACTGCAGAAAAGAAATTGGATATTTTACGCCAAGATAAATTGCAAATAATGGAAAAAATTGGTGGTGGTAAAGTATTAATTTTCAAAATTCATTAATACTTTTGTACAAGCGGTTGTGGCAGATGACCAAATAGTCAATGCCAAACAAAAAATAAAATTAATACTTTCATTTTACTATATATCATGTTATTAAGCAGTTTATGAAAATAACATTCATAAATGTGTTTACTATGAAAGTTATACAAAATATAATTTTATTATCTGTCTCATATTTACTATAAAAAGAAAAATAAATAGCATAATCTATTTTAATGTTCTACATGTACTGAAATTCCCTCTTCCACTATAATTAATACTATTTTAGATGTATCTATCGATGAAAAATTACAATCTATGATGAGTGACTCTAAAAAATTGTTAAATGCTATAACGAGTTTGGAAAACAAGAAATTTGAGTATGATAAAGTCAAACATACAAAAGAGAATGCTAGCAGACAGTTGGAACTTCAATTGCAAAGGTTGGACGAAGTTAAAAACCAGCGTTTAGAATTGTTGAAAAGATTAGATCGCGGAAGTTATACAGCAACAATCTGGCTACGGCAACATAGGCATTTATTTGAAGGGGAAGTTTTTGAACCGTTAATGTTAGAGGTAAATATTTTATCATCATAGAATTGTATGTATTCAAACTTCCTTTTGTAGATAAATATTATTAACCCCAGACATGCCATGTACTTGGAAAACACAATAAGTTTCCGTGATAAAATAGCGTTTACATGTACCTCTAAAAAAGACATGAACGAGTTAATAAAGCAATTAAACGTACAACAAAATTTAGGAGTAAACATCCTTCATTCTGAAGCTAGAAGCAATGCTAATTATTTTACTCCAAAGTACCGCATTGAGGAGTTGAGACGGTACGGTTTTCAAGCTTATCTGTCATCACTTTTAAAAGCACCGGAGCCCATCATGAATTATTTAAGAAAAAATTGCAAGATCCACCGCATTCCGGTTGCTTTTGAAAATAACAATATGCCTTTAAATGAAATTCCACCAGAAATAACTACATTCTATAAAGGTAAGATCATTATGTTGTAAATAAATTAAAGTAATAATTAGAAATTAGTTAATTTTCTACAACGTAAAGGACTTTACTACATTTTTATTAATAAATTAAAGTGGTTATATTTGTTTCAGGAAATTGTAAATATTTCATATCTCGTTCAAAGTACACAAACGAAACGTCAAGCAGGCAAATTGAAATTAAATCAGATAATACGTTATCTCATTCGGTGGATCAAGTAGAAATAGAAAACATCAGAAGTCAAATTGGAGAAATCGAAAAAGAAATAGAGTCTTTTCACACCCAAAGTAGAAGTTTAGCCGATCGAGTCTGTATATAAATTTAAAAACGTGCTTGTAGTTTAATTAATTATTTTTAGATTGGAGAAGTTAGAAAGCAGAAAGATAGAATTGAGGGGAACTTACGAGAGCTTAAGAATACTAAACAACAATTGGAAAATATGGAAGCCAGGATAAGAGTGACGGCAAATAAAGTCACTGATTTGAAAGCCAATCAGATAACGAGTGATGGTATTGAAGAAGAGTTTAAAAATAAGTTAAATGTAAATTTTATTAGATTTAAATTGTTCAGCATTTAAATTAAAAAAATCCTGTATTTAATTTCAGAATGTTTTCATGAAGATGGTTGCTGCTTTAAACCAGAGAATATGTGCTTACAGCAACTATACTAATAAAAAGAAGAACCACAAACTCACTGAAATCTTCTACAATACATCCCGACAACAAATAACAGTATTAGAAAACAAATTTGAGGATTTGCGTAATTTAGTTACAGAATCTCAAACTGCCTTAAATATAGCGAAAGAGGAATTCAGCAATATCACCCGGGAGTTGAGAACCGCTTTACTTAAAGCTAAAGAAATATCCGGCGGTCATACTCCTGATGATAGAGAATTTCACATATTCAGGGAAGAATATGATAGACTACCGAATGATATTGAGAAACTAGATGCTGAAAAGGCTACTTTGGATTCTAAAGTTGATTGTTTGATCAATGCTGCTGATCAAAATGAGGTGAGAGAGTATGAGCAGAGAACTGCAGCGATTGAGGAAATGAACAGAGATATATCGACAAAGCAGTCTGAACTGGCAGGTTTAACTGACAACATTGAAATATTAATGAATGATTGGCTTGAACCACTTAAGGAACTGATTTCTAAGATACATTTTAGATTTAGCCGATGTTTTGAGTTGATGGGATGTGTCGGTGAAATAAGTTTGTACACAGGTAATGTTTTAAATAGATCAAAATCGTATTTTTGAATGTAACTTAATTAGAATCAGGCTAATTGATGTTTTTATTAGATGATGATGAAAACGACTATGAAAAATACGGGCTCAGGGTAAAGGTAACATTTCGCAATGGAGAACCTCTGCAAGAATTGAACAATGTCGCGCAGAGTGGTGGAGAAAGGGCAGTGGCAACTGCGATTTTTATGCTATCTTTGCAAGAATTAACCCCGGTGCCATTCAGATGTGTCGATGAGATTAATCAGGGCATGGATGAAAATAATGAGAGGCGCGTTTACGAATTGCTTGTTGATCTTACCAGTATTCCCGATACTTCACAGTATTTCCTTATCACACCAAAGGTATATTAACTTAAAATATCTCTATTTAAAACAAACATATATTTGATAAAAATAAATTTGATGTTTGAATTATTGTTTTAGATAGCCGATAAATTAAAATACACACCCCAATTTGAATTGCACTGTGTGCATAATGGACCATTTACTTGTAACCAGCTTAAGTGGAATGAAGCCTCACATGAAGCTGCTCTTAACTGGTATTAAGAAATACACAGTTGACATTGTTAAAAATATGTATTCTGTAATTTTCATAATATATTAAAATCTGTTTTACTCAATCATTTTTATTTTAAATTAATTGATTGATTTAAGGCAAGTAATATAATCGAATCATCTAAAACATTAATAATTCCATTTATTACATTGTCATTAAATATCGGAAGTAATAATTCTTTCTCAGTATTTTTCCTGTTCTTAAAAGAAAAAACAATACAATAGCTGAAACTTAATAACTTTAATAACAAACCATTATTTTTATGGGGAGTATAATGTTGAAATTCTTCAAACATTTCAAGTTTATTAATTTAACCAGGTATTTTATAGTAACGATGTTAATTCACATATAACACGGCTGAAGGACCATGTGGTCGACAATTAAAGTTATTAATTTAGGGTTCCATTCAAAGAGGGCATTGGTGATATTTATTACTAGAAATAAATTTTTGTCTACAGTATTAATTTAATAAATAAAATAAGATTTAAAAACAATCTCTTTAATTATAAATCAGAAGGTTATAAAACAGTTTATACACTATTACACTAAAAACGTGATGTTCATGTTGTTGATTAACATAACCTAAATCTTAAATAAAAGGAGTCATGAATTCTCGTGAAATTGTAACTTTACAATTTGGACATTATTCAAATTATGTTGGAACCCACTGGTGGAACATACAAGAGCTGGGTTTTGAGTACAATTCCGACAAACCGTCAGAAATAAATCACGGAGTGTTGTATCGAGAAGGTCTCACAAACAACGTAAGTTTTTACTCCTATAAATAATAGTAATTAAACAAACTTATATTGAAAGCTTAAGACTTAGTAAGCACTTTAGTTATTCACGTTGAAAGTTTCATTTATCTTTGTATTTTACAATTTTATGTCATTACAATTTATTTATTCAACCCAAATAGATTTAAATATGATCACAATTTTTGTTTATTTTTCTTTTTACTTCTTATAAATATATATTGTGTTTAATATATATAAATTATATATTCTTTTTTAAAGGGACATGTAACATTTACTCCACGTCTATTACTGATAGATCTAAAAGGAAGTTTAAAATCTCTTCCTCAAGAGGGTACCTTATACAATACAACCGTTGATCCAAAAAATGTGAAAGTGGAATGGAATAAACCACCTGAGGTAAAATTAGAACCGCACGCACAAAAAAATGAGTACCAACATTCACTCGATGAAAATAAAGAACCGCAAGTGGATTACAATTTAGAAAATGATATTGAAGTATGGTCAGATTTTTCATTCTCCCGGTACCACCCTCGAACCGTGAATGTCATTAATTCATACGCATACGGTAATGAAGACACACCATTCGATATATTTCCTTTAGGGAGAAACGTGTGGAAAGATGAATATTTCGATGAGGATTTTGTCGATAAAATACGGAATTATATTGAGGAGTGTGATTCGTTCCAGGTATTTCTTAAAATTATAATGAATCGATACAAATAAAGTTTAAAAAAGGGATTTCAAATACTTTTAGATTCCACAGATGCATACGCCGGACTCTCAGCAGCATGTTTGGATTATCTGCAGGACGAGTACGAGAATAAGTCGATTTTTGCATTACCTCTTATACCCACTAAACATGGAATTGATTTTATGTCAGAAGATAGCACTAGACACTTGCTCCACGAATCAAATCGAATTCTTAATTTAGCAATGTGTTATAGCTCATTAATTGAAAATTCGTCTATATTTACACCCTTGTGTATTAATAAAGATGGATGGAGAGATCTAGGAATACCAAGAAATTTTAATCATGTAAATTACAATGTAAGTAATTATTATGTACTTAATATTATACAATTAAATATATTATATTTAAATTTAATGACCTTTTCTACTTAAATATATAAAATCCATAAAAATATATGTACAGATATATGCTTATATAAAAATCAATCAAGTTTTTTGTAGAAAGCAATATATTAAAATATTGAATATATAATATAAACATTCTTATTGTTTTTAGAGTGAATCAATGTACCACACAAGTGCACTTTTAGCATCAGCAATTGATACATTTACACTACTATACAGACAAAGACAAACACCTTATTCTTTAATTGACTTAGCCAAGGATTTAACATCAAATGGAAGAAAATCAGTTGCTGCTAGTTTGTGTCTCCCCTTTTCTCTTAACGAAGGATGTGATCTGATTGATTGTTTGGATAATTGGGATGGACCTCTATCTAAAAGTATTACCCCAAGATGTGAAATTGGTAAATAAACAAGTAACCCTTAGAAATGTACTTTACTTTTCTAATTTCATATTTTGATTATGTGTTATATGAATCTATAGGGACTTCAAGAATGATGCAAATAATTAGTTTTCGTGGAGTACCCGAATCTCGTTTGAAAAGACCATTACCACAAGCGGCTAAACAAAAGGATATGCCTGCATATAAATGCAATTCCATATCGGAAATGATGGAAATGTATTATGCTTTCACGTGCCATGCATCTGCAACGAGTGTAATAAACATCGAGAAGGGAATTAGTACTAAAAGACCGTATCCCAATATATTTGATAGTAAAATTGGAGTCAATGGATCGGTTTGTGGAAAGGATAGGTTAAAAAATGTTGGTAAGTTAATACTAAATTGTAACTTAACTTACCATATTATTTCAAATATAATTAGACATTTATTATAACTTAAATAAACAATCCTGTTTGATTGAACTAAATATTTACTTTCAGGTGTAGATACGGTTCCAGTTCTCTCAGGTTTACATTGTGGAAATGAGATTGGTGGAATGCTAGAGTCATTAAACACAGAATTGAAGAGAATTAAATTTCCAAGATTTCACCACTTTATCACATCAGGTTTTGAAATTGATGAATATTCAGAGACAGTGGAAAAACTGCTCACGTTCAGGGAATGCTATGAAGATGATTATTATTTGTAAGAAACGTTTTAAATATATTATATAAAAAGTCATAAAGGGTATGTATTTATTTACATTTTAATGCCCAGCATTGCACAGTGGTGATATCGTAACTGATAAAGTTTATCTAAGGTGTATTCAATTACATCTATATTTAACCACTTAGTAAGAACATGATTTAAAGAAAATTATCTGGTATTTAATATTTATAGTTAATTATTTTTTTACTAAAATAAAAAAAATAGACAAAACATAACCTGCATTTATACCCTTTCCAAAACAAAATAGTTAATTTAAAAAATATATTCTATATGGGTAGGGTATTCAATAATACAAATTTTTTACAGTATATTAATTATTAATATAAAAGCTCTTACAGACAAACCAAAACCAACAATATCCCAATATAACAAAGCATTATACGTTCAATTCAACTTTAAATCTTGAGCAACAGTGTAAGCTGATACATGCATCATACTCTTTCTGTTCATATTAAAATTACTAATAGCGTTATTTCTTACATCCTCCCAACCGTATAACTCTCTGTATAAAGGTCTGCAGAATTTCATTCTACCCACTTCATTCAGCCATTTCAGTGTCGGATCCAAAATCTTATCCCACTTGGCCTTAATGCCGATGCGCAGCCACCTGAATTTAATTTCAGAATTACGAACTTCGCTTAACTTAAATTTCTCCTCGACCATCTCCAGCTTTTTAATAGGTTGTGGATCGGCCTCGAATATATCCTGCAACAGCTGTACCATCTGTGTGGAATCAATTTCAGTTATATTAAAGGGCACTTCCTGTTGGGTTTCGTTCCAGCTTAACCAACGCTGCTTCAAATCATCAATTGATTTGACAAGGGTTTTATCATAATCAGGGATTACAGGTGGCATGCCTGGTTTGTGCAACCAAGTATTCCAGTCAATCTGATTAATTTGCTCAATTCCGTTAAAGTTGTCTTCAAAGAATTTTTTAAATTCATCTGTTGTAACAGATTTATATTTGTATGTGTCAAAATATTTTCTAAGGAATGGTTCAAATTTATCTGAAATATTAATTTATATTTTAAATATTGTCTTTTGCAATCCTATATATATATATTTCTTACCGGGTCCACCAACTAAATTCTCTAAATATCTTAAAAACGTGTGCCCTTTTTCGTAAGGCACTCTCGAAAATGCATCATCTGGATGTACACCTTTCAAATCAACAACTAAACTTGTCAGCGGATTTTCATTGCCCAATTGATTAATCTGTTGAATTAAATATTACTATAATT
This sequence comes from Ontholestes murinus, assembly GCA_963969525.1. Lineage (NCBI taxonomy): Eukaryota > Metazoa > Arthropoda > Insecta > Coleoptera > Staphylinidae > Ontholestes > Ontholestes murinus. The sequence goes on from OZ018396.1 coordinate 60,232,145, forward strand.
ATTATAAAACTTGAGATCACATTACATACAGTTTCTTGCAGTTCTCCAGTACCCCCATATGCTTGGAAGTCTTGGACTTGTTTTCCTTCAAGCCTTCCTACTATCTTCCTTTCAATGAAAACAGTGAAACCTTCATTTAGCCAAAAGTGCTCAAAATTTGCATTTGTCACCAAATTGCCAGTCCAGCTGTGAGCAATTTCATGAGCAACAACATTTGCCAAAGATCGATCACCTGCCTAATAAAAAAAAAAACAAGAATAAGAAACAACAAAGCCATTTATGTCGCTAAAAAACTTACCAACAACGTTGGTGTAACGAATGTCAAACACGGATTCTCCATTCCACCAAATGGAAAACTTGGTGGTAGCACCAATAAATCATAAATACCCCACACGTAAGGCCCACAAATTTCTTCAGCAGTCTTCAACTGCTTTTCAGTATCTGCAAATTCATAGGCGGCATCCTCAACAATCTCCTTCTCAGCCCAGACAGTTGAACGAGGTCCTATGCTTCTCGATTCTAAAGCGCCGATTGCAATTGCTATTAAATACGTTTGTACTGGTACGTCTTGCTTAAAGTAATAAATGCTTCGGCCAGGCATATCATGTTTACCATGTCGGATCGCTGACATGACAACAGTCAAATCTGATGGTGAAGTTATCTTAAATTTATACGATTTATTAAATATTTCAATGTATTTATTGATTACTTATTTACCACAGCTTCATATTTTGTCTTTACTCCAGGAGTGTCCTGACATGGTAAGAAACTTCTTGCATGAATTGCCTTAAAAAAAGTGATGTATGTATTATGAAAAATTAACAAAAAAATACAATTTTTTTTTTTTTACAGAATGTATTACCGTTGATTGAAATATTTCAATCAATTTCAATTACTGTATTAAACTTACCTGAAATTGACTGAACACAAATGGATGCTTCTTTCCAGCAGTTTGCTGTGGATCGAGCCATTGCAAACCTGATGCATCGGGTTTTGTTTTATAATAAATAGTGATTAGAAAACTGAAAAACAAAAAAGTTACACAACAAATATAAAATAAAATTGAAAATTTACTCATTAAGTTCACCGGAGGGCAGTGCTATTGTTAACTTGGATCCAAATTCTTCAATAGGATCTGAAATGGTGTAGTTAAGCGCATCACCAGATTTATTTTCTACAATTGATTCTATGTCCAAATTCTTTACGTCTAAAATCTAACAAAATTAATGTAGAACAACTCCACGCAAAATACTTAATTAATACTTACGATTTCATTAACATTCTTATCAATCTTCTTAACAGTCAAATCAGCATTCCCGCTAAAAACTTTCTCGTTGAAGCTCACTTGTAAAGAAATTTTAATGTGCGTTACAACGGCAAGATCTGCAAATTAACCTCAATTAATAAATGTTTTAAATTTTATATACCTTATATACAAACCTGGTCTTGAATAAGAGCTTGGGTCCATTGGGCTAAAGGCCGTCATTTTCACCCCTGTATAACCTAATAAGAAATCAATTAGTTAATCTGTGATTAGTATTGAACGTTGTATAATTATAAATCTTATCTATATTTTGATTTTTGATAAGGCACAGATAAATGATATTTGTGAAGTACACACCTGTTATTACTAAGTGGATGAATGTGTGTAATGCTGGGCCCAGATTAAATGATGAAATTTGAGTTAAAAGTTCTGTGTTTTGGAAGTAATAATATATTGCAGTACCTGTCAAACAATTTATAAATATTAGAAAAAATACATTTCTGGAACCAAACATTTCAGTAATTTTAAATTCTAAGTTTAATTTGAAATTATACAAGGAGGAAAACAGAAAACCAGTTGATAACGGTTAATATTTTTTTTGCGATAAGTTAATGACCGAGTTGCGTAAATTTGAGATTATATGTGAAAAAAAATAGAGAAAAAGATTTGAATTTATTTTGGTTGATAGAATAAAAATTAATTACAATTTTAATTTAAAAATTATAAATGAAGAAGTTTTCGCTCTTGTATAACAACATTGGAAATAAGTGTTTTGAATATAAATTTGTATTATAAGCTAGGAATAGTGGAAACAGGTTATATAATACAATATGGGATGGATCATGATGTATATTATTTTTAAATGTTACCGACATTTACCTTAAACGATAATTAATGTTATTAATTTAAAATTTATATAGATGGTAACGTTTTAAAGATACGTTGGCAATAGTTATGTGCTTTTCGTTAATTTAAATCACAAATGACCTTTCCAGATAGCCAACTTATGCCTTAGTTAAGTATCTGTTGGTTAAGTATCACCGCAGATACTTAACCATTGATTAAAAGTTATCAATCATTAAATAATAATTAAAATCACAAAAAGTCACCCAAAAACGTGAAATATTTTCGGGATTAATTAATTAGTTCATCGATAAATTTAACCTGAGCTGGTGCAATTGGCCATAAATTGAACTACTTTAATTTTTATAGATCTACTTCAAAGAATTACACGTTGTGATTAATAATAATGATGAAATGTGTAGATATTTGATTTATTATTGCGTGACCCAACATACACCAATTTTATAGATGAGTAATTAAAGATGTGTAATTTAATATTTTTTTACTCTTTCCAACACATTTTATATAAAAACACCCGGAATTATATCTATCTACTTAGATCCCTTTCAAAGATCAAAATAAACCATTATTCACTGTAATTTGATTCAATTAGTTACGATAATTCTAATTTATAAAAAATTAAATTAAATTTAAACAATTTAAAGATATATATTTCAGAAATAATCAACTGTATTATTAAGCATATTTAGCCTTTTAATTTTGTGGGTGTATATACATTAAGCAGTTAAAAATTAAAATTTTAAATATAATATTCACTCCAATATATGCAACACAATATACAACGATCTGCAGTACGATCAACTAATTTCTCACATAACTGACATGAATCATTTTTGTATTAATTAAATTGTTGATTTAAACGAAACATTTTAATCAACAATTTAATTAATTCGATAATAATTTAATCAAAATGGTTAATATTTTATTGGCTTAAACAGATATATTTGGCAACACTTTTGTATCATTTTTAAAATTAAGAGGAATTGATTAATTATTGAAAAACTTATTTTTAATTAATCACGCAATTTATACAATCAAATTAAAATGTGTGAATCAGGACGTAAAATTTATGTATTTTCCTAAATATTGTATTTCGCCTTTGATTTTGTTCATATTTTGTGTAAAAATGTATGTAGATGAATAAAAATGTTGTGATCATACTTTAAAAAAATTGTTTTTAATTTATAAATGCTGTATATGAATAAGCTAATGTATTATATAACAGTGTTACTGAATTAAGTACATAATGGAGCTTTGCTGAGTAAGACAGTTATCAATAAATAAAGATTATTATCGTTGCTATTATTATTATTATTATTATTATAGATTAAATATTGTAATATAAGTTATGAAAGCAACTAGATAATAATAAAAATAAATAATAAATTATTTTAGTATCGTTTAGTATCAATATCATGCTCTGGTTTGTTTAAACTACTTAAATTAAAATATTGTTCTTACCTCATGAAACTTATGTATATTACCTCAATTCTCTGTTATCCTTCCTTTAGCTCTTACTTATTATAAATTCCTTCACTTTATGAGAATATAATCAAACTCTTTCACATGTATGAATTTTATAATCCGATTTCCTCGTTCCTCAGCTAAAATTGCAAAGCCATAAGTCTTCCCCATATAACTACTGCGTCTGGTGAGTAAGAATTAGTGGTAAAGGCCATTAACTGCAGAAAAGAAAGAAAAAGAAGATGAAAGCTAATTTTTAAACACAATTCTATAAAATATGTAGGTAAAAACTTTTAGAAACTATTATTTTAATATTGAAACGTATAGGGTAAGCTAAATAAAGTTGCACATCTACATAATTAAGTTATTGAGTAAAAATATATTAAATATTAATAATAAACGACTTTCCAATAATTTTTTTGAAATTAATAAATCACTTTAAAGTTTGTAGATTTATTTATTTATTTATTATACTTAAGTAACTATAAAGCAGTTGTTGTTTACGATCAATAATAATAATAAATTTTATTAATATTAGATAATGAATTAGTATTACCTTTACTGTTAAATAAGACTCCACCTTCAATTTTCATCACATCCTTTTTTATAATTTAACACCTTCTCTTAAACTGATCCCTCGGAAAGATGGAAATAAGTTATCGATGGAATGGCAACATCCGCAGTTGTTACAACATTAAAAATGGGCTGCATACGAACACGCTAAAATATTTTTCGACAAATATTAGTGAATACATCTGTAATTTTATAACATTCACATTCACCTCAAATAAAATCGCTCACTTTTTGCGTGCGCGTTTTTACTAAGTTGCGTCTTATCCGCACCGTGCAACGACGATAAAATAAAGTTTTCTTATACAAACACTAATATTACAAAATATTCACATATATTAAAAAATATTAAATTAAATTGAATTTCACTTGTATTATTAATAAATTAATTATTTATTATACTCACTCGCAACTTTCCTCTAATAATTACGTTTACTCTCGTAAAAATAAGTCGAAATAGTTTTAAAATTAATTTCACGGCCAATTTTAATAAAATTATTCATAAACAAAACCACCATTTTAATTTTTTGGTTTTTCAAATTGCCAACCCTCGAAATATAATTATTACAACAATAATGAATTTCACCTTTAATTTACGTTATTTTATTCAAGAAACCCTCTAGGAATTGAATACTGTACAATATACACCTATTCACCCTCCAATTTAAACAATTCAACGCTCGCTAAAAATAATACCAACCTAAGTGTTAAATCCATCAGTAAAATTATAATAAAAGCAAAGTACGGTACTTACCCCCGCCAAACACATCCCTTCTAACCCTAGCAAGGATGAGACACCCTTCGCTCACCACCCCTTAAGCGGATCGGGCTTAAACTAAGTCAAACCAACAGGTCGGATTTCAAACGTTCCTGGCGACCTTATTCCTGAACGTATCGCAAAATTGAATACACCCTCGTAATCAGGAAAAAATCGCCCTCATTTTGATTGTTTTAAAAACACCACCCTAAAAATTACCCCTGCCACAAGCGGTAAAAAATCTAACGGTCGCATTCAAAATGCTGCTCTCTGATTGGTCGAGACGGTCACGACATCGCCAAATTACCCAGAATTTTGTTGTTTTCGCCACTTTTCAACCGGCGCTCGTTGAGGTCGGCACGCGCACAGTTTGCTCCTCGATTTTTCTCAATTTTCCAATCAATTTTATTAATTAAGTGATGTGTAATCACCTGCTTCTACATCAGAGGGGCCAATCCTGCTTAAAGGTAGGATTTTTATTGAGTTTTTAATTAATCAAACGCGTAAAAAAAGTGTTTACGATTACAGCTCGAATCAAATTTCTTATCAAAAATTGTATTCAATAATCATCCCGATCGTAAACACTATTTTAACGCGATTTACTAACATATTTTTGTTATAAAATCGAAATTTGGACGCATTTGGTAGTTATTTATCCGTTAGACGATTTTTTTGTTCGCTCTGCTGTCGCCAATTTTTTGCGCCTTTGGCGCGCACTCGAAACAACGCGATGACGTGTTAACTTTTACAACATTTGCAGTTATTAAAACAATAATTTTGTTCATCATTTTAAAAATTGTAACTTTGATTTTCTCAACAATTAATTCATTTTTATAACATTAATTAATTCTTTTCTTAATATTTAATTATTTAAAAACATTGTAACTTTGATTTTCTCAACAGTTAATACATTTTTATAACATTAATTAATTTTTTTCTCAATATTTAATTATTTTAAATAACTTTTACATCATTTTCAGTTATTAAAACAATAATTTTGTTCATCATTTTTAAAATTAAAACTTTGATTTTCTGAACAGTTAATTCATTTTTATAACATTAATTTTTTATTTTTCTTAATATTCAATTATTTTAAATAACTTTTACATCATTTTCAGTTATTGAAAAAATAATTTTTTCATCATTTTTAAAATTATAACCTTGATTTTCTCAACAGTTAATTCATTTTTATAACATTAATTAATTTCTTTCTCAATATTTAATTATTTGAAATAACTTTTACATCATTTTCAGTTATTGAAAAAATAATTTTGTTCATCATTTTTAAAATTATAACTTTGATTTTCTTAACAGTTAATTCATTTTTATAACATTAATTAATTCTTTTCTCAATAATTAATTATTTTAAATAACTTTTACATCATTTTCAGTTATTAAAACAATAATTTTTTCATCATTTTAAAAATTATAACTTTGATTTTCTCAACAGTTAATTCATTTTTATAACATTAATTAATTCTTTTCTTAATATTCAATTATTTTAAATAACTTTTACATCATTTCATTAAAACAATAGTTTTGTTCATCATTTTAAAAATTATAACTTTGTTTTTATCAACAATTAATTCATTTTTATAACATTAATTAATTCTCTTCTCAATATTTAATTATTTTAAATAACTTTTACATCATTTTCAGTTATTGAAACAATAATTTTGTTCATCATTTTAAAAATTATGACTTTGATTTTATCAACAATTAATTAATTTTTATAACATTAATTAATTTTTTTCTCAATATTTCATTATTTTAAATAACTTTTACATCATTTTCACTTATTAAAATAAAAAAAAATTGTTATCATATTAAATTTAATTTTTGCTTTTGTTAGCCATGATTCCATTTTGATAGTTAATTCATATTTTTGAAAAGACTTAATTAATTTAAATATATTTTTAAGTATCTTAAAATATTCAGACTGGTTAAATTAATAATGTTATTCTATCTTTTCAATTAATCGTCCTTTTGTTAATTTAATTACACCGATATATTTTTAATTCAACAATTTGAATGATTATGTGTATTTTTATTTCTTTATTTCGATTAACATACTAACACAATAACTTTTTCAGCATTTTCCCAATCGCAACACACGTCTTTGCCCATTAATCTATTCAAACCACGTTAACACTTTTATTTGCAATCATCAATTATCTTGTAATACTTTTTTCGTCGACTTTTCGATTTGCTCATCTCTTAGTCTCCTGTTTTTATAATAAACACATGTTGTCTGTCGGAATTAGTTCATCGAAAATATCTTGCCGAGTAGGAATTAATTTGTTATGTTTTGCCTAGCTGTTCCTTCATTATTTCATATTTCCTGTTAATAAAGTTATTCATCTTTAACATTTAAGAAAAATTCATGTTTTATGAAATGAATATAGGCATCTCGTTTACAAACTATTTCTGGTATCTTAAGTCATTTTTTTAATTACTTTACTACATTTTTCTATTTCTTCTTTTCTATTTTATTGTTTATTTCTTACATTGTTTCACGGCTTGTCCACTTTGCTACACCTGTTGCCGTTCTTGTTTATCATCTGTTTATTTGGTTCTTTTTATTACAACTATTATCTCCCCCTTTCTGCCCGTTTTGGTTCACAACAAATACTGGCTTCGTAAACTATCTTCATTCGCTGGTAACTATTTGCTTGTTGGTAAGTGATTATAGCCTAAACCATTTCTAAAATATCAATTGGTTCGTACTTGGTCGGTTTGGTACATCTGTTGTCTCCTTGGCCCTTCTCTGTTCGTTTTGGTTCGCAACAAATAACTGGCTTCGAAATCTATCTTCAATGGCTGGTAACTAATCGCTTCTTGGTAAGTGATTACGGCCTATGCTATTTCCAAAATGTCGATTAGTTCTCACTTGGTCGGTTTGGTACATCTGTTGTCTCCTTGGTCCTTTTCTGTTCGTTTTGGTTCGCAACAAATAACTGGCTTCGAAATCTATCTTCAATGGCTGGTAACTAATCGCTTGTTGGTAAGTGATTACGGCCTATGCTATTTCCAGAATGTCGATTGGTTCTCACTTGGTCGGTTTGGTACATCTGTTGTCTCCTTGGTCCTTTTCTGTTCGTTTTGGTTCGCAACAAATAACTGGCTTCGAAATCTATCTTCAATGGCTGGTAACTAATCGCTTGTTGTTAAGTGATTACGGCCTATGCTATTTCCAAAATGTCGATTGGTTCTCACTTGGTCGGTTTGGTACATCTGTTGTCTCCTTGGTCCTTTTCTGTTCGTTTTGGTTCGCAACAAATAACTGGCTTCGAAATCTATCTTCAATGGCTGGTAACTAATCGCTTGTTGTTAAGTGATTACGGCCTATGCTATTTCCAAAATGTCGATTGGTTCTCACTTGGTCGGTTTGGTACATCTGTTGTCTCATTGGTCCTTTTCTGTTCGTTTTGGTTCGCAACAAATAACTGGCTTCGAAATCTATCTTCAATGGCTGGTAACTAATCGCTTGTTGGTAAGTGATTACGGCCTAAGCTATTTCCAAAATGTCAATTGGTTCGTACTTGGTCGGTTTGGTACATCTGTTGTCTCCTTGGTCCTTTTCTGTTCGTTTTGGTTCGCAACAAATAACTGGCTTCGAAATCTATCTTCAATGGCTGGTAACTAATCGCTTGTTGGTAAGTGATTACGGCCTAAGCTATTTCCAAAATGTCAATTGGTTCGTACTTGGTCGGTTTGGTACATCTGTTGTATTCTTGGTCCTTCTCTGTTCGTTTTGGTTCGCAACAAATAACTGGCTTCGAAATCTATCTTCAATGGCTGGTAACTAATCGCTTCTTGGTAAGTGATTACAGCCTATGCTATTTCCAAAATGTCAATTGGTTCGTAATTGGTCGGTTTGGTAGATCTGTTGTCTCCTTGGTCCTTCTCTGTTCGTTTTGGTTCGAAACAAATAACAGGCTTCGAAATCTATCTTCAATAGCTGGTAACTAATTGCTTGTTGGTAAGTGACTACGGCGTATGATATATCCAACATCTTAGTTGGTTCGTACTTGGTCGGTTTGGTACATCTGTTGTCTCCTTTGTCCTTCTCTGTTCGTTTTGGTTCGCAACAAATAACTGGCTTCGAAATCTATCTTCAATGGCTGCTAACTAATCGCTTGTTGGTAAGTGATTACGGCCTAAGCTATTTCTAAAATGTCAATTGGTTCGTACTTGGTCGGTTTGGTACATCTGTTGTCTCCTTGGTCCTTTTCTGTTCGTTTTGGTTCGCAACAAATAACTGGCTTCGAAATCTATCTTCAATGGCTGGTAACTAATCGCTTGTTGGTAAGTGATTACGGCTTATGCTATTTCCAAAATGTCAATTGGTTCGTACTTGGTCGGTTTGGTACATCTGTTGTCTCCTTGGTCCTTTTCTGTTCGTTTTGGTTCGCAACAAATAACTGGCTTCGAAATCTATCTTCAATGGCTGGTAACTAATCGCTTGTTGTTAAGTGATTACGGCCTATGCTATTTCCAAAATGTCGATTGGTTCTCACTTGGTCGGTTTGGTACATCTGTTGTCTCCTTGGTCCTTTTCTGTTCGTTTTGGTTCGCAACAAATAACTGGCTTCGAAATCTATCTTCAATGGCTGGTAACTAATCGCTTGTTGGTAAGTGGTTACGGCCTATGCTATTTCCAAAATTTCGATTGGTTCTCACTTGGTCGGTTTGGTACATCTGTTGTCTCCTTGGTCCTTTTCTGTTCGTTTTGGTTCGCAACAAATAACTGGCTTCGAAATCTATCTTCAATGGCTGGTAACTAATCGCTTGTTGTTAAGTGATTACGGCCTATGCTATTTCCAAAATGTCGATTGGTTCTCACTTGGTCGGTTTGGTACATCTGTTGTCTCCTTGGTCCTTTTCTGTTCGTTTTGGTTCGCAACAAATAACTGGCTTCGAAATCTATCTTCAATGGCTGGTAACTAATCGCTTGTTGGTAAGTGGTTACGGCCTATGCTATTTCCAAAATGTCGATTGGTTCTCACTTGGTCGGTTTGGTACATCTGTTGTCTCCTTGGTCCTTTTCTGTTCGTTTTGGTTCGCAACAAATAACTGGCTTCGAAATCTATCTTCAATGGCTGGTAACTAATCGCTTGTTGTTAAGTGATTACGGCCTATGCTATTTCCAAAATGTCGATTGGTTCTCACTTGGTCGGTTTGGTACATCTGTTGTCTCATTGGTCCTTTTCTGTTCGTTTTGGTTCGCAACAAATAACTGGCTTCGAAATCTATCTTCAATGGCTGGTAACTAATCGCTTGTTGGTAAGTGATTACGGCCTAAGCTATTTCCAAAATGTCAATTGGTTCGTACTTGGTCGGTTTGGTACATCTGTTGTCTCCTTGGTCCTTTTCTGTTCGTTTTGGTTCGCAACAAATAACTGGCTTCGAAATCTATCTTCAATGGCTGGTAACTAATCGCTTGTTGGTAAGTGATTACGGCCTAAGCTATTTCCAAAATGTCAATTGGTTCGTACTTGGTCGGTTTGGTACATCTGTTGTCTCCTTGGTCCTTCTCTGTTCGTTTTGGTTCGAAACAAATAACAGGCTTCGAAATCTATCTTCAATAGCTGGTAACTAATTGCTTGTTGGTAAGTGACTACGGCGTATGATATATCCAACATCTTAGTTGGTTCGTACTTGGTCGGTTTGGTACATCTGTTGTCTCCTTTGTCCTTCTCTGTTCGTTTTGGTTCGCAACAAATAACTGGCTTCGAAATCTATCTTCAATGGCTGCTAACTAATCGCTTGTTGGTAAGTGATTACGGCCTAAGCTATTTCTAAAATGTCAATTGGTTCGTACTTGGTCGGTTTGGTACATCTGTTGTCTCCTTGGTCCTTTTCTGTTCGTTTTGGTTCGCAACAAATAACTGGCTTCGAAATCTATCTTCAATGGCTGGTAACTAATCGCTTGTTGGTAAGTGATTACGGCCTAAGCTATTTCCAAAATGTCAATTGGTTCGTACTTGGTCGGTTTGGTACATCTGTTGTCTCCTTGGTCCTTTTCTGTTCGTTTTGGTTCGCAACAAATAACTGGCTTCGAAATCTATCTTCAATGGCTGGTAACTAATCGCTTGTTGGTAAGTGATTACGGCCTAAGCTATTTCCAAAATGTCAATTGGTTCGTACTTGGTCGGTTTGGTACATCTGTTGTCTCCTTGGTCCTTTTCTGTTCGTTTTGGTTCGCAACAAATAACTGGCTTCGAAATCTATCTTCAATGGCTGGTAACTAATCGCTTCTTGGTAAGTGATTACAGCCTATGCTATTTCCAAAATGTCAATTGGTTCGTAATTGGTCGGTTTGGTAGATCTGTTGTCTCCTTGGTCCTTCTCTGTTCGTTTTGGTTCGAAACAAATAACAGGCTTCGAAATCTATCTTCAATAGCTGGTAACTAATTGCTTGTTGGTAAGTGACTACGGCGTATGATATATCCAACATCTTAGTTGGTTCGTACTTGGTCGGTTTGGTACATCTGTTGTCTCCTTTGTCCTTCTCTGTTCGTTTTGGTTCGCAACAAATAACTGGCTTCGAAATCTATCTTCAATGGCTGCTAACTAATCGCTTGTTGGTAAGTGATTACGGCCTAAGCTATTTCTAAAATGTCAATTGGTTCGTACTTGGTCGGTTTGGTACATCTGTTGTCTCCTTGGTCCTTTTCTGTTCGTTTTGGTTCGCAACAAATAACTGGCTTCGAAATCTATCTTCAATGGCTGGTAACTAATCGCTTGTTGGTAAGTGATTACGGCCTAAGCTATTTCCAAAATGTCAATTGGTTCGTACTTGGTCGGTTTGGTACATCTGTTGTCTCCTTGGTCCTTTTCTGTTCGTTTTGGTTCGCAACAAATAACTGGCTTCGAAATCTATCTTCAATGGCTGGTAACTAATCGCTTGTTGGTAAGTGATTACGGCCTAAGCTATTTCCAAAATGTCAATTGGTTCGTACTTGGTCGGTTTGGTACATCTGTTGTATTCTTGGTCCTTCTCTGTTCGTTTTGGTTCGCAACAAATAACTGGCTTCGAAATCTATCTTCAATGGCTGGTAACTAATCGCTTCTTGGTAAGTGATTACAGCCTATGCTATTTCCAAAATGTCAATTGGTTCGTAATTGGTCGGTTTGGTAGATCTGTTGTCTCCTTGGTCCTTCTCTGTTCGTTTTGGTTCGAAACAAATAACAGGCTTCGAAATCTATCTTCAATAGCTGGTAACTAATTGCTTGTTGGTAAGTGACTACGGCGTATGATATATCCAACATCTTAGTTGGTTCGTACTTGGTCGGTTTGGTACATCTGTTGTCTCCTTTGTCCTTCTCTGTTCGTTTTGGTTCGCAACAAATAACTGGCTTCGAAATCTATCTTCAATGGCTGCTAACTAATCGCTTGTTGGTAAGTGATTACGGCCTAAGCTATTTCTAAAATGTCAATTGGTTCGTACTTGGTCGGTTTGGTACATCTGTTGTCTCCTTGGTCCTTTTCTGTTCGTTTTGGTTCGCAACAAATAACTGGCTTCGAAATCTATCTTCAATGGCTGGTAACTAATCGCTTGTTGTTAAGTGATTACGGCCTATGCTATTTCCAAAATGTCGATTGGTTCTCACTTGGTCGGTTAGGTACATCTGTTGTCTCCTTGGTCCTTTTCTGTTCGTTTTGGTTCGCAACAAATAACTGGCTTCGAAATCTATCTTCAATGGCTGCTAACTAATCGCTTGTTGGTAAGTGATTACGGCCTAAGCTATTTCTAAAATGTCAATTGGTTCGTACTTGGTCGGTTTGGTACATCTGTTGTCTCCTTGGTCCTTTTCTGTTCGTTTTGGTTCGCAACAAATAACTGGCTTCGAAATCTATCTTCAATGGCTGGTAACTAATCGCTTGTTGGTAAGTGATTACGGCTTATGCTATTTCCAAAATGTCAATTGGTTCGTACTTGGTCGGTTTGGTACATCTGTTGTCTCCTTGGTCCTTTTCTGTTCGTTTTGGTTCGCAACAAATAACTGGCTTCGAAATCTATCTTCAATGGCTGGTAACTAATCGCTTGTTAGTAAGTGACTACGGCGTATGATATATCCAACATCTTAGTTGGTTCGTACTTGGTCGGTTTGGTACATCTGTTGTCTCCTTGTCCTTCTCTGTTCGTTTTGGTTCGCAACAAATAACTGGCTTCGAAATCTATCTTCAATGGCTGCTAACTAATCGCTTGTTGGTAAGTGATTACGGCCTAAGCTATTTCTAAAATGTCAATTGGTTCTCACTTGGTCGGTTTGGTACATCTGTTGTCTCCTTGGTCCTTCTCTGTTCGTTTTGGTTCTCAACAAATAACTGGCTTTGAAATCTATCTTCAATGGCTGGTAACTAATCGCTTGTTGGTAAGTGATTACGGCCTATGCTATTTCCAAAATGTCAATTGGTTCGTACTTGGTCGGTTTGGTACATCTGTTGTCTCCTTGGTCCTTCTCTGTTCGTTTTGGCTCGCAACAAATAACTGGCTTCGAAATCTATCTTCAATGGCTGGTAACTAATCGCTTGTTGGTAAGTGATTACGGCCTATGCTATTTCCAAAATCTCAGTTGGTTCGTACTTGGTCGGTTTGGTACATCTGTTGTCTCCTTGGTCCTTCTCTGTTCGTTTTGGCTCGCAACAAATAACTGGCTTCGAAATCTATCTTCAATGGCTGGTAACTAATCGCTTGTTGGTAAGTGATTACGGCCTATGCTATTTCCAAAATCTCAGTTGGTTCGTACTTGGTCGGTTTGGTACATCTGTTGTCTCCTTGGTCCTTCTCTGTTCGTTTTGGTTCGCAACAAATAACTGCCTTCGAAATCTATCTTCAATGGCTGGTAACTAATCGCTTGTTGGTAAGTGATTACGGCCTATGCTATTTCCAAAATGTCAATTGGTTCGTACTTGGTCGGTTTGGTACATCTGTTGTCTCCTTGGTCCTTCTCTGTTCGTTTTGGCTCGCAACAAATAACTGGCTTCGAAATCTATCTTCAATGGCTGGTAACTAATCGCTTGTTGTTAAGTGATTACGGCCTATGCTATTTCCAAAATGTCAATTGGTTCGTACTTGGTCGGTTTGGTACATCTGTTGTCTCCTTGGTCCTTCTCTGTTCGTTTTGGTTCGCAACAAATAACTGGCTTCGAAATCTATCTTCAATGGCTGGTAACTAATCGCTTGTTGTTAAGTGATTACGGCCTATGCTATTTCCAAAATGTCAATTGGTTCTCACTTGGTCGGTTTGGTACATCTGTTGTCTCCTTGGTCCTTCTCTGTTCGTTTTGGTTCTCAACAAATAACTGGCTTTGAAATCTATCTTCAATGGCTGGTAACTAATCGCTTGTTGGTAAGTGATTACGGCCTATGCTATTTCCAAAATGTCAATTGGTTCGTACTTGGTCGGTTTGGTACATCTGTTGTCTCCTTGGTCCTTCTCTGTTCGTTTTGGCTCGCAACAAATAACTGGCTTCGAAATCTATCTTCAATGGCTGGTAACTAATCGCTTGTTGGTAAGTGATTACGGCCTATGCTATTTCCAAAATCTCAGTTGGTTCGTACTTGGTCGGTTTGGTACATCTGTTGTCTCCTTGGTCCTTCTCTGTTCGTTTTGGTTCGCAACAAATAACTGGCTTCGAAATCTATCTTCAATGGCTGGTAACTAATCGCTTGTTGGTAAGTGATTACGGCCTATGCTATTTCCAAAATGTCAATTGGTTCTCACTTGGTCGGTTTGGTACATCTGTTGTCTCCTTGGTCCTTCTCTGTTCGTTTTGGTTCTCAACAAATAACTGGCTTTGAAATCTATCTTCAATGGCTGGTAACTAATCGCTTGTTGGTAAGTGATTACGGCCTATGCTATTTCCAAAATCTCAGTTGGTTCGTACTTGGTCGGTTTGGTACATCTGTTGTCTCCTTGGTCCTTCTCTGTTCGTTTTGGCTCGCAACAAATAACTGGCTTCGAAATCTATCTTCAATGGCTGGTAACTAATCGCTTGTTGGTAAGTGATTACGGCCTATGCTATTTCCAAAATGTCAATTGGTTCGTACTTGGTCGGTTTGGTACATCTGTTGTATTCTTGGTCCTTCTCTGTTCGTTTTGGTTCGCAACAAATAACTGGCTTCGAAATCTATCTTCAATGGCTGGTAACTAATCGCTTCTTGGTAAGTGATTACAGCCTATGCTATTTCCAAAATGTCAATTGGTTCGTAATTGGTCGGTTTGGTAGATCTGTTGTCTCCTTGGTCCTTCTCTGTTCGTTTTGGTTCGAAACAAATAACAGGCTTCGAAATCTATCTTCAATAGCTGGTAACTAATTGCTTGTTGGTAAGTGACTACGGCGTATGATATATCCAACATCTTAGTTGGTTCGTACTTGGTCGGTTTGGTACATCTGTTGTCTCCTTGGTCCTTTTCTGTTCGTTTTGGTTCGCAACAAATAACTGGCTTCGAAATCTATCTTCAATGGCTGGTAACTAATCGCTTGTTGTTAAGTGATTACGGCCTATGCTATTTCCAAAATGTCGATTGGTTCTCACTTGGTCGGTTAGGTACATCTGTTGTCTCCTTGGTCCTTTTCTGTTCGTTTTGGTTCGCAACAAATAACTGGCTTCGAAATCTATCTTCAATGGCTGCTAACTAATCGCTTGTTGGTAAGTGATTACGGCCTAAGCTATTTCTAAAATGTCAATTGGTTCGTACTTGGTCGGTTTGGTACATCTGTTGTCTCCTTGGTCCTTTTCTGTTCGTTTTGGTTCGCAACAAATAACTGGCTTCGAAATCTATCTTCAATGGCTGGTAACTAATCGCTTGTTGGTAAGTGATTACGGCTTATGCTATTTCCAAAATGTCAATTGGTTCGTACTTGGTCGGTTTGGTACATCTGTTGTCTCCTTGGTCCTTTTCTGTTCGTTTTGGTTCGCAACAAATAACTGGCTTCGAAATCTATCTTCAATGGCTGGTAACTAATCGCTTGTTAGTAAGTGACTACGGCGTATGATATATCCAACATCTTAGTTGGTTCGTACTTGGTCGGTTTGGTACATCTGTTGTCTCCTTGTCCTTCTCTGTTCGTTTTGGTTCGCAACAAATAACTGGCTTCGAAATCTATCTTCAATGGCTGCTAACTAATCGCTTGTTGGTAAGTGATTACGGCCTAAGCTATTTCTAAAATGTCAATTGGTTCTCACTTGGTCGGTTTGGTACATCTGTTGTCTCCTTGGTCCTTCTCTGTTCGTTTTGGCTCGCAACAAATAACTGGCTTCGAAATCTATCTTCAATGGCTGGTAACTAATCGCTTGTTGGTAAGTGATTACGGCCTATGCTATTTCCAAAATCTCAGTTGGTTCGTACTTGGTCGGTTTGGTACATCTGTTGTCTCCTTGGTCCTTCTCTGTTCGTTTTGGTTCGCAACAAATAACTGCCTTCGAAATCTATCTTCAATGGCTGGTAACTAATCGCTTGTTGTTAAGTGATTACGGCCTATGCTATTACCAAAATGTCTATTGGTTCTCACTTGGTCGGTTTGGTACATCTGTTGTCTCCTTGGTCCTTCTCTGTTCGTTTTGGTTCGCAACAAATAACTGCCTTCGAAATCTATCTTCAATGGCTGGTAACTAATCGCTTGTTGGTAAGTGATTACGGCCTATGCTATTTCCAAAATGTCAATTGGTTCGTACTTGGTCGGTTTGGTACATCTGTTGTCTCCTTGGTCCTTCTCTGTTCGTTTTGGCTCGCAACAAATAACTGGCTTCGAAATCTATCTTCAATGGCTGGTAACTAATCGCTTGTTGGTAAGTGATTACGGCCTATGCTATTTCCAAAATGTCAATTGGTTCGTACTTGGTCGGTTTGGTACATCTGTTGTCTCCTTGGTCCTTCTCTGTTCGTTTTGGCTCGCAACAAATAACTGGCTTCGAAATCTATCTTCAATGGCTGGTAACTAATCGCTTGTTGGTAAGTGATTACGGCCTATGCTATTACCAAAATGTCTATTGGTTCTCACTTGGTCGGTTTGGTACATCTGTTGTCTCCTTGGTCCTTCTCTGTTCGTTTTGGTTCGCAACAAATAACTGCCTTCGAAATCTATCTTCAAGGGCTGGTAACTAATCGCTTGTTGGTAAGTGATTACGGCCTATGCTATTTCCAAAATGTCAATTGGTTCTCACTTGGTCGGTTTGGTACATCTGTTGTCTCCTTGGTCCTTCTCTGTTCGTTTTGGCTCGCAACAAATAACTGGCTTCGAAATCTATCTTCAATGGCTGGTAACTAATCGCTTGTTGGTAAGTGATTACGGCCTATGCTATTTCCAAAATCTCAGTTGGTTCGTACTTGGTCGGTTTGGTACATCTGTTGTCTCCTTGGTCCTTTTCTGTTCGTTTTGGTTCGCAACAAATAACTGGCTTCGAAATCTATCTTCAATGGCTGGTAACTAATCGCTTGTTGGTAAGTGATTACGGCCTATGCTATTTCCAAAATGTCAATTGGTTCGTACTTGGTCGGTTTGGTACATCTGTTGTCTCCTTGGTCCTTCTCTGTTCGTTTTGGCTCGCAACAAATAACTGGCTTCGAAATCTATCTTCAATGGCTGGTAACTAATCGCTTGTTGGTAAGTGATTACGGCCTATGCTATTTCCAAAATGTCAATTGGTTCGTACTTGGTCGGTTTGGTACATCTGTTGTCTCCTTGGTCCTTCTCTGTTCGTTTTGGCTCGCAACAAATAACTGGCTTCGAAATCTATCTTCAATGGCTGGTAACTAATCGCTTGTTGGTAAGTGATTACGGCCTATGCTATTACCAAAATGTCTATTGGTTCTCACTTGGTCGGTTTGGTACATCTGTTGTCTCCTTGGTCCTTCTCTGTTCGTTTTGGTTCGCAACAAATAACTGCCTTCGAAATCTATCTTCAAGGGCTGGTAACTAATCGCTTGTTGGTAAGTGATTACGGCCTATGCTATTTCCAAAATGTCAATTGGTTCTCACTTGGTCGGTTTGGTACATCTGTTGTCTCCTTGGTCCTTCTCTGTTCGTTTTGGCTCGCAACAAATAACTGGCTTCGAAATCTATCTTCAATGGCTGGTAACTAATCGCTTGTTGGTAAGTGATTACGGCCTATGCTATTTCCAAAATGTCAATTGGTTCGTACTTGGTCGGTTTGGTACATCTGTTGTCTCCTTGGTCCTTTTCTGTTCGTTTTGGTTCGCAACAAATAACTGGCTTCGAAATCTATCTTCAATGGCTGGTAACTAATCGCTTGTTGTTAAGTGATTACGGCCTATGCTATTTCCAAAATGTCTATTGGTTCTCACTTGGTCGGTTTGGTACATCTGTTGTCTCCTTGGTCCTTCTCTGTTCGTTTTGTCTCGCAACAAATAACTGGCTTCGAAATCTATCTTCAATGGCTGGTAACTAATCGCTTGTTGGTAAGTGATTACGGCCTATGCTATTTCCAAAATCTCAGTTGGTTCGTACTTGGTCGGTTTGGTACATCTGTTGTCTCCTTGGTCCTTCTCTGTTCGTTTTGGTTCGCAACAAATAACTGGCTTCGAAATCTATCTTCAATGGCTGGTAACTAATCGCTTGTTGGTAAGTGATTACGGCCTATGCTATTTCCAAAATGTCAATTGGTTCGTACTTGGTCGGTTTGGTACATCTGTTGTCTCCTTGGTCCTTTTCTGTTCGTTTTGGTTCGCAACAAATAACTGGCTTCGAAATCTATCTTCAATGGCTGGTAACTAATCGCTTGTTGGTAAGTGATTACGGCCTATGCTATTTCCAAAATCTCAGTTGGTTCGTACTTGGTCGGTTTGGTACATCTGTTGTCTCCTTGGTCCTTCTCTGTTCGTTTTGGTTCTCAACAAATAACTGGCTTTGAAATCTATCTTCAATGGCTGGTAACTAATCGCTTGTTGGTAAGTGATTACGGCCTATGCTATTTCCAAAATCTCAGTTGGTTCGTACTTGGTCGGTTTGGTACATCTGTTGTCTCCTTGGTCCTTTTCTGTTCGTTTTGGTTCGCAACAAATAACTGGCTTCGAAATCTATCTTCAATGGCTGGTAACTAATCGCTTGTTGGTAAGTGATTACGGCCTATGCTATTTCCAAAGTCTCAGTTGGTTCGTACTTGGTCGGTTTGGTACTTCTGTTGTCTCCTTGGTCCTTTTCTGTTCGTTTTGGTTCGCAACAAATAACTGGCTTCGAAATCTATCTTCAATGGCTGGTAACTAATCGCTTGTTGTTAAGTGATTACGGCCTATGCTATTTCCAAAATGTCTATTGGTTCTCACTTGGTCGGTTTGGTACATCTGTTGTCTCCTTGGTCCTTCTCTGTTCGTTTTGTCTCGCAACAAATAACTGGCTTCGAAATCTATCTTCAATGGCTGGTAACTAATCGCTTGTTGGTAAGTGATTACGGCCTATGCTATTTCCAAAATCTCAGTTGGTTCGTACTTGGTCGGTTTGGTACATCTGTTGTCTCCTTGGTCCTTCTCTGTTCGTTTTGGTTCGCAACAAATAACTGGCTTCGAAATCTATCTTCAATGGCTGGTAACTAATCGCTTGTTGGTAAGTGATTACGGCCTATGCTATTTCCAAAATGTCAATTGGTTCGTACTTGGTCGGTTTGGTACATCTGTTGTCTCCTTGGTCCTTTTCTGTTCGTTTTGGTTCGCAACAAATAACTGGCTTCGAAATCTATCTTCAATGGCTGGTAACTAATCGCTTGTTGGTAAGTGATTACGGCCTATGCTATTTCCAAAATCTCAGTTGGTTCGTACTTGGTCGGTTTGGTACATCTGTTGTCTCCTTGGTCCTTCTCTGTTCGTTTTGGTTCTCAACAAATAACTGGCTTTGAAATCTATCTTCAATGGCTGGTAACTAATCGCTTGTTGGTAAGTGATTACGGCCTATGCTATTTCCAAAATCTCAGTTGGTTCGTACTTGGTCGGTTTGGTACATCTGTTGTCTCCTTGGTCCTTCTCTGTTCGTTTTGGTTCGCAACAAATAACTGGCTTCGAAATCTATCTTCAATGGCTGGTAACTAATCGCTTGTTGGTAAGTGATTACGGCCTATGCTACTTCCAAAATGTCAATTGGTTCGTACTTGGTCGGTTTGGTACATCTGTTGTCTCCTTGGTCCTTCTCTGTTCGTTTTGGCTCGCAACAAATAACTGGCTTCGAAATCTATCTTCAATGGCTGGTAACTAATCGCTTGTTGTTAAGTGATTACGGCCTATGCTATTTCCAAAATGTCAATTGGTTCTCACTTGGTCGGTTTGGTACATCTGTTGTCTCCTTGGTCCTTCTCTGTTCGTTTTGGTTCTCAACAAATAACTGGCTTTGAAATCTATCTTCAATGGCTGGTAACTAATCGCTTGTTGGTAAGTGATTACGGCCTATGCTATTTCCAAAATGTCAATTGGTTCGTACTTGGTCGGTTTGGTACATCTGTTGTCTCCTTGGTCCTTCTCTGTTCGTTTTGGCTCGCAACAAATAACTGGCTTCGAAATCTATCTTCAATGGCTGGTAACTAATCGCTTGTTGGTAAGTGATTACGGCCTATGCTATTTCCAAAATCTCAGTTGGTTCGTACTTGGTCGGTTTGGTACATCTGTTGTCTCCTTGGTCCTTCTCTGTTCGTTTTGGTTCGCAACAAATAACTGGCTTCGAAATCTATCTTCAATGGCTGGTAACTAATCGCTTGTTGGTAAGTGATTACGGCCTATGCTCTTTCCAAAATGTCAATTGGTTCGTACTTGGGCGGTTTGGTACATCTGTTGTCTCCTTGGTCCTTCTCTGTTCGTTTTGGTTCGCAATAAATAACTGGCTTCGAAATCTATCTTCAATGGCTGGTAACTAATCGCTTGTTGGTAAGTGATTACGGCCTATGCTATTTCCAAAATGTCAATTGGTTCTCACTTGGTCGGTTTGGTACATCTGTTGTCTCCTTGGTCCTTCTCTGTTCGTTTTGGCTCGCAACAAATAACTGGCTTCGAAATCTATCTTCAATGGCTGGTAACTAATCGCTTGTTGGTAAGTGATTACGGCCTATGCTATTTCCAAAATGACAGTTGGTACATCTGTTGTCTCCTTGGTCCTTCTCTGTTCGTTTTGGTTCGCAATAAATAACTGGCTTCGAAATCTATCTTCAATGGCTGGTAACTAATCGCTTGTTGGTAAGTGATTACGGCCTATGCTCTTTCCAAACTGTCAATTGGTTCGTACTTGGTCGGTTTGGTACATCTGTTGTCTCCTTGGTCCTTCTCTGTTCGTTTTGGTTCGCAATAAATAACTGGCTTCGAAATCTATCTTCAATGGCTGGTAACTAATCGCTTGTTGGTAAGTGATTACGGCCTATGCTATTTCCAAAATGTCAGTTGGTACATCTGTTGTCTCCTTGGTCCTTCTCTGTTCGTTTTGGTTCGCAATAAATAACTGGCTTCGAAATCTATCTTCAATGGCTGGTAACTAATCGCTTGTTGGTAAGTGATTACGGCCTATGCTATTTCCAAAATGTCAATTGGTTCGTACTTGGTCGGTTTGGTACATCTGTTGTCTCCTTGGTCCTTCTCTGTTCGTTTTGGTTCGCAATAAATAACTGGCTTCGAAATCTATCTTCAATGGCTGGTAACTAATCGCTTGTTGGTAAGTGATTACGGCCTATGCTATTTCCAAAATGTCAATTGGTTCGTACTTGGTCGGTTTGGTACATCTGTTGTCTCCTTGGTCCTTCTCTGTTCATTTTGGTTCGCAATAAATAACTGGCTTCGAAATCTATCTTCAATGGCTGGTAACTAATCGCTTGTCGGTAAGTGATTACGGCCTATGCTCTTTCCAAAATGTCAATTGGTTCGTACTTGGTCGGTTTGGTACATCTGTTGTCTCCTTGGTCCTTCTCTGTTCGTTTTGGTTCGCAACAAATAACTGGCTTCGAAATCTATCTTCAATGGCTGGTAACTAATCGCTTGTTGGTAAGTGATTACGGCCTATGCTATTTCCAAAATGTCAATTGGTTCGTACTTGGTCGGTTTGGTACATCTGTTGTCTCCTTGGTCCTTTTCTGTTCGTTTTGGTTCGCAACAAATAACTGGCTTCGAAATCTATCTTCAATGGCTGGTAACTAATCGCTTGTTGGTAAGTGATTACGGCCTATGCTATTTCCAAAGTCTCAGTTGGTTCGTACTTGGTCGGTTTGGTACATCTGTTGTCTCCTTGGTCCTTCTCTGTTCGTTTTGGCTCGCAACAAATAACTGGCTTCGAAATCTATCTTCAATGGCTGGTAACTAATCGCTTGTTGTTAAGTGATTACGGCCTTTGCTATTTCCAAAATCTCAGTTGGTTCGTACTTGGTCGGTTTGGTACATCTGTTGTCTCCTTGGTCCTTCTCTGTTCGTTTTGGCTCGCAACAAATAACTGGCTTCGAAATCTATCTTCAATGGCTGGTAACTAATCGCTTGTTGTTAAGTGATTACGGCCTTTGCTATTTCCAAAATCTCAGTTGGTTCGTACTTGGTCGGTTTGGTACATCTGTTGTCTCCTTGGTCCTTTTCTGTTCGTTTTGGTTCGCAACAAATAACTGGCTTCGAAATCTATCTTCAATGGCTGGTAACTAATCGCTTGTTGGTAAGTGATTACGGCCTATGCTATTTCCAAAATGTCAATTGGTTCGTACTTGGTCGGTTTGGTACATCTGTTGTCTCCTTGGTCCTTTTCTGTTCGTTTTGGTTCGCAACAAATAACTGGCTTCGAAATCTATCTTCAATGGCTGGTAACTAATCGCTTGTTGGTAAGTGATTACGGCCTATGCTATTTCCAAAATGTCAATTGGTTCGTACTTGGTCGGTTTGGTACATCTGTTGTCTCCTTGGTCCTTTTCTGTTCGTTTTGGTTCGCAACAAATAACTGGCTTCGAAATCTATCTTCAATGGCTGGTAACTAATCGCTTGTTGGTAAGTGATTACGGCCTATGCTATTTCCAAAGTCTCAGTTGGTTCGTACTTGGTCGGTTTGGTACATCTGTTGTCTCCTTGGTCCTTCTCTGTTCGTTTTGGCTCGCAACAAATAACTGGCTTCGAAATCTATCTTCAATGGCTGGTAACTAATCGCTTGTTGTTAAGTGATTACGGCCTTTGCTATTTCCAAAATCTTAGTTGGTTCGTACTTGGTCGGTTTGGTACATCTGTTGTCTCCTTGGTCCTTTTCTGTTCGTTTTGGTTCGCAACAAATAACTGGCTTCGAAATCTATCTTCAATGGCTGGTAACTAATCGCTTGTTGGTAAGTGATTACGGCCTATGCTATTTCCAAAATGTCAATTGGTTCGTACTTGGTCGGTTTGGTACATCTGTTGTCTCCTTGGTCCTTTTCTGTTCGTTTTGGTTCGCAACAAATAACTGGCTTCGAAATCTATCTTCAATGGCTGGTAACTAATCGCTTGTTGGTAAGTGATTACGGCCTATGCTATTTCCAAAATGTCAATTGGTTCGTACTTGGTCGGTTTGGTACATCTGTTGTCTCCTTGGTCCTTTTCTGTTCGTTTTGGTTCGCAACAAATAACTGGCTTCGAAATCTATCTTCAATGGCTGGTAACTAATCGCTTGTTGGTAAGTGATTACGGCCTATGCTATTTCCAAAGTCTCAGTTGGTTCGTACTTGGTCGGTTTGGTACATCTGTTGTCTCCTTGGTCCTTCTCTGTTCGTTTTGGCTCGCAACAAATAACTGGCTTCGAAATCTATCTTCAATGGCTGGTAACTAATCGCTTGTTGTTAAGTGATTACGGCCTTTGCTATTTCCAAAATCTCAGTTGGTTCGTACTTGGTCGGTTTGGTACATCTGTTGTCTCCTTGGTCCTTCTCTGTTCGTTTTGGCTCGCAACAAATAACTGGCTTCGAAATCTATCTTCAATGGCTGGTAACTAATCGCTTGTTGTTAAGTGATTACGGCCTTTGCTATTTCCAAAATCTCAGTTGGTTCGTACTTGGTCGGTTTGGTACATCTGTTGTCTCCTTGGTCCTTTTCTGTTCGTTTTGGTTCGCAACAAATAACTGGCTTCGAAATCTATCTTCAATGGCTGGTAACTAATCGCTTGTTGGTAAGTGATTACGGCCTATGCTATTTCCAAAATGTCAATTGGTTCGTACTTGGTCGGTTTGGTACATCTGTTGTCTCCTTGGTCCTTCTCTGTTCGTTTTGGTTCGCAACAAATAACTGGCTTCGAAATCTATCTTCAATGGCTGGTAACTAATCGCTTGTTGGTAAGTGATTACGGCCTATGCTATTTCCAAAATGTCAGTTGGTACATCTGTTGTCTCCTTGGTCCTTCTCTGTTCGTTTTGGTTCGCAATAAATAACTGGCTTCGAAATCTATCTTCAATGGCTGGTAACTAATCGCTTGTTGGTAAGTGATTACGGCCTATGCTATTTCCAAAATGTCAGTTGGTACATCTGTTGTCTCCTTGGTCCTTCTCTGTTCGTTTTGGTTCGCAACAAATAACTGGCTTCGAAATCTATCTTCAATGGCTGGTAACTAATCGCTTGTTGGTAAGTGATTACGGCCTATGCTATTTCCAAAATGTCAGTTGGTACATCTGTTGTCTCCTTGGTCCTTCTCTGTTCGTTTTGGTTCGAAATCTATCTTCAATGGCTGGTAACTAATCGCTTGTTGGTAAGTGATTACGGCCTATGCTATTTCCAAAATGTCAGTTGGTACATCTGTTGTCTCCTTGGTCCTTCTCTGTTCGTTTTGGTTCGCAATAAATAACTGGCTTCGAAATCTATCTTCAATGGCTGGTAACTAATCGCTTGTTGGTAAGTGATTACGGCCTATGCTATTTCCAAAATGTCAGTTGGTACATCTGTTGTCTCCTTGGTCCTTCTCTGTTCGTTTTGGTTCGCAATAAATAACTGGCTTCGAAATCTATCTTCAATGGCTGGTAACTAATCGCTTGTTGGTAAGTGATTACGGCCTATGCTATTTCCAAAATGTCAATTGGTTCGTACTTGGTCGGTTTGGTACATCTGTTGTCTCCTTGGTCCTTCTCTGTTCGTTTTGGTTCGCAATAAATAACTGGCTTCGAAATCTATCTTCAATGGCTGGTAACTAATCGCTTGTTGTTAAGTGATTACGGCCTATGCTATTTCCAAAATGTCTATTGGTTCTCACTTGGTCGGTTTGGTACATCTGTTGTCTCCTTGGTCCTTCTCTGTTCGTTTTGGTTCGCAACAAATAACTAGCTTTGAAATCTATCTTCAATGGCTGGTAACTAATCGCTTGTTGGTAAGTGATTACGGCCTATGCTATTTCCAAAATCTCAGTTGGTTCGTACTTGGTCGGTTTGGTACATCTGTTGTCTCCTTGGTCCTTCTCTGTTCGTTTTGGCTCGCAACAAATAACTGGCTTCGAAATCTATCTTCAATGGCTGGTAACTAATCGCTTGTTGTTAAGTGATTACGGCCTTTGCTATTTCCAAAATCTCAGTTGGTTCGTACTTGGTCGGTTTGGTACATCTGTTGTCTCCTTGGTCCTTCTCTGTTCGTTTTGGCTCGCAACAAATAACTGGCTTCGAAATCTATCTTCAATGGCTGGTAACTAATCGCTTGTTGTTAAGTGATTACGGCCTATGCTATTTCCAAAATGTCTATTGGTTCTCACTTGGTCGGTTTGGTACATCTGTTGTCTCCTTGGTCCTTCTCTGTTCGTTTTGGCTCGCAACAAATAACTGGCTTCGAAATCTATCTTCAATGGCTGGTAACTAATCGCTTGTTGGTAAGTGATTACGGCCTATGCTATTTCCAAAATGTCAGTTGGTACATCTGTTGTCTCCTTGGTCCTTCTCTGTTCGTTTTGGTTCGCAATAAATAACTGGCTTCGAAATCTATCTTCAATGGCTGGTAACTAATCGCTTGTTGGTAAGTGATTACGGCCTATGCTATTTCCAAAATGTCAATTGGTTCGTACTTGGTCGGTTTGGTACATCTGTTGTCTCCTTGGTCCTTCTCTGTTCGTTTTGGTTCGCAACAAATAACTGGCTTCGAAATCTATCTTCAATGGCTGGTAACTAATCGCTTCGTGGTAAGTGATTACAGCCTATGCTATTTCCAAAATGTCAATTGGTCGGTTTGGTAAACCTGTTATCTCCTTGTTCCTTCTCTGAAGGTTTTGGTTCGCATCAAATAACTGGCTTCGAAATCTATCTTCAATGGCTGGTAACTAATCGCTTGTTGGTAAGTGATTACGGCCTATGCTATATCCAAAATCTTAGTTGGTTCGTACTTGGTCGGTTTGATACATCTGTTGTCTCCTTGGTCCTTCTCTGGTCGTTTTTGTACGCAACAAGTAACTGGCTTCGTAAACTATCTTCAATGGCCAATAACTAATCGCTTGTTGGTAAGTGATTACGGCCTAGACTGTCTCCAAAATGTGAATTCGTTCGTCTTTCCTTGGTTTGGTCCATCAGTTGTCTCCTTGGTACTTCTCTGTTCGTTTTGGTTCGCAACAAATAACTGGCTTCGTAAACTATCTTCATTGGCTGGTAACTAATCGCTTGTTGGTAAGTGATTACGGCCTAAGTTATTTCCAAAATGTCAAATGGTTCGTACTTGGTCGGTTTGGTACATCTGTTGTCTCCTTGGTACTTCTCTGTTCGTTCTGGTTCGCAACAAACAACTCGCTTCGTAATCTATCTTCGATGGCCGATAACTAATCACTTGTTCGTAAGTGATTAAGGTCTAAACTGCTTGTTTGTCTTTCAAATCTGTAATAGTGGTGGATTATAAGGGCTATAGATATTTGGATGGAATGAAGATCGAGGAGCATTTGTTTCGTTCCAAGGACCACCATCAGGAATTCGGAAGAAACGCGCGCGAAGAGTATATACTCTTGGATCGACCCTTAATGTTTTGAACAATTAGTAGTGCGCGAAAACGTTGAACTGTTGAGTGGTGCGCGAGGAGCTAAGTCTCCTGGATCGACGAACATGGAAGAAGATTGATCTTCCGCGAGGAGCTAAGTCTCCTGGATCGACGATCATGGAAGAAGATTGATCTTCCGCGAGGAGTTTATATGCTCCTGGATCGACCAATAAGTGCGCGATAGTGTTTAGTGTAGTGCAAAGAAAAGTGAGTGCGGGTTTAAGTGTCGCAGTGCGCGAGGAGCTTTAAGTCTCCTGGATCGACCAAAAGTGCAAGTGCGCGATGGTGTTAATCCGTAGTGCGCGTTTAAGTGTCTCAGTGCGCGGTGTGAAGTGTTAGTGCGCGAGGAGTATGTAATTCTCCAGGATCGACCAAAAGTGAAAGTACGTGAGAACCGATCAACCTAAAGTGAGCAGGATCTTCCAGGATAGTCTGCGACGGAGTTTATTTGCAGCCATTTAGAAGTATTGATGGTTCCTTGACTTCATTTGAATTATAGGAACAAAAAATAATAAAATAAGGTAAGTTGGTTTTATAATGTGTTATTTAAATTATTTAGATCCGTGTTTTCTCTTTTATTTCAGATATGATATTCCTTATCACTACCCTATCCTTGGGATAGAGAGAAGCACAGTTTAGAGGGTTGTGTAATTAGGTTTAGTTGAATGCAAGATGACGGGGTGAAAGTGGACAGAATGATAGAGAAGTGTGTATTAATATAAATGGAACACACTTTTGAAAGTTGACGAAAGTTATAACATATATTTTATTATTTGACTTTATAGTTTATCTGTTTCAGAGCCTTTCCTTGTTTTTATTATACATAAAGAGCATCCTTGCCTTTTATGTTTTACATCACCCTCCAGTTTCCATTTCTGAGTTATCAAGACGTCTAGCAAGTTCAGAAATTTGAAGATTGGACCGCGAGGAGTTTTCTTCCAGATCGACCAATAAGTGCGCGAAAGTGATGAAGCGTAGTGCGTGAGTGTTTAAAAGTGTAGAGTGCGGGTTTAAGTGTCGTAGTGCGCGAGGAGCATATAGTCTCCTGGATCGACCAAAAGTGCAAGTGCGTGATGGTGGTAATCCGTAGTGCGTGAATGGTTTAAAGTGCGCGTATGAAGTGCTAGTGCGCGAGGAGAATTGATTTCTCCTGGATCGACCAAAAGTGCGGGCAAGGATCAACCTCAAGTGGGCAGGATCTTCCAGGAGAGTTTCCGAGGAGCTTGCCAGTTTATTTTCGGCCTGTTAGAAGGATTGACGTACCCTTGACTCTTATTATATGAAGAAAGAAAAAATAATAAAATAAGGTAAGATGGCTTTCTAACGTGTTATTTAAAATCATTTAAATCTGTTTTATCTCTTTTATTTCAGTTATGATGTTCTCCACCACTACCATACCCTTGGGATAAAGAGAAGCACAGTTCGGAGGATTGCGTAATTAGTTTTAGTTGAATGCAAGATGACAGGGTGAAAGTGGACAGAATGATAGAGAAGTGTGTATTAATATAAATGGAACACACTTTTGAAAGTTGACGAAAGTTATAACATATATTTTATTATTTGACTTTATAGTTTGTCTGTTTCAGAGCCTTTTTTTTATTATCGATATAGATTGTCGATGATTTTGTTTCAAAGCAAAAATGTAAGTATTTTGGGTTTGACTCGTGCAAGATTATAATATTGTGTTTACAGCACCTTGAAAGGATTGAAGGGAGCCTTTTGTGTGTTACATCACCCTCCAGTGAGTCATCAAGACGTCTAGAAAGCTCAGGAGTTTGAAGATTGGACCGCGAGGAGTTTTCTTCCAGATCGACCAATAAGTGCGCGAAAGTGTTCAACCGTAGTGCGTGAGTGTTTAAAAGTGTATAGTGCGGGTTTAAGTGTCGTAGTGCGCGAGGAGCATATAGTCTCCTGGATCGACCAAAAGTGCAAGTGCGTGATGGTGATAATTCGTAGTGCGTGAGTGGTTTAAAGTGCGCGTTGTGAAGTGTTAGTGCGCGAGGAGCTTATAGTCTCCTGGATCGACCAAAAGTGCAAATACGCGGGCACAGATCAACCTAAAGTGGACAGGAATTTCCAGGAGAGTTTGCTAGGAGCATTCCAGTTTATTTGCAGCCTGTTGGAAGGATTGACATACCCTTGACTAGAAAGAAAAAATAATAAAATAAGGTAAGATGGCTTTCTAACGTGTTATTTAAAATCATTTAAATCTGTTTTATCTCTTTTATTTCAGTTATGATGTTCTCCACCACTACCCTACCCTTGGGATAGAGAGAAGCACAGTTCGGAGGATTGCGTAATTAGTTTTAGTTGAATGCAAGATGACTGGGTGAAAGTGGACAGAATGATAGAGAAGTGTGTATTAATATAAATGGAACACACTTTTGAAAGTTGACGAAAGTTATAACATATATTTTATTATTTGACTTTATAGTTTGTCTGTTTCAGAGCCTTTTTTTATTATCCATATAGATTGTCGATGATTTTGTTTCAAAGCAAAAATGTAAGTATTTTGGGTTTGACTCGTGCAAGATTATAATATTGTGTTTACAGCACCTTGAAAGGATTGAAGGGAGCCTTTTGTTTGTTACATCACCCTCCAGTGAGTCATCAAGACGTCTAGAAAGCTCAGGAGTTTGAAGATTGGACCGCGAGGAGTTTTCTTCCAGATCGACCAATAAGTGCGCGAAAGTGTTCAACCGTAGTGCGCGAGTGTTTAAAAGTGTAAAGTGCGGGTTTAAGTGCGGTAGTGCGCGAGGGGCATATAGTCTCCTGGATCGACCAAAAGTGCAAGTGCGTGATGGTGATATTCCGTAGTGCGTGAGTGGTTTAAAGTGCGCGTTGTGAAGTGTTAGTGCGCGAGGAGCTTATAGTCTCCTGGATCGACCAAAAGTGCAAATACGCGGGCACAGATCAACCTAAAGTGGGCAGGAATTTCCAGGAGAGTTTGCGAGGAGCATTCCAGTTTATTTTCAGCCTGTTGGAAGGATTGACATACCCTTGACTCTTCATTTGAATAATAGAAAGAAAAAATAATAAAATAAGGTAAGATGGCTTTCTAACGTGGTATTTAAAATCATTTAAATCTGTTTTATCTCTTTTATTTCAGTTATGATGTTCTCCACCATTACCCTACCCTTGGGATAAAGAGAAGCCCGGTTCGGAGGATTGCGTAATTAGTTTTAGTTGAATGCAAGATGACAGGGTGAAAGTGGACAGAATGATAGAGAAGTGTGCATTAATATAAATGGAACACACTTTTGAAAGTTGGCGAAAGTTATAACATATATTTTATTATTTGACTTTATAGTTTGTCTGTTTCAGAGCCTTTTTTTATTATCCATATGGATTGTCGATGATTTTGTTTCAAAGCAAAAATGTAAGTATTTTGGGTTTGACTCGTGCAAGATTATAATGTTGTGTTTACAGCACCTTAAAAGGATTGAAGTGAGCCTATTGTGTTTTACATCACGCTCCAGTGAGTCATCAAGACGTGTAGAAAGCTCAGGAGTTTGAAGATTGGACCGCGAGGAGTTTTCTTCCAGATCGACCAATAAGTGCGTGAAAGTGTTCAACCGTAGTGCGCGAGTGTTAAAAGTGTAGAGTGCGGGTTTAAGTGTCGTAGTGCGCGAGGAGCATATAGTCTCCTGGATCGACCAAAAGTGCAAGTGCGTGATGGTGATAATCCGTAGTGCGTGAGTGGTTTAAAGTGCGCGTTGTGAAGTGTTAGTGCGCGAGGAGCTTATAGTCTCCTGGATCGACCAAAAGTGCAAATACGTGGGAACGAATCAACCCAAAGTGGGCAGGATCTTCCAGGAGAGTTTGCGAGGAGCTTGCCAGTTTATTTTCAGCCTGTTAGAAGGATTGACGCGGCCTTGACTCTTCATTTGAATAATAGAAACACAAAAACAATAAAATAAGGTAAGACGGCTTTATAATGTGTTATTTAAAATCATTTAAATCTATTTTCTCTCTTTTATTTCAGATATGATGATCCTCGCCACCTATGGATAGAGGGAAGCACAGTTTCGAGGGTTGAGTAATTAGTTTTAGTTGAATGCAAGATGACGGAGTGAAAATGGCCAGAATGATTGACAAGTGTGTATTAATATAAATGGAACACACTTTTGAAAGTTATCGAAAGCTTTAGTATATTTTTTATGATGTGATTTTGTAGTTTGTTTGTTGCAGAACTTTGTTTTGAATCCATGATTTAGATTCGTCAACAAGGAAAATGTCTAGAAAGTATTTTTTTTAATATGGTAAGGAATTATTTAAATTGATTTATTTTTTAAAATGTGTTTTGTTTATTGCATTTTATTATCTTAATAGGTGAACTAATTCAGATCGACAGGCGAAGAATGCGGATCTAAACGGCCGAGCCTTTCATTCGCAATAGAGAATGGAAAGTTAATAGACTCAAACCTTTTCGGATTGTAGTCGTGAACCCTTTAGTGGGATTATATCTGCCGAGGAGAACGAACCAAATGGGCTGCGAAATGGCTAGTCTGAATAAATAAAGTAAGCTATTATTCGTTTCCTAAAAGTTATAATTTAAATTTATTATATGTTTCTTTTTACAGCTCAAATTTTCTGGCTAACCTGGAGGAAACGCCCTTTATTATTGTGTATGAAGGATAATCTCCTGAGGTTGGAAAATCTCCCTCTAAGCTGAACTCGAAAATTCAAGGATTACAGAAAAACAGCAGCACCTTTCATTCCTGTGAATGAAGAAAGCATTGTCTTAAAGGCGAGAAATCTCCATTCGAGGATGGTTAACAGCAGATTTTCTATGATTGGAGAAGAAAATATTCTCTGGTCAAAAAGCCACTTTCATTTAAAGATCGTTAACAGCATTTCAAGGAAAGGAGAACATTCAAGGTTAGTGTTTTAATTAAAAGCTCTTCCTTTAATTATCTTTAAAAATAAAATATATTAACGTCCTTTATTGCATATTACTAAGTGAACAGACTGATTTTACATATTGTTCATTCTTTCTGTATAAATATATGCCTTGAACGAAACTATAGTCACTAAATAAATAAATCCTTGTAATATTAACAATAGAAAGTATTTAATAATTTTATTTTTTTGTAGGATATTTTCTTGGTATGTTCTTTCAATGTATGCATCATTTCTCAAGAACATATTACAGATGTGTCTAAATCGTGAAGAAGGTGCGTTTTATGCCTTATTATTATTTATAGCTCTATCAACTTTGGCAAATGTTTGCATAATGTAAAATACAAAAATTTAATCTCTAAATACTAATATTATTTGTACAACTAAATATACATCTTCATTTGTTTTTTAAAGATTTAATATTAGGTTTACTCTCGAATTTAGAGTCAAATTAAATTTTTAATCATTAGTATTTTTTTAAAAAGTGACCTAGTGGGTAGAGTGCCTACTCACGGGCAAGCGGGCCTGGGTTCGAATCAAAAAAAAAAAAACCTTATTTTAATTAAATAGAAACATTAATTTAGTTTAAAATGTAAGGGGCTCAATAATTATAAAGGGAATTAAACATCAACGTTGTTTAGAATTATTTCAAGATTATGCCACTTAAATTTCGGAACTTCACAAAACATACTGTGGCCCAATATAGACTAAAATCATAGATTATCAGTTTAAGATATACAATTTAATATTTTTAATTGTTTCTATATTTAGGCAACATAATTCACACTAAAAATTCCATAGATTTGCATATGTAGATACGCAACTTTATATTTTATATAATTAATATAAGATGTTAATAGTAATTTATTAAATACATAAATACAAAGTAACATACATTTGTCAAAAACTATATTATAGACAACACAATTTAAAAAAAATAATTAACTATAATCGATAAAGATGGAAAATATATTAATCACGAAATCAAATTTTCATTTGGCAGTCCTTTTGTACCGAATGAAAATTCATAGATTATTATTTCAAGATACCACATAATAGCCACTACATAGATTATTATTTCAAGATATACAACATAATACCTTAGCAGTCACTTCATAGATTATCATTTTAAGATATATAATACAATACCTCATACACCTCTTCATAGATTATCATTTCAAGATATACAGTTTACAACAAATTATTTTTCAATTCATTAGAAAAATAAAACAATAAATTAAATATTTCTAGTGAATAAAACTACTAACAATAAGAGTAAGTTTATTACATTTCAATTTAATCATAATATTCATAGAAAAATAAATAATTTAAAAATAACTTAAATAAAAATTTCCAATAATTACCAACTGTAAAAAATAAATTAACATCTTTACCTATGACTTAAATGGTTCATCTTGATTCTAAATATCGTGTGTAAAAGTCAAAATAGCAATAAATTCACGTCATTTATTGCTAATGGCTAAAAATCTAATATAATTTTCAAAATTTTAATTTCAAGACATTTACGTGTACAATGAAGACCCGATTCAACACCTACGATATAATATGCGGTATCGCAGAGCTTCAAAAGTACGTACTTATTGAGAGTTATTACTTTACATTAATTCTCAAATATTGCAGGTTAATTGGAATGCGTGTGAACAATATTTATGATGTAGATAACAAGACATACTTGATTAAGCTACAAAGGAGCGAAGAGAAAAGTGTCTTATTGCTAGAGTCAGGCAACAGGTTTCATACGACAGGTTACGAGTGGCCGAAAAATGTTGCACCATCCGGCTTTAGCATGAAAGTAAGTTTTTTAAAATATATGTAAATATAATAATGATAATATAACAATAACAAAAAAGGAAATTTATTTCCTCAATATAATTTGTATATAAATTTGTAGCTAAGAAAACATCTAAAAAATAAACGTCTTGAAAGTGCAAAGCAGTTAGGTTCTGATAGAATTGTTGATTTTCAATTTGGTACTGGAGAAGCTGCTTACCACGTGATTCTTGAACTTTACGATAGAGGCAACATCATACTCACAGACTATGAGCTTACAATATTGAATGTACTGCGGCCACATACAGAAGGTGAAAAGGTCAGGTTTGCTGTAAGGGAAAAATATCCACAGGACCGTGCAAGAGAATCAAAAATTCCATCTCTTGATGATTTAAGAAGTTTCTTAAGCACCGGAAAGAATGGGGATCCTATAAAGAAAATTTTGATGACTAATTTAGGTAAGGATTTCAGTTTCAGAATAAATATATAATATTATCAAAATGCCATTTGCCTTTCAGAATAAATAAATTATTAATTCTGTTATGTTGCAGATTATGGTCCATCATTAATTGAACATGTTTTATTGAAACATGGATTTTCCAATTCTACAAAAATTGGAAAAGATTTTAAAGTTGAAACTGATATTGAGCAATTATCTAGGGCAATAGAAGATGCAGAATTAATTTTTAGTGATTCAAAGAGTGTTTTTAAAGTAAAAATAATTTAATTATTTAAGACATGTTTTACTGAATATATTTTTAGGGTTATATAATTCAAAAGAAGGAAGAAAAGCCGAGTACTGATAAAGATGCAGAGAAAGAGTATTTTTTTTCAAATCAGGAATTCCATCCCATGCTTTATGCACAACATGAAAAACAGCCGTACCAAGAGTTTGATTCCTTTAATCAAGCGGTGGACGAATTTTTCTCGACACTACAAGGACAAAAGATTGACCTAAAGGCTTTACAGCAAGAGAGGGAAGCTATTAAGAAATTGGATAATGTAAAAAAGGATCATAACCAACGGTTAGAGGCTCTTGAAAAAACTCAGGAGAATGATAAAGTTAAAGCAGAATTAATCACAAAGAATCAAGAGCTTGTAGATAATGCTATTTTAGCTATACAAACAGCCTTGGCTAGCCAGGTATGTTAAAAATTGAAACTATTCAATTCAAGTAGATAAATTGTGCATTATTATTATTTTTGTAGTTATCCTGGACAGATATTGAAAACCTTGTTAAAGATGCTTCTGCAAGAGGTGATCTTGTTGCCAAACAGATTAAACAATTGCATTTAAATAAAAATCATATAAGCATTCTACTGAGTGATCCTTATCCTGAAGATAATTGTAAACCAATAACATTGGTAATTGATGTGGATCTTGGTTTGACAGCTTTTGCAAATGCCAGAAGGTTTGTATAATTTTGTTAGTACATATACATTAAAGGGTAAATTTTATGTATATTTTATAGATATTATGATCAGAAAAGGTCAGCTGCTAAAAA
This sequence comes from Ontholestes murinus, assembly GCA_963969525.1. Taxonomy (NCBI): domain Eukaryota; kingdom Metazoa; phylum Arthropoda; class Insecta; order Coleoptera; family Staphylinidae; genus Ontholestes; species Ontholestes murinus. The sequence continues at coordinate 60,267,179 of OZ018396.1, forward strand.
ACAGCAAAAAACTATTGAATCACAAACTAAAGCTTTAAAATCTGCTGAAAAAAAGACAAAACAAGTGTTAAAAGAGGTAAGGATAATATTTAAATGATTTTGTTGTATTAATAATAGCTATTTTAGATGAAAACAACAACGAATATTAACAAAGCTAGGAAAGTATATTGGTTTGAGAAATTTTTCTGGTTTATCAGTTCAGAAAATTATTTAATTATTGCAGGGAGGGATCAACAACAAAATGAACTTATAGTTAAAAGGTAAATGATATTATTTTATTGAATGGATTTATAAATATGTGTATATTTAGATATATGAAACCAAAGGATATTTATGTGCACGCTGACATCCATGGTGCTTCAAGTGTCATAATTAAGAATCCAACAGGAGCATCAATACCTCCAAAAACATTAAATGAGGCTGGAACAATGGCTATTTGTTACAGGTGAGTCTATAAATAAGTAAAGTAACTAAATTTATAAAATAAAATTCTTTATTTACAGTGTTGCATGGGAAGCTAAAGTACTTACAAATGCTTATTGGGTGTACGGAGAACAAGTAAGCAAAACAGCCCCGACTGGAGAGTACCTCACGACAGGTAGTTTTATGATCCGAGGAAAGAAAAATTTTCTTCCACCTTCCCATCTAATTTTGGGACTAGGTTTCATGTTCCGTTTGGAAGATGGATCTATTGAAAGACACAAAGGTGAAAGAAAGGTTATAATTGCACAAGACACTGAAGAACTTATCGAGAAACCTGATGATGGTACTAAAGATGAGGAGGTTGTTATATCTGATGATAGTGAAGGTAAATTATTTTATTTAGAAATAAAAATTTGATACACATTATAATTAAATAATTTTTGTGTAATAAAGAAATAATTTACAGTGGCTATGATTTAGAAGGTTGTTTACATTATATAGTTTATTAATCTCTTTCTGAAGTATGATTTTCAATTTTAAACATATTGCCTATTTTAGATGAAGAAAGTTCTGAACAAAAAGACAAAGTAAACCAAGATACAGAAGAAGGTGATAATGAAGATGAAAAAGATGATTGTATAGATGAAAAGGAGGATAGTGCAGGTATTTACATTGCCAAATTAGAATAAACATGAGATATTATAAAAAAAGTATTGTTTATTAATATGTTATAATAATAATTATTAATTTTTTTCAGAAGATGATTCAGAGTCAAAATTGTCTAACATAAATGAGGTACCTAACGAGGATGATTCTTCTGATGAAGAAAAGTCTGTCTTTCCAGATACTCAAATTAAGATCAAGCATTTTGAAGGGACAAAGTAAGTACTTCTATTTATTGATCTTTTTCAACAATTTTGAATTAACAAGAACATTTTTCTTTATTCCCTTAAAGGATTAACATTTTGACTGAATCTACAACTACACTAAAAGAACTTAACCAATCAAATAAGCCGGATGATTCGGCGATTCAGAAAAGAAAACCAACAAGAAGTAGAACCAACAGTGAAAATAGTGTAAAAACACAAGTTAGTGAACAGAGTAAGAAACAATAAATTTTAAAATAATTTATATAGATTATATGTTATATTATCTTTAGAAGAAGACAAAAGACAGCAACAAACAAAACGAGGACAGAGGAGTAAATTGAAGAAGATTAAAGAGAAATACAGGGATCAAGATGATGAAGAAAGAAATTTGAGAATGACTATATTACAGGTATATTATATCTACATAATTTATTTTGGCTTTCTTAAGGCCTATAATGATCTGAGAGCAAAGATTCAATCAATTGTTGTATAGTTAATATCCTTCTAAAATTACAATAAAAATATTAACATATGTTTTTCACACTTTAGTCTGCTGGTCCCACATCTAAAAAGAACAGGAAAAATAAAGAAGCACAAAATCAGAATATGAAAAATCAGCGACTACAAAAACCGCAACAGTCCCGACCGCATCAGGCTGCTGACTTAGATGATGAACCAGTTGTTCAAGCAGATGTGGACATGATAGATTCACTAACAGGACTACCAGTGGCAGAAGATGAACTTCTCTTTGCTGTTCCCGTTGTTGCTCCCTATAATACTCTGTCTCAATATAAGTAATTGCATTTATAAAATATTTATAGAATAGATGATCATTAGTCACTTTCAGGTTTAAAGTCAAATTGACACCAGGCACATCAAAACGTGGCAAAGCTGCAAAAACCGCTGTCAATATGTTTTTGCATGATAAAGCCTCTACTCCGAGAGAGAAGGATTTGTTGAAGGCTGTGAAGGATGAAACTCTGGCCAGGAATATACCAGGAAAGGTGAAACTGTCAGCACCAAGGCTTCAGGTTTATCGCAAGTAAATATGTTGTTATGTACAATTTTTAAATAAGGTTTACACAGATTAAATGCTTTCATTGTTGAAAGGCAGTTTATTATTACCATTCTATTTCTTCCCTTATCAAAAAACAAATATTATTTTAGCAGAACTCAGTATCAGTATTAAATATAAAATATAAAAATATATGTAATCACATAATTAAATAATTTACAACATTAATTACTATTGCTGTTTGCTTACAAATTTACTGACATGAATTACCTCTTAAAATTTCCACATGACATTTATAATCATACAGTTTTCAAAATACGTGATAATATCTTGTTATGTTTTTGATTTTGTATTATGGACAGGATTAAAGGAAATATAAACAATATATTTAATTAATTAATATTTAATGTTTGCTTATATACAAAATAATTAAAAACCAGGATCCCAATTAGTTTTGTTCATTTCCAACTTTTTTTCATAACAAATAAGTGTGTCTCCTGGCTGAAATGACACACTTTTATCGGCCAATTGCAAGCCACATTCTAAATCCTTTTTTATTGTGTCGACCTCATTCTTTAAATGGCGCATGGAAGATAATAATCCTAAAAACAACAGGAAGTAAAATATCGCAGCAACGTTTTATTTAATTAATTCACATCTTTATGAAATTATAATTAGATTAAGACCTTAGTCCTTTAATAAAAATAGCAATAATTTTAAAAATAAATCCATCCATCCAAAAAAAAGTTAAACACCCAAAAAAATATTTTGACTAAGATTAATTAAGAACAATTCTGGTATTTTACATATAGAAATCGATTATTCAGATTACAATAAACGTACCATCATATAAAACCTCTTCATTCCTGACCAGTCTATACATGGCCGCCCTTTTCAGTATACCTTTTACGCATCTAGAACCTGCCACAGGAATTTTCTTTTTTCCTTCGTTTATATCGAACTGCTGTAAGACTGAAGCTTCACCGATAACCTCTTCGACTTCCTTGAACGGAAGTCTGGAATTAATTTCATTTTTGACATCGTCAACCAATTTATAAATAACATTGTGGTGTTTAACCACTACCCCATTCTCATCGGCTAGTACTTGTATTTGTTTGGGGCACTCTACATTGAAAGCGTATATAATACCTCCGAATGTTTTGGCTAGCTCTATATCGTTTTCAGTAATGGCACCAACTCCATAATGGATTAACTCTAAATTGCAGTCTGTTTGATCATAAGTGTCTAGTGTGTTGAGTACGGCTTCTAAAGTTCCATCAACATCTGATTTAATAATTACGTTCATATTTGGAATTCCACCATCATCTATGAAATAAAAATCAAATTATGTACCTATATTATTTTAAGGTAATTTTGTGATTTATTTTATTTCATTAAATATACCAAATAAAATAATTTGAGTCACCTGTAATGATTTCTTTTTTACGTGGTTCTTTATTCCTCAATTTAAATCTACCCATACTTCTTTTCATCTGTAATACTTCCTTGTAAGCCTTGTTGTGTTGCTCCTCCTTTGCAGCAATAGCTGAAGCGTCTTCTTCCTGCTTTTCAATATCCTTTTTGTTCTCGCGCACTTTAATAACAGCCCTGGCTGATTTCTCTGTTTCAACTTGCAGTACCAATTCTCCAGCAGGAGGTAGATCTCGCCAGCCTTCTACTTCAGCAGGATTACCCGGACTGACACTTTCTAAAACCTCACCATCTGCATTTCGCAGAGCACGCACTTTACATAGAGCAGTGTCAGCTACTAAAATATCTCCCCTTTTCAAAGTACCTGTAAATTCAAATTCAAATAGATTTATATATAATCACAATTTTTTTAATTTTTTTTTAGTGTTTTATTAGCTTAATTGATATTTAATATATTTGTAGAAGTAATATTAGATACTTGATATATTTTTCTGTTAACTCCATGGTATTTTATTTATTTATTTTCTTAATTGGCTAAAACATTAAAATCTACAATATTGATTAAACTGTATTTAAAAATTCACTATGTATCGATTACCATGTAGTAACAGTCACTTCTCTTCATTAATATTAAATTAACTTACCTCTTTGTACAACTACAGTACACAAACGCCCCCTGTGTGGATGAACTTTACTCTCGACTACAACAGCCTCTACCAAACCAGTTGGATCTCCTCCTATTTCTAATAAATCTGCTTGTAGTACTAGAGCTTCAATTAATTGATCCAAGTTTTTTCGTTTCAGTGCCGATATAGATACTGATTGGGTTTCACCACCCATGCTTTCTACTTGAATACCTGTTTGCATGAGCATTCTCTGTGTTCTCTCAATATCAGCATTTGGTGAATCTATTTTGTTTATGGCAACCAAAATGGGTACTAAAACAAGTAGATAATAAAATGAGACGTTATAAATTGATCACAAAATTTCAACACAGTTGTAATAATAGTGAAATCTCTTTCCTCCTTTAAATAGTAAGGATTATCTTTATTTTACACAAAAAAATTTAAAAGAATCAAGTAAGAAAGAACATATGTATTCTTTCATCAGATAGAATGGTACACACATCTGTTGATATTAAAAAGTTATAATACAACATATTCAATTTCTATACATACCATTAGCTTGTTTAGCCATTCGAATAGATTCTACTGTTTGCTCCATAACTCCGTCATCAGCTGCAACCACCAAAACAACAATGTCAGTAACATTAGCACCTCTTTCCCTCATTGAACTAAATGCTGCATGGCCAGGTGTATCCAAAAAAGTAATTTTCGCCCCAGATTTTAATATCACAGAAAATGCGCCTATATGTTGAGTGATCCCACCAAATTCCTTATCGACGACACGAGTGTTCCTTAGAGCATCTAGTAGAGTAGTCTTTCCATGGTCAACATGACCCATAACAGTGACAACAGGTGGACGGGGCTTTAATTCGGATTTTTTTGGTGGCGGCCTGGGATGTGCGTCCTTATCTTCTAACTCATTTAAGACCTGTGTAGGTTTAGCCACAATACGTGTTCTCTTTCCACTCCTACGAACAGCCTCTTGTAATTGTTTCAAATCATTTATTGCAGTGTTTGCTCCTCTAACTTCATTTAGGAATATGTCGGATACATATTTGACATCCCTCTCTAAAATATTAGCTAATTCACCTACAGTAATACCTCGCCATACATCTATCACCTCAGATTTAGGTTTTGGGGAATATTCTATTATTCGGGACGCTTTCTATAAAGAAGTTATATTAAAATTAAATCTCGTACTTATGCAATTAATATAAATTACCCTTTCTTCTGCTGATTTTCTACGTTTAAATAGGTTGTTTGTTGTGTGATAATTGTAGCATTGTTTTATACACACAGCGTTTCTTTTTTTGGGTAAAATATACACTGAAAACCTGAAATGGAATAATTACTTCGTATTGACGAAGAAAACAGCACCTTACCATTGTTTACTATAAATTGTATTTATCATTCTTGTGGTTTTAAGATTTAACAATGCTTTATAGCAGGACATTTTGTTTGTTAGATGTGAAATAAATTTAATTATAAACAAATGAAAAGGTAGGTTATGTCACACGAAATTTGATGGTTATGTACATTTCACAGATAAGTAAAGAAGAGTGGCACAATTTTTATTCAAACCAATCGCTTTATTATTAACCAGTTGGCAGTTATTTTGAAGGCGAAATATTTGAATAAATTTTAAACAAAATTTTAATCATATTAATATAATTAAAATTTTGAATGATTATTAATTATTATTATTTGCTATATTTATGTACTAGATATTTAAATACAAATAAATAAAGAAAGAACCTGAGAATGATTTTATGACATTTCCTTTAAATGCAATAAATTTTATGAGATTCTAATAATAATAACTCCAAATGCAATAAATTATTTTATACTGTACATTTATTAGTTTTAAACTATTTCTTTATTTTATATAGTTCCACAAAACTTTCAGGAAGTTTCTTCATCGTTGTCTTAATTCTAATGATTGATGACAAGTTTTCTGACAGTATTATTTTCTTCCTTCTTTATTTCATTTATAAAACATTTCTAGTTGATAAAATAAACAAATCAAAGGTTTATAATTTCTGGGTAGAGTATTATAGGAATTCTGTAATCAGATAGGTATTAATAAGTTCATAAATAAAACAATGAAATAAAATAAATTATGTTTTATTTTGTTCCTATTTCGACAAAATTCAAATGTAGCATAAACAGTCAATAATCTCTTTTCTATCGCTTCCAAATGTTTTTCAGAAACAACATTCATCACTTCTTTTACTTTTAACAATTTTTCTTTCAGGACACCACCAGAAAATGATTGTAATTTGACCCAGGTTGAATTTCTTATTCTGTAAATAATAAAATATTACTATACAAAATTCAATAATTTCATAAAATTAATAACTAATAGTTTACTTACATACAACACTGATACAACGGTGCTAAAATATCGGTATGTTGAATATTTGGATTTCCAAGGCCTTTACCATTATCTATCCATACAACACTTTCATTTATGGTTTCATAATGATGCCGATCACCGTTTTGGATTAGAAAATCAAAAATTGCAGTTTCAACCAGATCATATAATCTTTGCTTAGATAACTTTCCAGACAATGTTCTAAAATTTAAAATAACATAGTACACAACATATCATGAATTTCAATAAAAATATAAAACTCCATTTCAAAGGAAATTAACAACAGATAAGCCTGGTTGTTCCACAGGAAGGAATATTAGTACAATAATTAAGAAACAAAAAAAAATAAATATGCAAGATTATAATACTTTTTTAATTTATAAAAAATCACCTGCAATAATCAGTTTTCACTTCCCAAACAGCCTTCTTTGATTGTTTATACGTCCTCTGCCATGGACTTCGATATGTTTTTAGAACAGCTCCAATGTTAAATATCACAGCTCCAGTTAAATAACCATTAACATCACATATTGGGTCCTCGCGTTTACAATAATAACATGTTCCGTATACACAAGTGACATTCTTTTTCTTAAATGTCGTATCGAGAAATGCTTTAGATGCAACGGGCAGTATCTCTTTTTGTACATTTATCACACGCTCAACTGATATTGGTACTATCGGTCTGTCTAATAGGCCTGATAGATAAAATGCCAGTATTTCAGATCCGTATCGATCTTTGCCTGCGTATACCGGCCCTTCTATAACACGATCTTTATCATACCATTTCGGTTTGAATACAACACTTTGATTACCCTGAAATAAAATTTACATACATATTGTTAAGTAAGTAACGAAAGCATGACAGTGGATCGATGATGGTTTGACTGTAACAACATTGAAAACGTCTATGATCTTTTTTATCTTGCTGTCTATATTTATGTATGTTTCATTAATTTATATATTCTTTTGTAAATATGTATATTATAAGCAAGATGAATAATATGTTTGTTGTTTTAATTCACTGTAATGTATTAGTAGTAAAAATATCTATATTGCTTTTAAAATAGTTGTTCCGTTTAAAAACTGCATTTTTATTACTTGCCTCTAAAGTAAGAAGAAACTTCAACTGTGTCCCCCTTACATCCAAATCCGCTTTGATAATCTTGGCTGTCATCAAAGCATGTATAACAGTTCCCAAGTGTGTACCGTTGTATTGAAACAGATTTGTTCTGGTAACAGCAGCATTCACCTCTTTCCAGACAGGCAATATATTTTTTACTTGATCCCTCGTCACGACGCTTTTTAAAAATAGGTCAACCTGATTATCCACAGCTGTACTCTTTGTGCGATAAACTTGAGCCAAATTGGACAACTCTTCCAATATTTTCTCCTCGTAAGTTAATTCCACGTATTTCTTAACCTCACTTTCCGATTTTATTAAAACACTCATAAAGTGTTGTATGAATACCAAAAATAATATGAACAATACTAGGGACAATATAATGAGTTTGCGTTTCTTGATCATTTTGTTGTTTGTGTTTTAGGAAACCCATTATTTAACGATAAAACGTCCGTTACTCACGAGAGAAGACATGTCGAAAATTCGGAAATTTATAGGTAAGTAGATGTTAATTTATTAATAAAATTTAATCATTCTGTTAGTTATAAGTAATATATAGTAACAGTAATGACTTCAATTCTATTCAAAATTATCATTTATTGTTAAGAAATATATATGAACAGATTTTTTCCATTCATGGAAAAATTCTTATTCATCATGTAACTTATGTTCTGTAGCTGAAGTTATATTAATTATACAACTACAGTTTAGTCACTTTGATATTATGATACAACTATAACACAGATTTATATAACTATTTGATTTTAGGATTTTAAATCAATGGCCAATTGCAAGATCTTAACACAATCAATAATAATTAATATTTAATGTTTTTAACAGAATAGGTTGTAGAAATTACAATTAACTTATTATTTGATACACATAAAAGAGTGTAGGTTAAATCTCGCTAGTTAAAATACTATTACGTATATTGAAAATCAATTAATAGTTGAATATTACATTTACTTTAGATATTGGTGCTAATCTTACCGATTTGATGTATACTGGTATCTATAACGGCAGTAAAAAACACGAGGAAGATCTGAAATGTGTGTTGGGAAGAAGTTGGATGGCCGGACTTCAAAAAATAATTATCACTGGTGGAAATTTGGAAGAAAGTATTAAATCTGCTGAATTGTCTAAATTAGATGGTATGTATGAAAATATTTAAGATTTTAATTATTAAATATAATATTTGTTATACAAACTGTAGGTATTTATATTCTAAATAGTATTTTTATAGTAAGTTTCCAACCGAATTTATGCAGTGAACGTTTGTGCCATAAATATTTTTATTTTTTCATAGACAGATTATATGCAACTGTTGGTTGTCATCCCACTAGATGTTTAGAATTTGAAAAAGATGGTGAAACACCAGAGAATTATTTGGAAAAGTTAAAGGATGTCATCAACAAAAATATAAACAAAGTGGTCGCAGTTGGAGAATGTGGTTTGGACTATGATAGAACTCAATTCTGTCCGATTGACATTCAGAAAAAGTAAATTGTACAGGTTTGAATTTTGTTATACATTACAAAATAATTATCCATTTTATAGGTATTTTGAACTGCAATTAACACTTAGTAAGACATTTAACTTGCCACTGTTTCTGCACTGTAGAAATGCTGCAGGTGATTTGTTTGAAATTTTGAATAAATATGATGACCTAAAAGGTGTAGTGCACTCCTTTGATGGAACACTTGACGAAGCCCTAAAATTTATTGATTTGGGATTATACATTGGAATCAATGGATGGTAAGTATATCACTAATAACTATATTTCATTTTAAGTAATAGAAAATATTTTAAGTTGATTTATTAATTCTTTAGAAGCACAGGTTATCAGAATTTATTTTTTCTATTAAATTAAAACTAATAATTACATAGGAGACTTTCAGCGAGTCTGAAGTTGTTCAGGTATACAGAGATGTCGTCTTAAAATATGTATTTGTTCGTCATTGCAAACATAGAAGAATTTCATTCTGAATAATATGTGCTTTTAGAAAATGAACTTATTTCATGTAGAATTACCTAATGTACTTTAATTACATTTTAATTTATCAAATAATACTATATCTTGTATTAATCTTATAATTTTCTTCCAGTTCTTTAAAAACCAAAGAAAATTTGGAGATGGTGAGTAATTTGCCACTGAATAAAATAATGATTGAAACCGATTGTCCATGGTGTGAAATTAGACCTAGTCACGCTGGTTATCAACTTATTTCCAAAGAAAACTTAGCAACTCCAAGTGTAAAAAAAGAGAAATGGAAGGCAGATTCAATGGTTAAAAGTAGAAATGAACCTGCGAACATAAAGTAAGATTGTATATTCATTTAGATATATTAATTTTTTTTTTTAATTTTATTTTGGTTGTAGTTAAATTAAATTTTTAATTCTAGGCACGTGTTCGACGTCATCTCTGCCATAAGAAAGGAAGATAAGGACGAAATGGAACAGCAAATTTACAACAATACAGTAAATTTATTTTTTAAGTAAATATAATGATCTACTAAAAATAATATAAAAACAAAATTATTTAATAATAAAATTATATTAACAAGTTTTTTTTTTTTATGGAATGGTGTGTGTTTATACTGTTTGAACATTTAGTAAAACAATAGCTCGCTAATCCCATGCATCACATTTTTAATTTCACTTTGAAAATAAAAAAGTAAACAGTGTCACCGAGAAAATAAAAAATCCTAAAATACCCTCGAGAATCATTTGATGGCTGACGAGACTTTTTCATAAATCCAGTGGTAATATTCAGTCGCCTTTTCCACGCTCAAATTCACCCCTCTCATTAGAGACTTTTGGATTTCTTCCGGTGCTAATTTTCCACTAAAAAAAAAGTAATAACTTATAGTTAAAAAAAAAGAGAGTGCAGCAAACATTTTATTATTAGTAATTATTAATAGTGGCTTAATCAAAAAGACACAATTATTGTTAATTATTAATATTAGCCAGCCAGAAAAATATGGGAAGGAAGAGCACAAGGAAAGAAGAAAAGGGGACGACCAAGAAAGACATGGGAAGGAGCAATAAATGAGATACTAGAGAAAAGAGGCGTCTCAAAGCAAGAAGCAGCTAAAATGAAAAATGACCAAAAGACTTGGAAGGAATACATAAAGAAATAAGAACAAACACAAAACCCTACACCCATGCGGTTAAAAAGGGCCATTGAATAAATTAGTTTACTCTTAGGAGAAAAGTAAGACATGTTGTTTAAGAACTTGCAGCAATCTAAATTTTTTACATAAAAAATATAGGACGTTGCTTTACTTTGTATTTACATTATTTCAATAAATAAAGTTTCAAGCATAAAATGAAAATTAGTAGGATTTAACAAGAATTGGAGAAGTGTAGTAAATACCTAAATACTTACACAAATACTTCTGTTAATAAATACTCCTTTCCCCTCGTGCTGTAAACCACAACAGTATTCCATCCATTGATGGCACCTTCATGAACATTCTTTCTAAGCCCTGGTGCATATGCATCAATCTGGAAACAAAATTTTTGTAATAAATAGAATTAAGAATGATTATTTTAATATTTCAAAGAAAATTGTCAATTAAATTATGTCAAATACAATAGAATGTTAAAGATGTCAATGATGGCACATTGTAAGGGTTGTTTCAGATCTCTAGTAATTATTCGTACTTAGAGTCAACAGGGGCAATAATCTTTAAGGAAGTCATGTACAAATTTGTAAATAAACATATAGAAAGTTTCAACAATTTTATGGCCACTTATTACTATCAAAAAACTGAAGACGAAATTTAAAAACCTTTTCGTATGTAAAAAAAACTGATTTTTAAATACTCTGTCATCATTATTACATGTTAATAATATCAAAGTTATAAATATTTTTTATCGTTTTTAAATATTATAATAAAAAATAATTTTCTGTATATTTCAAAAACCAAACTGGCCAGAGTGCAGCATTGTTAATCCCGGTCAGCTAGATGGCTAACTGAATCCATTCACCATTGGGATACAATCAATGATATTTTAGAGTGATGGGAACGATCCTTCTAAGTAACAAGCTCATTTAACACACAAACACTCAAATAACACGGCAAATGGACCACGTGGTCGATAGCCAAACAGTACTACTGCTATTACTATCTCAAAAATTTGACCTAAACATGCCAGAAATGGCAAATATATTGCCTTAGTAGCTACAATTGCCTCAACAGCAGCTAAAAAAAGTAATGAGTCGTGTTGAAGAACAAGAGAAACTCTGAACTCCGCCTTGAAGATCTATGCTCAAAATTTCAAAGTGATATAATATTTATGTATGTATTTTTCTGTTATTTTTTTGAATAGATCTTGTAAAGTAAATTAATAAACTATGCAGTTGATTTAATTTTTTTAACCATCATTGTTCCTTCTTTAATCGTGTAATTAGACCAATAGTCGGCAAAAAAAATGTATACATACTGTTTCTAAAAGAACTGGAATTTTAGCATCCAACTTCTTCTTAGCAAGACCAACGGAATTACAAACTAAAATAGATATGTCCCGTCCGAGTTCGATATAGGGTGTAGTAAATTCCACGGTCCGTCCCGTCAATCCTGGAAACTGTTCTTCAATTCGGGTGTGCAACCAGACCGTTCCCTCTCTTGCGCGATCCAGCGCTTGGTTCGTGTATTTGTATACACCGGACACATTCAAAGCCCGATGTACTGAAGAATCTATAAATAATAATAAGGTTATTTTAGACTGTGCAAAATAAAAAACTTTTAGTTTTTTTCCCTCACCATTCCAGCTTCCGTTTTGTTTAACATCTACGTAGATTAATCCTAAGGCTATTGGAATTACTACCCAAAATATGATAGATTTCAGCGGGAAAGACGATCCTTTCTTATCACTAGCCATTGTGTTTTGCAATTTCTGTAAAAGTAAATAAGGTATTAATTAAAAATGCTTTTATAAGAGATGTCATAATAGTGTCATATAGAATAGCCAACTATATGTTTATAACAATAATTTATCAGTTTCTTTTACAAAACATATTTATGAGAAAAAGATTATAAAATGTATAAATTTAATTTTGTGGGTTCTATAACTCGATTAGAAGACCCAGAGAAAATTAGGGGAATTGAATGCTTGAATGATAGCCGTCAGTAGTTTGCAAGTGAGATTAACTGAAGGTCTGAGTGTGCAGTATGGAGCTAGAGTGGAAGAACATTCAAAATAATATATTATAAGTACATTTGTATCTATTTAATTTATAATTTATTGTAAGAGAAACAAAGAACTAAAAACAAACGGCAATTTTAAATTCGTGACAGATGGTAAGTAAAATTAAGATGGGGGCTCTAGAAAAAACCATATTCTCAAAGTGGGCGGTAAGCAAAATAAAGTGGAGAAACTATGTTCTAGACGCTAGTACCAATTTGTCTTAGGATAAAAAATTGTAATAAGAACGTTACTTACATTATCTTATCTATGATAAGGAGAAAACAAAGTAGATATGAATTATCATAGAATGACTGATTGTTGTTAATTAAAATGATAATATATTTTCCATTTCTAATTTGATAACATTATTATTTTATCAAATGCAACAATTATTTCTTGTATATATAAATATCATGTATTTTCTTCTAAGATACGTACCCACAAATACAGCCAGAGATAAATACAAACACATTAAGTATATATAGATAGTGAAAAACAAACTATGGCACTTTCATTTGTTAATCACAATACCAACACGATGTAGGTTTAATTTTCCTAATATTACTTCTAGAAAAGTTAATACAGATAAACTTTAAAATATGAAAAATAAATCCTTATTTACATTAATTTTTATCTACTTTGAAGGTGTACATTTTTTCATCATAATTATTAAATAGGTTAAGTATAGTGAAACTTACACAAAAAATTACTTACTGGTTAATTACATGTTGAATATTGCAAAAGAGAAATCTCACAGAAATGACTCAAAATTACTAATATTGTTTATAAGAAACAAACATTTGTTTTATTAGTTGTTTCAAATAATAAATTGTTTTTATATTGATATTCATAACACTATTCTCTATCTATAATTGTAATTGATATTAAATCAGCTAACCTTCCAGAACTGTATGATAAAAATGCATATTTATGTACCAAATATTTACATACCGAAATCAATTTCGTGTGAAAGCCTACACACTTGTTCACGAGTTAATTAATACGACCGACAAAAATCGGACACACCATACAAAATGAAATATTAAACATTTACCGGTTGAATGCCTCCTGTTCCTCTTTGGTCTAGATTTCCATTAAATTGTGAAATGGTCGATTGAAGCCGTGACTGAGCGGAGCTCGTTTTCGATTAACGATTATCAAAGAAATGGCAGCTGTCGACGACGTTTCTAAAGATCAACCGAACACCGACGATGCGCATGACCGTGCACCATCAATATTTGCCGTTCCGTTTTCCGAATAGATACATAAATATCATTAAGATTTCGGACTGATTGTGCGATTAAAAGATTACTCATTTTCAGTTCGTCTGCCGGACTCGGGGGTTAAGGTCAATCATATTTGGCCTTCACAAAAACAAAAACGGACCGTTATGTGGCCGTTAAAATGGCGGGACAATTGAAACTTATTCGTAGGATCAATAATCAAATAATAAGATTTTTTCGGGAATAAGCGATATATCAGTTTATAAGTTCATTCTAGAAGTCATCCTTTATTCTAATTCTTTAATGTTTTATAGTTTTCAATCATAAACATGAATTTCATCTTTAGAAAATGATCATAAGAGCTTTTCCTATATTATAGGTGCAAACGTTTCAATTTCATTTATGGGATGCTGTTAAATTATATATTTTTTTAATTATGCTGTTTTTCATAAGTCAATTATTTTCATTTGTACATTTATAACTTAGTAACTGTTCAGAATTGTATGTTATTGTAACAATGAATATTATTTGCTGATAATAATACTAGCAAGATAAGATATGTGCATAAAGTAAATGTCAAAAGTCAAAAGATAGACACAAAAATGTACACTATTAAGCAGCTAATATTTAAATTACAAATTGGTTAATAATAAAGAGCAAATATTGAATTTATACATTTGCTAATAAACATTTCCTTACGAGTCACAGATTATAATGCAATTTTAATCTTTTGTTTTTTCTATAAAATATTTTATTAGAAATATGTAAAGCACTTACCCTAATAACTTCCACGGAGTCTTTTAAACCGTCTTCTTTCCTCTTTTTCAACATCAGATCATCATTAATCAACGCGTAGTTATTCAGAAGATCAGTAAATGCTCTTTTATTGATTTTTTTATTAATCGATTTCCAATTCTTTTCTAAAAAAATAATAATGTGGCCATCGTAATAAAATAAATCACTAAGTAATAATTAGCGAACTTACCTATATATCTTAATAAAACAGAACTAGCCAACACATATTTGGTGTAACTTTTATTCCAAGCGCCCAGACAGATCTGCTCGCGCTCTATGCACATCACCAGAATTTTACACAACTGTTCTTGTTGTGTTGGATTCGTGCTCGATGTGATCTTCTTCAAAAATGGCTCGATGAAACTGGTGTACTTATCGGTGGAGTTCAAGCGTGCCACCATTTCATTCAGAACCGGCATCATCTGTACTAATTCCTTGTTCAAGTCCGTTGGCACATTCTTTTTACTCGAAAAGATTATGTCCAAGATTATGAAGTACTGATCTTTAGTTAGGGCTTCGTCTTTGTGTTTCTGCAGTATGGTAATTAGGTATTTTATGATGTATCGTGAGTAGTTCTTCATTTCTGCCAGTGGAAGCATTATTTCCTGGAAAACTTTAACAGAAAATATAATTATACACAGAGGAAATATTACTTTCACAATTTTTTCACTCTTTCTTTGATTTCAGATAAACATTAGTTTATTATTAATTTTTTCCTACAAAATATTGATTATGTTTTCAAATTTAATCAATATGATATATTAAGAATTCTAATTGGTGAATTTGAAATCTATTTCAATGTGATAATATATGTAACTTTTAAAAAGTCAAATTATTTTACCTTTCATTCCTACAGCAAGATCCTTCAGTCCGCCCTGACCCAACGCCCACAGGATGGCCAATCCAACGGACTGTTTGTTCTGGTACGAGTTGCGCAGGGAGATGTACTTACTTATACTATTTACAACAAGATTCGGGTTTTTAAGCGCTAGGTATTGCAGGAAAAACCTATGGCCGAGGGCCGTCAGATCCTTGTTCAGATCGTTGGCCATAGCGGTAAGGCAAATATCGAAAAATACAGATGCATTGCTCGGTCCGGCATCTCTCACAGCTTTATCTATAATATTTTTTATGGGCGTAGGCATCTGAAAGTATTATACATACAAAGAATATTAGGAATTAAATTTTGTTTATAATTATAATTTAATAAATTGGTTGATTGAGTTACGTGAAGATCAAATTAAATAAGGTTATTAGTGTTTTTTAAATAAAGAAAACACTTAACTTTTTTATATCACTTATATTTTATTTCTCGTGACTAGTTCCAAGTTATTAGTGTTATTTTATTTTAATACTTATTAAGTTATGATCACAAACAGTTCAATGCTATATATTTACTTTAAAATGCACATTGATTTCTAAATATATTCAGGGCAAAATTTTAAATACACAGAAGAATTATTTTAAAAAAAAGTTAATGTTTTATATTATTAAATTGAAAATAAAAAGAAACAAAAGTTTCGGATGATAATAACTTTCAATTTAATATATAAAATAATATTTCTTTTAAATTATTTATACTGTATTTAGGTAATAAAATCTAATTATTCTATTAATTCTTCACAACTATAAGATTTATTTTCTTCAGATATTTGAAAGACTAATTAATAAGCTATATTAAAATTACAAGCATTTAAAAAAATAACAAAAATCAGGTTAATGTAATTATAAGTTTTAATTACCAATGTTCAAACTTTCACATTTCTAATTTCACTTGTTTCAAAGGGTGCAATTAAATTATTGTTAATAATTAAACCACATCAACATAGCAGGATATCTAAGAAACTAAAATAACAAGAAGTTGAGTATATATACTACAGATTTTTTCACAAAGAGTACTTTTGTGCAAGTTTACAATTCTGCTAAAATCTTTGCATTTGCAAGTAGTAATGGCTGTAAAGTAAAAAAAGTAAAGCTCAATTTTGTGAGCAAATAAAAAGGCGTTTATTATTATTATTTAAATTTATGTACACACAATAAAAAATTATTGTTTTTTTTAATCTGTAAACACCTACACAAACAATATATTATGACGTCATTTTGATATGCCAAATGATTTTCTTCATTAAAATGATCAAAACAAAAAAGACTTACCACAGATAAAGGATAATTTTCAGCTTTATTGCCGAAGACAGGATCTTGAACGTCTACAGGTACTTTTAAATTCAAAAACTGCGCCAATTCCTTCAACCATACAATGGGAGTATCCGGAAACAATGTCTTGTTCTTCTCATAAATATCATTAAACTCGGTAACTTTAATCTGTTAACAAAACAGTTGTTTCAGCTTAAGCCGGTGATTGTAATTTCCAGATGTTTAAATAGCAAACAAAATATAAAACAAGAAATATACTTACTGAACTTAAAGCACTTTCAATGGACTTTTGCATTTTTGGTTTGGATTCCTGAGGTTTCTCGGGCTTCTTCTGGGGTGGTTTTTTTGTGGCGTTCTCCTGTTGCTTGGGCTTCTCTTGGGGCTTCTGGTTCTCCTTATTATTCTTACCGGACGAATACAGATTCTTTATCTGTGACTTGGGCACTGAAATTTTAAATATTTCACCACCCCGTATAATATTAACTTAAGGTACTTACAAACTTCTTCCACTTTCACCCCATTGGAAATTTTCTTGTCTTTGGATTTCGGGGCCGGAGCCTTGCTGGTTCCTTTGTCCTTCTTCTTGCCGACAACTTCCCATTGACCCGACATGCTGAGACTACCTAGTTCGATAAATAAACCAAAAATAAGTTTGAACCAAAATAAGGCAGACGCGTCCGCGATGAGCTGTCAAAATAGTGGCCAAATCACCAATTCCGATTTCCCTTCGGGCCGTCTGGTTCTTGTATTCGGTGCGGGGAAAGTGTTAACTAAACGCCGCCACTGTTGTTTTATTCAGTGAGATGGCGTTGAAATGTGCTGTAAATGAAAATTTGGCATGAGGTTTTAATTAAGAGTACAAACGTTAGAGGGTACATATTGTTAAAAATGACATATAAATCATAGAAAATATAAATAAATATATATTTGTCCTAAGAGCAATAAAGTCATTTTATAAAATGCGTAGTGCAAAAGGGTTTGAAAGGTTGCCTGTGTGAGTTTATTACAAGTTGGAACGTAAATAACAAAAATATATACATTTTCAGTCCCGTATTTCTTGTTTTTTTTTTATAATAGGATATAGTCTTCTTCAGATCAGATAAGTAAGAATTTGATTTTATTATAAGAATAAAAATATAGTTATAAATTTCGTGTAAATAATAAGTAAGTAATTACAATTTGTTTTTTTTTAAACACTCTATGGAGTAAATGATTTCCTTTTTTTTATAAAATAATATACCTAAAAAAAGCTGTCTATATAATGACAGCCTTTTTTAGATATATTATTATGGCGAATTAAAAATTTATTAAGATTTACTTTTATTGAAATTTTTAGTTTTCGCGTCTGTTATTTACTCATAATTGTTACCAACTGAACAGGACAGATACACACTACATTTTATTTAGTTGTTTATGTTTACATCTATTATTTATGGTCAGATGTTTTGACATGACAGTTATTTGACATCGCTCAGTGTTTATTAAAGTGTGTTTTATAGTTTTCATCATTAAAAACTGTGTATAAGCAGCAATAACAATGGGTTGTGATGGTGGAACTATTCCAAGACGTGACGAACTTGTCAGGGTAAAGAAGAAGCCAGAAACAGTGAGTATTTTGTCAATCTTGTTTAGGTATAAAATATACAACGTAATAATATTTACTAATAGTTACCCCTTGCTTGATGTATAAGTCTTACTTCTTGTAAGAGTAAAATCTCTATAATCGAGCCGCTGAGAGCTGACTCTGACTCATCGCATTGGAGGAATCAGACACACGTTCTGTCTTTAATTTCATTGTGTTCGGGTCATCCTAGGATAATGATAAAATGAGATAGATATTAGTTGCTATACGAAAATTCATGAGTCACAATCAGCTTTCAACTATTAACGTCTATAAGTATTTTATTATTATTAGTTTATTATAAAGAAATGAAACAAAAGAAAAATTTCTTTTTAGTAACTTTAAGTAAACACATAATACATCTAGTGACATTATCATGTATAAGGTAAAATCTTTTTTTTTTAATTACAGAAAGACAAGGACTCGGAATTAGCATTTCAATGGAAATGCTGCGCTCTGACCCAACAAAAATTAGAGGATCCAATTGTGGTTTGTCATTTGGGTCGTCTGTATAACAAAGTTACTCTTATTGAATATTTACTGAATAGAGACGCTCTTCCCGAATCTGCAAAACACATTAAAAGTTTAAAAGTGAGTATTAAGAAAGTTACATCAATGTTATTTTCTAAAATATTAAATGAAAAATTATTAAATGTATTTTTGAACAAAAATCTAATATAAGTTTAATAATTTGACTAAAAATTTAAAATGCATTATTAAAAAGCTGTGTTTCTTAAAAAAAATTTTAAAAATTCCAATATATTAAATTAATTTGTGCAAATCAGTACAATTTACAAAGCACTAAAAGATGATTCAATAAAAGAAATTCTTTTAAATGTTTTAATTTTTGTGGTACTTAATGAATATAAAAATAACACTACAGTTTATTCCTTACTTCACTTGTTTGATGTACATTTCGTATATTAATAAACAAGTAAAGTAAGGAATAATCTGTAGTGTTATTTTCATTTTCAAAACACTTCACGTAAACTCAAATAATCAATAGTTTGTGGTGCTTTATTAAATATCTTCTTATTTTAGGATGTTAAAAATCTAAATCTTACACCGAACCCAATATACAAAGGCGAGGGAGATAAAAAGGGTGACAGTGTCGACGCAAGATCGTCACCATATATATGTCCGGTAATTGGCATCGAGATGTCAGGAAAATTTCGGTTTGTGGCACTTTGGAAATGCGGATGTGTTTTCTCAGAACGAGCTCTTAAGGAAGTTCCAACTAAAGTTTGTCACAAGGTAAGTTCCACTCATCTTTAATTAAAAGATGAAGATCAATACAAATCAAAAACTTATTATTTATTTATAATAAAGAAAATACAACAAATGATTTATTTTATTTTGAATTGTAAGTAGCTGCAGTTATATGTAAATTTGAAACGCTATATAAAATATTTTACTTATTTATGTATTTATAATTTGTATTTTGTGAGAAAATGTGTATGTGTGTGTTCATCTGTGCATGTATCTCAGAACTTATGGAGATTAGAAGTGAAATTTTAAACAGAGGTTTTATTCTTAATAAGAGGAGCTGGAAGGATTTTGCTTAAATTATATTCACAGATGCGTATTTTTATTACAGTGTCAACAATCATTTGAAGCCGACGATGTGGTTATAATTAATGGCAATGACGATGACTTAGTTTTGATGAAGTCTAGGATGGATGTGAGGCAGGCAAAGAAGAAGAAAAATAAGGATAAGAAGAAAATTAAAGAAGAACCGAAAGAAACACAAGTAACTGAAGAGCCTGTCACTGTGAGTACTGTTATTTATTGCATATAACATGAGATATATATTAATTTTACAAATGAAATAATTTTATTTATTTATGTCAGCTAATTACATTTTTTTCCTTAAATTTATGTGTTTATATTTTGCAATTACAGAAGAAAGAAGAAGAAAACTTACCAACAACATCGTCAGCATCCAAGTTTGTGCCGTCGAAGAGATTAGGTGCTGTTCAGACTTCTGCAGAAGATGTTCGAGTGAAGAAAGCAAAATCGGACTACAGCGTCGCCCATGATCCGAACGCTTCAGATGTTTACAAATCACTGTTCACCACACATAAATCTGAAAAGGAGCAGACAAGAGCTCACTGGATAACATACAATCCGTTTTATAATTAATTTATTATGTATAACTGGAGTTAAATGACTTGGTACATATGTATATGTATATATTTAAATATTTGTTATGTGTATCATGGATGTGTTTTTTTATTCCTCCTTCTATCATGTAGGTACATAAAATAAAATTATCTGGTATATAATATATGTAAAATATAAATATTCCTTATAAAATGTTATAAAATTAACATCGAATGAATAACTTATGTTTTGGCTGGCTTAATATTATTATTGTAACTTGATACTGCAACTGAATTTGTGACCTGAAATTATTGTTTTGACGACAAAATGGTTTACTGATTAAATAATTTTAATAAAGATATAAGTGCTTTTTTTCTGCTTACTTAAAGAATTCTTGTTTTGATCTACATTGAAGCAGATACAAAATTATATGCTTATATTCTTTAAAAGCAAATCGTATAAAATAATTGAGATCTATGCACTAAGGTTTGCGTAATAAATTCATAATATTCGTACAAGATAAATCAATAATTTAATCGAGAAGTGTTATGAAGCAAACTGCCAAAAAGTAAAGCTACTTGATGAAAACAAAGATCAACAGATTAAAAACACTCGGCTAATGTTTTAGTTTCATAAAAGACACTATAAATATTGGAAAGATTAAAAATTTAAGGATTGGAAGAAAGAGGAAAATACAATAGATATGATCCTATTCTAATATTGTTAATTTAAGAGTATGAAATAATTGAAAAAAATCGTAAAGACGTCAATTAAAATATTTGCATATAAAACGTGCAAAAATATTTGCGTAAATTTAATTTCGCGCCTTATTCTCGTGAATAATCGCTATACATTCGGCAACACGTTTCATCCCATATAAATCCAAGTATATTTACATTGAGTGGAATCTCGAACGCATTACGAAACTCGTTAATTAACGATATCAAAATTTTTAAAAAGTGTAGTCCAATTAATGTAAGTGCAACATCATTACATTGATAAGAATGATAGGGCGTTCGCGCTCAAAATATGTCTGAATAGAGAGAGACGGAACGCGATGGTGTCCGTTGATAATCTCGTCGCGAAGCTGTGTCTCCTCGTTTTAGAAGAAAACGAAGAAGGTGAGTTATATGTATGTAATGTTTTATTCCAAAAGAGATAAAGTGGTTTTAATATAACGTCGTTTTTCTTCATTAAAATCGTTTAATCATATTGAGAGTGATTTATTGATTTGTCCGCCAATATAAAGCGCATGCGTTCTGATTGCAAAATGTAATTTTACATTTTCGGGTCACGTTTGTTACTGATAAATTGTTAATATTGTTTACTACGTGTTTAATCAATCGATTCGTTCAGTAATTACATACAAGCTAAAATTAAATAGAAACGCTACACATTTATATGACTAGGCGTTGGCCAATCAAGAAAAATTAATAAATTTGGAAGAAATAAAATTTGTAAGAGTTAATTTTTTAGATATGTGCAATAATTAAACAACCTGATACATTTTTACAATTGAAATTCTTATCACATGTAGAGATATAATAAACAATGATTAAATAAAGTCTCTAGTATGTAATGTATGTATGTAATATATAAATGATTCATATATCTGCATTTATTTAATTATTTAAAATATTGTTATTGTATATATAATCATATACCCTTCTACCCGTTAAGAATGTAGGGTCTGAAATATTTTTATTAGTAAAACTATTTTCTATTAATATTTATATTTATTTTTACATAAAATCTGAAGAAAATATTTCAGAAAGTTTTTGTTTCTTTCAAGAAGAGTTACTTTAGTTCAATATCTACCTTGAGGCGGTTAGACCAATTGGTTAAAGGCAGTAACAAGCAGGCCGTAATATATAAACCTTCTTTAAAGCTACAAAAGGAATATAACTGTTCATTAATTAATGGAAAATCAAATAAATTATAATCGAAAATTGTTATAGCATCTGAAGGAATTTTCCATTATCTATCTAAAAATATCGGGGCAGGACTAGCGATCTTGTTTACAAACCAGTTGAAGAATCATCTGAGAAGTTGCCCAAAGCTCCTCAAGGAACAACAGAACTAATAATAATAATAACAATCTAGAAATATATGTACAGAAAAATACAAATATACAACTGAATTTCAAAATGCTATATTAGAATAATACCATTAATTATATAGATTTCTTTAAATAAAATTTAGTGTTGAGCACCTAAAACATACTTTAGGATTAGGAAAAATCCTCAATAATTGATATTTTGTATTTTTTTCAGCTGATGCTAAAGAATGGAGGCTTCTAGGTCAAGAACAGGATGGCTCATTGCTATTCACTTGGGTGGAATCCAGCCCAACCACTTCTCCGCGCAGTCACATTGGAATATACAGTTACACAGAAAATACCCTCGAAAAAATATACACATTCGATAAACCGGTCAACACCATACAAGCCTCAGTAAATAGCAGGAGGACTATGCTCGGTTTCGTCATTAAAGAATCATCACCGTCTGATGGAGAAGAGAAGACATTGGTCTACAGGCCTTACCTAGTGAAGCTGGACGATGAGGAAAAAACCGTTTGCGATATGAATGTTGAGCGTTCGAAACAAATTATGATACAGTTTTTGTACAAGAAACATTCCGTGCTGACCGAAGATCAAAACGATAAATTCCTTCTCTTGATGCATGAGGAATGTAAGAGATCAACTGAATATATAACTATATAACATAATATTTTACCAGATATATTTTATTTGTGCGCTTTATTGATTGGAGAAATGTTTATGTTGTAGGCGTTTTACAATATCAATTAAAATCAAATGCAGAAGCTTTTACAATGGAACATTTCAACATGGAATCCCTATTGAGGGTATTTATTTGGGCCCAGTGGGACGCAGTACACCAAACTCTTTATTACATTCACTACCGTAAACCGATGAAATGTTTGGTCGAAGGTGATGAGATCGATTCGAATTACAGCACAAAAATTTCGCCGACATTGTCCGGACTGCAATTCCACGATGATTTACCTCATGAGTCAGTGGTAAGTAAGTTATTTTAGGGAGTCTGAAGACCTTATTTACTCACTGGATTGTTTCAAAAATATAAATTTCAGTTAAATATTCCATTGAATCTTCCGCATTTATCAACTACTACTTGTAACATTTACGAGGATGATACAGTACCATTGAGGATACACAACTGTTCTCTTGATCTTATGGTTTTGACCGATTCTGAGGGTATTGTTTGTATTTGTCATCATTATTTATATCAGGTAAATCAAGTAGAATATTTACATAGTAAAAACTATAATAAAATGTATTGTACAAATATAGCCTGTACAGCCTTCAATAGATTTGGGAGAAGATGACGAAAGTCCTGTTCATTTCGCCTATTCCGTAACAGTATTGCACCAAAGCTGCGTTCTCCATTGTGTTGTCCCCGGAATACCATGGAAGGAAGCAAAAACTATTCGACCACTCTTCAAATTGTATGGTAAACATAATTTTAATAACTTATAAACTTTATTAACCATATACTCTTATATATAGGGTATATGGTTATATATATAAATTTTATTATAGTTTTGATTATTTGATATCATTTTAAATATATTAAAACTTTAATTTATTTATTTATTCATAATTTTATTATATCGTTATAGATGAACATATGATTGTCTACATTCCTGGAATTTGTACACATTTATTGGACATATCAGTCAGTCATGAACCTTCAAACCATATAACAACAACAAATTTGCCCGATTTAGACAGTACACAACTTTGTCTTGCCCCTTTGATAAAATTTGGAAAATATTCGGTGCTAAATTTGGGCACAATGGAAATTATTGATCTGCACGTACCTACCACGCAGCTTATTCAAACTTTTAAAAGCAAAACTACTTTAGAAAATAAACTAGCCATTATACATTACTTTCTGGTACATCAACGTGATATTGAAGTAGTAACTGAGGTAAGTTATAAGTACAAACAGGACCAGTGCTCCAAAAACAACAATTCATTTAGAATTTGTCTAATAATTAATCCACATTTTAAATATTTTATAGTTAATAGCTTCACAAGTGGAAAAGCCTCTAACATTAGGATATCCACAAATGTTGAAAGAATTTCTGTTGGGCAGTTCCTACGCGTCTGTACAAAGGAATTTACCTTCAGACGCCAGTCAATTGATAAATTTGTTACCAGTAACCAGCCAACCTGTTGGTTGTGATGTTGAAGTAAAGATAAACGGAAGGGTAATTGGACTATCACAAGACGCCCTCTGGAATGCGTCCATGATGCTGCTTTCACCGCAGCAGAGGATCGTTCCGTACAGAATGGATTTATGGGTGAAGCTTTGGGACACGCTCGTAAGAAATGCGAAGGGAAAGCAAAGGTTTAAGCCAGCGCAGGTTGTGGATAAGTTGCTAGTTTCTCTGGTTTGTTATCAGGTAAGAAATGTTTAAGTAATAGATGTATCTTCTACTTGGGCCAAACGATATTTTAGCCAGAAGCTTTGAGCAGATCAAGCACACCGATGTCTCCAGGCGCGTCGTTAACACTCTCGGGTTCTACTGATTTATCCACAATGAAAAGCCAAAGTGATGCATTACCATTTTATGAAATCGAATCATGTACTGCAAGTAAACAAGAACATATAATTTCTGTGGTACGTGAATATTGTAATATTAACATCTTCAATCACAAATTTTCCATATTAAAATGTACTCTTGATAAAAGACAAACGTAAACATTTGTATATCTCTTCTCTAATCATTGTTTTAAGTTACCTTTTATTAATTATCTGAAGACCAACCATAACTAATAAATTAAATATTAAAAAAAGACTATCATTGACTAAGTTTTTAGTAGTAACAATATAAAATAACATTAACTTTTAAAAACCTTATTTATAACAATTTTTTCATTTTGAGTTACTGATTATTAACATACGATTAATTTTAGAATTTACGGGAGCTTAGTATGCACCTATTGAAGCAAAGCACAGAAAACAAAATAAGTCGGTTCCAATGGCAATCACAGACACCTATGCATGTACACGCCGTAGCCACAAGATATATAGCCGCACAATTGGAACAATCGAGACTGCTCTGTCAAATTTTATGCAAAGCTGCCACATTCGATGCACGATACGAGCACAATAAAGGTTTTGTTTTCATGTAAATTTAAAACACACTCAAAATGCACGATTCTAATGCATTATTTGCAGAAACCAATTACCAGAAGAGAAGAGATACATGCTTTTTACAGTGCTCGAACGGTATTATTTGGCTGTGGAATCAATAGCGTTTCCATTACCATTGGGTTTTACGTCGTTTTTCACATTCCTAGGATATAGGACGTTGAGATTTAATGTCTTCCTGCAGTATGTGCACAGGCATGTTTTTGAACTACAAGTGGATGTTATGAAAATTATCATGGCAGGTAAATTAACACAGTATTTTATAAAAATATACTAATATACAATGTTTCTATTTTTTATTCATTATAGATATCGACGATACCAAATTAGGAATACAGAAAAAACTAAAACTACTATCATTATTACCAAGATCAAGAGCAAAACGGCTCCTAAATCAGTGGAATCACCCAATTAGTTTAATGATAAGGGCCAGGGAACATGCAATGAATATTTTGGCAGGAGTTGAAGGACAAAACTCAAGAGGTCATGGTTTGAATAAAACAAAAAATCAATTAGGTAAGACATAATTAACTCATTTAATCATAAAAACAGAGAGATGTGATAATTGTAAAAATATTAACAAGAATTTTGCATTTATAAAAAATTATAAATAATATCACAATAATGAACAAAGCAATATAAATACATTAAATTAATACTGTTTCATTCATTATTATTACAGGTTTAGCAGCATTTCCATCAGCAGACCGTTTATCTCCACTAGATACCTTTTTAGACCTACTGACTGCGAAAGCTAGTTTGACCGATCTCGATTTTGGACTTCTTATAGAAGCTACAGTCACATCGACGGAAGATTTCCTGGATTAATTAATTGTAAATGTCTTACAGAATGGGCAACGTGCAATAAATGATTTTCAATGTTTTTACAATTTATTCATCTCTATACCAAACCTCCAAGTTCTTCATTTTCTTCTTGGAAATTGTTATGAACATTTGTTGGTAGAATTGGTCGAGAAGATCAGCGTGGCCTGTGCCTGAATGTACTAGAAAATTCAAATATGACATCTGAAATTTAGAAAAAGACAAAGGTTATTTTTAAAGAAATTTTGTTACTAAAGAAAATGTTTCAAACATTAATTGTCAACCTAAAAAAAATCATTATAAACAAATTAATAATCAATTTTTGTTAAAATTGTTTCTAATGCTTATTTTATTTTATTTTAAGAACCAAACAATGTATTATACAGTGTAAAGCTAACTATAATCGTTTAACATTTCTCATCCTTTTTAATGGTACCTAACTAAAGTGTGGAGCGTAATTATTATTATTATCATATTGTACAATAATCTAAAACTGGTATTATTAACATTGTTTCTAATGCTCTAATTCAACTAAGCATTAAATTATTTACCTTTATGTTTTAAGGTTTCTGGTGAAAATACTATTAGAGATCAAATTACCTTAAAATGTATTTTAAACATTTTGGATTATATATGTAAAATTGAATTAATTCCATAAAAGCATTAATATATTGTTAAAACTTACTTCTTTGATAAAATTTTTAAACAACTTCATTGCTTGTCCGGGATGCCTGAGGAGCAGTAATATAAGGTCAGGAAAATTGTGCCATTCCTGATTAAGTATACAGTGCTGTATATGTTTCAATAAGTGCACAAACGAATCCCAACCATATTCTTTGCCATTGGAAAGAGGCTTCAGCTGAAACTTGCAGGATTTTTTATATATATCACGTTTTCGTTTTGTTTGTTGAAGTAAGTCAATGACGTGACAAACTCTCTTTTTAGAAACTTCCAACGAGTTCTTTTGAATCTTCTTTTTCAGTTTGTTGCCCCTTGATTTCAGCACCTTTTGCATAATTGTATTTTTACTTTCGTAGCTAACATTATTTTTAGTGTCGTCAGAATCACTATTTAAACTATCAACTTTCTTATCTAAATTGTCATCTACATTTATTTCTTTTATATCTTCTTCTTCTAATGCATTTAAATCATCCATAATGTTGTAGTCGGATGCTTTTATTTTCTTTTTAGGTGGGCTTGTTTCATCGCTTTCACTTTTTACCCTTTTTTTTGATTTTTTGGAGTTGTTATCACTTTTATTGTTGGAGACCTTCATGTTAAACACATAAAAGATAAAATATAATACTTTTACAATGAATAAGGTTATGTTATTTTTTGATGTTTTGAATGTTAGAAAGGCATGCTTTATTACTTACTGCCAACTGAGTAAAGTTATTTAACGAAAGTTTGTCTTGAATTATAATTAGGGTTACCTCTTTTATGTGCCATTGAAACCAACATTTATGGAGTAATGATAATTAACTTTGATTAGTATATTTTCGATTTATAGTCGTGAAGTGTAAAACATACTGTGTAAAATGTACAAATTGGTATAATTAACAAATATGACTAAACTACAGTGTAGTTTTTGTAGTGAAAAGTTGGATACCTCAATTATCTTTATGAATGTGTAACAATTGATGTATGGAATAATTAAACATGGCAGCAGTGTGTTTATAAAGCGTTTATAAAACGGGTCGTTTGAATTATCTTCTAATTTGTTATTGAAAGAATGGATAGGAGTTTTCAAACGTCACTCTTTGGGAGCAAAAGCCCATTTTCACCCCGTTCCAGACAAAATATATCCTCACGGCATTCCGTAGGGCCATCATTCAAAAAGTCTTCGTAAGTTTTATAACCTACAATTTCTTTTACCGGTTTGTGATTGTGGTGGGAATACTTATAAATAAATTTGTTTAAAACAAGTAGAATAAAACTTATTTTTTATAATTAATAATCATTTACAATGTATAAAATTATTCTTCAGTTGTTGCTTATAGTTTTAACCATTCTCATTATTAATTTATTTATTTATTATTGCAAACTATACTATTTTGCGATAATCCAATTGATTCCATATACAACCAACCTCAATTAAAAGAAATTATTTAATAACGCATTATTTAGTTGGTTCATTTAGATTATATCATTAATTGAATTAATTATTAGCATATAATTACGTTTTATACACTGTTATTACTTGTAATTATTTTTTTAGTCGAATTAGTATTTCTGGAAAATCAGCACAGTCAGTACAGTATGTGTTAAAATCTCAGTGGAATACAGTGGAGAGATTTGGGCAGCCTTTACCTGTGCTTATAACAGAAGCCTTGACGTTTGCTGAAAGAAATACAGTTGTATCTGCAAGAATATCTTCAGAATGTGGATATGCATGGCTCGTATGTGGAAGGCGCTTATTAATTTGGCAGTACAGACAGAGCCCCATTCCCTTACAATTCGGTACACCAAGGCGCGGAATAATTTCCAACCAGTGTTATGAGCTTCAGTTGCCACAGAGTGATTTAGCACACCGAGCTGAACTAGTTTCAGTTTTTATTAATAGTGGCACTGCACCATCATGCATAGCAGTATCACCAGAAGGTATATTAATAAAGCAAAAATTAATTTTTATTAAGTTTTATGTAATATCACACATCTGCATTATATTTAATGACCTATTTTTTTTATTCATTGTGATTTTAAATAATAATAATAATAATATATTATAATATTTAGGTGTAATAAGATATTGGCCTGCTATTGCCCATGAAGAAATTTCAATTGAGCAATCAGTCGACCTACAAGGACAAGAATGTGACAGTCTGACTGGAGTGGAAGGACTAGGTTGTATTTTAGCTACAACTACATGTACAGTTGTATTGGTACAACCACAAATGTCATCTGGGAGGCATTCATTACTCTGTCGGACTTTAAAGATGCCATCAGGATGGCTGGGCGGACTTAGTAAAAAGATGTCCTCACTTATCTTTGGACCTATTAGTAATGAACAATCTGCTGAAACTGTGAGTTTGATTAATTATTTATTGATGTTTAAATTAACAACATTTATAAATTGTAGTTAAATCTTATATGAAAAGCTAATTTATTTTTATTGTTTCAATATATTTTGTTGTTTTAGAGATTGGTTCGTGTACTAGCAACTCCATCTTATGAAAATCAGTGGGTGGTATATGTTCTGGCAGGACATTCTTTACAAAAATGGCAGTTGTCTACATCAGATCCGGAAGTATTAATATATGTAGCAGATTTATCTCGTTTGATAAGAGAAGGATTTTATGGAGCAGTGTGGGAGAACTGTGGAGCTGATCACTCAGATACAGATATCTGGATTTTGGATTTACAATCTGATGGTAGTGGTGTAACATTGTTAGCAGCAGCAGTAAATATGCATCATTCTCCAAAAATACACTATGCTCTGATTAGTATCGATACTGCAACAAATAATGTTCCAAGTCAACTGTCAACTTTTTATCTCATACAAATGAGCGGGATGTACCGGGAGGACAACCCGACAGATACACTTGGCTACAGATTTCTATTGACTGGTAGTGTGGCTTACGTTTATAATCATAGAGCTATTACTGTCATTAAACAGGCAGAAGATCCTGATTGTTTGGAATTTAACTCACCACAAGATTTTTTGTTGGGTAAAAATACTAAAAATTGCTGTATTAACTAAAATACTTAAGTACGCTTTTAGGTGGTTCAATTTGTGTGAACACTCCAGTATTTTTCTCTAGAAATCATGGCTTAGTATCAGTCACTAACAATGACTTGGCTGCAGATTTAAGTGTCAGTGTAATGAGTTCAGGAACACCAGCGGAAAATTCATTTGCTGATGTTGGTATGGAAAATCTAACCTTATATAGTTTGAACCCAGAGGAAATGTATGCCGCTTACAAGGATACTGTTGGACAAATCAAAGCTGCTTTTATATTTCACATAAAAAATCAATACGTGAGTAATATAGAGATCTCAAGGTTTTAAATTTTAGAACATTCATTTTTACTTTTGTTTTAGAATGCTCGCAATGATATTTTAAATGAGTTGTTTTTTTCTGACCAATGTTTACCTGGTGTTGATACAAGTTTAGATAAGTGCATTGCCTCTGTAAGCCAAGATTTATTGGATGATATTCCAGCAAATGACCCACGATGGATTGGAGAAAATCAAGTAGCTAGTTTAAATATTAACAATTACTTTAGATAATAAATTAATAGTGTATTTTACTTGCTCGATTATATGAGATTTTAACATAAATTAATTTTAGGTTGGAATAGGTAGTTCCTACTCAATGCAAGTATTGAAGCAACTGGAAGACAAGCAGAAAGCTCATACCATATTTGTGAGGTTTTTAAAAGAAACTGAACTCTGGCAGAAACTATCAGCAATCACTTTCAGAGACACAACTTTCGCTACTGCATATGTTTTAGCTGAGAATTCTGAAAAAATAATAGCTGCAATATCTTTAAAATCAATGCCATATAATAATATCATGCAGAGGGCCATAGAAAAAGCTACACAAGATGTCACCATTGATTATGATAATGGGCTTACTAATCAGGATGTGTTTTATAGAGGAGTTACTAAGGTTTATAGATTTTTGAATGAATTGGTCAATAACTGTGAGGATACTGCACATTCAGATCAAAATCCATTGGAGGTTGTCAAAGTTATATCTGAAACAAATGAGATTTTATTAGTAAGTTGGTAGATAAATTGAATAATAGGATTTTATTTATTATTTTTATTCACAGAACGTTCTTAGAGATATTATGCAATACCGTCAACAAAATTCTTCGTATTTTCAACCCAATAATGATACTTTGGCCATAGCCCCTGATTATCTTCCATGGACAAGTGCTGCAGGTTCACAGGGACTAATGGATTCTTTAATTACACAGGTACTGTGAAATTATTGTATGAGGAAACTCGAAAATCATTGAATCAATTATTACAGCAACATATTACCTACAATTATGGAATTAAAGACTTTTCTGATTATGCGCAAAGAAACATAATGTATGAGCAGTTAGTGTCATTAATTGATTACATTTTGGATGGACGCAAAAGCCATTTGGAAAGCATAAAAGGGTCCCAACAAGAAAGTATACTTTTTAAGCAATATCAAACAGATAGAAGAAAACTAATTGATCCACTGAGTAAGTTTCATGTAATTTGTCATTTCTATCAACATAAAATATTGAAATTATTTTAGTTCAAGATGGACAATGGGAAGGAGCTGCTGGTTTAGCTGAAAAATATCTCGATTTTGAAAGCCTTGTCCTAATTTGTGAGAAAACCAACAACCAAGAACGTTTGGATGAATATAGGGATCGATTCCATAATGAGGATTTTTCTGCATTTGTTTACAACTGGTACTTACAGCAGAACGAGCAGGGAAAACTAATCAATCTTTGTCGTAAAATCGGAGGGAGCAACAGAAACAATGCACAATTACAAAAATTCCTATCCCAACATCCCTCACTATCTTGGATGCAGAATGCCTTTGAGAGGAAATATGATGAAGCTGGAAATACTTTAAGAACTTTAGCTGAAAACGAAACAGAATCCATTACTAGACAGAAAACAATGTTGAGTATGGCCAAGTTGGCAAAATTAGCAGCAGGGAAAAAACCTGAGGACCCTTTGATTGAAAATATCAACGCACATTTAGAATTAATCACATACCAAGAAGATATTCCTGATTATGTTTTGCAACAGTTTGGTTATGACACTGTCAGGCCTAGAGTGATCTTGCCAAAAGATTTAATTCATTTATATATTTGTCCTGAATACAGGGATGCCACAGAGATCGAGTTCAAGAAAGCTTTGGATTTGCTCTCATTTGTTGCTGATGATGAACTGAGGAACGAGTTGACTCTGAAAATATGGAATACTGCTATATTAAGGGATAGGTGGGATGAGAAAGATTTGGATTCTCCACTGGAAATATTACAGCACAAGCTGATGTTTAAGACGGTTGATTTGGCTATTGCATTAGGTAAGTTGGTATTAAATATAGCAATACTGCAAATTGAATAAATTACTCATTCACAACAAAAAGTAACCATTTATTATACATAAATTTTTAATTTTCAGGTGCAGATCCACACACAATATTGCCTCCACTGGATGTGTTGATGGAAGATGCAGACTTAATTGAATTACAACAGAATAAATCTTTCCAGTATTTAATTAAAACTGGATATGAACGTATTCATAAAATAATGCAGGTTTAATATGTAATATTTGTGATATTTTTTATAATAAAGTTTTTCATGTTTCATTGCTGTTTCCATATGTGTAAATTTAATACTATGCAAAATTGCAGTAACAATAAAAGTAAAAAAAGTGGATGGATTAAATTTAGCAATTTAATTTAGTTCAGGGGGGAAGTACAGCCTAGCTACTAGAAAAATGTGGTACATATCTGTGTAATATCGTTGATTGAAATATTTCAATCAACGGTAATATATTAGTACTTAATACATACATATAGGTGTGTTCTATCAAATGAAAATATGTTCTATATGATAAATAGACCTTTTAAACAGATTTATTTTCTTAACAAACACAACATTAAAAGATATTCCAATTATACTCAAATTCTTTGTTTCAAACAAAATATTAATTTTAAATCATAGAAAATAGAGTTGAATCTCAAGTAAGTAATGTATGTTTGGTTGCGTCAATTATAACCTAACTTTATCCACATTTTTAAAAGTTATATATGTGTAAATATTACCCCAGTAGTCTTTGATTTGCAATGTAAGATATATAAATGCAATTTGTGCCCTACACTAAGTGATATCCAGTTAGTGTTATCATTTGAAGCGATTTTCATAGATAGAAAAACCGGAATAAAAATGTACCGTATAACAACGTCTTCGTTAGGCAAAAATTTTTGGATTTATATAAAAAATGACAAAACAATTGGCGGGAGTTTGTTCGCGAAGAACACAAGAAGTGAGATTTTCAACCAGAACAAGAATTATGCACATAACCTAAACAAACAAATTAATCAAAATTTATTGGGTTTAGTTCATGAAAGTGCAGTAACTTTGTTCAAAAATCCAGTTACTGCACTTTCCAACACTATGTCTAAAAAGAAAAGGAAATCATTAGTCCACTTATACGAAGAGTATTTAAAAAGACGAACGAGAAATAACTTGGCGCAGAAATTAGTTGCAAATATAATAATAAATGGTAATAAGAGACATTATTCGACGCTGATAGAAAAGGAAAATGTACTTCCAAACACTAAAACCATCAATCCACAAAATCAGGAAGCCGCTGAACCCGAAAGGAAATTAACGGGAAAAGAAATCAAAGATTTATATAAACTCTTCCCAAGTCCAAAGAGTATACTTAACAATGTGTTTGATATTGTAAGTAAGGAACTTAAAAATAAATCGTATTCATTAAAACCACTGTTTATTAAAAGAGAACCCGTTAAAGGCACTATACACTGGGAATGTACGTATCATTTAAAGTGGCCAAACGACATTAAATTTTTAGAAACAGCCTTTACGAAACAGGAGGCCTCCACAAAGTGCGCTTTATTGGTTTTAAATTATTTAAAATCATGTGGAAAATTAACTAAAGGGAAACATCCAATTTTGCACAGTGAAGAAGTGAAGCAGAAAGCAACCCTGCTTCAATTACATCCAAAAGCTGTTAAAAGTATGGAAGCAATTATTGATTGTTATGAAAACAAGTTTGTGCCATTATTGTTAAAAACATTGCCCGACGACAGTAAAGAAGATTTCGGTGATAGCATTGAGGAGGAGTGGCCTGTTTTTAAAGAGTCTAAACGGAGGTTTAAAACAGAAAAATTTTATAATGTTAATGAAATAATTCAATTGCCAATATCACAGTACAAGTAAGTACAATAAAAATTATAATATTTATTTTATGCCAGTTAAAATTTGTTATAATTTTTATCATAAAAATGTTTTTATTTTCAGTTTTTAATAATATAAAGTGAATTTATTTCAATAATATTTGCAATGTATTTAATTATTGTTTTAGAGAAGATATTCAGAATATTATAAGGGAGAATCAAGTTGTAGTTGTGAAAGGTGAACCTGGTTGTGGGAAGAGTACTCGGGTTCCACAATACATATTAGAGTCGTGGGCTAAATTTGATAGAGAAGATGGTAGAGATTGTAGGATTATTGTTACTCAACCAAGGAGGATAGCTGCTATATCGTTAGCTGAAAGGGTAGCTAATGAACGTAATGAACAAGTAAGTAGAAATGAACAAGTATATATTTTGATCAAAATTAAATCATAATTTAAAATTATGAAACATTTTGTATTATTATTATTTGCTATTCAGAAAATAATATTTTTAGGTTTAGTAAAACTCATTGTTATATATCTTAATAATATATTGAAATTTTATACCAGCTTAATAGAAATATTAAGCATAATTAAATTACCAATGTAATTTTATTTGTAATATATTTTAATTTTTTTAGGTTGGTTCCACAATTGGGTACCAAGTCCGCCTTAAATCCAAATTTAATAACAATGTAGGGCATGTACTTTATTGCACGACTGGAATATTGCTGAGGCGTCTGCAGTCCGACCCAAAATTATTAGATTGTTCTCATATTATCATTGATGAGGCCCATGAACGAGATGTAAATACAGACCTCTTGCTCAATCTCCTACGGAGAGCAATTAAAATAAATCCTGATTTAAAGCTAATCATAATGAGTGCTACAATTGACGCCGAAAAGTTTAAAAACTACTTTAATACACCAAGTCTTATACACATTCCTGGATTTACTTATCCAGTTCATGTTAATTACCTGGACAAAAATAATAATTTGGATAAAACAATGGCTATGTGTAATGGTGATAATCCAACGGTTGCTCATGAAGATGTTGTAAAGGTATGCAGTATTGTAGATAAGTAATAAAAGAAGTAACTCTTTTCAATTAGGGAAAATTAAGTAACACAGAAAAATATTTTTATTTAATTACATATTTTTACCCTTTTTAAAGTTTAAATCATAGAAAATCATAACCTTGCATAGCTTGGGAACTCACTATAAGTGATTTGTATTTATTTTGAAATTATAAAAAAATTTAACTCTATAAGTAATTTGTATCTATTTTGTAATTATAAAAAAAATGTATACACAAATTGATCATCATATCAAGTGATGTAGTAACATAATTTTGATACATAATATGGTCAAATTAAAAATACTATCATTTTACATTTATATTTTATCTTCCAAGAAATCTTAGAGTAAAATCTATTCGATAATTTACTATTCCTAACTAAACTCTATTTGCTATTAAGCTAAATTAAACATTTGTACACAACCTAATAAGAAGACAAAATAAATATGTTGTAGCTAATAAAATACATCCATAATGAAAGAGACGAGGGTGCTATATTATGCTTTCTTCCTGGTTGGGACGATATAGTAAAAATACGAAAACAATTTGATTCAAACTTATCTGACATGGCTGTTTATTGTCTACACTCTCGCATGCAAGATTCTGATCAAAAACTCATATTCAGTAGACCGCCTCCCGGTATTAGAAAAGTAATCTTAGCAACAAATATTGCAGAGACTTCGGTTACAATTGATGATGTTGTGTATGTAATCGACACTGGAATTCAGAAAGAAAAAAGGTTTGATGTTGAAAAAGGTATGTATATAATTAAAGTATATGTTGTCAACATTAAATATAAAATGTTTTTTAATTGATGAAATTGGATTACATAAATATTTTCTAATAAATATTTGCTTTTAGGAATTGTCTGTATAGACAATGTCTGGATATCAAAGTCAAGCATGGCACAGAGAAAAGGCAGAGCAGGACGTGTAACATCTGGTGAAAGCTTCCACCTCTACCCGAAAGAAAAATATAACTCCTTTATCGATTATACAACCCCAGAAATTCTACGAACGTCCCTCACGAAAATCGTTCTTGACAGTAAAGTTTACAGTAATAACATGAAAGCTACTGAATTCCTCTCACAACTCCTTAGTCCACCAGAAAAACCGGCTGTTTTGAAGGCAGTTGATGAACTGAAAGAATTAGAACTCTTGGATGCGGATGAAAACCTAACACCATTAGGCAGAGTTATCAGTGAATTCCAGCTTGAACCTAATTTGGGAAAGGCAATGATAAATTCCGTCATTTTCAAATGCGTCACTCCAATTGTGGATATCGTGACACTGTTTTCTGCTGAAACTGAATTGTTTACAACTGGTCTGACCGATAAGGAAACTATCAATAAATGCAAGCGGGAGTTTTCTCAATCTAGTGATCATTTATCGCTGATGAGGATTTTTGAGAAGTGGTTAGAGTTTGTGGAGAATTCTGATAACTATATGGCACAAATTTTTTGTAGGGAGAATAATTTAATTGATTATAAATTGTACACAATTAAACGTGAGTATATTTTTAATGTAAAATGAAATTAATTTATTTCATACTGATTTTTCAATATTATATATAAAATTATACTTATATATTTTTTAGAACTACGTGCTATACACTTTGATTACCTTCATAAAGGTTTACTTGATGTCCTACCAATATCCGACAATCTTTCTGATAATGATGAGTTAGTGAAGGCTGTACTTTTTTCTGGTATTGGTCATGTACTCCAGCATAGAAATTATGATTACGTGAAAGGACGATTGAAGAAAGCTAATATTTTATTAACAAGGTGGGTATTTTTTTTTTCCAACATCAAATGAGTTTATTAAGATTGTAAAAATAAACAGATCTATTAATTTATCATCCATTATAATTTCAGGCATAATCACAAAGCTACGATATCACCAGAGAGTGTGAATTACAGAAGAGTCAGTTATCCAACTAATTATCTTTTGTACATAAATGAAACACGTTCCAATATCCGCAGAACTACAACAGTTAGAGAAACTAGTTTAATATCACCACTAGCACTGTTACTATTTAAAAATAATAATATCATTATTGAAGAGGTATGGTTATTTGATTTTATTATTATTACAATTACATGAAAATTGCAAAACCTTTAATTTTTTTCAGGTATCTGAAAAATATGTAGATGACACTATAAATATAAAGGACCACCAGCTGTTAAAGCTAGAAGGCACTAAAATTGAATGTGTTTGTCACAGAGAGTAAATATTATTTATTAAATATTACTTTGAGCAAACTTTTTACTTTTTTTTCATTTCAGTCAAGCTGAGGTTGTGAAAAAATGTAAAGAGTATCTAACGTCTGGAATGCAGTATTATATTTTCCAAATGGCAAAAGGGGGGGAATACGACAGCGAGTTGAATAAAAAATGGGACGAAATACTATTTCACTTAAATGATATTCTTCAGCTTCAAGGGATTGACAATCGATAAGCCGACTTACCATTTAGAATAATTTTATTTAGGTTGTTAATAGATTTTAATTTTTTGTTACCTTAATAATGAATGATTGAATGAATAGTCCACTGATTTGTTTTCTGTTTTAATATTTCGAAAGAATAAATTATTTTTTATTTGATTTAAAAATAAACAATAAATATTTTGTTACTTATTATTTGTTAATTTTATCACCCTTATTGCATATGTGACACGATTCTATTTTGAAATTTTATCTACAAAATACTGAACGAGAATGTAAATAAAAGCATTTGGTGTTGCAAAGGAATTAATAGACTGATCAAATTTTGTCAATGTAATTAATTTAATTACACATATAAATACATTATTATATCATGTGTATGTATTTTTTGATTGCATATTTATATTACGTTTTTAAGATTATTATTTTCTAATAATACAAAAGAAGTTATTATAAATTTGATGAAAAAAGCACTAATAAGAAAGGTTATTAGTGCTTTATTCGTCAAATTATTTTGATCTTCATGTATTAAAACAACTCAATTAACCATCTAAGTAATAACGAGCCCTATGTAAATATGCGATAATATATTCATAACCAATATTAAAACCTATCTTATCCAATCCTGTAAAAGCACCCCTAGGCATGTGCTATATGTGACAGAATTCCAAGGTTACAGGAAATGTTGAATTACTCATATAGTACAAACGAAGCATCGTGCGTCAATTACCGATGCTTCTATACTCATGTACGCATTGTGCCCGACTGTAGCAAAATAGCGGGAAATCGGCGGGCCTTTGCACAAAAGAACGACCATCTGCCGGTGTGATGTTAAAAATTAGATGACGTCCTAACCTATTAAAATGGGGCCCTTGAAGAACATCTTGCTGCTAGTGTTAACTATAAATAACGTTTGTGCGAACGTCGCATCTGGGGTTAATTTACCAGTTGTGAGGGTGAATAAGTGTTGTGAACAGGGTGAGCTATTTGTTGAAGGTTCGTGTGCAAGTGTTGATAGTACAAATGAAACCGAATGGAAAGCCATATTTACCAACGAGCAAGGACAAACAAACTTGCCAATTAAACCAGAGTAAGTATCAATAGCGAATTTATATATACTTACATTAAAAATTAGTTTATTAATATTAGTATTATATGGTTTATCAAACTATTCATTACTCCTAAGACAATTGAATAATATAATTGTATATCTGTGAGCTTACCTCTCAGGATTGTCCTATTCACGTAGTAAATATTGAGTACTTATACTAAATATGATTATTGCCTATTTGCTAGTTTTTAATTATTTTTTATAACTTTAGGTTAAATAATTTTGCACAAACATTTTAAAAACAAATAAGCCATTTTGATAAATATTTATGGTACCCAAACTTTCAATTGTTTTGTCAAGGCCCGCTTAGAATCTCATGATACTACCACCCTTACATCTCCTCCGAAACGCTTAACATTGTTGTTATAATTTTTAAATACAGTATATAGCAACAGTGCTAAATAAAGTTTATTATTTATTTATTGTTCAATAAGTAGAATAGATTAGTAAGTATAATCTAGATAAATGCATTAATTCAAAAAATTCTCAACAGGCCTTAAATAACTCGACACAATTGGTAATACTGACTTCAAAATGCGACAGTTGTTTTTATAATAAAAATTCTTTAAAAATTTGTCTTATTGAATGTACAATTTTTACCAATATAAAAAATTTTTTTAGATATGTTACTGGATCGCCGGATTGTGGTTCGCATCAACAATGGCCAATATTTTATTACGAGAATTCCCCAGACGTGCTGAGATTACTTCCCAATGGAAAGTTAAGACATATCACATATCAGGCCCCTTTAGGTGATGAATACAATGTAGATTATGCTGCTACAAATAAAGGATCGAATCATCAGCACGACTATGAGCCGGGCCAATATTGTTTAGATAAGGTTAGTTGAAAACATTTAGACGTAATTTCCAATATCATTATTATAAGTACTAATAGTACTATAAAACAATTAAGTATTTATTAATATATATTTATTATGTTTAATGTTGCAGAAGATAGAGAAAGGGTCTAAAATAATGGAGTATGCTTTAGTGTGTCTTCCTGAGCACGAAACCTACTGGTCGTCAGCTGAGTTTTTAATGCGCAACATCATCAATCCTATAACTCACTTGATTTCACTAAGTTGCCTGCTTACAGTAGCAATAGTGTATTTTGTGATGCCAACTCTAAAAGACTTAGTGGGAAACATAATTTCCACCATGACAATCTGCATGATTGTCAGCCAAACGGCAGATCTGATAAGGCTGCTAACTGTCTTCACAAATCATGTCAGCTTGATTATAACAGGTAATTAAATATAATAATAGAATTAGGATTGTACAAAATATTAGAATTGCTGTATTTTGGGAAATACCACAGTCTATTTTAAATTAAGATATGTTCTATTTTTCAGAAACGGTTTGCTATATAAGTTTGCTTGGCGCCTTCTTTTGGTTGAATAGTCTCGCTTATTATATTTGGAAAACTTTCAGGTAATGACAAGAGAAAGAATTAAAATTCTTAAAAGAAATCGTTCACTCAAAATAATAAAATGTGTTTTAGATCAAGGAATGTCTATCTCCGAATAACAGATAGTAAAAAATATTGTTACTATTCTGCTTATGCCTGGAGTTGCACAATCATAATGGGTTTCCTAGCTATATTTGCACATTATACAATGGATTATGATACGGAAAGACCCATATTTAAATTTGACGAGCAGGAACAAATCGGTAATACCAAACATTCAATAATTTATTTGAGATATAACTAAAAATTAATATTTTACAGGATCATTAGGAATGATAATTTTCTTCATGCCGGTCGCCTTTACAATCCTGGTAAATATATTCTATCTCTCAACCACGATAAAAATTTTAGGTCGCATGAACACCTACGGCAGAATCCACCACAAGCTGAAGCACAGGTAAGAACGGCATGTCGCATCGTACAGTCCCCCCCGCTAATCGCTGTTTCCACAGCTTCCGCATGTTTGTGCTGCTGTTTTTGATCATGTCGATGACCTGGATCTTTTTCCTGATGTCGTTCAGCAAGTTCGACGGCTTAGTTTATTGCTACATTGTGATGAACGCGTTTCAGGCGCCGCTTATACTTTATGTGTGCTTGTTCAATCAGAAGCATGTCTCGTACCTTCTGCGCAAGACCTGCTGTTATGCCAATTGCTTGTGCGCGTGCTGCCGTCCAGACCCCGAGCCCGAATGGGGCGACGAGATGACCGCTATGAATAATGGTATCTATTGAATGTCTTTTCCATTTCTAGAGGTACCATAGTAGAAACAGTTTTCATAAATAGTGTTGTGACATTTTGTCATTAAAAACTTATTTATTATATTTCTCTATGCCAAAATAACAATACGGTGAGGACCAAAAGGAAAATTTTAAGACTGTAAAAATACTCAATACAAAAGTGTGTTTGTATTTAATACTCTTTTTAATGATATTTATTTGATTTTAGTAGTTTCAATTATGTTTGTTTAGTTCAAAGTAATAAGTCTGATAGCAGTTAAATTTATGTTTTATTAATCTCAAAATTTAAAAGATTTTTTAAACCTTTTGCTGATATTTATATAATATAATTTAGTAACATGATAAGAAATTATATTCACAACCAATATTTCGTGACATTTATTGTGCCTTATTATGATGTACACAATTACACACTTAATAACACTATTTATGAAAACACTTTTTTTATATTTATATATGACAGTAATTCCATTTCATTCATTTTATTAAAATAGAGTTAAATAAATTTAATATTACAAGCAATTCTATTTACGAAAATATAAATAGAATACATGCTATTATTTAAGAGACATTTTGCCACAATTACTATTTCCATGGTAAAATTCTTTCTTTAAAACTTATTTTAAAGTAAATAGAATTTATATTACAAGTTTCTTGGTGTAGTTGTGATCAATATTAACCACTCAGGTGCCTTATAAAATTAAATCCTATATAAAGTGAATTGGAATGGATTACTTGAGCCTTTAAGCAATAAAATTGTAATTCCTTAAGCTATACTCGACAACAGAAAAATTACAACGAATTCAATGTTAACAAATATTGTCCACATTTACCAACAAATCTTGATTGTTAATAATAAAAACATTGAAGATTTGTTGCTGCTTTTATATAGAATGTATAATTTTCCTTGCCTCTTACTACTACATAAGTCTGAAAATTTTGCCATTAATATTAGAATCTGCAATAATTATATATTTTTGCTTTATTGGGATGGTTTTATTATAGGAGATTATAATAGCAAAATAATTTAAAATTTGTACATATAAATGAATTAATTAATTGTAGAATGCCAGTAGTATTTTTTCTAAAATAAAACAAACTCAAATTACAGATCTTGTCAACTGAATAGAATAATTATAAAAACACTTCTGTATTTAACGATTTTTTATTATTTAACAACTGATTAAGTAATGCGGTTTTGCCCAATTCACAGTATTTTTGATTTATAGGAAAAATTGATATGGTTAGTGAGTGTGTTTTATAAAGTATACATATTTTGACACATTTTTATTATAATAAAATATTCAAAATATTTGTTAATAAAATAAATATATATATATAATTTTTATACAAATGTAAAAATTGTTGCAATTTTTCTGATGTTGAAAGTAGTTTAATTGTATGTATATTTTTATGTACTTATTTATGTGACATTCCTTTTATATACCTATTTGTACTTATTGTTTTTAAGTTATTAATAAATTTTTGTATTTATGTTGTCTTTATATTTAATGCATAGATTTATAATAGTAGAAATCTAGTAGATTTTCTAATTTTGTCTAGGTCAGTGTGTTATGAGGTAAGTGACAATATTATTATGTAAAAAGTTTATGAAGACCTTTTAGCTCCTCATAAAGAATATAAGTAGTAATTGGTGGGCTGAAAAAATCTCATGAAATTTGGATTTAGGAACGGTAAAAGCAAACTTCGCATTTGATATCCAATCCTCCTTTCCACAGTTGCTTTGTTCCTTGAAGTCTATCGAATTTGATTCAATCATCCCCTCAATCCTGTTTGATCACTTGTTAAACAAAGTTCTTTTCCTTTAACATGATTTTCTTTCATTTGTTTTCCAAAAGGATCTATTTTTAGTTCATTTACATCTTTCCTCTAGAAGTTCTTCAATATGCAGACGATGTGGTTCTATATTGCTACAGAAGTAATATTTAATCACTGTTCACAATACGATTTTCAAACTTTCAGACTCTCTGCTCAAAATATCATATTGACCAAAAAAATAGTCCTCCTTAGTTTCCAGCTATATTATAATATTAGAAATTAAATAAAACAATAACGAATACTATTGGAACCATATATTACGGAATATTGAATTGTTTACAATAATTAAACCCCACAGAATAATAAAATTACACAGGCATAGACTTTTTTTAAGGCAAATAACATGTTCTTCGTTTTGCTATTGCTGCAACAGTTCAACACACTAATAGAAAGGGACCAAGCCACGAAAAGTCCGTTTTCTCTCCGACTGTGGCCGCTATTTTCGTGGTAACAATGTTCCAGTGATCAAATGCACACATACTGTTCTAACTTTTTTTTGTAATAGTAACTATACATATGCTTGGTTGTAAACTCACACTCACCATTCTGAATAAAAAAAAAAGAAGAAAACAACGAAAAACAAAAACGTAATTGTAACCTATTTGATCTAAATAAATAATAATACAATCCTAAAAAATATTTACATGTAATTATAATAAATTTATACTACTTTTTCATATTTTTTTTTTGTTTTCTTACAGACTAAAGCTTTGAAAATGATGTTTTTTTTCTGTATCATTTCGCAATCATTAAATCAAAATATTCTATTATTTACAATAGAGAGATAATATATATATACGCTAATTTTCGTGTGAATACAAAAGGGCGCTTTCGCATTCATATAGGAGATCTTACTATTTTTTTTTTTTTGAAAAAATTCCTTCCGCCTTTAATTAAAGCATTCAACTGATTTTTGTATTACAATTTGAATACCTTGAGTCGACAAAATGAAATATTTT
This sequence comes from Ontholestes murinus, assembly GCA_963969525.1. Taxonomy (NCBI): domain Eukaryota; kingdom Metazoa; phylum Arthropoda; class Insecta; order Coleoptera; family Staphylinidae; genus Ontholestes; species Ontholestes murinus. The sequence continues at coordinate 60,311,654 of OZ018396.1, forward strand.
CATTTTCCGCTCAAAAGAAATCACAGTACAAATACAAAATGATATTGTCCTATAAAATATTGTTGGGTCGATGAAATTTTACCCTCTTCCGAAATGCGACAGATATCATTTTTTTCATAGTTTAAGTATTGAAATTGCATTACAAAAATCAAAATCACGTAACTAAAAAATATACAGGTTATAAACAAAAAAAGGAATTTAATATTAAGTGTAAATTTTTAACATAAATTATTCATAAATAATGTGCACTGTTAATTTCAGATTGAATTTTCGCCTAAGACAACTACAAAATAGACGGATCGCGATAATGCGGCCTGAAGGTTTTTTCAAGACGTGTACAGTTTGATTTTGGTTCAGGGGTTTGTTTATAGTTGTTTTAGGTAATCGACATTCAAAATAATATACAATACGACGGAGGGTTTAAATCTAGCTAGTTCGATCACGATTCCCCGTTGCCACTGTCGTTGTCGTCGTCTTCGTACTCTGAGCCATCGGTCGGGTCGTCGTATTCCTCGTCGTAGTCGTCGTCATAGAAGTCTCCCATTTCGACTTGCGAATCTGATGTGTTCGGTTTCACCTGAGTTTTAATACAGTAGTCTTCTAATGTTAGAGGTACTTCAATTCCGTCACGTTCGGCCTCTGCACGAGCTGCCATAGCTTGTTTTCTACAACAACAAAAAATAGAAAATAACTATAAATTGATGAAATATTAAACTTTTGATGGTTTTGAAAAAAATAACTATTAATTACTATTCCCCGTCAACAAAAGCCAAGGTTTAGTATTTAACTTTCCGGGTTAACCATCGATACGATCGTATCAAAATTAACTATATTTTAACCACAAATAATTAGTGTACTTCTATATTATTATAATAATTGTGTTCAAAACAGCGAATTTTTCAATTCAGTGTATGAAATCGTCTTAGGGGCCTGGAATTTTAAAAATGTTTCCGTTAAAATTTAGAATTGGAAAAAATGACGATCATAAAACTAATTAGAATACGATACGCTAGATAATACGCGTTTCTTTGAAAATTGGAAATTACCACCTATTACATAAATGCGGGAAAGTGTACAAATTGGCAATTATAAATATCGCGGTGCTCGGCGAAATATCAAACGCACCAAATAAATAATTGGACGTAATACACCATTACTAAATAAATGAACCGTTACTTATTCGGGTTTATACGATTTGATTATATAATAATTGTCCTGGCGCGCGTCCAATATTTGCGATAATTTCAAACAAACATACAGCAAGGAATGTTTCCCAAAATAACCTAAAATCATTCCCGTTTTATTAATACCTACGAGAAATGACTATAAATGTTTTTATTATCTTTCAAGTATACGTTAAGCTGTCAGAGTCCATAAATAATGTTTAGCTTTTTGAGTAACAGTTCTGATTCAATAATCATTATTATATATTATTTTATAATATACCAGAAAGATTTATTAACACATTTGTGAAATTGTTATCATGTGCTACGTTTAATTTTATTTATATTATAGCTGTTATTGATTTATTATTTACTATATGAAATATTTTGCAGAAATGCATAATGGGAAACATTGTTGATAATGGATAATCAGGCAAAATAAACGATAATTATTATTTCTCAATATGTATACTCGGGATGAGTCAGGCAAATATAAAGTCTTTGTGTGGGATCAACATCGTCCTCTTACTGAGAACATCTCCTCTTATAAAGCAGCATTAAATTAATTTTATAATTAAATAGAACCCTCTATGCATAAATATTAATAACTGTAATTAATAATAATCCTTCACATAAGATAAAATAATTAAAATACAGGATTTATTATTAAATTAATAAATTACAAATCGATATAGTAATATTATGGTTAAAATTATTATTATTTTTAAATAAGAAAATCAATTTGTAAATCAGGAACTCTAAATGAAAAATTTTCATTGAAAGTTCCTGATTCAAGATGTATCATAAAGTGATGGCTTCAAGCATCAAACATACAATTTTTAAATGTTTCATTGCGCTTAAGGTGTAAAGGTACTGCAAAATCGCGTTTTTAAAAAAAACCTCTATAATGGCTGTTTTTTGTAAATTGATATTCATAACCCAATATCAGGAAACAACATACTTAAGAAAATATAGTTATGTTTTTTTAATATATACGTTTACCTTCAAATTAGTTGTCTGTAATTATTATTTTATATACAGACTTTATAATAAATAATGAAATGGCGTCCTTCAACACAACAATTACATTAAAGTATGAATAAATTGCAATGTAATAAATATTGCGATAAAACAGTTATATGAAGAATAATATTTTACTCTCTTAAAATTAATTCTTTATCTTATTAGAATATAAACGAAATTAAATATTTCATACTTATGTACATTCTATCAACTAAGTATTTCCACAGAGTTCAATGAATTCTCCTCACATACTAGTCGTAAAAGTGAGATACAGTGGCCCTCCGCATTCATATTTAACCTTCCATATTTCAACTCCTGTTGACAAGTCATTGCCGGTTTATTTTAAACAAGACAAGTACAAGCACGTTACTCAGAAACGTAGACTTCCACTAACTCAAGTCGAGACGTATACACGGTAAAGACCGTGTTTTACCTTTATTGTGGTGCCAAGATGTAATGACCTCGGCTCCTCTCGTTTTGTAAATCAGATGGTGGACCTTGAAATTACGCGGAAACCAAATAAACACCGCCACAAAGGAGAAAAGTCGGCCAGAATTTTCTCAACGAAATTTCGCGGCTATATATAAAACTGGAACAAATGCGCGTAATTATTTTTAGATGAACCGGTTGATGTTCGCCGGATCAAAACAATGGGACAGATGAAAGTGTACTTCGGGTGGTGGTGGTGAATTTGCTTCATTGTGAGTTTCTTTCCTCGAAAGAACTGGGAATTATTCACGGCTAATATTGATTGATTAGCTTTTCGAAGGTCGCTGTAAATGAATGGCTTATTGCTCGAGGTTCACGATGATAATAAAGTGAAGGTCTCGTAAGCTGATAATATTCTTAAATATTTAAAGTTATTTTGATATAATGAATGTAATTTTATGAATACATTAAATTGAAAATCATCACTTACATAGATTTATTATGGTTGGTAATCAATTTATTTTTAAGATAATACATATGGAGTTTGTTGGGCAATAGATGTTGCCTTTATGATATATTGCTTTGCGGATACCTGGAGTTATAAAATTCCGCAGTAAAACTCCGTTCCTTTGTATTCAACTGCTCAACTGGAAACAATAATTCAATATTTTCCTATTATTATTGTTACCCCGTTTTAATTGCTTGGTCTAATGAATTCAGGTTTCATCAACGATGACGACTTGACGTAAAAACTCCTGTATAATTTTGCTTAAAGAATCCAAAACATTATGTAATATAACTACCAAATAATCAAATAGGAAGTGACTTATAATTCAGTCTGATGTTTAGTGTGGTGTCGTATGACGGTAATGACAACTTCCCTCAGCAAGGCCACCTGTCTTCACACATGGGTATTTAGTGATCGACCCTCGTATAGCATACACATTTTTCGTTTTCAAATAAATTATAACATTATTTAATGGAATTACGAACACTGGTCATTTGTTATCAAGCGAATGAGAAAATTTCAGACTCATTTATTATACATTTACGAAATGTTTTCGTGTTTTTCTAATTATTAATCTGCAGCTCAAGATTATTTCTATTTCTGTGATTTAAGCTAGGAGTCTACTAAACTTAAGATTACATTATACTCACCGAATTATATTTTCATATTCTTTATCCCTGCCCATGGAATCCTTCCAACGGCGATACATAACCGAGGCGTCTACATTGGCCGGACTGAACGTATTTGGTTCGTTTAATAAGGATATGACACTAAGTAGGATGGTTCGTACGTTCTGTGTGGGATTCCAACGTTCGCATGGCAACTCTCCGCTTTGAGGATCGTCCACTGGAGGGTGCAGGATGCTTATGCATAAGTCTCCGTTCTGAAAATAAAATTACTGGTGTCAATAAAATCACAATATATTTCTAACGCTTTCATATATTTAAGTTCTATATTTTCCTCCATACAGTTGAAGATCAAACATAGATTTAAAATGTTTAAAAAAATTATTTAGAATAGATAATAGGAACAGCAATGTTTTAGAGCAATGACATACTTCAAAACTTTAGGAAATTACCAACACAATTGTAGAATGAGTCACCGAATAGTTTTATTTAGCTGACCGCCACATTGTTTTTACTGGATAAGATTCACGGAATTGCTTTGTAACAAACAATAAATATTCTAGTGTTGAAACGGTTTCATGTTATTTTAATTTCGCTTTATCTAGAATATTACAAATACAATAACAATAAGTATAAGACTGCTTGTTTAAACTTAATACGCAGATTTAACACTTTTATTTATTCAACATTATGCTGAGGTCACATTTGAACCGTAGAAATCGAATGCAGCAGACAGGGCGATGACCAATGCCAAAAACTCAATTCAGTGAGGTGTTTGACACTTCGTTGAAATAAATAGCCGTGTTCACATTCGCATCTCTACCTACCTGAACACCGAAAATACTAATAAAAAATCAACATTATTTCAAACGTCTGGTGTTAATTGCCTTCAACAACAAAGGCTTGCTAATAAAAATCAGAAGAATTCCATCACTATTTTTAAAATTTCGAATACGAAATCGTGACATGAGTAATAAGTAGTATTATTATTATAGTTAGATTGGCGTACCGAAACAATGTTGCCATGAACTTACACGGAGAAATCGTGCTCGTGAATTTGAAACCATAACCACCTATTGTTGTGATGATGAAATTGTATTGGATATTAATTGTGTAGAGCAATAGAAAATAGAATGTATTAAATTTTTAATATAATAATATTCGATGATTTTGAAATACATTTGGAAAATATTTATAGAAACTATAATGAATATTAATTTTACTGTTTATAAAATGAAATATTCGTGTGAATTAACACATACACCTTAAACTTCAACTTCAATCAAGACATAAAAAAGTAAATTAAAATGGAAATATGTATTTAGATTATTCTGAAATCATGTTCATAACCTTTCCCTAAGAGGATGCATTCTACGAATAATTTATCGATACAGCAATTCCAGGAAATATGTAACCGTTTCCCCCAATAAATATAAATGTAAGGTAAAAATAAGTTGTGCGTCATGGCATATGCCAAATAGATGGTAGCTGGAAACGCTGATATATTTTCAACTTGTAATAATTTATATATGTACTCCCTAATAACGAATAAGGTATTCAAAAATACGAAATGTTATTCATCTACCCGATGAAGCCACTGTGTGGTGAAATAATTGCAGCAGAAGCTAAACTTCAAACGAACGTGTTTTTTCATTATAAGTTAATACGAAATGTGTCTTTAGAAGTTGTTTTGCGAGTTGTTCTAATCAGCTTTTTCTCAAGACTTGGTGAATTAGGATCATACATTTGAATCATAATCATTGATTAACACGTCACGTTAACCTGAATATTAAACAATATCCACGTTTAATAATACCATTAAATTGTCAACCGTGTACACAGGCATTGATCCGCTTATTTCGCAACACAGTGGAAAATTAGTTAAACGTGCGAGAACAGTCGAAGGATATGCGGAGCATTAATAATTAAATCAGGACTAAATTATCGAATTATCCTCAACCGGAATTCTTGTTATGTAATGTCGAACTATGCTGTAACGATTTTGTGATGAATACATACATAGCCGGCGGGTCAGCTAGGTAATGATGAATATTAATAAAGTCCCACATATGTGAATAATTGTCCAAGCACATTACTGTTTCAGGTGAAATAATTATTTATAGGCAAAAAAGTAGATAATAATTGATAAAGACACTTTTCAATGCAATTTTAATAAAATGCATTAATTATTTAAAAATAATTACAATGTTAATAATCCAGTGTGTTTACGTGAAATATGTTAATGTTTGAATTGGTAAATAATAATCAAGCGGCAATATTATTCATGTAATAATAATTTATTTTATTATTTTAATGAAATTTTTCACCTTGAATTATAACTCATATGTAAAATGTATAAAGAATTCCCACCTCCAAAGACAATAAAAAAAGCAAATCATCGTTGAAACCGTTATAAAACATTAATCATAATAGTTAATTTTCCTCTTTGGTTTTTGAACAAAGAACACAAGAACCAGTAAATAGGGTGGTCTATTATTTGAACTTGGAATAACTATCCTAAGATTATATTAATGATAATTTATAGCATTCTATAAATTTCTAAAAAATTGTTCAATTCATATATTTTGAAACAATATTTCATGTGGTGTATACCAATCATTAACTTATTCAATAAAACAAAAAGCAGAGTCGTACATCTGACGTCCAAAGTATATTAATAAAAATACATCTTCCCTTAATTATTGTGCAACAAAGAAGTTCTTTTTATGAATTGTTTTCAAATATTTAATGAAACTTTAAAAGGCATCCATCAACCATCAATTAAATATTTAAAGATTTGCTTCAATCATAGACTAATTAGTTAAAATTAAGAAATTTTCAATGTTTCATTTATCGAATAATTCCATTCAAAATATCTTACGATCCGCATGTTACAAGAAGATTATACTTTGAGTTTGAAAACTTCTGTGCTGTATATGAAGATTATAACCATGAAAGTTTCCAAAGTACCGTTGGTAATCCATATTAAAACAGCAACGTTCCATTCCGGGCCCAGTTTTACCAGCGAGTACACGTGTTACTCAACCTGTCTTTGGTAGGGAAATTGAGAAAGGTCAAAGCGTAACCTATTTAAATTTAGGGATCACGCACATGTGGGTCACGTTTACTGTCAACTCGGCAGTAAGAAGAGGGCAACGTGCATGCTCATTGCGATACCATCACGTTTCGCCAGTTAATTAATGTTTCGTAAGTCTTGATTTGAATGGCTTCGCGAGAGAACACATAAAAAAGAAGCTGAGATTCGTTTCAAAGTCGACATATTTGTGGCGTGCACATGTTGGGGACAAATGGGGCGTGTTTGTGCAGGCTGCGGGGAAGCCCTCATGCAAAGGCAAGCGCTACTGAAAATAGTCCACACCACACTACCTCACGTTTATATTGCATCTGCTTTGATAACTAATTATTGCCACCGAACAGCTTTATAATTTAGTTCAAATGTTAGTAGTTCAATATATAATGCAAAGACCTAACTTAAATTATATAACAACTTTTATTATCACTAACACAAGTATTATATGAAGAAATATAAAAGTTAATTAGTTTATAATTGCAATTACTTATTGTTCCCTGTCAACTACAGCCACGGACAGGTTTCGACCTATTTTGGATCTCATCAGTTGGAGACAGGGAATCGAGATTTACTTTAGAGTATTTAACTCTTTAATAGCCGGTGGTTATCCACCCAAAGGGATCTAGTGCAATGTTTAGACAATAGATGGCACCTTTACGGTAATATCATAATTGCAATTACGTACAATTCTTATAAATTTTATTCTTTACGCAGTTTTTCCGTGAGATTTGTGCGAATAGATGAATTTATACGCTAATGAGATGTCAACATAACCGTTTCGTATCTCCGTCGCGGTGATGAAAAATTTTGCTAATTTAAATACGGCTTCTCGCAAGAGTGAGCAAACTTTAGATTTCACCGTTTAGAAAGTGCCTCCGGACACGTAAAGCAAACACGGCGAATGCAACACTTTTCAGTGTCGCCTATTGATCCAGGAAACAATTAGATTTGCAAGGAAATGCCCACTCAGCCATAATTAACATCTGTTCGGAATAATAGAGAAATTTGTATTACACAGATAAAGCGATTAAAGAAGATAATTTATTGAAGTATACCATATTTTTTACCATAAAACTAAGTAAGTACTGTGTCAGGTGAAGATTATCTTTTGTATATAGAAAGCGGTTTACGAATGAAGGATTTTTGTAGAAAAATAATACGAGAAGATGAACACATGAAAAATAACGAAATGTTAACATTTCGAGAAATATGTATCTGCAATTTTAATTACTCTAATTATTTAAAATTGGACAAAAGCTTCAAGCTTTTAGCAAGGTAGTTGATATTTTCAATTTTTTCAACTATGTATTGTATGATTTACTAATCTAATTTAAAAATTGCGACCTAATTATTATATTTACATCCCTCCACAATCTGGACATGTTAAAAAAATTCAGTTAAATTTATTTCCATTTTTAAGTCATAAAACATCACAAATTTATTCTTTATTTAAACACCTATTTACACATAAGTTTTATGTTAAATCTTGTGTGTTTTGCACCACTTTAAGAGTCCTGTAGGCCTAGCAACATTTGACCAAGGTGTTCACTTGTGATGATAGGTTGGAATTTGATACATTAATTAAAACCCTGTAGAGTTGTAACTTACTATCCTTCGATGTATCTATTATGATTGCAAACAATTTCTAAATACTTTCTTTACAAGATTATTTTATTAATAATAATAAATAATAGTCGGCAACAGTAGAATTAAGTCAGTCATTCATGACTACATCGCGTGACGATAAAAAATGTGCCTTATCTACTTTCTACCACCACCACCTCGTAGTGCATTTGTAAACGAGCACTGGCCGCCTCAAGATTTCGCAACGCCCGCATGAAATCCATTGTTAGGAAATCAGGGCGGAAAGGAAAAGAGCTTGATGAATTTGCCGCGCCGTGTTGAAATGATTATTAGATTGGAAAAGCCATTCATAACAGCGCACGATCCGAATTTTTGCTAGTGTTCTTGTATGGAACACCAGGAAGCGCTGTTTACGCACGCATAAATTGTAAGTGGTCAAAAAATGATGGTCGGCGGAGCATGCGAGCGAGGAGAACAGAGAAGCAGGACTGTAAAAGGCAATGTCCTTAAAAAGTCAATGTCTTATTCGTGTGCTCAAGATACGGTGGATAAAGGAACGGCCTTCGCAGTTCCAATTTTAGAATAATTGCCAAGGAAACTATTAACGTCAGTGGAATTTAATCTTTTACTTCCTTTGATCGGCCCATGTTGGCGTGTAATAATTGACAATTACGGTATCTGCTTGGTTTTAACTATAATTAAGGGAATCTACTAGTGCACGTGCAGAGCAGAGAAATCAGGCGCCCGATTAACGGTTTACTTGGAGTCTTCCATTTAATAAAACAGTTAATGGCAGAGGAGGTTGTAATTATCAAGCAATGTTAGGTTTATTCAAATATTATTACAGTTCCTGGATGGAGAAAACTATTTATCGATTACACTAGATTTGAATTCTCACAGATATATATTTACATTATTTACTTTACAGGATCTATTACAAAACATATAAAAATACAAATGACGATTGAATTGTGAATTAAGATTTCAGTTTGAATTATCGTAGTTTTTTATATTTTTAAATGTATTGTTCATAACACTCACTCATTTTATAGTATCTGTTATAATCAATATAAAATTTAAATACTTTCACGTATTCTATATGGTGAAAGTAAAATGAGGAATAGAAAATATAGTGAAATCAAACATAAATAATATATATCAGATATAATAATGTAGAGTTACTAGAACAAGAAACTATTGAAGTGTAGATAACTCTTTATCCGAGTGTAAAATATCGAATTAATTGTATAAATTTGAATGAAGCATTTGAATTTGAAGCAGATCCAACAGCAGTCTCGCCATGAATTCGTTTGGCAATTGTAATTTTATTATTGACAGAATCGGTAATATAACGATCCACTATTGAATCGGTTTTCCAACCACCATATTTCTTGACTACACTTGCTTACACCATTATTGGCAAGCATAGTGGTAGATGTACGTCTAAAAGAATGGCCGGTATACAAGCGACTATCAGGAAGCTTTAAGAAATTAGCAATACATCTGGGAACATCTTTCAATTTATGAATCCCAAAACGCTGCTTTGTGCATTTTCTTTTTTGATAATTAATGAAAAAACTCTGGTGAGGTACATTGTTTGGTCGTAACGCTGAATATTTTAGGAAAATATCGATTGCCAGCCAGCCAGATATATTCAGAGTCTTCGTGCCTCGAAGTGTCCCAATAATAACATCTTTACGAACTTCAAAATCGGAAACAACAATCCATACAATTCATTTCTTCGGCACCCACCAGCAACAGCAACTACCACGACAACCTACGAAGCACAATAGATATTCAATATATAAACTTTCGAAATACTGCAATTATATATACCTTTTGGTACTGATCATCTGGTTAGAAATACGAAGTGAAATAAAATAATATATGCAATTCGGAGATCAAGCTACAATTTAAATCTTCGGAGACCTTATAACGATATCTCCTACTTTCCGTCTATGGAATTTAAACAATATTACATAACTTTTCAAACAAAAGTCAAAGGGAATAAATACCAAACCGTAATGTTATTATACATTCGATCTGATTCATAATTGTAACACTTAATATTAAATGAGAACTAATTATCTACCAAAGATAATTACTCATGCACGTTACATTAATGGACATCTTGATTAAAATGACACCTTCCCGTACGTACTATTCACAACGCCGGCAGTTGTAGGTATAATTTAATACAAGTGAATTCCTTAACAATGGGGCCGCTTTTGTCACACAATGCGATTGTCAACACGGGTGCAGGCAGTCCTTCGCGAACACTTTTTTTATTAGGTCAGTGCAAAACTTGACGGAATTTATTCTCTTTGTATGCTGGAATTACGTATAGGTTTTTATTCTGAATCGAGGTACAAAATCGGCCTTGCGTTTATAATTTAACACGAAACGCATTACGGAAGGTCAGACTATACAGACGACTCGTATCAATCGATTTGATTATAATTACCTATAGATATATCAATTCGTTAATATTTATAAAAACCTTCAAAGAAGAAAACCAATCTTTCTAGAAAGGATCACTATATTAGACTAAATTTGTTGCTTCAAAATGTATTTATCATTTACAGGTACTTTAAGATTTTAACTTAAGAAAATAACAGTTCAAATTCTCGAATAACGTATTATTTAATTAACCCAGTTGTAAACATTAAAGAGCGTATGGTGTTTGGAAAGAGCATTAGGAATACGTTGAACAAATGGTACATACGTAACACTGGCATTTAATTATCCATTGAGAATGAGAGCAGAAACAATGGGCTTTCTGCATTCTAATAGACTTCTTTATAGGTCGGTCGTTAGTGAATATTATATGTAAGATCTACAAGCCCGCATCGTTTTGCATAAAAGCTTCACTTACCTCGTACACATTTGGATGCCAGACTTTTGTTAAGAATCTGATGGTCGGTGGAGAGTACGGATAGTCCTGAGGGAATTTCATTCGAGCCTGAAATTAAAGACAATAGCAAATTCAGTATAAATTCATACAAACTTTAACAGGTAATTCAATTTATATAAATAGAGTTCAAAAACTTGTTTTATGTTTACTATATTACATATTTTCTACTATGCTGTCACTGGTATTGCAAAAAATGGACACCATCATGTTTGTCGTAATCTTAACAAAGATAAATTGATATGCCATTGTCATCTATCCCTTCCATACATTTATTGTATTGATAATAACGTCTAGTTTTTTTCATCAAATCTTTTCACTTTAATGATGGGAACAACATTTAAATTGTTGCTACTTGTAACAACAAATTTATCATCTCATCCAACTATTTAATTTTTTTATTATCATAAATAACTTATTTACTAAATTCAGAAAAATTAACTACACACGAACTCACGTTTTTTTTTTATGTTTGCCATTAAGACGTACTTCATCGAGAAGCACAACTTCTAAACGCAAATAAACTCTCCGTTCTCTCGGTTCAGTGAACTAGCCAGCTAGACTTACGCATTATTCTCAAAATAACTTTTCACGACAAAGTAAATAATTCATCAAATTCCACCGTCTAGCAGGGCGCCATTGGTTTTAATTAATTAATAGCGTTTCGCCCGATGCGGGACGAATGGGCATACATTGATATCAATATAATGACTTTACACCGGCAGGGAAATGAAGGTATAAAAATGGATAACCCTGACTCTTGTTGTATTCTTGTTTCCATCCATCAGTGTGACTGTAAGGAAATTGATCCATCCTTGAAACAAACCTTGGTGCGGGTGAATAGATTTTTCGTATAACCTCGATACTATTAATGTGTTAAATTGCTATAAAATTGGTTTATATATGTATAATAAATTTTTCAATATGAATCAAACTCCATAAAACAAAACATTTTCTTTATTCATCAAATTATTAACCAGACTATATAATTAGAATAGATTAAAATAGTATGTGTGTTCAAAAATTATATTGGTTTTCTATGATTATACATAAGTAGTTTAATTTTTCATTAATTAGGTAATGTAAATCAATTAATCAGATTGTTTAAATATACGTATTGGAAAATATAAAAATTGTTGTTTAATGAGAATTGCGTATTAGAACAAATATAATCGTAACTCCTTTCTGCTTTTAATAGGCAAACAATAAATGCCAAAAATGAAATTTAAATTAGTAGACAAATAAATAAGATCAAAAATTATTGATGTATAAATTTTTTTTAACGTTATTTTTATGCCAAATATTAAAATTTTATAGAAGAAATCTCATTAGTGGTTAGTTGTTGTTGCACGTGGTTCTTCCTGATTGATTACGGCATCATATTGTTTTCAATTATAATTGGTGTCGATGCAGATAAAGTAATCGATATTTACATATTTAGTATCCAGCAACAAGGTCGATCGTATCGCCAAGTCATGAATGTCGTTTGTGTGCAACTCGTTTTGTAAGTGCATTACGCTTATGAATATTATGAATTGAAAAAAATGAAATAATAAATTCAAATAATATAAATTTTACAATTTTTTATAATCGTTAAACAAAGAATACGTCATTTCTCTTCTGATAATTTTAATTACAAAATGTACGTATTTTACGCTTGCATGAAAACCTATATATGGTTCGAACAAGTAATAAATGTAACGGACATGCTAATTAACATTTATTGGTTGGCTTAATGATTTGCAAGCTTCTGAGGTTGACTGATTTTAAAGTAGTTTTAAATATTTCTTAATTTACTGCCTTGCAAGGCCGCTATAAATCATGGAGCTATTATTATTTAACACGAAACATATTTCTCATTGTTTCAGTTTAAATTTTCTACCTAAAACGGCAATTTACTATTTTTGAATTTTAAATTTAACTTATTATTATTATAGTCTTCGTTTATATTCTAGAAATCAGTTGGAACGGTTTTCCATGGAAAATATTCGAAAATTCACGGGTGAATCATTGCTATAAGTCACCCACTTTGTTGAATTACGCCCACATATTAAATCAACAACGATTCAACACAACTTCGTAGAATCTTTATGACTTTACCGACGAAATAAGTTCAGAATAAAGAATTTTGGACTTAAATAGTTCTGTAATTGTAATTACAAGTTTAGATAATGTAATTTAGAAGGATAAAGACTTTACGTTATCTTACATTCGGAGCTGACAGATCGATCGAACATTAATCAAAACAATTCCTGCTAAAACAATTCTTTTAGTTGTAACTTTAATAGATTTAAGAGATTTCAAATGTGATGGCTTAATTTTAGCAAAGCATTCAATTCATTGGTATTAATTTATGATATTATATTATCATTCGTACTCTGAACTTTAAGGGTGAATTATGGATGTTTAAAGGGAAGTATCAAACAATCTTAGGAGTTTTTCTAAGGCCATATGATGAGGAATTTGGAAAATTTCCACACCTTACATACAAAGGAAATTGAATTAATTAAATTAAATTAATTTTGGAAGGGTCTTCAAGGTGAATCTACATTTTTTTGTGTTTTATGTTGGAACTGTAAATTATGGATGTAATTATTTGGTTTTTATTGTTGAAATCTATTGCCAAATTCACACCCGTAATTATATCTACGCCACTGATATTAGTAACTTTTCTAGGCCTAATCTAGCATCTAAATTAATACATTAAAAAAAAAACAAGCTCCACTTTCTCAGAATTTCAATTATAGCCCATTTATCAATAACAAATCCGACAAATCCATAATAATTATAACATCAGAACTAAAATTAATACACTTTTGCGGGTGCGGCGTTATTTCCTTAAAATCTCATTGTTTTGCTAATCAGCAACATTTTTAAATTCAAAATCCTTCAAAGTTAATTTATACATGTCATTTTTAAATTGAAACCGACGTGTTCATTTTGTATCTGCTGTTCCAATTACGAATGCGAAATTCACGGGAATTTAATTAGGATTTGATTACAATCATGACGTCAGTCGTTTCGTAAAATTCTTTCCCCCCGGAAAATGAACGATTTCGAGGGCTTCTCGTACAAGTGTCCCGGAAATCTGATTGCTGTTGACATATTTCCAGAGCAAATTCCCTCTCGCATCGGAACTAATTCATCTACTATTTATATGTTACGTATATGTTGTTTCAAAAGCAAACCACTTTGAAACTAATAAGATAATTTGAAAAAATACCTTTGTAAATTGTAATAAAAATTGTGGTGAAAAAATAAACGAACATTTTCAAATCACTTTAAGCACCCTTGTTGTTTCTTGTTTCTAATTTGATTCTCAATTTAAAATAACGAATGTCCCTCGCGAATGACGGTGCTTAAACCTTTATTCCACCCTTCGCAAACGACAAGGGTGCATTTTTTAAAATGTCACCCTACAGCACCAACGACCATCCAATTAACCACGATCGACAAAAGTTCGTTTGACTCGACGTTAATATTTTCATTTCATAGTAACACTGACTCCAAATGATGTAATAATAATAATAATAATATCCCTTCATTTCAATGTATCATGTAGATGTACAAAAAGAAATTTGCGTAGTAACAAAATAAATAAATTTAAGAAACCAACATAAAACTAATAATATATTTCAAAATAAATGAACAATTAACTTTGTTGGTATCACTTTTTATCATCAAAATGTATCACTAAGTGAAAGCCTCCACAATTACTTATTTAATAATATACTGTTATATATTAGGTGTAGAGTAAAAGGAAATCCATTATTTTTGCATGAAATTGAAGGCTTTTATTGCTTTAATTAAAATGAGCCAATTTAGATCAATTGTGCGCAGTTTTGTTCGATAACTTGTTGCCATTTTGAAGGTAACTTTGTTATGCCCTCGTCCCTATTGGCAAAAATTGAGAGAGTCGATTTTCACAAGCCTAACCCTCCATCCTATCAGTAGAACATGCACAAGGGTTTTAATTTATAATTTAAATCCACAAAATCTTTGTGAGAAATAAGATCAATCGGATAATAAGAAAAACACGAAAACATTTCGTAAATCAATTAATACATTTTCAATCAGATTATTTTAAAATAAAAAAATAAACTAAAAATATAAAGCAAACCCTCTAGTATATTCTACTGATTGGAGGGTGACATAGAGGCCACCCTACATATGCACTTTAACTTTAGTTAATGATGTTGTTACGTTTTTAAAGAAATTGTTAGTTGAACAACCGTAACTTAAAAAATTGTCAATTGGGTTTGCAAATTATTAAAATGCCATTTTTGTTTAAGTCTAATCAAAAAAATAATATTATAAAATACACCACTTAACAATGAGTAATCATGAGTATTAAAATCTTAATAATAATATCTCTTTATTTTCAAGGTGTCATATACATGTACAAAATGATTATTATTATTTGGTAGGCTGAAATAAATATCCAACGTTTTATTGTTTTTATTAAATAATTTAAAAATATGATAATTGCTTAATGTCTTTATACTATATCACGCAAATTTGTTTTACACATTTCGTTAAATATTTGTTTGAAGGCTTGATTCTGAGAAAATTGAATGAGATCACTTTGTATATTTTGTTTCTGGTAGAGTTTATCCTTGATAATATATAATCTGCGATAATGAAATATTACAAATAAAGTTAATGAGATATATTCTGTATGTATTATAAAAAAAAAACGTATACCAATAAATATGTTTTTCTTATATATATTCTTATAAATATAATCAAAAACATAATAATTTAAAAATACGAAAACATTTTGTAAATCTACAACAATGAGACGAATAAAGAATCAGATTGGGCAACTTTGCCCTAATTTAACCGACCTTGTATCTTTTCAAATAACCGAGATCCCCATGCTTGAGCTTCAAAAACGGGCATTCTATATATCACCTGAAGTTAATGAAACAAAATAATAACTGCCAAGAGAATCAATATGACAATTTAGTTGCCTGTTTTCTTTGCACTGTTGAAAGTTCTTCTACCTTGCGTCTTGAGACGACCTAAATCTTTGTTCCACCAGGGCACGCCTCTGGAGGAAGATTTCTGTTCTAGCAGGCAACTAGATTCATTCAGCCGCTGCTGTTTCTAACTCTTCTGTGGTCTGGATGTTGAGATCGTCGGTTCCCACAATTAAGCATACTTTGTAGAGTTTATGTTCCCCTTATTTCTACACTTCATTTCGTCTTCCTTTGTGGCCTCTATTTCGAACTCAATCTGCTGATGGACCGGCAAAGAGGGTTCTTCTCAACACGCCAATTTTGTACTTGATGTGAAGGCATCAGCTAGAGTGACATCAATACCTCTTGTCTGATTGCATTCACGAAAGTAGGGTCGCTACCTCTATTATTGGTGTTCGTGTTGCCCCACTCTGTATTGTGGGCGTTCGCCCAGGAGGGGGTGTTTATTGCCTCTTCTGCACCACTCCGCGAGTCTACTTACCTCCTGAAAAGTAGGCAGAAGGGCGTGACAACCTGCTATGCATTTCTTGCTGGAAACTTCTACTTAGGCTGCCACTAGGTCCCCTGTGGTGAATTCTAGAATTAATGTATAATTAATGTCTTTCCTGAGCATTAGAACTGTCCTTGGATGAATGCAGTCTGTTTTATACAAGAGACTACAATTGTTTTGGGGTAGTCCCTTATTGATCCAAGTATCCTGCAGGAATTTTATTTCAAACTTGGTCTTTTTAAACCTCCAACAAAGGGCACTTAGTGTGATAGAGATTTAATTGAATACAGCTTATGTCCGTTAGTCTGGTGTATACCCCACTGGCACAAGCCCCACACTTTGTGTTGCAGGGTTTTTTGCATTTAGTGTTTTCCTTCTATCCCCATCGATCGAGTAGGACCTTATGTGGCCCTTGTCTTTGATAATGAATGTTTAAGGTTTTAGTCCAAGTACGTCACACGAGTAACTAGGGAAACAAATTAAACTGTGGGTAGCCTGGTACCCAGAGTCCGCATAGATCAGACTAAGCTTCTAATTAGCCATGCAATTAGCTTATGCTGTTCCACCTTGGATAGAGATATTTTCTTTTTGTGGTTATTGAACACAAACAGATCACTAGGGCTAGTGATGCTATCCCTAGTAGTTTGCGCCCCCCTATCCCTCGAAACCTAATAGAATCATGGGATCACTTACAGCGGCAAGTTCGATATGTCACGACTGATCGTTGTTAGACACAATAGATTACTTAGGGCTAACGATATTAAAAGAGCGTTGGCGAATAGAGTAGTATCCGGATGTGTGCTAACATGTTCAGTTGTATTTCATCTATCTGTGTGCAACGTAACGTCTCGCTGGTATTGACTGTGCTATTTATGCGAATATTTATAATGTTCAAGAAATTAGGGTTGTGATTAGATTTTTCAATGCAGAATATGCAGAAAATATTATGGATGAGTCGTCTGTTTGGCGCTGGTGTCGTAATTTTAACTTAGGAAGAGAGAACACATATGATGACGAGCGTTCGGCAGGGCCGTCAGTCAATTCAGACGAACTTTCAGCCATCTACCCTAGAGTCCGAACTTTGCTCCTTCAGATTACAATCTGTTTACAAAGGTCAAGAACTTTTTAGTAGAAAAGAAGGATTACGTATCTCGATAAATCGGCGGCGAAGGAATATGAAGCTGGGATACAAAAACTCATTACACGTTACGACCAAAGTAATTACACAGGAAATAATGGTAACACTTTCTTTCACAAAATCAAAAGAGTCAATTCCCAACTTTCCAAGAGTCTGGTATCGCTACGTAGATGATATATTTGCAATTATAAAAAGAGACCAAAACAAATTAGACAACCTGGTTGATAAATTAAATAATCAATATGAATCAATTAAATTCATATTTTGTGAAAGAAAGTGTTACCACATTTCTATTACGACCAAAGCTTAAATTTGTGAGGTGACTTTATAGAGAAGTAGTTTAAGATATGTTCTTTACAAATAAAACGTTAATATTTGTAAATATATAGGGCTCTATGCGCATAGCACGATAATCGCATAGGTAGAGATTGTCGCATGGCATCTCCTACTGAATTCCGATTCTTACATCCACGTTGGAAAACTCCAGAAACCTTAGAAATCTTTAGATGCCGTAACCAATCCGAATAGAGGTCATGGCTAACGAGAGCTATACAAAAAAGTGATGGTTAATGAATCTGGACGGCTCTCGCGAAAACGACTCAGGCAAATGTGGAAGAAGATCTAAGAACGATGAACATTAGAGGTTGGAGAAGAAAAACCTAAGAGAGAACAGTATGGAAGGAAATAACAAAAAACCCAATAATACAAAGAAACCTCGAACTGACGTGTAGCAACGGACCAGCAGTTGGATGGGTGACCGGTAACAATCACACAGCGGAAGGACCACGTAGTCGATAGCCAAACACTATTACTACTACTACTAGTTTTTTTTTATATAATCCCAAAAGGGTACTACTTTACGAATGGCTCTCGTAGAAAATTAGGATTATTCAGGCAAAGCAACACTATGCAAAAAAAGCTTTGCTTGTGGACAATGAACTCTATTTGGATAAATGAAGAATTGAAATGTACACATACAGCAATAAGCATGGAACATCAGGATCCTGAACAAATAGAATATTAATAGTTTCGGTGGTACATGGAAGATAATAGAATATTCATTGGTCGGGAAAAGTCTATTTTTTTTAATTTTCAGATGATGAAGGGCAAAATTTAATAGTTTAAAATATGCGAACAGTAACAATAGCCATCATTTTCAATTTTATTCTGATTTATAAAATTTCATTGGAATTATGTTGTTTCCTTGATACTATACTGTAAAATTAGTATTTGGAAATAGTAGAAAAAAAGTGTTTCATCAAATAAAACCAAATTTACTTTTGTCTGATAATAATTTGCAAAATTCATCCTTTCCATTTTTGGATATAATTTTAAAAAAATAAACAGTGGAGTATATTTTTCTTATAATTTGCCTAGAACAAGAAATGTTCGATATATTGCAAAACAAATCACTTATTGAAACAACTACTTCACTGGCTAAATACCACTTTTTTTTGTTTTTAAATTAAATTAATAATAAAGCTGAACTGATGAGATCTAAAAGATCGAACCACGTGTCTCCAAATTGGTACTAATTTCTTTGGCAATTTATCACTTCGATCGGCCTACAACCCACCCTACATACACATGTAAATTATATCAAAAACACTGCATTTTTAATCATTAAAAACGTTATCAGTAAAACATGTGAGTTTTTTGGAAACTAGAAGTGTATCTGAAATGTAAATGCAAATATATTTGTAGGATGGGTGGGTGGCCTCTAACCCACCCTCCAATCAGTATAACCTAAGCGTAGGATTTATAGATTTTTTATTTAATAATTTTAATACAGATATATTTATTATTATAAAAAAAAATATGTTTTATTGTTATTCCTACCAAAAATTTAACGTGTATGTTGTAAAAATTTAAGGTTAGGATAGTGGCCACCCACTCACCCTACAAAAATATAGAAATTTAATATTAAACACTGCTTTTATAATTTTTGACATCTTCAATAAAATTGGTGTGGTTTTTTGGAAACTAATCGAGTATCAGGAATTTAAATGTTAATATATTTGTAGTGTGGGTGGGTGGCCTCCGATATTTCCGAGGGAAAGAAACCAACGAAAAATTAACTAACGAACGTTTAAACATCATAATCAAATTGACAGCTCAATTCGTTTTTCAATTGTTTAAACGACATAGGCAAGTTGACAGCTCAGTTCTTTTTTCAATTGTCATGGCCCACTCAGATTTTTCCGTTTTTTATTTGTTACGATTGAAGTCTTTTTGCTTTTAACTCAAAAACGGCTACTGTTATCAAAATTTTCAAAGGGTGATAAAAATTTCTAAAATAAATTTTCTATTAAAATGTGTAAGAATAGATGTAGATTTACTAGTAAACAAGAGTTCTGAGCAAACAAATTTTAGGAACACCCTGTATAACATGGTTCCCGCCGTACGATCGAAGTGACAAATTGCCTAAGGAATTTACTTGATGTTAATTTAGGCTGTACCAAATTTCAGCACTCTACCACGAAAGGTATTGATAATATTTAGAAAAATGTGATCTAAACTTTGATAGCCTGTATCTTGGTTATTTGAAGACTTTTATAATAATTTTTTTTACGAATCATCATTTTCGCTCAAGGTGAATTTTAATCCCCGAGTCACAGAAACACCGTGTATATTAGGAAGTTACAAACGCGTTCATTGTGTATGATGAAAATTATATTCTATTGTTATTTGCAATAATAACATGTATGGATGGAAACAGTGCTACTGACAACGGTTATATAAAAGAAAAAACAGAATATGCAACGCGGATGCCGTTTGAATATAAATAAGTAATTTAAAAGTTATTATTTTCTACAGTACTGTTACAAACGTATTTAAACATTAATGTCATATAAACGTGCTGGGAAATCATAAACACCGTGTTCGCATTATTCAGGTGTTTGAAACATAAATATGCGGCGGATGGGTCAAAGTTTAGATAAGATTAGGACCGTATTCAAAGAACGCCAAACTAAATTTAGACAAAACATAAGACTATTTTGGATCCATCCGCATACGAATGGTAATCGTGTTTTGAGCACGGGCATACCTTAAAACATCCTCCCATATACAGTGTGTCGGGGGGGCCGAAGATAGCGACCTCCCATTCGAACAAGTTATCGTCGTTGACAAGCTTGACGCGGAACCCTTCGACGGGCTCTTCCTGGAGCGACTTGTACTCCACGGCGAGGGCACGCAGGGCACTGTTACAGTTCGTTCTCGTCGCTGCCATATTTCCGTTCTCTCCACACAAGAATTCACCTTTTTTTTTATCGTCCGCACTCTCGTCCTCGCCGCAAATGATATCTGGTGATATCGCGCGCGCACCTTTCAATAAACAACGGCAATACAAATCCTCTCGTCGAAAGCACAAACAACACTTTCCTACGACGCCATTACTTCCTGGAGCAAAAGGGGACGATTTCCGTGTTTCGTATGTGGTGAATGTACTCTGCAGCCAATACTGACAGCTCGGCGATGGTTCTTTGTGTCAGTACTTTGCTGGTACGACCGCGTCCCCACGTAATTCACAGCGAAATGATTTCTGCGTCAAGAGCGTGCTCCTGACGATCCGAACTCTCCTCTCAAACAGCTGGTAGCGAGCTCATTGCGCATGTGCACGCGCAACGATTTTAATCCCTCCTACGCATGCACACGTTCATTTACAACGTTGCCAATTTGTCCTCTGATATATTTTTTAATAATCAAATTAAATTACTGAGTAAGTATATTACCTACTATAATATTACAATTACTACATTAATTAAAATATATGCACTACAGAAATTAGGTAAATTAAGTCAAATAAAGAACTTCTGAAGTTTAATAAAAATAATGGCGGGAAATTTAGAAAACATTTTATACAAAGTTTTAGATTTGCTTAATTAAATTAGTTTATTATTGATAACTTTATAAACAATAAAAAGACGGAACTTTTATGCATTCTCTGTATTATTAACCAAATAATAATATAGATATAATAGATGATAAACACTCACAAATTATATACAGGGTGTATACATACGGCAAAAATTGAAGAGGTTATTCCCTGAGCTATTCTAAGAAAGTTTTGTCCTTAAATTAATTTTAAAAACCCTCTTTGTTTAGAGGATACTTTTTGACAAAACCATTTTTGATATTTTTAAAATTATTAATGTAGTCGAAATAAAAGTATGACATACTACACTCGGTTTACCGAGTACGAAAAAAGTTGTCATTATGCATTGTTATCTTTTAATAACATTTAGAGTAAATTAGTAAGTTACAACATTTCCAATATGGAAATCTCAAAAGTTCAGTTTAATCAATCAGTTCGGCAACGATGGAAAAAGTCAGTAGCGCTCCGAAAATTTTCCTTTGACAGTTTTCTTTATTTATTCTTCATGCTTCTAAGAAAATGAATATTAATTTAACCTCAACATGCCTTCAGAGAACGCAGTGTCTGAGACGTATTTTATTGAACAGTACGCGCCCCGGGGCCACCTGCGGGTGCCCGGCGTTTTCTTCAGCGAACCTAACCTCAAAACATTACTCCACACATCACAACACCAATAGGGGCCCAGTTCTGGATGTACACCGGAGATGGTGCAGCACGAGCGGCGGCCCGCCTCCGGCCAAGCTGCCACCGCTGATGAATTTCCCCGAAATCGTCTGGCCCTCTCTCATCAAATCGATAAGGAACTTCATATTGGCCACATTCATCATTAAGCCGTACTTTGACAAAGATTTCAACCTGCCCGACTTTGTGGTGGGTGCGAAACAGGCGCTGGAAGTGAGTGTGCTGTCCGCGTCACTTACCCGAATATATGTGTTCACAATTTTCAGGTTGTTTCTAATAAATTAGCTGTCGGCGAGGTGAAGTCTTTGGACGGATTCGTTTCAGGTGACATCATACCCAAATTGCAAGGATCACTGTCGCTCATGTCGCTCTCGCAAAGAGAGCAGATTGCCATTAACAAAGACGATATTTATTTTTCTTTTCCATATCAGGTACAGGTAATTTCTATATTATTTTTGGATCAGTTTTTCAAAAGCAAATAGATGTACATAAATTAAAACAGTATTGAGTTAACATTAAAAAAAAAACCTTTTAAAAATAGTAGTATTGTATCAAACAAACAAAAAGCAAACATTATACATACTGAATTCTAAATAATTAGAAAACTCTTGGTTTTGTTTCACTATTTTTAAAACCAAGTGTTTAATGAACCTTCTAATTAACATAAAAATGTTTCAGCAAGGGTTAAGTGAGAATTTAATAATTTAATTAATCATACTAAATTCTCTTTATATTTTTTTGAAATTAAAATTTATTTTGATAATAAATTCCTTTGCAAGGATTGAGTAATTCATCTACAGGAATTGAAACACTGAAATAGATTTAAACAAGACAGAAATTTATTTTCAGTGGTATAGTATATAACATTCTAAATTAGTAGCGGATAAAAAGTAATATAAACTCTGTATCTACCTACTTTGTATGCTTTGTTAACATTTTAGTATTTTCTCACAATTTTGGAGGATGAATTTTAAAACTTGGTTTGGGCAAAATCTTTTATATTCGAAAAATATGCTATATTTATAATATCAATTTCTCTTTAGTTGAAATTATAGGCAATTGTAGTGACGATTGCCTATTAATCACTGCCAATTTTTTATTATTAATTAAGACAATGTTATTGTACATATTACTATTTGGTACATCAAAAAAATATATAAACAAACTGTTATTTTAAGCCTAAATTGTACATATTAAAAAGCATCTATTTGTTTTTGTAAAACTTTGCTTTATCTATTAATCCCAGGTATTGGTCTTGACGTATTAATCTTCCTTAGTTTTGTGGCATGATATGTATACTAGTATAATACAACTAAATTTTTTTAGTGCTTTGGTTCGATGTGTGAAATAGTACCTTAAGTTCTTTATACAAAAAAATGTTATAATAAAATTGTTTAAACTGTTAGCAGTGGAGGCTTCTACTTTGTTAAACATTATTCTTCACAAATTTCACAATTTGTGAAATTATTTAAATTTGTTTTATTTGATTATAATGAATTTGCAATTAGATATGGGTGAGCTGACTTTGATGTAATGATTTGTCGAATATCTCAATAATGACCCAATGACCGTTTTGTCTTTTACAAATCACACAAATTCTTCATACTTATAAATATTGTAGCATATAGATTTTATAACTAGATTCACTTACTAGAAAATTATAGAATGAATGCTTATAGAAGATGTATTATACAGTCTTTTGATGAATGAAAAACAAAATGTATGAAATCAAGATCAGTTTTTTTTTACAATTATGTTTAATCATTGACCAAAAAGCTGAATACTTATATATTTAGTCGGGTCATTTCAGTTATCAAATTACTGCATTTACCTATCTTTATTTGCCGACAATTTATGTTACGTAAAAAGAACATAAGGTGTGCTTGAATTTTGCATAACTGTAGAAGTAGTTTATTGTTTTTAACAAGTATTTCCCTGTATGTAATTTAATAAAACAATCTTAAATATACTTCAATTTGCCATAGTATTAAAGTAAAGTGTAATATCTTCTAGGGCAAATTGAAGTATATTTAAGATATGCAATAATACATAAAAAAATGTACTTATGTAATTGTAAGCAAGCTAATTCAATTTATAGGTCGGAGTAATTTTTAATGATGAAGAGGGTCAGGACCAAAAGAGGTTCGTGGAAATTACAATGGTGTTTCATACTCTGAAAGGACTATCAGTCATGAGATCGCGGGGAGAAGAGCCTCCATTGAACATGGGAATGCTACCGGAATATCAGAAAAGGATTTCAATTTGCAACTATAGATTCATAAGGGAATACACCAAAGGTGTGGACAGTGACTGGACGGTGAACTTATTAAATCATTTCAAACCAAGCGATCAGCTCGAACAGCAAATGTAATAAGAACATGAAAATTTATTGTTAATAGCAAATAAGTAAATAAACATTGTTTGTATTATTGAATGTTATTTTCACTGTTGTTGGTTTGACTTTACGTGAAGTGTTTAATAAATGAAAATAACACACAGTATACTTCACTTGTATATTAAGCGTTAAATGTTTGTTATTGATAATGTTCACCTTGTGAACGAAGTGTATGTTTAACGCTTAATAAACAAATGAAGTAAGGAATAAACTGAATGTTATTTTATTTTATATTATATATTGGAGTTATTTATTACATTAAGCTTTTTTAGTTATTTAAAAACACAATACATTGTATATTGTAAATTAATTATTCTGTTACATATGTACAATTTGAACGTATAAGTTGTTAAACATTAATTAACGCCTGTTAAAACTATTTAAATTATTTTTTATCAGTTTGATATGTTCCTTTTTCATAGATACCGTATTTAATCAAGTTTATCTTCACGTAACTCACAAAAATCAAATAACCATAAATCGTTTCTCAAGCGAAATTATCGCTATTGGTCGTAAAGGATTGCGTTATCTCAAGGATTTGTGGGGGCTAATTGAGTGCTAATTAGTAAAACTTAGATATACCAGCCTTTCCCAAATACTGTAAATTATGTTGCCTACTTTCTAAATGTTGTCCATCGTTTGCCTATGTGAATGTGCGTCTTTAGCGAAATTACACTGCCCATTTAAGAATATATGAAACGATATAAAGTGTAGTCTTGCTGAAAATGGGGGAAAGCATTTGTGTTAATATATCGGGATACGCATTCTCGTGTCTGTTATACGAAAATACCCGCACAAATTTCGATCAGGTAAATCGAGACATAACCACAATTTCTGGTTTGTAATTCGAGGTGTATATTTCAGGAGGGATTCCTACTCGGTGAAATCATCACAAAGGAGAAAAGAACAATAACAGACAATGACCAGCAAGTGTTGAACATCGAGAGGGTGATTAAAATAAATTCAGTGTTGCCATGGCCGGCGATGACAAATTTTTATAATAACGCAGGCAAAATTGATAAAGATAAAATTAACAAATTTTTAGCCAGTACAGATAAAAAGAACGTAGTTTCCTGGTATAAATTTAAGCACACAAACTCATTCCTATTAACACTGCGTGAGAAAATCGTGTACAAACAGTTATGTACATTTTTCTCACCTGAAGCGCCTGATAGGTTTGCTTGTTGTTTGCTTACGACACAATCTGGTTCTGAATCCGGGGCCACGCACTTGTTTTCACAAACCTTTATAAGGTACTACAATTCGCATTTTCCATCTTTACCCATGCACATTATTAACCTGAAAGATCCACATGATTTGTATAAATCGGCAGAGGATTGTTCACCCACTTTTAAAAACCTGGTCAAAGATTTACGAGTTAAGACGGAGCAGTTTCAGAATTACGAAGGATTTTCTAAAATAGAGAAGGCTTTAGATGAACATATAAGTACAGTTGTAGAAGATTTAAGTGAGGCTGAAAAAACGTTGTACGAAACAGATATGGAGTTAAAGCGGTTGAGGAAAAAATTAAGTATACTCCATGATTGTGGTGATGTGGATTATGTTTTTGATATAATGGAAAACGGCAAGGAAGTCCCAGAATTGAGCACGAGTCAAATTAAAGAGTCGACACAGAGGAGAAGGAAGGGAGCACAAACGCCAAAGTCTTGTGTCACTGAGAGAAGTACACGTTCCAAAGTCAATAAAAACTCGACTAGCAGTCAAGAGGGTTTTTCGGATAATTCGAATAAGAACAAAACTTAAGATTAACGCCGCGGCCACATTAATTGCAGGCTCGTGCCTTTTATATTAAAGAGACCATGTGTATATGGGAAACTATTGCTGATATCCGATGGTATTGAGCCAAAGACCCTTTCTTTATTTTTTTCATGCACGATATCAGGAATTAGTTTCTGTTAATGTTTATTGTAATAATATAAATTTTATAATGTATTGTTATTTATATATTAAAAGAATGACTAATACGCATTTCGAAATAAATGAAATATTGATGAGGTTTTTTTCTCTTATAAGAAAATTAAATGTAATACATTTTAATCAGCATGAGGTAAGTGATACTAGGGTCAGATCGGAAAATGATGAATGAATAGATGTTCATATAATCCAATTTGTAAGAAATTAAGTTAAATGTTTTTATCACCAATAACAAATCCCCCAACTTATTTTGATCCCATAATTAATTAAGTAGTTTTTTCAAAAAAAATTAAATGTGTCAATTTAAAACAAAGACTAAAAAAATCTTATTTGAACAAATTATAACTCAAAAATTATCATATATATTCTTAAAGAAGTCATCGAATAACAACTGAATTCTGCTTTTTTAAAAGGGGTGATTGGTTGTTGGTTATTAAAAAATCTGAAAGTCACTAGAACAATGTTGGTTTAGTTTAGTAATAATTAATGTCAACTGCAGCAAGATACATTTATCAACCATCTCCAAATGAAGTTAAAAATACATTGACATATTGATGTTGAAAAAAAGAGGTTAAATGAAGTGATGAAAATATGAATCTTAACAAATAGTGGATGCAGTTTAATCACCAAATTGTCTTTTAAAAACTTACTCTAACTTTTCTACACCATTAAAAGCCACCACTTTGAAACAAAAATTGGAATATCAAGTACAGAACTTCTGATGGTTACAAATTATTAATATACTTAAATAGTAGTGGATTATTATTGCCTATGGGGAGATAGTGTAAGAGATCTAGGTCGTGGCAGTTTCCCTGTTGATAAATTTTAGTTGATGATGTACCCGTCTCAGCAAAATAATGAAACAAGAAAAAATCCTGTTTGCTAAGTGAAAGCAAAATCAGCCAATTTTGACCTTCCTGAGTAACTATTCATACGACTTGCAGTTATGATATGAGCAAATGGTGTATTTGCACAGAAAGGTTACATAGGTATGCAATAAATATCTTTCAGAAAAAAATGAAATTTTAAACCCAACTGAGCATTTGGAAAGGTTGCACTCGTATAACATTTTCAGGTTTTAAGAAATGTGATGAGTTTTGACAGACTCTTACATATTTAAGTTTAAAATGTTGCTATCTATTCCATTCAAAGTATTTCAGTCAATAATTATAGTTAAAGTGACGCCACATTGCAAATTTTCACCATCATAAGTATGCTGGTTGTCTAATTGGCTTAAGAGAGAAAATATGAAACTATTAGTCTTAACAAACAGTGGATGCAATTTAACAACACGAAATTATCTAAAGAAAACTGACTCTAACTCTCCCATCAGTTTGGAACAAAAATCCTATGACGGTGACAATTTTTTTTGTTCTGTGTGTAAATAATTTCTTTGATTGATTATTTTTCTTGCTTTTGTCTGTCTTATTTTTCGATTTTTTGCAACTTTCTTGTATTCTATTCTATTATATAATATATAATTCTATTTAGTACAGAATTATTTAAAAATTTTATGAATTTTGAGGCAGAATTACAAAATTGATATTTACATAATTGATACTTGAAAGTTACACTTTTGATGGAACGAGATATGTAAATTCGAAAAGGTAAAATACCATAATATTTTTATTTTTAGTTACCTGACACGTGTTTCGATCATTCCTGATCATTTACAAAACTTATTTAGATTTTAAATCACATAATTTAAATTAGTAAAGTTTCTTAATGTAATACAAATATCAATTGTTTTTGAAGGTGGGATTCACTAAAAACAATTGAGAAATAAAATGAATTTCTTTTTTCAATTTTCGATTATCTACCATGTTTTCTATAAAATTTATGGGCTAATAAATTATAATTAATCATTTTATTTCTACTGATTGATTGGAATATGTCAATCAACGGCAATAGTATATCTTTATTAAATGTAATTTATTATTCAGTCATTTTTTAAAATGTAATAGATTATTACAAAAACGTCGCAGTTGAGAACTAGAGGTAGATAGCTGTAATATGTTGGCGCGTGCGGTAATGCAGAAGTCGACATTACCGGCCGGTGTAGTCTTTCGACCTCGAGAGTGATTGTATTCAGTTGTTTGTGTCGCGGTAATCGCTGAAGTGTACAGTGTGCAGAGTTTTATCGCAATCATGGCGAACCCACGAAAGTTTAGTGAAAAAATAGCCCTACACACGCACCGTCAGGCCGAGGAGACGGCCCGGTTCGAACAGATCATGAAGGAGGTCTCGGACGCGACGGCCAGGGTGAGTTCTAAGCCACATTCTTACGAAACTAATGACGACGTAAACAACACAACACCGTTCCTCGTATGCATGTAATTTCGACAACAAATCGGTTTGTTTTGCTGCCCGTGGGTATCCCGACGACGGTGCCAAAATGTCATCGAGAAAATCCGGGCTCTCCGAGAAGACGGTGTTTGTGCTCGACATATACACTACGGCACTTGTGTTTATGACAATCAATAATTGGGTTTTTGTGTTGCTTTTTGACAGCAACAAAACAAGCAACAATTTCATGGTTCTGTGCGAAAACAACAACGTTATTTTATTAATACGCCGCCTTTATTTATTTGCTTCAAATTTCTCAATTGTTATCGGAAAGTGAACGCCAGGATTCACATACTGAGATTAAATGCAATGACCGCGAATTTATTGCAGATTGTGAGGAAAATAAACCACGGATTCTCATTTGCAATAAGTGCCCACATGTTTTTCGCTTCACAGCTAGCTTATTTATTTATTGTAAGACCGCTATGGGATTGATAAACATTCGCTTGTTTTGCAACCAGAACTCTCTTTTTTTGTGTTCGAGTTTATCTCGAAATGTGAAAATATTCGTATCTACTGGATTTCGTGTGTTCGTGCATAATTGGGTCAGTGAGGTGAAGCGATCATGGGAATCCACTTGGACTTCCTATTCGATTCCGTTCTATGTTAATAGCTGTGTGTGTGTGTGTGTGTATGTGTGAGTGAATGCGGTGTGAATCCAGGAGATGTTCATTCATAAAAGTGTCGTAGTACCGTAATTGCTCGATGATGTTGGTCGCAATTAAATACACCCTATATTATGCACCACGAACAACGCAATTATTTCTCTGGGTTGGTGCATTGCTCTATTGTCATTTGCCCTCGTTATAAATTTCTGTAGACCTTTATCAAGCCAGCTACTAATATGCCAACTAATAATCTCGTTGTGATTAATGTTATAACCGTGATATTGAATTTATATGTTTAATTAATAACAAATGAATAAAACAATTGCTTTTACAACAGAATGTTCTTCTATTCTACGGATTCGTTTGTTTTTGTTTTATTGACGGGGTATTTAAAATTTATTTAAAAAATGTTGATCCGTATTGTACTAAAAAAAAATTAAGATTAAGATTTTTACGTACCCAATGGTAGAAAGAGGTGGTAAGGGTTATTGTGCGTACTAATGTGTCTTTGGGTTCTTTTCTACATTTTTTAATATTGTATAAAGCTTTCAACCTTACGCAGAATAATTATTTTCATTTAAGATTATTTAATTATTTGTCTAAAGCCAGCCCAATAAAAGACCAGAGTCAACAATATTCTAATACGATACGTTGTGTTATAAATTAATAAACACCTTGAAATGAATTCTACTTCAAAAATTAGAAACGTCTATGGGATTTCAAGTGAGTAATATTTTATTTTGATTTTAAAGCTATTTTTAAAACAATCAAATCTTTGTGGTAGAGTCTGCTTTGGTGTTACTCTCTATAAAGTTCACTATTTTCATTATTAATGTTATTAGTTTATAGAAAACAATTAAGTGAATTAAACAACTAATGTATTAAAATTGAAAAAGATTAAATCCTACGCATATGTTAAGCTTATCAAATTAAAGAAAAGGAAAACAGATAACTTTTTTATGCTGTATGTATAAAAGAGTTTTTTGTTTCTTCTTTATTTTAATAATAGATAATGTATCACGAAGTGAACTCCTTCAAGATTCCAGATCAAATTTTATTACAGCGTTTTTTTCTTGTACCTAATCCTGTACTAAATAAAAAGTATGGTACATGTAATCTAATGTATGATAGATAAAGATTAAATAAATAAATAAAGTCGTATAAAAATAATTTCATAGACAGTTATTATATTTAATGTACTTTTCAACATCTTATTTTTCTATCACAGTTTTAAATATTAGGTAGATTTTATATCATTTTTTACTGAAGTATCGTAAAATTATCTTGAAACTTTATGGGACATAAAATATGATGAAATTTTGAACTTGAAAACTTTTACATTTGCTGAAATCAAACAAACATTCCCGTTTCACTTTTTCATTTATTTAACTTCATTGTTTTGTCCATTCGATTGTTTCCCTCCCATTTACAAGTTTTTGATGTTGTGTTTTTCATATGAACTAATTTATCGTTTTCTTAAAATTAAATCCCTTCAAACAAATATTATTTATTAATTACTTAATCGCGAATAAGCCATGCATGCATTCATTACAGCGTTTATCAAAATGTGGAATACTTTCTTCCATTATTTCGAGGAACGCGATTAAAATCATCCGATCGCCAAGGTCAACACTTCATTGTAAAACTTAATCGTCCGAGGAAAGATTAATCAACGTTGTTTTTATTTTTTCACACATACATTGTTCGCAAAATTATTTATTATAACTTATCGCATTTATTGCGTATGATTTTGTAGTTTTATTTAGTTTGTATTATTTCATAACGTATCCATAAAAATGTGTACATTCTTAAATCTAAAGGAGTTAGATTTGATCTAAGTTAGATTTCCTATCAACCAACCAGGAAACACTTGATTTCTGCATTGTCGTGTGACATGATGCTCAGGGGAATGTCCTATAACATATTCATAGACCATTCTAGTAGTTAGTGTTCCTGATATAGTGTGGATTATTTTGGGACCAACAACGGCCATTGTCTCTTTACTTGATCATTATTATGAAAAAGGGATCTATTTGACCATAAGACATTCCCCCACAGAAAAGCAATGGTCAAGTAACCATGTTTCAAGTAGTTTTTTATACCACCGCAGCATTCCTCTAAAATATAGCACCAACCTTATATTATTTCTCAAATATAAATATAAAGATTTACCAAAGTGCGAGCCAAAGAATCCACTTTTTATCTTCATTTATGGCTTGTTTTCTTCTATATGATTATTGGTGGAAGCCATTACTTTGTGAATCAGGAATCCACTTTGTTGATTTATTTTGTGACTATAGTTTCAACCTTATCTTCTTATTTCTCTTCTATAAACTCCTTCAAACTTTTTTACCTTTCGCTATTCTTCCGGATTCTATCCATGTTTTGTCTTATCTCTAGATACTGTTACAGACACAGGTAATGTAATGAAGACGGTTTATTTCCCGAGTGGCATCGGACCTCCATTTACCTCTAGATACTGCTTCACTGCTCTGTTCCATGCATTTTTTGGCCTGCCTCTTTTGTTTTTCTTCGGAACACGTGCTTCCCATACCTTCTTAACAGTTGCGTTGTCCTTTAGCCTCAGCATGTGTCCCCACCATCCTAATTGTCTCTTTTCGATATATTTTACGATTGATTCTATGTTTAGATCTGCTCGTATGTCTTCATTTCTTATTCTATCTAATTTGGTTACTCTTTTGAGTTTTTAAGGTATTTCATTTCCATTTTTTGTCTCTTGTTTAGCGTCCACGTTCATACTTTTCTTCTTCATTTGTTGTAGCCATTACTTCATCTTTGTTTTTATTCATTTTCATTCCTTTCCCATTTAATGATTCGTTTCAAGCTGTGGTAAATTGATCTTTTCATCTTTTGCGAATTGATGTTTTTCTTGAAAACATTAACAGATTTCCAAGGCTCCATATCGTTTAAAGTTTGTTTGATTTTTACTGAACCAGGATGTGCTGGGGAAATCTGAATTCACGCAGCTTTTCAAATCTGAAGCTTGATGGTATTCAGTGTTGAATCAGCAGGAGCTTTAAATTCTTTGAAATCCTCAGGCTGTATTAAAGTTACAATAAATGGATTGTTTGGGGTTGCAGATGTTATTAGGTGGGCATTTTTCTAATCGTTTTCGTTTAACAATTTGAGCGAAATCTCGATCGCAACTTAAATACGAGACCGAGACCGAGAACTTCTGGTTAACTTCTTGAACGTATCCTTTTGTTACCATGAATATACATAAAAATAGCATCATTTTATCTTTGTTCTGTCCAGCACAGTTTACACTCCATATGTTTATTTTTTTCCTTTCTTGTTATTCCACTTGTAACTGCAATTTCGTTACCTCCTCTCCCAGATATTCCCTCATGCCATAAATGCATGTTTCCTTTATTGGTATCAGCAACGTGGACGCCAAAATTATAGCAAGAAAGTTGGTGTAAATAATACATTTGGCTGTGTGTAAGGGCTGGTAGGGAAAGTACTTCTTGAAGGTCCATAGAAATGGTACATATGTCATTTAGGGGAAGCTGGGATTGGGCATGATCTTCCTTCATTACTTTCATCCCCTTCTCGATTTCCTATGATGAAGTTCAAGTTTGTTCTTTGCATCTTTGTCATTGAGATTGGATTTGTGTTGCATGTTCAAAAGATAACACGGTTGGCACGTATCAGTGCGTGGATGGTGAGATTTTAACTTTGGAATTTGTTTACTCAAAATTTAGGTTATATCAGAATTCGGATAGGTGTCTTTGAAAGCGCGATACAATCGATTAGTGTTAAAATCTTGGGGCAAATATTCTTTGCTACTCTTCATCCTTTCATAGTGACTTTCCTTTCTGGGAAACCGAGAAATATGTGCTACCACTTGGATTGAGTATTTCTTATGTTGAGTTTTGTTGCCTCTTCTTTCGACATAAGTAACTTGGCCTGCCTTTTTTGCTTTCACGAGAGTTTCAACACGACTTCGGCTGATTCCAAAAATTTGTAAAAAAGTGTGTTTACAGGCATGCACGACTTTGCCAGCTCCATCAGGTACGGTTAAATAAACAGTCGCTTGCCTTCTGCTTGCGTCTGGATTCTCATAACTACCATTTTACCCGGCACACGTTTAAAAGTCCCATTAAATATGAATTCTTGTCTTTACATTGTGAAACTTATAAAATTGGTGAAAGAGCTGCAGTTTTTTGGCCATGTGTATGTTTTTGCATTGATATTTGCCCTTGCAAATCAACTAAAAAAAAATTATACTTTATTTTATGAATTATTAACTTTCAATACTTTTGTTTAATAATCATAATAAGTCTACTTACTGTTGCTGCTGGTTCCTTTAGATGGCACTACTTTGTTTTATTTTCCCACATATTCTTTTACTTGGCTTCTTCTCAGTTTATTGAGAGATTTATTGCTTCCTTCTCCATCTTTTCTTTTCCTCTTAGAGGATGAACTAGGTGGTTCAGCGTTGTCAGCCTTCATGTATTCAGTCGTCTGCCTTGCTGTTGCCTTCTTCATTATTGTGTTCCTTGACCCAGCGCAGCTCAATACTGTTTGATTGTGCTGCTTGTTTAAGTGTTGTGACATTCTTTTTCTACTCTTGAGGTGATCTTTTGACCACTCACTGCTACTATTGCTGCCCTACTGTCTGTAAGGATTTGGATGTTCCTATCACGGATGTCACAGTGTAGGATTTCTTTCGCCCCTTGGATGATGTCAACGATCTCTGCTTGCAGAGTAGTTGTGTGCTTCTCTAGGGGTATAGCTAATGAGAGGTTCATTTGTTGCGAGTAAATTCCCGCCCCGGATCCTCTTTTGATTTTAGAACCATCGGTGTAAATTCGGAGGGTTTCCCCACCCCCTACACTCCCTTCTTCTTTTTATCGATACATTATAGGGTCTATTGAAGACGTAGCAGGGTGGCAAATTGTCTGTCTTCCTTCCAAGGAAGGGTGTCTTTTTGACAGCCTCCTCTAAAAGGCGACAGTGTCTGCCAGCCCTGCCTCCTCTGTACCAGAGTCCAACTGAGTTTAGGCGCAGTGCTGCCGCCGTGGCCATCTCCTCTACGTATAAGTCGAGAGGTGGAAGGCAGAGCATTGCTTCCATTGCTGCAGTGGGTGTTGTTCGCATTGCTCCGGTCGTGCTGAGGCATGCTATCCTTTGCAACTGAGTAAGCTGCTTTGCTGAGGTGCTGAGGTTTTCTGTCTGGCTCTGGGCCACCAAACCAGTGTTCCATAGATTAGCATTGGTCTTACTACCGCTGTGTACAGCCAAAGTGCTATCTTGGGAGATAGCCCCCCATGTCTGTCCCACAGCCCTCCGGCATTGTCAGAGGGAGACGCATGCTTTTTTACTTTCCCTATATAGTATATATAGGGGGAGTATTGTTTTCGTGATTTTTTTTTCAAAAATTTTTTTTGCGGAAATATCCGTTTTGGGGTCCCCTGAACCCAAAACACTAATTTCTGGAAAAAAAAATTCTGTGTCTGTGTGTGTGTGTGTGTCTGTCTGTCTGTCGGTGGGTGCTGTATCTCAAAAACGAATGATCCGAATGGCATGAAACTTTAAACTTAAGGTTTTATTGTTAAAAACTCGATCTGAAAAGCTTTTGGTAAACATTCATAAACCGGAAGTGGTTGTTTACTCGAGGCGTTTTTTTGTTTTTTCGTGATATTTTTCTAAATATGAAAATTTTGAAAAAACTGTTCAAACAAAAGTTAAAGGGAATGAAAAACTGAACAAGTTTTATTCGAACATGTTTTTCATAAAATTTTAAACTTTCGAGAAAAAAAATAAAAACTAAATATTTTGAAATTTTTTGCCAATCGCTAATAAACTATTGGAGATAGATAAAATTTATATAATAAATAATTGTAGCGAATTCAAAAGTGCACAAATTATTAAGAATAGCATTTTTGCGTAAACCTCATAGTTTTCGAGAAATATATAGGGAAAGTACTATGATGGCCACATCACCATTTTTTACATTTCATTTTGAGATGTGGTTCCCACGTCAACTTGCCGTCGAGGATCACTCCCAGGTATTTGACTTCTGACGACAATGTCAACTGGGTGTTGAGGAGCTTAGGAAGCTTTAGCTTACCTAGTTTCCTTTTCTTTGTGAAGAAGACCATTTCAGTCTTTGACGGGTTTATGGTCAGAGACTGGTCGTTACACCAGTGTTCAATTATTTTGAGGGCTTCCTGCATCAAGCTGCATAGCACCGTCTCAAATCTGCCTGTTAGCAGGATGGTTATGTCATCTGCATATCCTATGGGGTGAAGCCATTGTCGTTAAGTCGCCGCAGTAGGCTGTCAACAACTATGTTCCACAGGAGTGGTGAGAGTACTCCACCC
This sequence comes from Ontholestes murinus, assembly GCA_963969525.1. Taxonomy (NCBI): domain Eukaryota; kingdom Metazoa; phylum Arthropoda; class Insecta; order Coleoptera; family Staphylinidae; genus Ontholestes; species Ontholestes murinus. The sequence goes on from OZ018396.1 coordinate 60,347,791, forward strand.
TGTGGGCAGCCTTTAGCAACGATCTTTCTGACAGTGGTGTTTCCTACATTTACCGTGACTGCCCTATTCTCCAGCATGCTTTTGATCCATCCACTAACTGTGGGGTTCACACCATGCGTGGAGAGAGCAGTTTCCATTTTTCTGAAGGTCGTTTTATCAAAAGCACCTTCTATGTCAATGATCACGCCCAAGGTGGACATTTTGTTGTGCAGAGATCTTTCGATTCGGTCTACAACAGTGTGCAGAGCCGACTCCGTTGATTTCCCCTGAGTGTATGCATGTTGGTTAGCGTGGATTGGATTCGTAATCAAAGCCGTCTCGCGAATTAATCTTTCGCACAATTTTTCTAACGTTTTCAGGAGAAATGACGTTAGACTAATTGGGCGGTGTGATTTGGCTAGTGTATAATCTATATACCAGGTTTCGGTATGAAGATAAATTTTACTTCTCTCCATGCTAGAGGGATGTATCTGAACGCAATACATGCCTTGAAGATTTTGGCTAGGTGGGCTGATAATATGTCCAGCCCCCATTGGAGGAGGGCTGGGAATATACCGTCCAAGCCTGGCGCTTTATATGGTGAGAAGCTGTTGAACAGGAAATAATAATGAGGTTATAATACGTCTGGCACTTTACTCGAACTGCTGAAGTTGGCACATCCGCCATCTATTAAAATACTTTGAAACCAATTTCAACGATCGTGGCGCTTAGCGATTTTTACAGGTTGTTAGCCTTGACACATAACATACTAATAAAATCTATAAAAGAAACCATAATAGAACCTATAACAGAATTATTTAATCATTCAATCAAAGTAGGCAAATTCCCATCATGTTTGAAAAGAGCAATTATTGTACCGGTACATAAGAAAGGTTCAAGAACTGAAGTGAATAATTTTAGACCAGTATCAATTTTATCAATAATATCTAAAGTTTATGAAGACTTATTAAAAGATCAATTATTAGACTTCATAAGTCAAACACAAATATTATCAAATAGTCAACATGGGTTTAGATGTGCTAGATCCACCACAACTGCCACACTTGATTTAATTGAGCAATGCTTAGATGCGTTCAATAACAACGAATTTGTACAAGCCACCTTCCTAGACTTACAAAAGGCTTTCGATAGTATGAGCCATGAAATATTGTTGCAAAAATTGTATATATATAACTTTCATCCGCTAAGTTGCAACTTAATAATCACATACTTATCAAATCGATCTCAAATAATAAAAATAGACAACAAGTTTTCTGATGAATACTTTACTAATAAAGGTGTTCCGCAAGGATCGAAGTTGGGACCAGTACTTTTCTTATTATATTTGAATAATATCTGCCGACATGTAGGAGAAAAAAATATACTATTGTTTGCGGATGATACTACCTTGATAAGTCGGGCCAAGTTACTAAGTGAAGTAAACAACATGAGAAATGATAACTATACACGGGCAAAGTGTTGGTTTGAAACAAATGAGCTTTTATTAAATGACACGAAAACAGTAAATATGTTATTTAATCTAAAAAATATTAATCAAGGGTTTGCAAACGATACCAAGTTCCTAAGTTTTCACATAGATCAACAACTCACGTGGAAAGTACATACGTATGAACTAGAGAAAAAAGTAAATAAAAACATATTTCTTCTCAGACAACTTTCGAAGGTTTCATTTGATGTTTTAAAGGTAACATATCTCTCGGTCATAGAAGCTCACATACGATATGGCATCCTTTTGTGGGGCATTCGTCGGGAGCTAACCAGGTTTTTTCGGCTCAAAGAAAAGCGATTAGAGTTATATTTAATTTGGGTTACACCGAAGATTGTAGGAAATATTTTATTAATTCAAACATACTTACACTACCTTGTTTGTACATATTGGAATGCCTCACGTACATACACGATCATATTGATCACTATGAAAAACATTGTGATGTTAATAGATATGTTACCAGAAGTACAAACCAAATTAGACCATTATATAATAGACTGAAACGCACACAAAACAGCACTCGGTACCATGCTATAAAGTTATATAACAGTTTACCAATCAGTTATAAACAGTTATCGACAAGTAGTTTTAGGAAAAATGTAAAATCCATGTTAGTATGTAAGGCATTTTACTCTGTAAATGAGTTCTTAAACTCATTAATTTAAATAAACCATGTCTGACTTGTGAACCAGTGGTCATTAATAAAGATTATTATTATTATTATTATTATTATACTTTTTAGGTATAAAACTAATTTTGATTTTTTTAGCACTTAGCACGGTTTTCATTACAAGTTTTCAATTTTTCTCTTAATCTTTGTCCGTTTTTCATTATATTCTTTATAGCTTATTATTGATTTGTTTTCCAAGAATTTTTACCATAGTTTATGTTTTATTTTTATTGCCTTTTTTATTTCTTCATTCCGCCAAACTGTTTGTTTTTTACTTTTTATCACTTTAGTTGTTCCATAAACTGCTTTAGCCGTTTTGCTTATGGTGTCCTTAAATTTCTTCCACATGCCTTATATTCCTCCATTTATTTCTTCTCTAAAGTTCTCTCCTTATTTCCAATTTAGTTAAACGTATTACTGTCTCTATATTATCTCTATCTTTTAATTCAGTTAGTATTATTATTATTTCCGACAGAGCTTCCCATTTGTTTACCTTATAATTTAAATTTCTGTGTACTGTACCTCCTACTCCTGCTGCTGCTCTGTTTAATGGCGTCTAGAATTTACTCCACACGTTATCCTGGCAGAAGACATCCAGAGGAGAAAAGTTTTAGGAACCTACAACGCATTCTGAAGAAAAATCGATATCATGCGTATCATATTCAGTTACATCAAAAACTAAGTAATACTGATTTTCAATTTTGTTCCGAATTTTATATCTGGGCAAGACTGAAAATACAGGAGGATCTTGCGTTTTTTTCCAATATGTTTTATTCATATTCCATAACAGCGGATCTATCAATAGGCATTATTATTCAACTAAAAATTCGCATGCTATGAGACAAGTTGATCATCAGCATTGATTTCTTCGAGGGCCATCTCAAGGGGCCTATGTATTTGGACTTCTTGCAAAATGTGTTACCTGGAATGTTAGCTAATATACCTCAACTAACAAGAAACAGGCTGTGGTTTCAACAAGACGGAGCACCTGCCCATTTTTCGCTAGACGTGAGGGGATTTCTTGATGGTATTTTTCCCACCCAGTGGATTGGTAGGAATGGACCCACCAGATGGCCTGCTAGATTTTTGTTATATTAAATAGTGATTTATGAAAAATAATCGAAATGAATGTTTACTTCAATTTTTTTTTCAATAAAAAACTAAGGTTTTTATTTTCTTTAAATTTAAAATATGATGCATGGAGATCCAAACGTTCTAAGTAACTCTATTGAGAGAAAGCACGTTAAGATGTCGATTATCAGATGGTAGCGATTGGATCGTCAATTCCTGAAATATAAAATGCAAACCTCGTATTAATTTATTTTAATTTTATATACTTATGTACAGGGTGTTTCATTGAAGCATACCGGTAATTATATGGGAGCTATGGAAAACTTCTTTTTTTAATGACGTTAGCTAAGCGAATAATTAAAAAATATTTAATTTTTTTTAAATAATATTTTTATTGTAATCAACCAGAATTTGATGGAAGTTTTAATCGCCGTAAGTTAAAGAAATAAATAAACAAAAGTTTCTTATTTTCCATTTACTTTATAGTATTTTATTGGCAAGTGTCCCAGATGTACTTCCACTATTGTTCACCAAACATTTTTTTAATTAATGAGAATAGTTCTAACCAACAATTCACGTTATTACTGTTTACTTATTACGCATATCGAAACTGGTTTTGTAAAGATCAAATATATTATTGCGTCATCTTCGTGCAAGAATTATGGACGTATTTTTATATTCATATTAAAATCATTTAAACCTTGAGATGAGATAAAGATATAAGATCGCGTTAAAATTAAATCCGATATTACACTATAGAAACAGAAATTTTAAGTAAGAAGTAAAGTTGAAATTTCAATGCTATTATTCTGCCTGTATTCATGTTTTTTTTATGAATTTAGTGAGATTTACGTTTTGCAAACCAATGCGAACCTTTAACTACTGATTTTGTGGGTGCGTTTTATTTAAAACCTCAATCAGGCCGTTAGCCAATGTAAACTTCTATGAGATCGGTAGAAAAAAAAAACGTTTGGAATAAACTTTCTTATAGTTTATGTGTTCGGTGAGTATGAACTAACAAGGTCGCCGACGTTTACATTGTTATTGCCTTTATTATGATAATATTGTGTTGCCAGACGTATTTTCTTTTGTTAATTACATTCACCATGTCTGTGTATTATTATAATTATAAATTACATTGTGCAAGGGTTTAGATGGAACAGTCCCTTAAAAGGCAAAAAAAATATTTGAATACGTTATTACCACATCCTTGCTGTAAATCAGAATCTTAACTAAACATATACGTGCGTTTTGTTTGCATATTCATATTTGATGAGTTTTATTAATCGTTATTATTTGGGTATTACATACATTGTGGTAGAGCAACATACACAAATTGTAAAACAATAATGTACTTGTAAATTACTTATAGCTTATTTTTAACGAATAATTTTTGGTTATATATATTCGGTGATAGGGTAATTGCAACACCAAGAAGGGATGGGAATTTTTTAGACCAAACTTTAAGCTATTAAAAGATAGCTGTTGATTAAAATTTGAAAGAAGGATTACAAATATAAACAATTTTTTTATTATTAATGGATTGATTCGCTCACTTGCTCTTCTTGGCATCGATTCCAGCATGTGGTGGTCGATAATCTCTCGAGGTTCTGTATCTCAAGCAGCCTGTACTTCATGCTGAAGAGCTTGCAGTGTCTATGAAGGATGGTGATGACGTTTGTATCAAGTTTGTTTAAAAAAATTCTACCCCTTTTTGGTGTTGCGATTTTCATCACTAAGTATACTTTCATGAATTAATGATTGTAATAATTCCTATGATTATTATTAATGTTAATTTGAATAAACTTTTAGTAATTTGTTTGCAACTAATTTTAACCGTTGTAAACTTCTCAGAAAGTAGGTCTGTTACTATTTAGTATTAAACTAGAAAGAACCCGAATAAATAAAGATCTTTAGATCTTTTGGCCAGATATCTGATGAAAGCTTCCCAAACATCGCATGGAATTTAGGTATTAAAGCAATTTACGAAAATGTCTATTCAACAATGGAGGAACTCAAGTAACTATGAAAACTTGCTTAATTTATGATTTTTCTCTGTGTTTCATTGGAGTTATGTGTTTAGACATTTTAGTTTAGACTTACCAATGTACAAGTTGAGTTCCACTAAATCTACGCGAATTTACTTTATTTTAATTCGTTGGTATATGTTTGTATTCTTAAGCAGTCATCCACTCGGCCATTTGCTAATTGTTTATGTGAGAACACAAACATAGTTTCAATTAATTCTGGAGAATGGTTTGGTGTCAAATCAATGCCTTATTTTTTACCAACACTTCCAGTGTAACCAAGGATACTACAGCCCGCCGAAGAGATTCGACGTACTCTTCGGCGGGCTGTAGTATCCTTGGTTACACTGGAAGTGTTGGTAAAAAATAAGGCATTGATTTGACATATTATACTTATTATCAACATCAAAGGCAATATTTTGGAATTCCTCCAAACAATCTTGAAACTACTTTTTACGGATTACGCAAATACAAATTAATTATAAATGTTTTATATATTTTAAAATCTTTAAGAGAATTAGGGGTTATTGACATCAGACGTGTGAATATGACAACGAGATATTAGTCAGACATTGCTTTAGCTATCCTTCGCCAACTTCCTAGTTCTACGTGTATATGTATAAGTTGATGAAAGTGTAATAAGTTGCAGTTTCTGTTTCCTACCACTACTTTTATATTTCAACAATTGCACACGTCGCGCACATTTACGCAATTTGTCGTTACGGAGCACTGCAGAAGAAATGGGAGAAACGAGCGGAACAGGAAGGAACACATATATTTTTTAATGCGGCAAACTATAAAACCTGTAAATTTACATTTTCATGAATATGGAAAATCCGCCAGAACGTGATATTTACGAGACGTTTTTATTTAAACGGAATAAAAATGCGAAACTGTGGCCTATCGTTCGAAAACATCTCGATTTCCAAGCTGGGGCTTTGTTGATTTTTTATTTGTTCTCGGTGTATCGACAGGAAATGTAAAAATTGAGCTACTGATCTTTGTTCAAATATTTTAGTATTTCTTATACTTGAGACTTTGCTGCCAATTAAATGGTTTAGTAATTAATTAATAATAATGTTGCATTTAGTTTTATTTTTTTTAGATCTTTCTGGTATGTGATTTTAAGTATTTATTTTAGTATGCATGAATATTAAATATCTATTCATTATTAGGAACTTTATCAAATGATAAATAAAACTTACTTTGTTACCTTGTATGGTTGAAACTATAGTTACGAAATAAATTCTAAAATCTAAAGTTCATGTTTTCTTGTGCTGAATTATTTAACAAATTATCTTTGGTGTTTATAAAGTTTTTTTGGATGAAACTCGTTTTAAAGCAATTTATTATCTTGAGTCTTCTTCTTCGTTATACAAACAAGTTATAAAGTGTTTCAATTTATTATCACTTAAATTAATATTAAAGTATGTTTAAGTCTCTTGCTTTATTTAACAAACTGCTACAACTGTTTCACACAACACAGTGATTTCATCAGGTAGATTATGTCAAACTTTTAAACGTCCCTGTTTTATTAATTTAAGTGCATAATACAGTTTTGCTCAGTAACAGCCTCACAAATCCAAAATTTAATAATACCATTTACAGAAACAAATAAATAATATAAGGAATATGGTATATAAAGATTTTCTAGAAAGTTATTTTCTCAATTTACTGGCCAATTGTTGCTTTTCTCATGTAAACTATTTGGTATTGTTAGTTTGAACAATAAATTTCTCAAGATGTTTACTTCTCTCTTTAATTACTGATTATTAAGTTTATAATAAAATGTATTAAAGTTCTTTAGTTCATTGTACAAAATTATTAAGTTTATGTCAATATAGTTATAATCATAATAAAATAATTAATGTGTATTCTATTTGAATCACGATATAAACATCTCGTGATCTTATAATGCAATCACTGTTAACGAAACAATGATTGAAATATAAAAAAAATGCAATTACCACAGAGACATCTCAGCAGCTACAATGAGTAATTATTGCGCGCTAAATACTAGCAACAAATACATGATTCACATCGTGGTAATTCCCACATCTTATGCAATAACGCAATCTGAATATGAAATTTTTGTGCGACAATAACATATGGCGTTCAGATTCGCAAGTACAACAAATAAACCGGCCCCATGTTCATTTCGCCTAAGCGAAAATTAAGACGGAGGAAGTATTTTATTTTTAAACATGGTTTAATGACGATATTTGCATGTCGAATGGCAGTTTTGAACGTCAAGGATGCCAGAGATTGTTTTAGAGCGGATTATCCGTGAATGAAACGAGAAGTACGTAAAGATGTTCTGGTATACATTCTTCGGTTTATTTTAATGATGAGCTTAACGTATACTGTTATTTATAATAACGGTTGTGATAATTTTGTAATTGAGCAAAAAGGTATTCATACATTTTTTTAAGGATTAAAGCTAAGTGCATTAAAGATTTTAGGAATTATTATTAACCAGTTTGGTGAAGAAAAGCGCTTGTTATGTTATGTAATATGGAACATAACAAGCGCTTTTCTTCACCAAACTTATATATCTGGTTCCATCAAGAATGTAGCATAACAAGCATTACCTTTTTATTAACCAATTTTGAAATTTTTAAGATGAGGTGGTATTAATGAATAATTAATAATTATAAAGTATATCTTGCACTGGCCACCCCAAACCTTTGATCTATCACCCATTGAGCATAAATGGGATATTATGGGTTGAAGATTAAAGAACTTATAGCATCCTCCGTAGACGCTACAAGGTCTTCAGCATGAATTACAGGTTGATTAGTAAACAATACCTCGACCACCTGCTAGAATCGATGCCACGAAGAGTAGAAGAGTGTGTAGTGGAGTTTTCTCTTAAATTTTAATCAATTGCTATCAAATGTTTAATTGTGGAGGCGTTCACTTTGTTGTGCATCTTGAATATAATGAAGAAGGAGAGACGATGTCTTTGGTTTACCACTTTATTTTGAGATAAAATAAAGTGGTAAAGCAAAGTCTCCTTCTTCAATTACTATCATTTAATAGTTAAACTTATGTGCCAAGTTTGGTTAAAAAATTCCTACCATTTCTTGATGTTGCGATTTTCATGCCACTGGGTATAACAATTGCACGTTTTATTGTTATCATTAAAATAAATAATGTTTTTTTTTGAACTTTGAAGACTAATTTCGGCTTTTAAATCTAGATACGTTGTGTTAAATCATCAAACCAGGAATCTGTCATTTCCCCATATAAATGGGACACCCTGTATATTTTGTTGATGATATTAGATTTAGATTAAGTACCTCAACATTTCAGCACTTATTCAAACCTCACGTTAAATTGTACCCTATTGTACAAAGGTATAAAGCTTATTTTATAAATTCCTCGAATTTGCCGATTTTTCAAATAAAATTCTAATTTGTTAACACGCTGATTTAAAATGATTGAAAATATAATCTTCACATTTATACCTATACCGGGTGTCTCAGCGTGCGCGCCGAGTAGCTTTACGGCTAAACGGTTTATTTTTTTCAAAATCCGTTTTCGCAGGAGTATGTAGGTGTATTGGGACCACATTTTAAAATTAGTTTTAAATATACAGGGTGTCCCATAAAAGCATGGCGTATCATAGTTATGTTTTTTCTTATGGAACACCCCATATTTGATATTTTTTTCAGATTCTACATGAAAAATAAGGGTAACTTTCATTATAAGATCATATGCCTAAACCTAATAATTTCTGAAATATTTAAACAATTTTGGAAAAATTGACGTTTCGAAAAAAAATTATATCTTTCAAATAGGTGAATGAAAACAAATGAAATTTTGTGTCAGTATATTAGACTAATGGGTGAATATTTTAGGCCATTTATAGGAATTTTAAATATTAAGATGTTTTGATAATTTAATGTGTCTACAGAAACACATTCAAGGTCAAATTTCGTGCTTACTTTAAATGGAACACCCTATATCTAATAAACCTATCTTGTAGCAAATTTTATTATCTTTCAAAAAGTATAAAGGTATTCTATACCTGTTACTTATAGTTTTCAAGATATATCCATTTTTGTTAATTTTCGACATAATAATTATTAGTATCAATTATTGCAATAGTCAGTTAACACAACCAATGATTTTCGAGATATTTCCAAATTAACACACTAATTGAATAATTTATTTACACATATGTACATGATTACGTAATATCGTCTTAGAATTTGAAAAAACATAACGAAAAACAACAAATGAAATTAACAAAATAATAACAACATTATTTTTTTATAACAAATTTTCAAAAATACCACCATCGCACTGAATGCATAATTCAATTCTTTTTTGAAACGATAGTTTAACATTTCTTAGCATATTGGGTGTTATTGATCTAAATGCATCCTTAATTCTGTCCTTCATGTCTTCAACAGTTGTGGGAGGAGTGGTGTATACTTGATTTTTATTATACCCCCATAAAAAGAAATCCATGGGGGTTAAATCAGGGGATCTAGGTGGCCAAGCTACGTGACCTCCTCTTCCAATCCATCGCCTATTAAATACTCTATTTAAATATTGACGAACCGCCAATGAAAAATGAGGTGGCGCACCATCGAGCTGTAACCACATGTTTTGGCGAATATTCAGTGGAATATTCTCTAATAATAATGGAAATTCTTCTTGGAGAAATTGTAAAAATATGGGACCATCCAAGTATCCATCGAAAAAATGAGGTCCAATGACGTAATTACCCAAAATGCCTCCGAATACATTAATACTCCAACGATGTTGTCGATCAGTAATTTGAAATTTGTGGCAATTTTCGGTGCTGTAATAATGGCAGTTACGTCGATTAAAAGATCCGTTATTATTAAAAGATGATTCATCCGTAAATAAAATATTATTCAAAAAATCTTCATCATCGCCACTTTTATTTAAAACACATAAACAAAAATCTAACCGCTTCTCGAAATCCGCATTATTCAGATGCTGGTGAATTTCATAGTGATATGGGTGGTATTCATGTTTTTTTTAATATCCTTGATATGCTCGCCTTGCTTAACCCAGTCTCACGAGCTACTATACGTGTACTCGTGCTAGGATTATCTATTACAGAAGTAAGTACCTGTAATTGTGTCTCCTCGTCCTTAGTTACAGTGTTGAAGTTCGTTTTTTTCAGATACTTGACACTGCCTGTGGTTTTAAATATATTTAAAACTTCCTCCAATGTCTTCTTATTAGGATGTCTCCTATCAGGGTACCTTTCGCGATATACTCTTTCCGCTAAGAGACAATTTTCATAACATTCCCCTATTATTAGGATCATGTTAATTCTTTCGTTTAAGGAATATTTCATTTTTGCGGTCGTTACAAATGATTCGAATGTGTCAACTGACTTTGTTTATAAACAAAAGCTACACACTAGCTTATTGCAATAATTGATACTAATAATTATTATGTCGAAAATTAACAAAAATGGATATATCTTGAAAACTATTAGTATTAGGTGTAGAATACCTTTATACTTTTTGAAAGATAATAAAATTTGCTACAAGATAGGCCTATTAGATATAGGGTGTGCCATTTAAAGTAAGCAAGAAATTTGACCTTGAATGTGTTTCTGGAGATACATTAAATTACCAAAACATCTTAAAATTTTAAATTACTACAAATAGTCTAAAATATTCCCCCATTAGTCTAATGTACTGATACAAAATTTCATTTGTTTTCATTTACCTATTTGGGAGATATGATTTTTTTTCGAAACGTCAATTTTTCCAAAATTGTTTAAATATTTCAGAAATTATTAGGTTTAGGCATATGATCTTATAATGAAAGTTACCCTTATTTTTGATGTAGAATCTGAAAAAAATATCAAATATGGGGTGTTCCATAAGAAAAAACATAACTATGATACGCCATGCTTTTATGCGACACCCTGTATATTTAAAACTAATTTTAAAATGTGGTCCTAATACATCTACATACTCCTGCGAAAACGGATTTTGAAAAAAATAAACCGTTTAGCCGTAAAGCTACTCGGCGCGCACGCTGAGACACCCGGTATATGTAATTGTCACCTTCTTATCACTTTCTTTTACTTGACTATAACCGTCAAAAGTCGAAAGAATTATATAATCTTTCTTATTTTAAAATGATAAAAATAAAATTAATCTCCAGTAGCAGCTATTCAAATGCTCAATTATCACTAGTGATTACACCGTAGGCGAATTTAATTAAGTATGTATGTAGTTTTGTTAGGTGATGATTCTGTATTTTTCTTTTTGGCAGGTGTCGTCCGTGTGAATTATAACGGACAGGGGTGATTTATGGTCGACTCATCATACCTTTTAGAGAAACGAACCAGTGACATGCCAACGGCAGTTAATTAATATGCTGTAATTTAATTGAACGTGCAAATAGACGTAAAGTTCATTCAATATTAATTAAATTATTGGGTGCATGTTGCAATTACATATTGATATTATTTTGCGATAAACTGTTGTATTGGCTTAATATTCGTTGGATGATATAATAAAAAAATATAATTTAAATATGGTTTTGAAAAAATAAAAAAGATTATGGCTTCCGTATTTTCGGAGGCGTATTCATCGACTGATAAAAGGCAAAACTATCAATAGTGAATATTACCTAACATTATTAGACCGATTGAGTGCGGAAATCAATCAACGCATTCACAAAATAGAAGAAGAATATTTACTGTTTTCGATAATGACCTAATGTAGCATAATTAAGAACAGTAAAAATAAAATAAAAAATCGTTCCTTGGCTAATTACAGTTTTGAAATTATGCTTAATTAATAAATTATATTTTCTGTGGCTATTAATTTTACAACATAAGGTATTCTGAGAGAAAACCTGCAGCTTATCAGTTTCTACACATCGACACCGTAATATGTATTAATATGAATCAGAAGATTTGTCGTTTTAGGATTGGTGTTATTTTAAAGGAAGAAAATAATTTTAAAGTTAATTGCAATTATGAACGGGTGTTTTATTTAATATTAAACTGTGTTAAAAAACCTTTAAATTCAAATTTACTTAGTCATCAAAGAAACAAATGCTTTTAGTTTTAGTCATAACTGATTCATTACATAATGAGTAATTAATTAGAAATTAATTTACCTTTGGAAAATTATTTGCAGTGATGGTATGGCTATTTTTTAAATTCATTTTAGGATGCTAATTAAAATATATAGTATTTTCTGATGCATGAATTCGTTTATTTTAATGAATGTATCAATAAATTAAATATTAGTTAATATCCGCATTTAGGTTTAGATTTAGAAAAAGAAAAAAATCAATGTATTAAGCTTAATAAATATATTAATTTTATTACAGTAATTATAGTATCCGTACTATTAGGTTAATGTGGGAAGTGCAATCGTTTAAATGAGGAAAGAAGTGTAGATTTATGAGACGAATAAAATTCCACTTTCAAAGTTTTCAAAAAAGTCAAGGGTAACTAGATATTTTGAAAAAAGTAAAAAGTGTCAATTTTTTCAAATTAATATATCTCGGTTAGAAAAAAACTGTAAATGACAAAGTTTTAGATAATTTTATGCAGATTAATAAAAAAATAATCAGAAATTTTTTTTCGCCATTATTTTCCGAGATATGTCGCAAACTTATATTTTTTAAATGGAAATCATAGTTGGCTATGGCCTCATTCAAAAGGTATATATAATCCAATATTTATTTTTAAAAATAAGTGAGTTATAGTCATTTTAAGTTTTATTATAAATAAAAAATGGGTAGCCATGAAAAAGGTGAAAGTAAAACAATTGCAGTTGTTTATAATAATAGCAATATTGTAATTATTAGTTTTACAAAGTTAAACAAAAATGAAAAACCAGCATAAGAATAATAATTTTGTAATTATCAAATGGCCTTCTGTATGTGGTATAAACACATTTGTCAAGAGGATAATACGTTTCTTACAAGAATATTATGAACAGATGAATCGCGATTCACTAATTGTGGTATTTTTAATCGCCACAATGAACATAGATGAACTCAAGAGAATCCACGAGAGGTTTCACAGAGAAAACTACAAATTAAATTTGGGTTTAATCCATGGTGTGTTTGGATTAATAATTCTCGGTCCATATATTTTTGAAAGCTCACTAAGTGAAAATGACTTTCATTTTCTTCAGAAAACATTTGAAGGTACGCTCGATTGTTTAAATTTATCATTACAAGCAATATTAAAATGGTTCCAATATGACGGTGCTCCACCTCATAACATATTGGCTTTACAAATTATTTAAATGATGTTTTACCTAACTCATAAGTAGAAAGAAATAAACCAATTCCAGGGCCACCTTGATCTCCCGATCTGCGCGTTTTAGAATTTTTTCTGTGGGGTTATGTAAAAAACAAAGTATATGAAAAATCATATCAATCCGTGGAGGATCACAACTAGCTGTTATTGAAACATTTAATTCAATTTGCATGAGAATAGTCAAAAAAGCCATAAATTCAATTTTGAAAAGATATAATTTATGTCATAATAGTATTAATAGTGTACTCTTTGACCATATTTTTTTCATTTTAAAATTTCTCTCCCATTGATATATTGATAATTACAGAATTACTTTGTGCTGTTGTTTCATTTTGGTTTATCTCTGTAAAACTAATAATTACAATATTGCTATTATTATAAACAACTGCAATTGTTTTACTTTCACCTTTATCATGGCTACCCATTTTTTATTTATAATAAAATTTAAAATGACTATAACTCACTTATTTTAAGAAATAACTATGTCGTATGCCATATTGGATTAAAGAGAAAAAAATTACCTTTTGAATGAGGTCATAGCCAACTATGGTTTCCATTAAAAAAATGTAAGTTTGCGTCATATCTCGGAAAATAATGGCGATCAAAATTTTCTGATTATTTTTTATTAATCTGCATAAAATTATCTAAAATTTTGTCCTTTACAGTTTTTTTCTATCTGTTATAATAACCGAAATATATTGATTTGAAAAAATTGATACTTTTTACTTTTTTCCAAATATCTAGTTACCCTTGACTTTTTTGAAAACTTGAAAGTGGAATTTTATTCGTCTCGCAATTCTACACTTCTTTCCCCATTTAACCGTTTCTTTATGTCTTATAGTTTCCGAGATCCCCATAGAGAACATCGAAAAAAGACTCACCCTGTATATGCTAGATATAAATGTACTTATTATTAGTAGTGTACATTTTTCGTATATAAATATATTGCAAAGATAATAGAATTCATAAAATCAAATGAATTATTATTGACTTTATATAGTTTATTAATATATAATTATTTTAAGTTGATTTAACCTTTAAATATTTTTATTTCTTTATTTATATTAGTTTTCTACAAAATTTACATTTCAGGTGTGTACTGATGTCCCGAATCCCTCCACCACCTCCCCGATTCCTCTTCGCTGGCAAATTTAAATTATGTCTCAGGTGTGTGTCACATTTAATTTATCTATAAACCGATTAATTTTTTTAATACAAAGATAATTATCTGTAAATTTTAAGTAATAACAAAAATCACAAATTTAAGCAATAGAATTTCATTGTTAGCGAATGCCGTCCCAGCGTCATATTAATGGATTATTAAGGTAATAACTTTGTCTGTTCTTAGACAGGTAACACTTTCTATTGATAAACAATTAATTCCGCTTCGAAATTACGGGTGCGATCATCTCAAGGTTGTGTATTTATAAAAAAAACAAAACGATATAATCTAACTTCAAATTTAAAATAAGTATATAGTACTTAAAAAAATGTTTTATTGATTTATTTTTACTGTTAAATAGACATAAAAAATATTGAGTTATTATAAATTATATAGTTTATTATAAATAAATAATATTAAGGGTTGTTTATAGAAAATCACTTAGTAGGTGAAACCAACAACTTTTAATATTAAAAATGTTTCACCATGTGGTAAACGAGAATCAAATAAATAAGAAAATTGCAAATTTTAATGTTGTTCTTTTAAATCTTTTTTTAATTGTTATTGCCGTTACTCTTTGTTATTGGGATATAATTAATGGCACTTTGGAGTAATGGGGGCGATTCTTTGAAGTAGAAAGGACATTTATACACACATAAATGCACAAATAATACGGCGAAAGGACGAGGTGATCGATAGGCAAACACAATTACTAGGATTACTGCTAATATTGCAATTATTTTTAATAAAATAATCTTACACTTAATCTAAGGCGTCAAATAATTATAAATATGATATCACTTGTGATATTAGTTTGCGATGAATTATTGGTCTTCTAGTTATTTTAGTTTTTTTAACAACTTTATCAAGTGTTTGTTTTGCGAAATTGTGTTCAGTCCTTTGCTGTTTTCGCCTTCTTCGACTTCGACGGCAACAAGAGACCGGTTCTCCAGTACCAGATCAATTGCCTATCTATGGTTAGCTAACAAAATTCATCCCGTAATCTAATGGTTACTGTAAAATCAGATCTTCTTGCAATCCTATCGACCACATCTTGTGGTTTAGGTTGTGACTGAACTAGAGTCTAGAGTTGCATAGGGTAGTGTTTAATAATTAATCCTGATTCTGTTTGATGTGATAACCATCGCAACATAGTATTTTATGTTGACTCTGCCTAATGGAATTTTTCAAAAAGATAGACCCAACATGGCAAACATTATAAGGATGTTCTTGAAAGAAGTGGATTTGAAAATGTTGCCTTGGCCAACAAAAGCTCCTGACTTAAACCCCATCGAGCATGTTTGGGACATAATGGGTAAAAGAGTTCTAAACATGCCCAGACTTCCTGACAACTTAGTTGATCTGAGACTTCAGTTAGAAGTTGTTTGGAATGAGATGCCTTAAGTATATATAGACCATTTGATTCTAATTATGCCTAGAAGGATAAATTCTTGCATTGCTGCGCGAGGCGAAATAATTTATTATTAATTTTGTTTTCTGTTAAATTAAAGTTTTTTTTTTTTTGATAGTTTAATCAGTTTCGCATCAATCGTATTATTCTTTCTGGGAGGTGCACTTCATTTGAAATCGAGTGTACATTTAATGATATAAAATATGTAACTTAAATCGCATTAAAGATAAAAACACAAATTGAATTTCATCATATTTATTTCAATTATAAAAACCAAATAGTCCATCAAGTAAACCATCCAGCGTTTAAATTATTAAATAAAGGTTGTTGCCAGTGAAACATGCACTAAATAACCGCGTAAGTGTCCATTTTCGAAGCGTTTTCTTGCCCAACGTGTACAATATAACTAGCAGGTGCGCACTATGTTCTTTTCAATGTTTTGGCAATTCCGCTGTGTATTTCTAGTATATTAATACCGACTTCCTGCTGTATTTTAATAAGAATGCCCTCGAACATCGAGTTTGTTTGAAGTGATGATAATTATATATATATATATGACGGATGTAAATCAAAAAAAGTATAATTGTTATAGTAATTAAAAAAATCTCGAAAACAATACTTCCCCTATATATATACTTCGTATATAGAGAAAGTAATTATGGATAATACCTTATCCATTGTATTATTCATAATCTTTTATTTATTTACCTTATGTTTTTAATTTTTTGATTATTATTTTTAGTTGCCTCATCAGTAAGCTTTTATTAAAATAAGGAAGTATTTAATACGTGCATAAGCAAGGTTACTACAGATTTTAGGATTTTAATATTGAATTTACGAGACTCTTACTTTGTGAAAATTCTGTAATTAAAATCCTTTAAAAATTCTGTAAATAAAATCCTTTAAAAATTGTCGTCAGACAAATGATGAATGTTTATATGAGATTATAACATTTTCTTGAATACTAATTCATTACAATATAAAATAATGGTGATGTGGCCATCATAGTACTTTCCCTATATTTCATTCGAAAGCTATGAGGTTTACACAAAAAGGCTATTCTTAGTAATTTGTTCACTTTTAAATTCTCTACAATTAATTGTTATATAAATTTCTTGTAGCTTCAATAGTTTAGTAGCAATTGACAAAACATGTCAAAATTTTCAATTTTTATATTTTTTTTTTCTCGAAAATTATGAAAAATATTTTTTAACAAAACTTGTTCTATTCTCATTCCCTTTAAGTTTTGTTTAAAAAAAATTGTAATATTTTTCATATTGAAGAAAACAAAAAACGGCCTCACGTAAACATCCACTTCCGGTTTTTGAATATTCACCAAAAGCTTTTCAGTTCCAGTTTTTAACGATAAAACCTTAAGTTTAAAGTTTCATCTCAATCGGATCATTCGTTTTTGAGATACAGCCACAGACATTTTCACGCACGAAAACAATACTTCCCCTATATATAGTATATAGGGAAAGTAAACAAGAGATTACACATAAGCAACTAATCGTCTAATGGTTTTGATTACCTTAATAAATTTAGATTTATTAAATCCTTCGAAAAAGAAGTTATGTTTTATTTATAAGAAATGGGTGAACTTAGGTTATTGTGTTGCTATCGAGTTGTAGAAATAATGACTGAATTATTATAGAATTTTTAAAAACCATTAAATTTGATCATTGTTGTTAAAAACATTTTCTTATCAATAGAACACTATTTTGATAAATTACACAGTTTCCATTCACAGACAATGGATTCCTATGGCTTATTTTTTTTAAATATTATTAGCTTGGAAATGAAACAACAAAAATATATATTATTATTATATAATTTCTGTTATTTAATGCTTTATTATCATTGTACATAAATCCTACATAAACTAATCAAATAATTTTAAGATTGAAAGACTGGCGGTCGTCAGCCATGAAGAAGAAGAATCATAATAATTATTTTTATAATTATGTACTGTAATTACTATCGTCAATAAATATATTTCTCTTTCTTTGATATTTTTAGAGGAGATAAGAGTGGAAATTTAATTTCTTTTATTCACATCATTTTTGATGATATTACATCACGCACAAATGCAATCTTATCACTGATAAAGGTTTTGATGGATTGTTAATTATCGTTTTAATTAACATTTTTAAATCTTACATTTGTTACAAACAAATGATTTTGTTACGACAGTTAAATGTTAACTATAAGTTATTTCAGGTTTAATTTAAATATAATTTTTAGTTGGTGCCAGTGAATGTTGTTATAATAGCTAGTGGATATAGGTGTACTATATGGACTAATAAAAATTGAATCGTCTATGTTCCTTATATTAGAAAATTGCTGTTTGCGTAAATACGAGGGGCTTTTGAAAAGTCCGTGCAAAAATAAAATCTACTAGCGTGTTTGGGGTAAACCTTTTTTTTATTTTTCGACATAGATTCCTTTTAGGTTTATACACTTCGTCCAACGATGTTCTAGTTTGTTGATCCCTTCCGAATAATAGGATTTGTCCATGTCTGCAAAATATCCATTAGTGTCTGCAATTCCCCCTTGGTAACCCATTGTTTAGATTGTTGTTTGTTCTCAGGAGTATAGTAATTCATCCACATTGACGAAACGACGCTTAAAGTCCTCCGGATTCTTCTGGAATAGCTGCAAAGCATCCTTGCAATACACGATTCCGTTTTTGATCAAGCGTGAGCAATCGGGGCATCCATCTTGCGGAAAGCTTTCTCATGTCCAAATGTTTCTGCAAAATATACCCACAGCACTACCAATCTCACGCACCTTAACTCTTCTGTCATCCATATCATGGATTTGATCAATGATTTCTGGAGTCGTAACCTTCACAGGCCGTCCAGAAAGTTCAGCGTCACTTGTGCCCATATTGCCAGTTCGAAAATTTTGAAACCATTTATAAACTGTTCTAATCGAAGGTGCAGAGTCATCATAATGTTTGTCTTTAGTCTTATGAGGCGTTTTGCCTTTCATAAAGTAATGTTTAATCACCACACGAAATTCTTTGTCCATTTCTTGAAAATCACTCGACTTCCTTGATTCACACGAATGGCAAACACAAAGAAATAGACCAATATGGCCGAAACTTGGTTTCACTACTAACTAAAAATCTCGATACGCGCCGGCGGTGCCATCTCTCGGACTTTGCAACGATATTTCAAAACCCTCGTATATAAATCCGAATTTTAAAAGTAACCACACTTGGTCTATTCGTTCTTATCGAAGAGGAACATGTGCAGTACAAACAGCTTCCAAAAGATTCTACAATTAATAGAACTTATATATCAATACGAAATGTTTTGTTAATTGTCGATATGAACATTTGAGTGTTTTGGACAACAGTGTGGAAATATCAGTTCATCAAATTATGAAATCACGTCTGTTAAAATGTAGGGATTTACTTCAACAACAAAATTAATTACACAGGCCAACAAATTTTGACTTTTTGAAAGTTGATTTCGATCTGACCTCTAATTCAAATCCGAGGGTCATTTTGCCCCATCATGTAAGGTTTCTATCAATGTTAAAATGAAATTAATAAAAAATTTGGTCAAAATAAACCATACTTTTATTGATACAGAAGCAAAAACAAATTACAAATGGTAAACTAGATTGAAAAAGTCTTAAACAATCTTTAATTTCTTTTCTTTTTGTATTCCAGGGCCGGATTGTCCCTTTTTATTGACAAGTAATCAGCCATTCCACCGATCTTGATACCTGCGTTCCATTTCTTTCATGTCTTGTTCCTCACTCACATCACCAAGATTTTCGGGGAAGTAATCAAGATGCGAGTGAACACTTATGCTCATATTACATCAAAATTCCATAAGTTTTTCACAATTTCCTTGTAGTTAGGATTCTTGTTGTTTCCCTAAAAACCTTCAATAACATTAACAAATGAAATCCTTGCATCTTTCTCAGTTTCGGCCTTGGTATTAACAAATTCTTGATCTTTCGTTAATCTCTTTCTTTGGGGACCGAAAAAATTCCTTCCTTTAATTTTGCATCTGAAATTGCGGAAAATTTTCCACGAAGGTATTTGTAACAGTCTCCATATTTATTTAAAGCTTCAACTTGTTCTTTTATTAATCTTAGTTTAATATGCAGTGGAGGTAACAAGATCAACAAGACTTTTGTGCAAACATTTTTTTGATCCTGGAGTTAAATCATCTCTTCTTATCCAGTCCTTGTTCTTACAATGTTGATGCCTACTTCAACTGTCCCACTCACACAAAAAAACATGGGTACTTCGTATACCCTGACTGCTGTCCTCGTAGAAGTCCCACAATTTTAAAATTTCCACAAATTTTCCAACTTTGATCATTGTATTTGATTTTTTCAAGAAGTACTTTATGATTTTCGTAGCTTTCCGTCATTTTCACAGAATGGGCAACCGGTACCGATGAAGAAACATTCCCTTTGTGCAAGAGAACAGCTTTAAGGCGTCTTTTAGAAGAAACAATAAAAACCTCCAATCATTGAGATTGTATGTGCCATCAAGTTTGTTTATCAGGCTGGAAATGTCGGTACAATAAACTAGACTTTAAAATAGCTTGAATACTCAGGCTCGCCTTTCCTAAAATACGAGATTTTAACGTCTTCTGTCAGTAAATTTTAACTTTAAAGAGTGGATGCCAAAATTTCTAAGTCGTGAAGTTCGGTCTTGGAAAATAATTGCGGTTACTTAGAAACGCTCGATATTTCACTGGCACCGCTAAAGTTATTTTCATCAACTCCAGGTTCAGAACTGCTTGTTACATCTTTTAAATTTGTTGGTTTCTCAGGTATTTTCATGTCTGGACAATGTGGCACTGGCTTAATTGCAGACTTGAGGTTCGGATAAATGATGTTTATTAATTTTTTTGTGTTATATCCACGAACATTACACATACAAGATATAACAGTCATTATGGTGTTTTATTGGCTCTCGCCAAATCATTGGTATTCTAAGGGGTAGGTATTTCCTTGTTCCTTTACTTAAACCCTTTTCACATAACTTACATGTGGTGCCCAATGTTTGTTTTGATCACCAATATTTACTTTAAAATACGCGTAGTATTGGTGTTTCAACAGTTATATAATTTTACGTCTAAATATCTTGACCACAAAACAACCACACACATAGCAAAAAGTATCTCGCTTATTTTGATAAAGTCTTGGTATTTTAAACACGAATTTAACTGCCAAAAAGCTCACAAAACTCACTAAACAACGACTGCCTAGACCGAACGCAAACAGACTAATGAATGCCCTTGTTACACAACTTATTGGCCGACGATCTGATTGCAAATCAGGGAATCCCAGCAATTAAATTTTACTTCCGGGAATACCCCTATACTCTTCTATTGATTTGTACACAATTTAATCTCAGTGGCGTAGCGATTTTTAGAATATCATTTAATTTTTATTCACAAAAAAAAATGTGTAATGCAAACAAAAAATGCTGATTCTCTATTAGTTTAGCCATCAAAACTTTAAAAAAATTAACAAATCCAAAACACAATTATTTTTTTGGCTTGTGTTATTATTCACAAACAAAAAATAAAGTGCATGTATTATTAATTGTTATTTTAAAGAAAGAGAATATCAAACGAAACACACTAATATTTATTTTATAGCATGTATCAGTATCTAGTTTCCATTTTATATATACAGTAGGGAACCACAGATATCAATTAAGGTATGTAACCATATTATTAATTAACATTGTTAGAAGTGGAACAATTGGACGCAATTTCCACTGTTCCAATTCACGCCGGGAAGATCGATACGTTGAATGCCAGATTTTACGAATTGTATGTGTAATATACCTTTTCCGCTTTCGAGTATTACATTCAGACCGATAATAATCACTGCTCGTACTATTTTAATGGTTCAATAATTTTATATATTATATTGAAACACAAATTACATATTGTGTACAGTATTGCATCTATAATGTAGCGTCTGCCATATAAATTTCATATATTATTGCTAAAAACTAATTACTGGCTTATAATTGTGTTAAAAATAACAGCAATCAGTTGGAAGTAAAAAAAAAAATACACTGCTAATATAAAAAAATATTAAAAAACGTTAACAATAACCATAAAATTCAGTATTAAGTTTATTAATAAAACATTGAAATTAATTATTTTTAATCGTAAATTATAAATAAACAATAACATTAATTAATGGATCTAGTTTTAATAAAATAATTGCATTTAGTATCGCGCGGATAAGGAGCGAATAAAAATACGTCAAGTTCGTTTCTGGTTCTCTCTTTTATCGTTATTTTTTCATGTAGCCACTGCACTCGAACGGACCTTTTGATCCCTTTATCAAATTACGAACAGTTCCTTCATTATTAATTTATATACATACACTGATTAGGGTATTACTCGTCTCTGCACGTTCTGTTTTGATAAATTTGCAAGTTCAATGTAAATACAGCCTTGCCTAGTTGTCAAGATATTCTTGTGCACATCCAACAAAAGCAAATAGTAGACACCAAAATTTCTAGTAAAGTAAATCCTGGCATTCGCTTATTCATAATTGTGACAAACTTTTAGATAAAACAGCATTTCTTCAAGAACAATTGGTTGAGACAAGTGATAGGTTTTATAGAAGTTGGAGATGATTGTTATTATTAAATTAAATTGGTTGATTGAGTTACGTGCAGATCAAATAAATTTGACTTTTGGATTACTAAATGTACATTCAGTGAAGAAAGGTTTTTAGTGCTTTATTCGTCAAATGGACTCATATTAAGTACTAAGACCTCTAACTTCAGCAAAATATACTTTATTTTGTTCATGCCTGGACATTTGTTTTGAAATTGCAGACAAATTTGTTTGAAATATTTATTTAAATTTTAACCCAGCATTTTCTTTTGTGTTTAGGTTTCTTGGTACTTTTATATCTTGCCTTTATTTTATGTGAGGCTATATATTTTGATTGTAGGGCACATTTACTCCTTCCTTAAAATTTTTGAAGGCTCCACTGCCACTCTAAGAGTTTAGTATTTAGTGTATTGATTGGAAATCGTTCAAAAATAGTAGTAGAGACAACATTCTTTTGACCTGGATTAGTTTGGTTATGCATTAAGCAATTGCATGGTAGCCTTATTCCCTTTATTAATCACTATCATATTTGCAGCTTAGGGAATTAACATTGAAATCCTCACTAGCAATACTCTGATTTTTTGCGTTGTGTTGATGCTACATAGTACTACTCAATGTTTCCAACTATGAATGATCTAAGCTGTCGACGCGCCCTATAAAACCCTGTGAATTCTCCCATCAGTACAGTTATAAACTGGAAATTAGTGGTAATTAATTAATATTAATATCTGATATTAGTTACATGCAAATTATATCCATAGGTATAGATCGGATTCGAACCATAAGCAGACAATACTAATTGATTCGATCCCCCTTCCATTACAATTCTTTCAACTTCCCCTCCCTTCCTTTATTCCTGAATCTCACCCAAACATATTGAGTATATATCTTATTGATAGTTGACCTTTGCTTTTGTCTCGTTCCATGTTTTGCCACCAAAGAGAGCTACTGTGTCGTCAGCATATGATATATTTTTGACAGATGTGTCTACAGCTAATAGGGAGTTAATGTAGGTTATAAAAAGTATTGGGCCTAGGACTGTTCCTTGCGGAACCCCTATTTCAACATGCTGAGGGTCACTTATGGTTATTGTTAAATTTAATTCTTTGTTCACGATTAGCTAAGTAGCGTTTAAATAGACTCAGGACAATGAAGCGAACACTAATGCTTTTTAGTATGTTAATTAATGTCTCTGTACCTAGAAATTTAACTATAACTATTTGAAGTTATGTAAATAAAATTTTATACAATACAACACAAAATGTTTATATAAACACGCACAGAACCACGAACAATGTTGCTTTTTGAAAGGAAACCGTAAGCATACGTTTTAAAATCCGTCCGTATTTTTTTGACAGGTGCATTCGGAAAAGAGCACATCAAAAAACACCCTCCGTATCAGCAATCAGTCACTCGGCTCGTTCAGAGGGGGCTCGTTGCCCAACGTGTCCGCACAAAACGCGAAGAGCACAACCCATATCAAAGATAACGCCAAGGTGTGCCAAATAACAAAACCCTTAGTAATAAATGTTTTTTTAATGTATATTTTGGTTTAGATGCGAATAATGTGTACTAAACAAAAGAAAGAAAATAGTATGATTCCCAAAATGGAATTCACTTAAAAGAGAAATGAATTAAAATATTACTAATCTTATGTTTCATGCTATAATTAGAAATGTTTATAATATATTTACAAAGCTCTAAATGAAATACCGAAGATTGTAAATAATAAATTATATAGAAAAACGTTTCAAAACTATACAAACACAGTAAATGCGAAACAAAAACTTTTTGGATAAAAACAGATCGATTTTGTTTTATAAAAACTCACATTTTTGAGGAAAAAACCCTTTCATTGTCGAATTGACAGTATAAAAATGTTGCGACTTAAATACAATTTTTGAGCACCTAAATGACATTTGAATGTTAAGAAGTAGTAAATATAGTTTTCACAAAAAATTCACGAAAATTTCTTTAATAATAACTTCTTGTCTGTGTAAAAATTCTTCTTGCACTTTATGAATGACTTTCGGGGTAATCGATCTTCGAACTGTTTGGTTTTCTGCAGTAAACTTTTGATTTTCAATAACCCCATAAAAATTAATCAAGAGGTGTAAAATCTGGGGATCTTGCGGGCCATTCTATCGGTCCTTGTCTGCCGATCCACCTCTGAGGAAAGATAACGCTTAAAAAGCCACGAACTGCGCGCGCATTGTGCGAAGGTGCTCCGTCTTGCTGAAACCAAAGTGTGTTATCTGGAATGTCAGGATCATCGTCGTTTGGGGAAATTACTGCAAGCGCTAAAACTAGGTCATTTTGCAAAAACTCCAAATAATTTCACTTGTGAGAGTTTTCCAAGAAAAAAAACGCCCCATTATTCTAATTGTTACTACATATTAAATTTTGTTATGTTTGTTTTTTTTACACTTTTAATAATGAACTGAATTCCATTTTGGGAGACCTTATTAAACCTAATAACTAATTCTTTCTAAAAAATAGCACAATAAGGTTTTAATCGGTACGCAAAGATTGTTAAATAAAAAATTGTCACAAATTCATAATAACAACACCATGGCATATCAAACAATAATGGTCATCATGTTTTCATTTTTTCATGATCACACTTGCATACAAAATTTTACTGGACATTGATTTCTGTACACATTATTCATCTAAATGTTTTGTATTGGTAGCGTTTATGCAACGGAATGGCTTTTGATGTTTAACAGTTTTAATTAGTAGCGATTTGCAAATTCTCGATTTCGGAAGTGCGTCATTTTAATCGTTATTAATTATTAATGTTTGCTGCATTCATTTCAAACGAGTTATTGCCTTTTATACGTGTATGTGTATTGTTTGTTTAAATTTTAATCAGTGCATGTTTTCGTTTGATATTGTGATGTTGCAATAGGTATTGTTTGTGTTTTGATCTGAAGAAATATAGCACGTAGTTTAAATTTAATGTATGACGTTGAATGTCTTACTATTTATTTTGGCAATTTGTTTCAAGTAAATAATGTTATTGTGCATGTTCCTTAAATGCAAAAAATAATAAATAAATATAGTTATATAAAATATATAAGTCCTTTACGTTGTAGAAAATTCACTAATAAATAGAAAAAACACGAAAATATTTTCGTAAAATCTAGAACAAATGAGTCTTATTAAGACTACAAGAACAAACCACTTTTAAAACAACTACTTCTCTAGCTAATATTCAATGTCTGTCGAAGTATTAGCTAGAGAAGTAGTTGTTTCAAAAGTGATTTGTTCTTGTAGTCTTAATAAGACTCATTTGTTGTAGATTTTACGAAAATATTTTCGTGTTTTTTCTAAATATAGTTATATAGTCTAAAGAAGGATGAAACATTAAAAAAGTTTGTTCTTTCACTTTTTTAATTAAAAGATAATATTTTTATAAAATGCTTCATGTAAAATAAATGAAAATTTACTTACTCGTATGACAATTGAAGTAAATGAAATTTAAATTTTGATGTATGTAATAATGAGTTTAATAAATTTATATAGTCTATTTTCTTTTATCAGTAATTTTTTAGGTGATGGCATTGTGTCTTTTTTTTTATAAATGTAAGGATTGCGTCTTCTTGTAATTTTTATATTAACGATTTCATCACATTCATATTTAAGTCTTTACTGATAGCAGAGTTGCGTCATTTAAAAAAAATATATCAATTTTATTGACATTATTAAGATTCCACTTGAGAATTTGTTTGTGGAGTAGAGGTGTATAGTGTAATCAAATTAATTAACTTGATAAAATCGAATTCTCGTTTGGTCTAAAGTAAATGCTTTCGTTATCATTTTAAATTTTGTTAGTCAGCCTATTTAAAAAAAGTGACTCATATAAAAATGTATATGCATCAACGTTGATATTGAAAAGGAATTCTTCATTTTAAAAAATTCATTAAATAACTGTTCTATTTACTGATAAAAATAAAAGCTAATTAAAACAAAAATATTAAATGATTTAAATTTATGATCAATATGATTTTCATCGGATTTTCATTTGAAAATACTAAAAAAAATTAATATTAAAAAAAATCTTATTACAACAAATTTACATACATTTTATGGTAAAATATGACTACAGCATTTTGTTTTAAATTAACTTTTCTTCGTCAGCAATGCTAAGAATTTGAATGGTTATTTAATAAAGAGAATTTTTTGTTGTTGATTTTTTTAACATAGTACCATTTACATTGTCTATAATTTCTCAGTATTTTATATAGCTGGACCTAAAAATTGACCCAATTTGGTTTCTATGTTTACGCATTGTACTAACCACCTTATTGCAGAATTAAATTCAGTTTAAGAACTTTTTCAAACATCTATTTTGCAATTAATATAAAATACAAACATAGTATAATGTGTGTATAATTGAAAACTTTTTTTTCATTAATTATGTACACATTAATATTATAATGGAAAAATAATGAATGTCACTTTAATAATTCATAATTTATTAGTGCGCACGCCATTGCTCTACATTAGGCAATAAAATAATTATGTGTGTAACGTTTATATTAGGAAACAATATAATTTTCTGATTAATATAATTCTATGCAGTCGTTTATTGTTACAATCCTGATTTCTTTAATGATTGTGACTTTAAAATGGTCAACCATTTGTGACCATTAAATTTGGTGAATTATAATTTACACTTGAAAAAGTTAACATCGTAAACGAAATGTACTTTTAGCAAAATAAAAATAAACTGTTGAGAAAGTGGTTTCAAGTTATTTTATATATAATCGAACTTTTTTGGTATGTTTTACAGCAACGAATTCTTTATTATATCAATTGTTGTATCTATTATGTTATAATGGAAAATAATAAATTTGTAGTTAATGTAAATTACTTATAATTACTGCAAATACAAATTAATTAACCGTGTTTTATCTTTAATTGATTCAATTTATTGCTCTAGTATAAATCATTCACATAAATAATGGCAATTTCCATTTACGCTTCCTATAAAACACGGACACTTACATCAAATTAAATAAGAACGCGGCACGAGAAAGGTATGGAACAAGTGTTACGGGTTTTTGTTGACTCTATGTAAAACCATAATTGCTGACCTTAAGTGCTTTCCGCTCGTTACTGTATTATTCACCGGCTTATTATTTATGCCGTTCAGATTTGTACCTTGCCTTATGAATATTTTATATTTGTATTATATTTAAACCATTTTTTAATATTGAGGCAAGTATAGAATCAACAACAGTACGCTAAATATGAAGGTCGCTAGCTGCTTAACAATTCAAAGTCGAACAATGCGACGTTACATTGTTTTCGTGTAAAATAGGGTTTTGATTTGAGTTAATTTTTAAAACTATAATGCATATATTTGGTTAATCGACATTGATTGGCTAGTAAACACTTTGAAAAGTCTAAAAATTATCGATCAAAAACGTTCATGTAGTTTCTGTAAGGTTTTTAAACGGATGTTTAATCATAGACTTCTGGTTTATGGAATTTCGGAACATCAAATATTATAACACAAAAGAAATAGATATAGGCGGCACTGATGTGTCAATTGACCATAATTTTAGGGAAAACGTAGAATGAAATGCCGCATAGTAACGGTCACCATCATCCTGTTTCTTTGGAGAAAACTTTTATGAAGAAACGAGATATGATAATTTTAAAATAATGTTTGTAAAAGTTAAAATCAGGAATTATTAATGTGCGATGGCCTTTTCTAATATTAATTTTACATAAAATTTACTTACTGAACTGAAGGCCAAAACTAATGGATAGGAAGAAATGGTTAAGTTGGAAAATACTATTGTATATTTTGATGATATTCGCACAAAATATTTGAAGTGAAAAATATTGAGCAGCTTTAAAAATACTTCTCTTTTATTATAAGTTAAGTATTATTAAGACATACTAATGTAATCCCGGTATTTTCTTCTTGATGTTAATTTCTGTTAATATATTTGATAATAAATTTACGAGAATGTAATATACATTTATGTAAATTGATCTGAAACATAATTTGCCCCTCTACCATTGGTCGAGTGGGGATTTCCCTTGTTATGCGCAAGTTTTTTTAAATCCAACCCAAACGGCACCGAGGGTGTAGTATCGCAGTAAATATGATTTTGACCGTGTTATGGGAAATGTGGTATCAAATTGCGAAGGGCAGTAAATCGAAACCACACTGATGAAAATTTTATTTAGCAAATACCGTAACACTGTAGTCCAATGCAAATATTAAAACTTTTAATTTGATTGGGCTTTCTTACTATTACTATGTATGTGATCATAATAAGATTATTTGGGCAAAGTATGTAAAACATACAATTGACACAGTCTAATATAGTAAAGGAATTAATAGAAAAATCGATCCCTTTAATGAAAATACACAGAAATAGACTATATTTATTATTATCCGTATATATATAAATTGTAACCATAAATTTATAGTTGCAATTAAAATACTACTGTTTAAATTGCTAATAATTACATGAATATTTAAAATAATTGATTTGTGGACAGTTTTGGAGCAGGTGTCGGACACATGTTGTACATCCGCATAGCGTACATTTCATCGAGGTCTCCCATCCACGTTTGTATATAAAAACCCGGCTTCTGGTTTCCGTCATAAAACGTAAATGATTTAATTTGAAATATAAAACTTTTGTTAAGGCTATACCGTTAAATGTAACTAAAATTCTTCTCTAAAAACCATTATAATAAACTTCAAATTTATTGAAGGGCATTTTTTTTAAATTTTATGGTCAAAGTTCAATTAATATTATAATTATGGTCAAATCTAGATAGTCTATAAGTAGACACAATATATTATTTGGCGAATAAATCATTTTAGTTTCTCTCCATCAATAATAAGACTTAAGTAATTGATTGATGAGGCTGATAAATGTTGAAAGTAAAAAGACTTATCTTAATTCTAATTATTATCATAATATAAAAATGTTTCATCACGGGTTAAGTTAGAATTTAATTCATCGTTATCTTAATTCATCCAAGCTTTAATATTTTGTTTCATATAATCTCTATGACTTTATTTTCATAATTTATATGAAATGTTAATTAATTTAATATCAACTATTGAGACTGTGGCTTATATGTATATGAAAAATTTATAGAGAAATATTAATAAAGAGGATTAAGTTAAAATAAATCCTAAAAAAAGTTGTACTGAATTTCAATGAGCTTTGAAGTAGAGAAGAGAAAATTACTCAATTTTTATCGGTAGTTAAAGGCCGCATAGTAATTATCGTTATCAAAACGACCGACGGTCCGCAATTTGCATTTAAATGTATTGCCAAATTGGGAATTAATGACAATATTTGCCAATCCTTTGCGGAGCGCACCTGCATTATGATCCACGTTCCATTAAAAACAAATGAAATTGATTTATAAGCGTGCCGGTGGCACTTCCAATCGAAAATCGAAAATATCATGCATTATTCATTATTATCTAGTCGGTCCATTGCGATATATGACATGGTACACTATTTTTATTACTGTTACGATCGTAGTAATTAGCTCCGATTAAAAACTGTCATATACCAAATTATTTCCTGTTTTAACACATGGTAATAAGTGCTCAAGGTTTTTGTCGTTACACTTTACATTTGGCCGACAGCGGGCGTGATTATAATAATTACGTTCAGTATTTAACTATTTCAATTCGTCTAAGTAGTAATAATTTGTTGTTAAAACTGGTATTACCTGATTATTACTTCATACATTATTTGATGCGTAGACACTCGGTGATTATTGCTTTGTAAATTTAAACTGCTCATATTTCTATTATACAAGAGTAATTGTTTTATTAATAATAGACTAAATATTTTCTTTTATAAGTAAATAAAAACATTCGTATAATTATTATCTGTTGACCTGTACAAAAATAGATATATCCCAAAGACTAAATGGTTAGCTGTTAAAATCCAAATATCTTAAGGGCTTGCATACAGACAGCTTAAATACAACTGAACATGTCAGTACACACCCAGCGGCTACTCTATTCGCCAGCGCTCCGCACGGAACAAACTGATAGTACTTTCTTATTATCCCTCGTAATATATATCACATTGTCATTTGCAACAATATTTTTGTGATTTTCTAATATTATGTGATTATAAATTGACGATATGATTCCAAAACTCGATATGCACTAAGTACTTCTTATTGAGGGATGTCGATTAGGGAAAATTTATTGGTATGTATTAATAAAAACCGTAACATGGAATATACATTTCGCACAAGTCCATTACTAAAAATTTTGATCCGTACATTCACCCAATTGTTCTTCCGAGTAAATATTTCGTGAATTGTCAATCGATAATTTGAAAAAACAATGAATCAGTTCAGTATTGGACAGCTTTCATGCTCCTGTTCCCTTCCAGCGTGTTTAATTCGGTGTTAAATTAAAGTGCAGGAATTCCGACCAATTTTTACCGTCTAGAACATTAGTTCCCGATATGCATTAAATTTTTCATACGAGTCGTAACTTTTCAAAATATTTAATGGCCTTTTAATTAATACGCCGGAAACGGTAATGTAACCTTCAAGAAGTTTATAATAACATCAAACTTTGAGGATGGCTGCGACCTTTATTAAATTAAATTTAATTCAGTTTATAAAACGAGTTTTCCACTTTAAAAATTGTAACAATATTCGTAAGATACTCTTAAATATTGCTGAAATAATAATAATATTGATTACTCCTGCTAATTCAGTGCAAAGAATTGATCACAACAACCAAACTATTAGTACACACGATTGGCAAGACGTTAAAATATAGAATTTTGAGGTTACATATTTAAGTAAAAAAAGGAAGTCAACAATCTCTTAGAATATTCAGCTTAGAACAAGTTAGAATGCACAGATTATATCGTTCGTAGTATAATAAATTAATATCACAATTCAAACTAAATTATGTTAAAAAATAAATTAGTAGGAATACAAGGGAATTAAAAGTAGTTAGTCCATTCATTACCCATGATAAATTTATGAAATCGATATGAACATTAGGATAAGAATTAAAACTGTATACTTAAAATATAAACGGTAATTGCACATTACGTACGTCATTATAGAGGAGGCAGATATACTCTATAATTATTTAATTTTTTATTGAAATGACATATTTTAATTATACGAATAAAGGTTAATTAATTTATTTTATAATCGGGAAATATTCTTTATGTGTTATAGTGTCTGATTTGCGATTCAATGGCATACACAAGTAATTAAAATATACGTTTAAATATATGTTCAATTAAATAACCTGCGTAGCATATCATTCACTATAGAATTTACTGTTTGCTATTGTTATTATCTAAATAAATTATGTGTTTATTAATTTTTAATTTATCTTATAATATTGAAAATCCAAAAAATATTCTTTAGCCAAATTTTACTAAAAAAAAACTTGAGGTTACTTTTAGTTCAAACTCTTGACTGTTTTTGAGTTTTACACACGCACATAATTTAAAAGACACACACAAACACGAACATTCATTGAAATTCGAATTTTAATTAAATTAATAATATACTTTTCCATCTTTCGTACAGAGAAACATATACGGATTATAAATAATGCTACATCATCATTTAATTGGTTAGAATATAAGAAGACACAATAATATATATTAGTAATGAAGGTAGATTTCTGTGCTTGTATGTTTTTAATAATGCCCTTAAACTATCTAAGCCTAAAATATAGAAAAAAATATTATTATTACTTGAGTTCACTATTGAAAGGAAAACACCACGCCGAAATTTAATTGTTGACTATAACATCAGTTTATTGTCAATCTATAAATAACCGTGAATTCTGTTTGGAACAATTATGTATATCTAAATTTAATTAACAAAGCAGCTTTTCAAATAGAATTCTATGCCATGCTCGGCGGGTCGTTAATTAATAGAACATCCCCCCCAATTAGCACGTATATACGTTTTTAATTTACAATACACCTAACCCTATTTCTTTAACTCTCAAACAAATTGAACTTTTGACTAAATAATTTTGTATTTACAGCCAGAAGAAATGCCACACACACAGTCGAACTATAGGGAGAGTAGGGCCCGATCACAAGGGGGACCTATTCGTAGGCCCCAGGATAGGAAGCACGACACATCACCGTACTCCAGCGGGACGTTTCTCAGTCCTCCACCGGATACCAGCTGGCGGAGGACGAAAAGTGACTCGACGTTACATCAAAGTGCCATGCAGGTATTATAGAAAAACAGCAGTACGAATCTTAACTGAATAGTTTTGGCGCACGACTGTGTTGATATAAAATTCCGTAAATTGCTTGCCAACACGGTGCAACCAGAATTTCAATAGCGTGCGAAAGTGTATGCAGCATGCATAACGTATTTTTCAATAAATGCGTTATGAACATTTATAAGAACGATGACACATCCACCCAACTTAAATATTATAACGCTTTAGAATCAGTATTTTAGATTATGTCTCATTGTATATGTAGGGTGGATGGATGCTTCACTATCCTATCCTCCAATAATTATTGCATAAGAGAGGGGGGTTCCTCAAAAATACATATTTCATTTTTAAGATAAGAGAGATTTGTATTATAATGATATCTATTAGATAATATGCTACCATAAATTTTTTGCTCATTAGATTTAAAACTGTATAGGATAGGTTCTGTTTCTATTTGATGCCAAATTTTTGTTATGATTGGCATGACTGAAATCACATTCAGCACAATGTAATATTTTTTGTAGTCTAATCGTTCTTTAATCTTACAATTAGTTATTAAAATTGACACAAACCAGGTTGCACTCTCACTGTGTTTGTTTTTTATTGTAGGAGATAAATAATGACAGAACTGAAAACACCAACAATCGATGGATAATGCCAACAATGAATGGTCCAGAACAGCATGACAACAGGCGACCGAGGTCAAGCTGTGAAGATTCTAGGGTACCAGGAATCAAGTCAGTACTGAACCTCTATATTTTATATATTTTTTTATATTTTTCTAGATTAGTATTTATCTTTAAAAAAACTGACTCGATGTTTGGAAGAAAGGATTTAATAATAAATCTGATCAATAATGTTCTTATTTTCAGTTGCCTGAAAAAACTATAAAAAAAACAGGTTTCAACTTTGAAAATAGTCTGCGAAGAGCGAAACACGTGTCTGGAAACTGAAAATAAAAACATTATGGAACGAAACAAGTGTTACTCTTGACCTAATATTAATATCTGTTTCCATCAAGAATGTAGCGCAACAACGATTAACTTTATAAATCTGATCATTGTTTGAGTCTTTTTCCTTTAAAATGATCAAGTAAATATGATTTTGCAACAAATTTCAGTTTATTTATTGACAATAATGTAATTTGCGCTATTTATGTGCCTTATTTCCAAACATTTTTACTCATGACACAATGTTTTTGTTCTAGTATATATCACACAGCACATGAACCAGGAACGGTGCAAATACCAATTGGTAACAACACAGGCTCCTTGCCAGATCTCACCAGTGTCCACTTTCCCTCCCCAATACACACACCACTTGATAATGATCAAGACCAAGGAAGTTCTCCATACAGTTCTGTAAGTATGCTATAGTGAATGATTTTTACTTTTGCTGGCAAACAAAATTGGTCTAGGTTATAAATTTAATATTTGACATTACTTATACACCTTATATGAAATAGATTATAGATTATATTTGTCTTTATCATACATGCTTTTATGGAATAATAATTGGCACAAAAAAGTACATACATGTAAACAATACAAATTTTGTCAGCATGCTGAAGGGCGGAATTCACTTGCCATAAATGTTCTTCCATTCAGACCCATGATTGAAGATTTTGAAATTATGTTTTATTGTTTTAAATAGAGTCCAGTAAATACCAGCCCTTCCACCTTATCACCGACGAGTGTACCTCCCGGCGTCAGGCCGCACAGGCAGTTTCAATTTACGACACCTGTCTCAACAAATCAGGTATTTTCACCTGCACTCCCGCGAAACCGACGTCCCAAACAGCTATGTGCCCAGTGTTATTTGCATGTAACATTCTATATGTGTCTGTAAATGTTTGCGAAATCATTATCAACTGCACACAATTATATTTATTTAGTTTAACCGTTTTTGTTTGCATGTTTTTTCTTTTAATTATTTGTTACAGAATCACTTATCAGTTCCAGTTAACTCTAGGTATCTGCATCACAATAAGGTTTGTTTTGTTTTTTCTTTTTAGTTTCTAATTTTTGTCTTTTTAAGTTCTGCACACGCATGCATCATTATTCGTGATGTCCTTTTTATGAAATGAATATTTTTTTTGTTAGGAATCTTTTCATTTTCAGGGGGTCACGATGGATAAAAGCGCCACAGTGGAAAACCATGACTATACACAATTTAGAGGCATCAGTGGAATCTACCAACAACAAGTTCCACCCACGTCACCTTCGCCGACGGTAAATTTATATTCTATAAAACATAAATTCAATTGTTTTTGGTAAAGAAAAACACTTTTTATAATAATAAGTGTTTTTCGCCAAAATTACAAATCTGGTTCATCAAGAGGGTCAACTAAATTCAATTCAACCATAATAAATACATCAACCTGCAACAAAACACATATTAATAGTGTACTTTTATTTTTGCTGATAATTTGAGGTATGGTCAAACATTTTAGTTACAACAAGCGGCAGCTGGTTACAGAAGTCCCCGTCCTAGTCCGCAACCATCACCTAGTCTGGGAGGGCGGCATTCGGCACCCTGCAGTCCAGGAGTCCCTAGTCCATTGAGTCCACTAAATAATGATTACCACCTTTACAACAGCCAAAACCAAGCGACACAGTTGCAGCAACATTTCGAACAATTCTCAATGGTAAGCTATACTTTTATCATCACATCTATTCATCAAGTACTAACACCTTACTTAATTTATGCATATGCTAACTCTAGGGTGTGGTAAGTAGTCAACCTTTAACTAATTTAGCATTTCCCAAACTTGTGCTCATGTTAATTTTACATGAGTTCAGAGAGATTTTTATATCGTATATAAAAAAATTATGTTTATGTTTATTATTCTTTAGCTTCCTTTCCAAATAAAAAAATAAAAATTACATACAAATTACACAAAACGTACTAAAAAATTGTAATTTGAAGATTGAAACAAAATGCTTCAGTAATTGGGTTAAATGAAATATTTTCTTCTAGTGTATTTATTTATGTAGCTTTTGAGTTTGTAGTTGGATTTTTAATTTCATTTCTTTGTTTTTATGATCAGATATAGATTGTATGTAAAATTTGTTCATTAGAAAATAAATAAAGGATAAAACCATTTATTTGCTTCATTAAGTATAATACTTAGGAGTTGATTATATATAAAACTTTTAATCATTGCATTTTTATGTCAAAGTTTGAATACATTGAAAATATAGGTAGCTTTATTATTTATTTCTTTGACCCCAATATAAGTATTAAAAATCTCTCTAAAGCATGCATATTCGGCGCAATTTTGGGAAAGACTTTTAAAACTAATTAACCACCATTTCACGAATCGAAAACTTCAAAACTCAGTTCATTCATCGACACTTTTACACGTGCAAACATAATACATTAGGTAAATGAGACGAATTTATCGTTGTGCTGTTTAAATGAAACAAATTAATCTATTTATCGAACCGATTATGTTAATGTGATATATTTAACAGGACTGGGCACAGTTGGTAGCCAGTCTTGTGGAATCTGGATGTACTTGGAGTGCGCAGGTTCAGGTGATGATTTACAGCAGTAATTTTTTTGTTCGAACTTATCAATTTGTAGGTTATAATGATTACATAGTAGTTTCCTTTTTCTTTTTTATTATTATTATTACTCTTATTATTGCCCCTTTTGTAAATGTTTCTTTAAACAGCCCAACTTTTATATATGCATGCGCTTCAGGTATGCCCTTTCGAATAGAGTTGTAACTTGTGCTTGTACATATTTAACAATGTAGATTAGTGAACTTGAAATACCTTTCTGTAGTTTATAATAACCCATATTATATTATTACATTACTATTGTGGAATGTATTAATATAGTTTATAACGCTTTCTGGATAGTATTTACTTGGTTGTCTATTTTTTAAGGCAATCTCATTCATTAAGCAACATAATTATGTAGCTCTTATAGAATTATTAGAATGTTCTAATTAAATTGGATACAAGTTTCTTTTTGTGTGATGATTAATATATAAAATTATTTAAGCTGAATATTCTTTTATAAAACAATTTAATAGTAACAAAATATTAGCTGGAAACTTCTATATTAAACATTAAAAAATATATATTGTTTCTTTTATATTTTAAGAAGTACTGACTTGATTTATTAATGTCTTCTCATAACAATCTTTATTACTTTGAATTTGCTGGTCCTTTTAATTATTTTAATTTTTTGAGTTAGGGATTAAATGTCCTTAATTCTACACTGGTAATTCATTTGACTGTCGTCTATGGTATTCATCTTCTCTATGATATTAGACATTGTACTTACCCTACTCTTAAGTGGAAACTAGCATTTTTTTGCAGGAATGGTAGGCCCATTTTTATGTGAATGCCCTTACTTAAAATATTTAAATTATTTAAAGTACAATTGTACTACTATTTGCTAAAGCGGGATTACACAGAAGTTTTATGGCCTATCTACCCCCACATTTTTGTTTTTTCCATTTTCAAAACAAAATTTTATATTTATATTAAATATTAAAATAAATAGGATTGATTTTCTTAAATTAATTATAAAAAAAATATATGATGAGTTGCTAATTTAATTAATTTCGCATTTAAAGAATGTTAAATATTAAGTCAATGCTGAATTTACATCACAGCTTCTCTCTTCATGTACTGTGTAAATACAAACATAAATAAAATAAGAATAATTTTGAAATACTGAATGTAAGCTAGGTTTAAATTCTAGAACATGTATAATAAATATCTCGCCTAGGATTTAAACTACTGTTTGATTTTCTTATTACATATTTTTAATAATCTTTTAATATTTTAACCACCTATTTATTATATTTTATGCCATATTATTTGAGTTGTAGATTTTGTAAATTTTCATTTCGATCTAATCAACTAAATTTAGTAGAGATGTCGTACACCTTGAATAACGATGTATGTTCTTTCTGGTAAAGATGGATACCCCAGTGAGTAGTGTATCATATCTTGACCAACCTGGAACGGTACACTTAACGCAGACGCAGCCGCCCACCCTCCAGGACGTGACGACGGAGTTGACAGGAGACGCAGGGTACTACAGCACGTCACCCTCACAGCTGGTGTACCATACGGCGCCCCCGAGTCTGCACACAACGCCAAATACTCCCACGAGTATACCTGATATTATCCTAACAGGTATTACCGACAGAATCTCAACCTTACGCCATAACGTGTACACAGGGTGCTTTTTAGATTTTTCGTCTGCCGACGATATTTCGAGGCAGGACCTAGGGTTCACCAAGCAATTGGAAGCGGAATTATTAGCGAACGAGTCGTTACGGGAAGGTCTCGAGCCGCTGGATTTCGATGGTCTGCAGATGCTCTCGGATTCTGGCATTAACATTATCCCAGACGGAGTGGAGGACCATTTCCGGTTAGATCGCTCGTAACAAATAGTAGGTATTAAAATTCATTACAAATTGATAAAACTACCTTCTTAAAGGAATAAGGCCAAAGTTGTATCATAAGGGAACATAACATTGTAGGAAAATTTAGGAAAGTTATATTTTAAATAACATATGAAAGGTTATTGTGATAATATGAAAAGGCCCTTAATGCCCTTGGGAAAGTGAACTTGGAGAGAAGAGTAATGAATTAATTTAAATAAATGAAATGTGTTTTCTTGGTACTATTAACAGTAGTTTCCCTTATGATACAGTTTTACATTTTCATTTTAAATACCATATTTTCATATTATCAACATAATAATTAATAATGTCTTCTATTTTTTCAGGATTTCACTGCCGATTACTTTAATTAATTATTAATGAAAAAAAAATTGTATGAAATTATGTAAACTAAAATGAAAAAAATTCTAATCGTTCCGAACAATTTTCAATGAAAAATCTTTTTTAAGTGTGATCGTTAGATTTAGAGACTTATAAGATATCTAGTGTGGCCAACATTAAGTGATTGTTAAAACGTGACGGATTTGTTCGGCTAGTTATTAAGCAGTTTTATCATCGCACCGCCCCGGACCATTTCATAATTTCGGACAGTTAAGTATTCTTCAATCTATGAAAGAGGACGGCTTGAGCGTGCGATGATAAATCCGTTTTTTGTAAGAGAGAAATGATAAACAACATAATTTCAAAGACTGATAGCAGTCAATAGACTGTTAGTTACAAAAACGAATTTTGGAATCATTTTTGAATGATTTAAAATCAAAAACATTATGTGTTACTGGGTTATTTTTTTCATATATTGTATATTAATTGTTTACTTAGATTTTAATGATAAAGATAGCGCGAAGATACATTTTATAAAAAAAAGAAGATGTCAACGTGAAAGAGTGGCACAGTGATTTTTTCTTATTGGTTCTATTAGGTGTTGTTATTGTACAAATTCATGACCTCGTTCATTTTACTTCAGGTAATCAATTTTATTTTTGTTTGTGAATTGATTTATCCTATTAGTTTTATTTTTATTATTTATAATGTAAAATGTTCTTGTAAATTGCTAATCGTCGCAAATGGTCTCATGCAACAATTAGCAATTGAGTTCTTTATATAACAACGAAGTTTTAGTGCAATATATTTTTTTATACACACCAAACAAAAAATCGTGTTTTCTACGTGTGCAATTTTATTTTCATTACATTCACTTTCATTTACTTTCTTTCGGTTCTTACGATTTAATAAAGACATCGTATTATTGCACAAACATCAGATCAATAATAAAAAGAATATTTCGGATATATTGATAGGTTAGGTTAGTTACGCACAAATGTTTACACTAACTATTTTGTCAGTGCAAACATGATGAAACAATGTATAGGAAAAAAAACCTAAAAATGGCTCTCTTTTATCTCTAATTCATGTCATTTCATAGTCATGTTAAACTAAAAAATAGTCCTTCCCTCCTTAAAGCTAATTTTCACTGTATATTTGAATCTCGAATAATAACAAAATAACCAAAAAAAAAATAATATAAATGTCGTTACATGAAAATAGGCAGAATATCTGTGAAAATTAGGGCATATTTCCTCTTTACCTACCTTAGATAAGAAAGGTTAGTCTTTGCATTAAATCCTAGTATTCTTTTGGTGCTAAAAACGAGAAAAAGGATTTGTTGAAAATTACTTTTATTTTTTGCTCAATTCAACCTATTAGCTGTTTTTCACCACCATTAACAGGGTGAGAGACTGCTTCGAGTGAACGTGGTAAAAAAGAAACTCTTTAAATACAGGATTGATGGATTGATGGTGTGAAAAATCAGTGTTGTGAATCTAAGTCATTGTTTTAAGTGGTTTTATTGTTAAGGTTATTTCAACTTCGAATACATGAAACTAAGCAATACCTAAAAGACATTCGAGGTAGATTTATCATGTTGGGTTGAGTAACTGTTTAATTAAAAGCAATACCATCAGTATATGTTTTTTTGTTTTTCACTTGTTTTGTGATAAAATTTAAGTTAAAGTACAAATGATTTATAAAAATTAAAATTGCATACAAATATGGATGGATGCAAATTCGTTTAATTAATAGCACTCTTTAACATTTATTGCTTCAAACTTTAAAAAATTAAAGTATACAGTAATATTTAATACCCATTGTAAAGATTTGAATTATTAAAACATAAATTTTCCGTGGGTATGAAAATATTGATTTAATACCATTTTAAATATCTCTACAATTGCTTGACCATCAAAAATGTTTTCATTAAAATGACTTGTACATTTTTACATACAATCTATTTATAGATTGTATTAATGTTTGCGATTTTTATGCTAATGACTAATCATTGGTAAAGGAAGAATAAGTTAATAATGTCCACAAGACTTATAGAAGGCCGAAAACCTTTTCATCTACAAAGGGTGTAAATGTTTTAATTATGGCCATACAATTTAAATTATCTATAAATTTAAATTGCTAATAAAACTATTAAGAACATTTTAATTATTAATCAAAAGAAAGCAAATTGTAAGAATCTGAAATGGAATTCTATTCTCGAGATTTTTTATCTAGACTGAGTTTGTTGTGTCATCTCTTAGAGCTTATAAAGTTAATAATTTCTATTAATTTTTCTTTAATATAGGCAATTTTCAAAACATTTAATATATTTAATGTTTGCTCAACCTACTTTAAAAAAATATTTTTACACATATTTTTTATATATTATTTTAATGTTTTCTACACTTTGAAAAAATAATTGTCAGATGGAAAATAAGAAACATTTTAAACATAACAAAGTTATTTTAAAGATATATTCTACAAACTTACACTTGTTGAAAGAATTGATATAGGTTTTATAAACATGATTACATGGAAAACATATATTTTAACAAACTATGTATAACACATATGTTTTAATTTAAGTTACACATGTATATATGAAAGCTATTATTGCTGCAAATTTGAAACTTATATTGTTAAATTGTTGTAATGTTAATTTATAATAATAATTTTATAGAAAGTTGTTCATTAAAAGGTGCTTGTTTAATACAGCAGCTATAAAATTTTTCATTACATATTTTTCTTAGAAATTGATTTCATTTCTTTATATGTTTGTGCAATGGTTTTATAAATATAACAGTTTTACTTTTTATTAGAGCCAATCTAATCTTTATTTATATTAAAACAATAACATTTATTTATGCATATCCTATTAAATTGATAAAAGCATAATTTCTATAATTATGTAACTAAAAGAATAACAACAAAAAGCAAGCGGAATAAATAGCCTTAATGGAAGAAAATTAAAAAATTGTATAAAAATATTGCTTTTAGTGATTTTTAATTGTCCAAATTATTTCTCCAATAAATTAAATTTTTGCTAAAGAATATAAAATCATAAGTATTGAAGGTTCATAAATATTAAACAAAACTTACATAGTACAGATTGCATCACCTAAAATGTCATCTTAACAAATTGTACATATCAAGCACTTTTCCATATTATCCATAATAATTATGCTTATATATATATGCTGTTTGTTGAATATTGTAACGCTTTAAAAAAAGTACATTAACCAAGGAATAATATAATCAGAATTATTTATTTACTTAAAAATGCCTAACTACAGGTTCAACTTTATAGATGTTATCACAAAACAATATTGATGCTTTCACTTTTATTTAAAATTCTTAATAACTTCAATGGATACATTTGCTTTATCGAAACATAATTTTCCACAATTTGTAGTCAATTATTTAAATGTGAGTATTCTAGGTTGAAATGACCACAAGTGCGCCAGAATTTCGATTTCCATCTCTTTAGATATATCTATTTTGTACATAGTAGGATTTAATAAATAAACATTTTATTGCATAATTTGTTCGACACAAAAAATGTCAATTGTTGCATGCTCCATTGTTATTTTTTTAAATATGAAAATATGAAATTCCTCTATGATTTTGAGAATATATACACATCTACATGATTTCATTTTTCAAACAACCTGTTATTGTAATAAAACGATATAAAATATCATTGTACACTGTGTTTTTCTCCCGATTGCTTTGGAAATTAATTTTGGTAAGTAGATTTTTTTGTTTCTACAATGCTTGATTTAAATAAATGCTTATGCCCTAACAACAGGTAACAAATACACTGGATGGATTTTGTCATGCTATGTAGGAACCATTATTCAAGAATCCAAGATATTTCTGTTAACATATTTTCTTACAGCATACTTTGGTAATGGAGTCTTGTAAATAGGGTAAGAAAATGGCATTAAATTGATCATACATACATACATTAATACCATGTGCTGATACTTATATTCAAATCAGTATTTATCTTGATGGCCAGATATAATGTTTTATGTACTATACGTTATTTTTTGTAGG
The DNA here is from genome assembly GCA_963969525.1 of Ontholestes murinus. Classification (NCBI taxonomy): domain Eukaryota; kingdom Metazoa; phylum Arthropoda; class Insecta; order Coleoptera; family Staphylinidae; genus Ontholestes; species Ontholestes murinus. The sequence continues at coordinate 60,390,591 of OZ018396.1, forward strand.
TTTTGATTAGGCCATACTCCTGAGCATCAATCATCCGTTACGTATTCTAGAAGGCAGTTCGTTTGTTTGAAGACTATCGAAGGCTGTTTCATATATCATTTTTTGAGAAAGATGTTTACGTTCCAAGATCCAGCACCTTGTTACAATAGGAATATTAATATTGTAGGTGGACATTATTCAGCAAGAGTAATGAGGCCAAAACAATCCGTCCTCAACTGCAGTTTTTACATTATTTTCTTCTTTAAGTCATTTAACTAATTGAGGATATACCCTATTTATTTTAGAAGAATTTTATTATTGACAGGTAAGCAATAAAATAAAATTAATACTTCCTTTGCTACATTCTTGATGCTACATATAAAACTGATAAATTAATTATGGAACAAAACAAGCTTTTAATTTATAAATCCACTCCTGTAAGCAATATGATTTAAAAACCTTAAACTACTTCTATACATAGTCAGCTTGGAAATTTAGGTATTTGTCATAACGAGACAAGTTTTTGTATCCCTGCTTCATTTCATATTCCCCTTGGATTTAATAAATATGTATTTAATTAAGCCACAATTCAATAATATATTTATTCAATCTGATTAGTTTCTTTAATCAAATGTATAGATTACTAAAAATAAAATTTTATTATTTATCATTTATTAATAGATTCATATTTAACAAAATAAAAATAAATATACAATATACATACACATCTAAACTAATTTTACGGAACGTTATCCCTTTTCACCCGTTTAAATCTGCTGAGCTCCCCCTCGTAACTCTGAGGCAGACCTCCAAAATCCGCCTCGGAGAGTCCCGCTATTCCCTGATCTTTATTGGCCTTGTTCTCTTTGTGTTTCTCCAATCTCTTCTTTCTGGCACTGTCAACCGGTTGCATGCTCCTCTCGCGAGCTGCAGCAAGATGTCTCAACATTGGCCCGCCGCTATGAATCCCAACTAAATCCGTAAATGCACTCCTCTTCTTTCTTAACGTATCGGCACCGTATAAGTAATTTGGATTGTCATAGATGTCAGAATTAATACTGGAAATATAGTTGTGTAAATAAGTATTACGTTTATTTTTGCCACCTTCATTAGTGGAGGAAAGTGGTTCGTAATCTTCGTCAAATTCGTCGTAATTTGTATCTTCGCCATGAACTAAATCACGTTTACGTATTAAATTCGCAGTTCGATCATCAAAATTATCATCATCAAATTCATCGCTTTCATCGTCTGCCTCGTCTTCATCCCCGCGATAAGTTCTAAATTGCATACTATTAGGTTGTTCGTTAACGCTATTGCGTTTTTCTCTGACCAATCTCTTTTTACGCTTCGAATTATTCTCACTATCTAAGCGTTGCATGTCTTCCAAACTTATTTCCGGCTTCGATTCGTGCTCTTCTAATATACTATTACTGCTACGACTCAACCGTGCTCCAATCGATTCATTCGATTCTTTCAATAAATCCTTATCTTCAGATTTTTTCTCTCCTTGATTCGAAGAGCGCTTCTTAGTTTCACTCGCTTTATCAGATGAACGTTTCACAATTTTCTTTTCTTTATCATCGTGACTATTTCTTTTATCTTTTAAATGATTATCTGTAACTTTTGCATCCTCGTCCTTTGTTAAATTATCAATTTTATCAACTAATTTCGCATCTGGTTTCAAATTTGTATTATCTGTTACTAATTTAGACGTAGGTGCATCGAATATTTTAAAGTTATCACCGGAAACGAGTTGATTCTGATTTTCTGCTACTTCCGATTGTTTATCATTCAAGTTCTGGGTACTTGTAGTTGGTACAGGAGGTGATCTTTTTTCAATTTTATTCTCTCGCTTCTTTTTGTTATCGTCACTCTTATCTTCATTACCACCTTGTTTTTCTCGTTTTGAATGTGCATTAGTTAACTTTTCATTACCCCCAGTGTGTAATTCGACTTCAATGTTCGAAATTTGATCGGCTCCACGTTCGTTCTTTACGGATTCTCCTAGACTTGTACTTTCTGAAACCAGTTTTTCTAAATTATCCGAGTCTACTGGTTTATTTAATTTGTGATTTTTGTTATTGGATACAGCAGGAGCATTTTTGATTCCCGATTCTCTGGGTACAACTACACGCGTGACCGCCGGATTGTCCGCCACCTTTGCAACATTCTGATTTTGAACATCCCAAAAACCCGAATCACTTCCCTCGCCTCCATTTTCAGTGTTTTCTTTGTAATTTCGTTTTTCCACGTTGTTTACTACTCCATCGGAAGAAGAAGGAAATTGTTTTATGCCATCTTTGGATTTTGCTTCTTGCGTGTCGGTTATTATTTTAAACTCATCCTTTCGTTTGGTTCTGGATTCTAATTGGAAGTTATTTGGATTTTTATGCGATTCTCGTTTATTGACATCACCACTTAATTTGTCGTCGTTTTCAAGCTCGTGCCAAGTGACTCGGTCATCTTTCACCTCATCCTCGTCTTGCACGTCAGATTCTTCTACGTCTGAGTTTAGGTCACGTCTTTTCCTGATGTGGTTCTTTTGCGGGCCTTCCACATTCTGATCTGGCTTGATGTCTTCGCTTTCTTTATCTAATAAATTACGTTTCTCCCTTGGTTTAACTTCACTTTTTTTCTCAGGTTCGGCATTTCGTTTCTGCTCTGCGGGTTTTATATTTACGGCTTTATTTATGGGTTCTGGTACTTTTTGTCCTTTAAGAGTGCTTATTTCTCGTTTTACATCTTCTTTTATTTTCATTAATTTATCCTGGATATTGCGCTGTAATCTCTTCTCATATTCTAGATCCTCAATTTGCTTTTCCCTCTTTTCATTTCTCTCCTTTAATACTTTCTGCTTTCCTTCAGAATCTAGGGAAGCCGTACTTGAAGAAGCTAGTGGTGATTTGTTACCACTAACTGTTAAATCACCAGATGACTCCAATCCCTTCATTAGATCATTGTTTTCGGCATTCGGTTTAACTTGTTGCCTTTTTTTGCGGATAAATGATTCTCCTTCAGAACGATAATCCATGATTCTACTCTTCTTCGCTTTCTTGTTGGTGGTTTCGCCATCTATATTAGCTTCATCGCTTGGAATAGAAACTGCACTTTTGCGGTTCTGCTTACCATTTTCGTGTAACATATTAGACTCTAATAAATTCGAGCCGTAATTATTCTTCTTATTTCTTGTTTCTGAAGAATGCAACTCTTTGGTGATTCCTATTTTATTCACGCCAGATTCCAAATCTTCATCCTCCAATATGGTATCTCGTTTATCGGTCGTGGATTTCTTGATGTCACGTTTCGATATCTTTTTATCGTCATTTTTAATTAAACCCAAATCGCTCATAATTTGTTTAAGATTGTCCTCGATTTGAGCTAAATTTTTATCCGACAAATCTCTTTTTTCCTTAGCGGTGTTTTGTGTAGCATCTACACTACGCTTATTAAAGGACTTTTTCTTTTCGTTGTTTTGTGTCAGAAGAGCATCGTCTTCTGTGAGTGGTTTGGTATTTACGCGAGAATCGATTTTAAAGTTTGTTAATGTGTTGGCGTATTTCGTGTTGTCAGACGCCAAAGCGACCAATTTTTCCGTTTCGAATTCGCCTTTTTCGCCGGTGTCGCGCTTTACGGGTGTTTTTGCGTCGACCTCTGTTTGATCAGGAACGTTTTGGAATTCGTATACTTGAGATATTGGCTGTAACAACATTATTATGGTTCACATGTTAAAATGTAACTTTAATTGTATTATAAGTATGTATTGGTAGATAGCTTAAGTTTTATCGAAAAACAAATAGTAATTCGCTTAGAAATTAATAAAGTCTTTCAAATTAATTACTAAGAAAATATATCTCTAATCTTACCTCTAATATTCCTATGGGTTTGCCTTGATTGTACACAATTCCATACGGACTGCGCCGTCTCTTGTATTTCGTGTGTGAACTAACTTGTGGTACGAACTTTAGGTCATCTTCGGTGGATCGTTTAGAAGAAATGGCGTCATAACACTGGGTACCTTGAGAATTAATCTTCGGAAGTTTCAGCGGACTCGATACTATTGAAGATTGGACGTCTGTCTCCTCTTCGGCTTCGCTGGGGTTATACGATAGCGAGTGGTAACTATTGCAAGAAATAAAATCAATGATTATATATTTCAATTTTGTAAAATATTTCAGCCTTACGACGCAGCCTTGTCGACGTTTTTAAGGGGTGAATTGTACAGGTCCGAGGTGTCCACTGCATCACTATAAATAATAAAGTGTAATTGTGTGTTTATAAGAATATAATAAAATAAAAATTATGTAAATCGTGTAATTTATTTATTAGCCTCCATTAAGTTACATTATTGGTAGTTTTAATATATTTTAATCCTCACTACAACTTCAATAAAGGCCTTACGATTAACAATTTTTAGTAATTTGGCTTAAATCCATCTACACATGTACTCCAACTTTTTGACATGTAATGATTACAGTAAAAAAGCAACCAATTCATGAAATTACAACGGTGCAGAGAGTGTGACGCATATTTTATGTTAAGATAATCTTTATAAAAAAATATTAAAACATTACTCACGTTTCTTTCACATTCCTCTGGTTTAACGACTTGGCGTCAATCAGGTGAAGTACGAAGAGCAAGATCACTAATAGGGACAAATACAATCCATATATTTGCATAATATAAACGGATAAAATTTTATGTCATACATTAGACAGACGGAAACTCTGTTTTTTAAACAAACCACAGTTTGTAGACTGGCTACCTATGATTTAGAAAATTACAAGATTATTTAAAGATTTTATGCTTAACATACATATTTATTTAATAAAAACTGGACTCTAGTATATCTCTTAATAATGCTACCATTTAAGAAACAAAAAGTTTCAACTCTCATCCTCTTTTACCAATTTCCCTCAATTTTATCTTTTCTCAAGATTAATTTAGCAATGTTTTTCTAGTTCCTGTCATAACTATTTAACCAACAGTGCTAAATATAAAAAGACATACTACAGGCTTAAATGTGGTTAAATTAAGTAATAATTGGTGGTATTGTAGTTATTAATATGTGCAAATTCTTAGTAATTTGATACGGTCAATCTAAATCTTAATTTGTAAACAGTTTCAGAGAAAGTGATATATTTTTTAGTAAAGATGGAAACTAAAATTGAAATTACAACTTTGTATTGTAATATTATAAAGATTATAATATGTTAAAGATTTCAGTCATGGATATAAATAAATAATTTATAACAAATAAATCTCTTAATTAAACATATTTATATTACAATAAACGGTTATATTGATCAATCGGTGAGTTTATCTGATCTAACTTGAAATAAGGTCAATGTATACACGTTTATTAAAAGTCTTTTATTTTTCCGAGTATCATAAAATTAGTACGATTAATTTATATTGATTATTCGAAATCGATCTGGATTATGAAGAATTCATGTTTATTTCCTTGCATGTATATTGAGTTGCCTATCTTAGCTGCAAGTTAACATTTAAATCAATTAATACAATCTGTATTAGACATTAAAAATACCAAGGTTACATAAAAAAAATATTTAAAAATGCAGGGAACAAACAACAATTGATAACTTTTAAATTATTTTTAAGATCGTACAAAACATTTGTCAACATTTTTTTCATTAATTTTTTTACTTCTTTAAGAAAAAATTTGAGACAAACGCTGGGAACCAATCAAATACGTAAGTATCTAAGTTAAGTATTAGATCTCCATCAAAACTAAAGAATATTAATCGTAAACCACTTTCTTAATATTAATGTATATAATCAAATAAATTTAAGACATGACTTACCTTCATTATCCCGTGACAGATGATTGGATGCAATTTTAATAAAACACTCGAATAGTACAAAATACATTTATTCAATTAATTTACATTTCCTGATAAACCACCAAGTCAAATAAGAAACCATCTTATTTGCCGGTGTGGATGGAACACTTGAGAAACAATCTCGAGCCGATCCTTTCGTACAGACGAGTGGACGGTGAGAGGACGAAGAAAAAGAACGGAATATACGTGTGCAACGACGTTCGTGTTAAAAAGAATTCGAAAGGAAAAGAAAATAAGTAAATAAATAAAAATTAAATACCAAAAATATATTTTATTGGGTTTTATACTCGTACAAGCGAAAAGTAAAGCTGGATAAAATAATATAAGAGGGGAGGGTAAAATATAAAACCCGTTAACCGTAAGCATTCGCTCTCAATAAATTTGATTACAAAAAAATATATTTTAGAAATGTTAAATATCTAATAACCGCTACCTAAATACAATATAAATTATCACATTGTTAGAATATGTTAGTCGACACAGTCTATGTACTGGTATAGCTAAAGAGGGGTAACATGGCAATTAGTTGCTAACGACAGGCATGTAGAATTTGTGGGTTTTAGTATCTCTGGTGTGCTTGAAAGGAGCTTTAGGGGAGTCGATTAGCGTGGCAGGGCAAGGACCTACATTTCTTGGCGCATATTCCTTCTTGTAAGAAGTTACCACCGTCGTGTTGCTGTCGCCTAGGCTGATGTGAGACGTGTTTGATTTCCTCGAAACGCGCTCTATCTTTTGAACGTTCTGTTGTTTAGTGAAACTACCATATGATTTAGCCTCTGACTGACCGTAAAAGTTACCCCCTACAGTTAGGTTATCCCTACGAACAATCTTTTGCGGACGATCGATAACTTGATATGAAGTTGAAGACCACTGGCCACCCTTCCTCGAATTTATATTGCTTTCTTGAGTAGACCTATGCATCGAACTCAAACTCCTTCTATCGCTACTCTGCGAGGTGTTAATATACTGTCCTTGATCGTGCAGATTGCATATCGACTTTCTCATATCAAGAGCTGTCGAGCTAGTTGCGTGCAACGCTTCTGATGAAGTTTGATGAGTCTTGCGATGCAAAATTTGATTACTAACATCTGCCGAAGATGACATGATGCTTTTTCTATGATGACCTTCTGTTTTTGATATATTACTAACATCTTTATGACTTGCAGAATGAATTATATTGCTTTGATTATGAATGTGCTTATGACTTTCAACGTTATCAACATGTGTGGCCGATGATGACTTATGCACTTGACTGGAATGTGAAACGGCTTCTTGCCTTCTAGTTTCAGCAGAATGATCCGTTTTTTGTACACCCGATCTCGTCGTCGTAATGTGACGAGTTGTCTTCACAATCGTTCCATCTGCTAAAGTTTTAACGTCAGTGATAACATTGTTTGAAACATTGCTTGTATTTTTAACATCAGTATCTTTCGCAACAACTTCCTTGCGATCTGTAATATTCTTAACTACAGTCTCCTTACGATCGGTGATATTCTGCACATTAGTCTCTTTATTAACAACTTGTTTGCGTTTAGTATACGTGTTGTAGTTCGTTTGATTTGTAGTTTTTGTAACAGCAGTATCATCTCCTAATGTTATACTAGATTGCATATGTCTGCGCCTGTTGATAATTGTCTGCCCTGCAGGTGAAACTGGACCCTTCTGTGGTGTCTTTTCAAACGTCTGTTTAGAAGTGGTCGTATATTCTGTAACTCCATTACCAATCTTCAATGTATCTTCATGTTTCTTAATAGTCGCCCTTTCACCACGCACGACAGTATATTGAGATTTTGCAACTGTCGTGTCTTGGAATTCCCCTTGGATGACCTTCAAATTATCTTGCGGTTTCTTCACTGGCGCACGTTCACCTCTAGTTGGTTTGAAGTCTTCTTTATTTCTCGGACTACCGATGAATTCCCCTTCAGGACGCAAATTATCAGGGTGTTTAACAATTTCCGCACGATCGCCAGGCCCGTATTTCGGTTTTTCCGGTGTTTCAAAATCTCCCTCGGGACGTAAATTATCTTGCGGTTTCTTGGGAGTGGGTCGTTCTCCTGGTACAAACTGCTGCTTTTCCGGTTTCGCAAAATCGCCTTCAGGGAATAGGTTATCACCATGGCGTATAGGTGTTCTGCGTTCTCCAGGACCCACCTTCGTAGGTGTACGTTTTTCAAAATCGCCTTCTGGATGTAAATTATCTTTTGGTTTTTTAGGAGTTGGTCGTTCGCCTGGTCGATACCCTGTTTTCTCCGGACGATCGAAATCACCTTCGGGGAAGAGGTTATCTCCGTGACGAATCGGCGTACGGCGTTCTCCGGGACCAATCCTCTTCTTTTCAGGTCTATCAAAGTCTCCCTCGGGTTTGAGATTATCCTGCGGTTTTTTAGGTGTTTGCCTTTCGGCGGGTTGATATCCAGGCCTATCAGGACGGTCAAAATCTCCTTCAGGGAATAAGTTATCACCATGGCGTATTGGTGTTCTGCGTTCACCCGGTCCAAACTTACTAGGCGTTGGCCTTTCGAATTCTCCCTCAGTTTTAAGATTATCTTGTGGTTTCTTAGGCGTAGGTCTCTCTCCCGGTTTGTATCCAGGCTTCTCTGGCCTATCAAATTCTCCTTCCGGATGCAAATTATCTTCGTGTCTAATTGGCCTCCTCTTCTCACCAGGCCCAATCTTTGTAAGTGTTGGCCGCTCGAAATCACCCTCAAGTTTCAAATTATCTTCATGACGAACAATTTCTGTTTTATCGATCCTGTTTGTTACAAATTCATTACGTTTTTTGTATTCATTAAACTCTCCTTCCATTCTCAAATTGTCCTCTCTTATAATAACCTGTGCACGTTCTCCCTTTACAACCCTATACTCATCACTAGTCCTAGAATCGGTAAAGTCCCCTTCTACCTTCAAATTATCTTCCCGAACAATGATATCAGCCCGTTCGCCTCTTACTACCGTGTAGTCATCTCTTGAACGTAGATCCGTGAACTCTCCAGTTACTTTAAGATTATCTTCACGTACAATAATTTCAGCTCTTTCACCTCTAACAACCTTATAGTCATCCCTTGAACGCATATCAGTAAATTCTCCAGTGACCTTCAAATTATCTTCTCTAACAATAACATCAGCTCTTTCACCTTTAACGACCCTATAATCATCTCTAGTACGAATATCAGTAAATTCACCCTCAACACGCAAATTATCTTCCCTTCGAATAACATCAACACGTTCTCCAATAACAACTTGATAATCATCCTTACGCCTCACATCAATAACTCCTTCAGATTTAAGGTTATCATCATGCTTAATCAGAGTACGGCGTTCACATGGTCCGACCTTCTTTAATTCTGGCTTCTCAAATTCTCCTTCTGGCCGTAGGTTATCCTCAGGTTTAATTTGCTTAGGCCGTTCAGCTGGCTGCCATTTATCAGGTTTACGTTTTTCAAATTCACCTTCCGGATGAAGATTGTCGTCGGGTTTCTTTTGTTTAGGCCGTTCGACAGGAACGAATTTTGTTTTTTCAGGCCGTTCAAACTCTCCCTCTGGCTTAAGATTATCTTGTTGTTTAATTGGTGAGCGTTTTTCGGCTGGACCCACCTTAGTAGGCGTGGGACGCTCAAATTCTCCTTCTGTTCGTAGATTATCTTCAGGTCTTTTCTGTTTCGGACGTTCAGCTGGTCTCCACTCATCCGGTTTACGTTTTTCAAAATCACCCTCTGGATACAAATTATCTTCGGGTTTCTTCTGCTTTGGACGTTCTGCAGGTTCAAACTTAGGTTTTTCTGGACGTTCAAAATCACCTTCTGGTTTAAGGTTATCATCGTGTCTAATAGGCGTTCTTCTTTCAGCAGGACCAACCTTAGTCGGGGTAGGCCTTTCAAAGTCACCTTCTTGTCGTAGATTATCCTCAGGTCTCTTTTGTTTCGGACGTTCAGCTGGTTGCCAATCATCCGGTTTGCGTTTCTCAAACTCTCCTTCTGGATATAGATTATCCTCTGGTTTTTTAGGTTTGGGTCGTTCAGCTGGCTGGAATTTAGTTTTTTCTGGTCGTTCAAATTCACCTTCTGGTTTAAGATTGTCAGTTTGTTTAATGGGTGTGCGTCTTTCGGCTGGTCCAACTTTAGTAGCCGTTGGCCTTTCAAAATCACCTTCTGGGCGCAAGTTGTCCTCTGGTTTTTTGGGCTTAGTCCTTTCAGCCGGTTTCCAATCATCAGGTTTCCTCTTTTCGAATTCACCCTCGGGATACAGATTATCTTCTGGTTTCTTTTGCTTTGGTCTTTCAGCGGGAACAAATTTAGCCTTTTCAGGACGTTCAAAGTCACCTTCAGGTTTAAGATTATCTGATTGTTTGATTGGTGTTCTACGCTCGGCTGGTCCCACTTTACTTGGTGTTGGTCTCTCGAACGTACCTTCTGGTTTTAAATTATCTTCTGGTTTTACGGGTTTCGTCCGTTCAGCTGGTTTCCAATCATCAGGCTTACGTTTTTCGAAATCACCCTCAGGATATAAATTATCTTCTGGTTTCTTCTGTTTAGGCCTTTCCGCGGGAACAAATTTAGTTTTTTCAGGACGATCAAAATCTCCTTCTGGTTTAAGATTATCATCGTGTTTAATTGGCGATGGTCTCTCTGCAGGTCTGAACTTTTGCCTTTCCGGACGATCAAAATCTCCTTCAGGGCGTAGATTATCGCCTGGTTTGATAGGCGACGGCCTTTCAGCCTTGCGATATTCGGGTCTTTCTGGGCGTTCAAAATCACCTTCTGGATAAAGGTTATCATCAGGTTTCTTTGGTTTAGTACGTTCGGCTGGTCTCCAATCATCTGGTTTGCGTTTCTCAAACTCTCCTTCTGGATACAGATTGTCTTCAGGTTTCTTTTGCTTGGGTCGTTCAGCAGGAACGAATTTGGTTTTTTCGGGTCTTTCAAAGTCACCTTCTGGTTTAAGATTATCATCATGTTTAATAGGAGATGGTCTATCGGCGGGTCTGAACTTTTGTCTTTCTGGACGATCAAAATCTCCTTCAGGGCGAAGATTGTCGCCAGGTTTGATTGGCGATGGCCTTTCAGCTTTGCGATATTCAGGACGTTCTGGTCGCTCAAAATCACCTTCAGGGTATAAGTTATCTTCAGGTTTTTTGGGCTTCGTACGTTCAGCTGGCCTCCAGTCATCCGGCTTGCGCTTTTCGAACTCTCCTTCTGGGTACAGATTATCTTCAGGTTTCTTTTGTTTGGGTCGCTCTGCTGGTACAAATTTAGATTTTTCTGGCCTTTCAAATTCGCCCTCTGGTTTAAGATTATCATCGTGTTTAATAGGAGATGGTCTATCAGCGGGTCTAAACTTCTGTCTTTCTGGACGCTCGAAATCTCCTTCTGGGCGAAGATTGTCGCCAGGTTTGATTGGCGATGGTCTTTCGGCTTTACGGTATTCGGGTCTTTCGGGTCGCTCAAAGTCACCTTCAGGGTATAGGTTATCATCAGGTCTTTTAGGTTTTTGACGTTCGGCTGGCCTCCAGTCATCCGGTTTACGTTTCTCAAATTCTCCTTCTGGATACAGATTATCCTCAGGTTTCTTTTGCTTGGGGCGTTCGGCAGGAATGAATTTAGTTTTTTCGGGTCTTTCAAAGTCACCTTCTGGTTTAAGATTATCATCATGTTTAATAGGAGATGGTCTATCAGCGGGTCTAAACTTCTGTCTTTCTGGACGCTCGAAATCTCCTTCTGGGCGAAGATTGTCGCCAGGTTTGATTGGCGATGGCCTTTCAGCTTTACGATATTCAGGTCTTTCGGGGCGCTCAAAGTCACCTTCGGGGTATAGGTTATCATCCGGTCTTTTAGGTTTTGGACGTTCGGCTGGCCTCCAGTCATCCGGTTTACGCTTCTCAAATTCTCCTTCTGGATACAGATTATCCTCAGGTTTCTTCTGCTTAGGGCGTTCGGCAGGAATAAACTTTGTTTTCTCTGGACGTTCAAAATCACCTTCCGGTTTTAGATTATCATCATGTTTAATAGGGGATGGTCTATCCGCAGGTCTAAACTTCTGCTTTTCAGGACGGTCAAAATCACCCTCGGGACGAAGATTATCGCCTGGTCTAATGGGAGATGGTCGTTCAGCTTTGCGATATTCTGGCCTTTCAGGGCGTTCAAAGTCACCTTCAGGGTATAAGTTATCATCAGGCCTTTTTGGTTTTGGACGTTCGGCTGGCCTCCAGTCATCAGGTTTACGTTTCTCAAATTCTCCTTCTGGATACAGATTATCCTCAGGTTTCTTCTGCTTGGGGCGTTCGGCAGGAACGAACTTAGTTTTTTCCGGTCTTTCAAAGTCACCTTCTGGTTTAAGATTATCATCATGTTTTATAGGAGAAGGTCTGTCTGCAGGTCTAAATTTCTGTCTTTCCGGACGCTCAAAGTCTCCTTCTGGACGAAGATTATCGCCAGGTTTGATAGGAGATGGTCTTTCAGCTTTTCTATATTCAGGCCTTTCTGGTCGTTCAAAGTCTCCTTCAGGATATAAATTATCATCAGGTCTCTTCGGTTTAGGACGTTCCGCCGGTCTCCAGTCATCTGGTTTGCGTTTTTCAAAATCGCCTTCTGGGTACAAATTATCTTCAGGTTTCTTTTGTTTTGGCCGTTCTGCTGGAACAAATTTGGTCTTTTCCGGTCGTTCAAAGTCACCCTCTGGTTTGAGGTTATCATCAGGTTTAATTGGTGATGGTCTATCTGCAGGCCTGAATTTTTGTCTTTCGGGACGTTCGAAATCACCTTCTGGTCGTAAATTATCGCCTGGCTTAATTGGAGACGGCCGTTCTCCTTTGCGGTATTCTGGCTTTTCTGGTCGTTGGAAGTCACCTTCTGGATATAGATTATCATCTGGTTTTTTCTGTTTGGGTCGTTCTGCTGGTCTCCAGTCATCTGGTTTGCGTTTTTCAAATTCTCCCTCGGGATATAAATTGTCTTCTGGTTTCTTAGGCTTTTGTCGCTCGGCGGGAATAAACTTCTGCCTTTCTGGTCGTTCGAAATCACCTTCAGGTTTCAAGTTATCTCCAGGTTTAATTGGTGAAGGTCGTTCTGCTGGTCGGAACTTCTGTCTCTCTGGTCGATCAAAGTCACCTTCTGGACGTAAATTATCTCCCGGTTTAATGGGTGATGGACGTTCACTGGGACGATAACTAGGTTTTTCTGGTCTTTCAAAGTCACCTTCGGGATATAAATTATCATCAGGTTTCTTTTGTTTAGGCCTTTCCGCCGGCTTCCACTCATCAGGTTTACGTTTTTCGAAATCACCTTCTGGATAGAGATTATCTTCGGGTTTCTTTTGTTTGGGACGTTCCGCTGGTTGGAATTTGGTTTTCTCGGGACGTTCGAAATCACCTTCGGGCTTCAAGTTATCTCCTGGTTTAATAGGGGATGGTCGGTCAGCTGGACGGAATTTCTGTTTCTCTGGACGTTCAAAATCACCTTCGGGTTTCAAATTATCTCCAGGTTTAATGGGCGATGGGCGTTCAGCTGGTCGGTAGCCTGGTTTATCGGGACGTTCGAAATCACCTTCAGGACGGAGATTATCCTCCGGTTTCTTTTGTTTGGGTCTTTCGGCTGGTTTAAATCCGGGTTTTTCCGGTCTCTCAAAATCACCTTCAGGGCGTAGATTATCTTCAGGCTTCTTTTGCTTAGGGCGTTCGGCGGGCACATATTTTTGTTTTTCGGGAGTTTCAAAATCGCCTTCTGGGCGTAGATTATCTTTTGGTTTTTTCTGCTTAGGACGTTCTGTGAGCTTAGGTGTGTAGTCATCGTGCGATTTCGGTTTACCTTCAAACGGACCCTCTGGTCTTAGATTGTCGCGATGGATAATAACCGTTTGTCTAACATCCTTATCATCGAAGGTTTTGTACACTTCCTGTGTGGTGGTTGTGGTTTCTGTGTGTTGGGTGGAATAAAATTTGTCTATGTCGTCCTTAGTCCAGGTGCGGCGGCGACGAGGTTCGAGGGGGGTAACTTTTTCAGTAAATTCGACGTTGGTGGACGTGTCAAAGGTCATGTCACCTTCTACGGTGAGGTTATCTTGACGTTTCTTTACGATCGTGGTACGTTCCACGTTGGTATAATCGATGAATTCTGATTTATTGGTAGTGTCTGTAATGAAATCTCCTTCAATTTTGGTCCAGGTGTTGCGCCTGATTGGACTAGCTTTATCAACTGGTTCACCTGTGAAGGCAGTTCTTGAAGTAGTTTCATCTAAAGATTAAAAAAAAATATTATTATAAAAATAACAGTTTTATAATTTAATTAAATGCATTGTTATAATTTTTTAATCATGAAATAAATACACTGACTTGAAAAATTCACTATGTTTTAACCACAAATAATTATTGTAAAATTAAACAGTGAATTTTTCAATTCAGTGTAAGTATGGATTACCACGTAGTAACGGTCGTTCCATGAAATAAATATTCATTTTGAGCAAATGGAAAATTTAAATTTTGTTTGAATTCTATTTGCAAGATAGGAAGTTTAAATAAATTCAAGATGAAATGTAATATATATTAAGAGATTAATGAGTTAAAAAATGTATAAATACCTATAAATTCTCCAGTCATTACCAAATTATCTTCACGGCGAGTGATATCAGCGCGATCGCCTCGGATTAATCTATAATCATCAATAATGGTCCTGCTACCAGTAAATTCACCTTCAGGTTTTAAATTATCCTGAGGTTTCTTTGCGACTGGTCTCTCTCCGGGCGCGTACTTTTGCGGCTCGGGTCGTTCGAAATCGCCTTCGGGTTTTAAGTTATCTTTCGGTTTCTTCTGCTGTGGTCGTTCAGCGGGCTTCCACTTATCAGGTTCGGGAATTTCGAAATTACCTTCGGGCTTCAAGTTGTCTTGTGGTTTCTTCGGCGTAGGACGTTCAGCCGGGCGCCATTTCTCTGGAGTGCGCTTATCGAAATCACCTTCCGGACGAAGATTGTCTTCCGGTTTCTTTACAGGTGCGCGATCCCCCGGTTGCCATTCTTGCGGTTTACGTTTTTCGAAATCACCTTCTGGTTTTAAATTATCCTCAGGTTTCTTGACGGGTGCGCGATCTCCGGGCTGCCAGTCCTGCGGCTTCCTCTTTTCAAATTCGCCCTCTGGTTTTAGGTTGTCTTCGGGTTTTTTGACGGGGGCGCGATCGCCCGGCTTCCATTCGTCGGGTTTGCGCCTTTCGAAATCACCCTCGGGCCTCAGGTTGTCTTCGGGCTTCTTGGGTTTCGGCCTCTCGCCGGGCTGCCACTTTTCTGGGGTGCGCTTCTCGAATTCGCCTTCTGGCTTTAGGTTGTCCTGGGGTTTCTTCACCGGACTGCGCTCGCCCGGCTTCCATTCCTCTGGCCGTCTCTTCTCGAACTCTCCTTCCGGTTTCAGGTTATCCTGAGGAATCTTGATTGGCGCACGTTCGCCTTTCGTCGCGTTGTATTCGTCCTTCGGTTTGCCGATGAACGGACCGTCCATGTGAAGGTGATCGTCATAGTTGTCGGGATTGTGTGGACAGCTGTGGCGACTGTAAAATTTAAAAGAAAAGTAATTATTCAGTAACTTAACTTGAGAAATGAAAAAATTAAGGTTAAATGGTTCAAACAAATAATCAGTAGTAGTGTCAACAAAAATTATGTGCTTCCAAGATTTCAAATCGTTTTCAATTGTTTTTGATAAAATTTCAAATAATTTAAGCTGTCTTGTTTTTTGGTTTATTTAACTGAACATAATCTTAACCTAGCGCCTATTTTCCCGCTTAAACACCAGCGTACTCTTGACCTACCTCAACGTATAATTTGTTTGGGCGGGTCAGGAGTACGAGAGGTCATTGCATTATTCGTTGAGGTAGGTCAAGAGTACGATAGAATTAGTAATAATCAAGTTTATAAGGTTAGGTTAATATTATGTTTATTACAATTTAATATTTTTAAAGTTGTAAAACGTAAATAAACATAATATTATTGCAAATTTTAATAGATTTATTCAAACAAATTTTTGATGATGTTTTACTGATTGGAGGGTGGGATAGAGGCCACCCACCCACCCTACATATACACATAAACTTTAATTCCTTAACGTCTTGCGGTTTCCAATAAAATTAGTTACAAAACTTTTGAATAAAAAAAAAATTAAAAAAGTAATATTTTTGAGTAAGTAAATTAGTAAAAATTTGATGCATGGTGGGTGGGCAGATTTTAAATCTAAATTAGATAAGATTAGCTATAGAAAATCATTTATATTTAAACTTAAATTTTGATTTTGTTTTATTTTTTACTACATAAAGGGTTACATTGTTTTTAGCAGCAAAATCGTCAACGATTAGTATTTAAAGTTAGGTATATATGTAGGGTGGGTGGGTGGCCTCAATCCCACCCGCCAATCAGTAAAACATAAGCGAGGGTTTTAGTTAAAATTTGTAAAATATAAATAAAGACAAATTAATTGCAATGTTTAGAGATTTATTCATACAAATTATTCAAATAATTTTTGATGATGTTTTACTGATTGGAGGGTGGAATAGAGGACACCCACCCACCCTACATATACACATACATTTCAATTACTAATCGTCTCGCGGTTTGGAGTAACATTAATTACAAATATTTTGAATAAAAAATAAATTCAAAAGATAAAATTTTTGAGTGAGTAAATTAATAAAATTTTTATGCATGATGGGTGGGCAGACTTTAAATCTAAATTAGATAAGATTAGCCATAGAAAGTCATTTATATTTAAACTTAAATTTTGATTTTGTTTTACTTTTTATTTCATAAAGAGTTTTATTGTTTTTAGCAGCAAAATCATCAACGATTAGCAATTAAAGTTATCATGTATATGTAGGGTGGGTGGGTGGCCTCTATCCCACCCTCCAATCAGTAAAACATAAGCGAGGGTTTTAATTAAAGTTGTAAAATATAAATAAACACTATATAATTGCAATTTTTAGAGGTTTATTCATACACATTTTTCAAATAATATTTGATGATGTTTTACTGATTGGAGGGTGGGATAGGGGCCACCCACCCACCCTACATATACATTTAAATTTCAATTACTGATCGTCTCGCGGTTTGAAGTTGAGTTAATTACAATTTTTTGGAATAAAAAATTAATTCAAAAGGTAGAATTTTTGAATGAATAAATTAATAAAATTTTTATGCATGATGGTTGGGCAGGCTTCAAATCTAAATTAGATAAGACTAGCTGTAGAAAGTCATTTATATTTAAACTTAAATTTTGATTTTGTTTTATTTTTCTATTACATAAAGGGTTTTATTATTTTTAGCAGTAAAATCATCAACGATTAGCAATTAAAATTATCATGTATATGTAGGGTGGGTGGGGGGCCTCTATCCACCCTCCAATCAGTAAAATATAAGCGAGGGTTTTAGTTAAAAGTTTAGAATATAAATAAAGACAAAATAATTGCAATTTTTAGAGGTTTATTCATACACATTTTTCAAATAACCCTTGATGATGTTTTACTGATTGGAGGGTGGGATAGAGGCCACCCACCCACCCTACATATACATATAAATTTCAAATACTGATCGTCTCACGGTTTGCAGTTAAATTAATTACAAAAATTTTTAAATAAAAAATAAATTCAAAAGATAGAATTTTTCAATGAATAAATTAATAAAATTTTTATGTAAAATGGGTGGGCAGACTTTAAATCTAAATTAGGTAAGATTAGCTATACAAAGTCATTTATATTTAAACTTAAATTTTGATTTTATTTTATTTTTTATTACATAAAGGTTTTTCTTGTTTTTAGTAGCAAAATCATCAACGATTAGTAATTAAAATAATTATTTATATGTAGGGTGGGTGGGTGGTCTCTATTCCACCCTCCAATCAGTAAAACATAAGCGAGGGTTTTAGTTAAAAGTTGTAAATTATAAATAAATGCAAAATAATTGCAATTTTTAGAAGTTTATTCAAACAAATTTTTCAAATAATATTTGATGATGTTTTACTGATTGGAGGGTGGGATAGAAGCCACCAACCACCCTACATATACATATAAATTTGAATTGCTGATCGTTTTGCGGTTTCCAATAAAATTAATTACAAAGTTTTTGAATAAAAATGAAATTTAAAAGGTAAAATTTTTTAGTAAGTAAATTAGTAAAAATTTGATTAATGGTGGGTGGGCAGATTTTGAATCTAAATTAGATAAGATTAGCTATAGAAAATCATTTATATTTAAACTTAAATTTTGATTTTGTTTTATTTACATAAAAGGTTTTATTATTTTTAGCAGACAAATCATCAACGATTTGCAATTAAAGTTATCATGTATTAGTAGGGTAGGTGGGTGGCCTCTATCCCACCCTCCAATCAGTAAAACATAAGCGAGGATTTTAGTTAAAAGTTGTAAAATATAAATAAACGCAAAATAATTGCAATTTTTAGAGGTTTATTCATACACATTTTCTAAATAATATTTGATGATGTTTTACTGATTGGAGGGTAGGATAGAGGCCACCCACCCACCCTACATATACATATAAACTTTAATTCCTTATCGTCTTGCAGTTTCCAATAAAATTAATTACAAAACTTAGTGAATAAAAAAGAAATTCAAAAGGTATAATTTTTGAGTGAAAAAATTAGTAAACATTTGATGCATGGTGGGTGGGCAGATTTTAAATCTTAATTAGATAAGATTAGCTATAGAAAATCATTTGTATTTAAACTTAAATTTTGATTTTGTTTTATTTTTTACTACATAAAGGGTTACATTGTTTTTAGCAGCAAAATCGTCAACGATTAGTATTTAAAGTTATCATGTATATGTAGGGTGGGTGGGTGGCCTCTATCCCACCCTTCAATCAGTAAAACATAAGCGAGGGTTTTAGTTAAAAGCTGTAAAATATAAATAAACACAAAATAATTGCAATTTTTAAAGGTTTATTCATACACATTTTTCAAATAATATTTGATGATGTTTTACTGATTGGAGGGTAGGATAGAGGCCACCCACCCACCCTACATATACATATAAACTTTAATTCCTTATCGTCTTGCAGTTTCCAATAAAATTAATTACAAAACTTAGTGAATAAAAAAGAAATTCAAAAGGTATAATTTTTGAGTGAAAAAATTAGTAAACATTTGATGCATGATGGGTGGGCAGACTTTAAATCTAGAAGGTTTTATGCTTTTTAAGCAGCAAAATTATCAACGATTAGTATTTAAAGTTTTCATGTATATGTAGGGTGGGTGGGTGGCCTCTATCCCACCACCCAATCAGTAAAACATAAGCGAGGGTTTTAATTAAAAGTTGTAAAATGTAAAGAAACATAAAAAGTGGTGATGTGGTCATCATAAAAAAATAGTAATATATTCTATATAGAGAAAGTAAAAATCTCCGTTCTTAAGAATACTTGAAAACTATACATAAACATATATACATTAACATAAAAAGTTTCATTAGCACCCCTTTCAAATATTACTGCTTATAATTTGTTCTTGATGATTAATTTTAATACTTTTAGGTATAATAAAAGTGAAAAAAAAACTCTACATATCTCAAACAATCAACAGGTAATCTATAAATGCTTAACATTTTTTATGATATTGCTTTCATTATAATCAAAGAAGACAAACCATTTAATAAATTATTAATGTGTCAATTTTATATTTCCTGGAATTTCCTTCACAAATCGATATTATCAATATTAAATTGGTTATGACGTTGACTTGTTTATTAATAAGTAAATATAAGTATATATTCAGAAAATATCAAGCAAGGTTAGTTTAGGAGTTTACGTGAAATAACACATTTGTTTAAACATATAATATAACAAATAATAATTGTTCGAAATGCTTTCGCGATTTACAAATTATTACTAAATTTTCTTACAACTTAAAGGACTTTAATATATTTTATCATTAACAAATAAGTGAAGTTTTATTTGTTTAATTTTTTAATAGATGTATGGAATTGAAAGATTAATATTTACAAAAGGAATGTGAACTTTTTTTTATTAATAAGGTGAATTAATATATCTAAAATATTAGAAATAAGAAACGTGGTTTGTAGATAAAGTATTTAATCTCTAATAGAAAATGTGTTATATTTAATTATTTTCTACAAATTATTCCTCGTATTTTCTAATGCTTATTTATAATAATAGGAGTTCGTATTGATTTCGGTAATACCATGTACCAAATTATGGTTAATAGTTGCTTGTGCTACTCTACAGCTCATTATATAACGTCTTGTACTAAGTGAGCTAATTTATTTTTGATGTGATAAGCGTTCAATCGATAATCAATACTTTGGGATATTCTTTGAATGGCTTATTAATTGATTTGTTGATCGTGTGAAATTATGCAGTGCAATAAATTGGCGCAGAAATAAATTATGCAGGATGTCTAAGAATTTCTCAAGTTTTATTAGTCTGGCATTGTAAGTTAATAATAAATAACACCACAGAAATTAATACTGATACAGTAATAATGATATAATAAACCTTTTTTTAAAAACCATTAGCAATCGTCACGGAAATTTCGTTTCATAACTTAGATAAATCACCATCTGAAATCTGGTCCAATTTCTTTTTATAATGTTCGAAACGTGTGGATAAAATATTCAGGGCACATTTAATAGTTTACTACATAACAATTATATAAAAAAAACAATTATAAGACTATTTGTTTGGATGGTATCTTTGTTATACATGCTGAATATTAATAAAAACACTTTTAACTTTTGTTTGTATTAATATAGTGTTATACAAACGAAAGTTTAAAGTATTTTAATTAATTATAAGACTACTTTACATGTTAAGATTGCTTGAAATTTAAAATAAAACAATTATTTCAATGTGTTATGGAGTTTCATCATGTATCCGTCTCGTTAATTTAATATCTTACTAGAAATGCATTTAAAAAAGTACTAGAAATTATTAGGTTATCCAAAAATTATCTAAAATGTACAATAGTGAATTACAATTATATATTTTATGTTATATCCTGCATTACATAGATAAAATCTAATGGCACTAACAGTGTTATAACTACTGATAATCACTCTATTAACACTTCAGTTAAAATACAACAGATGCATTTTATGTTCGTGTTGCAGTAACATTTAATCTGTAAATTCCTCTTTTATGATCACATTGCGGTGAATAACAGAATGCGGCGGTAATTAAAATCGTGCATTTCGTTCCAAGTTAAAAGACTACGTACAATCATGGGAAAATGATAATCACCTCTTCCTCCTCCGTTTTGCGGGTTTATTCCGACGTGCTCGCAGATTCATATATATTTTCGAAACGATTAAAACAACGTACACGAGACAATTCGCGTTTCGCACTTAACATCTACCTTTATTTAATCATCTCCATTCAGCGAATGGATCAATTATGTACACTCATCAATGGATTTTATAGAAGGGTTAATTACCGAATGTATTGTGGCCCGGAAAAATGAAAACACGTGCTTGTAATATTGGGTGTTTCGCACGGATATATTCCAGACAATGGGGGGTAGGTTATAGCGTCGCGACGCCGGCCGCAGCACCGGCATTACTGCTGAATCGTTTCGGACGTCGGCGCGTGCCCCAGTGCCCCACTAATAGCCCCGACCGTGCCGATTGGGGCGCCCTTTAAGGATACCCTTTTTCCCTAGGATATACCCTTGCTTACTGCGAGTATATCGACTTTTTGTGTTGGAATTTATTTTAAAATTGAGGACACGTCTTGAATTAGGACCTCGGCCGCACGTAAGGGCCACTTATTGCCGATAAAGTCTACCCTAGTGTATCGTTTGATGTATTATTCAATGATTTATCTTTAAAATTATTAAAGTAGCATTATTGATGTGTGCAAATTTGATAAGAAATAATACACAATAATAAATTTCAATCATTTATTTTTTCGGAACTTTGAGAGACTAATTCCGGCTTAACTTAAACTTTTGGATATAGACAAGTTTTGTTAAGTCTTGAGAATCCATTCTAATCCATTTCCTCACATTAATGAAACACCCTGTATAAATTATCGCTAATCTTTGTGGTATCTATTTTTAAGTTTCATATATACTTCTACTAATTACAATATTTTACTTTCAACATTCAATCAATTACAACATTTTTCGCTGATATGAAACTATTTTAATGATGTATTCAATTAATTACAAAACGCTTTATAAGCAATTTCTCCAGAAATCAATGTCTGAGCGGAAAGGGTTATAAGTTCAGGGGGAGTATACGCAGTCACTAAATTGAATATACTATGATACAACTATTAATTTCCCCATAGAAAATTGTTCCCACGTATTCGTACCATTCACAAATTACTACGCCTACGATGCGGCAGTACGTTGAAAAGGGTCATAACCCTTTACACCATTCGTTGACCCTTCTTTAAGGTTTACGCGAAATTCTTAAATATTTATACAAATACAACAAAACAGAGAATTTATCTATAATTAAGAATTCATAATTCAATGGTGGATATATTGCGACACCACAAATTAGGAAAATAATTGTCTTAAAAGAAGAAAAAATAATTCAATAATATTATTTTTTAAGCGACTTTTCATGTATTTTATCATAAAAAGTTGGCATAATGTATCGTACTTTGTAAATCTAGACTTACTTGAAAAATATACATTATTAGTTAATCTATATTAACATTTTTGTTGTTTGTACTAAAGAGACAAAAAATACTAAATATAATCAACTTTACCTATTTGTCTATTACTTTTAAAATATGTTCTGTTATAATTAATTTTAACATTCTTATATTTTCTTCATAGATCATCCTTGGGTTGGTTATTTGGAAGAAATACTATTCAGTCATAATTAAAGATTTAGTCTACTAATATTTTATTCGAGCCTTGTTTGAAATAGAAATTTCCTTTCAAGATTTACTTGTTTTCATTATTATAAAAGGGCGTTCACCTTTTTTATCGAAGCGTACGCATTTAAATTAACACATTGCTAATGTTGAAGTCACCAATAATGGAAAAATAACACGTACAATTTTATCATGCTGATGATATTGATGATATTACGTGTTCGATTATTAAGCGTGATTCTGTTTACATAATACAAGCCCGGCAATGACATATAATTTTTCGTTGAAATGATGGATGCTGTTCTAATTATAGTACAACATTTTCATGCAGAATGCGATGGACTTGATTTGAATAATCTGAACAATCTAATTGTTGCGTCCATGACACGTATCCGGTTTCAGAATGTAGTATTTTTCGCGCTTTGCTTCTGTTCAGGCCATTAATACCCACGAAACAAGCTAATAAAGCCGACGCTCAATTAATAATTACAGTGATTAAAGTTAGAGGTCTTATGTAGCATTTGTTAAACATATTGGATAATCCACAGTTTTTGAAATTTGAAAGCTGAAAAATATTTTACTTATTATTAATTAGATATAATATTTTTAATTTTTTTGAATTTATTCACGTTATTATGTCTAACATCTTCATTGCAATAATTTCGAACATCGCACATTGAATATAAATTCTATTGCCATTATTAAACTGTAAAACATCGATTATGATTACGTCGGGGGATTACGATCAAATAAAAGCACCTAATGACAAGCAATGGATTAAATGAGTGAATTAGGCCTTGTTCAGCAATCACGAGCAGCGCGAAGGCGACGGATAAAGAGGAAATTTGTAGTCTTTATTCGCCCACGCACGCGACCAGTGCTGCAAAATAAACGGATTAACAATTGATCGAGGTACTGCAGTGTTAACCGACGATGAGGAGTGTTTGCAGAAGTCAGATCTAAAACTGACCTGAATTTCACACCGTTCGGAAATAATCTTTGCACGTTAGAAACTCATCACATTGAATATTAAATGTATTAGTTTGCGAAATTAGTTTTGCATCCTTGACACCGAAACACGATTTTTTTGTAGTAATAGGAATAGATTTTCAACACTAATAGTAATAATAGCACAACTTGAAAATCGCTATAACTCCCTTATTTGAAGAACTATTTAAAAAAAGCCAACATGTTTCAAAAGTAGCTTTCGGCTCTCTAAAACATTTGTATTGTAACCGAATAAACACTTTTTTTTGGATAGATTGAAAAAAATGTTTAGGACAAACTTTGTAGTAGGTAGCATAAGGATTTTATAAATGTTTTACTTTAAAAAATCGTGTGGTTATCAAAATATTTTGTTTTGAAATTTTTGAACGGTCGCCATTTTGTTATTTGAAACAATAAAAAATAATTATAAATACAGATGTTTTAGAGAGACGAAAGCTACTTTTGAAACTTTTTGTTTTTTTAAAATAGTCCTTGAAATATGGGAGTTTTAGTGATTTTTAGAAAAACAAAAGAACTACAATAATTTCGAACCGGAGCATCAAATCACAAATAGGAACTAAGTAAAGTTGTTTGTTTTAAGTTCTAACTGTCATTTTCGGGTATTGGAAAAAACAAGGGATAAACACTCAAAAAATACTATTCAAAAGAACATATAAGTCATGAAAAATAATAATAATTGCCAAAATAATTGTCACAAAGTTTTTTTTTAAGTTTACAAACAAAAAATAATTAACAAAAGTTACGGTTCGTTTTCTATTTATCAATTTGTTTGGATTTTCAACAGTAATCTGAAAACTTCTTTCGATAATTAAAATTGTTTTTCTGAAAAAAAAGATTTTAAAAATAAAAACAAATCTGCAAACAGATTTATGAATTATTTAAAAATTCTTAAAAATATAATAATTGTCGAAATCAAAGAGATTCGCGTTAGAAAAATTGGTTACTGTTAGGAAAATATTTATAAATTTTCGAAAGGAACAATTTAAATTATAAACAAGAATTATGGACTTAAAAATATTATAAAAATTAAATACAAATATATATTATTTATTATTGTAGCGTACTCTTGACCTATCCCAATACATTATACATTATCCTAGCGTACTCTTAACCTATCACAATAAATTAGTAATTACCCTAAGGTATTTTTGACATAGTCTAATAAATTATTTATTTTTCTGGTGTACTCTTGACCTACCCCAATAAATTAATCATTGCCCTATCATACTCTTGATCTAGGCCAAAATTTTCATTCCCTAGCCTAACATATGAAAATTCTACAATTTGAAAAATACCAAAAAATCAACAATTGTTAAATATAATAGAATTTAAAGAATATATAACAATTGATAATTATGAGAAACGTAGAAATTTATACAAAACATTTGAACTAAACAAATTATTAAAGAAAAAATCAGATTAACAATAAAAAAACTGTGCCAAAATAATTATCGAAAACGTAAAGAAAGTGTGAAAACAGTTTATTATACACAAAAATCACAGTACTTTTTTTTCTTGATTTTGAATCGTTTTGTCAATAATCTAAAAACTTCTTTTGAAGATTATTGAAAATTTTTGTTCTGAAAAATAGTTATTTCAGAAATTAAAAGCAAAGCGTTAAAACCCTGCAAACTGTTGAGATTTATGAATTGTCAGAAAAATTGAACTGACTTAGAAATGTTATTAAAATATAAATAAATTATTTACAGTTTTAGCAAACTTTTGGCCTACACAATCCCAGAGTATTCTTAACCTATCACAATAAATTAATCATTACCCTAACGTACTCTTGACCTAGTCAAATAAAGTATTCATTGTTGTTGCGTACTTTTGGCCTACCGCAATAAATTATTCATTGCCCTAACGTACTCTTGACTTACCCTAATAAATTCTTTATTTTCCTGGCGAACTTTTAACCTACTCGAATAAATTCATCATTGTCCTACCGTACTATTGACCTAGGCTAACAAATTATTAATTGTGCTGGCGTACCCTTGATCTACCACAATAAATTAATCATTTTTTTTAATTGAAGAAAGGTTCTAAGTATTTTAATCAAAATTATTTTTTCTTCATTTCGATTTGTTTTTGTTATTTTCAAAAGTTACCTTAAAACATTTTTGATGATTATTCAAAATAATTTCTTAAAAACATAATTATTTTAGAAATATAAACAAATCATTATCATCCTGCAAACAATTAAAAACAATTGAGGTTTAGAAAGCAACATTAAGGACATTGTTTGAAAAAATAAGGCAGATATAATTGTCAAAAAGAACGTAAATTCCAAAAATAATATTTAAAACCACTTAAAAATATCATATAAAAATACATTCAAATTACAATTTATTATTTAAAATAACTTTTAAAAAGAACAAAAAAATATTAATCATTTTAAAGAATAGTAGAAAGTGCTTAAAGCAAAACAATTGAAAAATATTTAAAAAAGACAGTCGACAATTGTCAAAAACAGTAGATTTCAAAATATATATAAATTGAATAGTTGAGGCTGTTAGTTGTTGAAAGTTCATTTCTAATCACTTTGGTAAATTTTTGTAAATGGTATTTCATTTACGAAAATTTACCATAGTGATATATATAGATTGGTTTGCGATGGAGGCTTTTACTTCGTTATACATCAATAATCATAAATTAAACACAATTTTTACTTTATATAACTGAAATTTAATTGTTTTAATAAGATTTCAGTTATACAAACAAAGTAAAAAATGTGTTTAATTTATATATAACAATGGGAAATTATCAGAAACGTAGAATTTTATAGGAAACATTTGAAATAAAAACAAAACAACAATTGAAAAACAAGTTATACGATAAATTAAATTTCTCACTTAAAAACATTTTTGTATTAATTCGATTGTTGATTAATATTACCAAGTGTTTTAATTAAAAATCGAATTAACAAGTTAAACATTCAAAAAGACTCAAAAACATTATTGTAAAAATATAATTCAGAATAAATTATTGAAAAACAATAATCGACAACTGTTGAGAAAATTAGGTAAGAACATAAGAAAATAATGATGAATTTTTTTATATATTTGCCAGAAATGTAAGGATTTATTTAAACACTTGAAAGTTCACAAAAAAACGCTGTTTTTTTCATTACACCGAAAATTGTTGGGTTATTCTCAACATGTATATAAAAACTTTATTTGAAAATTATTTAAAATTGTTGTTAGTAAATAAATCTTTAAAAAACAAAGACAATTAATAATTATCAGTCTTAAAGACCTACGGTCGATAGTCATGAAGAAGAAAAAGACGAAGAATCATAAAAATATTATTGTTATAATTCTATATCTTCAATAAAGATATAGAATTTTTTTGAGATATTTAAATTCAATAAAGATGTTTCTCTATCTAATTATTATCCTACAAACAGTTAAAGTCATTGAGATTGATGGAGGTACATTTGAATAGACAACTGCCAAAAACAAAAAAAGAAAATAAATTGATAATTGCTAAAAAAAATCTAATTATTCTTAAGAAGGTTTTCAACTTTAGTAAGAAAACTTCAGTTTATTTTTGGTCATATTTTTTGCCTATTACTAATAAACTTTAGGAGTTAAATAAAATTTATATAAGAAGTAATTGTAAAAAATCAAAAATTGGGCAAATTGTTAATAATAGCCTTTTTCCGTAAGCGTCATAATTTTCTAGAAAAATGTAAGGAAATTATATATGAAATGATGCACACATCACCATATTTTTATGTTTCTTTACATTTTACAACCTTTAGTTAAAACCCTCGCTTATGTTTTACTGATTGGAGGGTGGGATAGAGGCCACCCACCCACCCTACATATAGATGATAACTTTAAGTACTAATCGTTGATGATTTTGCTGCTTAAAAAACCACGAAACCTTGTATGTAATAAAAAATAAAGCACAATCCAAATTTAAGTTTAAATATAAATGAACTTCTATAGCTAATCTTTTTTAAGCTTGATTTAAAGCCTTTCCACCTATAATGTATATAATTTTTATTAATTTACACAGTCAAAAATTTTACTTTGTCAATTTTCTTTTATTCAAATTTTGTAATTCAAATTATTGCAAGCCGCGAGGCGATCAGTAATTAAAGTTAATATGTATATATGGGGTGGGTGGGTGGCCTCTAACCCACCCTCCTATCAGTAAAACATAAGCGATGGTTTTAATTAAAAGTTGGAAAACGTAAATAAACATAACATTACTGCAAAGATTTTATAGATTATGTATTATGTTTGTATTTTTAAGTTTACAAACAAAAAACTACCCATATAGGTCACTATTCTCCTTTCTTTATTTTGAATTGTTTTGATTTTTAACAATAATCTGTAAGCAAGAACAATTCAAAACATGGCAAGTGTCGAAAACAATCAAAAGAAAAACATTATATCAATAAAGAAAAACAATTGATAATCGACAAAAACGTAGGTTTTCGGAAAGAAAGGTGGAATTACGATTTTTTTTCAAAATTACCTTAAAACCTTTTTGGTGATTATTTAAAAATTATTCCTGAAAATAATTATTTAAAAAATATAAACAAATCATTATTATCAGAAACAATTGAGATATGTAGAGGAACATTTCAAAAATTATTTGAATAAAGAATAGTTGATAATAATAATAATTTAATTTTATAATAATAATATTTATAATAATAATAATAATAATAATAATAATAATATTTATTAACGGAAAATCCATTTTACAGAAAAATAATGCAGAGATTAACGTAAAACCATTGACATTTGTCTAAAAAAATGTAATATTTAAAACGACTTAAAAATATAGATGTATATTTAATTTACAGTGGTCGAACAGAATTTTTTAAAAAATATTGAAAATTTAAAAGGACACCTTAGATTGTTAAAAAAATAATTAAAAAAAGTATTGAATCGTCAGATTTTTTAAAATAGTAGATTTAAAAATAATATGTAACAATTAGCAATTATCATAAACGTTAAAACTTCACAAACAAAAGACACCTGTTTGTTTGTTTGTGTTTGTTTTAATTTTTTTAAACACGTACAACAGTAAATAATTTATTTATATTTACATTTTAATAATATTTCTAAGTCACTTCAATTTTCCTGACAATTGCCAATTATTTTTATTCTTTATTCAAGAATTTTTAAATGTTCCTTCATAAATCTAAATTGTTTGCAGGTTCTTAACGCTTAAT
Organism: Ontholestes murinus; assembly: GCA_963969525.1. Classification (NCBI taxonomy): domain Eukaryota; kingdom Metazoa; phylum Arthropoda; class Insecta; order Coleoptera; family Staphylinidae; genus Ontholestes; species Ontholestes murinus. The sequence goes on from OZ018396.1 coordinate 60,419,451, forward strand.
TTTTATTTCTGAAATATTTTAAAATAATCATCAAAAGAAGTTTTGAGATTATTATCAAAACGATTCAAAATAGAGAAAAAATAAACAGTGACGTTTGTGTAAAAAACTGTTTTCACACTTCCTTTGCGAATTATTTTGACTCTATTGTTTACAACATTTTTTGATAATTAACAAAAAATTTCAAAAAAAAAAATGTGAAATTTCAAACATTTTCAACAGCTTAAATCTTAAAACTATTTAAAATATATTTATTTTAGAAATACAAACAAATTATTACTATCTTGCAAACGAATAAAAACAATTGAGATTTAAAAACGAACAATTTTAAAATTCTTATAAAATTCTCTAATAGCTAATAATACAGAGATTAGCGTAAAACAATTGATAATTGTCAAAAAGAATTGTAAATTCCTAAAATAATATTTAAGACGACTTGAAAATATTAATAAAAAATATATATTTAATTCACAGTTTTGAAAATATTACGATTCAAAAGACAAAAAAAAAAATTGATAATTTTAAAGGACAATTAAAATTATAAAATAAACAATTGAAAAAATAACAATCTACCTTTTTTTAATGGTAAACTTAAATATATTTAAAAATTGGAAATAATCAGAAACGTAAAAGTTCATAGCAACATTTGAAATTGACAACCAACTTAAAAACAATATTTTTAAAATACAATTAAGAAAATAAATGATATTGAAAAACAAGAGTGTTTATAGCCTTAAACAAACAATCGATAACTGTTGAAAACAATAAGAAATGAATATGAACATGCAAATTAGTGAAACACTTTTTTATAATTATCAAAAACGTAGAGAATTAATTTTAAAAAAACATTTAAAAGTTCACAAATAAGATAACTGTTTTTGTTCATTTCTAATTGTTTTGGTTATTTTTAATAACAATCTTAAAACTTCTATTCGTGATTATTTGAAATTGTTTTCAAAAAAATATTATTTTGAAAACAAAAACAATTAATCATTATCCTGCAAACAGTTAACAAGTTACTGTTATTCTTTTTTTCATTTCGAATTGTTTTTGGTTATTTTCAACAGTTCGTTAACGAAAAACAATTGATAATTGTCAAAATCGTAGACATTCCTTAAAAATTATTTATTTATTCATTTACATATCTTTCGTTAAATAATACACACAAAAACAAATTATTTAAATCTTTACATAAAATTTTCGCCGAAAGATCTCAAAAAAAGCAGTTGACGAAGAAGTCAGGAATAACATTTTAAGAGGCCGAGAAGATATTGATTGTTTTAAAGAATAGTAGAGATATTTAAAAAAAAATTAAAAATCGAATATTTTAAAAAATAGTAGGTTTAAAAAATATATATATAAGAGTTGGAAATGATCAGAAACATAGAAGTTAGTAGTTTTTAAAATGTAAATTACAAAAAAAATTAACAAAAATGTTAAACATTAAAAAAAGCTTTTTTGTAAAAATATATTTAGGAACATAACTATTGAACAACAACGAATAAACGCTCCAAAAAACAATTGACAATTGGTTAAAACAATAATAATAATAATAATAATATAGGGAAATAATATATGAAATTTCATGAGAAACAATTTTTTTTCGAATTATTTTGGTTATTTTCAAGAAATCTAATAGATTTTTTTAATGATTATTTAATAATAATAAACATCTTTATTTACAGAAAAAAATAATAATTCCCATGTAATTAACAATAATAGGTGACAATATTTTTTTTCTGTCCATCGGCTATCGAAATGCGGTCTTTCAGCCTTGGTTATTTAAAATTGTTGAAAAAAAAACAATTATTATCTCTCAAAGAATATGAAAATAAAAGTTTTTCTTTAAAAATAATTATTTTATTAAACAATTAAAAACAATTGAGATTTGTGAAGAACAGTTAACATTTAATTTTATGAGAAAAAAGAATAATTGTTAATAAGGTAGAGATTAGCATAAGAACAATTGGCAATTGGCAAAAATGTGTGTAAGTGCTTAACAAATAATTGAAATTCAAAAAAAAATGGATTTTCTACTATACTTATTTCTATGAAAATTAAAGTATTTTTTAAAATACATTCTTCAAGAAATTTTGATGAAATGTTTAAGAATTTTTGTAGAGGTAAGATGGAAATTATTTATAATTGGTTTTTATATTATTATCGATAATAATATAATTTTTTTTACAGAAAATTTTTAGTATTTTTTATTAAAAAGTTTTCAATTGCTATTTTTTTGTAATATTTCATTCTTAAGAATGCTTTCACCTTGTTTTTTTTTATGGAGTTTCAACTATTTATTAGTTTCGAATATTTCTTCTACTTTTAACTGTTTTGAAATAATACTAAATTTATTAAAATATATTTAAATATATTGTTTTTTTCAAATTTTTCAAAATTTGTGTTGGTAATATGCTTTTTTGGGTCAAAATACATTCACCATGAAGTTCAAAGAAAAAAAAATAGTTCTTTTTTGAGAAATGTTTTAGTATTCTTATTTCTATGAATTTTTAAATTGTTTTTCTTTAATAAATAGTTAAATACATAGTGTGTAATAGGTAAGTATTTAAGAAATTTTGTGAAGGTAAGATGGAAATGTTTATTAGACTTTAACTTTATTGCTAGAAATATACATCTATGTTTTTCATAATGAATTATTTTTTCTTATAAAGGGTACAACTGATGGATGAAAAGAGGGAAAAGGGTAGAAGTGGTTTTGTTATAAATCTAGATGGTGGCAAGCTCTCTATTATAGGTGGTGACATTTTATGTTAAACCCACTAGAAAAAATTGGACGAAATGCATAGATCTGATATACGAGGAATGGTAGGAAAGTATTACTCGTTTGAACGGTGCGGAGCGCTGGCGAATAGAGTAGCTAATATGTTCAGCTGTGTAAAGTTACTGTTTATGTGAGTATTTATAATGTTCTAGCAAATGAAGAACGTTGCCAGTTGTGATTAGATTTATCAGCTCACAAATTATGCCATTTTGCGTTATTCATTGATAATTGAAGGAAGGATGGAGAAAAACAAAACTCAAGGACTTCTTGACAAGAAAGAAAGATCACGTATACACTGGAGGTGGAGGATTATGAAGCTGGGATACAAAACTCGTCACATGTTAATTAGAACACTTGTTTCTGTTTTACTATATTTATATTTCTCCGAGACTAGTTTCGACAGTTGGTCATTCTCAAGAAGATATGTGAGAATGGCCAATGGTCTAATATAAAAATAGTCAAATGTAAACAATTTAATTAATCTTCTAATTAACATAAAAATGTTTCACCATTTAAGTGAGAATTTAATTCATCGCTCGCCATTATGAAAAATGCTTAAATTACGAGGTGGCTATGTAGAGAAGTAGTTTAAGGTATGTTATTTACAAATAAAACGTCAATATTTGTAAATATATAGGAGTACTACTTTTTTTATATTCCAAAACTGGTACTACTTTCCTAAATGCCCTCGTATTTTACCTAACGAAAGTTTCACGCAGAAGAACTAATTATGGCACTGTTGCAGCAATGTTCTACATATACATGTATAGATAATTTTGCTAATACAACTAGTTCAAATAACTAATTCCAGTCGAAATCTTTCCGTACCATCAGAGCCAAGAACGACAACCGCATGCTTCCTGCGAGATATTAAATGTCTATTTCCAGGTGCGTGTTGCATAAACGGGAGACTCGGTATTACCATGTCAATGTCTCATGAATAACGAACGCCACGTAAGGTGGTTATCGTTGTTGTTTTTTTCTTCAATACCTTCGGCGTACGAGTTAAGAAAAAAACCGCTTAAACGATATATAGGCCACGGCTCAGACGCGTAAATCGCGACCACAAAAAAGAACTCGCCGGTGACGTAATGTCCTCAATGGGGGACATGGGTGGAACTGAATTGCACTTACTTCACCGGTTATGCAATCCATTCAATTTTTTTTTTGTAGCGAAATTCTTTCCATTGCAAATTTATACGAAACTTATTGTTTATGAACAACATTGCTAATTGTGCATATGTACAAAAAAAATAGTTGCGTAACTTTTCTGACACCTAGGTGTAGGTTTGCTCTAAATATTAGAAGTATTCTAGGAAAAAGCAAATCTGTTTTAAAGAAATGTTACTTTAGTTTATATAAAAAAATTGCATTCCAGGTGAATCTGGTCATGTATTACGTAAGCATACCAGTAATGCGAGGTCGTGATCAATAATTCTCGTCTCTAGAAATTAATCGAAATCACGATTATTAAAACCTTTCTTCTTAAAATAAGTACCGTAAATATAATAATCAAATAAATAATTAATAAAAATTCCTTAGTCATTTTCTGCAATAGATTAAGTCCATTAGAAATTTTTAACTACCTTCCCCTACTTTGTTGATGAGGCTGTTACTTGGTGAAACTTCATAATAAATTAAAATTAATAACACACGGATGTTTTAAGAGTTTTGCTTTATTATGTAGAGATACTGCTGCAATTGTTTCACCATATGTAGCTCTTTATAGCAAAATAGACGACAATCCTCCTGCTGAAATAAAATTCCAAAATACGCTGTCACTGCTGACAGCAAACATTGAACGGTCAAGTTTAGCTTTACGAGGTGCTATCAGAATTTTGTTTAGAATTTCGAGACTAAAAGATTAATTGAAATATGGAATAATATACAAGGGGTTCCATTAAAGAAAAAGCTAGTTTATTTTAGAATACATCCGACCGTTCCACAATAGAGGTGTCGGCAGATGATTCACAAAGTTTTCTTGGTAGATCATGAATTCACTACAAGTCAAATTTCGTCAGCGCTGCATTAGACAATTATGTAATGCGGTTGATACAATTAGAATTATACGTACGACGAAAAAAAAGGTTTTCGAGGCGCGACCGCCATTATCATAAAATATGTTTTTAGAAAACCTCGCCTGTAATTGCTCGACAGGCTTCATTATAATTATATACCATTAGGTGCAATTATGCTGTTGCGTGATAAACTAACTAATCTAAAGTATAGTTTTAATTTGTATTGTTTACTTTTTATGTTTATATGTGTAATACAACGAAAAAAAAAACGTAAAAATTAGATGTAACGGCAATTAGTCGGCCGTGGCGAACTAGACGATACAGTAAAAATTATACACAATGAAGTGAAGGCAAGATTCAAGAACTTTCATTGATATTGTTGGTTTTAAGAAGTAAAAATTAGATTGATTATACTAATCCTTTTAAAATATGTTATTAATAATAATTATAAAAAAAAACACGAAAACATTTTGTACATCTACAAGAATGATTCTTACTAAGACGGTGTCAAATATGACATAACAAGTTTAAAGGAAAATAAGCCAAATTTTGCAAAATAACGGTGAACCTTCATCATAAGGTCTATATGTAGCAGCAGTGTCATCGATGTAGCCAAGAGTTGAAGAACTTTTATTAAGAACTCAAGCCTTTCCATGTGCAAATAACATTTTTGTAAGAATATATTGTTATTTTTGATTTTATTATGTAAGCACAGCGGATAAATAAATACTACCACTACTAAGATTCTTAGTGAGACTCGTTATTGTAGATTTTCGAAATGTTTTTGTGTTTTTTTCTAATTATTAGTTAATTTTCTATAACGTAGAAGACTTTAATACTTTTTATATATTATATTATTTCAATATTTAATTTGTATATTATATCTACTTCATCCTTCTCAGATACCCTCGAAATATACAAACAACTTGATAAATAAGGTTAAGCCTGTCTATTCTAGAAATAATTTTTCCCATACTAGTTCTAAAAGATTCCAAAGCTACGTTACTAGAAACCTGCATTCGGTGCTAACCATAACTTGATTAAAATGCTTGACATGCATACCAAACACGTTGTACTAATTAGATGTAAATATGATGTAAAGCCTCGCAAATAAGGATTTAACACTGTTTATTGTGGTCTTATTAACCTCACGCAATTAAGCATAAATTAATAACTACTCCTTAAAAGTATTTACTTTTTTAATTATTGTTCCTTGTCAACAATAGATGGCACCTTTATGGTAATATCATAATCGAAGACTTACTTGTTTTAAATCAATGTCATCCAATGTGACTTTCAAGATGTGTGCAATCAGCAAGTTGAAATAATACAATACCTTTAATGCAAATTGCAAAACCGACAATTCCCCGAAACGCAAATTATATCAACAACGGTGTCATTCTAGAAAGCAGCAGCAGCAGCAGGAGCATGTGCATAACATCGCCTTCCTACAGCAACACCTACGACCATGACTCACACCCATCGTCGTCAGTTTTTTTTTTTGCGAGGCAGCCTTATTTCTTTTTATAAGGCGATATCTTCTTATTTCCAACCAAGGTTGGCGTCCGCAGACGGATTAAATATTTCAACCAAGGTGATTTTAATGAGCGATTGCTTAATCGGGGTCGAAACTAATTAGGAGCATTACAATTATGTGGCCACCCGATAAAGGCAAATAGTACTTCGTTTCGAGGGAGGCGGCAACCTTTAATTCTATTTCTGATGGTGGTGTAATTAACGGATACATTTTGTAATGGGTGTGATTAATTACCTCGTGCAATTAAATGGATAATGACCGCAGGAAATGTTCCAATGCGCCAGTGTTGTTGTTGTAACTTACCTAGAACAAAGAAAAAATGAATTAATTACATGAATATTTATTCCAATTACATGGTTCAAATTTCTTGTAATTAAATAATACTACAATTTGATTTAGATAATTCTTATCAATTAGTTAGTTCGAGCGAAAGATTTCTCATCAGTTTACGTCATCGCCGGACATAGGTGTGGTTTACAGGTTTTGCATATTTGCTTCTTTGGTTATTAGTGTTAAATTTAATTACTTCACGGAATCGTGTTATTTATAAAAATATATAGAAATATACCGGTTCGAAGAGAATAGCTTAACATCGGTAACAGTGGTTAAATGTTAAGGATAACTGACACATCCGATTCGCTGTAATTAAGTATAATGGCGCTTCAGAGTGACGATTCGATTCTCTCAGGCATAACCGGAGGTTATTTAAACACAAATACAAATATCTATGCAATTTTAAATACTTTCACTAGAGATTTTAATATAATTTTCAATATTATAAAAGTTTATGATTTAACATCGTCAATAGTTTCGACCTTTACATTCATAATACATACTTGAGAGTGATTAGAAATGTCGAAACTATTTAAATGTAAATATTTACAGTGACCGTCGCCAACATAATCTTAATTAGATATTTTCAGGGAGAAAATAATAAAAAATATTAATAGCAAAAACTATAAAATGGTGATGTGGCCAGCATAGTACCTTCCCTATATTTTTCTCGAAAACTATGAGATGTAGAATCCATCAACAATTAGTAATTAAAGTTATCTTGTATGTGTACCTCTAACCCACCCTCCAATCAGTAAAATATAAGCGAGGGTTTTAATTAACACTTGTAAAACGTAAATAAACGTAACATTATTGCAAATTTCAATAGATTTATTCAAACAAATTTTTCAAATAATGTTTGATGATGTTTTACTGATTGGAGGGTGGGATAGAGGCCACCCACCCACCCTACATATACATATAATAATTCCTTATCGTCTCGCGGTTTCCAATAAAATTAATTACAAAATTTTTTGAATAAAAAAGAAATTAAAAGGTAGAAGTTATAAGTGAGTAAATTAGTAAAAAATTGATACATGATAGGTGGGTCGACTTTAAATCTAAATTAGATAAGATTAGCTATAGAAAGTCATTTATATTCAAACTTAAATTTTGATTTTGTTTGATTTTTTATTTCATAAAGGGTTTTATTGCGTTTAGCAGCAAAATCATCAACCATTAGCAATTAAAGTTATCATGAATATGTAGGGTGGGTGGGTGGCCTCTATCCACCCTCCAATCAGTAAAACATAAGCGAGGGTTTAAGTTAAAAGTTGTAAAATGTAAACAAAATATTTACAATTTTTAATTGATTTACTCATACAAATATTTCAAATAATTTTTGACACAATAATAATATGAAATAATTACAGAAATATTAATGTCATAAGAGCAGAATTAGAATATTAAAATATATTGAAGTGGTTTGCAGTTTAAGAATTAAAGAACATTTACAGATTGACACAATCAATTTTCAGCAAGATAATTGTGAATATTATGTATGAAAATTTAAATTAAAATAAAAACATTTTCGAGTGATTTAAAATGTTCACATCTAAACAAGCAAACGTGGATAAGTCACTTATTAACATGTAAATGTTATGCAAACGATTACTATTTGTAACACCCATTATTTATAAAGTTGTAAATTTTAACATTGAAGGAAGTATAATGCGACTTAAAAATTCAACGGAAACAGTTGGAATGAGATAATCCAACCTCTGCTTTCAAGGTGTACCGACATGAATAAATACAATTACTTATTCTTACGTAATTACATTGAATTAATTGTAAAGTTACAATAACAATCCCTTTTTTTAAAATTTTTATTAATTTATTTAAAATGAAATGAAACAATTCTTTTAGTTTTTAATAAAACATTGATATCAATAAAATATAAGGCATAATTAAAATTTAAGTTTAAATATAAATAGCTAATCTTATCTAATTTAGATTTAAAATCTGCCTAACCATCGTGCATAAAAATTTATTAATTTCCACACTCAAAAAATTTTTCCTCTTTAATTTCTTTTTACTCAAAAAGTTTTGTTATTAATTTTACTTTAAACCACGAGACGATCAGTAATTGAAATTTATATGTATATTCAGGGTGGGTGGGTGTCCACTATCCCACCCTCCAATCAGTAAAACATCATAAAAATCATGTGAAAAATTTGTATGAACAAATCTCTAAAAATTACAATTATTTTGTGTTTATTTGTATTTTACAACTTTTAATAAAACCCTCGCTTATGTTTTACTCATTGGAGGGTGGGATAGAGACCACCCACCCACCCTACATATACATACTAATTTTAAATACTAATTGTCGATGATTTTGTTGCTAACAAAACAATAATACCTTGTATGTAATAAAAAATAAAGCATCATACAAATTTAAGCTTAAATTTAAATTACCTTCTATAGCTAATCTTATCTAATTTAGATTTAAAGTGTGCCCAGCCATTAGGCATAAAAATTTTATTAATTTCCTCACTCAAAAATTTTACCTTTTGAATTTCTTTTTTATTCAAAAAGTTTTGTAATTAATTTTATTCCATACCACGAGACGATCAGTAATTGAAATTTATATGTATATGTAGGGTGGGTGGGTAGCCACTATCCCACCCTCCAATCAGTAAAACATCATAAAAATTGTTTGAAAAATTTGTATGAATAAATCTCTAAAAATTGCAATTATTTTGTGTTTATTTGTATTTTACAACTTTTAATTCAAACCCTTGCTTATGTTTTACTGATTGGAGGGTGGGATAGTGACCACCCACCCACCCTACATATACATGATAACTTTAATTACTAATCGTTGATTATTTTCCTTCTAAAAACAATCAAACCTTTTATGTAATAAAAAATAAAACAAAATCAAAATTTAAGTTTGAATATAAATGACTTTCAATCGTTAATCTTACCTAATTTTGATTTAAAGTCTACCCACCCATCGTGCATAAAAATTTTATTAATTCTTCACTCAAAAAATTTACCTATATTTTTTAGTCAAAAAATTTTGTAATTAATTTCATTCCAAACCACGAGACGATCAGTAATTGAAATTTATACGTATATGTAGGGTGGGTATGTGGCCTCTATCCTACCCTCCAAACAGTAAACAATCATCAAAAATTATTTGAAAAATTTGTATGAATAAATCTCTAAAATTTGCAATTATTTTCTGTTTATTTATATTTTACAGCTATTAATTAAAACCCTCGCTTATGTTTTACTAATTGGAGGGTGGGATAGAGGCCACCCACCCATCCTACATATACATAATAATTTTAAATACTAATTGTCGCTAATTTTGTTGCTAACAAAACAATAATACCTTGTATGTAATAAAAAATAAAGCATAATCTAAATTTAAGTTTAAATTGAAAATACCTTCTATACCTAATCTTGTCTAATTTGGATTTTACGTCTGCCCACCCATCGTGCATAAAAATTTTATTAATTTCCTCACTCAAACTTTTTTCCTTTTGAATTTCTTTTTTATTTAAAAAGTTTTGTAATTACTTTTACTCCAAACCGCGAGACTATAAGTAATTGAAATTTATATGTATATGTAGGGTGGGTGGGTGGCCTCTATCCCACCCTCCAATTAGTAAAACATCATCAAAAATTATTTGAAAAATTTGTATGAATAAATATCTAAGAATTGCAATTATTTTGTGTTTATTTATATTTTACAACTTTTAATTTAAACCCTCGCTTATGTTTTACTGATTGGAGGGTGGATAGAGGCCACCCACCCACCCTACATATACACGTTAACTTTAAATGCTAATAATTGATGATTTTCCTGCTAAAAATAATCAAACCCTTTATGTAATATAAAATAAAACAAAATCAAAATTTAAGTTTAAATATAAATGACACTGTATAGCTAATCTTATCTAATTTAGATTTAAAGTCTGCCCACCCATCGGGCATAAAAATTTTATTAATTCCACATCCAAAAATTTTACCTTTTGAATTTCTTTCTTTTGAATAAAACAAAATCAAAATTTAAGTTTAAAAATAAATGACTTTCTATAGCTAACTTTATCTAATTTTGATTTAAAGTCTACCCACCCATCGTGATATAAAAATTTTATTAATTTCCTCATTCAAAAATTTTACCTTTTGAATTTCTTTTTTACTCAAAAAGTTTTGTTATTGATTTTACTCCAAACCGCGAGACGATCACTAATTGAAATTAATATGTATATGTAGGGTGGGTGGGTGGCCACTATCACACTCTCCAATCAGTAAAACATCATCAAAAATTATTTGAAATATTTGTATGAAGACATCAATTAAAAACTGTTATAATTTTGTTGTTGTTTATATTTTAAAACTTATAACTAAAACCCTCGCTTATGTTCTATTGGTTGGAGGGTGGGATAGAGGCCACCCACCCACCCTACATATACATGATAACTTTAATTACTAATTTTCGATGATTTTGTTGCTAACAAAACAATAATACCTTGTATGTAATAAAAAATAAAACAAAATCAAAATTTAAGTTTGAATATAAATGACTTTCAATCGTTAATCTTACCTAATTTGGATTTAAAGTCTGCCCACCCATCGTGCATAAAAATTTTATTAATTCTTCACTCAAAAAATTTACCTATATTTCATTTTTAGTCAAAAAGTTTTGTAATTAATTTCATTCCAAACCACGAGACGATCAGTAATTGAGATTTATATGTATATGTAGGGTGGGTGGGTGGCCTCTATCCCACCCTCCAATCAGTAAAACATCATCAAAAATTATTTGTAAAATTTGTATGAATAAATCTCTAAAAATTGCAATTATTTTATGTTTATTTCTATTTTACAACTTTTAATTAAAACCCTTGCCTATGTTTAATTGATTGGAGGGTGGGATAGAGACCACCCACCCACCCTACATATGCATGATAACTTTAATTGCTAATCGTTGATGATTTTCCATCTAAAAATAATCAAACATTTTACGTAATAAAAAATTAAACAAAATCAAAATTTAAAATTAAATATAAATGACTTTCTTTAGCTAATCTTAACTAATTTAGATTTAAAGTCTACCCACCCATCGTGCATAAAATTTTTATTAATTCTTCACTCAAAAATTTTACCTTTTAAATTTCATTTTTAGTCAAAAAGTTTTGTAATTAATTTCATTCCAAACCACGAGACGATCAGTAATAGAAATTTATATGAATATGTAGGGTGGGTGGGTGGCCTCTATCCCACCCTCTAATCAGTAAAACATCATCAAAAATTATTTGAAAAATTTGTTTGAATAAATCTCTTAAAATTGCAATTATTTTATGTTTATTTATATTTTACAACTTTTAATTAAAACCCTCGCTTATGTTTTACTGACTGGAGGGTGGGATAGAGGCCACCCACCCACCCTACATACACACTTTCGTACTAAAAACAATCAAACCCTTTATGTAATCAAAAATTTAAACAAAATCAAAATTTAAGTTTAAATATAAATGACATTCTATAGCTAATCTTAACTAATTTGGATTTTAAGTCTGCCCACCCATCGTGCATAAAAATTTTATTGATTCTTCACTCAAAAATTTTACCTTTTAAATTTCATTTCTAGTCAAAAAGTTTTGTAATTAATTTCATTCCAAACCACGAGACGATCAGTAATTGAAATTTATATGAATATATAGGGTGGGTGGGTGGCCTCTATCACACCCTCCAGTTAGTATAACATCATCAAAAGTTATTTTAAAAATTTGTATGAATAAATCTCTAAAAATTGCAATTATTTTGTGTTTATTTGTATTTTGCAACTTCTAACTAAAACCCTCGCTTATGTTTTACTGATTGGAGGGTGGATAGAGGCCACCCACCCACCCTACATATACATGATAACTTTAAATCATAATAGTTGATGATTTTCCTGCTAAAAACAATCGAACCTTTTATGTGATAAAAAAATAAACAAAATGAAAATTTAAGTTTAAATATAAATGACATTCTATAGCTAATCTTATCTAATTTGGATTTTACGTCTGTCCACCCATCGTGTATAAAAAATTTATTAATTTCCTCACTCAAAAATTTTACCTTTTGAATTTCTTTTTTACTCAAAAAGTTTTGTAAATAATTTTACTCCAAACCACGAGACGATCAGTAATTGAAATTTATATGTATATGTAGGGTGGGTGGGTGGCCTCTATCCTACCCTCCAATCAGTAAAACATCATCAAAAATTATTTCAGAAAAGGCCATGAACACTACAATACGATTGGTACACCGATTTCAAAGTGAGGTTGGAGGTTAGAGGTTATAAAATTGTAACTACTTAAATTCATCCTTGTAATTAATACTAGTGTAATTTTCCATGTTTGCGCATCAGAGCGCAAAGCTTTTTTCCTGGTATGTTATTTTCAGACTGCATTTTCTATTTTAATTTCTGTTTTAATCAATCATATGACCTCAAGTTACTAACGCTTTTTTGAAATCATGCTACAACATATTTATCAACGCCAGCTCTTTTAAAATAATTAATTTCAGTACAGTAATCCACTACTTTGAATTAAACTTTATGTGTGACACATACATCTGTATATATAATAAGCAAGATTTATAAAAAATTTACCTAAATACGAACTAATCAATACTAAATTGTTTAAAGTAAACTGATTGAGGTTGTAGGCACTTATTTCGTGATACATTTGAATTAAATAAAAAATAAAAGATACTTTACTTAGTTTATTAATGCTTATTAAATAGTGATTGCAGTTTCGATCAAACAATATTCATTTAAATTGTTTAGAGTCTGTATTCTAATGGGTGACCAGTACTATTTGCTCTTAACATATAGTTAATGGCGCTTTAAAAGGGGAAGATGATTATTAGAATTAGTAAGGCCAGTTACACGCTCATAAATTTATAAATATATATATTATCAAAAATGCCATTTACCTTTCGGTCTAGGCTAATAAATTTATAAAAAAGACAGAAAATCATTTTATTCCTGCAGACTTTCTCCACTTTTTATTTTTCTTTGCTGAATATACATTTTGTTTACATTATTAAAACACTTTCTCCACTGTTTATTTTTCTTTGCTTACATTTTAAGATTTAAAATTTAATTTCTAATTACTAATCAAATTAATGTTTATATTTCACCACAGTTTGATTTAACTTTAATGACGATGATGCCTAACTGCGGTGAATTAAAATCTGATTACAAATTGCTTTATTAAACTTCAGAAGACATCACGTCGTCCAAATAAAAATACGAATTGTCTTTACGTGTGAATCAATAAAATGATGACTAAGTTTGCATTGAGTTGTCTTGGGCAATCAATGGCCTAAAGTTGGCGGTGCCTTGAATTCGGTGCCAGTCAGCAGTCGCGCCCACGAACCTTCATCCCCGAAACAATAAATTACTTTGAAATTGTTTTCTGTACGTGTTTATTTTTAAAACTGGGACCCTTATTAATCGCAACTCAATTCTCGGATTCTCTAGATATGGCGTGAGCAACTTTTCCTTCGGCCTTAATCCACCTTCGCCAAAATTGGTGATGAGTACCTGGAACGCAGACGTAACGTCTAGACACCCGTTCGATATACAAAAATAAATATTGATGTGGCCGACATGTAACTTTCTCTGGGTTTGTTGAAGGTAAAAGGTATTTTGTAACATCAAATACTGAAAAAAACAAACTACGAGTTTGTTGATATTCAATAGCGAATTTAACTCCATCCTAAAAGAAGCCTTCTCAAAAAATTCCAGGACATGTATTCGAAATAACTATTTCGAAGAACAATAAGGAACTTTCCTTTAATATTTCATCTACATTAATCTTACAAGACTATTCACCGAACTTTATTGTCAGAGGTTGTATATACATTTATATTTCTTAAAAATACCTAATTTTCTTTCCATTTGCCAAGAACCACACACCATTACTTACACGCACGATATATTAAATAATAATTAAAAGTGATATTACATGATTATCATCTAACAGACGTATCAATTATATAGTAATTTGTACATTTTTTTATTCTCTGTCGCGGCAACACGTTACGTAACGGCCTATTAAATATTTATGTTTTACGTCGTATGATGTGTATCATTTTAGACAATTGTTCTTCGGTTCACAGACCAGAAGTGATGCTGCATTAAAAAAAAAAAAACAGCGTTAATTAAAAACGCCGCAGTTCCGCAAGAAAGTCGGTCCAATGTGAAAATTTTTCAACCGTGAAACGCATTCACATGCCAACTTTCGTTGAATAATTAATATAACGCACGCAGGTTTTTAAATCACTATGCTCTGAAGATTTCAGTGTTGTTACTATTTAAAACCACCATTTAACCAATAAATAAATTAATTTACTGAAGAAAACGAAAGTAAATGTTGTATCAAATTAATAAAACACAGAATTAAAATTTATATCGTCAAATTACCTATACAACCTTGGTAGGAATGGAAAATTTCAATTCTCAATATTAGTGTTGAATTTTTGTCTTATTAAAACAAAGTTTTTGAAATGAAATGAATTTCAAACCAGGATGAAAGATGTATCACAAAGTAACGGCATCAACAATCAATCACAGGATGTAAGAGTTTAGAAAGAAAATTTTATGACACCATTTAGAGACAAGAAACAAGAACCCAAAATCGATAACAAAAGTTCATAAAATAAAAAATTATAAAAGTTTACAATATAAAACAATGAAGAGTATTAGAACTAAAGCAGAATAAAAATTAAGATTACCCATTGCAATACATAAATTTCTGGCTGTATTTAAAATGATTGTTTTTATTTCTTACTCATAAAATCTATAATTAAGCATTCATTTGTTAACCTTGACTTTTCTACATTTTATCACCGATTTTATGACCCAAGTCACCCAATAAAATTCTGGTCACATTAATTCTGGCATTATCGTTCTATTAAAAACAACAATTAAAATAATGGACATTCGTCTAAAATTATCCATTCCATCTTAGTGCACCAGAATCTATTATCTCTTAAGGGCTCTACTTAAAGTTTTCTCTTGGACGTGTAAGTCCGGAGTTTTCATTAGGAAGCCAAAAAGTTTGCAATATTTTCCAAATACAACTTATAGATAATAGAAAAATATACAACTTTTAGATAGAGAGAAACATTTTTAATTTTATGGTTCACTTCGAAAGCAACTTGGTCATGCCTATATTTTCATTTAAAATTCCAAAGACACTACCTTCTGATATCTACAAAGTATCAGCTATCTCAAAGAACTTCATGTTATAACCATTAATGGCAACACAGAAAACCCTTTGTTTAAAGTTGTCTCCAAAATTAATCAATCAATTATTTCTTGAAACGGCGTAATCTTAGCTTAAATTAATACATTGATTTTTGCCTTAGCGTATTTCCGACCTATTTCAATAAATCAATCAAGCACAACTAATTAGAAGAATATTTAGATAATTATCTGTACACTGTTTTCTAATTAATTGCCTTTTCATTCAAACCTACGAGCGTGTTCTACTGGTTGGAGGGTGGGATAGAGGCCACCCACCCACCCTACATATACATTTAAACTCTCATCACGAACACTGTTTTGTATCAAGAAAAAAATATCATGTTTGTATCGATGTATCCTAAAAAATTAAACACAATGTTCTAGTTTAAATTTTAAAGTATATGTAGGGTGGGTGGGTGTCCACCATACCACCCTTCTTTCACACTAACACAAACGTTAATTTGAAGGAAGCAAAATGTACATAAAAACGAGTATTTTTTAATTAAATTTTTGTATATTAATTGTAATTTCATTCAGTACTACGAGTATGTTTATGAACTTTTTTTGGAAGAAAAAAACACCCAAAAGAAACTTTTTAGCAGATTGTCAATTGTTTAAACTAAATTTTCTTAAAAACATGTGGTTTTTTAAGAATTTTTTTTTATCAAACCGTTTTTTAATTTTAAATTATTTCTGAGGATATTTTTTACGTTTTTTTAATTAATAGTTTTAAGCAAGTCTCTTACAGTTTTTACTCTTTTTTAAATGTGTCACTAAATTTGTTTAATTTTTTGTTTACTAATATTGTTTAAAACTATTTTCAATTTACAACAAATTTTTGTTTTTTTTGAAAACAAAAACACTCAAATGAAACTCTTTAGCAAATTTTCAATTGTATAAACAAAATTTTCTTAATAGAATATGTTGTTTTAGTTTTCAATTGTTACCGAGGTTTTTTTAACATTTTTTTTTTAAATTAATAGTTTTAAGCGTGTTTCTTAAAATTTTCACACATTGTGAAAAGTGTTTCTAAATTCTCTTAATTCTTCTTTTAAAGAAAAATTCAAACAAAGTCTTCTTAAAATAAAAACATTTGTATTTATAGTAATGTTTAATGTTTTTTTAATGAAATTTAAGAAATTTTAATTTTCTACTTTCAGAATAAGTTTTTGTTTAAACATTTTTATCGTCTTTTAACTGTTTTTTCATAGTAAGTTTTGAATTTTTATTTTTTTGGTAATTCGATCATTTTTAATGAGTTCAAATAATTTTTAGTCCTTTTATTCTTTTAAGAACATATTCTATTGTTTTTTTTTGTATAAAATTCCACTTGCAAACTTAAAAGTCTTTTCAGCAAAGTCTTACTCATAGAAATTTCATTTTATTAATTTTCGTTATTTAAAATTTAAAATAATTTTTTTGGTAAATATTTTTAATAGTTTTTAAACTTTTTTTAAATCAAGTTGTTTATTTTTAGTTTTCAATTATTCCTACGTAATTTTTAAAACTATTTTCTACTTTTATCATTAGTTTTTGTTGTTCTTAAACATTTTTATCGTCTTGTTAAGTTTTCAGCTGTTTTTTCTAAGTCAGTTTTGAATTTTTACTTTTTTTGGCAATTCAATACATAAAATTCCAATTATAAACTTAAAGAAACTCATAGAAACTTCATTTTATTAATTTTCGTTATTTTAAGCAAATTTGAAATAATTTTTTTGGTAAATATTTTTAACAGTTTTTAGACTTTTTTAAATCGAGGTGTTATTTTAGTTTTCAATTGTTTCTGAGTACTTTTTAAAATTATTTTCTACTTTTAGCATTAGTTTTTGTTGTTCTTACATATTTTTATCGTCTTTTTTAAATTTTCAATTGTTTTTTTCTTGATAAGTTTTGAATTTTTACTTTTCTTATAATTCAAGTTTTAATGAGTTTAAATAATATTTAGTGTTTCTTTTTTAAGAATATATTCTATTGGTTTTTTTTAATAAAATTCCAATTGTAAACTCAAAAGTCTTTTCAGCAAATTCTTTTATTAATTTTCGTTATTTTGAGCAAATTTGAAATAATTATTTTGTAGAATATTTTTAACAGTTTTTAGAAAAAAAATTAAACCAAACTGTTTTTTTTTTATAGTTTTCAATTGTTTCTGAGTACTTTTTCAAACTATTTTCAACTTTAAGTATTAGTTTTTGTTCTTCTTAAACATTTTTTCAAATGTTTTTTTTTTCTTAGTAAGTTTCAATTTTTACGTTTTTGGTAATTCATTCAATTGTTTTAATTAGTTTAAATAATTTTTACTGTTTCTTTATAGGAAAATATTCTATTGGTTTTAATATAAAATTCCAATTGTAAACTTTTAAAGTCTTTTCATCAAATTTTTACTTTTAGAATTAATTTTCGTTATTTCGAGCAAATTTGAAAGATAATATTGTTGAATATTTATAACTGATTTTAGACATTATTAAAAATATTTCCTGAATTAGGAATTGCTGTTTTGAAATAAAATATTTGCTTCAGCAAATTTATAATCTTTATTTTTACTTTTCTTAGTAAATTTACAATTGTTTTTATTCAATAAAATTGTAACTGTTTTAAACTAATTTAAATATGGGTGGCCTCTAATCCCCCCGCCCCAAATCAGTAAAATATAATCGAGAGTTTTTATTAAAAGTTGTAAAACGTAAATAAACATAACATTATTACAAAATTTAATAAATTTATTCAAACAAATTTTTCAAATAATTTTTGATTTACTGATTGGAGGGTGGGATAGAGGCCACCCACCCACCCTACATATACATATAAACTTAAATTCGTTATCGTCTCGCGGTTTCCAAGAAAATTAATTACAAACATTTTTGAATAAAGAGAAATTAAAAAGTAAAATTTTGAGTGAGTAAATTAGTAATAATTTGGTGCATGATGGGTGGGCAGACCTTAAATCTAAATTAGATAAGATTAGCTAGTCATTTAAATTTAAACTTAAATTTTGATTTTGTTTTATTTTTCATTACATAAAGGGTTTTATTGTTTTTAGCAGCAAAATAATCAACGATTATCGATTAAAGTTGTCATGTATATGTAGGGTGGGTGGGCGGCCTCTATCCACCCTCCAATCAGGAAAACATAAGTGAGGGTTTTATTTAAAAGTTGTAAAATGTAAACAAACACAAAATAATTGTGTTTTTAATTGATGTATTCATACAATTTTTTCAAATATATTTTGATAATGTTTTATTGACTGGAGGGTGGGATAGAGGCCACCCACCCACCCTACATATACATATTAACTTTAATTACTGATTGCCTCGCGGTTTGCAATAACTTTAATTATAAAATTTGAATAAAAAAAAGTTAACGTCAAATTTTTTGTGTGTGTAAATTAATAAAAATTATATACATGTTACGTGGAAAGGCTTTAAATCAAGCTTAAATAAGATTAGCTTTATAAGGTAAATTATATTTAAACTTAACTTTAGATTATGCTTTATTTTTTATTGCATACAAGGTTTTATTGTATTGTAAGCAGCAAAATCATCAACAATAAGTATTTAAAGTTATCATGTATATGTAGGGTGGGTGGGCGGCCTCTATCCCACCCTCCAATCAGTAAAACACAAGCGAGGGTGTTAATTAAACGTTGAAAATGTAAAGAAATACAATTAAATGGTGATGTGGCCATCATAGTATTTTCCATACAGGTTTTTCAAAAACTACGAGATTTATACAAAATTCTATATAGGGAAAGTAAAAAAATATCCACCGATTTGAACTCGAAGCACCCGCCAACTCATTTGGTAAGAGAACGCCTCCCTTCACCAAAGTCGTAATGTAAACGTAATAAATTTAGACATTTCAATAATTCCTCATTCAAATTAATTTTACTTCTGCACGTAGGTGGCTGAATTATAACGCAAGTACGCCCACAGGGGAAAAAAAAACAAAGTCATTCATAATTTCCTTGAAAACGATTGTCGAGGCGTATTTAGAAGTTCGTTAGTCCATTGAATAATATGTAGGTGCTATTAGTAATATGTACAATATGTTTATTCTTAGGTTTAATAAAAGAAATCATTGTGATTGATAGAAATTGTATTCATAAATCAAGAACTTACTCAGTATTTTTATGGACAAAATCAGCTTTTTTCATATTATATATTTTTTAAAATTACTAATAAGCTACTTAATAAAAGCACGTGTTGTAAACAATATTCTATTTTTGATGGTTTCTTCAAGAAAACTAACATTAATATTAGTAATGGGATTAATTGAGTATTTCATGGATTCAACCAAATCTTTAAGAAAAGTAGACATCAGATTTATCAGGTTTTAAAAGACTTATCAAGTTATTAATCAATAATTCAAGGGCAGAAAGACCGATGGTCGATAGCCCAAACGTACAGAGTAATTATATTGTTTAATAACTGAATTGTTGAGGCTGTTATTGTTTTTGAGGCATATTGTTTAATACTTGTAGGTTTCTTTGAATTGTATATATGTTATAATTGTTATTCTCTCTCAATAATTGATGATTATAAAGATAAACAAAATTTCTTCAAATCTCCAAAAGGTATTTTATATTAGGTGTATTTTTGGATTATTCAAACATGAAAATCGTAAAAGGGTAATCTAAACATTCCAGACATAAAAAAATAGATGAGTAAGAGCTTAAGACAATCCATTAACATTATCTTGAAAACTTTTAAAATAATCTTGCGCAAGACTAGACGTGTTTATCACATATTGATAAGCGTGCATTTTTTAAAAACATGTAAACGCATGCTAATCATTTTTATATATAGGTATGACATTATGCGTCCCGCATTTATTGGAAATGTCTATTTATAGAGGCAATTTGCACAGAAGTACAGGGAACAAGAATTACACGTCAAAATCAGCACTCGTGTCGGAGCATTTGTGCCAATTGCTGAAATTAATAGTAGACGACTTCATGGCCATCAGTCGACGATTGTAATTATCTAGATTCCACTGGCCAATTTCCTTATTATAGCGTTTTGTTGTATCGCTGAAGGTATAATTATATCTTTCCTGTTTAACCATAATAATTCTAGGCGTTCTTTTTTTTTCATTTAGCCCACAGTGGTTATAATTATTTATGAATTATAATTGAATAGAGTGAATTGTAATTATTTGTCTAAAAAAAATTGGTTATTACTAAAACCGTCAACATTTATGTATACTTAGACAAAATAATCGACTTTATTAAGAACCTGTGAAGAATTATTTTTTCTATTAAAATGAACTATCACGTAGTAACTGTCGCCAACATGATATGTATTAACATTGTTATTAGCTGATTAATGGTTGAGGTGTTAACTTTAAGTTTGAAAGTTAATGATCGAAACTCGAGTCATTTAAAAATAAATTATGATATCAATAAAGTGAACGTTTTTGTTTAATTGTTATTAATATTATCATTATATTATGATATTATTATTAATAGTGACTAAAAGATAAAGTCGATTTATAAAAAATAAAAGGCGAAAGTTCATCTATTTCAATCGACATTTAAGAGATTTGGAACTAAGCCAAAGAATTGTAAATCGTGAGACGGGCCACAAAAGAAAGATCGCAATAAGTAATTAAAGGAAGTGCAAGGAAATTAAATATCTATTTCGAAGTCAAGAAACTATTCTAAAACCTACAAAAATATTTCTAGAGAAATAATATCATTGTCATTAACAACATTCAATGATGGAATTATAATTGAATTTATTTGTATTATTTTAGAAACATTATTAGATCTGATTCTTTTAAAATAAACACAACATTTATAAAACAATATAAAATTCTCTAATCACACAGAATTTTTCACTTCGGTGTAAGTATGAATTCTTTCTTGAATGACTTTCTCACTAATCACTTGGTGAAACATTTTGAACTATTGCTGGTGAATATTTAAATTACAAACCAAGTGTAATTTATTTGAACCTTCATCAGTAATATAAATTCTTTAATCATTAATTAATATTATGCACTGCATATGCTAAAATAAATCTACTGAGTTTAAATGTGCAATAAATAATAAAACCTGAATAGTTTTCAGTGTATATTGAGGTTTTATTATTTATTGCAAATAAGACAAATCAATATTTAAGCAACATCATTTCGTTTTCTGTGTGAAGGTTAGTATCGCACATGATGTTATCGCAAAAGGTTATAACACAGGCTCTAGATTGATTTTAAGTGGCCTTAAGAGGCTCACGAATACACGACTCGAAATGCGGCTAAGTAATATCACTTTGGTCGGCTATTGAGTGAAATTACGATGCATAAATATTATTATTCCACAATGGTGTCACATTCCATATTTTATATTGTGTGCTTGTGATTTTATATGGTAAATAAATAACCTCTCATGTTCTTCCACTCGACTTATTATTCTTAGGAGCTGGTGATAATACTCATCACTCAGACAATATATTTTTTTAAATATTTTTGACATATTTAGGTCAAAATTTTGGAAAATATTTTTCGTCAACTTCCCAACAAGTTGTATTCAAACATATTCCACACTGCAATGTATATTAGAATTCAATTTGTTTTGAATAAATCAATTATAAAAAAGCCATCACTTTATTAATATATTCCTTGAAAATTCTAGCATACGTGTACCTACACATATACCACAAAATGTATATGTTTAAATAAAGATTCCAAAGTCGTAGAAATTATGTTAATATTTATATAAATTGTACATAATCAGAAATTAGTTGTTTGCTTAGGTATTATAAAAATTTATAGCAAATTATTGGAATTCTTGCACTTGTTAATATTGAAGGTGTTGTTGTGATACTAAATATGAATGAAGAAGCAGTAAGATAATTTCATGTAAACGACTCAAAAAAACTTAAAAAATTTAGACTACTAATTTAGGATATCCAAAAAACTGTTTACGACATTATCTCCTATGATTTATATCAGCAATTATTTCGATCATAATATTTATGAAGAAATTGCAGAAAAAAAAACAAAGATTATCTCTGTAATTTGTCATCTTTCATCTGTCATGCTAGCCTTAATCTACTATCTACCATCTGCTCTTAGACATTCGTTATCTGGCATCTGTCATTTGTCATATGTCATCTTTCATTTGTCATCTGTCATCTGTCATATGTCATCTTTCATCTGTCAGCTGTCATTCATGTCATTAGACATTTTTCATCAGTCTTTTGTCATCTGCCAGTTATCATCTACCAAGTATTATCTGTTATATGCGGTCATTTATAACTATTGTCTGCCATTTCTTATCTATTATCTTATCATCGGTAATTTGAAAATATTTTTGCCATCTGTTATGCCATCCTTAATCTATTAACTACCATCTGTCCTTAGGCATTTTATTCGTCATTTGTCATCTGTCATTTTTCATATGTCATCTGTCATTTGTCATATGTCACCTTTCATCTGCCATTCATGTCATTAGTCATTTTATGTACCATCTGCCCTTACGCATTCGTTATCAGTCATTTGTCATCTGTCAACTGTTATTTGTCATATGCCATCTTTCATTTGCCATCTGTCATCATTTACCATTTACCATTTACCAAGTATCATCAGTTATATATTTACAACTATTATCTGCCACTTTTCATCTATTATCTATCATCAGTCATCTAAAAATATTTTCTGTCGTCTATTTTCATTAACCCGAAACTTATTTACTTTTGTCATAAAATTAGAGAGAACATCAAAGAACAGCCAAGAACGAAAAAGAACATCAGAGAACTGGAGAACGGCGCCGAGCAGCACAGAACCGCGGATAACAGCAGAGAGAACAGAAGACAATAATAATTTACAGCAGAGAACCGAAGAAAACGCCAAAACAAAAGAGAGAACAGAAAAGAACAAAAGAGAACGTCAGAGAATAACAAAGAACATCAGAGAACAATATAGAACAGAAGAAAACAAAAAAAATACATCAGAGAACAGCAGAGAACAAATGAGAATATCAGAAAACAGAATATAATATCGGAGAATATCAGAGAATAGAGAAGAACAAAAGAGAACATCAGAGAACAGCAGAGAACAAATGAGCATATTAGAGAACAGAATATAATATCGGAGAATATCAGAGAATCGATAAGAACTAAAGAGAACATCAAAAAACAGCACTGAGCAGCACAGAATAAAACATTGCAGCAGACAACAGAAGAGAACAGCAGAAACCAGCAGATAATGAAAGAAAACATCAGAGAATATCAGAGAACAGATGACGAGGTCAGAGAACAGAAAAGAACAGAGGAGAATATCAGAAAACATCATAGAACACAAGAAAACAAACGAGAACAGCAGAGAACAAATGAAATTATCAGAGAACCGCAGAGAACATCTGGGAATAGCAGATAACATTATAGAACAGATGAGAATAGCAAAGAACATCAGGGAAGAGAATGGAACATCGGAAAGTCATTAACTATATTTCGTTGTTTATCGTAAACCAAATATGTTTCATAACAAACAAAGGAGAACATCAGAGAACAGCATAGAACGTCAGAAAATAAATAAAAATATCAGAGAACAGAAGAGAATAAAAGAGATCATCAAATAACAGCACCGAGCAGAACAGAACCACAGATAACAGCAGAGAACAGAAGAGACCAGAAGATAATAGCAGAAACCAGCAGACAACAAAGGAAAATATCAGAGAACAGCAGAGAACAACAGAACAGAACAGAAGGGAACATCAAAGAGCAGAAAAGAACAGAAGAGTTCATCATAGAAACACAAAAAACATTAGAGAACAGCAGAGAACAGAAGAGAACAAGTGAGAGCAGCTCAAAACATCACAGAGTATCAGAGAACAAGAAAACATTAGAAAACAATAGAGAATATTAGAGAACAGAAGAAAACGAAAAAGAATAAAAGAAATCATCAGAGAACATCGGACAATAGAAAAGAACAAAACAGAACAACAAAAAACATAAGAGAAAATCAGAGGAAAGAAGAGAACAAAACAGAAGTTCAGAGAGTAGAGACAATTATCAGAGAACAAAGGGCGACAAAAAAGAACGTCACAGAATAGCAGAGAACGAAAAAAACATCAGAAATTATCAGAGAAAAAAAAAGAACCGAAGAGAACATAAGAGAGTAGCAAAGAACTTTGGAGAATAGCAGATAACAAAAAGGAACACCAAGGAAAAATAGAGAACATCATAGAACAGAATAGAACAAAAGAAAACATCAGATAACAGTAGCGAATAAATGAAAATATCAGAGAACAGAAGAGAACATCAGGGAATAGCAGATAGCATCATAGAACAGATGAGAATATCAGAGAACAGAAGAGAATAAAAAAGAACTTTAAAAAAACAGCACCGAGCAGCATAGAACCACAGATAACAGCAGAAAACAGAAGAAACAAGCAGAGAACAAAGGAAAATTCCAGAGAACAACAGAACAAAATAGAAGAGACATCAAAGAACAAAAAAAAAAACAAAAGAGAAATCACGGAAATGCAAAGAACATCGGGAAACAGCAGAGAACAAAAGAGAGCAAAATATAACAGAGCAGCAGAGAACAAGAACACATTAGAAAACAGTAAATAGAAGAAAACAAAATGGAATAAAATAAATCATCAGAAAACCAGAGAATGGAAGAGAACATCGGAAAATAGAAAAGAACAAAATAGAACAACAGAAAGCACAAGAGAACATCAGAGGACAGAAAAGAACAAAACAGAAGTTTAGAGAGTAGAAACAAATATCAGAGAACAGAATGGGACAAAAAAGAACGTCAGAGAATAGCAGAGAACAAATGAAAATATCAGAGAATAGAAGAGAACATCAGGGAATAGCTGATAACATCATAGAACAGATGAGAATATCAGAGGACAGAAGAAAATAAAAAAGAACATCAGAGAAAAGAAAAGAACAAAAGAGGACATCAGATAGCACTAAAGAACATTGGAGAATAGCAGAGAATAAAAGGGAACATTAAATAACAGCAGATAACATCATAGAACAAAAGAGAACTTCAGAGAATAGCAGAGATCAAATGAAAATATCAGGGAATAGCTGATAACATCATAGAGCAGATGAGAATATCAGAGAACAAAATAAAATAAAAAAGAACATCAAAAACCAGAACCGAGCAGCATAGAACCACCGAACAAAAGACACCAAAAGAGAATAGCAGAAATCAGCAGAGGATATCAAAGAACAGAAAAGAACAAAAGAGAACATCATAGAACATGAGAGAACAGTAGAGAACAAACGAAAGCATCGGAGAACTGCTCAAAATGTCACAAAGCAACACAGACTAACACAGAGGCAGCAGAAAGCAGTATAGAGCATTAGAGAACAAAAAAATATTAGAAAACAATAGATAATTTTAGAGAAAATAAAAAAAGAATGAAAAAAAAATAATCAGAGAAGCAAAGAACATCAGAGAACATCGGAAAATAACAAAACAGAAAATCAGAGGAAAGAAGAGAAAAACAGAAGATCAGGGAGTAGAAACAAATATCAGAGAACAGAGGGAGACAAAAAAGAACGTCAGAAAACAAAAAAAAACATCGGAGAGCAACAAAGAACATTGAAGAATAGCAGAGAACAAAAAAACATCAAAGAATATCAGAGAACATCAAATAACATACGAGAATATCCAAGAACAAAAAAGGAACAAAATAGAAAAAGAGAGAACAGCAGAGAATAGCACAGAACAACAGAGAAAAAAGAGAAGAGAACAAAAGAAATAAAATTAATATTGAAACCTGACACTATTTCAATTTGTATGTAATTTTTTATGACACCTTAAAATAAAAAAAATATTTGTTTTAAATTGATTTGAGAATATCAGAGAACAGAGGGAAACGAAAGAGAACGTCAGAAACCAGTAAAAACAATAGGGAACAAAAGAGAACGTCCTGGGACAGCAGCGAACATCAAAGAATAAAAGAGAACGGACGAGAATATAAGAGAACGTAAGAGAACAAAAGAAAACATCGGAGAAGAACAGAGAGCAGCACAGAGCCACGGAGTACAACAATGAACAGTAGAAAACAAAAAAGAACAGATGGCAACAGAAGAGAGCAAAATCGAATATCAGAAAAACAGAACATTTCTATTCTCTGCCGTCCTCTGATGTTCTATTTTGCCTTCTTTTATTATCTGCTGTTCTCTGATGATCTTTTCTCTATTTTCTGATGTTAGGTTTGGCTCTCTTCTGAAGAACAGCAGATAACAAAAGAGGATCAAATAGAACATCAGAGAACGGCATAGAAATGTCAGAGAACATCAGAGAAAATTAAAGAACATAAAGAGCATCAGAATATATCAAAAATCAGCAATGAACATCAGGGAATACCAGAGAACAGCATACGACATTACAGAACAGCAGAGAACAATACAGAGCATCAGAGAACAGCGAAAAACAATAGAGAAAAGCAGAAAATATGCGAGAAGAGTAGAGAACAGAAATGAACCGAAGAAAACATCAGAGAATAGCGAAGAATATCAGGGAAGAGAAGAGAACATCGGAAAGAGAACGGCAGATAACAAAAGAGGACAAAATTGAACACCAGAAAATGGCAGAGAATAGAAGGGAACATCAGAGAAAAGCAAAGAGCATACAGAGTAACAGAATAAAGCAAAAAACAGCACAGAACGTCAAAGAATGTCAGAGAACAGTAGAGAACAGCATGTAACAGCACAGAAGAGAAAAGAATTATACAGAGCAACAGAGAACAGGAAAAAACAATAGAGAAAAGCAGAAATGATCATGTATTATATGTATTTTGTAGTTTATTGGCAGACAAATAGTTTCGTTTTTATAACTTTAACAATAATTACAATTTTTAGCGTTCTTTACAAACTTTTCTAATAAAATGTGATTATTTTATTTCGAACATCTTTTCTTTATTATATTACAGATATCTATGTCTTTTACATACAATTAATTAATTGTTTGAAACAGTAATTATAAGAAAAGGATATTGAAAAATAACTATGTGTACAAACGCTTGAGATTAGTAGCGACATCTGGCGCTTACACCAGTAATCTCCATGCACGTCTAAAAGTACACTATCCCTCTTGAAAATTATTGTTATACTGATACACCCTGTATATAATAATTCCCATAATTTTTCTTGACTTATATATTTTTGTATAAATTATTTAAATATTTAAACACCTACGGCTATAGTGAAGTGGGTGGAATATATTTTGGAATTAATTTCTGACTTGATTACATTGTTGTAACCGTATTTTATATAAACAAACATTTCGCGCACCGTTGAACTTAACTTGAATTGTTATGAAACGAAATAACTACCTACGTCCTATCCCAAGCCGATGGCCTTGGATAATTCATTATCAATGTTATCTCGACTCATGGTAATTTAGTGTGACACTGAAATCGATGTGTATTTAAATTTTTGTATTTTCTTAAATAAAAATTTTGAAGAAAGTGTGAGAAGGTTAATATATTGATGAGAAAATACTTTTATGATTTTCAAGAAGCTTTCCACATCATATATTTAATGAAGATCTACTTATTTATGGTTTAACAACTAAATTGATTAAAGAACTGAAGTCTAATAAAAATGATTTTATTATTGAAAAGGTTTCACCTAAATAGCTTTGTTAATCGTCAAATTTGCTGCTCATAATATAATTCGTAAATGTTGAATCAAACATCAGTATGTACGTATGTAATTTAGCAATTAAGATTAATAACAATCACTTTTTAATACATTACACAATTATTATTTTTAATTGGCGAATACGAATTTGCATGACGTAAGATCACTTTTCGGAGGCAAAAAAAAATATGCAAATCTGGATCGACAAAATCCCGTGTACTAATTGCACGTAACTACGTTACGCTGCGGAGGATAGAAAAAAAAAACATTGGCAAATATTTAACATTTAACGATTCTGGCATGTTTATGCAATTTCCTCGACGTTGTATAACCCTGAACATGCAAATTTTACTTAGCTGTGAAGGTAATTTCTACAATTACATGCCATGATTTACCTTTCGACTGAATAGTATATAAAATTATGCAACATTGGTAAAATTTTAAAAAATTGCTAGAAAATTTAGGAATGATCGAAGGAATGTTTAATTTGGCAAAGAAATTCCTGAAAAGTGGAATACAAGTAGTAAAATCCTGGAATTTTAGAAACCAGAAAAATAAATTGCCGAAACAGTTTACTGTGCTTGAATATTTACAAATAAATATTTACACTCGTCATAACAAATATAGTTTTAAAGTATAACACACATTCTAGTAAATGTAACTTAAGAATTTCAACACGAAATTGACATTTATATATAAGAAGCTGTTTTATAAGTCTAAAGTAAATTTGCGATTGATGAAACAAAGTGAAAGGTTCTAGGAATCTAAAAAGATACTGCTATAAATTTTCTTTAAGAATTTCAAAAAGAGAGACTGGAAGAAATTTTACTGGAATATTACTAAAATCTGACAAATTTAGAAAGACGGAAATATTTACAAACCTTAGAATCAATGAATATATAAATCTAAGTCTAAAAATAATTTTGTAATTTCGGGAATCTATAAAAAAAATTATCCGAAAATTCTGAACGCATAGAAAATTCTAGAAATTTGGTGACTAGAAAATTCTTAAAATTTTGAAAATAAATTGCTGGAAAACCTTCGAAAACAAATTTGGAAATTTGGTGGAAAAATTCTTGGTAATTCTAGTAATCTAAATAAAATTATATTAAAATCGAAGAAAATTCTTGAAATTTGGAATGGAAATTTCTGGAGGCATAAAAAAAGAAAATTCTTGAAATATAGAAAATGAATTGATGAAAAATTTACAGTTACCTCGAAACAAATTTAAAAAAATATTGGAAAACATTTTTGAATTAAAAATAATTAATAAATAAAAATTGGAACTCCTCAAAACTAAAAATTAAATTTGTAACAGAAATTAGAGATTGTAAGAGAAATTGCTGGACAATTTTAGACATCTGAGAAGTTTTCAAATTTTACCATAAATTCTGGAAATCTGAAAAATAAAATCTTAAAGAGAAAATTCTGGAATTTTCACAAAAATTTTACAGATTTGGATTTTATAATGATAAAGATTAAAGTAGAAGTATGTGG
Source organism: Ontholestes murinus (assembly GCA_963969525.1). Classification (NCBI taxonomy): domain Eukaryota; kingdom Metazoa; phylum Arthropoda; class Insecta; order Coleoptera; family Staphylinidae; genus Ontholestes; species Ontholestes murinus. The sequence continues at coordinate 60,449,482 of OZ018396.1, forward strand.
AAAGTTCTAAAAATCTAAATTTAAATTCTGAAAATCTAGAAGAAAAAAAAAATTTTAGGAATCTGAAGAAAAATTGCTGGAAAATGGACTGGAATAAAAGAAGCTGTAAAATTCTATAAATGTGGAAAACTTTGGAAACCTGGAAAATAAATTACCAAAATAGTTTATAAGCCTAAAGCAAATTTTGGAAATCTGAATGAAACATTCTGGTAGGTTCTAGGAATACTGCTGGAAATTTTTCTTCGAGAATTTCAAATAATTGTAAAGAAAGAAATCTTGCTGGAAAAGTCCACATACATATTTACACACCTTAGAGTCTATGAATCTATAAATCTAAATCTAAAAAAATGGCAATTCTAGAAATCTACAAAGAAATAATTTGAAAATTCTGGAATAGAAAATTCTGAATAATTTTTAATATTTGAGAATTAAATTGCTTATAGAAAAATCTGCAAATTTGTTAGAAGAATTCTTGGTAATTCTAAGAATATAAAAACAAATTATTAGAAAATTTTAGAACACCTGAAGAAAATTTTAGAAATTTGGAGACATGAAAAAAATTATCATCAATATTTTTTCCAACAATTCTTATATAACCTAGACAAAACTGAGTTAGACTATATAATTACAAAGCTAATCAATCATTTTTAATAGTCCAATCCTGAAGCGAGTTTTTCAAAACCGACCTGTTGTAATGGAGCGTTGAAAATCTGCACACCTTAAAGGTATACACTAGTTTTAACCTTGTAAACTTTTACAACAACAAAAAATGCCTCTGGGCGTTCGACGCGTTGCTGTTACGTAACGAGATGATTTCGCATCGATTTACATTGTCGCTCCAATTATTTAAGGTTCCAATATCTGATCGGTGATTTCGTAGAGGGCGAGCTCGTATGTTGAATTGTAAGTAATGGTCATTTGACCAGTGCCCGTGATTACAATGCCAAATGACATCATCGACGTTTATAAGTCAACAGCGTTTTACAGTTTGAACGTGTGGATATAACCTGTTTAGCAGGTTCGTTTCATTACGTAGCCGGCAGAGTATAGTACTTTTTTTTTCTCGAACACGTTCGCTATTTACCTTCTTCTGGGCCAATTAATTTTGGCCCAGACAGCACAATGCAATCTCATTATCGGCTTTTATGTTTGGGGATCTTCGCACGGGCAACAATGAGTGCTGTGCGAAATGATTTCGGTTTGCTGATTAGCATAAGTAACGCTAGTTACTTATTTGTTAGGACGAATTGCCAAATTGATCGCCTGATGATGACCATATGTCCGGTCGAATTGGGAACTCTTAATCGCTGACAACCTCCGCGTTTTCGTACAGAAACCCGTTCTACGCCTCGTCGTGTCAATAGACACGGCGGCCACATTTTTCATTTGCATCAGGCGATTTCTCTCGACGGCCCCCACGGACCTAATATAGAAGTACAAAGTGCAGCTCCGGATGGTAATCGGTTTTTACAAGATATCCCGTACGACAATAGGCCAAGTGGGATAAAATCTCTTACATTTGAATTCAACCAGTAACATTCCTAAGGGTTTTATAAACTAGTCATATAAATGATCTAATCTATAAGGAGATAATATATTAAATATGGAGAAAGTGTTCTTTAAACTAGAACCATTAATATTAATTTCATTTAATATTAGTTCCTACTAATTTCCAAAATCTTTATACTCAAATTTAAAGAATTAGCAATTTAAATTTTTAGGATCACTTTGTTAAGCTTATTAACTATATATACACCCATCTAAATTAACTTTACTTCTCTGTTTAATAATAAACATTCGTCACAAAACAATTATAATTTCTCCTTCTTTTTTGGCACATCTAATATAAACATCAATTGCCAACCAATTAAGAATTAGATGACTAATTGAACACGCTATTAGCCGACAAAAATTACTAACATTACTTCTTAGTATTTCTCTTTACAAACCGCATTTAGCACCGTGATTATTCACGTATTTATAGAAATGACCAATCGCTGCAGATAATGATTAATTAAGCTTATCAAAAAAATGTTTATTTGGCTCCTCGTCAAAGTTCAAAATCAGACGCGAACCTGTTTCCTAATTACCAGATTCCACACAAACGAAAATAAAGCAGATTAAATTGGCCGTGATTAGAGTAGGCGGTGCTTAAAGAAATTAATTCAATAAAACATTTTACGGCCAATTTATTCCGTCACCTAAACGTGCACTCCGTGCGTGACCACGTTTATTATTTTTTTCCTGCTCATTACTTAAGGTAATTATATCTAATGGTAATAATTGAGTCGACTTACCCGCAAGTGCACAGCTCGCATATGCAAACTTCTTTCTTTGGAGGGACGTAATGTTTCTTCTTGGGCTCGTCTTCTTTGATCGTCTTGACGATGTTGATGACCTTATTATCGACCACTCTGTCGATGTGGGTGATATTTTCGACGTGGCTCTGCGGGAAAGTGTGGGTTTAATAATTTAATTATCGGCATCGATTTAACAAGTTACTTACAATGTCCTTCACGTCGATAATGTTCTCTTCAACATAGACATCATTAACGGTTACGGAGCGATCCACTTGATCCACGTTTTTGATTATCTTGGTATCTCTAATATCCACGTCTTTAATATCGGTGATATATTTAACATCTTTAACGTCGATAATTTCGATATTTTCGGTCACGAACTTGTTATCAATTATAGTTTTAGAAGTGAAATCTTTAACGACTGTGCTTTTCACATCGGTTATATCCTCCGTTGTTGTATAAGTGATTATTTCCCCATTCGGATAATCATCGTCTTCCGGGCGTTTCGGTCCTTTCTTTTGCAATGGGCCCGTTTTATCATCAGGATATTCAGGCCCTTTCTTTCTCGATGGCACTCCAGCAGCTGGTCTAGTATCAGGTCTGTCAGTTTTCGAATCTTTGGGAGATTTATCATCTTTAGGTCCCTTCTTATCACCTGGCTTTGGGGATTGCCCCTCTGGTTCTTTTTTCCTCGAAGGCATACCTGCAGCTGGACGGGTATCAGGAGTATCTTCTTTAGGTTCCTTTGGAGATTTTACATCCTTAGGTCCTTTTTTATCATCAGGTCTTGTAGAATCGGGTTCCGGACCTTTCTTCCTAGAAGGCACACCTGCGGCTGGTCTGATATCGGGACCATCATCCTTCGGTTCTTTAGGAGATTTAGGTCCTTTTTTATCATCAGGTTTTGTAAACTCGGGCTCCGGACCTTTCTTCGAAGAAGGCACGCCTGCGGCTGGTCTGGTATCGGGTCCATCATCCTTCGGCTCTTTCGGAGATTTAGGTCCTTTTCTATCATCTGGTTTTGGATACTCAGGTTCCGAACCTTTTTTCCTCGAAGGCATACCTGCAGCTGGACGGGTATCAGGACCATCATCTTTAGGTTCCTTTAGAGATTTCACATCTTTAGGTCCCTTCTTATCATCAGGTTTTGTAGACTCGGGTTCCGGACCCTTCTTCCTAGAAGGCACACCTGCAGCTGGTCTAGTATCCGGTCCATCATCCTTCGGTTCTTTTGGAGACTTAGGCCCTTTTTTATCATCAGGTTTTATATATTCGGGTTCAGGACCCTTCTTCCTTGAAGGCATACCTGCAGCTGGCATAGATTTGGGACCATCCTCTGTCGGTTTATCTTCGTCTTTTGGACCTTTAATATATTTCGGCTTATCTTCTGGTTTTCTAGGTCCATCTCGCAGGCTATCATAACTATCAGTTACTTTATAATGATCAACATAACGCTGATTATCCACAAATGTTTGATCATCTTTAATTACGGTGGTTTTAACATCAGTTAATGAGGTATGTGTTTCGTATGTTTCAGACGTCACCCTAGAATCTTTAGTTGTGTAGGTTGTATCAGGAAAATCTTTATTTTTAGGATGAGGATCTCTTCTCGATGGTACTCCCGCTGCTGGTTTATATTCAGGAAAGACTTCGTCTTTTGGCGACTTTCCATCCTTTGTCTTCCTCGGTTCTTCTTCTTTTGGATAGTTACTACCAGGAATATCTTTTCTTGACGGCATTCCGGCAGCTGGTTTTGATTGTGGAAATTCTTCATCACGCGGGGACTTTCTATCTGGTCTTTTAGGTTCATCGTCGATTGGATGTTTATCTTTTCTTGTTGGCATACCTGCAGCTGGTTTAGATTCGGGATAATCTTTTGGATCTTTTCTAGATGGCATTCCGGCAGTCGGAGTTTCTCCCTCCTTTGGTCCTCTAACATATTTCGGCTGCTTATCATCTGGTCCTCTAGGTCCATCCTTCAAACTATCATATTTATCTGTAACAGTGTAATGATCAATCGAGCTTTGATTGTCCACAAATGTTTGATCATCTCTTATAATCGTAGTTTTATAATCCGTAGAAGATGTATGGGTTTCAAAAGATTCAGATGTTACCCTCGTATCTTTAGTTGTATTGGAGGAACGTTGAATTTGATCGGGACGGTCCTTTCTACTCGGCATTCCAGCGGCTGGTTTATATTCTGGAAAATCGTCATCTTTAGGTCCTTTTTTATTAGGAAAATCGTTATCTTTAGGTCCTCTTTTATTAGGAAAATCGTCGCTAGGTCCTTTCTTAGAGTCTTTTGGATAATCTGAATCCCCTCTCTTAGGATCTCTTTTACTTGGCATTCCAGCTGCTGGTCTATATTCTGGATAATCATCATCTTTTGGTTTTTTGGGTTCTTTTTTATCACCAGATTGTGTTATCGGGTATTTGCTATCAGGCACATTCTTCCTAGACGGCATTCCAGCCGCTGGTGTATAATCTGGCTTGTCACTGATTTTCTTCGGACCATCTCTTAAACTGTCATAACTATCAGTAACTACATATTGATCAACAGAGCTCTGTTTATCAACAAAAGTTTGATCATCCTTAATTACTGTCGTTTTAACATCTGTCAAACTCGTGCGTGATTCAAATGTTTCAGATGTTACTCGTGAATCTTTTATTGTATCGATTTTTCTTGTTGGTGATAAATCATCACTCGTTTTCTTTCCTACTGGTTTATCTCTTCGTGATGGCATTCCTGCAGGTTGTTTCGGTTCAGGTTTATCTCTACGCGATGGCATTCCAGCGGCAGGTGTTTCTTTCCTTGGGCCGTCCCTTAAACTATCATAACTGTCGGTTATTATATAATGATCGACTGATCTCTGATTATCAACAAAGGTTTGATCATCCTTGATTACAGTAGATTTAATATCAGTTGAACTACTATGTGATTCAAAAGTATCTGATGTTATTCTAGAATCTTTGAAAGTATCTATTTTTCTTGTTGGCGAATGATCTTCAGGCGATTGCTTTCTCCCTGGTTCTTTTCGTGATGGCATTCCTGCAGGTTTTTTGGGTTCAAGTTTGTCCCTACGGGATGGCATTCCGGCTGCAGGTGTTTCCTTTCTGGGACCATCCCTTAAACTGTCATAACTATCAGTTACTGTGTAATGATCTACTGACCTTTGGTTATCGACAAAAGTTTGATTATCTTTAATTATGGTAGATTGAACATCAGTTAAACTACTGTGCGATTCATAAGTTTCGGATGTTGTCCTAGAATCTTTATATGTATCAACTTTTCTAGTTGGTGAACGATCTTCAGGCATATTTTTCCCAGACGGTTGTTTGTCTCTGCGTGATGGCACTCCTGCAGGTAGTTTAGGTTCAGGTTTATCTCTACGTGATGGCATCCCAGCAGCCGGTAATGGTTTTCTAGGGCCATCCCTTAAACTATCATAACTGTCAGTTACAGTGTAATGATCATAAGTTTGTTGATTGTCAACAAAAGTTTGATCATCCTTGATTACTGTGGATTTAACGTCTGTTGAACTAGTACAGGTTTCATAAATTTCTGACGTTGTTCTGGAATCATTAATTGTATCAATTTTCTTAACTTCAGTGGGTTTATCTCTACGCGATGGCATTCCAGCGGCCTGTTTGGGTTCTGGTTTATCCCTACGCGATGGCATTCCTGCAGCTGGCATTGGTTTTCTGGGACCATCTCTCAAACTATCATAGTTGTCAGTTACTGTGTAGTGGTCCACTGAACTTTGATTATCAACGAAAGTTTGCCCATCCTTAATCACCGTGGTTTTACCGTCCCTCATGCTTGTATGCGTTTCGTAATTTTCGGTTACAATTCTTGAATCCCTAGTAGGTGATTGTCTATCGGACGGATGGAATGGTTTAAAGTATTCAACTGTATCCCCAGAACCAACAGTACTTTCATGGTCAATAAAAGTTTTAGAATCCTTAATGATAGTATTTTTAACATCCTTGACATTCGTTGACGTAGAATACGTTTCAGAAGTAATAAATTCTGATGATGATTGATCAACACCTTCCATGAAATTCTGAATGTCTTGAACAATATTGCTGTCGGATATCTTGGTTTTACTAGGGCTTCGTTCGGGTTTTCTCGGGGATTTGTCTCTCCTAGATGGTTTTCCTGCTGCTGGTGTGTCTCTCCTCGACGGCATTCCCGCAGCTGGAGTCTCTTTACGAGTGGGCGATTGCCTTATGTCGTATGGTGTATCACGTCTTGAAGGTGCACCTGCAGCCGGTGTCTCTCTTCTTGTTGGTGAATCTTTACGAGATGGCACCCCTGCTGCCGGTAAATTTCTTCTAGTCGGCGAATCCTTTCTAGAAGGGACTCCTGCTGCTGGTAGGTTTTTTCTAGTAGGGGAATCTTGTCTAGATGGTTTCTGGTCTTTTCTGCTCGGCATACCAGCAGCTGGTGTCTCTTGTCTCACGGGAACTTGAGGCTGTTCATAAGTAAAGTGACCATTCCAACCGCTCTTGCCGTAATTTCTCTCATTAGAATAAACCAAATCCGTATCCTCTGATGTTCTTTGCACAACAGTAGACTTAGAACCAATCGTGTTTTGTATAGCTTTGGTGTCATAAACATTTTCAACGAATGTTGTAGAAGAATCAACACCGTGTTGATAAAAATCATTAGTGTTCGAAGTTGTTTGCATTGTGCGCCTGTCAACATCTGGACTGGATAAAGTTATATTTTGAGTTCGACGATAATTTACATCATCGCTGGTGTTATTGATTGTTGAATCATAAACATTTTTTATCGAGCTGTCGGTAATATTTTTAATGGTAGTATCTGACACATTTGTTGTATCGGAAATGTATGTATTTTTATCTGATTTTCGGTAAGTATTAGTGTTTGTTGATGACACATCGGTTGAATCATGTAAAAATGATTGATCTGATTTTCTATAAGTTTTAGTATCTGACACATCATAGACATTTCTTACATCTGAGGTATCGCTGTAAGTTGTTGAACCAACATCTTGTACGGTGAAAGTTTTATTCAGATCAACATTTCCGGGTAACGTTTCTACATTGGTATCAACTTTAATCACCTTACCTGTGGAGTCATAGTACGTGGTAGTCGTGGTAATGGTTGTAGTTTCCCCATCAGTAACCGAACTTTTGTGTGTGCTGGATGAATCGTGGACGGAAGACTTGCGTGTGTCTGATGTTGATTGTTTGCTACTTTTTGATTGAATTTGGCGTTTGTCTGATGTAATTTTGTTGGAATTTTGGTGGCTAGAACCTAACATAGATTTAGTGTGTTCTAGTTTTCCGATTTTGTCGTCATGGGTGATGGATGAGGAGGATGTTTCTTGATCGCCGATTTTATGCACCTCGCGTGCGTACTCTGAAGATTTAGTTTTAGGTTGTGCTATTTCTGGAATGTCAGTGTCGTAAACGGTGGCGGAGTCTTTGGATTTTTGGGAGAAATGTATTTCTGGTTTGATATTGGTTCCGCTGCGCATGGAAAGGTGTTCATCGTTACTGAAAGAAGTTGATGACCCAGCTTCGTGGTGTTTTTGGTCCACTATGCGTTCTTTACCATCAACTATTTCAATTACGTAACTGCTGGAGGAACTTTTACTAATTGAAGACGATTTCTGTTGAGAGGAAGATGTCGAAGATTTTTGTATAATTGGTTTTTCCATGACGAATTTTCCATTCCAGGCCGCATCATTTTTATTAACGATCTTAGTTTCCTCCTTAGGTTCCAAAACAGTGTAGGTGCTTTCGTCGCCAATTTTATTTAATTGTGAGGTCGATTCGTTTAATATGGACGCGATCTGTGTTATATTCGATGTGTGTTCAGATTTATCGTGTGCTATAGCATGCCTGTATTCGGTACTTGTAGCTCCGGAATCAGTGTATGTTGTGATTTTTTCGCCAGTACCAGGAATAGCCTCTGTCACGGTGTAAGAAACAACACTCGCATTCACTGGTAGGTGTGAAACATCCGCGATTTGTAAACTCGAGGAAGATGAGGTTTGCGAAATCCCACCTGTATTTCTCACTTCTCTTGTGCTACTCGAGGAACCGACAACTTTTGTACTACTAGACTTACTTGTCGTGGAAGTGCTGCTGCTAGCCTCGGTCTTCGACGTCGACGACGTGCTCTTCTTGTTTTTCGATTTATTCACAGTCATTTTTAAGGCACTTGTTTAACGTTTTTCACTTAAACCGTAATAATTAAATAATTGTATCAACACTTGTACTTCTATTCAAACTAATAAATAATAATTAAAACGTTGTTGTCGCGAGCGCGCACTTTGCAGGAATGAGCTCGCGTACGCCCAACTCAAAAGCCATCCTCTTGTGGTGGGACCAATGACGTCACGGTCACCTTTCCGAGCGGGCACTTTATTGCACAAATATAGTCAGCGCACTTTTATAAATTTATTCATTCATTCATTCATTAACGTATTCGGCCACGTCATTATTTTCTATTTATTTCCAGCACACAATGTTACGCAAAAAAGGCCTAGAGGTGATATCTTATCGTTTATAATATTTTTGTTGAAAACAATAACACGCTCGGAATTCGTGTGTATGTGTGTGTGTGTTTTGCTATTTTCGAAACGTACGAAAGAAATTAATACGGGGAAGATAAGATTGAATTCAATTCAATACATTTAAAATTTCGTCGTTGTTTTTTTGTTAATTATATTTATTTCCTAATAAATTCAATATTTTGTGTTTAAAGTTTAATTGAATTATATTTACAATATTGTGTTATTATAATTAGCTTAGTGTTTAGCATATATTTATTTTCTAATGATTACAAAAATAATTTTATTTATCTAAAAAATTGAGTATTAAGAAAATATAACGTTTATCTAATTAGTTAACAATTTTTTATTGTTTTTTGTATAATTGATTTAATATAGCGGATTTCACTTAGGCTAAATAAATAATCACTATTGCAATTGAATGAAAAATATTTTAGAAAATAATTTGTTCCAAAACCTGAAATTGGATTTTATTGAAAATAACAATAAGATGAAATAGCAAAAAATAATGTATTTGCAGTTATATTAATTGTTATATTTCCATTTTAAAAAACAATAATAATTTGAATGTTTTCCGTTTTCCTTCTAGTTATCTCTCTTTTTGTGCCATATTTCTCAAATTGGAAAATTTCTCTTTAGTGGCGTAAATAATATAAAAATAAAATATCTGCACAGTATTACAAAACAAAATATTTCACCTATCACCGCTAAAGATTATTGTATTTCGGTTAGTTAAATTTAATTCGTAAAATATTTGCAAACAGGAAATAACTCTCAGGAACGATAGGACGTACAAGACTTTACTATTATTGTCCACCAAAAACCATAAGAATTTCCAACATCGTCCATCTCTTTACTGCGATAACAATAACGAAACAAAACTCATCATCAGTTTGTAACGTTTCAATAACGTCGTGTAGTTTTTTTTTATTGCAATTTCGAGAATTTCTCGCGTTGTTTGTGCACGGCGGAATTTATATTCCAAATATGAAAGTGAACGCTGAAACGTGGTAGGAGTTACGTGACGTCATCCCTTAGTCACAAGAGAGGACACCAAATGATATTAAAGTGGCTGTTTTTTGACTGTCGGTTTGATTTATCGGTTTTCTTTTCCGGCGGAATCGGACAGTTTCGGTGGAAATTTTATGGATTTAATAAAATTCCGACGGTAATAAAGGCGACGCGGCACCTATTTCCCAATATCAATTAATATGGCACGGTTTATACACAATCGCGGATTAATTCCGAGCAATGCAGACGAAATGGACAGCTAATGAAAGTTTCAAATTATCAATCTTCAGTACGGTTCTTTAATAGTACATTAAATTGTAACAAATTTTAATTTTTACTTTTCCTATATAGTATATATAGGGGGGAGTATTGTTTTCGTCTTTTTTTTTTAAATTTTAATAATTCGGTTCTATATAATTAGGAATTTTTCACATAAGCTTTTATATATTCATTAAATATTTATATTTTATTACTTATATTATTTCCAGATTCTCCGCTATTCCTCTTAATGGTCGTAATCAATTCAACTACTACTTGGTGATTTAGTTCCTTCACTGCAATGTGTTAAATTAAAGCAAAATATAGCTCCTTTTGAAATATTTAGTGTTTTTTGAGGTTTACTTTTAACACAAAACTTTTTAATGATAAGTCGTTGATTAAAAATTCACTTGATTCGTTTCACGTTATTAATTTTGGATGTCCTGAAGAATAAATCGCTGCCATTTCATTTTGTATTAGATACAATAATCAATGTACCATCTCTAAACCTTTTCACTTTCACTGAAGGAAAATTAAAAAAAAATCATAACTTACCTTTGCAATATTGTAGCACTTTTATTTTATTACTTTAAAGGTTATAAATATTATTACCGGATGTTTAATTTTAACTTTTAAATATTATTTTATTTACAATTAAACTAAACATAAATTAAATAATATATATATAAATTATCAAAAATGCCATTTAAATTAAATAATAATTAATAAAATCGACCGTTATTGATGCATACATTTACTAAATACCATTTTACATTAAGTACGCACCATATCTTATCAAATCGATTAATTAGGTATTACATTTCAAGACTTTGTATTTATAAATATGCAAATCTTAACAATAAATAATCACATAGATCTTGCAATATAACAATAATCACATGTTAACTAAATTAAATTAAAATAATCTATAATACTGGTATATTAAATATTCCAAACGTACAAAAAAAAACACAAATTCTTAATACCCACAAAAAGCAAATCACAATTTATCTTTTTTTTTATTACACTCATTGCAAAAGGGTAAAAACTACCAAAGACACTATATAGATTTAATTTTAAAAATATATATAAACTATAAAAATATTTGGTGAAATAATTGAAACATAAACAATCTTTATTAAACAAATAATTTGATAAAACCTATTAAAGTCGTTCGTTGTAGAATTTATTATTAAATCAATTAATTAAACTTTGTATCTCTCATAGTTTACGAAATTGTAATAAGAGTGTAATAAAAAAATAAACATGAAATCCATAAATCCATTAATTGTGCACACATTTACATACCATTTCTAAAATAATCTTAACGACAGAAGTCAAATAATTTTTAGTGTTTTTTTTTAATTATTTGTTATAAAAATATCTCAATCTAGTAAAATATTTAGAAAAATATAATTTCAAATAAATAAAATTTAAAATACCAAACTTCTTGTAAACTCTGCAAATTTATATTTTAAATTTTATATAATTTAAAGCCCTTTGGTACAGTAATAGCTGTGGGTAGTACAATGATACATACATACACGTATAATATTTTGATTTAGTCGATTTTTTTCGAAATGGCCGACGCGTCGTTATCCTCGGACACGGAGAGAAATACATCCTCCAGGGTGGCCATATTTATCGTGTAATCTTCCACTTCTTCGTACTTGCTCTTGAACTTCTCCATTGCTTCAAACAACTCGCTCAGCTGGATCATGTTTGGTAAGTAGAAATGTAAAAGAGACTGGAAAGATACAATTAAAAATTAGCGATGAAGTTAATATGGATTTAATGATGCAATTAATAATTAAGTAAAATTCATAAGAATGAAGCAAGAAAAAAAATCAATAAGATAAACCTAAAATAAAGGAAAAAGAAACAAACAATAGAAAAAGAAATATTAAAGTGTATAGAGCAAGAAAATAAGTTTTGAGACATGATCATAATGATATAGATGTTATATTCTATGCAATATTAAGTTAACCTTATTAACTTGATTATTGCTTATTCTATCGTACTCTTGACCTACCTCAACAAACAATGCAATGACCTCTCGTACTCCTGACCCGCCCGAACAAATTATACGTTGGGGTAGGTCAAGAGTACGCTGGAGTTTAAGCGGTAAAATTGCCGCTAGGTTAACGCATAGTTTATTGTCGTAGGTCAAGAGTACGCTAGGTTAAATAAACCAAATAAAGACAGCTAAAATTATTTGAATTATTAGCAAAAAAAGTTGAAAATTTGTGAAACCAAAAAAATTCACTTGACTGAAAAACAATTGAATATTATATTTGTACTTAATTTAAATAAATTTGATTGTAGGAATCCATTGGTGCAAAAATTTCCATAATCTGATGATTATTTTTGAAGTTATGGTGGAAAAACTGAAAAACAATTGAAGTTCGAATTTTAGATTTTAACTTAGTTTAAATAAATTTAATTGTAGGAATCCATTGGTGCAAGAATTTACCTAATCTGATGATTAATTTGGAAGTTATCGTGGAAAAACTGAAAAAAATTGAAATTCGAATTCGAGATTTTGACTTGATTTAAATAATTTTGATTGTAGGAATCTATTGGTGCAAGAATTTCCATAATCTGATTATTATTTTGGAAGTTATCGTGGAAAAGCGGAAAAACAAATGAAGTTCAAATTCTAGATTTCAACTTGGTTTAAATATAGCTTGAGATTTTCAATTGTTAATTTTTTTTTAAAGTATTATTTTAAACTATTTCTCTTTAGTTAAGAAATTTGATTTTTTTATCTGTTTTTTTTACTTAAATGGCAAAAAATAACATTATTATGGATAATGTAATTATAACAAATCAATTCACTTACGAGATGTTTATCTTTTAGAGTAGGGTCGAGATTCTTGAAATACTCCTTAAATAACTCCTCAACATTATCTACTTCAGGTTTACCGGGCAACAGCACACCCGAATCCACACAGTCTTCTGTTTGTAACTCTTCTTCTCTCTTCACTTTTACGAGTACAGTGAATCCTTTCCCATAATTGATTTTCAAATTGGGTATATTATCCAAACACTTGATTTGGCCCGCTTTTATTATGGCTAACCTAAAATCATAAACGTCATACATCATGTTTAGGTACTGTATGCAAATATTTTAAGTGATTTTCATATTTGTGTTTACTCACTCATCACATAAAGCCTCACACTCATCCATGCTGTGAGATGTGAGAATTAAAGACTGCTTTTTGTTTGCTTTAACAGATCTTAATACGTTCCAAAGATTTCTCCTCGATACGGGGTCAACACCACTCGTTGGTTCATCCAACATAATTACGTTCAAGTTTCCTATCAGTGACATACCCAAACTCAGCTTCCTCTTATTGCCACCACTGTATTTTCCACATGCAACATCAGCATATTCATTTAAACCTAAAAAAAAAACATTTTTTTAAATTAAAATCTATAACAATTTATTGAATTATATTTATATTTTATTATTCTGTTAAATAGCAAGTTTAGTATTTACATTTAAATAAATAAAATTTGTATAATTCAGCTTACCCAAAACACTTATCCATTGCTGCACCTTCTCATCTATATTTTCAGATATCCCTCTTAATTGACCAAAAAGCGTTAGCAATTCTCTTCCGGTCAAAATGGAATTCATGGCATTAAATTGGGGACAATAACCGATCCGACTCAAGTAGTTATCTCTATCCTCCAACAAATCGAAACTGGTCGGCTGATCCTTAATCTCCGCCGTACCGTAGTTCGGAACCTTAGATCCCGTCAGCATCTTGAAGGTCGTAGTCTTTCCGGCCCCGTTCACGCCCAACAAGCCGAAACAACCACCTTCCTTCACGTTGAAACTAACGTTGTTAACGACGAACCGCCCTCCGTATTTCTTCGACACATTCTTGGCAGAAAACAGATCGTCTCTAGGATTATGGTCCGAACTTTCACTCTCCAAACGCATGAACTGCTGACCTTCGTTCTTTTTGATTATAGAGTTGAAAGCGTCGACAACGTTTTCCGATAATTTGCTCAACCAAACGGAATCTAGTATTATCAGGATGCAGAAATACACAAAGAACGCGAGAAGGAATAGTAGCATGTTTACAGGTCTTAATCCTTTTTCATAGTATGAACGGTAATCCCAACATTCTTGCGAGTTTTCATTATCTAAAATTAATAATTATTATAACATGTTTGAAGTCGTTGCCTTGTATGGAAATATTATTTTTAACTAATAAATATTTTTACTTACAGCAACAAGGATTCTGTTCAAATCGACATTTGCTTAACTTTTTCAATGCGTCCATGTTGTCCCAATTGTAGTTCCACACTGCCTTCCTAGAGAATTGTAGAATGTTATAGGTGAGCCAATATTGTGGACTGATGTTGCAAACAATATGCAAATTGTTTCCGATACGCTCATATTTATCATCTCCTGAATACTGCATTACAAACACCACAACTGTTAACACCACACCGGTGAACAGATTCAGTATTTGCAACGTGCTTATTGCCGAGGAAATTGATTTTTTATAGCTGAATAAGTAAATGTAAGGAATTGCGACGATTCCGTACACTAATAAAATAACCAACATAGTTCCTAGAAATTACAAATATTTCAATTTTATAATTCTAATATTTTGAATAGTATATATTTACCTAAGGTGTTAATGTTATGGAATATAGGATTCCAACTTAATACAATTAATACCAAGATGAGTATACAGATAAGAAAATAAACTAGTATATCAAAAACAAACATCTGCAACCAATAGGAAATGCTTTTAGCCCCAGTCATATAGAGTAAGTGTTTCAATTTGGAACTTCTTTCTCTAAACGGGTGTATCAAGAAAATACCAATCACAAATGTCATTCCTAAAAATAAAATTAATTTTTTAATATCAACATAAATTGTAGATTTATTTTTATTTTATAATTACCCATGGGAATTAACAACATCCACAATAATCCAATTTGAACTTCAGACTGTTGTTGGCTAAAATCTGTAATATCTGATGGTAATGGTACATTATTTGTAGCAATTAATGCGTCGGGACTTATGTACGTTTTTGCAATTGAATTCATAATCAAATTAAGAGAAATAGGAGCCCCGTGTAGGGCCCCATTTGAATACATAAAATTCGCAACGAGTCCATCTTGTGTATCATTAAATTCAGCGGCTACAATTGCATGCTGTTTATATTTTTCTATATTCTCAATTCCCAACTTGATTAATCCTGCAGAAAAAGAAATTAGTAATTTTCTCAGTGTTATTAAAAAAATCTTACCATCTGAAACTGACGGAGTAACTGTGACCATTCCCTTTTGCGTCTCCGCCATAGTTTTATAATTATCAAGTAGTTTCTTTGCTTGGCCACCTCCAGAGCTACAAAATACATAACTCGGACCGTACTCGCTCAAATCTAACTTCAATTCCGTTTTGTGAGAGATTAAACTGTACTGTCGTGGAGTGCCCAATAAAAGGGTTAGAAGGACAATGAACAAACAGAGCAGCAACTAAAAATAAATTATTGTAAGTACACAATTATTACCTGAATTTTGTTTACTTACGTAAATTAAATATGTCAGCCATAGCTTTTTGAATGCACTGAAGTGATTCTTAATCAGAATCCAGCTCTGGTAACCTATTAAATACAAATATTATCAAAACTTGTTTGCTATACAAATGTATATAAATACAAGAAAAGCATCTATATTGAATGGTGCAAATCTTGTTGATAATTATCGTTTGTATATTTGGTCTATACATTTTTATGTAATTTATGACAAAACAATAATTAATATAATCAGTAACAAATAATAAAAAAAGATGACAAACCATGTAAGATGTGTCTTTTAAAATATAAAAGTAGGAAAATGTATAAACCAACTTTCAGTTAATTGATTTTATGAACGATTTCTATAATGTTAATTTAATTATCATATGATGTTTAGGTGTATAATGATATTTAGAAGCAATTATGATCTACTATTAAAATTTAAGTAGTAGTAATTTACTATTTACTCATGCTCTATCATGCATTGCAGTTTATATAGCCTTTATTGAATGAATGATATAAAATAAATAAATTATCTCAAATAAATATTTTGGTATTAAGTATGCTACCTCAATGTTGTAATTGGAGACAGAATTTTATTTGATAAAAGAGGAATTTAATCACATATGCAATATGTTTATATTTGTATTACTGAAAAATAATATTTGCAAAATATTGTTAAAGATGATCATAAAAATAATTCAAATATGTATACATTTTATAAACCAATCATTATAGAATAAATGGTCAAAATAACTATAGATACAAGCAAAAATAAATAAATTTTTACATCTATAAAAAAATAATTTATGCTAATTTAAAATAAAAACATAAAAAATTTAATACAGTAAGTTTTTTAAAACATTTTGTAAATTCAATTGAAAATTTAAGTCTCACTTAAATATACAAAATCAAATCTTACATAAAACCAGGAAACAAATATTAACTAAAGCTGAAAAATTTGGTGTAAGAAATAATATAAAAATGGCAATATTAAAACAAAAATGACAATTTAGTAATAAAAATCAATGAATCAATAAATGAAATAAGTACAATTCTAAACACTACATATGCCTAAATAACTGTTAAGAAATTAGTAACAATTCTAACAAAAGATATGTTTTTAATACTACACCAATAGTAATTTTTTAAGCTATTCATGAACTGGTAGATCAAAATATTCCCCTATATCTAAAATAAAATCATTAAATAACAGAAACCTCTTCGTGAAAAAATGCACAGATAAGAAGTATAAATTTCTACCTATATAAGCGTGCAAGCTCTAATTTTAGTGGTTTTTTAAATAGCAGATAAGAATTAATGATTGTGGAGGAATTATAACAACCATTGCAACATAAGTTATTGCCATTATCACATTTAAATTTACCTTTAATAAAGATAAAACTTTACTTAAATTTTTTAATACTACACAAGTATTAATATGTGAAATAAATTTCGTGCACCACATTTAACATAATTTTTTTTTGTGCACGGTGTGGTGATTTATTAAATTCTTTAAATACGTACAAACTGTATTCATATATTTCATGAAATTCTGATAAAATCCCTCAGAATCAGAATCAGCTAAGCAGAAATAGTTTCAACATCAATTTATCACTAAACGTTCACTTTACTTACAATTAAATACAATTCCTGCTGTATCTACGTAAAATCACAAATAATTACTTTCTAGTGATGAAGAATTAAATAGAATACTTACTTCTGTGGAGGCTCGGTGAAGAAATAATTGAGAGTTTAGTATCATCACACTCTTCCTCGGGAACACTGACTAGTTTCGAAATCCTAATGATAGAAATATTATTTTAAATACATTTTCACATATTTTATGTATTTTTTTTAAGAAAAAAGACCAATTTTTAAATAAATAAATGTTCATTCTTAATATAACTTGCCTCAAAAATACATCTTCCAATGTTGTAATAGATATACCAATATTATCGATTTGCAACTCGGCCTTTTTGGCCTCCAAATTCTTGATAGCTTTCAAAATCTTCTCCTTATTATTCGGCAACGAATACGTATTGGTGGTTTGCATTTTAATTTTCGGCTTCGCTTCGGGTACACTATCCAAAACAGCTTCATCAATAACACTATCATCCACGGTAGACATCTTATTCTTGATAACCGTCAGTATGTATCCAGTGCTATATTCATTTTTCAAAAACATCGGTGTGCCGAATGCTATCAAATTTCCATGATCCATAATGGCGATCCTATCACCGAGCACCTCCGCTTCCTCCATGAAATGCGTGCTGATCAAGACGGTGCATTTACCCAAATTCTCGTTTTTACGCCAGTTCAAGAGGATGTCCCAAATCTCCCTCCTGGATTTCGGATCTAAACCGGAAGTTGGCTCATCCAGGATTAAAACCTTAGGTTCTAAAATTAAGGCCATTCCCAGGCAAAGTTTTCGTTTCATGCCACCTGATAAAGCACTGGGTATTTTATTTCTGTGCTTGTAAATGTCTAGTTTGTGCAGTAAACGGTCGATTTTCATATTGGAATCTTCAATGTTGTTTAACTGGAATAGTTTATTTTTAAGACAAAAATAATTATAATATGGTGTTTATAGATACCATTGCAAAAAAGATAAAGTGTTCTTTTACTGATAAATCAGGAAATACTAAGTCGTGTTGTGGACAGATTCCTATGAGTGATCGAATGTAATCTATGTTGTCATTGATATTGACTTCATCGATGAATACCTTTCCTTTGGTGGCTTTAACCATTCCTACGAAAAAAAATTTAATTAAGTGTGCAAGCAATTTTAATCCATAAGTATAGAACTTCTATCCATAAGTATAGAACTTCTTCAATATTAAATAGGCTTTTACTTAACAAAACTCCATTATGCACTTAAGTTAGTAAAACATGGATGTTCAAAGAGTTTTATTTTATTATTTAGAGCAATAATTTTTTGCCTAACACTTTCTATTGATATATTGATATATATTATCAAAAATGCCATTTATCTTTCGGTGTAGGCTATCTATTAATGTACCTACCACTAATAATTGACATTGTAGTTGTTTTTCCTGCTCCATTATGACCCAAAAGCACAGTAATTTCGCCTTTATAAAAATTAATTGACAAATCGTTTACAGCCATGTTATTTTGATAGCTTTTAAACAAATTTTCAATCTGTATCCCTGGTAATAGAGTGCACATTTCTATCTTCACATAATCGTTATTCACTGATGGAACCGGTTCCACTAAACAGCTGTTCCTGCGTTTATTGAAAGACAAGGTATTCTTCAATTCCTGGAAAAAAATAAAATGGCTTTTATAACCCACAGCTTATAATAAAATCAATGTACACACTAGTAAAATTTTGGCTGCGTTCACCAACCATGAAATACCCAAGCATTTCTTATATGTATGTTTAAATATGATTTAAAGCCGATGGGAAAGTAATGCTGTTAAAAAGCAATGGCTTACATACCGGCATACGATTGTATGTTTGATTGATGTTCCAGTAGTAGAATGATACAGCCTGTAAATATTAAGTATAGCGCACTTTTCAAACCATATTATTTCTGCGAAAATTATAATTGACAGGTTAAACTCGTTAAAGCTTAAAAACCGCCATATAATAGCAGACTAACAATACTAACATAATATTATTTGTGTTTAGTGAGGGTTTATTAATAAAGATTTTGTGTCTGCATATTTCTCCCAATTAATATGTTTGTCTAATTTACAATTACAAAAAAGGTGTGCACAATTTTATAGCCAAAACTTTATAATAATTAACATGCTTACACAAATACAATTACTACTGGTCATTACAAATCTACATTTATCAAAAATGTTATATTAAATATCAATTCATATTTCAGTATTTTCATTTTTTCAATTTAAAGAAAAACTTACCTTAATTGGAAAAGTCCATGATTTACCCAAGCCATATTTTCCTGGCCGAACAGAATCCATATAATAAGTAACTAATAAGAACACAATGATGTCAATGATCAACATGAGAAAAACGTGACCAACAGTTATATCATTAGTTCCTCCACTGGCAGACGTAAATAAATTATTCCATTGAACTCCCAAACCTAAATCAAAACACCCATTAAGATATTGCATCGAAACAAGACATATTACTCGCCTCTTATTTCAAAAATTGAAATTGCTTCGTAGCCATAATACATGGCCACGTTTGGAAACAGACAGAATAACATTTTCACGTTGAAAGACATGGTTGTCATAACGTCTCCTAAACTGTACGGTATTAAGTAAGTTATGTTCCAGAAGAGGATTCCAACGACGGTCGTAAAATTCGCTGCAAAGTTAATTAAGATTAAAATTTAACTACAAAGGGATGGAGAATTAATTAATTTGAAAAAAAATATAATTTGTTAAAATATAAATATCATTAGACTTGAAACTGCATTTTATGTAATCTACCAAATTTGCCAGTTGTAAACTGAGCTTAGACGTTAAATTATTATTGCTCATAACAACTGGAAATTAAATTATTTTTAAGAATTCTCTGGTTGTACAAACATTTCAATAGGCAAATAATGTTTAGGGGGAAAAAAAACAATCATAGGAACTGCAATTTTAATGTTATCAGAAAGAAAAAATACTTACGTGAACTTAGTAATGTGCTAATTACAAAACACAATGCGATACAAGCACTGCAGTACAACAATAGGAAAATTCCAAAAATTAAGGCATCACAGTGCTCGATAGGGGTGCTATTTGTGCCCCAATCCGTTTTCATACAGACAACAATAAATATAATCGAAAATGTGTTCACCACAATTGCATCAATAAACCAAGTTAACCACATGATAGAGGTTGGTAAACCCATCATTTTCATTAGTTCCTGAATAAAAAAAAAACATATATTTTAGACATTTCAATGTTATGCAGTATAAAAAATAATAATTACTTTAATTCCGGAATCTTTTTCTTCAACTATCTTCCTCAGTGTTGCGGGGCACACCAGGATGAAACTGAACAATGTGACGAAAGGTAGCATGGTCATGAACATGTCGTTCAAGCCTTGATCGTTGATGTGCGGCGGATACGGGAATTCTTGCATCGCCAAAGTCACAGGTAATTCAGACTGTGTTCGCATTTTTATGAAGAAACTGTCGATCGCCATCTGAAGTGTTAGAAAGCCATGCATGTATTTTTCCGATCCTGTAAAGAAACAACAGTAAAAATGAATTGTCTTTTCCTTTCAGTACAATAAAACAATATTAATGAAGAGTAAAAATAAACAAAAAAATTAACATAAAATTTAGAAAAATAGGATAAATCTTTTTCTGAAAAAAAGTTAACAATGTTTCAAGTGATCATAAAAGTATCTATAAGAATTTTACAACTCTCCCACTATAGTTGAGTAAAATCCGTAACTATTCTTGCTCTTAATTCTTTCAATCTCAAATATATAAAATAATTACTTTCTCCACAGTTTATTTTTATTTTGCTGAATGAATATTTCATTTACAATGTAAACATTTTTTGTGATTACAAGTTATATTATATTGCATCATCTTCACGTAACTCATCATTCAACATTATATCTTGTATATTATCATACACTTTATTTGCTTCATAAACCTATAGGAAAAAAAAATGAATTATACGAAGCTAAGCTCAATCAAATATCAGCAACTCATTGCTTTTTCAATCATGCAAACTTAACTTCAATCTGAAGGTTTTCTAAATATTTATATAACACCCATTGATAAAATGAAATAGTCCCAAAAAATTACTTCACCATTTATGGTGAACTATTTGTATCTTCCTCTAGTTACCTAAGGATTTTTTCTTGCTAAGATTCTTTACATTTATTTATCTACTTTTCTATTTAGGCACGTAGTAATAATTTATAGGCATATGATTATGTATAACTTATTTATCTTCATTATTAACTTTTGGAAATTTCAAATTGATCTGTAAACTGGTTTAAACTTATAGTGACTTTCCTCAGAATCTATAGGTGACCTGTTTGAATACATTAATGGACACCCTGTATATATAATCCTGTAAAAAACTGTTTGCATTTATAGTATTTCTTTTTAATCCTTTTTTAATGTTATTTCTGTTGATAGGATGATGAAATAATGAATTGACATTAATAAGTAAAAGCAATCAATTAGTACCCATCCAATTATTAGAAAGCACCCAATCAATCGACTATCTCATATTACATCAATTTCAAACAAACATTTATGTTATTTTTATATATCATTTATCTAGACCATTTTAAAATTTTTAAATAAGTAGTCACCCAACTGCAGAAATATGCATTGAGTCATTGTATATATTTCCTCGTTAATCACTGATAAGGAAATGCTTTGCTAGTCAAATGTATTTTATAATTGCATTATTGCATGCAGGCGTACTTTATCTTTTGGAGATAAAAAATTAACAAACGGTTTTGGTATATTAGTCAAATAAGTTTTAAATTGACACACACACAAACACACAATTGTAGAAATAATTAAAAATATGATCGCATTCATGACTCACAAATCACTTTTTATAAAATTTATTAGAGCCGGAAAGTAGTTATTAATAATTTTTATATTCTTAATTAGATAGAACAATTATTATATAATTCAAATAATTAATTATAATTGCCTTAAAAATTGATCAATTAAAGTAATTGTTTTTCAATAGATTAATAAAAAAAATTAAAATGAAGTAAGATATGTTTCTTAATATTTCCACATTAATTGATTAAAACAAAATATTGTTATAATAATATTAACATTGGTGGCTACGTGAAATAAAGAATTGATCGATTGATTGTCGTTGTTAACTTATTCATTGGTGAAATAGAACTATAAACAGAAAAATTAAATCCAAGTTATACTGATAAAGTAATAGTGCTTTATTTATTATATAAAATATATAAAGCAGTAGCAGCCTCCAAAATAAACAATATATTTATTTTGTATAGACGAAAAATCATTAATTACTTTAAAAATAATTTAAGTAACATATAGGTATAATGCAATATGATGCAATATATCATTTTTTGGAAAGTATGTATCACCAGTTATATATATAAAACAATCCGAAATCTAGGTAAATACTGTTCATTCCAAATGATTCTACACAAAATTTTTCGTTAAAATAACAGTGTTTAAAGCATGCAATTTGCTGAATTGGAACTACGTCAGAGGTTCATGCATTGTTAATATGTCCTTGGACGTACATGTACGTAGCCATATAATTTGAGAATAAAATGACTAATTGTAAACAAGGAACAATTCCTTCCTGTCGATAAATTATTACCTGTAATGAAATTAATTTTTTAATATTAAACAATACAGTATATACAATATTGGAGCTACATTGGATTAATTATAATGATATAAAGAAAATTACTTTTGTGTTTATTTCCTATGAATACTTTACTACATAAATTAAGAGAATTTAATTATGTTTTTGGAAATTTAATAAAGGTAATAAATATTGTACTTTCCGAGTATTAATTTACATCACTCTATAACTCTAACAATGCTTCACCTAGTTAAGTCGCTGGTTCCACTGTAACTGAATGTTGCCACCACCTATGTTTTAATTAATAGTATTATAGCATTATAACATTACCAAAGTGGCACCTAGAAAAAAAAACAATCTGCAAAGCTGCAGCGGCACTATGGATATGCCCCAGGCTCTTTGGAAGGTCGTGGGGATAGAAATCCAACATGTAACCATTACCATCTTTATTTGTATTTAGAAAATTATCATTTCGACCTTTACAGGTCATTATAAATGTTTAAAACCTACCAAGCAAATAATTTTGTACTATTAAATTTCACAGTTTGGATTTTTTTTAAATACTTTGGTTATCTAAAATTGTTTTCCGTTTGCTTATCAGTAATAATAATTCATGAGCACTGACGTGCAAACTAATCATTTTTAGGAAAATAATTCTATTTACCATAGTATAATGATTAGAAATCATTAAATTGCAAATATTAACAGATGCCTATAAAGACAAAAAGATTGATTTCCATGTTAGGAATATTTGAGGTAATACGGTAATAGAGGAACGTACACAGACGTTTGTACAAATTGTTAATGGTGGAGGCTTCTACATTCGTTATACATCATAATTCACAACTGAAACACGTTTTTACTTTGTTTGTAAATGACAAGTTGAAATTGTTAAAACTATAGTCACTAAATAAAGTAAAAAAGTGTTTCATTTTTTGTAGAAATGTTTCAATTATTTTTTTCTAATAAAACCACAAGGTGTGTTTATAAATTATATCTAACAGATCCTGAATTTGTTAGCGATTAATTATTAGCTTTAAGGATGATGCAGCTTACATTTTTGTATTCCATAATAAAACATGTTTAAAAATAAACAAGTTTGGTCTGCTATTAACCAAAAATGTTTCGTTATAATATGTTTGTGAGGGTGCTAAAATTTTTATAAGAACTATATAGATAACTGACCGAAATTTTATATTAAATTTAATATGTTGACTTCAATAGGCTTAAGTAATTAATGAAGCGTTGATTAATATGTTTATCCAGGCGGAAAGGCCACTGGTCCATAACCAATTATATGTATAGTCATATATAAATGTTTGTATACATATGTTTATCAAGTGCAAGATTAAATATCGTCACCTTAATGGTATGTAGATGATTAATATATTATGTGATGAATTAAATTCCAACTTAACCCATGGTGAAACATTTTTATGTTAATTAAAAGTTTAAAAACCAAGTGTTTAATTAACTTTCTAATAAATATATTATGATTTTATCAATCAATTTAAAAAAACATGTAAACTGAGATTAATTATAAATAATGGACATAAACATGTGATGTAAGAAAACTTTACGTTAGAAGAATTGATATAGTCTTTGTTACTCATATTGTTGTTTAATGCAATTGTTTGAATTGTTATATAAAAAATATGACTTACCTCTACCGGGGATGTACTGCGTAAACATTTGAAACAGCTGATCCGTTTGCCAATCGAAGTGCTCTTCGTAGTTTCGTATGTCATACTTCAACTGAGTGGGTACACTGTCGCCTTGCAACCCTTTGAAAACGACCGCGAAGATGGCTTTTGAGCTGTTCTGCTTACAATTCTCTAACAGTTCTTCCTCGGAACCGAATCCTGCGATGCCTAGAAAAGAAGTAAAATTTCAATTTATTGAATTGACGAGGCGGATACATGTTGAAACTCCATAACACATTGAAATAAAACAACACATTTGGAAGGTTTTCACATTTATTGTTGAACATCAGCAGTGTTCCTCATCGTCTCGCGGTTTCCAATAAAAGTAATTACAAAATTTCTTGAATAAAAAAAAAGTTACTACAAAGGTAAAATTTATATTTAAACTAAAACTTTGATTTTGTTTTATTTTTTATTACATACTAGGTTTTATTGTTTTTAGCAGCAAAATCAGCAACGATTAGCAATTAATTTGTAAGGGTAATTTGTAGGGTGGGTGGGTGGCCTCTATCCCACCCTCCAATCAGTAAAACATAAGCCAGGGTTTTAATTAAAAGTTGTAAAATGTAAACAAACACATTGAAATAAAATAATTGATATATTCATACAAATATTTCAAATAATTTTTGATGATGCAGGATGGGATAGATATATTCTATATATAAAGTAAAAAAATTGTATCTTGAACTTATAAGAGCTAAAATTTCAAAATTACTTCTCTGTTTTTCCAAAAATTATATTGAGACAAAATTTCCATGTAAGTATTTGTATTGTAATTTGGTGATTTCATTTCTTTTTCAGAAAGAGATTTTTACTTAAGGATCTGTTATTATTTTTCCAATTATTCAAACTTTTATTTATATATATATAAAATTAAGGACTTTCAGTATAAAATTAATTTTCTGAATTTATTTAAGAAAATAAGTGACACAATGTATAAAATAAAATATTATTATAATTATTTGTATATATTTTTTTCTTACGGTTTTTGTACAATTATATATTTATTTATGTAATGCATGTTAGATAAAGGTTAAATACAATACAATATAAAGAAATCTAAATTCTCGTGCTTTACTTTTAGATAAAAACGTATAAGCGCAATTTAGTCCCTTTAGTAAAAGTAAAATGGACAAATAAGGTCACGAGTGTGTTTATTCAAGCGTCGTTTTATGAAGGACAGACAGACTATTGGCGCCGCTCGCCAGACTTAAGGGCGGCATGTGGGCGTTTTTATTCGATACTAGGCGAGTTTTGTGTCATAAGACAACATCTAAAAATAATATTAATTCTAATAATCCTTAACTTTTTATCTTAACTACCAATTTTAAGTAATAGGGTGACAATAATGGTAAATTAAAATGTAATTGCAGTCAAAAATGCTTTCCCCCATCCTTCAAAAAAACTCAAAAACTCTACATCAATTGATACTCTAATGAATAATTGTTTATTTTTATTAACATTTTAGAGAGAGAAACATAATTTTTATGATTCTTCATCTTCTTCTTCTTAATGGCTATCCACAGTAGGTCTTTCAGCTATCCACTATAGCTGATTTTGGTAGCTTTGACTTTGTGATACATTTTTATGAATTAGAAACACTTTTAGTTTTAGATTAATCAGTCAGTTTTGACCTTGTAGTTTATTCAATAACTATATTATTTTTAAATCATTTCATAAGCGATATAATTTTGTCACTCAAGTAAGAATTCAAAATTGAAACTAATTAGTTTTAAGTTTAGGCAACTCATTAAAAAAAAGCCAATGGAACAAAATAATTATTTTACCTTACACATTTTGAATATATAATTCCATTAAGAAAATAGCACAAACGACGTATAAACTAGATTTTAAATAAATATAACATTTCATTGCTTATTGAAATTATTTCACAATAATAAGTAATATAAAATATTGATTAGTAGTAGTAATTTGACTATCAACCACGTAATCCTTTCAGCATATTTATATGTATTTATGTTTGTGTAAATTAGCTCGTTATTTTAAAGCACCATTAAATTATATACCAATTACTGAACGGGATTAAAACATTGATTATTTTCTCTGTTATTACGAAACAAATACAATAGTTTCCTTATAGCTTAGCAATAGGTAAATGAGGGAAAATAAATAATAAAACAAACGAGAGAAGAATAAAATGGAATATCTTATTTTTGCAGCGAAAACATTTAGACGCCGCGCCGATATCTTTCATTTATTGGATCAGGTATAAAACGTATATACAATTCTGAATCAATGCAAACGTTTAATGGAATATTTACTTGTATTGATTTCATCTATATTTAAAGGACAATAACTGGCGTTCTATTTTATAAGGTGCGATCTTTTTCTTTGCGTAACTTCAGGTAATGACTAGGCACAAAAGTAGCTTTAGTTGCAACATAAGTTCTTGTACAAAACTGTCACGGCTAAAGGAAAAGTGTATGTCTACCTACTCAATTTAATCCTTGTACATTTTCTTATTGGCACCTCCGACATAGCCGGAACGATTATGCGTCAGCACTGGTTGTCTGAAAAAAATGGCATTCCATTCAATAATTGAGATATAACTTTTGGAAGCGTTGGCATATCTCCAAGCGAGAACAATTGATGTTTTAGTACCAGAAATGTATTTATTTTAAATCAAAAGAAAGACGGTGTTTGGTGTTCTAGCGGAAGAGTCATCGATTGTCACTGTAGCAAATACAAGTTCTACATTTTCCATAAACTTTAAAGAATTGATTTAAAAATTCAACCAGAAATAATTATTGTAAAAATGTTATATAACGTGTAAAACAGTTATATAAATCTAAACAAGACAACACGATTCTAGTTTCGACGTTTTATCGTCATTATCAAGTAAAATGTAAATCGATGCGGTTTTGAATGTACGCTAATTATTTTGGCGTGAGGAAATATTGAAATTAAAAAGTGGCTAAAAGTTTTAATTCAGTTTGCTCGTTAAGGAGATTCACTGATGAATTACAGTTCTAATTAGAACTAATTGTTCTTAGCATTCAATTTTCTTAGTTTTGTGAATTAAGTTTAAGTCCAAAAAGTCAATTTTGTTATTTTCTACTTCGAGAGAAAATTTAATATTAGGGTTTTAAATTTAACAATTGATCTAATTAACGTCCTGCACCACTGAAACAAGCAAGAGTTGGTATGGGTCTGCAATACATGTGTGGCTGGTACACTTTGCTATTGCAATATAATTAATATAACTAATTAATTAGAGCACAGGTTCCCAACATAGGCTTGAGACTTTCGAGAGTAGTAGAAAACCCAGAGAAAATTAGGGAGCATTCAGCAAAAAAAGATTCAGAAAGAAGAAATTCTGAAATAATTGGAACATTCCATCAGGGTTTAACTGGAAGAACATTCTGAAGAATAAAGTCCGCCTGTGTTTCCTGTTCTCAAAATTTAGTGTTTTTTTTTATGTATATGTCTATTAATGTATTTTGTTAACAGGTAATCCAAAGCATTATAATAAATAAATATAAAATAAATAAACTACACTTTAGAAGAACAGAATGAAATAAAAGTATTTACATTTAATTGATTAATGGTTGATACTTCGTGATACATCCTGGAAAATTAAACAAAAACGTTTACTTTGTTGATATCACACTTTAAGTTTGATAATGTCACTTATAAATAAAGTGATTGTGGTATCAACAAAGTAAACGTTTTTGTTTAGTTTTTACATTTATATAGATTATATATTTAAGATGTATTGTTAATACTGTAAAGAAGCTAAATTGTAATCAACTACCTATTATTAACATAATGTTTTACCAAGTAATAAATGAGAAACAAATACAAGATGTAATCAACAATATCCGATTTAATTCGCCGACATTCGTTATTTGCATCAATTTCAATTCTGCAAAAAAGATTTTTTTTGGCTCACTTCCAAATGAATGGAAAGATCTTAATATAGTACAATTTAGCTGCCAAAAATCATATAATTTCAACATTTCTACAGGGTGTTCTATTTTACATTACAGTCTCGAATAACTTGAAAATCAATGCATCGTAACGAAAAATTTTCCGAATGGAAACTTTCATAGTTTCCAGGGGGACATCGGATTATGACAAAATAGTCCCCCCATACCCCAAGGAGGGGACCGGGAAAGGGGGTCAATTTGAAAATCTTAAATGGAAACCCCTATTTTTTATTGCAGGTTCGGAAAGAGCGTAAAATATATGCATTTTTTAAAACTTTTTCAAATTCCGCACAGATAGCGCTAGAATCGTAAAAATTCGTTTTTTATTTTAAAAATGTTTCAACAGATTTGGATGGAAAGAACCCGTTCTTATTTAAGACAAAATCCACACACACACACGCATAATTTTGAGGGAGACATCCGGATTCTCACAATAATCCCTTCACTCCTTTCAAATACCTGGAGAAGCCGGGAAATGGGGAGAAAAATATTACCAATCAATAGGGGAAAGTATTTTGTTAGAATCCGATATCTTCCTCAAAACGATGTGTGTGTGTGTGTGTGTGTGGATTTTTTTAAATAAGAACGGTTTTATTTCATCTGAATCTGTTTTTCAAGAAAAAAAAAACAATTTTTACGATTCTAGTGCCATCTGTATTCGATAATTCGAAAAAAGTTGCATGGAGTCTGGAGGGACCATTTTGTCAGAATCCAATATCCCCCTCGAGACTATGAAAGTTTCCATTTGGCACATTTTTTGATGCGATGCATTATTTTTAATATACAAATTAAGAATTGAAATTTCTAGTGCAGTAATTAATGATAATTAATAATGAGAGAAATAAATCTCTATGAGCTTCTGCACTAATGTTTTACATAATGATGTAAAAACTCCAGCTAACAGTTAAAACAACTACTCCCCGTACTAAAGCACCGCCAGGCATTGAATGATATAACTGTTAGCTGTCGTTACATGTCTAAAATTATATTTAGCACTATGTAACAATTTTGTGGTGTTTTCGTTTTTTAACCGAGTCTCGAAAAGTGTTATCCTTCCAACAGGAAGGACGCACGTAATTATGACATAGCTGCACTGATGAGCTGTGATACAGCGAAACACGTGTCTGCAGATAGTCATTACATAACACTTTTCGAGACTCGGTTAAAAAACGAAAACACCACAAAATTGTTACATAGTGCTAAATATAATTTTAGACATGTAACGACAGCTAACAGTTATATCATTCAATGCCTGGCGGTGCTTTAGTACGGGGAGTAGTTGTTTTAACTGTTAGCTGGAGTTTTTACATCATTATGTAAAACATTAGTGCAGAAGCTCATAGAGATTTATTTCTCTCATTATTAATTATCATTATTTTTAAGTTATTCGAGACGGTAATGTAAAATGGGACACCCAGTATATCTTTTTTATTACTATAAAGACTTTCCAAACCATTTTATTGTAATAATAAAGAATCAAATATATCAACATAACAATTATAATTTTATTTAAAAAAAAACAGCTGAAGGAAAAACTTTAAAGTATTATTTTAATGATGGTCGAAAAAAAACTTCACCGTCACAAAGATAATGAATTATATCTATACCAGACCTGCAATTTGCAATGTAAAATTATATTAAATATGTAAAAATAGCATTGTAGCATTTACAAGTTCAATTTTATGATTTAATCAGATACTTTAAATTGAATTGAAAAATTGTATTATTATATATGATCAGACATTTTAAATCTATAGTTTACAGTTAAATAGCACCTATTAATAATAATAATTTCTTTTATGGAATAACTCCTTTAGAAAAAATTGAATTTGCATAACGTTTCTGATATAAAAAAGCAATAATTCAACACAGAAAATTGTTACAAGATTAATTATCCAAACCCAATTGATTTGATAAAACTAAATCATTCTGTATTACTCAATTTTATTCTTTACATTACTTAAATCAAATAAACTAAAACAATGGAAATATAAATAAAATAAAAGTGTAATAAATAACATAGATAGTATAAATAATAAAACATATCATTAGAAATTCAACAAAATAAATAAATAAACAAACAAAACACAAATATAAAAAAATTAAATAATTTAAAAAAACACTGATTAAAATAATTAAAAATAATTAAAACACTCACTTAAAAAAACACACAAATAAAGTCTTTATTGATTATTACACATTTTTTTTTTTACATAAAAAATCAAAAAATAAAAGGAAAACACTATAAACAAAGCAAAAATGTATTAACAGTTTAATCTTGGAGGTGTTCACTTCGTGGTACATTTTCAATTATTAAAATGAAGCAAACAATTAAAAATTAATTGTTTTCTTTTTCAAAATGTATTGTTTTTCAACAGCAGAACCTTATCAAAACCAGACATATTTACATAACAAAAATTGTAACCTCAGAATTGATAAGAATTTATATCATGAATGCAACAGCCAAATCAATTATTTTTATCGAAAAGGTAGATTTTTTGTTACCTATTTACCAATCTAATATTTCTTTCCTTTTAAATTGAGTCCAAAAATAACAAAATCAAAGATACTATTGTAGGTATATTTTACAACCCTCTGTCTACAAGATTTCATTATTGTGTCAGTTACTGTACGTGCTTAAGTAATTTATAATTAATAATTTAAAAATACGAAAACATTTTGTGAATCTACAAACATTGAGTCTTACTAAGACTACAAAACAAATAAATTTTGAAACAACTACTTCTCTGGCTAAAACCTCGACAGAATAAAACAAAATTAATTTGCGTGTTACGAATAGTACAACTATCAAAGCAACACTAATTTGAATGAAATTATTTCTGTTGAATAAACTAATAAATGAATAAAGTGTATTTTAGATTGTTTAAATGTGGCATCTTTACTATGAAGTTAATAGTAAAAGATAGAAACATTGTCCATAATGTAGAAATGTCTAAATTTAAATCTTAACCTAAACTCATCTTTAATATTAAAAAAAAAACACATATGCCCAGCACAATTTAAAAAACTATTGTAAGCAAATATCACAATATCATATTTCATGTACGAATATTATAACAAACAGAAATTAACTACTTAAAAGATTTGAGATCATTACTCGGAAAACAAAACAAACTGGTATATAAGCTGGAAAAGTTGTATGATGCATATTGACACTATCATTACAGAACGTACAATTGTCTTAAGCTATAACACTTACCATCATTCGGTATATCTAGTTTCAACTGCACACTTCTCATAAGCTCTGCAGTGAATCCATTATCGGGGGTGTAATAGAGGAGCGTGTGCCCCACATTCATTTTGTACTTCTCATAAATGAGCCCTTCGTAAAACACTTCACTATAGGTGGTGGTGTTCACCTCCTGCTTACTGATAAAACTAACTTTGCTCCGTGCATATCCGAGCAATGCGAACAGCAGAATTGGCAATACCACCACGAAAGTGGTGAGTATGAAATGTTTCTTTCGCACGATCATACACTTCCATAACGTGGCTTTTAATTTCTGCCCTGTTCGACCCATTGTTGTATTGTTTCACTTTACATTTCTGTCACGACAGTTAGGTCTTGACGTACTGTGGGTTGTATACAAGGAAGATTCACAACACGTCAGTTTTTTTTACAAGCCCTGCGCACTGCTTGAGCATGAAAGTATTCATGTTTTAAATTGCAACACTGCACCGAGAGTGGCGCTGCCCATAAACGTTGCTTAGACAATTTGACGCTAGATGACACTACACGCGTAATATTTAAAATTTATGTAAATAATAAGTTAAGCGAAATAAATTTTCTACAACTATAAAAAAAATTAAACTGAAAAAAAAATGCATATTAAATAGATTGTAACACGATTAAGCTGTTGATACCATTAAAATCGTTATAAAACAGCACTTCATATTAAAAAAATATATAAATACCAAATTATTATTCAAAACACGCTCAAAATGACTAAATGTGCTATTTTAAAAGCTACCGAAACCGTTATTGGTGGCTAAAAATAGTTAAAATTAGCACGTTAATAATATAGGCTTTATATCGTGTAAATAATTAAATTAAACAAATTATATATAAATGGTGTTCATTTTAATAGTTTAAAACACCATAAATACAATCGATTCAATGTGAATAGGCCACGAACCAGCGAGATTTAGAAAGTGTATCAAAAAATAAGTTGCAGACAGAAATAATTTATGTTTAAAGCTAATGATCCCTCATTAATTTCTAATTACTGATAATTAATGTAATTTAAAGGTTTGTTTCAAAATGATGCGCCTATATCCCCGCACTTTTAGATATCCATATGCAAAATTCTATTTGTTCTAAATTATTCATTTTATTTATTTTAATGTAACTATTATAATTTTTAAATTAAATACAGAAACACATGAGTTGATGGACAGGCACACAAATAAACTCTTTTTTTAATTGTTAAAATGATAGTACTGTTAAAACATTTTCAAAAAATGTTCACGATCACAATCAAAATAGTAATACCTTTTTCAACATACTAGACATACTTCAGTGGTTATAAAAGTAATTTAAAGATGTTAGTAGTAGTATTGAAATTAACGATACTATACTTTTATTATCCCTAGTCGACTACACAACTAAAATGCCTGTTGAGTCGAACTAGGGATAGCAGATTGAAGTTGTTTATATATATAATTTTAAAAAAACCCTTTTGATCGTTTTCGGTGTTGATTTAAGTTAAAATAATTAAATCATCTAAATTTTTTCCATCTAACCTAAAAATCAAATTTTAAGTGAATAATTTTCTATAAAACAACTGCTAAATTATAAAATTAGGTTTAATAAGCAATTTAGTACTTACTTCTATCGTTGATTGAAATATTTCTATCAACGGTTGTATATTGAACTTTTATTAAAAAATTAAACAACTATGATTACCTACGAGGTAAAAAAATACTTACCTTCTACTCCCCAGATATTTTTTTAACCATACAAACATTTAAATTACATACATACATATTAAATTTATTCAATTAATAAACAAATAAAACACAAATAAATTGCAATAGCTATAATATGAGAAATAAACAACACAACCTAAAATATGTTCATATTGTAAACTTACAATCTAACAAATCATTATCCTCAGTGCAGTAGACGTTATCTACTAATAGGTGGTTTATATATTAGGGTAAAAAAATAATAATTTGAAAGTTAATAGATTTTATTAAAAATATTAATTATAACATATAACATAAAATAGGCAATATTTAAAATGAATTATAACAACATCTCAGAAACTACCAACACATAATTTAGCTACCACTGCCGTTTAAAATTTCAATATTAGTCAATACAATAATAAACCATCAATATATATTTATATAAAAAAATATTGAAACACCATTGTTACGGCATCAAGTAATTCCTAACGCAAAGAAACACATCTTGAATTATATAATATATAATATATCACATCTCGAAATAAAATGCATAACCTGTTCTTCTTCATTATATTGATGTTCTAATAGTGTAGAAACTTTCAAATTCAAATACTAGATTCGATATTATTGTTGTTAATTATTAAAATATATATAGTTTATTAATAAGATCATACGGATATAATTAACAATGAACATGCAGGTCAGGGACGGGCCATTCCATTAGTTGACGGGCTCGGAGTTGATAAACATGGACACTCAACCAACGGAACAATGGGGCGGTGTTATTCCACCCCACTTATTATATACTTTTTTTTTATATATATTTTTTCAAAATTACATTTTTATAATGCATTATTTGTGAGGGTGGATCTGAAATATTAAACGAACAAGTTGTGCTTTGCAAACACACCCGCACACTTAATGATTAAACAAGTTGGACATCTATAAACCTCACACTATTCATTCAATTGCTAAAAAAAGGATTATAAAAATGCAGTCTAGATGAACAGAAACAAGTACAAACTCGTATCGATATGACGTTTGTTATTTGGAGGCCCTTACACATTACTTAGGATATAACACATTTCATAAATAATCTAGAATGTTCTACAACTAAAACATGCATTTGTTAAAGCTATAATTTCGCCGAGGATTGATTTATTTAATCGAATCCTAGGCAAAAAATTGAGTGAAAAAAGATATCAATGAATACTTAAGTTTTTTTTTTGTTACATGTATAAAAATGTATACTTTTTTTTATTAATATTCATAACAAAATATGTATCTCTACTATGATGATTATGTGTTTCATTTATCGTAAATTATCCTAAAGAAATTACGTAAAATATCGTCATCTGAATAAAAAATAAATAAATAAATTAAGTAGTATTTTTACGCAATAGTTTCCTTACAAAAAGAGGGTTGCATTCATACATAAGTTTTTTTTTTATGTACAATAGAAATTGCCATAATCCCGCAGACATCTCTACACCTAACACCACTGCTTTTTTTTTAGTTTTAATACTAGTTTTTGTTTTTATATAATTTATTCTAGAGTTGACTCTCCTAACGACCTACCTCGCGGGGCTGTTATAGCCTGAACAAGGTGGTGATCAACGCCATGGCGAGCACCACGGGCCGCGCCCTGGGCTAGAACATGTCTCGGTTGGACCGGCCCGCTCTCGGAAAGCCGCGCACTCCTGGACGCCTGGCGTTTCTGAGTTCCCTGTCCACCTCGAGGTCTTCTAAACGCTGGGTCAGACTCAGCTTCTGCTGCACGGCGATTCTCAGGAGTTGATTGAGGGTCTTCTTCTCATCCTCGGCCGCGTTTAACTGGTGTTGCAGTTCGTCGACTTGTGTGACGTACTCTTCGCAACGAGCAGCGAACATTGCACGTAAACCTAACAGATTAATAATATTTATAAATAATACGTAATCAGCTAAACAACAAATAAGGTGTTAACCAAGTATTGAGGTAGGTTTTATACCTGTTTAAAATGTCAATGTTTTATATGATAAGGTCAAAATAAATAAAACAATTAACTTCGAATTATCAAAATGCATCACGAAGTGAAAGCCTCCACAATTACTTTTTTATTATCAAGTTGTTATGAAAACTTTCTAATTTAATTTTCTATTATTTTTACATTACTTAAACAAAGATAACTTAATAATTAATCTACCTCATAGAACAAATTAATATTGATATATATTAGATAAACAGCATGTAAAAAAGTATCTTAAATATCATTTTGATCCATTGTTGTACGTACAATCTTCAGATTGGCCCTTTATCCTTATCAATTTATAATTTAAATTAACATGAATATGCAATTTGATTGTTTCTGACAATATAATTATATGTTAATTTATGGTTATGTCTTCATGCATATTTATGCATACAATACTTTAATCATTTTCATGAATACATTATAATACTGTACACTAAATGTAATTATATTTTATTTAAATTATCTCTTAAATTATCGCTTACTGTGTTGTTAGCTTAAATTAAAGAAGCATATGTAAAAATTTCCTAATTATTCCTACAAAATAATATGAAGAAAAGGGCCTCACAAACATAAAAATAATAAGGAACAAGCCCTAATCATTTGACAATTTAAGGAATGTACGATCTTTGTAAGAGTTCTTTCAAAAATAATTTTTTTATAATGAGTAATCCACTTACTTGAGAATGTTGCAGCATCTTCCTTCAGCAGGCGCAACTCATTCCTCAACTTCATCATCGTCTCAGAAACAATAGTCTTCTCATTCTCGTATTTGGCTTTCAGATTAGTGAGAGCCACTTCGGCCGTATTCTTATTTGACTTAAGTACAGTCCTAAGGGTGGCTATTTGTTCACGTTTTGTCGACAACAAACTCTTCAGCCTGATGACTTGCTCCTGCAGCTCAGCAATTTCAGTCTCAGAGTTGATATCCTCCCTGTTACCTGCAATTATTAATGAAATTTGTAATTAATTAAGTTCCACACATTAACATTTGTCTATATATATATATATATAATCTAAAATCCCCATCTACCATATGATGGTGTAGGGGTGATTAGTTGCATTTTACTTTTCAATCAAATAAATGTACTTGAACAATCTAATAAACCCCACCTGCTCTTTATTGTTAAGTAGTTTTTAAATTTATATAAATTGTTAATATATTTTTTTTAAGTGAACACATAAAGTAAAGTAGATAAATATTCAATATTACTGCCCTACACTCTTAATGGGTAGAAGGGTATATGATTATATATAAATATTTTACTGAGTGAGATTATTTTTATATTTACCAATGTAAATTACTTACCCTCGTATGATGTTTCAAGTTTGTGTCCCTTGGTTTTGGTAAGCTCTATTGTATTTTCAATGGCATTCCTGAGGTGCTTAATTTGGTCGACAACAGTCATCACATTTTTACAGATGACGGTGGTATCATTCAAACTCTCCAAATCATTCAAAGGTATATCCGACTTCAAGCGCGTCCTCAACACCTCAAGTTTAGAAATTTCTCCGATAGGTGGAGCAGTTTCTGTCACTAAAAAAGTTTTATAATTAAAATTTATAATGCAGTTTATTACAATGCTGTAACATCAAAATAATAATTCGAGTGAATTATTCAACAGCTTAATTAAATTACCTAGAACCTAATTATTACTTTCTAATGAAATTGCACGCCCGTCTGTTGCCAATTAATTAAAACTGTAAATTCACCCAATTACTAAATTAATTTAGTTAAGTGTGCCATTTATTATAAATTCGTAACTTACTCGGTGTCAACAGTTTTTCATGCTCGAGGACAACCCGGCTAGGTGTCTGTCCATTAACAGTGCAAACATGATGGTAAAGTTGTGCTAATTCCTCAGTAACTGTTTGCAAATGATTTTGTGTTTCTTCAATAGATGTTCCCGCTTCACTTGCAAATTCCCTCAAAAGCTTCAAATCGTTCTCGACATCTAGATATTTTTGTTCCGTGTCCAGGACCTTGTTTTTCAAGTTTGTTACCTCTGTGCGTAGCTGCAGGGTTGCATCGGATGTATTAGAGAGTTTCTCCAGTTCTTTCAAATCAGTTCTGAGCTGATCGACTTCCTTGGTTGATAATTTAAACCATTGCTGGTATTGGTTGAGGATTAATGAAGCTTGTTCAGCCGGCTTGCTTATGTTTTTGTTAACATTTTGGGCCAAATGCTGCAGGGAGTCGACGTGGGCCGTTAATTGGGCAATGCGTGAGAGGAATACTTGGAGTTCACCGTGACTTCTCTCAACGACCGCTTGGCTGTCGCGTAAATTTTGCGTCAAGGAAATTTTCTCCTTTTCTAGCTGCTCTAGTTGTTTTTCTAATTTTCGCAATTCATTTAAATGCACTTCTGAGAATAAGTCCACTTGTTTGCCTAAAATTAATATTATTAGATTTCTATTATAATAAATTGTGATATCATATTTCTAAAAATAATGTAACATGACTCATACTAATTGCAACAAAACAAGTTTAGTAATAATTTTAAATATATTAAAAATTTGGTATCTGTATATAAATAATACTACATTTTACATATCTCTTATCTATCTTAATTTTAGAAATAATAATAATACATATTAATCTAACAGCATAACTTTTTATGATAACTACAAACAGAAGAGCTATTGAAATAAATAAAATTGACTTGATTGCCTTATTTCCATTATAATGGAAAATATTTACAATGAAAAGTTGAAAATACTTACCATCTGGAGAAGCTAATTCAGGTGTAGATCCATCGGCAATGCTGGCCTCATACTGTTTAAGAGTTGGCAGGTCATCATCATCTGAACCCAATCCTTGTTCATCAGTCATCCCTCTGATACTATATGCTAAATTACTAATATTGTAGAAAGATTCCCTATTGATATATTGATCCAGTTCCTTCTTAAGTGCATATTTGGCCTCTCTCTCTGACTGTAAAGTCTCCAGTGCCTCCTCCATGTGCTTCTCCGTGATTTTCTTTAAATTCGAGAGTTCTTCGACCTGCGAATTCAAAATTTCCATCTCTTCCTGTAGCCTGCGAATTTCGTGTTTCAGCCCTTCGAATTCGACCTGCGCCGATCTCAGCGTGGACACCTGCTTCTGAAGAGCAATGTTTTCCTCTTCCAGCTCCGAGTAATCGGATATTAGACGGGTCTCTCTGAACTTGATTTCCCTCAGCTCCGAGCGCAACTTCTTGCACTCCATATTCCTGTCTTCTTTGTCCTTCCCGATGTCGTTGTTTTCCTGCAGCATGCGATCGCGCTCCCCGGTCGCCCTTTCCAATTCGAGCTTCAAGGTCTTGATTTCGTTTTCCAGTTCCACAATTTGCCATGTTAAAGAGTTCTCCCTTTCGGCGGACTCGCTC
This sequence comes from Ontholestes murinus, assembly GCA_963969525.1. Classification (NCBI taxonomy): domain Eukaryota; kingdom Metazoa; phylum Arthropoda; class Insecta; order Coleoptera; family Staphylinidae; genus Ontholestes; species Ontholestes murinus. The sequence goes on from OZ018396.1 coordinate 60,488,382, forward strand.
AGCAACGACTCCTCGGTCTCGATTCCGGTCTTCGTGGTCTCACGGTGACTAGATTGAAATTTGGTTAACGCCTGCAGAAAACATTAAAAATAATTAATATTACAGATGATGATGAATAAATACTTTGTATATCAGCCAAAATCTTTGAAATTCAGATGTTTTTTTGATGCCCATTTATTAGAATTAAGAATGTATGATTACTTATTCATAAAAATTATGATGTTTGAGCTATATATATCAATTGCAAGTATCTGACAAGTCAAAAATATGATATTATTTATTAGTGAAACATATCCTTAGTTTTATATTTGTGTATTGGACTACATATGTAGTACAAAAGCTTAAAATTAGTAAAACTGGTGATGATATACTTTTTCTGTATCATTTTTAGAATTAATTTAAGGAAGAAACATATACTTTTTCAAAAGTAAGCTATTTTATTAAGTTTTACTTGGGTATAAACCAAAAAACTTCTTTAAAACACATACTTTTTTAATACTTGGGAGATAGGGGTTTGATTCATTATTCCACTCTTATTGACTCTAATGACAAGGAGGCTTGTGTTATTTTTTGGCCAATCAGGACAATTTATTAGTGAATAAACCAAACATAGCATTTTCAAGTGAGAAAACTGAAATTAACTATTTTCCAACAAACAAATAGAATTATTAATAAAAAAAAAGCGAAAAACGTTGTTTATACTTATGTCAGTTGTGAGTAAATTATAAAATGAAAAGGTTTGGTAGCGCTTCATTATCCGTAATAAATGCGGCGGTGGCAAGTTCCGTACTAAAATATATAACAAAAACGAGATCATGTGTATGGAATTTGAAGAGGTGTGCGCTGATAGAAACTACCACTTGTTAGCAACTAATTCAATGGAAACTCTTGCCACAATTCTGGACGACTGGACGTATAAAATGAAAAAGGTAAATGGAAATGATTATAAGGAAGGTATCATTAAATCATTGTGGGATGTTTTGGCCAAGATACAGCAGATGTATCATAAAAAATTTAACACAAATATTGAACCGTTCACCGATATTTGTTTCAAGTCGTTGAATAGTCTTTCCAAACACCATATGTGATGGTAACTAACTCGGAATTAATTTTGTTTTTAGTACATTCAAGCTTGATTATTCGCAATTTCAATTCGTGCAAATGACATTTGCTCTCATTAAAATCGCTAAGCAACAAACTTTCACGCCAAAACAAAATTTATTCAGGTAAATTTCCATCACTTATGGTATTACGTGTGATTAAATTACTCATTAAAACATGCTTACGGCATTGGCAATTATGATTTAAGTAAACATTTAATTTCCAAGGCCACAAGATCTGAAGATTATTTTGTACTGCATAGTATATTAAAACAAATGTGAGCAACTTAAATATACTTTCATTCTAATGACATTTACTCTAACAAAATATTAGTACGGATGCTTAATAAACTTTTTCAATTGATTTTTATTATCTGATAGAAATACAGATTTTGAACAAACAACAAACCCAATTTAGTTATTGAAAATGAGCACATGGTGCTCGAAATGTACATTTAACGTGTAAAAATAAATTTGTGAAGAAAGGAAATCAAATCGTGTTTTATTAGTGATTATTACTTCACATAACTCAAAACAAATAGTGAATAAACCTTAAATGACCATATACTACTGTTGTTTTAGGTTTAACTCAAAAATACCTCTTTATTTGTTTGTTTACTGTTCTCTTATATTAAAGAAGAAGAAAATAATATGTAGAAAATGGGTTATTATGAAAATTTTGAATAAAAATTGTGCAGTTTCTTATCTAGATTGTTTTTTTTTAATAAATAGGAAAATCTAAATATTAAAAAATGCATTCCAATAAACACCCACTTCTTGTGTTCTACACTTAGGATCTGAAACTTTTTATTATGAATAATCACACATTATAATAATCCCTGATGTTAAAAAGTATTAATCATAAACAACAACTCACTCGTGATTACCTACAGTTCCACATTTTCACATCCAGTGCAAACATGTTAAATAATGTTTTATGTGAAATAGTTAGTAAAATATTCAGGTATCAGATAATGATAGTGCAGCATTGTTGGTCTGGTTTAATAATTGGATTCGGCACCCTTCATAGTAACAAGCTAATTTACACAACCATAAATACACCAAAACATGACAAAGGCACCACAAAGTTGTTCTTAAAATTTTTAGAATAACTGTATAGTTAAGAATATGAAATTTCAGAAATGTTTCGTAATCATAACTAGAAAACAAAGTAACCATTTTCTTTTCAAGATGAGAAATAAAATTAATTACACAAGAAAAGTTCAACATATTTTATATATACTGGGTTCATTAAAATTATTATAGAACTTTTATATTATTTCTGGATGATGATTTTCGTATTTCTAATATATATACATACATATATATTCTCATAACTGTTGCAGAAACATACAATCTGAAAAAAATATGATAGCCATTCGCACATGGCCACGGTACACTGACCAACTTATATGTTATAATCCAGTGTTCATCCATGTGACATGGTGTGGAACATGCCAGGGTGGTCACTTAATATGAAATTTTATAATACAAATTCTTTACAGAATTAACAAAACAAAAATATTTTAATACATATTATAATAAATACACTATATTAACAAACGTTGATTAACATTGAATAATGATAAACAATCACAATCGCCACAAGCAAAAATTACAAATTAAAAATAAAATATATATATTTATAGATGTTATAAATATAATAGATAGATGCAGTTATAAATAAAATATACTGAATAAATAACCTTGTATGGGTTAATTAAAGTTGAAACATCCCACAGCATGCTTATAATGATATAAATCCACACAACAAATAAATAATAAGTATTTTTGTACCTCTTGGGTTATGTTGAGTTCGTGCTTCGCATTTTCGTAGAGGGTCTCCAATTCCTCGCACCTCTGATGTAGGGATTCTTTCTCTTCCAGGAGGACAAGTCCATATTGTGCAGATTGTATCTTCTCACTGCTGGCCTGGTCGAGTTCTCGCGTCAGACGTTCGATCTCCGCCTTCAGAAAATCCAGATCGCCCGATACCTCGACCATTTTACTAGTGGACACCCGCCCCGGTTAACATATAAAACGACACGAGCATTTGACCGTGTTCGCGATCATAAAACCGACATTTTCGGTTCCTTCTCGCTCGAACTGTCAGCCAGGATGTCAAATGGACGGGGATGTCATTTATTATACGTGGAGGAACCGGCCCCGTTACGTTGGCAACCGTGCGAACTAATCAAACCTCGTGCGGGAATTTAAATTGCTTTATTAAATATTTACTTGTAATTTCCAATTTAATTCCGCGAAGATCGTTAATGTTTATTTTAGCAGGTCGTCCGTGTCCGCGTTTGATAGAAATTTTTATTTAAATTCGCTAATTTGGACTGCGGACAGACCGCGCTGCCGTAATTTGAACATTTCAAATTCAGTAAGCAGAATTTTTACTGATCGAATTTGAAAATGTTTATTTGCTGACAATAAATACATTTCTTACTTAATTTTCATTAATTCATTTTTATAAATCCTACAAATGAAATATTACCCAATTAAGTAATAATATTTTTTATTCATAATTATAATTTAGGTAGATAAGTTGGTGTAATTAATTTACTTCTCAAAATTCATTCTTATTCAAGGCAATTGCAAATATCAATTATGCATTCATGTTCCTAGCCGATAATCTTTCTTCGAATTAACGTAACACCACCAATTGTGTTTTTATTTATAATCACAATTTTATTGCTTTACTAATTTACATCATTAATAATGTCGTTAGGGTCTGATAGATCATTGAGGAGATTTATAAATAAATAATAAAATGGGTAATGAGTTATATAGATATCAAATATGCACACAATTATTTATTTCATTTCTTTGTTAAATATATTACATTTCCTATATAGAATATATAGGGAACGTATTGTTCTCTTGAATGAGAATGTCTGTGGGCGCTGTATCTCAAGAACGAATGATCAGTTTGAGATGAAACTTTAAACTTAAGGTTTTATCATTAAAGACTAGAACTGAAAAACTTTTGTAAAACATTCATAAACTAACTGTCTATGTAGGAATTCTATTTAAATCATCATATTGCATTCAAGTCACAAGAGGTGAGACAAAATCTTCAGTGTAATCATCGTACTTTATATTCCATTAGAAATTTTGAATAACCTAAACAAACATTCTTTCCAATTTCCGGACGCTGAAGTAAAAAATTGTTCATCATTTTGCTAATTTGAGAGGTACTGAAAAAGCAGACCGGAACTTGAAAGAAGAACTGTTCTTGGTGGCCCATAAACGTTATTTTCGGCATAAACTTTGCATAAGATTACTTCTTTTTGCCACTATTGGAAAACCAACAATAGTCGAAATATACAGGGTGAGTTTTTTTCGATGTTCTCTATGGGGATCTCGGAAACTATAAGAGATAGAGAAACGGTTAAATGGGGAAAGAAGTGTAGATTTACGAGACGAATAAAATTACACTTTCAAAGTTTTCAAAAAAGTCAAGGGTAACTAGATATTTTGAAAAAAGTATAAAGTGTCAATTTTTTCAAATCAATATATCTCGGTTATTATAACAGATAGACAAAAACTGTAAAGGACAATGTTTTAGATAATTTTATGTAGATTAATAAAAAATAATCAGAAACTTTTTATCACCATCATTTTCCGAGATATGATGCAAACTTACATTTTTTAAATGGAAACCATAGTTGGCTATGGCCCCATTCAAAAGGTAATTTTTTTTTCTTTAATCCAATATGACATACGACATAGTTATTTCTAAAAATAAGTGAGTTATAGTCATTTTAAATTTTATTATAAATAAAAAATGGGTAGCCATGAAAAAGATGAAAGTAAAACAATTGCAGTTGTTTATAATAATAGCAATATTGTAATTATTAGTTCTACAAAGTTAAATAAAAATGGAAAACCAGCATAAGTATAATAATTTTGTAATTATCAAATGGCCTTCTGTATGTGGTATAAACCCATTTGTGAAGAGGATAATACGTTTCTTACAAAAATTGTATGAACAGATGAATCGCGATTCACTAATTGTGGTATTTTTAATCGCCACAATGAACATAGATGAACTTAAGAGAATCCACGAGAAGTTTCACAGAGAAAACTACAAATTAAATTTGGGTTTAATCCATGGTGTGTTTGGATTAATAATTATCGGTCCATATATTTTTGAAAGCTCACTAAGTGAAAATGATTACTTTCAATTTCTTCAGAAAACATTTGAAGATACGTTCGATTGTTTGAATTTATCATTACAAGCAAGATTAAAATGGTTCCAATATGACGGTGCTCCACCTAATAACATGTTGGCTTTACATATTATTTAAATGATGGTTTTCCTAACTCATAAGTGGTAAAAAATAAACCAATCCCAGGGCCACCTAGATCTCCCGATCTGCGCGTTTTTGAATTTTTTCTGTGGGGTTGTGTAAAAAACAAAGTATATGAAAAATCGTATCAATCTGTGGTGGATCATAAACTAGTTGTTATTGAAACATTTAATTCAATTTACATGAGAATAGTCAAAAAGCCATAAATTCAATTTTAAAAAAATATAATTTATGTCATAATAGTATTAATAGTGGACTATTTGACTATATTTTTTAATATTAAAATTTCTCTCCCATTGATATATTGATAATTACAGAATTACTTTATGCAGTTGTTTCATTTTGATTTATCTCTGTAAAACTAATAATTACAATATTGCTAATATTATAAACAACTGCAATTGTTTTACTTTCACCTTTTTCATGGCTACCCATTTTTTATTTATAATAAAATTTAAAATAACTATAACTTACTCATTTTTAGAAATAAGTATGTCATATGCCATATTGGATTAAAGAGAAAAAAATTACCTTTTGAATGAGGTCACAGCCAACTATGGTTTCCATTTAAAAAAATGTAAGTTTGCGTCATATGTCGGAAAATAATGGCGATAAAAAATTTCTGATTATTTTTTATTAATCTGCATAAAATTATCTAAAACTTTGTCCTTTACAGTTTTTTTCTATCTGTTATAATAACCGAGATATATTGATTTTAAAAAATTGACACTTTTTACTTTTTTCAAAATATCTAGTTACCCTTGACTTTTTTGAAAACTTTGAAAGTGGAATTTTATTCGTCTCGTAAATCTACACTTCTTTCCCCATTTAACCGTTTCTTATCTCTTATGGTTTCCGAGATCCCCATACAGAATATCGAAAAAAACTCACCCTGTATATTCACCACCGATAACATAGAAAGTATTTTGAACGTTAGTTTTAACCTTTGCTGTTGAAGACATGAAATAATTTACCTCTATTTTCTATGCATGAAATTTCAATGATAGATCAGGTGAAGTAAAAACTTCAGAGCGTTTTCGTAAGTTATATCTTAAGTTATATGAGATATTAGGTCATGCTGTGATTTAAAGGTGACAAAAAAGTTCTTTAACAGTTTTGTGGTTGGTCAAGTCAGTTATATGTTGTTAATGAATGAAAGTAAAAAGGAGAAAATTCCGTACATTCTTCAGTACTATCATGGCAAAGATGAAAAAGCGGAGCAGAAGGCAAAAAAACGTGGACCTAATGCAGTATTATCCAACGATTCCGTTCTAAATCATGGAAATCGTCGAGTCGGGTCGGCATCTAAGTCCAGAAATTGAAGATTAGCTAGAAAACCATTTGTAACCATCTGTAAAAAGCTTGATGTATGGCTGCCACCTGATTTAACGTAAAAGAACTTTTTGGACCGAATTGATGCTTGCGATTCTTTGCTAAATCGTAGCGTAATCGATCTAATTTTGAAGCAGACAGTGACTGGTAATGAAAAATGGATCACACAGGAAAAGAATAACTGAAAACGATAGTGGTCTAACCGCGGTGAGCTGTTCCACACGATTTTCAAGCCCGCATAAATAACAATAAAGGTTTTGCTATGTATTTGATGGAATCGGAAATGAATCATTCACTATGAGTTACTCTCATTGGGCTAAACATTCATCTTGGACCTCTGCTATTAATAACAGACCAGATTAAAGCAGGTGATCAGTCAGAAGCGACCAGAACTAGTCACTAGAAATTTAGTGACAAAACGTTTTAAAAAAATAAGACGCGTAAAGGATCTACAATAGAGGTCTATAAACGAACAAAAGTGTGGTATCATTTTTAATGAAAAGAATATCAATTGGCCAACTAACTTATTTAGTTATGATGCCAATTAAATCTCTCTTGGTATTGAGGGAATCAAAGGCGAAAGTAATGTCGGGATCAGAGTGACTATTCTGTAATAATGTCTGAATATCAGAGGTAAGCTTTACTATATCGTCCACAGTGTTTTTAGCTTTTTTTATCCAAACTTAGAAGGATATATTTGTTTTTTGCCCACCAATCAAGTTTATTTATTAAGAGGTGTTCAAAGAACTTCTATATACATAAGGAAAGAGCATTTGGTCGATATCCTTACCAGAAATGGAATCTTTTAAATGGATACGGCATGAATTGAGCTCTGGTAAAATGAGATTAGAGGAGAGCCCAAGAGGAGTAGATTCATATAATCAAATGAGGGGTCTAGATTCAAGAAACTGAGGAGTGAGGTTGTGATGCCCGCCTGTTTTGATCGAGCAATCATCTGCATGTAATGCAATGCAATAATGATCTGGCCTTGACCACATTGATTAAATAAGCTTCAAATCAGTACTTACGTTTGCACCAGCTGCATCGAACGGAAGCCTATGCAGAAAGAATGGTGGAAAATGGTGGGTTGAAATCGGATAGGGTGAAAGGCAGGAGGAAGTAGAGGAACTTCAGTTATTATTAAGAAATGATCGCTAAAACGAAAAAAGGGGAGTTAAACATGATTAAACATTAAGGACATAAATGGGAAGGAACTAAAATCGTAGATTGACAATCATTAAGGAAAATTAGAACCATTAAGTTGATTTAGATGACAGTTATAATCACCAACCAAGAGGGTAGACTGGACGAGGAACAAGAGATAGTTCTAGAATGAAAAAAAATGGTGATGTGGCCATCATAGTACTTTCCCTATATTTTTCTCGAAAACTATGAGGTTTACGCAAAAAGGCTATTCTTAATAATTTGTTCAGTTTTGAATTCTTTATAATTATCTGTAATACAAGTTTCATGTAACTCTAATAGTTTATTAGCAATTGACAAAAAATGTCAAAATTTTCAATTTTGTTTTTCTCGAAAGTTAAGAATTTTATGAAAAAAATGTTTTAATAAAAGTCATTTATTTTCTCATTCTCTCTAACTATTGTTTGAAAAGTTTTGTAATATTTTTCATATTTAGAAAAATATCGACAAAAAACCTAATTTTCATGCATTTTCATGCACAATACTATTCAAATTGTGATGTGGCCATCATAGTACTTTCCATATATTTTACTCGAAAACTATGATATTTACGCAAAAAAGTTATTCCTAATAATTTGTTCAGTTTTAAATTCTCTATAATTATTTATAATAAAAGTTTCACGTAACACTAATAGTTTATTAGCAATTTGCAAAAAATATCAAAATTTTCAATTTTTATTTTTTTGCGCGAAAGTTAAGAATTTTATGAAAAACATGTTCAAACAAAACTTGTTCAGTTTTTTATTTCCGTTAACTTTTGTTTGAACCGTATTTTAAAATTTCCCATATTTAGAAAAATATTACCAAAAAACCAAAAAACGCCTCGAGTAAACAACCACTTCCGGTTTATGAATGTTCACCAAAAGCTTTTCAGTTCCAGTTTTTAACGACAAACCCTTAAGTTTGAAGTTTCATCTCGAACAGATCAGTCGTTTTTGAGATACAGCACCCACCGACAGACAGACACACACACACACACACACACAGACACAATTTTTTTTTTCTAGAAATTAGTTTTTTGGGTTCAGGGGACTCCTAAACGGATATTTCCGCAAAAAAAAATTTTCAAAAAAAAATCACGAAAACAATACTCCCCCTATATACTACGTGTATAGGGAAAGTAAAAAAAACAGCGAACAGAAGGGTAAATATCCAGATACAAGACTAAAATAGAGAGTTTAATTCAGCATTTCCAAGAATTAAATGGGGTTTCAGAAAAGCGTGAACCGTTAGTAGTAGTCGTGTTTGACTATCGATCACGTGATCTTTCCATCATTTTATTTTGGGTATTTAAGTTTATGTAAATTAGCTTATTACTTTAAAGTATCATCATCATTATTCTAAAGTACTATTAGTCTGAGTACTAATTAAACTGAGTCTACCGGTACCATTCGACATTGAGTCTCTCAATAGACTCTATTAGAGACTCAATGACGAATGGTACCGGTACCCCATTGTTGACCCGGACTAGCAATACTACACTATCGCTAGTTCGTCTGCACTGTATGCCCACCGCCGGCGTTCTTTAAAGTTATTACTAATAAAACAAAACAAATAATATTTATACAGCATATAAAATTTATTCTCTAAACTGATTACAAAAAGTGAAATTTATTCATTAACTAATAAATCATTTACAATGCATAGAATCCAAACATGATAATGGAACAATTGATTTGATATGTAATTCAAGTTTATCGCAAATAACAAACAGATACAATCAGATTTATTAATCGATAGTGCTATATATACAGATACTCATGTTTTGATGTAAACATGAGATAGGACAACAGTTTTGTAATTTATCAAAAATATAAAACGTAAAATAACTATAACAAACTACTATTTTGTACTTTTAAACGAATCCGCACTGCAAACACTAAGGAAATCGTCCGGTCCCGAAGCTTGTGATCTAATACTGTAAAACGATCGCACACTAAACATGCTCGAACCGGACATAGTCCTATCAAGAGGTTGTTTCGGTTGCATGGTGACTGTCTGGCTCGGATTGGTTTCTAAATGAAGTGTGTTGTATTATTTAATGAGTTCAAATTATACCAGTGATCGTACCTTTTGGTTTCGTGGTGGGGATTGAGTCCTCCTTTTTACAGCAGAAGCACTTCGTGATGAAACGCATCTTCGTTTCGGGACTGGCCGCTCGCGCCGATCACATACTTTTTAAGAAGACATCATCACTCACAATCGGAATGATATCGTGAACGTGCGATTACTTATAAAATAGATAACAATTAAGATAAAATAATTTATCAGAGTAAAAACGCACCCGGGCGTGACGTGTATTTCACGCGAGCCGTTTTAAACTGGCTCCAATTACATGACCTAGTCTTCACCACTTTCTGCTATTAAAATTAATTGATATCTTGATGGCTAATTTCGATCTAGATACGAAGAAGAGTGAAAATTCATACGTGAGTTCTAATTTTGAATGTACACTAAGCATATATCACCAAAATACAATTAAAGATTATTTATGAAAGATGAAAAAATATGAAAGGAAGTTTTGGAACACTGAATTAGCGACAGTAAATTTAAACATTGTTGGTCTGCATGTGTAGCTAGGTAGGTAACTGATACTATTCTCCACTAGGATATGATTTAGAGTAACAGGGCAATCTTTTGAAGTAAGAAGAATTACCTAATCGATGATTTGATTTACCTCTTGAAAATCTACGAAGAAAATTCTATTGGTATTAAATATAAAGATTCTGTCGAACAAATAACATGGAAGACATTGTATAGGAAGCCAAAATAAATATTCGAACAGAGGAGGTTTCTCATACAAATTTAATTAAGATAATTAAATGGAGTTATATGTGTATGAAAATCTTATTCAATAATACAGAGTGAGATACGAATTATAATAAACATAAAAAATATTGTAGTAATATTGGTTGAATGTATGTGACAGCTAAGGAAAATAGTCAAAATTTAAATCACTTCTCAATCATTTGAAAAGTGATTTAATTTTTGACAATTTTTCTTTCTGAAATTAGAATAAATTTAAATATAAAATTGTGATCCTATACAATTCAAGATGCTTAAGGACATTGGTAAAATATCAATAGATAATTATTTCTTAAAAAGCTTTTTTTCTAAACATAAACAATAAATCCAATAAAGTAAACTGTACTAAATTACATTGTTGAGGTTTACATTCCATTCAGATTCTCTACAGAAGGACGAGCAGCCAAACTTGTTTTAATAATTCGAACTGCAGTTTATAAATATAGTCTGTTCGTTGGAACTTCCGTCGTACGTCACAAACTATCGCTTCAAAAACCGACGAAAGTTTTACAGTGCGTTCTTTTTCTAACGCATTTGGTTTACTTTATCAGACTGAATGTTTTTGCATCGTTTCTCGAAGCGATAATATGTGACGTACGACGGAAGATCCAACGAAGAGACCATAAAGCATTTGATTAATGTAATAGTAAAGAGTCTGTGAAGCATGTCCTATACAAATACCCTGCATTAGCAAATCCAAGGAAATTTCTGTTGAGAACATCAATGTCTAAGTAATGTGACTTCATTATCCCCCTTACTATTTACAATTACTAAATTGAAACCTACCTATTAAATAATAATTGCATATGTACTAATAAAATGGAGTGTAGAGATTAATGAATTAAAAAATATTAATAAACCATATTTTTATCAAAGATTGTCAATATAAAAATAGATAATCGATTTTTAATTATTAGAAATAATCAATTATATCTATTAATCTAATAATGGAATGTAAAAATAACAGATTATTAAATTATTTAATAAAAACAAACAATTGATTCATATTTATCAGAAATGGAAGTTTTTTATTACAAAATTTGTTTTTCTTTCTTAATTTGAAATAATAAATTAATAATTATTTTAATATCATTATCAAACAATTATTTTGCAACACCTCTAGGTAAATCTTATAAATATTCAGTTATTAAAGTCCGCACTAGTTCAGAAATATGGGTATTTTTGATATTTTAATTTTTTCCATATATACAAATTAAATTCTTAAATAAAAATATTGTAATAAATATTTCAATCAACGCTAAAACTCTTATGTAAATATAAATTCTTATAGTTTATTTGACAGAGTTTATACATTAGTGTTGCTTTGATGGTTTCACTATAATTGTAGTTGATTTTGGTTATTTTAATAGACCCCGTATATGAAAAAAACATTTCTTAGTTACAAATATATTAAATCATAGTACAAAAAATTTACTAAACATTTACACACTAACTTTCTTTACATGAAAGAGTCCAGCGAGTGCGTCCTGCAGTGCACGCATACAGGCGATATTTGATCTGAATCCTCCGGCTCTTTCCTGTTCAGTCTCTAACCTAATGTGATTCGTATAACCCAAACTCATCACTTGATCCATGTCAGGTGGTTGCGGACCATCCGTTTCAACAGTAAGAGGTTTGTAAATGTACAGTGGACCCTCATCAATCTTAACAGGTAAAAATGTGGACTGGGTTGACCTCCCAAATTTAACACCAGTGGAAAATTGGGATACTTTTGCCGGGATTTTAACTTCTTCCTCCTTTTTAGCTTCTTCGACACTGTTAGCAAACGTTTCAAGAATATTCTGTGCATTAGCATTGGAAAACATAAGCTCGTCAATTAGAGCTTCCTTCTGTTGTATTTTTTTCTTCTTAGCTGCTACGGCCTCTGTTTTAATTACGTTCCGGCGAATTTCTTCCTGCTGTTTTTCCATTTCCAATATTTCTTCAAGCTCATATTCCTCTCTTCCGATTTTTGTTTTATTTTTCAGTATTTGCTCACGATTATCTTTTTTATACTGTTCAATTCTCTTATTGGTGTCTACTATGTCTATGTCATTTGTTAAGTTATAAATTATTGTTTCTACTTCCTCTAAGTAATCGTTATACTCTGCCAACGTCCCAAAGTCTTCTTCTTTTTTGTTAAAATCTCGTAGGACCCTTTTTCGAATGTCCACCTCTTTCTCCACAGCAGGATCCTCAAAGAGCTGAACCCTGAAGTTATTTCTACGTAAAGGAATGCGACATTCTGGACATGCTCCTGATCCTAAAATTACCCAAAATTTGTATTATAAATATGATCAAATACAAAACTATTCAATATATTATCAATACAATAAAAATCCTTTTCTTTTTTCCTTTTTTTTTTTTAGTGATAATGTTTGTAATATCAACAAAGAAAAGTATTTTTATTTTATTTATAATTTAAAAATGTATCACAAAGTAAAGCCTCCAATGTCGAACCATTTTATATATTTAAAAAAAACTAAAATAATGTTAAATTAACATTAAGTAATACTTTAATTTACAGTTTATAAACTCTATACAAATATAACTTATTTTCTTATTCTTGTAGTTTTTCTAGTATAAGAAAAATATATTGCCTAATAGCAATTACCAATGGTGAGCAATAAATAATTGTTGATTTAATGAAATATCACGAGTATTCTTAAAAAATCTATACCTTTTAAGAAAAGAAGATCGACACAGCTCTCGCATAATCCGTGCCCACAGACATTTACCATCATTTTCATAGATGGATTTTGAAACTTGGAAGTCTTGCATCTTGGACAGGTAAAATCTTCCATGGTATGTATACAGGATAATCTTTAAATATAGTGCTCCAAATTTATTTGAATAACATAACCTAACTACTCTTCTCTTTGGTAAAGTTCCGTTTGTGTAATAATCCGTTTTAACCTAGAAATTATTTATTGTTATTTATGTAATTAGTGGATGATATAATACAGTAGTAATAAAAACTACCTCAATTAATTTTAGTTTACCTGCCAAATAATTACCACTTGCAAAATGATACGCCGGTTTCATACCTTGCTTACTTTCGCCATTTCCATTTTTTCGAATTTGCCGCCATTGTCTATCCTTTTCAAAATTACATAACTGCAACTTAATAAATATAATTAGAACAAAATAACAATTTGACCAACAATAAAAAAAAACAGATTTTCACAAAGGCACTATTTTTGATATAATTTAAACTTAAACTCTGTTTCATAGCAAAATTATTCTTGAAAAAACACCATTTAACATTTCAATCCAAAAAGTGAGAAATAAAACTTCTTAAATCAATATTTTTACTAATCACTTCTAACAACTATAAGAGATTATATTATTTAAATTTAATGGTAATTAGATTTTCAATTATAAAATTAATTTGTATTTGATGCAACCTCCACTGTTTTAACTTAATATTGAACTTAGTAATCAAAATCTAACAATTTGTATAAGTTATAATATTTTAGGTACAAATAGTTACTTACTTTTGGCTCTAGCAAAAAGAAAACTAAACATACACCTCTCTTAATTTAGCTGAGAAAGTTATACAATATGATGACATTTTAAATTTAATGGGATTAACTAAATTGCACAATATATTTTAAACACATTATCATAATTTTATTAATGTATTAAATATATGTAATGAAAAAATAACATAATAAATACACATTCAGTAAAACTTTAATCACGTGATGGAAAACAAATATCTTGCAGTAACCTGCAAATGGAAAAACAAAAAGCTCTTTATTATTATTGCGAATAAATATTAATATTGTTATATATGTATATAATTTCTTTAAAATAAATATTAATTTAGGGACGTGGATGTAAGCAGTGCTACACCGCGCTCGTAGAAGCTATGGGGATCTTGTCCTGGGGCTATGTTCAGGTCTACAGTAAAAAGTAGTTCAGTTCTTGTGGAATTTAGGTAGACGGGTAAAGCTAAGCGACCATTAAGTATCTTATCCTCTCCAACGACTCGCACCCAACGCAGAAGGGTGATTGGTAGGTCCAGCATTATACTAGAGGTGAGTAAGAGTTGGTTGTTTTTACACTGGGCTCCTTGCAGTTTCATACCTGTTGAATAAATAAGTTAGGAGGTGTTTTTTTCTTTAAAAACAATTTAATACTTACCAACTACTGCAAAGCAATCACTGGGAATGTTATTTCTATCATTTGAATCTGTTATTGTGACATCTAATTGCAACTCTTCCAATGGCCAGCTATTTGCTTGAGCCACACATTGCCTAGTTGCTGTAATATAAGCTTCTGGATTAAGTAAACCTCCAAGCCAAACAGGATAACTCTAAAAATTAAATATTAAAAGGAATTAGTTTTTATTTCAAAGCTTATGAAAATGTAGATTCATAAATCAGTTTACATAACCTATAAAATTGAATTCTTGATTATTACCTGTAATTCCTTTGCTCCAGCTGTTGAAACCAATTGTGAAACTTGTTGTAATTGTTTAACCCTTTGACTAAAGTCTGTTATCCACTGTATAACTGTACAACCTCTTGGCACAGTGTACCTACGCCAATTAGCAGGAAGGATTCCCCTTACAAGCTCTCCAAGCATTGTTCGGTGATAATTGGTCTGCTTTTTCTCACCTTGGCAAATCAAAACTACATCGTTGAGATCATGGATTACATCCAAAAGCAGTTTAGAACCACAGTTGACCTCTCTTTCAAAGTATCTATACAATGGATCCTTAATGTTCTCTACTGTACGCTTTAAGGTTTGCAAAGTCTTCGGTAACAATTTCAACCAAGTTAGTCCCGAATTATGCAAAGTCTTCATCCATGAAGGTCTGCCATCAACCTATAATTATTTATAGATTATTATTTATATATTATTTTCATACACAGATTGCAAAGGTTTGGTAGAAACTTAAAAAATGTATAATCTCAGTAAATAAAAATATTACAACCTAAGTTGTATTTAATTGAAAAAGTTTTATATAAAAAAATAGTACTTCTAACCAATTTTAACATGTACATTTATTTGAGATTATATTCTGTAAAATCAAACATACCTGCGCTGGATCTGTAGGACTGTCCTCACCCGAATAAGCCAGCTCATCATCATCTTCAAGCTGCTGCATCTTCAACAACTTACTAACCAAATCAGTTCCTCTTGTAGTCAATAAAACTTTTTCTGCATTGTTAGGAAGTCCGAGCCATGATGGTGTTTGCCTATCCAACAGCGATTCAATCCATTTCAAGAAATGGTCTCTCCTAGTACCATCAGGCATAGTGATGTGCCTGTTTCCGCTTGGTCCACCATCAATATTAGCAACGAGGGCAAAATCTGATTCAAAACTACGTGGTGTAAATAGTTTCATAAGGAACGAGTGCAGTAGCCTCTGATCAAAGACATTATCAATTTTTCCGCCATAGATTGATTGAGACATTAAGGTAACTAGTGCATCCCATGGTACCTTTTCAGGAGGTAAGTTGGTCCGTCCCTAGATATAAATTATTTAATACTTTCAGTATATTATATAATAATTAATCTTACCATTGCAGTAGCCTCAATCCACGTGTCTAGAGTATCACAAGCGACCCGCAAATCAGATTCATTAAATTCATAGTATTTGGCCCAACCCAGAGGTGCATAACGTAATCTTTCCTGCACAATGGCGTGGAACCAAGCAAGTAGGAAGTATAAGCGGGCCCTTTCATTAGGTGCTTTCATCATTCGACTAGCTGGTACCTAAAATTGCATTTTTGTTTGTTTCTGTTTACGTTTATTTAAGGTATAACTTACCGTGCTGAAAGTCCTCAATAAATTAGCCCTTATACCTGGTGGTGGTTCAAAAACAAATATACGACCGGCTCTTAATAAGTTAACAGGTAATTTAGGATTAATCTCCATGGTTAAGAATAACCTGAAACTGGAGTGTGGTTGTAAGGAATGAAGCTTCTTTTCTAGCTGCACAAGCCATTGAGGTGCCAGATGTACATTCTTCAACATTACCCATCTACCAGTTTTACAAGCCATATTAATTGCCCTCTCTGCCTGATTAAAACCTTCTGCTGAACCAATAGCAATACTTGAAATTTGCTTATTCATTTCTGCGGCCAAGTCATCAACTCTACTAGACGCGTCAAATCCTGGTACCGAGCAGAGCAATGCCGGCACATTAGCACGTAGCTCTTTATCGACGACACCGCCAAAATCAAGTTCCTTCTCAGCACTGGGCATGAAATTTTCTCCCAACACTGCATCAACGAAAACATGAGCTGCTGCTATAACCCTATCAGGTCTGAAAGCTTGTATCAACAAGATCTGGTACATAGCTGTTGCTATCTGACTCAGTGGTTTTTCTTCTGACCATAATCTAGGCACATTCTGTTCTGGTGTACCTTGTTGCAGCCATGCTCCAAATTCGGGGAGTTCCTTAATTTTTTCAGGTAATTTTTTGAAAGCTGAAAGTCTAGTAGCTAATCTTGTCAACGCTTCTTGTTGTTCACTAGTGAAGCCTTCAATTTCCATTGAAGCTTGATTATTGAATACCCCTTCTTTTCCACGCAGGAAGAAATTGAATTCTTGATCTAAGTTAGGCTCTGAGGGTACTCCTTTAAGGTGAATTCTGCATAAGAGTAGTGCGAACGTTAATCTATCTGTATGTAACATTCCTCTAGCAACTCGTTCATAACAAACAGTGAATAAATCTGCTGTTATAACATTCAAACGTGCTTGGTGTTCAGTCAGACCTTCTAATTTAGGATTGCTCAGTAAAACACTACTAAACATATCCAGGAACATTTTCAAGGAATATTGGTAAAGGAAGTGCACCTGGTTCAAACTATCCATTGTAAAGTAGGTGTTACTACAGGCTTGTGAGAGTGGCAGATATTGTTGAGAAACAGTTTCAATTTCAGATATAACCTTGTCGGTTTCCTCCACTTTCTGTCCAATTTCAGCAGCCTCCTTCTTTAGAGTTTCCAAAGTTGTGATCACACTATCATCATCTAAAATCTTTCCCTTGGCATCATTCAATGCCTGCAGCAATGACTTCTCAAGCTGCCTTAATCTTAAATGAAACTCTCCTTGCAATTTCAACAAGTCAGACCTCTTTTCATCAATGTCAGGCCTTTCTGCTTTGAGTACTTTATTCAAACATTGGCTTTGCAGTGAACTCCTAGTTACCGTGAAGTTTACGAAAGTAACACGTGAACAAATATCAGGTGGGAATTCAACTGTTGGATCACGGGTTGACAGGAAGATTACAAATGATGGTGATAAATCAATGTCTTGATCGCCTAACGTTATGAGGACTCTTCCACCGGTTCGTCTTAATTCTCTGTTTAGAACAGGATTGAGTATGGGATCGTAATTTTCGACGTCTTGTACTAATAGTGGATTGCCGAAACGCAAAGCAGATTCCAAGTTTTTCCTAAAGGAATCGTCTAAAAAGCTTGTTTTGGTGATTTTTCTTTCTTTAAATTCGTTCATAATAAATTCTGTAGCTTGGCCAGATGGGTCGATTATAAGAGGATATCTATTAAATCTCTGAAATTAAAATTTTTAGTAGTTGGCAAATAATTGAATAGGAGCAATTTATCTTACCTTTAACATAATTGCATTTTCTGTGCAAAGATCATCTGTTGGAAGAGCATTAGCTTGCCAGCGTAACCTTTCATCTGGATTGGATAAATATTCTGTGCGAGCTATATCAGCTCTGTATTGAATTCCTGCTTGGGTTAAATGTTGTGACCACGTAGTGAACAAGTTTTGACGATACTGTTTAAAAATAAATAAGAAAAAGGTGTAAATACCAACATAATTAAGTAACAATTGTAAAATACTTACATGTTGATCAAAATATCCACCGTATGCAATAAAAGCTGATGTCAATAGAACATCACCAATTATAGTGGACATTTGTGATCTAAATGTTTCACTGGTAGCTTCCCACCTTTCTCTTTCAATAACCAATGATTTAATCAATGCAATTGAACGGTCAACCTTAGCTTGTACATTTTCTAAATCACTCTTAATAGCTTGAGCTTGTGCAATAAGTTGGGCATATTCTTCTTTGTAAGAAGCTATGCTCTGCTCTAATTGACTGATCAAGTTCTTAACCTCATCACCACGTTTTTTGTTAGTCTCGGCTTGTTTCTCTAATGAATTCAGTTCATCTCTAAGTGGCTCCACCTTTTTCAACATGTCTGCATATTGAATCTGAAATGTCACATTGTATTTAACAGAAACTTCAACTACTACTAATATTTATTTTACCTGAGCTAAAGCCCATTTTACTAGTGGACCACAAGCATTACTGGCATGATTAACTTTTTCAAAGTTATAATCCGGATTACTTAAGTACCTGCTCTTCATTTTATCACGAACATCATCACTAATAATATAAACATTGATTAGTATATTTACTAAAATAACAAATAAAAGGAAAAATAAAATTTAAAAAGCAAAGTTCCAATAATCTAATAAATCCATGCTTTAAAAGTTCAAATGAGTTGAAAACTACAGTGGAGCGATAAGAGAGTATGAAGCTGGGGTTCATGCATACCTAATGTCTTCTGTGTTGAAATTGGAGACAACCGTATTGATGAAGTTGTCACGCATGATGACGGCACGAATAGACTTCCAGTCGCTTGCATTTTCCCCGAGGAGCAAGCAAATGGATTCTAATGCTAACTTAACCACGGCTGGAGGATTTGCCATTGTACGAATTTCCACCAACTGCTGCTTTTTGATCGATTTTACGGCTGTGCACACAGACATACAAGTAAAAAAAATAAGAAGGGAAATCAACGAAAATTAAGAAAACAAAAAAAACAGCAATGAAAAAATTCAAGCAGGAAAAAAATAATCATAAAGCAATACTTTAATAAGATAGAATAGGTAGGCTTTCTTGGCAGCCTTACGTTAAGAAGTCTTTGTTGAAGTTGACTATTGTAGCAATGAAGTTTTCCCTCATTATTACAGAACGAATCGATCGCCATTCGTTGGCGTTTTCGTGCAGTAAAAGGCAAACTGATTCTAACGCCATTTTGACGCTGAGCGGTGGATTAGCCATCGATCGGACCTCCACTAGATGCTGTTTCTTAATTGATTTTACAGCTACATCATAGATAAATTTTTTAGCATTTATAATTGTTTTCTGTGTTTTCCTGTATGTATGTTATTAATAATTACTTCATAATTTCTTCAATACTGTTTTATTATAGATTAATGAAAACATAAATGTAATAAACAAAACTATATTAACACATCCATTTTTCTGGGGAGTATATTAAAAAAAAACCTATTTTTATAATAATAAGAAAATACATTTAAAATAATGGCATTATAAATTTACTTCAGAAATTTAAATTTAAATTAGTAATGAGAAAGCTGCACATGTGAAATAATCAACATAGTTTAAAATTAACTGATTGCGGTTATTAATATAAACTATGTGAAAGTATAAATTTTTATATAATCTAAAATCATGAATGAAAATTTTTATATACATGTTTTTACTTATTTAATCAAATGGCATCCTTTGATAGCAATGTTTTCTTCATAAATTAATTCTAGTAAACCTAAAATGACTTCCATTACTAATTAAAAAAGATAATTGCAATATAATGGAATAATCTGTTTAATTGAATAATACTGAAGAAATATGAAGCATTTTTTATATACAAAAACATAAATTTATCACATGTAATTAACATACCAGTTTGTGCATCGATTACAGCTGGTTCGACCTGTGCTAAATCAGCCATGACCTCGGTTCTCTTCTGCTCAATGTGTACAGTCTGCTCAGCCAATTGTTGTTGAATTTCCTGACTTTGCACCTTTTTCTTCTCTGCCTCCTGTTGATCCTTCACCATCTGTTTCAGCTTAGCATTAGCAGCTTCATTTTTCGCATGCAATTCTTGTGATTTTACAGCCAGGCTCTTCTGCATTTCCTCCACTTGCTCAACAGTTTCAGCTATTTTGCTAAGACCGACGTTTAAATGTAACTGCTGTTCCTCAAGATCAGACCGTTTTTCATTGTGAAGCTTGACAAAATGATGAATAAAGTCCAAGTAATGTCTAGGGGTAATTGCCATCGTTCTTCCGCCTCTCTTTGCCAATCTTCCGTTGGCTTTGTGAAGGGTTTGATGGACATAAACACAAGCATTAATTACAGCCTCCCTATGTGAAGGTGCTGCCGGAATTCTGTGACAGGCGGCTGGGAAGAAATCGGGGACTTTCCAAGAAGGCTTGTCTAAATCGACACGGTTTGTAAATTCCTTTCCAACCTGTACACAAATAAATAAATAAATAATCCTGTAATATGAAAATTGTAATTCATTCAGTACCTGGAATAGAGCTCCATCTGACCAATCACCAAACCAGTTCAGAACACACCTGTTGAACAAGGCTGGTGAAGTGGCTGCTCTATCTTTCAAACCATCTGTGGAAGGATTCATAGTGAAGACAACATGCAAATTGCGCATTACTTGTCCAGTGAACCATTTGTACAATTCGTCATTAGAATCCAACATTAAACCTACATTAAAATAACATTAGAAAATTCATATATTTAAACACTTAATAATCATATGAGATAAAACATACCTTCTCTTTGTGCACCTTCTTTGCATTGAGTCATCAGTGTTGTGTATTCATCACCCTCAAACAATCCAGGAACCTCTCCGTTTGCTAACAGAGTATTCATTCTTTCCAAGAAAGAAGAGTCTAACATGTTGGATTCATCTAATATAAATGCAATCTTCTCATCTTTGCATCCACTTCTTCTGAGCACTTGCCTCAAGTCTTCATCAAAATCTTCAGCAGTATATTTGTTATGTACCTTAATTTGGAAGATTGACAACCCATTCATCCAAGCTACAAATCTTGATAGTGTTGTTTTACCCGCACCAGAAACTCCAATCAGTAAAAGATGTCCTTGTGGTTGTCTGAAAATCCTGTCAATTCTCAAAACATGATCTAATACTTCATCAAACAATACTAAAGGTACATCCAGTTCTTCTTCATAGAAAACTTTTAATCTAGCTTTAACATATTCTCTCAATTGTTCACGTTCAACTGGTACGTAATCCTTTGACAACCAATTGCTGTATAGTATTGGACGTGATAATGCCTTGTCACAATTAGCTGAAGGGAAGTGTTTTTGTGCCACAGCATCTATGTTTTCATTTGTCCAACGTCTCTCTGTGTCTTCAACTAACCTATCCTGGAAAAGACGTAAGGCTTCGTGTGCCCATAATCTAACCAATCCTTCTACAGCCAAATTATCCAAAGGTCTTATAGCTTCACAGATGCCACGTACCCACCTCGTCATTTCACGAGGTGAGTAAACATAGTGAGGCTGCATGTCTTGGGTAAATCTATCCTGTGAAGCCAGATAAAATTCAACCATAGCATTTGTAAGAGGTTCTGCATATCCTCTTAAGGTTGGTGTAAGCCTTAACATTGCTCTAGTGAAAGTTCCATAGATTTGTTTCAAAGACGTTTCTCCAGGATAATCTACATAGATAACAGGCACATGCCTGAGGAATCTATGAGAAAGTGGTTTTCTTCCAGGGTCGGTTGGTGGATTACAAGCACCAACAAATTGAATTCTTTCTAAGGAGACCCACATTTGGTCAGATGCTCTATAGAATCCTTTTTGTTCCACCAATTGCCTCAAGAACATAATGACTCTTTGAGTGCCATAGTTATCCATGTCAGGTAAATTAATTTCATCACAGAATAGAACAAGCCATTTTCCTAACTAAAATTATAAAAAAATATTTCAAGATATATTAATTAAAAAATAAAATAGAAACAATTAATTTAAGTATTCATGTAATAATTACTTGACATACCTGTACAGGAGCTAACACCACACCATTAGGAGTTTTCCTATATTCACAATAATGATCGAATGTTTTCAACAACAATTCTGGAGTTGTAGCAGATGAAAAATTAAGACCAACAACTTCCATATCGGGTAAAGCTCTAAGTGCTGAGAACAGGGTCATAGTTTTACCAGAACCAGGTGGGCCACAAAGAACTGAAAATTAAACTATGATTAACAAAACAAAATCTACAACATACCCAAATATTACCTAATGGTTTATGTTCTGCTAACCAAGTATACAGCAGTGACTCATGCCTGACTGTATCCAATGTAGGAACCACAATATCTGGTGAAGCAACTTTATGAGTTTCTACCTCAATCTGTGGCACTTTATTTGACCATGGCGCCCATTCACCGCTTATATTAACTTCGTAATCGACAATGGGAATATTAGAAGTTGGAGGTAAAGGAACAGTTGTCACACTACGGATGAAATCTCCTAAATCAGACCTGACCTTTAACTTTGCATCTCCGGCAAAACTCCACAGTAATGCGTAAATTAAACATTTAGGTATATAACGTTCCAGTTGTTCAGATGGCAAAGGAAAATCAGAGTGCGCATGATTGTATTGCAAAACGTTCCTCACACTCTGATTAAGCATTGAGAAGAGTGAACTTAAAGCCCTTAATCTGGTGAAATCCATAATATGCTCTTGGTCCATGGCATATTCTAAACATTTTATCACCAATCCATCAGGTTGAATGTAAGGTTGAAGAATATTAGCAACTTCGATTTGTATTTGTAATGTTGGAGATACCATATCTTCTTTAGTGTCCTTATTTTTCTTTCCAAAAGTATCGTCATCCGCCTCCTCTAGAGGAATACTCTTCAGTGACATGATAAAGTTTTCAAAAATCATTTCTGTGGACAACACATCTTCAGAGAACCAAACCATACCACAACGTGAAACTGTGGCTAGTGTAGCATACTTTAAATCCTGTACTTCAAACATAATCCTGACATTAGGAGGCAATGAAAGACGTTCTCCATTAGGTAAGGTGAGTAATTTGTTATCATCAAGGACTGAATTCAAGTTTTCAACCCATTCTGGGTCAACATCACCATCAAATATAATCCACTGTCTCTTGTTTATTTCTCCCCTGACATTATCAATAATTTTGCGAAGTATGTGTGTAAACAAACCATCAGTCCATTCACGTGTATTTGGATCAAGTACACCATAAAGTGCCTCTTTACTGATGGCCTTTGGATCTATAACATGTGCCACACCTTCTGTCCCTTCAAATCTCTCCAAAGATTTTAGGAGTACTCTCCAGGCTGTACTCTTGCCAGAACCGCTTGGGCCAACCATCATCAATCCATGATTTAAGTTAGATATTTGATATAATTGTAGAACCTATATAAAACAGAAGCATTAATAGTATTTATTGATAAATGTATGAAATAACAAAAGGTTATTCATTTGTTTCCTTATTTTGTTGATATAATTAATAATAATAAGGCTGTAAAAAAAAATATCATTTTGTTTTTGTTTCATTCTTAAAAAATCATTATCGAAAAAACTTACGTTATAGTAGTAATTTTTTCTATACAATCGATCTACTTAAACTTAAGTATATTATTTAATCCTCTCAAAAAATTCATTAAAAAAACATTATTCTGTTAAAATAAAACATTTATGTACTACATCTAACTATCTACCTATTTATAATTAGATGACTAAATAAACTATTTTATCAAAAAGAAAAAGCACAAAACATCACAAGGTGCTATGTTACCTTCTCAATCCAAGTATCTCCAGTCAATCCTTTCTATAAGCAGCATGAAAATGTTGTTGTGCAATGAAAGCAAATAATCATAAAACATAAATGTACATACCTTCTCCATCCATGCTGCTCCTTGCTCGTCTCCTTCTCCACAAACGAGATATTCTTCCTGACACACTTTCCTAATTTCATCTTTCAATCCCTTCATTTCTGCCCTTGTATACTGCACATTCGGGAATACATCACTAAGTAAACTGAAGAGTAGTGGAATATCTTCAGCTACCAATTTGGGAACCATAGTTTCACAGACTGATTGAATCAAAATTTCTTGCTCGGGCAAGTTTTCAGCTATACTAGCTTCATCAATATTAGTTTCACCCCTCTGGCTCATGTTTTCTTTTATGCGCATGATACGATCACGTTTTACATTACCAGCAGATACAAGCACTGATTTTAAGGCCCTCAAACCAAAATCGTAGTGAGATTGATTAGACAGTTGTTCATCACATAGTTTAAAGAAGGGGACGATTTTACATGCCAATTTTTCAGCAGTTCTAAAACCTTGGGAGAACAACATTACTTCAGCAATCAGCTGTCTGTCGGGTGTGGTCATAGCTAGAGAACGGAAAAGTTTCTTCAAGTTGTCGGGCAGGTTGGAACGTCCTGCATAACCAGGATTCATTGTTATGAATATTGCAATATCTGGAGATACTTTAACTTGTTTGCCAACAAGTTCCACGCTTATACCTAAACATAAACAAAATGATATTAAATGGTTATCAAAAAATAAAATAAAACATTTTCTTACTTCCTCCACTAGCTCCTTCTTGGCTAGATTCCTTTTGTGACTTCAGTGCTTCTTGAATGGTTTGTACTTGTTGAGACACAGCTGATAACATACGCTCTTCAAGTCTGTTGAATTCATCAAAGCAACCCCATGCTCCAACTTGACACAAACCGACAAAAATTCTTCCCATTGCTTGGAAATCAAATGTTTCATCACAATTGAACACCAATACAAAACGGCCTAATTGATTTCCAAGTGCTTTCACTGATTCAGTTTTACCAGTACCAGCAGGCCCTATAATCATTTGTTTATTATTAATAATCAAAGAGCATTATTATTTTTTTAACGTAAGCCATATACGTAATATTAGTCATATAAATAAATTTAAATCCAAGCAAATTATTCGAAAATGAGATTAGATTTAATTTTAATTATTACCGAAAGGTGAGCCTCCAAGCCTGGCTTCTAAAGCTTGTGTCATAGTTAAGTAACATCTGTCAGTTAAAGGTGTTTGAACCAGTCTATCTTGTACGCCTAAATATTCAAATCCATAATAAAACCTGGCATTTGCCATGTGGATTGTAAGTTGTTTTAAAACTTCAGTTTGCCTAGGATCAAAATAGAATCTCATTTCACACAGCCATTCAAAAGCCTTGTTGCTGCAAACTCCATTTGAAATCAATCTCCTGGTTACAGTCCTTTTGTGGACAAATTCATTGATCTATAATTAAAATTTAATATTTAATATTAATACTATCATATAATACCATAATTTTAAAGCTTTTTAAATATAAAGAATAATTACCAGATGTTCTAATTTCTTTCTTCTCAATTGAGGCTGTTCTTGGAGAACAGAATCGGCAAGTACATTCAAGGTATTTTCCACGTGTTGCAGAACAGTTTCAAGTATTCCTTTCTGTGGTTCACTATTCATTTTTGCCAGTGCGGCTTCTACGTCCTCACTCCATAAAATTTGAGCTGCTAGGACAACAATTTGGGCCTGATATTTGTCAACCCATTCCATGAACAGGTTAGGGTCAAT
Organism: Ontholestes murinus; assembly: GCA_963969525.1. NCBI lineage: Eukaryota > Metazoa > Arthropoda > Insecta > Coleoptera > Staphylinidae > Ontholestes > Ontholestes murinus. Next base: position 60,514,582 of record OZ018396.1, read on the forward strand.
GTTATCTTTAAATTGCTTTATGTCATGGACAGCTTGGGCCAAACTAGAAGCAAGAGTCATTCGCATTTCTTTTTCTACCAATGTTAACCATTCATTAATTTTTGGATGATCAATAGTCGACACATTATTCTGGAAGCTTACTTCTTCACCTAATAGAAAATTAAAGGAATTAATGCAATTAGAATTAACTTATATAGTAGCTACAAAACATACCTTCTCTTGAAGCAATTCCAGTAATTACTGTATTATCTTCATTTAACAAGATGGAAGCAACACCAGCAAACATTTTCTTGAAATGTTTCTGAAGCCTAGCAATGTTTTTGCTGTTGCCAATTATTTCCAATAGATCTTCATCTCCAACAAAGTAAAATCTTGGGAATGATGTTCTCTCTCTTTCCAAATATTCACCAAGTGCTTTTTGAATTTTGCCCAGAAGGTCAGCTAAACGCTCTAAGGCTCTTTGCACTCCCTGTATGTTTAAAACATCCATAACCATAGGTGATTTGCTTACTTTCTTCATCAAGCCCAAAAATTCAGAGCTAAAATTTAAACAAATTTGCATATCTTACTTGTAAACTATACTTTTATTTTATAATTGAATTTATAACGTATCTTTTTTTCCATTTATAGCAATGCTTACCTTATGCTCTGGAATCTTGATGTTTCTACTGGAAGCAAGGTCTTAATATCAGCACTTCCAGAAAAGATACCTTCTAAATAAACCCATCTCCTCTGAACATCAATCCACACATCAAAGAGAGCATTAATTCTATTTAACTTCTCTTCCCAAGTCAAAGCTTCCTCCTCAAACACTTTATAGTAAGGAGATAGTTTCATAGCAGCTACAGAGTTAATATGCTCCTTGACTTTATTAAAGAGGTCATCCCAACCTCTGATCAATTTACACTTATTTTGATAGTTGATTAGATCAAGCTCATAAGTTTGCCAGCTTTCACGGACCTGCTTCAAGAATTCCTCAAGAGCCATTTCACCCTGTGCAACTTGGATCACTTCCTTTACTATTGACTCGTTCTTTTGTAGATTAACATCCCATACTTGTCCCAAAGTTAAATCTGATAAAACCCAGTTTACTCTTAATTGACGCATAAGTTGTTTCCAATGGCGTTCTTTGAGTGCATCTGATTTTAATTCCACAATCATCATATTGACCTTTGTGTAAGTTTGCAGCATCTTTTTTACATATTCATAGGAAGCATACTGGCGCAATCTAGCTGGTAATTCCTTCAATTGTGCAGACATAGCATCCAATTGTTGCCTAAGCTTTCTAGGTTGTACTGATAACCATGGTTTTTCTCTAGTTTCGTCAATCTGAGTCCAAATACGTGATAATTCAGACCATACTCCCCGAAGATCTTGTAATTCTTCAAACACTACTTGCATCTTATCTTCGCTTGTGCTGATTCCACCAGTTTCTTGTAGTTCCAAAGCTTCCTTGGCTTTGGCCACATTATCACGTTCCTCTTTCAAACGAGCAAACTTACTTTCAAACAACTGTAGTTGTGATAAAGCATCATCAGGTCTGAGATGACCCTCCACTGGTTTACTTCTCTCCCACTCACCAAGGAAGTCATTTGTTCTACTTTCGACTGCCTTATCCTCAGATAAAATTTTCTGTTGCAAGCTAGCAACCTGTGTCTGAATAGAAGAATCCTTTCGTTTGATAATTTCATTAAAAGCTCCCCATTCTCCCTCCAAATTTTCCACGTGTAACCAATTCGTAGGGAATTGGAACCTTTGCCTCTCCAGGATACGCTGACCTTCTCTGTATATCTCGACTTGTTTCTCCCAAGATTTCATGTTGCGTTTTAGGCTTTGTACATAAGTGATAAAACTGACAGCATCAGATGTGCTTGCAGCTTCGATGCTTTGAAGTTCGAGGTCGGACCTTGATTTGGAAACTTGTGCATGGAATGAAGTCATGTCGTTGCTTAGCAATGTGCCAAATTTACCTAAAGTCTCTTTATGCCATGAATCGTATTTTAAAGAGACTTTGCTTTGAACCTTTGCAAAATCTATAACGACTGGTCCAAATTCTCTTCGTGTGTCAGATGTATCAAAAGTTGTTCTAGTTTTTCTAAAAAAATATAATTTTTATCATTTACTATTAAATATTTATGTTGTAATAGGTTAATTTTAAACAAATGTTTAGTACAAAACTATGTAATTTTTTTTTAAAAGCTTACTTAATATCATTTAAACATTCCATCCATTTACTTATATCCTCTCCCAGTCGACCATATAAATTATCAGCTTGAAGATCCCATAATGATTGATAAGTAAGCCATTCATTAACATAATTCTGAATTTCCTTTATCTTTGAAGATATTGCACTATAAGCACTCTCCAAAGGAGTTGAACCTTCTGGAAGTTTAGTGAGGATATTCCTATAAGTTTCTGTCACTGGTTTATCAACTCCCACTTGATATCTAAAATGAAGAAAATATTTATTAAATCTTTATATACTTATGTTATTTTGAAATAAGATATTTTTTTGTATGGAAAAATAAAGAGAACTAAATTAGCATTTACTAACCTGGTACTTTGTAATCTTTGCTGGGATGTTACAATGGCTTGCCAGGCAAACATCTGTTGCATGATTTGGAATCTAGCTTCTTCAATACTGGGGAAAAGATACATGGTCTGATTTGTTATTCTAACCTCATGTATAACAGTCTGAATATGTGGATCACCGCCAGGTTTATGAGTGGGTTGAATTGGAGCATCCGTGTCCATAGTGTGATCAACTTCCTTCTTCAATCCATTAAGCGAATCAGTCCAAGCTTGAACACCGGCTTGCAAACGTGCTGCCAAATTCTTCTCAACTTCCTCATCTAACCTGCTAACCCATATATGCAAATTTGAGTACTGTTTAAGTGATAGATCATCTACAGCATGTTGGATTTTGGCTAATATGTCAGCAAATGTATTAGCTGAGTAAGGACATGTCTCCAAGGAACGAACATCAACTTCCAGTTGTTCTCCTACGATAGCTAACTCCTCAACTCGTTCCTGGAAACTGACTATAGTCTCAGAGAGTCTTTGGGAATATGGATCTAGCTTATAGCTCTCCCAAACTAATTGAACACCCTCTGCAATTAGCTGTTGCACCTCTTTCCTCATACCAGCAACCAGAGGTATAATGCTGGCCTTATCTTCAATCTGTGAAAATATATTTGTAAATAAAAATGACCACTACTTATATTCAAACAAATGTAACAAGGCACCAAATTTCAACTGGGCTCTTATACAGAAAGAAATTTGATGTTTGAATATTATATATTTTTAGTCTCGGAATTGTAATATTGATTTTGTTCAACAATATAAAAATATTTGAATTCACTATGCAGTAGTAAAAAATATTTTTGGTGGCTACAGATTCTAAGGGTGTTTTATTCTACAATATTCAAGCAACAAATAACTTTAAATATTTTCATGTCACAATATTTTTATAATAGCATTTCAAGCAGATTATTTTTTATTCGTAATAAAAACTTGAGTTTCTATGCAGCGAACTTTAGAACATGGACATAATTTTGGAATTGTAATGCATGCCACATCCAACATCAATTATTAAGACATGCCAGATCTACCTTTACTGAACCTTGAACACTATTCCTAGTGGTCAGCTGATTAATAGAATTGCATACAGTTAATGTGCTGTTTTAGACAATGACTTAATCACATCTTACCTTCTCCAAAGTCATTTCATAAGTACGTATACTTTCAATGAGTGAAATGGCGTATGGATAAAGTTGATTAGCAAGGTGTGCTTTGTTTACAATAGCCAGGGGTACACGGAATCCTAAACATTTAAGATTTCGAACTTCTTTGGCCAAGGTGATGATCTCAGGTAAAAAGTTAACTCTCAGTTTTAAAATATTTCCTCTTCCAGTTCGCGAACGCACTGCTTCTATTGTGAAAATCCGGCCAGATACACCAAGATTACGCTGCTGTACATTCCTAGCCCAATCATCAAATATCTCTTGGGTATTGAGTTTCAACCGGAAACTATCACCGTCTGCCTTTAACTTCTGTCCTTCAATATGGTTCTCCCATCCTTTTCCCAAAACATCTTCAACTCTCCTCAAGTAAGTAGTCAGCTGATGATCAATCTGTCTGGCCCAAATGATGGATCCAGCTACAGGTGGTAAGTCCCTGACTTTACTTATCCTAGCACTATTACTCTGGGGATATTGCACTTTAAACTTCTCATGAAGTGCCTCAATGTCATCTTTAACTCTTTGTATGAGATGCGTTTGGTATTCTCTGATAGCTCCACGGATGTGTGGTCTGACAAATAGGGCATTGAATCTGGAGAAGATGCGGAACATTTCGTTTGCATTCTTGGCTGTACCAAGTTGATCTCTCAAGTGAGCGGTGATGCGGGTTTCCACGCGGTCAATGCGCTCCTCGTAGCGTTGCACTGCTGCATCCCATGCGTCCTGGCCCTCTTTAGAAATGTCCAAACAGTCAACTTCTTTGACATTCTCATAAGCAAAATTGACTTCCTATAAAAAAATAATTGATATTTAAAAAAAAAAATTAACAATAACGTATATGTTATATTACAAATAAGTTAAATTTTAAAGAGAAATTATTCAATATCATAAAAAATGTAGTTTAGATGTTATTAGTAATTTCTATATTATACTATGAGCTATTAGAGAGGAATCAATTCTTAGAAGAAGAAAATAGATTCATTTAAATTATTTGAAATTTCATTTGCTAATTTGTATTCAAATATTATGATTAATAATATTTAATTAGAGCCTTACAGCAAAAATTTTTGTATTTTTTAATTATCTATTTTACCGTTTTTTATTAGCACAAATATTACAATGATAATATGGTCTAACCTCAATTGCATTAGCATCTGCGGCATCAATTGTAAATGCATCTTGTTTAGGTGTCTCTAAATCAGAAACATCAGCATCACCACCACCGGCATTAACTTCACGAACAGAAGGCCTCAGCACACGCACAATAACTGTACGTAGTTGCTCATGCTGCCTTCTGAACTTGCGAATCTGTTCCATTCTGGATTGTAACTTCTTGTGCTGGGCAGAAATACGCCACACCATTTTAATATGCTCATCCCTTTTCTTCTTAACAATATCTCTAAAAATTTAATGTAGCAATTTTACAAATTAGATTGTGCTAATCTAATTAATACAGCTTAAATGTATTGATTTATTATAATAAAAGAATTCTAGTTGAAATGAAATAAAGTAAATAAATATTAATATATAATAAATATCTATACCTGAGCAAACCTTGTAGCTTTTCATACTCATCCTCCCAAGTTGAAAATACTTCAAAACATTGAATCATCACCTTTTCGAATTCATCAAAGGGAATGTGGACCAAACGTCTCGTACCCAAGACTTTAAGCAATTGTGCACCCAAATCTCTTGAAACTGCCTCAACCAATCTTAAACAACGTTGTATGGGATATTTTGTGGTCTTAATTTTTCGTAAATGTGAAAATATAAGCTGAACTGCAGCCCTTATTCTCTCGAGTTCAGTAGCTGCTAGTAAATCGTTGATTGGGAAATCTTTCATTAAAGGATTGTAATCATTTACTGTAGCAAGTGCTTGTTTCAATCCAGTGTCAGTATCGAACGATACAGTTGCATGAAAGCGTTTACCATGTTTCAGTATTTCTAGTGTTAATGCTACCTCCATGCTCTCTCTTTTCTCCTGGATCCTATGCAATGCTCTTTCTAAATTCAACCAAAAACTTATTTCTTGTAGAGCTGTCCCGGATGACGGATCTCTATCTAGTTTAGTAACTTTCTGTATTTCCTTAATCCAACGGTTCACCCCATTCTGCAGAGCGTTTAAAAATGACGAATCCTCTAATCTATCCCCGAAATCTGCTATTTTCGGCTTGCGGCCCTCATCGGCGCATTGTTTAATCACATTGGCAACAATCGGATGTATTGTTAGGGTAATTTCAGGGATGTCAATGTTTTGTTGCAAGTGCAGCAATCCCATTTCCAATTCGGCAATAGTTTTCTCAACGGAAGGAGCCATCTTATCGCCATCTCGGTCAGCACGGCCCGACTCTTTCACGTACGATTTGAAAAATGGCGCCACAGTTTTGCTGATGTACGAGTGCAGGGTTTCGTAAGGCGAGCCTTCGCTGAAATTCATGACACGGATTTGTGAGCGGATCGTTTTATCCGCCTCGATGACAGCACCGCGCTTGATAAACACGATGCTCGACATCTTAGAGCTGGTGTAATGGACCTCATTGCTGATGTAATAAGTGATGGGCTCCTTTTCCTCCTCACCTTCGGTCGGTTGATCATCATCGTCTACAAATTGAATAGTACTTAATAGAAAAATATATGTTTATTTCTTAGTAAAATACTGACACAGTATATGGTTTCAAAAATGTTAATTTAATATTGCTATTATTATTATAAAAAACTGCAAAATTGTTTTACTTTTTCATAGTCAACTATGGTTTCCATTTAAAAAAATTTAAGTTTGCTTTATATCTTGGAAAATAATGGTGATAAAAAATTTCTGAATATATTTTATTAATCTGCATAAAATTATCTACAACTTTGTCTCTTACAGTTTTTTTCTATCTGTTACAATAAGTGAGATATATTTATTTGAAAAAATTGACACTTTATTATTATTATTTATTTTCAAAATATCTAGTTACCCTAGACTTTTTTGAAAACTTTGAAAGTGGAATTTTATTCGTCTCATAAATCTAGACTTCTTTCCCCCATTTAACCGTTTTTCTATCCCCATAGAGAACATCTAAAAAAGCCCACCCTGTACATAATACAACACCTACGACAATTTGTTACAAATTTCATCCCCTGTATCTTGAAAGAATCTATTCGTACATATAGATTGAACATAAGCATGTTATAAGCTCTTGTTATTTAATTTTATCCAAAAATCTCTAAATATTATTGTTATTTATTTTAAAATAGGTGGCTGTCATCTGAGAAAAACTGAATTATAAGGCACACAAATAAAATTTGAAATATTTCTTAACTAATATGTACTAGCTAATGGTAATCTTATTAGAACATTATAGTAGTAGATGGTCTGTAATGTAACAATGAAAAATGCAAAATGTTCTTATCATAGTTGTATTTTTTACATTCAAGCTAAAAAATAGCTGTATGTACTCAGCTACTGTCAAATGAATCAGATTGTGAAGTTCAAGGTGACATGAAACTATTGATTTTACGGTTGCTGATTTCATCATAAGAAGACCCTCCTTACTGAATGTTAATGTATCATGAGATAATGTATTCATTTTTAATTATTACGAGACATAAATACGCACCTTTTGACGAGCTGCGTTGAACATATAGAATTGTTACTTGTGACTCGGAGATGAATTTGCGAATGCTCTCCTGGTTGGTTTTGTCGTCTAGTGCGGCGGTTAGGGCAGGCGATTCCAACTGACCGTCATCTTCCGGTAATAACACCTGAGCGGCGTTTCTGATGTAGTTGGCGAATTCTTTGACGTCCACAATAGCCACATTCTGTGTGTCTGAGGCAGTCTCACTGGCTTCCAGCGAGTCTCCCATTGTTCAATTAATATAACAACATTTATACACTAAACATTAAACGGCGATAAAGTACGGAATAAAACAGTTACTAATACGTGTGCACAGGTAGTGCACCACTTCACAGCGACAATGACTCATGTGGCACACGCGCACAGATTCGCGCAACGTTTTTCTTAGGTTCCGGTCCAGTGGCGTACTACATACTCAAATTTAAGATATAACGAATAAGACTAAATTGCTCAAATCGTAATTAAACAAATTTTATAAATAATTCGTAAAATAATAACAATAAATAATTATAAATTTAAGTTTTATCTAGAATATATAGGCAACATAAATTACATAGACGAATTTATTTTAACCACATTCGGTTAAGAAAATAAGTAGAATTTATTATAGTCCTAATATTTATAAAAATATGTAATTTCGTAATATAAAGTCCTTTGGATTCAAATATTAAGCATAAACCAGGAATGAACGTAAAATTTTATTGATAGATCTTTATCTATTAGTCATACAATTCGAAACATATGGTTGCTTACAATCGAAATTCCAAAAAAAAAATTGTATTGGTTGTCAAATGTAGAAATAAACATTAAGTTTGGAATTTTTATGTAAATATTATTATTATTATTCTGTTAAGTTTAATGGATAACGGGTAATCAATCAAATAGATAATGTAAAATTTTTAATGTTCTTTAATTTACTCTAAAGGGACAAAGTGCTAAGCCAACATGAAGGAACAGAAGGATTTAACCTCGAGAGCGGAAAAACATGGATTTACCCAACTAATTTACCGATCAGGGACTACCAGTATAACATAGTCAATGAGGCCTTGTTTAAAAATACCATGGTATAATATCCTTGCACATTATTGATATTTGTAACACTTAAGCAGACATTTTATTTATGTTTTCATCTTTTCTATTCAATTTTATTTCTCTTTTGTATGAAATTCTAGGTATGCCTTCCTACAGGATTAGGAAAGACTTTCATAGCAGCAGTTGTGATGTACAATTATTATCGATGGTATCCTCATGGGAAAATTATTTTTATGGCTCCGACAAAGCCATTGGTAAAGCAACAAGTTGAAGCATGCTATAACATAATGGCTATTCCAACAGACGTAACTGCTGAATTAACTGGTGAGCTGAACAAAAATTATTATATTTAACATTTTTTCCACATTTGCATTTAAAATCTGTTATTGTTTTCTTCAGTTCTATAGGAATATTATGGTAAAACAATTATTTTTATTAGATTTCTATAATCTATAAATAATTATATTTGAAATAAACAAATTTAAACAAATAAAACAAGTATTTCCAAACATAAACAAAAATCAAGTTTATCAGTGCAAAAATAAAATATATTACATTTTTTAAATTATTTTGTAGGAACAACTGCACAATCATCCAGAGATGAAATTTGGGAGGGAAAACGGGTTTTCTTCATCACCCCCCAAGTTCTGCAAAATGATCTGGAGAGAATAGCTAGGCTGGGTAAGCAAATCAAGTGCTTAGTGTTTGATGAGGCTCACAAAGCCAGAGGAAACCATGCCTACTGTGAAATTGTGAAAAAAATCTCTCCCGTTTCTAAGTATTTTCGGGTTCTCGCCCTAACTGCTACGCCAGGATCAAACATTAGTGAGGTAGTAAAAGTATGCAGTGATTTGTTGATATCTCATATTGAGATCCGCACAGAAGACAGTGCGGATGTTGCTCCATTTGTTTTTAAAAAGAACATACAAACAGTGGTGGTTCCACTCGATGCAAAACTATGCCAAGTGAGAGATGATTATATACAGGTAAAAAAAATGTTTCTTAGTGTGGTTTTGATTTTAAGTCAGTATTTAAGGTTCTAGATAAATATGTGAGAGTTTTGGTGGAAAATCGTGTAATGCAGGGTAATTGCAGTTCACTCACCAAAGGAAGACTGTTTTATATAAAGAAGGAATATGAAGAGAAAAACAGGTTTACAAGGTAATATAAATATCACAGAAGTTAATAAAAGTAAAAATGTAATTTTTAATTTATTAGAGGACCTCAACATAATGAAATAATGAAGAACTTGAGTATTTGCCTCATTCTCTATCATGCATATGAGGTGCTCACGAAACACGGTTTGAGGGGTTTTTTAATGTTCTTTAATGGTAAATAAAGGTCTTTCGATATATTCGTCAAAATGGAATCACAATGATATTTATTATTTGCAGACCATCAAGATAATCCTCTACTGAGAAGTAATAATCAAATCAGAATGATTATTAATGATATATCAAATTACCTTGGACCCATACCGGTTGTAGACATGTTGCCAGATGGAACAATACCTGAGGTTTGTATTTACTTCGTTTATTTGAAATAATGATTCACATTTTAACTTTCATCCTACAGTTATAGTTTAGGCTTTAATTGGCATCTAGATAATTTGCTGTAAAACTCGTACTAATGTAAGTTCTTCTAATTATGTTGTAGATTCCTAAAACCACAAAATTTGGTCATCCAAAGTTTTACAAATTAGCAGAGATCCTAACAAGCCATTTTAATAAGAAAAAAGAAAGCAAAAACAATCAGGTAATAGTTTTTTGCGAGTACAGAGAAAGTGTCATTGAAGCTTATACCCTTCTTCTGATGTATGTGCCATTGATTAAGCCAAAGATATTTCTAGGACAAGGCATGATAACCCAGAAACAGCAAATCAATGTAAGTATATTGTAGTGCACTATTACATTTGCTACATTACATTTAATAGTGTAGTGCATCTTCACGTAACTCAACATTCATTAAACTATATAATGTAGTGCTTTATCTTATTATATAAACTTAAATTTAAGAGCTTGAATGGATCTCATAAAATATGGGATAAAATATTTTCTGTCTTTGATTGTTTTGATCAAAAAATCAAATTCCTTGTGTTTTTAAGAAGTTGAATTTTATTATGTAACTTTTTGTACCTTTATAAAATAGGTTATACAGTCATTTAGAAGTGGAGATTGTAACACATTAGTTTCCACCTCAATCGGCGAGGAAGGTCTTGATATAGGAGACGTAAACTTGGTGGTCTGTTTTGATATTTCCAACAAATCGTCAATCCGAATGATACAGCGGATTGGCAGGACCGGCCGCAAACAAGAAGGTAACGTTATCATGCTAGTAACCGAAGGAAAGGAACATCAACTCCTAAAAGAAAGTTTCGCCCATAAAGACTACATGATAGAAGCCATGAAGACTTCCAGAGAACTCCACAGCTCCTTGAAATCTTACAGTGCTAAAATGATACCAGACAATATCAAGCCAGTGTGCAATAAAATTTTTATAACAGTCGATAAACCCAAGAAAAAACTCAAGAATAAGAGCTTGATGTCAATGTTTGATAATATGAACCATAATTCGATGTGTGATGATGCAGACAAAGATTTCGAAGATAGAATTCCTGAATTAATGTGTTACTCCAATAAAACAAAAACAGAGATTTTGACTGATTTGTCCAATAAGAATGTGTACAATGTTGAGACGAACAGATTTCTCCATTCAACCCTTGGACAAATTGGCTCATCTGTTAACTCTAAGATGTTGGTCTCATTGTTAGAGTTTGCAGATGCAAAAAGATATAACATTCCCTTATTACAAAGTAAGTATTTATTTCTAACAAGCTAGAATTATAATTTTTTCAAATTACAAAATATTAGTAAATAATAAAACTAAAAAAATTGTAAAACACATTTATATTATTAATTAATTCATTTTAATACTTTGAATTTTTATTATTATCCAAGGGAAAATATTCATTTAGTTTTAATTAAACTAAAACCAATAATGTAAATATACAATTATTTGTTAATTTTCTATGAAGATCTAACTGAATTTTAATTTTATTATCATATTGTAATGTTATTTTTTATCAAATAATACAAAATATTAATTCTGTAACAATATTTATAATTGAAATTTTTATATTAATCCACAGGTAACGTTATAAGTCAACAAACGACAAAAAATAACTTTAAGCAAAGCGATATACGGACAATGTTTAGAAAAAAACAGACCTCCCAAGAGGAGTCTGCACAAACACCTGTTCACCATACTGATGAAAACCCCAAAAATAAAATGTTACAGTTAGAACTTAATGAATATTTATCTGTCATAAATTTAAACAGTTTTAATTGTAACATATGCGAAAACTTATTTAAATGTACAACATATAAGCCAGAAATAGAGTTAATGAATTTTTGGATGCCACCCAATATAAATATTCTCGATTCCCTTACCAAAGATGGTTTGGATGATTTTGCCAATGGATTAAAGTCAAAATACGAAGTAGCTTTTGATGAAATAGATGATGATATTTTAGCAGAATTTGTTGTTGATGATGATATTCACCAAAACAAAGAAAGCACAGGAGATGTGTTTGATCTTGATGCTGAAATGGCCGATACAGAAATTCTTCCAACACCAAAAAAAACTTCTTCTGTATTTGATATGCCAAAAAGTGCTAAGAAAATATTACTGGCGTTTAAAAATGAGGAAGAAGTTATTTCTTCAAAATGTAATGAATTAGACAGCATACATAAGAATGATGCAAGTAATATTATCCAAACGAAGACTACATTAGATTTAAATAATTTTTATTCTGATGAAAATGCTATTCTCGAAGAAATTAATAAAGAATCTCCAACATATACAGGAAAACCATCTGTCAAAAGTGAAAAATACAAAAACTTCCGATCTCAATCACCAGATTTATTTGATGATAGTAATGAACAATCAAGATCTCCCATAAATAATGTACCACAACAACTTAAACAACAGAAAGAAGTAATTTCTTCTTCAATAAGTATTGATGATATATTTGATACTACGTTATTAGGTATCTTAAAAGGTCCAGAATTCGAAACAAACAAGCAGAAACTTCTTTGTGATAAAAATTCAATTGCTAAACCAAAACAAAATAAGAGTAATAAAACAGAAATTAATGATAAGAACTCAACTGCTAAACCGAAACCAAATAAGAGTAATAAAACAGAAATTAATCAAATAAAACCACCTATTATAAATAAAATTGAACAAAACAAAACGATTACAAGTAATGATGATGTATTTGATGATTCTTTTCTTGATTTGTTAAGAGAAGGCTCGAATGTGCCTGATATAAACATTATAGGTAAGCAAGAAACTTCAAAAAATCCTACTAAAGGCAGAAAAGTGGAAAATATAGAAAGAAAAATAATTGCAAATAATCAAAGAAACTTTAATCCGAAACAAAAATTAACGGGGAATTCGAAGGAATCAACTTTAAAGAAGAAAATTAACAGCAGTTCTCTACAAATAAGTGACATATTTGATGATTCAATTCTTTCAAATTTAACTGATATTGATTCCACAACAAAAATTGATAAAACTCAGTCAAAATCTATTAACACTCAAATTAATAAAAGAATTGATATGAATAAATTGTCGTGCAAGGAATCAAGTAAAAATGAAGACCTAGAAACTAGTACATCTCCTATTCTATCGTCCTATGAGAATAATATACGCAAGTCACGTTTCAAACTTTCACAGATCCGCGAGTCAAAATCTCCCAAAACAAAAATACCGCCTAAAGATAAAGCTTTAGTGAACTGTGAGGACATATTCGGAGATGATTTTCTTTTAGATGTCAGCTTTCCACAAATTCCACAAACAGCCAAAACACAATTTCAAAGTGACTTAGAATTCTCTAATATTAATAATATAAGTGATAAGGAAGACGTAAAAGGAAATACATCAATTCCAGAAGATAAGAACACCATGTTGTCAATTCATCAAGAAAAAGATGTCATTAATAAAACCCCAAACTCACTGAGAGAAAACAAGAGCATGTCAAGTTCAAAAGGAAAAGATTCAACTCCCAAATCAGTTGAAAAAGAAATGAATATATCACAAGAATCTGATACTACTTTAATCATTTCTCCAGACACTTTATCGATGTTTTCTGAAATGCATTCACCTACAAAAAATAAAAGTGTTGATGATGATGATTTCGAATCACCAACATACTCTTATTATAAAGGTACAAAAAATCAATCTCATGTTAAATGCAAAGAACAGAATAAAGTGACACCTTTGCTGAATTCGGAAGATAGTTGTTACTTTGATAATATGGAAGCAAAAAAGTCAAATAATGTTACAGTTAAAGATAAAATTTATAATACTCCAGGAAGTAAGAATAAATTTTCTACTAAAAAGAAAAGTCTCAATACAGTTTCTCCAATAAAAACTTCAAATAATTTTTCAAAATCATTACAGAAACAAATATCAAATGAAGATATATTCGATACAACCATGCTGGATGTTTTCGATGATACACATAAAAAGACCAACATTAATGATGCAAATAAAAAATGTAAATATGCTTATAAAAACACAAGTATGAATAATGAAAATAGTGATATATCACAGTTGAAAATTAAACAAAATTCTCAAAAAAATTCGAAACTCCAGTCCACACTGAAACCTTCATTAATAAATAACTCCATGATTGATAGCATTCTGCAAAAGTACTCATCACCACCTAATTCAAAAGTAATGTCTAAAACGCGTGATGCATTATGTGGATCTCCTATTTTGAACAAAACCCTAGGCTCCCCGAATTCTTCATTGAATAAAAGTAAGTCTTATGACTCTCCCAACTCAACAGTGAGCAGAAAAAGGTGCTTTACAGAATCGCCTAATTCTCCTGTTTTGAGTGGGAAAAAAAGGAGAACACTAGATGATTTGGATGATGACTTTGAGGAATCTACATTTCTTGCCAGTAAGACGAAAAGAAAGCAACAGTTAATAGAATCTGTCAATATTTCGAGCGATGACGATTTCGAGGCGTCTTTTGTAAGGCCGAAGCCGCAGCCGATAAGAAAGGGTAAAAAGAAAAAAGGTGGTCTAAATGATTTCCTTGAAATGGAGGCTGCTCTTTCGTCAGACGCTAGCGTTAGCTCTGATGAAAGGAGTGGTTCCAGCCAGGACGTAATGGAGGAGAGTTTTGTTGATGATAACACACTGGATTTAGGGAATACGACGGCTTTACATGCGCACTATCTACAAACAGCTAGGTAAGATTTATAAAATTGGAATTTATTTGATTAGATGATTTATTTTATTTTTTTTATCAAATCAGAAGCCCGATGAAGATGAGAGGTTTTAAAATCCCTCAATTACCAGCGAAGATAAATTCGGATATTTTCTCACAATCTTGTAATTACGCAGAGAATACTTACTTAGAGGTAATAACATTCATGTTAAAATTAATATTACAATAAAAAACCTATACTCTTAATAAATATACATACATATAATGTTAATTTTTAGGATTCGTTTTGTGTGGCGTCAGATAAAAATGAATCATCAGAGGAGGAATTATCGGAACTAGAAATTGCAGAACGAAAATTGAAAGATAAGAGGAGGATGAAAAAAGATTCTGAAATTCCTTCGGTGAAGAGGAAACGTAACAGGATCCTTGTGATATCCAGTGATAGTGATTAGGGCTATTTTTAATTATGATTATAATATTTTATATTAGGATATGTTATATTTGTAAGTTATACATGTTAAATATTTAAGGAGAATTTATTAATTTTATTTTTATATGTAGAACATGTAATTTGTAAAAAAAGGATAATGAAAATTGTACCTGATTATTTATATTTTTTATATTTATATGTTTAAAATAATAAAAAAGTTCATTAAAACACAACCAGTGATTGTGAAAGTTAAACATTGCTTGATAAGCTATTTTTTTGTAGTTTTTCTGTGTCCTGCAAAATAATTTTCTGCTTTTCATAATAGTGTTGAGATGCTAAAATTGTTAGGTGATTTTAAACAAGAATTTAAAAAATAAAATATAAATAGGGTTTTTTTAAAATTATATAATAATGGTTGATTTATTGTAATTTTTTAAACCCATTAAAAGGGACAATATTCTGTACATCACATCAATAAAGCTGAAATGTTTACAAATTGTGCTTTATTATCCTACATTCTAGGACTGGATTATTCTGACACGTAAAGAAGGAAACAGTAATAGATTTGTGTCCAACAGCAATTGACACCCAAAGGTCTATATTTATTTGGTTGTTTTATCGTTTTTTATACATACACTATAAATGATTCTTCATTATTGGATTTTATATACTATTAATCCACAATGTGTACCTTGTACATGTTAAAAACAAGTGTTCTGTTAAGAATATTTAGCAATACAAACTATAGATTTCTTCTGTCATTTATTATTTATTTCAATGTAGATGGATATAAACGTATTACTCTACATTTTTATCCATGATGTAATACCCCATTCCGGACGCCAATTGTGCTGAATGTTTTCGGGGCTACTTTAAAGGTCAAATGAGCAACGTTGTCGCATTTAACATTTTTGAAAATCTTGTAAACAATCATAAAATTGACTGTAAAAAATGATTAAAATTTAACACAGTCAAATGCGCTCGGCGTGAGTCATCCGTGTTTACAAGGTTGTAATAGTGTACAGGCGTTAACCGAAAGCAATTCGTTATATATGTGTGCTTAGGGCATATAGTTACAGGTATATAATCCTATAGTTGTTTGATACAATATATAAAGGGATCGAAATCCCGAGGATGATGGAAATCCATAGAGGGAGATTCTGACGAATGAAAGGAATTAGGTTAACGGATTGGAGTGAGCAAACCCGAGTGTTATCGACAACAGCGCGACGTCGTCCGTGTAATTGCAACTTCTTCACGTTATTATTCATAGTTTAGTAGTTGAAGCGTCGCAAGTGAAAAGTGTATCCGAGATGTTCGGTCGATGTTGACTTTATTCCAAATAATAGCGTTTCCCCCAAAAATACGACCTATAAATATAACAAATCGCGACTATAAATAAAAAAATTCTCAGTGTCGGACGCCTCTTTTTATAATTAGTTATAATGTCAAAGCTGGCACAAAACCACTCGCAAACGTACAAATTAGTCATCGTCGGGGGTGGAGGAGTCGGAAAATCCGCGATCACACTACAATTCATCCAGGTAATTAACCCTTTAATAATCAGCTGTTGCCAAATTAATATCATCAGCAGGTGTGTGTTATGTCTTTATTTGGTGATTGAATAAGTTATCAACCTTGCTGGAAATCCCACGCATTCCACATGTTATTACAAAATGCCCACTGATTAGGCACATAATTATAGGCCTGAATATTCCACGATCAGGCGGATTTATTTCTGTCCAGGGTCTACTATAAATGTTTGGTTTTCTAGCGTTTGTAAATATTTATATCTCTGTCACATCGAGTGGTTAACGAAACTACATTTCTACTTATAAATATATCTAAAAAGTTGCTGTTAATAAAATTAATAAAACAAAATTTTTAATGAAAAAGAAATTATAACCTAAATATTTAAAATTATTATAGATTATGGTATAAACCCATATTTATATATGATAAATACATACTTACATGTTACATATTCACAAAAATAATTAAAATTGCTTAATATTATTGATCGAAGAATTGATTCAGACTTCATATTCACTTCCAAATTCGGAGAACAAAAAAAAACTGTGAAATATGAATAACAGAAATGTTTCAACAAGTGAAAAATAAACAAAAACAAACAAACAAAGTTTAAGTATTTTACTGATTATTAAACGTGTATGACGTAGTAGAAGATTCTTATATTCAAAATAAAACTATTAGGCATTCGTAATTCCCTTTTTATTTTATAAATATGCTTAATCTTATAGGAAATCCGTACTTTAACTAACAGTTGTAAACAAAATATTTTCAAAACAACTGCGGAATATAAATTGGATCAATTGTTTTTATTTTAAATATCTTCAACTAGTTTTGACTTTATTCAATTTCAAGAATGTGTACAAAATATTAATCTGTACAATATAAAAAATTTTTTTTCTAAATTAATTCATTAAATCATTCTTCTTAAAACATAACGAATTATAATATTATTCCACATTTGTATTGGTGTCTTTTAACCAAAGTATGTTCTCGCACTTAAAATGATTAATTATTCATTAGAAAAGTGTTAAGTAAAAAAAAAACGTTACTTTGATAAATTATATCATTCACTATTGACGCAATCAGCACTCCAGGAAATGATAAAAGAGCTGTTATAAATTTGTTGTTGTGTTATAAGATAAAGAAAAATGGTGATATGTAATTTATATTTTACGTAGACTATGATTTACCGTATTAAACATGCTGCATACATTCTTACATTTTACATGTATTTAAAACATTTTAATACTTTTATAAATGAACAAATAAATTTTGTGGAATAATTAGAAATTCTAATGAGTTTAATCCTTTTAATTTACATAATTTATTGCTGCACAGCTGTGATCTAGTTATTAAATGGAAGTTAACGTCCTGAACTAATTGGTGTAATTTAAGTTTAAATAAGTAATGTTTAATGAAACAACTAAAAATGTATGTGTATTCTGTATTTATATTATCTATGAGTGAAACTGTTGCTCTTAAAATGATGCCATAATCATGATCATATCATCATTCATGGAATATTTAAGCTGCCTTTAAATTATTCTAAATAGAACCTCTCTTTTTCTAAAAGTACACTCAATTTTACATTTCTTAATTGAAAATAATCTTTAATATATTTTATAAATTAAGTTAATGAATATGAACTAAACCAAAAAACCATTATACAGTAAATCTATTTTCTGATTACAACTTTTTTGATCCAATCATTTTGTAATTCTACAAATATAGTGATAAATTATTGATATAAATATATGAATATAACTTGATTTGACTAAGAAGTACCAACGTGATTTAAAGGATAGACTATAACTTGTATACCACTATATTTGTAGGATTAAAAATTGAATTATCAAAAATTGTGAATTAATTCCAATATATTTAAGATAAATAAAAATAAACACCTCCACAATTAAATATTCAATCACTTGAAGAAATAGTAATAACAACATTCTACAAATATTTTATTTAACAGAAATATAATCATTAATTACAGTATCACATTAAAATAACAATGTTTCCTAATTTATAGTTTCTAATTAATACATTGAATAAATCGATTCTTTTTTTGCAGAGCTATTTTGTTACTGATTACGATCCTACGATAGAGGACTCATACACAAAACAATGTGTAATCGACAACATTCCAGCAAAATTGGATAGTAAGTTGATTTTAACTAATGAATTTTTGAATCTTAGTTAACCAATTGTTGTCTGCATTAAGTTATTTTGAAATAAATTTGTTATAGTGTGCAAATAAATAAATGTTTCAATTAGTTTTAGACACTGCCGGACAGGAAGAGTTCAGTGCGATGAGGGAACAATATATGCGGTCAGGTGAAGGTTTTCTACTAGTCTTCTCTGTAACAGAACGGTCTAGTTTTGAGGAAATGTACAAATTCCACAAACAAATACTACGGGTGAAGGATAGAGACGAGTTTCCTATGCTGATGGTTGGAAATAAGGTAATTCAAAAATAAAATCTATTTAATCTAAAATTTTTATTTCAAATAAAAATATATTTTTACCACTAAAAATTGATTTATTAGAAAAACAAACATAAGTTTTCACAATTAAACATAATAAGTGATTCAGTTTAGTATTTATTATGAATTATCAAGTAGTAACAGTCCCAACAATTCTTAAGATTTCTTTAATTTTTTTATAAATAACTTATCTTTTATATAAAGATTTTTAAATATAAATTATATACTTTCATTAATTAGTTGGTACCTATTTAGCAAATATTGAAATGGAATTTAATCTATTTATTAATGAAAATATGAAAATTACAGAGAATATTATAATGTCCACATCAATATGACTCAAGAGTTTATAATTAGAATACAGTTCAAGCTGCAATAGTATAAAATAAGTTATGGTTTATGTAATACCTACTTTGTTTACAAATTCATCGCGACGCCAATTATTTTTATTGAGCGGAAAATACTAGTTTCCGTAAATTCAACACCCGATTTTATAGGTTGACTTGGAGCACCAGAGAGTGGTTTTTCAAGAAGAAGCGCAAAACCTTGCAAGACAACTGAAAATACCGTACATAGAATGCAGTGCCAAGATGAAAATGAACGTGGACAACGCGTTTTACGAACTAGTGCGGGTCGTCAGAAAGTTCCAACTCTCGGAGAGGCCCCCGATCAAGGTCGTCCACGGCAAGAACAAGAAACGGTGTTGTGTGCTGTAATGAAGAAACCCCAGCCACGCTGTTCGATTATATCATGTATTGAAGTAAATTGCTGAACACCTTTTGATATCCCGGAATATATGAAAGCCAAAAAATATACAATTTCATGTCTCGCACACCCTATGCATTAAGTATACATCACAGCGTACGTGTAAGGCTGTTTATTTATAAGTTTCTCGTTTACTGATGCCATTGCAATATCTTGTGATTCTTTTTTAAATGTGTACAATTAATTATTATTTTATTATTAGAGTGTCTAAATAAATTTATACAATTATTTTATATATATATTATCAAAAAGGCCTTTAACCTTTCGGTGTAGGCAATATATTATATATTTTTTGAAAAATAAATTAAAAATTTAAAATAGGTGAACAAGGCATATCAAAATTATGCATATTTAATAAATTTTTAAGTCAGTGATGGGAATTAAGTTCTAAAGTAAGATAAAATCTTTATTTTTGTGGGAATAATATCACACTTTTATACTTAGTCAAAATATTAGACTGATTTTAAAGTGTACTATCATTTTATCAAAACAAAATTAATAATGAGAAGTTTCCATATATGGAAATTTTGAAGCTGTCATTCATAAAAGAAATTTATTTAGACATCATTTACTATTGGTAACAACAATGCTTATTGCAAGTGGCTATACAATAGTAATTTCAGAAAATTTTGTATATAATACTTATGTGTATAGCATTATATTGAGAGATTTAGAGTGAAGAAACACCAATTTTTATTTTTATACAGATATATTTTTCTAAGCTTTGATCTTACTAATAAAGAAGTTCAGATTAATGTAATAGATATGAAATGTAGTATTTCGTGAAGGTTCACTGCCACTGTAACAGCCTTGAGCGGCATCACGACTAACACAAACTAACGGTCAATTATAATGTTCTAACTTATTAACTCTTACGATATTCGTGGAGAATTCAGATATAGGGATTAAATATAAATGTATATATACAATTGTTGTTGTTTTTCATTTTTTGATTTGGATAAGAATGGTGGTGTACACGAAAGTCTTCCTGGTTAATGGCTTTAGTAGCTGTGTATATCATTACATTGATGAATATTTTCAAAAAAAATATTACACCACGCGGTGCTGTTAATGTGGTAATCAAAGTTTGTACATACCCACAAAATAACATGGGAGCCATTGAGAGCACAATTTAACATTTGAATATTTCATGACTAGATGTATATTTGTTGTTTTTGCCATAGATAAAATGTAATAACAGAAATATCAATAAACATACTTAATATTACATATTGTTTATTTTATGTTATGTATTTTCTCATACCAGATCAATTTATATATTCCCAAAATTATTTTCCAGGTAAATTCTAATTCAATGTACATTTTAAGAAGCCCAGAAAAATTATTGTCTTATAATCAAACATTAAATTTTTATCGTATTTAAATATTTTCAAGATCATAATTTTAATATTAAAATGGTCATCATTTTTAATAGCAGCTGTTACAAATTTTTAAAATATTCTTAGTGTTCTATTTAATAAAATTCTTTCAGGTGCAAATTAAAATTGTAAACTGCTTAACAAATACATTTTGTCTCGAGTCACATTAATACAAACGATAGGTTAAATAAAACTAATAAAATTGTCTATAAAATACCTTTTATTAACAAATTCCTATAATAAAATACAAATAGCATTTAAGGAGACAATTAGGACTTGGTCTATTTGATTAAAATGTAAAACATTTCATTATATTAAAATACAATTTATATACAATAATCTATTACAGAAAGAAATCAAAGCACAGCATACTAAAGAACTGTGATTTGATGTTAGTATGAAACTAATAATTAGAAAACCCAAATTAATAATTCTATAGATAAGATATAGTATTTTCTTAATCTTGATCAGGATTGGGACTCGTCGGAGAATAACTAGGAGAAGATGGTGAGTAACGAGGGGGCTGGGGTGAATATGCTGGACTAGCCGGTGAATAACTAGGACTTGTGGGTGTGTATGTGGGGGAAGTTGGAGAATATTTTGTACTATGAGGTGAATATTGAGGAGAAGTAGGTGAATAGTTTGGACTCGTAGGCGAGTAGTTGGGAGAAGATGGTGAATATCTGGAACTTGCGGCTGGTGTGTGTTGTGGTGAAGAAGGGGAATAATTGGGGCTGGTTGGGGAATAACTTGGAGATGTTGGTGAATATTGGGGGCTTCCACCACCAAAGCTGGGGCTGGTTGGTGAATAGCTTGGAGATGTTGGGGAATACTTTGGTGAAGAAGGTGAATAACTTGGAGAGGCTGGAGAATATTGTGGTGATGAAGGAGAATAATTTGGGGATGATGGAGAATAACTTGGCGAACCTGGTGTGTACCTAGGTGAAGAAGGTGAGTAATTAGGACTTGTGGGACTGTATGTAGGAGAAGTAGGTGAATAATTTGGACTGGTTGGTGAATAATTGGGACTTGTAGGTGAATAGCTGGGACTAGTGGGACTGTAACCTGGGCTAGTTGGACTGTATGAAGGAGAAGTTGGAGAATAACTTGGGCTAGTAGGTGAATAGCTAGGACTCGTAGGTGAGTAACTCGGGCTTGTTGGTGAATAGCTGGGGCTAGTTGGGCTGTAACTAGGACTAGTAGGGCTGTATGAAGGTGAAGTTGGAGAATAACTAGGACTTGTTGGTGAATAACTTGGGCTGGTTGGGGAATAACTTGGACTGGTTGGAGAATAACCAGGACTGGCTGGACTGTAATTCGGTGAAGTTGGGGAATAACCTGGTGAACTGGGAGAATACCCAGGAGATGCAGGGGTTAATGAAGGAGAAGTAGGATGGAATGCTGGTGAAGACGGACTGTACGAAGGTGAAGTTCCTCTTGGTGAGGCCAAATATGGTGACATGGCAGGAGATTGTGATGGTGACCAAGCATATCCAGGAGACATTCCAGATGCATCTGAAGCTGCTGATGGAGAGAAAGCTGGTCCACCTGGGGTCATACCACTTCCTAATAAATCTGTAACAAAATAAAGAAATTACAATTTGTTATTTATTTTACTCAATTAAATTTAAATAAATAAATTTAATTTTACTTACTTTGAGGAGACCAAACACTGCCCGCATTAAATGGTGTTGCACCTTGATTCCAAGGTGTCATTGCACTACCTGGACTCATGCTTGGTGTTGCAGCAGAACTGAAGAACATTCCGCTGGTCATAATATCACTGCCATGGGCTTGAGGAATGGCAATTCCCATTTTACACTTCTCTGCATCCAGTAGTAAATCAAAACAACCAGTTCCCATCCTGGGCAACTGTCCCATAATAATATTCTCAGACACTCCTCTCATTGGATCTACTTCAGCGTGAGATGCAGCGTCCATGAGCACATCGACAGTTTCTTCAAATGAGCATCTCATGAGAGCACCAGTATCCTGTCTGTTAATTCCGTGACGAGTGATGGCCATAAGATGACCCTTTGCAGTCATTACGTCACACAACAAGGCCAAATGTCGATAGTTTACGTATAGACCGTAGAACTGCAGCACAGCATTCATTTCCTTTTCTACAGATTTACGTACAGCTTCAATACCCAATACCTAAAATCAAAATTAACACAATTTTTTATACCAATCTTCAAATAAGATATTAGAATTTTTAGTATTCATAAATGATAAAAATATTTTACAATACTTACAGAAAAAATTTCACAAATATCATTAGAAAATGTTCTCACAGGATCCACATCACGTTCTGATAGTACTTTCATCATACTAGTACCATCAGTTTCGAGCAACCATTCAGCAATAGCTTTAAATTCTCCAGTCTCAGTAATCACAATACGTTTCTTTGAGTCAGTCTGTGGTAAATGCATGTATACCTTTGAAATGGCTTCAATGCCCTGTAAAGTCATGTCAGAAAGCATGTTAGCTTCAATACATCTCAAGAACATGTCGTCATCCATTTTATCAATATCCTCGTCAGCTCCCTCACCAAATTTCCCATCATCACTGTTCATAATTCTAATACGTAAAACCAATTTTTCAGCATTGTCATCATTGAAGATACAGTTCAAATCATCACCAAATCCTGCATTGATTTTTTCAGCAATTTGTTCCATGGTTAATTTTTTATCAGTCATTCTTTTCCTGTCCAATTCAATACGCAATAACCACGGAGAAATTCTTGTAGGATCAAAGTCGGGCATTTCATAATACACATTGACAAATTCTTGATCTTCAGGAATTACAGTGTTTTGTGGGTCTGGATCATAATAAATGGCTGTGTTGGCGGTTACTTTTCTTAACGTTGTGTGTTCCAACCGACAAAGAACGTTTTTAGCTTTTTCAGCATCCCTGGCAGCAGCACCAGTCAAAAAAACTGTTAGGGATGGAGCTTTTGGTTTTTTGGAAATATTGATAATTTCTTTTAAACGGGGTACACCCAAAGTTACGTTCTTTGATGATACACCAGCAAAATGGAAAGTGTTAAGTGTCATCTGTGTAGCAGGTTCTCCAAGTGACTGTGCTGCTAAAGCACCAACCATTTCACCAGGATTAGCCTAAAATTAAAAAAAAACATTAACCTTCAAAATATTTGTAGATTATTTTAGTTTAAAATATGACAAAATAAATATTTACCTGAGCTTGTTGGAATCTAGTTTCAATTTCTCCAATAAGCCACTCAAAGGCTTCTGTACTCAATCTAAATTCTTCAGACACACATTTAGTACACAGTGTAGATCTGACAAGACATTGAAACAGAAGTGTGGCATTTTCGTTGGCTTGAATGGAAAGTCGATCAGTTCCAGCCACAATGACACATCTCTGTAATAATTCCCTTACTCCTTGTATAACCCTTAATGGTGACAAATCTGTAGGAGCTCTTTTATTGATATGGAAAATTTTCTGCACATTCCAAATCATTCTTTGTAAATTACAAGGCAATACGACCTTGGATTCACCACTTGGGAAAATCTGCCTTAGTGCTTCTCTGTCTTTTTGTAACTGTTCCCATTCTCTATTAAGTTCAGTAATCACATCTCCTGATCCCATCATTTGTTTTATAACTTCTTCATTAAAAACTCTCCGTAGATAACGTTCATTACTAGCATCAAATCTAAATTTCCGTTCAAATGCTTTATTGCTAAGTTTAACTGTTGGCAGGGTTTGAAACTCTACCATTTCTCCACAAAGTCCGTCTTCCCCATAACGCAACTGAATGAGTTGACCAACTGAATTTCTTACAGTTCCATCATAATGTACCATTACAGATTCCATAGCCTTTATGAGACGTCGCTGGATATAACCAGTTTCAGCTGTTTTTACAGCTGTATCAATGAGACCTTCACGACCTCCCATAGCGTGAAAGTAAAACTCAGATGGTGTCAGACCGGCAAGGTACGAGTTCTCTACAAATCCCCTGGACTCAGGACCGTAATCATCTTTTATGAAATGGGGTAGAGTGCGTTTTCGAAAACCAAAGGGAATACGTTTACCTTCTACGTTTTGTTGTCCTACACAAGCAATAACCTAAAAAAAGTATTTTTAAAATGACATTCACTATAACGTATATGGTTAAAATCTATTATTACCTGTGAAATGTTAATATTGGATCCCTTAGATCCTGACACCACCATAGCTTTCAAGTTGTTGTATTCAGTAAGAGATTTCTTAGCAGAACCACCAGTTTTGTCCCTAGCATCGTTCAGAATTCTGTTTACTTGATTCTCGAAAGTCTGCCTAAGTGTGTTACCAGGTGTAGGTTCTAATTCCATATTGTGAGCTTTTTGAATAACTTCTATTACATCTTCTTTGGCTTTTTTGATAGCCTTTTGAATTTCCAAGTAAGTTTGGGGATCAGCAATAGTGTCTCCAATACCAATACTATGACCTTCTAAGAGCAGCCAGTTGTTAACCACAGTCTGAATATTACCATAGAAGCGACCACACACTTCGTGTCCCAATTCCAACATACAAATATGAAGAAGTGAACCAGCAGATGTACCCAGGGTTTTCTTACAAAGAATGCCCATTACTAATTCCCCATGTTCTACCATTACCTAGGTAAAACAAATAATTATCATATTCCAAGTAACGAATTTAAACAATATTATTACTTTTGTATCACCAGGGGAAATCCATTTATAAGGACCGTCGTCTTCCTCATCTGGATGGGTGGAATGAGTACGGATCATGTTTACATTTCCTGGGATGATCAGAGTGAAGATCTGTTTACCAGTCCATAAAGGTTTAGGTTTTAGAATTGCTGGTCTAGGCATTTTCCCATCCCAAATTGGCAAGAACATAAGTAAATTCATAATCTGTTCCTGTGTTATGAATACATCTCTTTTTGTCATTTTTCTGATGGCTGTTAATGTGTCTTGTACAATACCCATGACAGGTTTGTTTGCTTGTGGTGTAATAATCTGAAATAAAAATTATTGTTTATTACAAATAAGAATTTCAAACACATATATACTACAATGAGAAATAATGATCCTTACCTTAACAATTAAAAGTATTATAATATTAAGATATACATTTTGAGCGAATAAGAAATTATCAGTGATTATATTTGAATTAAGAAAATAATACCTGTCTGGGTGTAATGTGCAAATTTTCCACTTCAGCCCTCGTTTCCATACTTTGTGGTACATGAAGATTCATTTCATCGCCATCAAAGTCAGCATTGTATGGAGAGGTACAACTGAGATTCATCCGGAAGGTAGACCATGGCAAGACTTTCACTCTGTGACCCATCATACTCATCTTGTGCAAAGTTGGCTGACGATTGAAAATTACCAAGTCTCCATCACGAATATGCCTTTCAACTTTGTATCCACATTGCAAGTGAAGATCTGAAGGTTTAGGATGAAACCGCAAATCAATTCTCTCACCATTATCTCTCAGGATGTACTTTGCACCTGGATATTGGGAATTGCCTCTTTGTACTAATTCTAACATTCTAAAAAAAAATATATATTTAAAAAAACAAACTGTTATTTGTCTATGAAATATAATTATCCTATATTTAAGGAATAAATAAAGAATATGTTTGATAAAGTTAGTTTTCTTGACTGATCTGATATGTAATACTTACTTATCAAAATTAAATGGTGTAACAATTTCTGGAAATGTCATGTTTTGTGCAATACTCCTTGGAACTCCAACTTGGTCAATACGTAAATTAGGATCGGGTGTGATTACAGTACGTGCTGAAAAGTCCACACGTTTTCCCATGAGATTACCACGAATCCTTCCTTCCTTTCCCTTTAGCCTGGCTTTAATGGCCTTCAAGGGTTTTCCGGATTTCTGCATCGCTCTAGGCATGCCCGGCATATCATTATCTACCAATGTCGCAACGTGAAACTGTAACATCTTGATGTTCTCTGAGATAACGTGGGCAGCTGCACCGGCTGCCTCATTTCGCTGCAACTCATTATTTGATTTTATAATATCCGCAAGTTTGTGCGTAAGATCGTCTTGATTCTTTGCTGTACCGTACATCACTACAGCTGGTCTTACTGGAAGTGGTGGTACTGGTAAACTTGTGACTATCATCCAATCGGGACGTGCAAATTTTGGATCCATACCCAGGATGAAACATTCTTCATCTGAAATTTAATAATTTAATTTAAATTTTAAAATACACTCACTAGTTTTAGTACTTATTCTGATGTACTAAATTATTATGTACAATAAAGTGTCTTACACATTTACAGACTCTGTACTAAAATATATTTAGTAATATTGCACCATTTATTACTTAACTTAATATTAAGTATTAAAAAATGGGTTACTTAAGTATGTAATGCAGGTCATAAAACTATATTTAGAGAAATATAATTTGACTTTTCTTGATTAAAATTTAAGTGCATAATTATGATAACTATAGTGATGATTAATGCTTATCACATCACTTTTATCAAATTCAAGAATAGTTATACCACATGGTCATAATTCTAACCTTAAAACTATGAATAATCAAACCCTCTTGAATTCAATTAATGCTTACAGCTTCCTTAAGTATAAATTGTATCTGTTTATGAAATTCTAGTCATTAAACTTATTATATTTACTCACCAGTAATGTGCTTAAGAATTTCCCAGACCCTTTCAGCAGAAAGGGCAATTTTCTTTTCTTGTGAATCTTCATTCACGTGTTTCCATTCGGCGGTTAAATCTAACCCAGCCCTCCTGATGTTTGGCTGATATCTGCCGCAACCACCATGTCCTTGTTTCTTGCCTTGCATATTAGGGTCCTCACCCTCTTTCCCCACATCCATTTCATCACCGCCAACACAAATATTTTTCCCCTTGCACAAGTCGTACACAAAGGCAAGACGCTTTCTGGGCTGCCCTTTTGATTTCATGACAACTTCTTTTATTTTTGGGTTATTCTAAAATCAAAATATATTAAAAATACGCTCTTTCATTTATATATATGAATATTAATTGAATAGTTAATTTGTTTATTTACCGGACTGACTAATAGTTTACTGCAGTAAAAGCAAACACATCTCAGAATCTTAATTGTTTTTGTAACAAATCCAACATGAAACACAGGTTTGGCCAAGTCGATGTGTCCAAAATGTCCAGGACATTCAGTCATATTTCCTGCACATGTTAAGCATCTGGAATTTCTGTCGATAACACCCTGTCGAGGATCCATAAGGCCCCCGAGTTTGGGGCGGCCCGCTTCCATTGTTTCGGGGAAGCGGAGGCCCCCTTCCGTAACGGACATCCGTCGCTAAAATAATAAAGTGGATCATAATAATATTGCGCAATGCAAGCAAAGTGAACAAAATAGTCGATATCCTTCATCGTATATTTTTCCAACGGTGTCATTTGTTAGTACACAAAACAGTTGTGTTATGGATGCAAACAAGGCCGAACATTTCACAACGATTTATGAATTTATACGGTCTTTTCCGAAATCAAAACCTGCTGTAAATTATAGCCCGAGTTGTAAGGATGAAAGTACTCACGATTTCATCTGGGCTAAGTATACCAAACTGCACTCTTTTGACTGTTCTAAGCGGAGCTTTGCTGTCGTTGGCCATCTTGGTGACCGCCACAGCTCAGTGAAAAGCGTTGCACGTCCGACCGCCATCTATGACACCACTGCGCAGATGCCCCCTGTGGCGGGACGGGGTATTAGAAGCGCAATGCGCAAGCGTCAATTATGCAAATTGTGTTGCATACTTATTACCGTACAAAAATTTAAAAGATAAAAGTACTGGAATAAAAGTAAATTTAAAAAGAAACTATCTAAATTACTTAACTTTATAGACTTATTTATTGTTTATAAAAAAATCCTAAAAACTCAAACTATAAAAATTTTGCTTAAATATTTAATGCTACTTTAAAATATTTTTTAATTGGTATCATAGAAATAAATATAATTTAATTTCACGTCACTCATTTTAAAATCAATGAT
This sequence comes from Ontholestes murinus, assembly GCA_963969525.1. Classification (NCBI taxonomy): domain Eukaryota; kingdom Metazoa; phylum Arthropoda; class Insecta; order Coleoptera; family Staphylinidae; genus Ontholestes; species Ontholestes murinus. The sequence goes on from OZ018396.1 coordinate 60,543,809, forward strand.
GTAAAATAAAATATTTATTAAATAAAATATATTAATAAAAAAGGGCATACATTATGATTAATGCATTTAGAAGAATAAGTTTACTCAAAATATTTAATTTCGAATTAACATATAATTTTTAAGCTACACCGCGAACTCAGTTATAAAGTTGGTAATACCGATTTATTTGCGGATATTTACAGCCAACTTTGGTGACTTCATTTTTAATATTCGGTTCTTTCAAAATTATGGCGAGAAATGTGTGTTTTCTCGCAATTTATATACTTATCGTGTTATTTGTATCATGCGGCTGCTCCAAGTTGAACGTTGCTACCATCTTACTTCCTCTCTTCGATGATTTTCCAACAAATTTTACGCTACAGTCGACCGACAATGGGTGCTTTCGATGGTGAGGTTATGTTCGTATAAATATTAACCTTTCTCAAAGGGAAATAATTAAAATTCACTATCATTTAATCATTACTATTAATAATATGTCCTTCAAAATATTAGTATGTGGCATCCCATTAAATAAACTAATTTTAAGAGTTTGTTTATTTCAATAAAATTAATAATTTATATGAAAACTATGTATTTTACCAATCGGTAAATATGTACACCATTGTGCTGTAACCTGTAGTGAAACATTTTTGTATTAATCTAATTAATAATAAGGGGTTAATTTTCAAATTTTTTTTACATATATTCTTTTCTTTCTAGGAGTACTTCTACTGAAAATGTAATATCATTAAATCCTGTAGGGAACACACCCGAGATGGATTGTTCATCAAAGGTGATCGTGTCCACCATAACAAAAGACAAACGTCGCACTGTAACAGACGTGCTGGCTGAAGATGTGAATACTCGGCAGCTTTTGAGATGTGTTGTTATTGTAGATGTAATAGAATCACTGTCAATTACTACAACGACGAGAGAATTAATCCTAGAGGAAGCACCTGAGGTGTTTGAAGTGAGGGCATTTGATAATCAAGGTAAGACTAGATTTAAGTTAATTATATTAGCCATATAAAAAAATATTTAACTTTTATAGTGTATTTTCTAATTTCTCCTGATTGCTATTGTAAGCAGATTGTGTACTGAAAGAATACCAAACATATTTTTTTATTTAATAATTTGACAAAAAAAACAAATGGTAACTGAGAAATATAACAGTTGTTACTTTCCCTATATGAAATATAGGGGAAGTATTGTGATCGTGATTTTTTTTTGAAAAATTTTTTTTGCGGAAATATCCGTTTTGAGGTCCCCTGAACCCATTACACTAATTTCTGGAAAAAAATTTTTTGTGTCTGTGTGTGTGTCTGTCTGTCTGTCTGTCTGTCTGTCGGTGGGCGCTGTATCTCAAAAACGAATGATCCGATTGAGATGAAACTTTAAACTTAAGGTTTTATCGTTAAAAACTGGAACTGAAAAGCTTTTGGTAAACATTCATAAACCGGAAGTGGGTGTTTACTCGAGACGTTTTCTTGTTTTTTTCCGATATTTTTTTTAATATGAAAAATATTACAATACTTTTCAAACAAAAGTTAAAGGGAATGAGAAACTGAATAAATTTTGTTAAAATATATTTTTCATAAAATTCTTAACTTTCGAGAAAAAAAAATAAAAATTGAAATTTTTGACATTTTTGCCAATTGCTAATAAACTATTGAAGTTTCATGAAATTTATATAACAAATAATTTTAGAGAATTTAAAATTGAATAAATTATTAAGAGTAACCTTTTTGCATAGACCGCATAGTTTTCTAGTAAAATATAGGGAAAGTACTATGATGGCCACATCACCATTTTTTTGTTATGTTTTAGGGAATGAATTTTCTACTCTCACTGGAGTGCCATTTGACTGGTTCATTACACCACTTGGACCAAATAAGGACTTACAAGTACTACGTTTCATTGCTTTCAAAGATTCTACATACGAAACTCCCCATACTTTGCTAGATTTGGAAGAGAAGGACCAAAGAGGCCATAAAGTTTTGCTTGAAGGCATTAAAACTGGTATATCAAAGGTAAATCAACCCTACAGATATATCTTCTTACTCAGACAAAAAATATTTTAATTTTAATTGATGCTTGTTGCGCTACTCTCTTGATGGAACCAGATATGCAAATTTATGGAACATAACAAGTGGCTTACTTCACCAAATTATTTTAATTTTGTTAAATATTTATAGATTTGTGCAATAATTCACAATTAAAATATTAGTTACTATACACAGTGTATTTCATAGTAACTGATTTGATCGAATTTATAGGTATCTGTAAGATTAGGACAAAGGGAATATCTAAATGTGAAAAGTAATGAAATTCAATTGATGATCATTGCTAATTTAATGATAATTCCTAGAGAGGTTTACGTGATGGAAGGCGACGTTGTTTCCTTTAAAATAATACATGTAAGTACATATTAAATAATTTTAAATTTTGTTGAATCTACTCATTTCATTTATTGTTACTCTAGACCTCTTACGGCCACAGTGAAGAAATTGACTTGAAACAGTCTCATTATTATTTAGATGCAGAAGAAAAGGACATAGCTTCAAGTACAAAAAGTTCAGGTAATTCTATATACATAACTGTGTATTACAGTTCGTAAAATATTTATAATTATAGCTGAAGTTACGGCAATAAGGGAAGGTGAAACTAAAATCTCCCTACATGATAAAAATATTGAAAACACCGAACCAGGTGTGAGGCTTCCTTTTGCGACTATTCATGTTGTAAAACCTGCTTATATCGTATTATCATTATTACCACATAAAAATTGGGCAGCTTTAGTTTCTGAAGAACACACGATTGTGGCTGAAGTTTTTTCTGAGTAAGTTTTCAGATATTACGTTCTGGGAAAATCTATTTATGTATTTGTTTATTTATAGGAATGATCATAAAATTACAATGGGACCTGATGTGTCAGTACAGACTCAAGTAGGTGATGCATTTTATGTGCAAGAGAGATCAAAGAATGGTACTTGGTTGTCTGGTTGGACACAAAAGGAAGGAGTTGCTGGGGTTTCGGCAATACTCAGCTGTGTTTCACACAAGAAATTTGATCCACCTTTGACTGCGACGAATGATATAACTATTTATCCAAGGATTATTTTGTTTCCTTCTGAAGTTATTTTGCCATGGGATCCAGTAGCTAAACCCAAGTAAGTTACTAATATCTCTTTTATAATTTATATTACATATAAAAAATTGTGTCACCTTCAGAAGCCCTTAAACTACATTGGTACACTTGTTAATTTTTTAAGACAGAAAATTAAAATTTATTATTATGAACATTTATTCTTTTCACAATACGAACTAGGAAAAATACCATTTAAACTTATTTCAAAGACTGCCGTGTGTTCCCTAACGTAATCAACATGTAATATTTTTGATCCAGTTAATTTACAATCTGCGAATGTACCTTCTGTCACGTTCACATAATTTTTCAAGAAATATTTCCCGGGCCTATTCCTCTTGTTCATTTCATGATCGTATTTCCAAAACTCTATGGGCTGGTTGTGTAAACAGGTACCTCGCGGCTTCTTACATCTATGCCTCTGCTGGAAAAATGCTTTGTAACCGACACCAACTTTGTCGCACGATTCTCCACTTGGATCCACAAAACTCGGTGAGATGACTAGATATTCCCCAGGGCCGTTCTTTGTTTCAGGATATTTGTGCAGATTACCAGTTTTTTTGTCAGGTACTAAAATCATCTTTTCCTCGAGCGGGTGCCTAGCCGTTATTGGCATGCAAAAGCTCAGTTTGGCTTTGATTGAATTTTCTATATCGTCATTGCAAGGTTTTAAGTTACTTACTGATATAGGGTTTTTATAAATTTTTGACCAATTTCCTACATATTCCCTTTTATAAATTTTAATTGTATACTTTATATTGGTCACTGGTTTTTTAAGTTTATACAAAGTATACCAAACTTTAGAATACCGTAAGCAATGTGCGCTTTCATGATAGGTCTCCTCATCTAAACCTTTTGGTGTGTATGTATCATCACAATCTTGCCAACCTCTTGTTTGTCTGTTACAAGAGCGTTTTTTCGCGTTTTTCAAAACGTCAAAATCACGATCCTTTTCGGTAAGAATTGCTTCCTTAATGCATCCGGCATATTCTACATTCTTAAAAGGGTCACACGAACAGCAAAATCCAGTACTGAAAGGAACAGTTATTCCATTTTTTTTTACCACTCCACATGTAGGATTTTGAGTCAAAGTGCAACCCGTATAATTTCCATCATCCTTGTTGAATACTTGTTCATGTGGCTGGGAGTTAACAATCCCTTTTTTCTGCATGTAAAAGAATTGTAATGGATCTTCCTGTTTTATTTTCACTAATAATGGATACTTTAGTGGAACTGTTACACCATTATCATCAACACTACGAACAACAATTATTTCAATCTGAGGATTATGTTTTTTATATGGTAGTTTAAAATTAATTGATATTGTTTTTATGCATGACTCTATATCCTCAACATGCTTTATGTATTCAGGAAAATTTGTCACAGTCATATCTAGATCAGATACATCTGTTGATTGTGCTATGCAGCATTGTAATTTCTTTAAACAACACATTACCCTTTGATATTCCAGCTCTAAAATAGTTTGTTCTTCATCTAACAAGTTCGTGACTCCAAAAGATGTTAAAGTAGTGATGTATGTTAAAAACATGATAATTTTCATTTCACAGTTGACATTATATTGACATTTAATAACAACTTGATGCTCACTATTAAACTTTTTTGTCTGATTTAATAATATTTTGTGAACCAGATATGACTTGGAAATAAAAGCGACAGGTGGTGATGGCAAATTTCTATGGAGCAGCTCAAATAATTCAGTTGGAGTTGTCACTCAGTATGGAAAAGTTCACACACATTCACACGGCTCATTTGAGGTATCAGCAGCAATGCATCGAAATCATCATAATCGTCAGACTGCTAAGTATGTATTGTGACTGCACACCTATAAAAAAATATATAATATAACATTACAGGTTTCATATATTACCACCATCACGTTTAGAGATTGTTGAATTCGTCATGGAAGCTGAAGTAGGTTCCGTTATTTACCTTCATGTAGCTCTGTATGCGGAAAAAGATGGAAAAGATAATGAAACCAAAGCACACATTCCTTTTACTCAGTGCCAAGACTTGCCTTTCAAAGTTAAAACAAGTGATCCTAAATTCACATATAACAAACAGTTACGTACTGACCCAGTGGGGATTTCTTGTGGTAACATTGCTATATTTAGCCAAGATGTTGGTACCAGTAAAGTTACTGTTAGCTATCATCGAGATTCTGGAAAAGTCCTAACGGATAGTGTTAGTGTTACATACTTCAAACCTTTAAAATTAATGCAACCTGTTGGACCAATTGTTTTAGCTGTTGGCACTAGTATTAATTTGATTTATACTGGTGGTCCTAAATCTGGTAAGATGATTAATAATATTTTTATTTGTAATAAATTACTAGTATTTTATTTTAAACATTGCTTACGCCCGAGATATCTCGGACACGAGCACATTACTATCAAAAATAATTGTGCGGAAAAGAGTTAATTAACTTTCTCCTTTATAGTCTAATGATGATTAGGTTGAATAAATAAATAAAAAACATTAATATAGAGGGTAATCATGAATTTAATATTAGGTTTAACTTTTTTCTAGGAAATTCACATACAAAGTATTTAACTAGTAAAAATCCAGATACCCTAAGAGCCATTGAAACAACAGATAAACATAAAATGCCTTCTGATAATGAATACACTGTAGTGAATGTTGTGTGTACCAAACTAGGAAAGAGTGAAATTGTGTTGACAGCATCAAATATGCCCAATATTCCTAATTGCAAAAACCAGGAATCGACAACTAGTGTTGAGGTAATTTGTGGCAAGCCCAGGAAGATAGAAATGTATCCAGAAATTAAAGTAGTTGATGCCAAATCATGTCCGATGGATTTAAGCTCTGACCGTGTGGTAGTGCAAAGCAATCGTGACATTGATTTAGTGGTTAAGGTCAGAGATGATCAAGGCAGGACTTTTTTAAATATAACCAGTTTCCAATTAGGCTGGGCCATGAATCCAAAAGGTTTAAGTAAACTTGGCTCACAGATCAGTATTTTTGAAAGGGAAGAACTAATTGGGACTGCAGTTTATGCCAGTTCGACATACCAGAAGCTAGTTGTAAAAATAGAAATGGGGGAAATGACAGTCTCAGTTGGAGTCACTGGCTACATTAAAACAGTTTTAAATTCAAATAAAGTTACAGCAGAATGGCCTGAATTTTTAGATGAGGAGGAAAAAGGTATAGAGTTACAACCGATAAATACAACGATCACACTCTATATGGTCGATGATACCGTTATTACTCCAAATATCATTTCTATTTATAATCATCCAGCAAATAAACAACTGTTGGATGTTAAACAAGGATCTGGTTTTTATCAAATAGCACTCAGTCAAGATGGTATAGCAGATGTTAAGTACAATGAGAAGAGTAGACAGTTGAATATTCAACCAAGATCTGATGGGGAATTGACTGTGAAACTGATTGATTTATGTCTGGTGTCAAAACCGGCTGTAATTGTTATTAATGTGGTTTCCGTGCACTTTCTTAGAGTGGAAATGTCTGACAAGGTAGAGGTGTCTAAATGTATTTCGTGCATAGTGAAATTATATGATGAGTCCGATAACTTACTGACTGTTCCTAATTTGGATTTAATAGAAATTGATAGTAATTTCGAGAGTAATATTGCTAAAATCGAAAGGATGGATAAAACCATGATCGATCCACCACCTAATTCGAATGAGCTGCATTATATTATAACTGGTAATTATAGATTTAATAATTATTAATCATTAAACTTATAAATAATAATATAATAAATATATTTATTATAACTTATAGATATTATTTAAATATAATGTAAATTGCAGTCTTTACATTAGAACATACTAATTAATATCTAATGCATTTATGTTAATTATGTTATATCATATCCCAATGTTTTATTCTATTTTAGGGGTAGAACTCGGTGATACGAAACTAGTTTTCTCTATTGGCGACAGTGAAAGTGCACATTACGTTGCAAGTGCACCTATGGATTTACAAGTTTTTCCTCCTTTAAAGTTATATCCTAGGAATGTGACCGTAATTGTTGGTTCTCAAATGCAGTACACCAGTAGGGGTGGGCCGCAGCCAATTCCAAATCTAGACTTCACCATTGTCAATTCTGATATTGCTAGTGAGTAATCATTTGGTTTACATCAATGGCCATTACATGTATTGATTAATTTTTCAGAAATTTCCTCAAATGGTATTATAAAAGGTTTAGTAGTGGGGCAGACAAATGTTAGAGCCCGGGCTTTAGGTACTAATCCAACAAATGGACAGAAAATTATTTATACGGAGGTAAGAATATATTTTCATTTAACTAAATTTTATATTTATAGTAAAAAATGAATAAAAGAGAAATAAGGAACTATATTATTAAACATTCATTTATAAATTGCATATTATTTTTATAAGAAAATTAATATTTTCAAAAATAATTTTATTAATTTGTTATTAGTTATGAATTGCAATGTATATTATCTATACATTTAAAATCTAGTTTTACCAAGCAAAGATAGATAGATAACTGTAAATTATTTATTTTAATAAACTATTAAAATAATAAATTAATAAAGCAAATTATTCTAGGATAAAGTCGAAGTCAACGTGATCAAGTTAACCAATATCAAATTAGCAGCTCCACTCACTAGATTTCAAGTTGGTGCTACAGTTCCTATATGGGCGACTGGATTGCCAGAACACATTTCACCTTTAATTCTTGCAACTGTTGAACCATCAATTCAATTTTCCTGGGGTGTCCAAGATACCAATATCGTGAAGTTGTCTGGAGTACTTGATTCTGCTGGTATGCAAATTCTTATAAATAATAAAAAAATATTTACAGTATAATTCTTGTGAAAGAATTATGTGTGATTATGTTTTTTTAATTTTTGTATGTAGGTATAGATCAAGATCCATTAGATATGCTCTCCATTCGGCTGACTGGTATATCACCAGGAATAACAACCATTACTCTAAATGCAACCATTTTCAAAAATAACAAGAAAGGCACTGTCTACACCTCATCTATTGAACTTGAAGTTTTTGAGAGATTGGCTCTTCTCGGTGGTTTGAGCATGACTGGCTATCCAGTTTTAATCGCACCCTATTCTACATTCCAATTGCAGACAAATATGGATAATTGTGGAGAGATCACATATAGGTATTAATGCATTTAATGTAATAAATTCATAAATAACAAATAAGGGGGGTGATCGATTGTTTATCACTTCACTTAATGTAATGATTTTTAGGTTATTTGGAGATAGTTCATCATCAACAACACAAGTACAAAAGAAAGTACAGTCTTCTCCCACAACACCTATTGCAGTATCTTCAGATGGCCTAATACAAAGTTATGGAATCTTAGGAACGACGCTCATATTAATTACATTCACTGATACACGTGGATTACGCCAGACTCTAACAGTTCCAGTTGAGGTATGAAATGTATTTTAATTGATACAATTTAACAAATTCACTTACAAACACATTTGATATTTAATATTGAGTTACATATAATCAGTTGTAAGTAATGCAGTGTATTATGCTATTTATTATATTAGATAAATAATGTAATTAAAATTTTTAGGTTAAGCCCATTCACTACATGCTACTATCCTTTGATGCAAAGTGGCAAATCAAACCTAAACAAAGCACAAACGTAATACCAGTGGGAACAAACTTTGAAATGCGCGCTACGTATTTTGATAACGTTGGCAACGAATTCTCAGCGGGCTCTGTGGAATTGCAAGTGTTAACTTCAAGATTTGATTTGATTAACATCAGAAAAGGATTGGACAATTCCTCATTTCACATATCCACCAAACAGCCAGGTGTTACTGCTGTTAAAGTTTGGTCAGATAGCATCGAAAAAACGGCCGATTATTTCAAGATGCATGTGGGCCATTCACTTGAACCAGTTGTGGTAATATAGTTATTTATTGTTATAGCACATGTGCATGCAGTATATCACTTTCATAAATAAATTTTTCAAATTGCTGCCCCCTATTTAATTTAAAGGAAATGTAAATATATTTTTTTAACAGATTGTGTTTGATATTGCAAAACTAATGATTTATTATATTGACAATTTATTTGTTTTTCAAAATTTAATTCAACATTAAAAGAAATTCATTTATTATCTTGAATTTTGGAGGCGTTTACTTCATGATACATTTATTATATCAGTAATTTCTAAAATATTAGCTGTAATTATCATCAAAACTTCCTTAAGGTTTAAACATTTGAATATATCTTAGAAATATGTGGCTGAGAAAAAAAAATAAAGCAAAATTGTTTTCTGTATATTAAAATTTTTTTTAATGAAAAATCTGTAACAATATAAACTTCATATATTCTTAATCTTTATTTTTATGTTTAGGATACTGTTACAACTGGAGATGTTGTGTGCTTTTCTACACCGGTATATAGGGCAAATGTGGAGGGAACTTGGAGTTCAACAGATTCATCGGTGATATCAATTCACAAAACCCAAGGTGTAGCTGTTGCTGTCAGTCAAAAAGGAGGCCAAGCTTCTGTACAACATAACCTACATCCGTCTGCTCCAGTTCAACTAAAAGTCAATCCCATTACTGAAATTATAATTGACACCTGCAAGCAACCAGTTACAAATGCTCAGAACAGTGTGCATAAAGTTTATGTATTGTTGCGCAGTGCAGATTCAAAGTCTACAAAGAATATGGTTTGTTGATTACAAATATTTATGTTTTAGATGAATTATTTAGTTTGTTTTAGTTTACCGAGAGTAACTGCAAGTCTCAGCTTCAACACATTGAAATTCCCCAAATGTTCACTTGCAGTTTAGTTTTTGAGAATAAGGATATTGGTGTATGTGCTGATGAAGTTTTATCTGTATCTACTAAATTTGATCCTGATGAAGGTAGAGTATTTAAATTATAATATTTTAACTTTTACAAAAGAAAAATTTGCTTTAAGGGATAATTATTATATTTTATTTTAACAGGAAAATACTACTGTGAAATCACACCTACTGTTAGTAGCTCTGACAAATATAGCACAATAAGTTCAAATTTAATATTAACAGTTCATACAGCAAATATAAAATCCAGGGACATGAAAGTTAAATTTTTACCAGCTATGAATATACCAAAAGAAGTGGTTGTTACTGGTGACAATAATGAGGGCACTTTGTCAATTACTGGTATTCCTGATGTCTTGCAAAATGCTGAGGTAAGATTTTAAAAATTTTAAGCCTATTTATAGTTATTGAATTTATTTCTGAGGCCTATCCAGAAAGTAGTAAGTGCCTCTAGCCTCAATCAGTTAAGTATTAACATTATAATGGTAAAGAACATACCTTAAACAAATTTAGGCATTTGTCGTAACATGCAACTAGTTCTAGTATTTAGCATCTATATAAAATTTAATTAATTTTTCATTCTTCTGTATATAATGTAATAAAATTTTTAGGTAAAACCTGTTGATAGCTCGATAGTGTGTGTATCGAACCGAAATATAGAAAATACTACAATGACTTTCCAAGTAAAATTGCTGGATTATCACAAAAATTTTGAGGAAATTAAAAGCCCTATGAGCATCCGTGTTACTTCTAAAGATACTGCACAAGACATATTGGTAAGACATTATTACATTGTTAATAAATAGATTAAAATAGATAAATATTATTCATAATTTATTAACACTCTTATTAGAGAGTATAGTATAGTTAATCATATTCATTAGAATTGAATATTTAGAAATCTACATCTTTTTTAAATTTTTATATAAATAAATAAACACATATACCTCTACATGTTTAATGATGTATGTATACTCCATGATTTTAAGGTTTTCGTAACGCCGAAAGATCCTTCAAAGTTAGTGAAGGAATGTCCAGCCGATAGTTCATCCTTGTTATCAATAATACATACTCATAAATATATATTTGCTATTATTGTAGCAATTGTTTCGATATTCTTAACTACATGTTTTGGTGAGTACGAATAATATTTTGTATAAAAAAAAACTTTCATAAAATTATTTTTCAGTGTACTCCTCATATGTACAACCAATGGTGAACGTAAACATGATGCAAAACCGGTCAAATTCAAACTGTTTGTGTCCAGCTGTTTCTTTCAATAACTCAAGTTTGAGTAATTCCTCACTTGTTGAACATGAGGTGTCCTGTTACTGTACAAGAAGCCCGGAAGTTAGAAGAAATAGAAGATATATGTAATGGGTTGGTTTTGATCTCCTAAATATTAGAAAATTTATTGTGTTCACTTTTTGTATATATATTTTTTCATTCAACCAATAATAAATTAATTGTCTTTCTACTTGTGTGTACTTAACTTTTTTATACAATGTTTGATAATAAAATTTGTTGGATTTATGAATATGTTTATTTTTAATAATTATTGTAAGAAATCTACATTCAATATAATTTTTGTGTAAATGAGTTTGATATTTTGATACTATATATTATATTATTTTAGTCTTCATTTAAGTTTTATAGATTATGTTTTAATGGCTTCTTTTTTTTAAATTTTATTTTTTAATACTTTTTTCTAAAATCTTCCATAATTATAAATATGTACATATAATACATTTAATAAAGTGTTTTTTTTTATTTTAGTTCAAAATTAGTAGTTTTTAAGATCCAGATAACACATGTTTCAATTCAATTAATAAATTGTTGTGGTTTTTCCTAAAACTATTAATAATTATCAATTCGGCAATTTCTGAAAAGCTGTAAATTAAATTAAGGATAAAAAAGTAATACACATCACTATATAAAAATATTTTTTTATAGATAAATACAATTTTCAATTAAGTTCCATCATATCCAGAATCACAAGTTTCAGCACAAGCAAGATCCTTACGGAATTTCTCCAAATTTTCCTCCACGCTTATAAATTCCTTAACCAGTGACATCTGCAAATCTAGAAAATGCCTCCGTGTGGCCGTCATAACGTCCATGATCTGATACTTAATTTCCTTCTTGAACTCCTCCATTTCTTCCCTAATCACCTCCTTCATAATATCCTTCAAGCATGTGTTTGTCAATTCGACACAATTTCCATTCTTAAGGTTGGTCGGAATGGGTGATATATGTAAAGTTGGAAAGTCCTTTCCTGAAGCGGGGACGGGAGTTGAAGCTAGTTGACTTTTATTGGTGGCACTCTCGACCTGCCATTTCACCTCATTTTTTTGATCTTCTATTTCATTACCAGTCTGACTGTTATGAAAATAAGGGGTGCTGGGTGAACCTTGGAATAAATCAGGCCTGGAGTCCATTAATTTTTTAACACCATCTGTTATGCCCAGTGTGCTAAAGTGTTTATGTACACTATCACTTAAACTTTCTGAATTAAATCCAATTGCATCAAGGAATGAATCCTTTTTTTCATCGACACTCTTTTCATTGTTTTCTTCAGGTATTCCTGGTAAAACTTGTTCATACAGGATTTGCCCGAACGATTCATAATTTAGTTTTCTATCAGAATCCACCTCAGTAACTTCACAAGCTCTTGCATCTTCGGGCAAACTTATAACACTAGCATTACCGGTACCATTTTTCTCAAACATGATGTTACTAATTTTAGCAGAATGTGAAAATTTAATAACAGATTCATTCAAATTTCTTAAATCGTATGAAATTATTTGTCCATCTTGAAATCCAATTGCAATATTACTCCCATCGGCACTGCTATCAATTGCTGTCGGAGTTTTTCCTAAATTAATCTCATGAACTATTTTGTTTACTCGAAAATCATATAGACAAACCCTTCGGTCCATTCCTAAACTAGCAATGAGTTCAAAATTTGATGATGTAAAAGTTAAATCATTCACTAATGATTTATGGACCTCCATATATACTAATGATTTTGATTTATTTAAATCCCACAGACTAACGATTCCTTCCTCACTACATCCACAAATATAATTTCTTTTCGCAGGGTGACACCTGAAGTTTGTTAAGGTGCGTGAATTTGATACTTTAAAGGATCCACTTAAAGTTGATGTGATGTTATTGTAAATATATATTTCACCATTTTCACAACCTGCCACAATGTAATTATCTCTGTTGGTATACTGAATTTTAAAAAAAGCCGAGGGTGCGTATGGAAACTTCTTTTTAATCTCCCTCTTTTTTATATCGTAAATCATCAATTGACCACTTGCCGTGCCCATGGCGATATTGCGTTTTGTGGAATTTTGGAAACAGGCGCTGGTCGGATGCTGTACTTCTTGTATAGTGTGGAGCAATTTTACGTTGTCGTTGAATGAAACTATTTCTGCATTACCTTGATTAGGTACTAGTACCACCCAGCCACCGTCTTTCGCCCAAGAGATAGTGTTTATATGTGTGGATGTATTGGACGATGGTTTGTAGGAACCATATAAGGTACCATCGAGCCAATGATGGCACCTAATATCCGATGAAGTTGATATGATTCGCATTGTATTTCGTTTCTGAAATTATAATCAAGAATTATGTACTGATTTTTGACGATAATTAAACATGTATGTGTCAATTAAATTTAATTAGTAAACTTTATATGAAAGTTATAACATTATAAATTATGTATTAAAAAAATCTTACTCAATTATATCTCCTGTTCAATAATATAAAGTGTAGTTCGCTTGGACTTTTTCGGCTGATGTTAACGTTTACCTCACCACCAAATTATATACAATTCCATTTTTTATTTATGACAGTTTGAAAGTATCAACAACTTTCATAACGGCTGCTTTTACACAATTATACACATAAATATCAATATGGCGAAAATGCCACAAGAGTAAAAAGTTCTATTTAAATCATATAAATATTATTAATACAATAAAAATATTGTTCCTCTTTTTAAAAATTTAGGATCAAGCTTAAATATTCCGTTTTTTTTTAATAGCAATGTATTTTATACAGTTTTTCGTAAAGTAAGATTATTTGAATCAGCAAAATGTTACCAGACTTTTGTGTTGGTATTAAAAAGTTACTGTATTGGTTCATGTTTTGTATTATTTCAAATTTTAAATTATGCGCCGTTTTTGAAAGGAGTGGGATTAAATAGCAGGTTTTGCGAAACTGATTACAAAAAGTGCAGGTAATTATTAACAGTAATATTAATATAAAAATTTAAAGTCATTTGGTGAATGTATTTTGGTTATGCAAGTGACACAAATGGCAATCTATGATTTTGAATTAGTAACGGATGTTCATATAAAAAGTTGGCGATTTCCGAGTGGCTTTGAAAAATAAAAGTTGTTTAGTTTACCACAAAACATTTACCATATTTTTTGGTACTTGTTTCTAAAAATTCCATTCAAAAGTATAGAACATGAGAGAAATCGTACATATACAGGCCGGACAATGTGGAAATCAAATCGGAGCAAAGGTACGTACCAGAGGTGTTTTGTAATAACTATTCCGTGATGGATGTCATTTTGGTTGTAGTTTTGGGAAGTGATATCTGACGAACACGGTATCGACCCAACCGGAACTTATCACGGTGACTCGGATCTTCAATTAGAAAGGATAAATGTGTACTATAATGAAGCAACGGGAGGGAAATATGTTCCCAGGGCGGTGCTTGTCGATCTGGAGCCAGGAACCATGGATTCAGTGCGGTCTGGTCCGTTCGGTCAGATTTTCAGACCAGATAATTTTGTGTTCGGGCAAAGTGGGGCAGGAAATAATTGGGCAAAAGGACATTACACGGAAGGTGCAGAATTGGTAGATTCCGTTTTAGATGTGGTACGAAAGGAAGCGGAAGGATGTGACTGTATGCAGGGATTTCAGTTGACGCATTCGTTAGGAGGAGGTACTGGATCAGGATTGGGAACTTTGCTGATTTCTAAAATTCGTGAAGAATATCCAGATAGGATAATGAATACTTTTTCAGTCGTACCTTCGCCTAAGGTATCAGACACCGTTGTGGAACCTTATAATGCAACACTGTCCGTACATCAATTGGTAGAAAACACAGATGAGACGTATTGCATCGATAACGAGGCTTTATACGATATCTGTTTTCGTACGTTAAAACTAACCACACCCACATATGGTGATCTAAACCATTTGGTATCAGCTACTATGTCCGGTGTTACTACGTGCTTAAGATTCCCTGGACAGTTAAATTCTGATTTGCGAAAACTAGCTGTAAACATGGTGCCTTTTCCTCGATTGCATTTTTTCATGCCAGGCTTTGCTCCATTAACATCTCGCGGAAGTCAACAGTACAGAGCCCTCACCGTACCAGAATTGGTGTTACAAATGTTCGACGCCAAAAACATGATGGCAGCCTGCGACCCTCGACACGGTAGATATCTAACAGTGGCAGCTATATTCCGAGGACGTATGTCCATGAAAGAAGTCGATGAACAAATGTTAAATATTCAAAATAAAAATAGCAGTTACTTCGTTGAGTGGATTCCCAATAATGTAAAAACCGCCGTTTGCGACATACCGCCGCGCGGTTTAAAAATGTCGTCTACGTTCATCGGAAATTCCACCTGTATTCAAGAATTGTTCAAGAGAATTTCAGAGCAGTTTACCGCCATGTTCAGGCGAAAAGCTTTCCTACATTGGTACACCGGCGAAGGCATGGACGAAATGGAATTTACCGAGGCCGAATCCAACATGAACGATTTGGTGTCCGAATATCAGCAATACCAAGATGCCACCGCTGAAGAAGAGGGCGAATTTGACGAGGAGGAAGAGGGTGATGGAGAGGGAGAGAACTGATGGTGTTTCTTGTAATGTTTTTTTGTCAAATTCGCCAGTGATGATCAGTGTTTTTATTTGTATGATTAGCTTCAATTATAAATTTATCCTTTGATTTGGATTGACAACGAATGGTTTTGAAGTATATTCAAGATGGAATAAAACATGTTCTGTTTAAAATGTTTTTATTTTACAAATATTTAATTAAATATTTAATTTCTGGGATTTGAATTTCCAATTTTCATCTAAATAATTAAACTTTTTTTTAATTAGAACAATTCATAATTAAAAAATGCACATCACTTTCTTTTTATAGTTTGTAGAACGTTTGGTGTTTTGATAAAATGCAGAACCGATATATTGGTAACACTGTAGTTTTAGCGACTTCAATCTCAAGAGTACAAGTCAGTGCGTGTACTAATTTAGTTGGTCATGTATCAACATCTGTTACGTTTCTTTTTTACTCCGTCCAAGAGTCCTTTTGAAGTTTGGTATTAGTTTGTATCACAAATGCATGTAATTTTACATACATACAAATTTACAGCTTCAAGATCATGGGAGAAGTCCCTATTACCATGGGATAAACCTAGAGTTGGTTATTTCAGTTGCCCCAGCTGGCAAACAAGACGTTGTATTACAGTTCGTGCTGTGTTGCAGGAAAACTATGAAATAGCTTTTGATAATTGTCGGTAGCTGAAGATTTGAACATATCTTTAAGAATTGCTCCACATCTTCAGGTAACTGTTTCGAAGTTTTTTGTTGCATGACGTACAGATTATCTGGATATTAACGCTTACTAATTATTATCTAGTAACGACGAAGTACTTATATGAAAAGCTAACATAAAGGAGTATATTTCGCTTATTGATATCCTGAAGAAAGTTACAAGTGTAATATGATATAAAGGTTTGAATATAGCGATTGAAACTTATACGTTTTATGTCATTTAGTGTTTTGCATTTAGGTTATGTAAAGTGTCACAAATGGGCAACCTACGATTTTCGAATAGTGATGGATGTTCATTTAAAAAGTTGGCCATCTCAGCGTGACTTTGAAAAACAAAAGTTGTTTAGTTCACCGCAAAACATTTACCACATTTTTGGTACTTGTTTCTTAAAATTCTATTCAAAAGTATAGAAAATGAGAGAAATCGTACATATACAGGCAGGACAATGTGGAAATCAAATTGGAGCAAAGGTACGTGCTAAAGGTGTTGTGTATTAATTATCGATATGATATATGTCATTTTGCTTGTAGTTTTGGGAAGTGATATCTGACGAACACGGTATCGACCCAACTGGAACTTATCACGGTGACTCAGACCTTCAATTAGAGAGGATAAATGTGTACTATAATGAAGCGACGGGAGGGAAATATGTTCCCAGGGCGGTGCTCGTCGACCTTGAGCCGGGAACCATGGATTCAGTGCGATCCGGTCCGTTCGGACAGATTTTCAGACCCGATAATTTCGTGTTCGGGCAAAGCGGAGCCGGAAATAACTGGGCGAAAGGGCATTACACGGAAGGTGCGGAATTGGTAGATTCCGTTTTGGATGTGGTACGAAAGGAAGCGGAAGGATGTGACTGTATGCAGGGATTTCAGTTGACGCATTCGCTAGGAGGAGGTACTGGATCAGGACTGGGAACTTTACTGATTTCGAAAATTCGCGAAGAGTATCCAGATAGGATAATGAATACCTTTTCAGTCGTACCTTCGCCTAAAGTATCAGACACTGTTGTAGAACCTTACAATGCAACCCTGTCCGTACATCAGCTGGTTGAAAACACAGATGAGACGTATTGTATCGACAACGAGGCTTTATACGATATCTGTTTCCGTACGTTAAAACTCACCACACCCACGTATGGTGATCTAAACCATTTAGTATCAGCTACTATGTCCGGTGTAACTACGTGCTTAAGATTCCCTGGACAGTTGAATTCCGATTTGCGTAAACTAGCTGTAAATATGGTGCCTTTTCCCAGATTACATTTTTTCATGCCAGGTTTTGCTCCATTAACATCCCGCGGAAGTCAACAATACAGAGCCCTCACCGTACCAGAATTGGTGTTACAAATGTTCGACGCCAAGAACATGATGGCAGCCTGTGACCCTCGACACGGAAGATATCTAACAGTAGCAGCTATATTCCGAGGACGTATGTCCATGAAAGAAGTCGACGAACAAATGTTAAATATTCAAAATAAAAATAGCAGTTACTTCGTTGAGTGGATCCCCAATAACGTAAAAACCGCCGTCTGCGATATCCCCCCGCGTGGATTAAAAATGTCC
Source organism: Ontholestes murinus (assembly GCA_963969525.1). Classification (NCBI taxonomy): domain Eukaryota; kingdom Metazoa; phylum Arthropoda; class Insecta; order Coleoptera; family Staphylinidae; genus Ontholestes; species Ontholestes murinus. The sequence goes on from OZ018396.1 coordinate 60,561,928, forward strand.
TCGACGTTCATAGGGAATTCCACTTGTATTCAAGAGTTGTTTAAGAGAATTTCGGAGCAGTTTACAGCCATGTTCAGGCGAAAAGCTTTCCTACATTGGTATACCGGCGAAGGCATGGACGAAATGGAGTTTACCGAGGCCGAATCCAACATGAACGATTTAGTTTCCGAATATCAGCAGTACCAAGACGCCACCGCGGAAGAAGAGGGCGAATTTGACGAGGAGGAAGAGGGCGACGGAGAAGGCGAAAACTGATAACATTTATTGTAATGTTTTTGACAAATTCGTCAGTGATTATCAGTGTTTTTAATTGTATTATTGGTTTCGATTACAAATTGTTTATCATTAAAAAAGAATGGTTACACTCAAGATGGAATAAAACATGTTTACTATGATATTTGTTTTTTGATTACTGATTGGAGGGTGGGTTAGAGGTCAATCACCCACCTTACACATTTATAAAATTATCATGGTTCTAATTGTTGATGGATTCTACATCTTTTTTTTACTTTCCCTACATAGAATCATTATATTTTTACCCCCTTGGGTAATTATTGGGACACCCTGTATATATTATTTAACAAGTGGAATGAGTATAAGAAAAAAAATTACTAACCTATTTTAAATATAAAAAAAATAAGAAATAGATTCATATAAATTTTCTCTATAGTAATAATTGTAATTTACGGTACAATTAAGGTTGAAAACAATAGTAGGAATTAAGGAAATGGCAAAAAAACAAAAACAAATACGGAACAGTTCGGTGGACTTGCGAGGGGACTTTTTGCGTTGCATGATTCAATTGAAACATCGAAAAACCCGTAATTACCGTGGAGGAAGTTGCGTTTTGATGCCTCTATATAACTGGTAACCGATATTTCATACAACAGTCGAATCCAGGGAATGAAAGCGTTTGTACAATAATTGCACACTTGGACAAATTCCTATACAAGGTAATGAGGTGTTGGTTTTTAATTTTTTAATTATTATCTAACAATGAAAGTGTAAGTGTGTAAACAATGTATTTAGTGAAAATTTCAATAAAAAATGGTGATGTGGCCATCATAGTACTTTCCCTATATTTTACTCGAAAACTATGCGGTTTATGCAAATAGGTTACTTTTAATAATTTATTCAGTTTTAAATTCTCTACAATTAGTTGTTATATAAGTTTCATGTAACTCCAATAGTTTATTAGCAATTGGCAAAAAATGTCAAAAATTTCAATTTTTATTTTTTTTCTCGAAAGTTAAGGATTTTATGAAAAATATATTTTAATAAAATTTGTTCAGTTTCCCTTTACCTTTAACTTTTGTTTGAAAAGTTTTGCAATATTTTTCATATTAAAAAAAATATCGAAGAAAAACAAAAAACGCCTCGAGTAAACACTCACTTCCGGTTTATGAATGTTTACCAAAAGCTTTTCAGTTCCAGTTTTTAACGATGAAACCTTACGTTTAAAGTTTCATCTCAATCGGATCAGTCGTTTTTGAGATACAGCACCCACGGACAGACAGACAGACAGACAGACAGACACACACACAGACACAAAAATTTTTTTTCCAGAAATTAGTTTAATGGACTCAGGGGACCTTGAAACGGATATTTCCGCAAAAAAAATTTTTCAAAAAAAAATCACGATCACAATACTTCCCCTATATATACTTCGTATATAGGGAAAGTAAAAAAAACTAGTAATAATGTTTAATTATGGAGGTGTTTACTTTGTGGTATATCTTGAATATAATTAAAAAAGAGACACGGCAAGTGGTAAAACAAAGTAATCATGTCTACTTCATTATTAACATTTTTTTAAATTAGTATTATTTGCTTGATGTACATTTTAAAATCAATTACTCAATTTAATTAAGTTGTTTATAATGAGCAAATGGTACATGGAAATTTAGGGAATAATATAAACTTGTGAAGAAAGTGTTGACATTTAATTACAAGTTGATTGGCAAAAACATTAATGTATGAATATGAAAGGTTTTTAATAATAAGATTACAATCCATAAGACATGTTAAGATCTTAATTATATATTCATTTATTTTGGTTCTTTATTTTAACCGAAAGTCTTTGGGATTATATTTTCAAAATTATATTGACAATGTTTTGAATTAAATGAGTTTTCTAAATATATATATATATATATATATATATATATATATATATATATATATTTATAAATATGTTTTAGTCAATAGGATTGTTTTGAATAAAAGACTACTGGTATTTAGGTTAAGTAATAACAAAAATGGTTTTTTATGTAGGAATTCAACAAAACATCGCAAAAAAAACATCGTTAAGTATGATTATCAACGCTTTAATTACATTTTAAAAATGTTACATTGAGGTTAAACATGCTTTCTCCTTTCCTACAATTACTGTTGATTATGTGTGGAATCTATTTTGATGCATTGTTGTATTGTATTTTAACAATTATCAAGTAACCACTTTAAACTTGTTATCAATGTAATTAATTGTTTATTTCAGATGAAAGTCACACCAACGCTTATTATCGTATTGATGATTTCTGCGGCTTATGCATTACGATCAATTGAGGATTCTAAATTATTTAAATCGATGGGCCTTGAATCTGTTATGAATGGAAAGAATTTTGGTAGGAGTAAAAGGCATGCAGCGGCTGGAATAATTTTTGAAAATAAGAAGGACCGATATCATATAAACCACAACGGAAGCAAGAAAGGCCCGTTTCATATTGCACACAAGGATATTTTTGAAAAATCGAAGATGATTTAATTTTCCACGAGAAGTTACACATCTGTGATACATTCATTATTTATTATATTTATTTTTCATTACCATTATCATCATTTATAATCATCTTAAACAACTGTTCTTCTATTGTAAAAATAAACTAAAACATATTTACCCAGAAACGCTCTCAAAGAAATTAATTTTTCTCATTATTACTTTCATTATGTTTATCCTATTTTTTTATTGTAAAATTTTTTTTTTTGGGGTACATTAAAATACTTGTTGATACTATTATTCACTTAGTAGATTAGATAATAAAAATGTTGTAGACAATTAACGCATGAAAAACAGTTTTATTAAACTGAGGTAATAATAAAAAAGTAAATAATACAAATAAGGATAACAATAATAACATTAGAGATAAAGTGAATTTATTAAAAGAATTGCATGCAACATTGTATAACGCTATTTACAAAATAGATCCATTTTTTTTAGTAATCTTTAGTGAACTTTGCAAGAAAATGTATTATGTACATTTTAATACAGTCTGAGTAATATACATATAAATGATGGCTAAAAATCTAAAAATGTTAAAATTAAGCTATCATTACATGCACATTAGTTACTAAAGAAAAAAAAAACAACGCACTAATAATTCACATCGTGTTTAAAATCCGCACCACGAACAGTAAATCGAATGAGGAGGTGAAATGAAAACGTACAACAACAAAATCCACCGAATCCACTTAATTACTTTACTGGCTCTATATCGTTAAAGATTGTAATTTACAAAACACGTTTCGCGTTTTTAACATTCTCCTGGTTTGCAGAATTACCTAAATTGCACTTAAGCAATCAATAATAACATTATAGTTAGCTAAAATTTATCACAATTTAAGCAGGTATACTAAGTCACTAATGTATAGTAGTCTAAACTAATCTCATTTGAGTCATTTTTCTAAAACGAAAATTGATGGTTAAAATATAATATTAACATAATTATAATTAACATATTAAATAAATTCTTTACTACAGAGTTTTTGGTGTTTTTAATGTGCATAACTCTGTTGATTTTTTATTAAGGTCTCACACAAATCTAACAATACATATTTTTTTTTGCATCGTCTCATCAATGCATTAGTTTTATACCAATTCAACTATATAATAATTTTATAATATTAGAAATTCAATCAGTAATATAAATATAAAATAAGGTTAATCTCAAATGATAAATACATTTAAATTTGACTCTAATTAAGAATTTATTTAGACGTACTCTACTATCCTGATTTTCATCACTTTCACCGGCGTTGATTAAACCAGGAACGCACCGTAAACGTAACAATAAAAGTTTTCAACATTTTCATTTAGACATATAAAATCTGAATGGTTCAAAAAACAACACAACAGACCTCTCGTACACATTATAAACTCTTTACATTTATGACTAGAATTACAACGGAATCGTTTAAAAATTAGACGAAGGATGGTCGGGATGAAATTCAGCGTGCTCATCCGTTATTACTAATTTTATTAACACTAATGAATTTATTTTTTTCTGGCGTTTCGTGCTGTTTTAACTTTTTTTATATCTGTGAGTTTACCATCTAATATATGAAACGATTATGACTTACTGCAGAGACCAATTCTTTATTTGCTTTTAACTTTTCATAAACCACTGTCACAGTCTAGCACACGTATTTAATAAATAAATAAATATTTTTTCTTTTGTTTTTATTACAAAAAATCGGCCGCATCCTGTGAATTATCTCGCCGCAGGTTTGTACCTGTGGAGTTTTAACGTTACTTTGCCGGTTATCGTTTTCAAGACCGCGCCCGCTTCTTCACCAGTCGAGTTGTCTATATTTTGTCCGTTCACTGATACTATTAAATCACCTCTAATTATCTTCCCGTCAACGTCCGCACATCCTCCGTTTAACTGAAAAATATAAAAACAAACAATTACTTCGTGTATTATTAAAGTGTAATGATCAAATTATATTACAAAAGGATTTTCAGGTAAGAATTCGATGTTATCATGTAATTCTATCAAATTGATCCAAATCTATTCATTCATTCATTTAGAACTTTGGTATTCTTTCTTTAAAAAGTAGACCTAAAAACAAATTTATTACAAAACATCAAACGTAAAGTTTTGAACGAAAGAAGCACGTTCACAATAACAAATTATGTTCTTTTAAAGAACTAAGGATGATTTAGTTAACGTGTATGATATATCATAGATGGTGTCCTCTAGTGGGCGTCCTCCCAGACAGGCAAGTATTTCTGCAAACGTTTGGGGTTGTAATTTCGGACACCTACTTTGATGACGATTGCTGCCTTTTTTTCTTAGTTTCTGTCTGGCCAACGCCCTTTATAGCCGCTACAGTTGCCATTTCCACCACTGGGAAGCTACATAATGGTTTAGCTTCCACGATACCCCTAAGCTACCTTATCCTAGTCGCCACCACAACCTATTGTCTTAGGAGTCCAAATTTCTCTTGAACGGACCGGCTCTCTTCCTGGACAGCTAAACCGCCACCGTCTTGTAAGAATCTGCCTAGATACCTATAGAGGCCACTCAGGCTTGTTGTTGCCCAATGTTCATGACATCTTCAATCTTTCACCTCCTATGCAATACAACAGGCAATGGTAGGCCGAAGACGTGGTCCTTCGCGATATTCCAGAGCAACGGCACCAGCACCGACTCCTTCGGAATGTCTCCTTCGTATTCTAGGTAGCTTCTAACTATGCGAAGCAGGTACTCCGACATCCACATTCGCACTAGAGCCTCCGGGATGATGTACTACAGTAGACAGTTAGAATAATTCCTTGCATTTAAAGCCAGACAAAGTTTTCTAACCTTCAGAAGTGCGTATACTATCCACTTTTTTTGGGTTACGGACCAACCTGACTCTCTTGTAGGTCGTACTCTCTTCTAGACAGACACGTATTAATAAAATGAACCAATATTTCTGGATAGTCTCTGGCAGCGACGTCCCTAATTGCCTAATTTGATGTCCCTCCTGATCCCACTGCCTTACGAACAGGTAGAGTACTAGCTGCGGCTTGGATCTCGCCCACAACACACAGATCGTCGTTCCGCTGATCACAGTCTAAACATGGCTTCCCACATAAAAGGATTAATTAAGCAATTGGTTATGTTTCACTATTTTTATATTTCTCCGACTAGTTTCGACCGTTGGTCATTCTCAAGAAGAAGTTAAGTGAGAAGTTAATTAATCTTATAGCTTTCCACGTTATAATAAGAACAGAATCTTGATTACCTCTTCAACTACTTCTTGGCAACTATAAGGTAGGGCCGTCCCCACACGTATTACCTCCTCGTGCAGCTACCTACATTTTATCTCCCTTGTCTCGCCTGAATTTTAGCTTTGGTTTGTCCTCACGCATTCCTCCTTGAACACCGAAGTTTCCTTGAGAACTCAGCATTGGATATATGGTGATCCCTTATATATTGGCACAGTTCCTCTTCCATCATCTTGACCATGTCCCACTACTCTGCCTTGGTGGCCTGGCTAGCAGGGTGACACCGTCCCGCCACCCCGTATGTAACATAAAGATCGTCACTGATACTTTGCTTTTCTACCTGTCTCGCTCGTCATGTTGGTTCCCCATCTTATCCCTGCACCTCCTTAGGGACTCTCGTTTTATTAGCTGTCTCCATGTAGCTGAGGCAACCCGCTCTACGGTCATGTGCTCTTGCAACCTCGCTACATGATTTTCGCCTTCACATCTTATGCAAAGCCTCCTCTTGTCTGGTCCCTTGTATTGGGCTGCTACATGCCTGAACAGCCTGCATCTCCTACAGGGCTCGTCTATCAGGTCTGGCCTCGGCCAATCCTAATTCTATCACGTTTAGTTAACCCTTATATTGAGGGCTATTGTCAACTTTTTTCAGTAGATTCTGATCCAGATTATTTGAATCGTATATGGTTTCTTTTTGCCCAATTGTTTTTTCAAGCAGCCACGATTATCTCCCCTTCAGTAATGTCGTATCTCAGGAATTTGATTTCTGCCACCGCCTTGCTGCCCCTTGTGATTTTAGTCTTGCCTTCCTCCACGAAGGAGTTAATTTTCCCTACCACACTATTTTCCCAGTCATGCTTCCCTTAATTAAGGTGACGGCTGAGTATAAAGTTGCTTCCCTTTGCGTGAATTAGCTTCTTTCAAAGCTTCTATCTGGATTATCTTGAAGGTCGATTTCCCGTTGCATGAATTAGCTTCATTGCCAGCTTTTATCTGGATTGTCTTGGATGTCGATTTCCTTTTTTAGCCTGTAGGTCTCCGCCCATCCTGATGGTTATATGGCCTTACCGCGCCTCTTCTTCTTCTGCTTTTGGTCCATCACGACCCTTCATGTTATCGACAATTTCGCCCAGAAGATATATGACCCCTTAGTTTTCGTTGCCGGCTTGGGAGTGCCCCCGGTCGCAAACTCCCCACGTTGCTGTTGCCTGGATTTTTTTTAACAGCAGCACTCTTGGTAAGGGTGATGGCGCCTCGATAACCCTCCTCTTTTTTCCAGTAACTATTTGGCTGACTAAGTTCTTCAAAGCATGAATAAGGAAAACTTGATCTTCACCTTAGTATTCCGATTGACGCTGATCAACATATAGAGCTCGCTTGATACTTTCGTCTCACTCGGTGTGGACATTAAGGAGTTTCTCATCAGCAGCATTATCGGTCTGGGCGATGGCGTCTCGATATCCCTCATCATCTTGCCAGTAACTTCCCTCATTAGGCTCTTTAGAACACGAACATTTTCCTTGATCTCCACCTTGATATTCTGATTGCTGTTGATCAGCAACAGACTCAGTGTGGATATCGAGGAGCCTCTCCTGCAACTTGTCACCCCGACGGAGTAAATTCCTCTCTTCTTGGTGTTTGAAGCCTTAATTTTATCATAGATGAAGGAAGAACTCGTATCCGACATTGGCCTTAACCGGTGCGTAGATGCGCTACAGTCATGTAGCATGAAATTTGAGCCTTGCACCTTTTTTTACCCTTGATGCCTCATGTCATGTCCTTTTCCTTACCGTAGATCGTCACCGCTGATGTAGGTTCTGTTTTAGTTTTATTAATTGTGTTGAATTGATGTTAGTGGATTGTGCATGAAGAGTGAGATTAGTCAATTAAAAAACTCTTGTTGTTTTTTTTTTTTACTTTTTACTGAATGGACACTTCCAACTTACTCATATATGTATTCTTTATTATTACTACAGTTCGACTGGCTTGCCTTAGTCATCTTATTCTAAAGCGCGAGAGTTCAAAAGCAGGTAGACGGCGCTTAAACAAATTGTAAATTCTATTTCTGTTTGCACGAGAGGCTAGAAAAATGTGGTCATTCATGGCAGAGCCTCACGTTTCGTGGTTGAAAAGGTTAGATGAAGCTGGGTGTCGCTTGGTGCCACAAGTCCGCATGGTAAAGACTCTTTACGCACGCATCCCTCGGCCTTATGCTTTTCCACACTGGATTGAGATATTTTTTCTAGTGGTTCTCTTTCCACTTTGACCAAAACGATAAAGCCAAGATCCTCAAATCCTGCAAGCCATCACCACAAACGATAGTAGACAGGTCCGACAAATTAGGTTTAGAGCAGACAAACCATCTTTTTCTCTCGTGCAGGCCCTTCGACACGATTCTACAGGCAGTCAGGGGTCAGGGTAGAAACAGTTTTTGTTAGCTCACTACTCCTCGAAACCAAATAGACCAGGGAGCTGAATAAGACCAAAATAGGCCGAAAAGTTTGTTCAAGAGAGGTCAAAAAGTTTATCGAAGAGAGGACAAAAAATTTATCGAAGAGATGACAAAAAGTTTATCCAAGAAAGGACAGCAGGTCATAGACTGGACACAGATAGTGATTCTATTGAATGGGAACTCTCACTATAGGCTTCCAGAATCTCCTAGCAGTAGGCGCCGTAGGATCCCAATGTCGGGTCGACAAAGTGGTTCATCAGTGATAGAATACTGAGCCCACATTAACCCTTTGAAGTCTTTGAGGACATATTTGTCCCACCCATAGAATTAGTACGCCTGCTGGTACAAATATATTCCGTGTATACATTAGAAATGAATTTACCAGTCGTACAATGCATAGCAATTTTTTTCATCTTACTTTTGTTCATATAACGCAGCAGTTTGACCATGAAGTGAATCGTGACACCACGCTAATTGAATTGTGCACTATTTTCTTGCATTTATCGCAAGTTGTGTTTTATATTATATCTTAGTTTATGGGTGAGCGATGAACTTGATTTTAGCTATTGCGGCTCCTTTGAATATGATTATTTTCAGTTTTTTTACATGGTTCAACACCTGTGTCTCAACAGGCATTTCGAGCGGTAAGAGACCACTCAAACAACGTGAGCTTGAAGATGAAGCTGAAAGAGTTATGGAAAATGACTGGAGTGATGAGGATGATGAGGACCCATTCAGTTGTGATGGTTTTTGAGATGAATATTGCCTCCAATCCGAGAGCAGCGCAGATTCTGATTCGTCTGTTCGCGAAGTATTCAGTAATGATTATGAATTCACCAATGAAAATGAAAGTGAGTAAGGTTGAAATCAAACAGGAACAGAATGAGACAATTGAGAACGGAAGCGTAAAGCCATCTTCAGATGTGATATTAGCTATAAGTAGCAATAGTCATCAATTTACTTCAAAATTCAGTCTATCCGACGATGTTTCTGCTATTTCGTATTTACCTAATCAGGTGAAGGAAGTCAAATGTTTCCTGAAGATTTTTCCCACAAATCTACTGAATGCACAAATGCCAAATTAAAAATGTAAGAGAAAGTTACCAAGAGACTTGAAATAGATTATCATGAAATAATGATCGTATTGGGAGTCTCTCTCTTGTGATGAGTTACAACCGATTACTGGTCTAACAATTAATCATTGGGCAACATATCAATAAAGAAGGCAGTATCAAGAGATCGATGTAAATTATTAATATCAAAATTATATTTCAATAATCCAGAAAAATCTGCTAATGCGAAGACAAACTTTTACATCGAATAAGTTGTGTCAAACAAAATTTCAGCAAAAATCGTTTAGACTCATCATTACAGAGTATTGACGAATTGATGACGAAATTAAAAAAGGGAGATCATCGCTGAAGCAGTATTTAGTACTGAAGCCCATAAAACGAGGTATAAAGATTTGGGTTCGCTCAAATTCAAGAACTAGATATGTTTACAATGCGGGCAAGGAAATGAACGCCACTGAAGGTACGCGAAAGAGTAGTTACCAAATTATCCAGTGCTATCAAGTGCCCGAATGTTGCATTGATACTTGATAGGTTCTTCTCATCTATCCACTTACTTGGCACTATCAAGTTTCCTGCTTTAGAACATTGATGAGGAATCCCAAATTTTCAGGGAAGATGGAAACAGGTCAGTTTTAATTCAATGAAAACGGCAGATGGCAAATCAGTAATTGCTTCTTTGATGAAATTAGTATGATAGAAAGAACCATGAAAGGTGGTAGTAATAAAAAATTCTCGAGTCCGGAAATGTTCAAGTTCTACAATAAAAATATGGAAGGAGTAGATCAAATGGTTAGATTACCATATATTTCTTTGCTACAAGATCCAATAAGTTTTTTTTTACAAAACACTCATGATAGCTGTTAGAAACGCATGATGATGGCAGGCGTATAAAATCTTCATTATTACCATTTCTAGTTTCTGTAGCAGAAGATTTTATTGCTTTGGGAACAAGTGGAGAAAATCTGAAGAGGAAACCAGCAAAATCATTAGGATGGCCGCGTTTAAAGAAAAACAAGCTATTTCCATTGAAGGCTCAACAAGGCGACGTTGCTCTAGAAGCGCACATATACAGAAAGAGAGAAGAACGAAAACTCTGTGGTAAATGTGCAATACACCATTATGCAAAACATGTTTCACTCTGTATCATTTGCAGTAACGTTTTACATGTTGATTACAATAAACAACAGTAAAATGGTGCATTGAAATAAAAAAAATAGGTTTTTTAGACTGATATATTCTAAAACGCATATTTAAACTTTTAATAAAAATAAATAAATATATATTTCAATATTGATTCCTCGCATTCATTTCGCTTCGATGATTACTGATAAAAAACTAAGTGTAAATCAACCGTCCTGTCACCTGGACCGGAAGGAAATGATACACGGAACGAGAAATCGACACAGGAAATTGAAAACCCCGAGGCATGGAAAAATACAGACAGAAGTGCAAATGTATATCATCCTCGGATTGTAACGAAATTCTAACCTTATAGTTATATATAGTCATAATACCTTGTAAAATTTCTTGTCACTTAACAATATATTAGGAAATATTCTGTAAAAAATAAGCGCAAAAAGTAATATATTTAAATAGCAGTTAGCTATTGATAATGAGCACTTAGAGCTCGAAATGTACATCTAGTGAATACAAAATAAATTTTGAAGAAAATGAATTCTAACGTGTTTTATTAATTGAAGTAATATGTTAATGAAGTTCTCTAAAATTATAATCAGAGATCCTTACTTAAAATCCCAGTGCAACTCTCAGGCGAAAATTGGAATTATTTTGCTTATTAACACAAAAAATATATAACGAAGTAGAAGCATCAAGAATCAATAATATCTTATTATTGAAAATGTTCTTTAGTTTATATGTTTGATTAAAATTTAAATTATAACTTAATTTAACTTTAATACTTACAATTTCGGAAACGTAGACTCCTTTTCCAGATTTCTTTGCGACAACACTAAGTCCCATCCCCTTACCCGGTTTCTTGGTGAACTCCGTGTCGATGACTTGGAAGTCTGGTTTCTCCGATCGGTAAACGATTAACTTCATCTGAAATTTGGCAACAAATACATATTATTAAATTAGAGGACGTCAAAGTTTGGACAGTTTAATATTGATTAGTTGCCGTGCGATCTCTTACTTTTGGCAGTGTCTGTCTAAGTGCTTGTGATGCTGCATTGTGGGTGACGTCTTTGAGGGATGTCCCGTTCACATCCAGAATTTGATCACCGGGCTGTAATCGTCCGTCTTTTTCGGCCGCACCGCCGGAGTACACCTCGACAACGATGATTCCTCCCTAAAATTAACATGACTATAGTGAAACGTCAAGAAAATATGTAGTCTCATACAAAATGAGTAAAATAAGCCAGTAATGGCCAAAATATTGCCTAAAATGGCTAAAAATAACTGCTGGTGAGGATATTATCATCCAGTAATATGGGTTTGAGTGGAAGAACACTATGTGAACTCCGCCCGCATGTTCCTGCTCCAAATTGTTAAGTTATATGTACATTTTTATTAATTGTTATTATTTTTGAAGTGAACATGTAAAGTAATATCAATAAATCAATAATAAATCAAATTATGTCATCAATTTACTGATAACTGTAGAATGTTCACATGCACTTATTAACCTAATTATCTTTAATTAATATAAGTAAATAGTTGAAATATAGATTTAAAATCTGTTTTTTTTTATCTAAAACTTTAATTACTAATAGACTTTATATAATTTATACCTGCACACTGGGAAATAATTCATTAATCGAATGGCGAAGTTTGGAAAATGAATTTTTAAAAATCAAGTAATGCGAATTTATTAAATATAGTTATTTGAACAAAATAATTAGATAGAAATGTAGCAAAATGAAATTCATGGCATATCTTAAGTTACAAACACAATTAGATACAAAGCCTGAAGTGAATAACTAACTGTATGAATAAGTTTATATTATTTTCCGGAATAATTTATTCACTCACCACGACAGGCGTATCCTTTCCTCCAACGAAACATAATCCTAAGGTTTTGTTGTCCGAAAGAATTTCTATAGTAGTATCACGACCTGGTGTAATTGGACAGGTGGAGGGATCGGCAGGAGGTTCTGAAAAATAAAAAAAACATTTCAGTTTATTTCATTAACATGAAAGACAATTCCTTAATTCTTTAAATAAAACATAATTCCCTTTGAAAAACAAAGAGTATTATTTAAATTCCTTGTGGTGACTGCAATAAAGTTAAATCGGACAATCGAACGGATGCAGGAATGTATGGCGAGAGCTGTCGAAAAAGAAGCCGAACATTTAAAATCGACAGGGCACAAGATAAACACAACTTTCACAAATTAAACATACTTTTTACTTTGTTTTGTATAACAAATTTTGATTTATTTAGTGACAAAGGGTTTCGATATATTAACATACCATTTTACCAAGAGGATTATCCGCGAGGCAATGGAAATAGAAAGACGTACAGATAATCTCAACAAATGCGACGATGCCCAACGGCTACCTAACACACGGAAATCCGCTTTATGCAACAAGCGTATTTCATTATCCGCACCAACCATTTTAAACTATAGTCACGAGAAGCCACACAAACCGCCAATACTCGAAGAAAGTACGACCGCATTCACTATGATGATAAGACCGCAGCTTACCTACGCTACATTCATTTGGGGTGCTGCAGACCCGCTTTAATAGCCCAACTCCAGGTTGTATTCTGAAGTACATCAAAGAGCTGACTGTAAACTTTTTACAAAATAGATAATCTCCCTTTTAAGGGTTTTAGTATTTTTTACACTGTTCTTCTTTAAGAAGCCTAGAATTCTCAATTGAAGCGATTAGAGAGCTGTCATCTGCATAAAGAATTGAAGATCATTGACACACAGAATAAATAAAACCGGCCGAAGACGTAATAAACGGTAATGGGAGAATAATGTTTATAGATTCGTTTAGAATGAACAATTTAGTAATAGCGAATACAAGCGAACACAAGGAGATACACCAGAGAAGTAGTAAGTAGGAATGAAAAATCTATAATAGATTATGCAAAGAAGAAAGAGGAAAATAATAGATACAAGAGCAAAGAGAAGTTTTGAAATAGGAAGTTATCACTACATAGTAGTAACTACATTTAAAGAAGACTGTCAATACAAAGAAAAAGAATAACAGTTACCAACTACAGCAATAAACTACAACAAGATAAGATCATATAAATTAGGGATCAAGAAACAGCAATACGATATAAGGAGACAGTAGCAGTGGTAAAAGGAAGCGAAAATGTAGAGGAAATGTGGAATAATTTAAAAAGAAATATGCTTGAGGTGTCACAAGAGACTTGTGGGGTTAAGAAGAGTACAAACAAGAAACAACAGACATCTTGGTGGTCAGAGCACATACACGAAAAGATAAAAGGAAAGAAAAAGGCTTATTTAAATGAGAAAAACAATAATAATTACGAAAGATATAAAGAAAAGAGGAAAATAGTAAAAGACGAGGTCAGAATAGTAAAGACCAGGGATTGGGAAAAGTTCGGTGAGACAATAGAGAAGAACGCAAAGGAAAACCAAAAGTTATTCTACAAAATCATGAAAGGATGCAGGAAAGAAAAAGGACAAGAGGCGAAATACATACAAGATAAACACGGAAGAATGCTGAAGAAAAAGGAAGAAATAGTAGAAAGATGGAAAGAATATTTTGAAGACTTTCTAGACACAAATAACGACAATTAGCAAGAGACACAAAACAGCGATAAGAGTAACACAGAAACAGTAACCGAGAGTATTAACGAAAATGAAGTTATGGAAATAATAAGGGAACTGAAAACAGGAAAAGCACCAGGACAGGACCAGATAACAGCAGAAATGATTAAGTATTGGGACCTATAGGTAAAGATAAACTAGTAATATTACTGAACAAAATATACGAGACAAACAACATACCAAAAGATTGGCAAACAGCTCTAATTGTGCCAATATACAAGAAAGGCGACAAGACGAAATGCAACAATTATAGAGGTATAACACTAATAAGCATAGGAATGAAAATATGAGAAAAAACAATCAACAAGAGGATAAGAACAAAAATAGAACACACGCTAGAAAAATGACAATGTGGTTTTAGAAAAGGAAGATCCACACAAGACAACATATTTACAATAAAACAAGTCACAGAAAAAAGAATCAAAAATAATAAAAACACATATCTAGGATTTATAGACCTAGAAAACGCATTTGACATGATACCAAGAAAGAATCTGTGGAGAATACTGGTCAAAAGAGGTATAGAAAACAAGACAATCAAATTAATACAGAACATACAGGGTGACTGACGAAAAACCTTTGGTGCTGTATCTCGCTTATTTTTTATCCGATTTTAATAAATAAAACATCAAATTAAACCATTTTTAAAAGACTTTAATAGGATCTGAACTGTTATTTTTTCTCGCACCCAGTTTTTGACAAAATACGATCAACATTTTTTTTAAATTGCACTGTATATATATTTTTATTGATTCGCAAGGAGATTTTTTTTCTGAATATAAAATTGTAGACAAATTTATCCATACATCAAACTTAAGTCGAGAAATTGAGGATTAAAAAAATAAATAAAAAGTCAAGTATCCATTGTAAACAATATACAGACCCTATTTTAAATGTCAAAAGTGACAGTGACAGCCATTGATACAATACTGCGATTTTTAATTATTTCATAATTAAAATGTTGCAATATTTCAAACACTGTACTAGAATTTTGTGCTTCTACAGAAATCGTTTTTCAGTTTTTGAAATCTTGCAACATTTTTATTATGAAATTATTAAAAATCATTGCAGTATTGTACCAATGACTGACACTGTCACTTTTGACATTTGGAATAGGCTCTGTATATTGTTTACTATGGGTATTTGATTTTTAATTCTTTTTTTTTAATCCTCAATTTCTCGACTTTGGTTTGATGAATGGATAAAATCGTTTACAAATTTAGATTCAGAAAAAAATCTCCTTGCGGATCAGTACAAAATATATATACAATGCAATTTGAAAAAAAAAGTTGATCGTCTTAGGTCAAAAACTAGATGCAAGAAAAAAATATCAGTACAGTTCATATTAAAGTCTTTTAAAAATCATTTAATTGATGTTTTATTTATTCAAATCGGATCAAAAATAAGCGAGATACAGCACCAAAGGTTTTTCGTCAATCACCCTGTATACAACAACAGTAATGCGGTAATATTCAAGGGGCAAATATCAAGAACATTCAAGACAAAAAATGGACTAAGACAAGGAGGAGGACTAAGTCCAACACTATTTTACATATGTTTGGATGAAATAATGAAGAGTATGAAAGCAGAAATCATAAAAACAAATGTAGGGTACAAGAATATACAAAATATCAGAAGGAGAATACGCGGAAGATATAGTAGTGATAACAGAAAATGAAAACAAACCACATTTGGTCAAATTTAAACCAATATATCTCGTTTTTCTTAAATGGAACAGCCTTATATTTTTACATATTCGGACGCAGAATTTAATTGTGCTTTTATCTATACTCTCTATCTTCTTTACTTTTAAAGTTATTAACATGTTTGTAAAAATATGTCAATATTCTGGGCAATAAGAACAATGGGTACGTAATTTATTAAGCGAGCCAAGAAAACAAAAATAACTCCTGTTGATTGAAACAGTTTAACTGTCTTTGTGGCATTTTACATAGATAGAAGATTTTAATTTGTTATTATTTAATAAAAACCTTAAAAAATAAATATTCAGTTCAATCAATCCACTTATTCTAGTAGTTCATACAAACAGTTTAATAAATGTTCAAAATGGCCACCATTTTGTTCTAAACACTTCAAAATTCTACGGATTGTTTCATTATTTGTGGCTTTACTGATTTCGTTGTGGTTTAATTTGCCAAGGATTCGTTCAATTAATTCTTCTTTGGAATTAACTGGTCCGTCATATACATTAGTTTTAATGCGACCCCATAAATAAAAATCAAGGGATGTTAGGTCAGGCGATCTTGGTGGCCATCGTTCTGGCCCATTACGTCCAAACCAGTGATCTTCAAACATACTTGTTAATTCCTCATGTACGGCATACGACGAATGCGCTGAGGCGCCATCCATTTGGTACCAGCAATTTCTAACAGTATTTAATGGTAAATTATCGGTAAATTCGGTTATCGTTCTTCGGAGTATTTGCAAATATCTGCTGCTGGTTAAATTTTCGTCGAAAATTTAAAATCCTACAACATCATCCATCATATATGCAAATACGTTAACACTGAACGCATTTTGGAAGTTTCCTTGTTGTGTAAAGTGTGGATTTTTATCAGCCCAAATTATGACTATTTACAATACCTTCACTTCTGATTTTTGCTTCGTCCGTCCAAATAATATTACGCAAAAAATGGGTTTTCCTGAAGAATCACTAACAGCTTTTCACAATATTGTAAACGATGTACAAGGTCATTTGGATTCATTGCTTGCACTTTAATAAATGAATATGGGTGCATTTTATGCTTCTTTAAAATTCGTTGAATAGATGATCGGGTTATTTCAAGATCGTTGTGCGCAGATCTTATTGAAGCATGTGGATTGATTTGATAATAGGCTAGTAAACTTACTTCGTTTTCTTCTTCATCAATTACAAATTTATCTCTTCTCGCGACCTGCTGAGTTGTATCAGTTTGTTTCGATTCGTCTAAATTTCCATCTATTCATTGGCGTTAAATGGGGGGGATACCTTTCATTAAATTATCTGCAGGTCCACAACTCTTAGACTTTCGCCGTGAATGTAAAATAAATTCAAAATATCCTTATTGGAGTAATTAACTCTGGGATTCATTTTAGCTGTACGTCACTATTGAATAAAGTAATAACAATACGTTGATATTTCGATTTAAAACAACTTGTTCTTTTTTTTCTAGGTTCGCTTGATAAAATGCATAGCCAACGTTTTTTTAATTGCACAGAATATTGACATATCTTTACAAGCATGTTAATAACTTTAAAAGTAAAGAAGATAGGTATAGGGAACGTAGTATAGATAAAAGCACAATTAAATTCTGCGTCCGAATATGTAAAAATATACAGGGTGTTCCATTTAAGAAAACCGAGATATATTAGTTTAAATGTGACCAAATGTGGTTTGAAATTTTGAACATACTGTATATTATTTTTTCAAAAATAACTCATCATTGGATACCATCAGGTATTGACTATGTGTAGCCAAAATTACAATCCTTCAATTTTATTTTAGTCGGAGATATATATTTTTAAAGTGAACTCTGAAAAAGCACAAAATTTTTAAAAATATCAATTATCTCGAATACGCTTAAATTTGGACGTTATGTTACTTAATAATTTTTTCACAGAATTTTATGTAGAATCTAAATAAGTAATAAAAATTATAGTATTCTACTTGAAATATGGAAGTTGGTGTTGACTTCCGGTATAACCGGAAGTCGTATAATCTTGAAAATATTTTAATTAAATAGAGTACACTAGATTACATAAGTCATGAAAATTTTGATGTGCGGTTTTGGTGGGTCACCCTGTATATTAGAGAGCAACATTGATAAATAAAGATTATTATTATTATATTTTAGACAGAGTAATAAATTAATTAGAAATACGAGGGTTAGGTTTAAAAGTTAGAGGGTAATTACAATATTTCGTCATTGTAAAACAGTTAATGACGTCCCCATTATGGTGGGGTGTAACTAAAGTTACAATTGTACGAGCTTACAAGAGTTTCGAGAACAATACATAATCTCACAACTGCTGCTAATGTCAGCACCCATATCCTATTATCCTATTTGTGTGAATACTTATTAAGCATTTTTGGTGAAACGTAATTGAGTAATTACCGTCCCACAGAGTAGTACCATCCACGTCTGCCGGAAACGAAGCCATAAAAATCATTTCACAGCGCCTTCGGTAGTAAAATCAAGTCGATTCGTTCGCCATCGAGTTAAAAATAAAACGCGGAACCACAAATTTCGCGAACTTTTAACAAGCCGACACACAACCGCACACATTTGCCGATTTGCACGAACTGAAGAAAATTGTTTATCACTCCGTGACAAAAACGCTACTCAAAAATCCGTGTGCGATTTGTGTATGTATGGGTGTGGGCCGTCCTTATTATAAATAAATATTTTGAGCGATTCCGCGTAAAATAATTGATCAGTTCTAATAATATTTTAAAATATGCTTCGGATTTAATGTATGCTAATATATTACAATTATTTAAATTTAAGAGGTGCGCGGTGTGTCGAATTATACCGCGGGTGATTAATAGTCATCTATAATGTTTTCGTTCTTGTTTGCTAACAAATTAAGGTCAAGATAACAACAGATATGTTTACGGCTTTGCTTAAAGTTTTTAGTTATTTTCAATCTAGAAAAGAAATATTTACGGTGGAAAATTTTCGTTGTATTATCAGAAGCAATGAATATTCGAAATATGTTAATAGAGGTGAAATGTATTCGTCGAAACACTATAAAAGTTATTGATAACTTGTATGGGTTGCTTATTTACCTTAAAAACTAAAAAAATATAGGAAAATTAGTACTATTACCACCACTTGGATAATTAATGTTAAAGCTGACAAAAAGTGGTTTAAAATGGTTAATACAAATATTGCAAAGTAGTTAAAAATTTCCAAAGACATTTAAATATATCAAAATTTAGTTTAATGGCTAAACGGTTTGAAGATATTTGATATTTACAAAATTGTACAAAATGGCCCCTCTGACAAAGTGATACCTTATATTAATGTGTTTGGTTCTTTTGTGGACACACTCTGGTTATCATTAAAGATCATTATACATTCATACAGATAAATAGCATCCCAAAAGGTCTCTGATGTCGCTGTATATTCAGCCTCAGTACTGGAGAAAGCTATTGATAGTTGCTTCTTACATTCTCACGATAGTAAGAAATTTAAAAGTTTAAAACAGAAACCTGTACAAGATTTTCGATCATTAGGACGATAAATAAAATTCACTTTGTTGTTATCACACACGGATAACAACAAAGTGAATTTTATTTATCGTCCTAATTTTCAAAATGTATCACAAAGTAATGGCTTCAAGCATCAACTATAGAATTTCGATCATTTATATCTGCAGCCCAATCTGCATCTACGAAACCTTCAAATTTTAGGTTTTCTATCTGTGTAAACGTTAGACCATAGTTCTTGGTACATTTTAAATAGCGTAAAATTCTTTTCGCACATCTCCAATGTGACTCAAATAACTAACACAAAAAGAAATGTCTGGTCTCGTAAGCACATCTAAGTAATCCACCAATCCACCTATTAATTGTTGTTATGGAAATTCAATATCGTTTTGTACCTCAATTTTGATCAATTTCAAGTAAAATGGCATCCTTTAATAAACATTATTATTATTTTCCATAGGCTTGCTTAGGGGTTTACATTCTGTCATATTAAAACGTGATAACAGTTCATCTATGTATTGTTCTTGATCTAAAGTTATTAACATAAAACTCTGATCAATTTGAATTCTCATTCCCAAACATCGTTTCATTTGACCTAGGTCTTTTATTTTGAATTTCAAACCCAGTTCCCTTCTTAAAAAAACGTGTTTTCTTATCAGAATTCGAGAAAACGAAAAAATCGTCCACATAAAATGTAAAATTATCTTTATATTTCAAACATTTTGATGTTTCGTAATCTAATTCAGTTAAAACATTCTTTACTTTTCCATTCCAAACCCTTGAAGTCTGCTTTAAATCGTAAATGGCTTTGTTTAACTTCTGGACCGGATTTTTGTTAATTGGACCTTTAAGACCTTGTGGCTACGCCACGAAAACTGTCTCAGTTAAATAACAATTAAGAAAAGCTTTTGTTACATCAAGGTGGGTTGTTTTCAAATCTAGATTCACTGCAAGTGCTAATAGAAACCTGAACGTTGAGTGTCTTACTACCGGTGAAAAAGTTTCTTCGTAATTCACTCCTGGCTTTTGTGTATAACCTTTGGCCACTAACCGAGCTTTGTATCGCATATTTTTTAACAATCAAACTTTTTCTTGAATACCCATTTATACTTTATAGGTGTAACACTTTTTGGTCTTTCCACCACTTTCCAGACGTCATATTCTTTAAAGGATGCCAGTTCGGTGTCAATTGATTCTTTCCATTTGTCATTGTCCGGTCTTGATAATGCATCAGAACATTTTCCATGCTGATATCTGTTTGGCATGCATACGTTACCTTATAAGCTAATGATAATGAGTACATAGTACTCGAAATGTACATCTAGCAAAATAAAATCAAATTGTGAAGAAAGTGTAGTGTTTTTATTTTCCAAGTGTATACTACGTAGTCATCAAAATTTGTTTGTTTTCTTTGTCTGCTGGATTTTCTTCTTGCTTCCGTTTAGTCAGTAATTCCATTTAATCCTCCCTCCGGAGCTGAACTATCCATGTCATCCAAGTCCTCTTGTGAATCATATTCACTGGAGCTGCCTGAAAACACTAAATGTTTCTCCTTCATTCGTGTTCCCCACTGTCATTTTCCAAGATTAAATTACAAGGCTCTGCTCTTTCTGATGTCCTCTCATTTGCTATGATATCACGGCCTGTGACAATTGATTTTGTTATTGGATCAAGTAACCTGAAACCCTTTATATTATATTTTCACAAAAACCGAATATCATTCTCATTGATTTTTCTCGGTTCCAAAAATTTTAAGATTACTTACATCATTAAATTGTTCTTGCCATCATAATGTATAAGGTGTTTTCTTTAGACCTGACACAATCGACCCATTCCTGAGGTATGCAGCTGTAGCCCAGAAGGTATTATCGAGTCTTGCATCAAAAGCACGCAACGAGCTTTTTCTACTAGGGTCCGATTCATTCTTTCACACATACCGTTCTGTTGGGGTGTATAGGTGTTCGTCTTTTGAATAATTCCATTATCAATTAAAAACTTTTCAAATGATGCAAAATTCGCCTCCATTATCAGTTCTGAGAGCTTTGATTTTAACATTTGTTAGGTTTTCAGTCATTATTTTAAATTCCTTAAAATAACTAAGTGTTTGATTCTTATGTTTGAGAAAATAAACAAGTGACATTCTTATAGAAATTTGTTGTTGAGTTACGTGAAGATATAATTAAAACTTGATTAAAACGTACATCTAGCGAAATAAAAATTAATTGTGAAGAAAGTGTTAGTGTTTTAATCAAGTTTTAAGTGACATTCTACTAAAATCATCCGCCAATACTAAATAATATCCTGAACCACCTAGCGAGTTATTCTCTATTGGCCCGCACAGATCAGCATGGATGACTTCTAATAACTGTGTGGCATGTGACCCTTGATGATTAAAAGTCATTATTGTCCTTCCAAAGAAACTCTACAATTTTGATTATTAATAAAGTTACCGTGATAATCAATGCCACTAACCACATTTTTTGTAAGTAAAAGGTCTTTGTAATTTGTGTGACTAAATCGCCTATGCCATGTTTTGAGTCCATATCCAATCTATTTGACGACTCGGGTTTTACAAGGAAAATTGGATTACTGCGAGTTATTATTTCAATAAGACTGGAGAATTGTAATTCAATGGAGTCGTACGCAAATCAAATGGTTGACACAGCGCAGAAATTGAAAGGAACATGATTACAAATAGATGATGAGTGGGTAGGATCTCTATTATTAGCCGGATTGCCTGAAAGATATTCGCCGATCGAATATTCAGGAATTGCAATAATGGCTGACAGTATAAAAACAAAGTTGCTGGACATGGAGCCGGAAGTCGGTAAGACAGGCAGTGCATTCGCCAGCGCCACAAGTATGGTCGTAACACGGCAGATGGCAGTAACCGTGAATCAGCTGTAAATGTCAAAGATGTAAAATGTTTCCGATATAAACAGATGGGTCACTTATTGTAGAGAAAGCGAGATGCTTATTATTTGATGCAGACCTAAAAATCAAATTTTGGGCTGAGGCTGTACAAACAGTGGTTTACTTATGAAACAGATCAATAGTATCAGGTTTAGAAGGAATGAAGTTTGGCATGGTCACAAACCAGATGTAAGTGATTTCAGAATCTTCAGAAGCTCTGTAATGGTTCATATTCCAAAAGAAAGACGAACCAAATGGGAAAAGAAGTCCGTACAAATGATATTAGTAGGATACAGTGAAACAACAAAAGGGTACAGATTGTATGATGCCAATAGAAACATTGTAACCACAAGTAGAAATGTAGTAGTAATGGATAACATTACAGAAAACCAAGTGCAGGTGAAGGACAGCAAGGAAGCCGAAATAGTGGAGAAAGTGGAGGATACAAGTTCTGAAGAAGATGCAGAAATAGCAGAATCAGTGGGGGATACAAGTTCTGAAGAAGAAACAGTAGCAGAATCAGTGAGATATACATGTTATGAAGCTGAAGAAGAATCAAGTAGCAGTATGAATAACAGTGATTCTTTAGAGGAACAAGAACCAATTAAAAAATACAAGCGACATCCGAAACCCAAGCTGTTTAAGATTTTGTGACATATATGTGCAGCGATGGAGATTTCATACTCTCAGATCCATTAATAGTCGAAAAAGCCTGTTACAGGCCAGATACGGCTCAGTGGAAGAGAGCGATGCAAGAAGAAATTTAAAGTTTCAAGGAAAATGATGCATTACCGCAAGGAGGAAAAACAGTGAGTTGCAAGTGGGTTTTTAAAACCAAGTGCGATTTAGACCGAGACTCGTAGCGAAAGGCTTCACTCAAAAACAGAGGATTGACTATGATGAAACTTTCGCACCTGTTGTGAGGCATTCAACTTTGAGAATGTTAGTGGCTTTAGCAGTCAAATTGGATTTCACCATAACACATCTTGACGTAACTATAGCTTTTTTGAATGGTGACCTAGATGAAATAGGATATACGGAGCAGCCAGAAGGCTTCGCAATAGGTGAAAATAAGGTATGCATGTTAAAACAGGCTATATATGGTTTGAAACAAGCTTCTCGGTCTTGGAATAAGAATGTTGAAAGTGTACTTAATAAGATAGGTTACGAAAGATCAAAGTTGGAACTTATCTATATCCGAAAATTTACGGTTAAGCCGGAATTTGGCGTCAAAGTTTCAAATTTTTTTATTTCTTTTGTTTATAACAATTGAACGCTTTATTTGATTTGAATGAAATTTATTATTAATAAGTATCATAATATCATACATACAGTTCCTAAAACAAGATTTAGGCTCCAAGTTCAAACGAAAAAATTTGGGAGAAGCAAAACAATGTTTAGGGATGAGAATAGAAAGGAATTGAACTCTAAATCAAGAAAACTATGTGAATCAATTGCTGAAAATGTTTAAAATCGTTGATTGTAAACCAGTTAAGACTCTTATGGAATCGAAATTGCAATTGAAACCCAGCAATACAAAATGTAATGAAGATTTTCCTTACCAACAACTAATAGGTAGTTTAATGTATTTAAGTGTGCTTACACGACCATATATTTCATATAGCGTGGGCCAATTTAATGCTTATTATGATAAATCGCATTGGAAATGCGCAAAAAGAATTTTAAGATATTTGAAGGGTACTAGAAGTCATTTTTTAAGATATGAACGGACAGGAGCAGAAGTCCAAGGCTTTACAGATGCGGATTGGGCAAATGACAAACAAGATAGAAGATCATACACCGGTTAATCTTTTCTTAGACTTAAAGATCCCTTAAATTTCTAAATATTAAATCATCTTAGAAGAAAATGAAAGGGATTAAAACTCTAGTGATTACATTGTTATAAACTTGAATGTTACAATAAACCATACTTTTTATATAAGTTATTAATATTTAATTGTTTTTTTTTTGTATGTGTTGTTTATATAAAAATTGTATTCATTTATCTGTATAACGAATTTAAATAAATATATAAGCAAAAATTGCAAACATCCTTGTATCAACGAAAGTTTATTTATAACATTATAATGAATTCTATTTATAGGCGTTTGTATTTCCCCTTGCTAATACATTTATAAATTCTTGAAATTATTCCTCCCATATAAATAAACAATGAAAATATTATGAATTACAATTTAGAGCAATTAAGATATTACTAATAATAATAATTACTAACAAAAAGTTTCATGAAAGATTACATTTTAATGTTGATTATTATTTATTTTAATAGTGTAAATTGTTATTGATTATACCTGAAAATTTATTATATAAACACTAAACTAATGCAATAATAAAAATACTTGTAATCACTTTCTCCACAGTGTTTTTATTATTACTCTTCATCTTCACGTAACTCAACAATCAACATTACTAAACTAATTCCACTACAAATGATAAAAATAGGTATTTTAGTTTAGTGTTTATAAATTATTATTGTAATATTGAAAAAAAATAAATACATACTAGTTTAGATCAACTCGATGTCAATTAGCGTGGATTGAAATGTAATGGGGCTGAGGGTTTAGACATGATTTACTACAAATAATGGACGATCTGTTGTGGACATCTCGTATTATATGCACTGATAATGGATTTGATAATAAAATAATTAACATGCTTATTGAATTAATAATAATAATAATAATTCCCACCACTGTTGCCTAGTATCATTATTAGTTGGGTTTCTATTTTCAGGAAAATCATTACTACTATGTCTGAAGGACTTTGGTTAATTGTACTTACTATTTATTTACAAATACAAACAACGTGTATTATTATTATTCATTAGTATCATTATTTACATATAAGGACTTGTGATTCATTATGTCTTTACAGTTTGTTTTTTTCGTTAATTATTTAATGATACATACCTGGTGTTGGTGTAGTAGGCCGGGAACTGGCGGGGGCGGCTTTAAGAGATTTATTGGCAGCATTTTTGTCATCCGGAACTGGTGTGGTCGCCTTCTTCCCCGGATTAGACACCACCAGTGTTACCAGTCCTTCGGTACGTTTCAACAGGTTGGCAGCCTGAAAGACACGGCTACCTTTAGACTAGAGCGCATACAGAAGCACTCCTCACCATCTAAAAGGTCTAATCCAATCGTCGGCTCAACACAATGACAGATGTAAAATCGTATGGAAACTCGATACAAGAAGATGATGGATGAATGACAGAGTTGCAGTCGCCAAAGTGCCGTTTTATTATACGATAATTTACCTGCATAATTGCATATGTTAACTGAAGTAGTGTACAATGGCTTTTTCTGTGTAGGGGGCCATTATCTACGCGTATTATCATGAAATAGCAATTGGTGCGAGTACGCGTTCTGAATAAACAAACGAGCTTCATATCTATACAGAAATATTCTAATCATTTCAGTTTTTTTAAACCTTTTTTTTTCATAAATATTTAACATGAAAATTTTAGATATTTATTTGTATATTGAAATAAATAATTTGGTATATCTAAAAAACACTTAATTATGACATTTGATATGTCATTATTGCTTGATTGTTTTAATTATTGTTTAATTGTAAAACTAAAGACGATTTGTAATTAAAGTTAAAGTATATATGTAGAATTGGACTGGATGGATTAACCTGCTATCAGTAAAACATGCACAAGGATTTTAATTTATAATTTAAATAGTTATAATCACTGTAAGAACTCTAACCCACCCTCCTATCAGTAAAACATGCACAAAGGTTTTAATTGGTAATTTAAATCCATAAAATCTTTAAGAGAAATTAGATCAATCAGATACATTTATTACTATACATTAAAAATGTAAAAAAAAACCTGTTGTATATTATATTGATTGGAGGGTGAGATAGAGGCCACCCACCCACCCTACATATGCACCTTAACATCAGTTATTGATAGTCGTTACGTTTTTAAAGAAATTAATGACAAAATTGTTAGCTTGAGCGAAAATATTGAAAAAGTAGAATTTACCTGTAATTAAAAAATTATTAATTGGATTTTCTTGAATTTAAGAAATATTTTTAAACCACACAATTAATTTGTTAATAATTTTTGTAACTAGACAAGGGATTTAATTTTTAATTTAATAAAAAACTAACATCGATCAGTGCTGAAGTTATTGTATATATGTAGGGTGGGTGGGTGGCCTCTGACCCACCTTTCAATCAATCAAACATACGCGAGGGTTTTAATTATTAATTTTATTTCATTAAATCGTTGTAAATATAATTAACCAGAAAAATTGCTTATTATACATAAAAAATAATAAAAGAAACGCTGTAGAATGTTCTATTGATTGGAGGATGGGATAGAGGCCACCCACCCACCCTACATATGTACTTTAACGTCAGTTACTGATCGTCGTTACGTACGCAAAGAAATTAAAGACAAAATTATTAATGTGAGCGTAAACATAAACAAGCAGAATTTTGATAACTTGAAAAAATATATATCTGATAGGTTTTCTCAATTTAAAGAAGGGCTACCAACTACCCACCGAAAATATTTTTTTGTGGCATAGACTAGGATGTTTGTTAATTTTAAAACTGCACACATTATTTAATTTATTGTATAATTGCAATACTAACGACGATTGGTAATTAAAGCTAAAATATATATGTAGGGTGGGCGGGTGGCCTCTAACCCACCCTTCTATTAGTAAAACACGCACAAAGGTTTAAATTTATAATTTAAAATCCTTATGAGAAATAAGATCAATCAGATAAATCTATTAGTATACATTAAAAATATAAAGCAAACCCTGTTGTATATTCTATTGATTGGAGGGTGTGATAGAGGCCACCCACCCACCCTACATATGCACTTTAACATCAGTTATGGACAGTCGTTACGTTTTCAAAGAAATTAATGACAAAATTGTTAGCTTGAGCAAAAATATTGAAAAAGTAGCAATTACCGGTAATTAAAAAAATATTAATTGGATTTCCTTGAATTTAAGAAATAGCTTTAAACCACC
Source organism: Ontholestes murinus (assembly GCA_963969525.1). Lineage (NCBI taxonomy): Eukaryota > Metazoa > Arthropoda > Insecta > Coleoptera > Staphylinidae > Ontholestes > Ontholestes murinus. Next base: position 60,589,363 of record OZ018396.1, read on the forward strand.
CACTTATCTTTTTGTTTTTTTCTAAGCTAAACTAGAATATTGTTAATAATTTTTGTAACTACACAAGGGATTTAATTTTTAATTTAATTAAAAAGTAACAACGATCAGTGCTAAAGTTATTGTATATATGTAGGGTGGGTGGGTGGCCTCTGACCCACCTTTCAATCAGTAAAACATACGCGAGTGTTTTAATTATTAATTGTATTTCATTAAATCGTTGTAAATATAATTAAACAGAAAAATTGCTTATTATACATAAAAAAAAAGATAAAAGAAACCCTCTAGAATGTTCTATTGATTGGAGGGTGGGATAGAGGCCACCCACCCACCCTACATATGCACTTTAACATCAGTTACTGACAGTCGCTACGTTTTCAAAGAAATTAATGACAAAATTGTTCACTTGAGCGAAAATATTATAAAAGTAGAATTTACCGGTAATTAAAAAAATATTAATTAGATTTCTTTGAATTTAAGAAATAGCTTGAAACCACCCATTTAATCTTTTTAATTTTTTCTAACCTAAACTAGAATATTGTTAATAATTTTTGTAACTACACAAGGGATTTAATTTTTAATTTAATTAAAAAATAACAACGATCAGTGCTGAAGTTATTGAATATATGTAGGGTGGGTGGGTGGCCTCTGACCCACCTTTCAATCAGTAAAACATACGCGAGGGTTTTAATTATTAATTTTAATTCATTAAATCGTTGTAAATATAATTAACCAGAAAAATTGCTTATTATACATAAAAAAATATAAAAGAAACGCTGTAGAATGTTCTATTGATTGGAGGGTGGGATAGAGGCCACCCACCCGCCCTACATATGTACTTTAACTTCAGTTACGGATCGTCGTTACGTACGCAAAGAAATTAAGGACAAAACTGTTAATGTGTGCGTAAAAATAAACAAACAGAATTTTGATAACTTAAAAAAATATATATCTTATAGGTTTTCTCAATTTAAGGAATGGCTATCAACTACCCATCGAAAATATTTTTTTTGTGGCATAAACTAGGACGTTTATTAATTTTAAAACTGCACACATGATTTAATTTATTGTTTAATTGCAATACTACAGAAGATTGGTAATTAAAGTTAAATAATATATGTAGGGTGGGCGGGTGGCCTTTAACCCACCCTCCTATCAGTAAAACACGCACAAGGGTTTTAATTTATAATTTAAAATCCTTATGAGAAATAAGATCAATCAGATAAATTTATTACTATACACTAAAAACGTAAAACAAACCCTGTTGTGTATTTTATTGATTGAAGGGGTAGATAGAGGCCACCCACCCACCCTACATGTACACCTTAACATCAGTTACTGACAGTCGTTACGTTTTCAAAGAAATTAATGACAAAATTGTTAGTTTGAGAAAAATATTGAAAAAGTAGAAATTACCGGTAATTAAAAAATTATTAATTGGATTTCCTTGAATTTAAGAAATAGCTTTAAACCACCCACTTATCTTTTTTGTTTTTTTCTAACCTAAACTAGAATATTGTTAATAATTTTTGTAACTACACAAGTGATTTAATTTTTAATTTAATTAAAAAGTAACAACGATCAGTGCTGAAGTTATTGTATATATGTAGGGTGGGTGGGTGGCCTCTGACCCACCCTTCAATCAGTAAAACATACGCGAGGGTTTTAATTATTAATATTATTTCATTAAATCGTTATAAATATAATTAACCATAAAAATAGCTTATTATACATAAAAAATATAAAAGAAACGCTGTATAATGTTCTATTGATTGGAGGGTGGGATAGAGGCCACCCACCCACCCTACATATGTACTTTAACTTCAGTTACTGATCGTCGTTGCGTACGCAAAGAAATTAAAGACAAAAGTGTTAATGTGCGCGTAAAAATAAACAAGAAGAATTTTGATAACTTAAAAAAATATATATATCTTATAGGTTTTCTCAATTTAAGGAAGGGCTACCAACTACCCACCGAAAATATTTTTTTTGTGGCATAAACTAGGACGTTTATTAATTTTAAAACTGCACACATGATTTAATTTATTGTTTAATTGCAATACTAAAGAAGATTGGTAATTAAAGTTAAATAATATATGTAGGGTGGGCGGGTGGCCTCTAACCCACCCTCCTATCAGTAAAACACGCACAAGGGTTTTAATTTATAATTTAAAATCCTTTTGAGAAATAAGATCAATCAGATAAATTTATTAGTATACATTAAAAATATAAAGCAAACCCTGTTGTATATTCTATTGATTGGAGGGTGTGATAGAGGCCACCCACCCACCCTACATATGCACCTTAACATCAGTTACTGACAGTCGTTACGTTTTCAAAGAAATTAATGACAAAATTGTTAGCTTGAGCAAAAATATTGAAAAAGTAGAATTTACCGGTAATTAAAAAATTATTAATTGGATTTTCTTGAATTTATGAAATAACTTTAAACCACCTACTTAATCTTTTCGTTTTTTATAACCTAAACTAGAATATTGTTAATAATTTTTGTAACTACACAAGTGATTTAATTTTTAATTTAATTAAAAAATAGCAACGATCAGTGCTGAAGTTATTGAATATATGTAGGGTGGGTGGGTGGCCTCTGACCCACCTTTCAATCAGTAAAACATACGCGAGGGTTTTAATTATTAATTTTAATTCATTAAATCGTTGTAAATATAATTAACCAGAAAAATTGCTTATTATACATAAAAAAATATAAAAGAAACGCTGTAGAATGTTCTATTGATTGGAGGGTGGGATAGAGGCCACCCACCCGCCCTACATATGTACTTTAACTTCAGTTACTGATCGTCGTTGCTTACGCAAAGAAATTAAAGACGAAACTGTTAATGTGAAGCGTAAACATAAACAAGCAGAATTTTGATAACTTGAAAAAATATATATCTGATAGGTTTTCTCAATTTAAGAAAAGGATTCGAACTACCCACCGAAATAATTTTTTTGTGGCATAAACTAGGACGTTTATTAATTTTGAAACTGCACGCATGATTTAATTGATTGTTTAATTGTAAAACTATCGACGATTAGTAGTTAAAGTTAAAGTGTATATGTAGGGTGGGTGGGTGGCCTCTAACCCACCCCTTTAACAGTAAAACACGAACAAGGGTTTTAATTTATAATTTAAATCCTTAAAATCCTTATGAGAAATAAGATCAATCAGATAAATATGTTACTATATACTAAAAATGTAAAATAAACCTTGTATACTATATTTAAATCTTATCTTTCCAACGCCATCTAGTGGAACCCGATCGCACTTATATATCGTGAGATACAGATAATTAAAGCCATCTATTGGAAAAAATAATAGATTTTTCTTACTACACCTTTTATAATTAATATTTCGTTAATAAATATTATTATTCTAATTATTAAACGATTTGTTAGTTAATTTTAAAAGTAATATACTATTTTATAAACATTTTCTACATACATAAATTAATATTTCTGTATATATAAAACCACATGCATAACATACAGTTTGGTTGCTTTTGTTAACTAATAGAAGAATCTGCAGTTTTATATCAAGCAATATTTATCTCTTCAATAAGAAAATGGTGGTATACAGAGCTTTCCATATGCGATGCAAAGGATATTACAAAAAAAAAATATGATAAAAGGGCACTTTTCAAAAAATAACTTTGTTCCATCAAACGTGAATACTTACCGTGTCGTAGTTAGAGCCAAGAAGTGAATCTTTGTTAACGGCCAGTATCATCTCACCGATCTCTAGTCCAGCCTTGTAAATAAAAGAAAACACACGAAACATTAACATACCACTCGCAAGCATTAAGCCAGAAAAAATAAAACGGAAGTTATTCGCAATACCTTTTCGGCAGAGCTCCCTTCCTGTATGTCTGATATGAATATCCCTTGACCGACTTCCGCATGCTTCCCTTCAATTATCATAATCCCTAAACTCTGGCTTCCCTGCAGATACAACACATAAACACAGTCAACAAACATAGCACATTTAGTAGGGGACAACTAAAAAAAAACACACTGAGACATTCATTAATAAATATCGTCGTCTCTAAAGATTACGTTTGGTGTAGGAAAATAAAGTAAACAATCATTTTTAATAAGTTTAATTGAAAAAAAGAATTTTCGCGATCAAAAATTTTGGTTAGCTTAATTTTTGGTTTTTATGAAATTTATTTTATAATGAAATAATTTGAGAACAAATATTATATAAAATTTATTGATAAACACCTGTAATTATACTTTTTAAATATTAATAGAAACAAATCCATGTCAAAACTATAAATTCCCGTTGATGTGATAATTTTTGGCAAACCGAATAAATTTCCAAGTCACTACAAAACATTCTTTCCTACACCACTGGTTATTTTCTAAAAATAAATATCCGGCAGAAAACAAGAGGACGGTCCTTGAATTAAAACGCGTGATTCATTCAATTTTTTTTTTCCTAAGGTCGGAATAAACTCTACCGCCGGATTATTTTTCTAATCACCCGACGATTAGATAAGATAAGAGCAATGGACGGACTCCGATCGATCCGGTAAAACAACGCGTAAATAATTCGAAAGCGTTCCGCTACCGAAAATAGATTTGGGCCAGTGTCGTAAATTTCGGAGTTTCTGGACCTGAAGAGGAACACACTTGAGGTCGTTATCGTTAGTTTAGAACTAAATTTAGAGCTTGCATTCCACTGGGCCGCCCTCTTATTTTCTAAACGTGTTATGTATGCAACACTGAAAAACAACTTTATTATTATTAATATTTATTATCATTCGTTGAGTGATTGGTAAGGGAAAAAAAAAATTAAACAAATATTATGGTTATGAGCAACTGCGCAAAAATTGTAAAATGTTTTTGAATAAATAAAATATCATCCTAACTGTTATAGAAATCCATTAATTTAATTGTTACAATTTCAATTGTTTTAAGTAATTTTTCAAATGTTTTGATGTAAAATAATGTACAACTGTTGTTTTTATTCTTGTTTTAAACTGTTTTGAGATCCATGTTAATTTATTTTTGTGTGAAATTTCAACTATTGTGAAGCAAATTTTAAATAGTACTACTTCTAATTAGTTAACTTCTTCAGAACACTTTAAAATATATTAAAACTTATAACCTTAAAATTTACAACCTAACCTAACTCATGACCTACTTCAATAGATTAACAAATTAACCTTTACTATTTTTCAGAACGGATAAATTAGAAATGTACCTAGCGCACTCTTGACCTACCTCAATAGATTGTGCGTTGAGGCAGGTCATAAGTACGATAGGTCAAGATGCGGTTTATTGTGGTAGGTCAAGAGTACGCTAGCTAAAGCAATGATTTCATTTAATACTTGTAAAATGAGGTCGGCTTAAAACCAGTGATGATAAGTTTAATAAAACAGTTGTAAATGGTATGACGTTCAGTTAAAATGGAAAAAAATAGTTAGATATATTATGTATAAAAAGAACTAATTGAAATTAAACATTCCATTAAAAAAATAATTAAATAGGGTACTTCAGATCGAATTTTAAAGAAAACAATAAATAAAACTTCGTGTATATATTTTACTGATTGGAGGTTGTGATAGTGGCCACCCACCCACCCTACATATAAATATTTACTTTCATCACAGTTACTGTTTTAATTTCCAAAAAACAACACCAGGATTACAGTTGATGTTGTCAAGAAAATAAATCGTAGTGTTTTAGTTTAAGTTTATAAGTATATGTAGGGTGGGTGGGTGGCCACTATACCACCCTCCAATCAGTAAAACCTACTTCAGAGAACTATAAAAATAATTTTAAATCATAAACAAGTCCTGTTTTGTTTTTTTAAAAACAAAACAAAGTTTACAAGAGATGTTGTCTAAAAAATAAATCACAGTATTGTAGTTTAAGGTTAAAAGTATATATAGGGTGGGTGGGCAAGATTGAAATCTGGCATGAATTTAAAATAATTTGTGATAGAAACAAAATGAATTTTATTCAAAAATTATAATACAAGTAATGGCTTTAAGCATCAATTGAATTTAACGTTCTCCTTCCTCCTTGTCATTGGACACCATACTTCAGTACATTGTACTCTGGCTAGGAATCAAAGCTATTGCAATTCTAGCCATTTAGCTTCGTATAGTTTAGGTCCTATCAAGAAATTCAAATCAGCAATTTTGTCATCTTCTCTGTGCAACCTAACTTACAATTAGATTGCACGATTGTTAACACTCAGAAGAGTGTTAACAATGCGAAGATGTTCAGAAGAACATCTTCGCAGGGATCGCGTGTAACTCTTCTAGTACCATAATTCCCCATTTTTATTCTTGTAAACATTTCATGATCTGTTCTGCTTCCCAAGATCTTTTTTGAGTGCGATTAATCATGGAGTAAGTAATTAATATTTCATATCCCATTAGTCTATCTTTGGCTTCTGAGGTACACCTACAAATCATACTCTACTACTCTACTCTACAATAGACCTCATCTTAAACTGTTGCTTCCATTGTTTATTTATTTACTTAGATCTTTGGTCTTCTATTTTAACAAATACATATCTAGAGAAATTTATTACAAAGAACATGATTAAAATTTTGAACGAAAGAAACACGGGCGGAGTTCACAATTACAAATCAGAGCCTTTTCGGACTATGATGTTGGTGTATCGGCAGAATTACAAAAAACGAGAGCTCTCTTCCACACTTTACAACAAGCCATAGACTAGAGATTTTCCTGCACCACATGGCAACACGGATCTAGCTCTTCCATTTCCAAACAACTTATTCAAACTTTTTTCTTGGTAAGATCTGAAGCTTTGAAATCATAATTTATAACTGGGTTAACAGTATCATTCCTAAAATCATACTCAGCCAATTTAATACACCTTTTCTGTATATTCATATTTTTTCCTGATTCACCTCAAAACTAACAGTTTTTCATCATTGATATCATTATCATGAAGAGGATGAAGAAGTTTCTCGTAGATCTTGAAGGCGGAGTTCGCAGTTTCTGGTATTCTTCCACTCGATTACAAGTCTTAGCTGCTAAAATTATTATGTTTAATATTAGAATATTTCGTAGAATGTTGGATAAATAAATACCTAATGATGCTTATAAGACGATTGTAGCCATTGAGGTGATATTTTTGGACATTTCTGGCACATTTAGGTCTAACTTATGAAGACCTCTATAATTTTATCGGCATGTGTCAGCGTGATATTTATCAAATAAAAGATATTTATCATGTATTGTAATCAAATATATAAACTGCAAATAAAACTTTTCTTACTCAGTTAGAGGAATAAACTAACCAAAAAATATTCTACGCCAAAATTGTTTATCTATAATCTATTATGTCTATCATCACCTATTAAACAAATAATACGAAAATAAGAAAAAACAAATAGAAAAACAGCTAAAAAATCCATGAACCCGGAAACATCTGTGCCAAGAAGAAGAACTAATAGTGTGACCAATAAAATACTATATAAAGAGAAAAGGAAAAGAAGAAATCCCCGAAGAGTTCGATAAGTGGGAGAAAAATATAATTAAAATAAAGAAAATTACAAAAGAAGAAAACAGACAAAAACGATAAAACGGAGAAAAAGGAGATGAAGGAGATAAAAAGAAAGAAATCATAAAGAAGTTAGACGAGGTAAAGTACGATATTAAAAAGGAAATTAACATAAAATACCAAGAAATAAAAATAAAACATTAGGAACTGAATAAATACGTCTGCTACAAGAAGAATTCATAAAGAAAGAATGGGAACAGAAATCAGAGAAATGTAAAAAGGTAAAAGATAACCTCGAAGGCAAAGAAAAAAAGAAGAAATAACATAATAATAACCGGTTTAGAGACCAAAGAAACCCAAAGTAAAGAAGAAATTGAACAAATAATAAAACAAAAACTAAAAGTGACAGACAGGAAGGAAAAAACATACTGAGAGTGAGTGAATCAGTGAATGGGAAGAAAAACAAAGAATAATGAAAACAAACCAACCAACATATATATAGAAAATGACCAAACATACAAAGAAAAACAAATACAAAATAATCTGAGAAAGATAGAAAGGGACGAAGAAATGAAAGGGAAGAGAGTAAAAGTGGGTTACCAAAAAAATATAATAGATATGGATATTGGACCAAACAAAAGAAATAAGAAAGCCAAAAAACGATTGAAAGATGATAGAAAAAAGAAGACAACAAAAACAACGAAAATGGAAATAAAAAAAAAACAAGGGAGAAAAAAACAGATAACAAGAAATGCGAATAGGGACATGGAATATGAGAGGATACATGGAAAAAGAAGTAGATATAGTGGAAGATATGATTGAACAAAAAATCAAAATACAAGGAATAACAGAGACAAAAGGACAACACTGGCTGATATGGACAGGGGTAGAGACAAAAGAAAGAGCAACAGGTGAAGTAGGACTGATTATAGCACCGGAAGGATAAAAGATATACCTGAATTAAAGAATTGTGACTACAGATATAGACTAATAGAAGATGAAATATGGACGATGATAGTGGCATACGAACCAAATAAAGATGCAAAAAAAGAAACGAAAGATAGCTTCGACGAACAACTACAGGCAGAAATAGACGAAGGAACCGAATACGTAATGATACTAGGAGATCTAAATGGCAGAGTAGGAAACAAAAACATAAATAAATACACAAATATTCAAGAACCTAGGACACCAGAAATGTAAAATCAATTATAGACTAAGTAAGAGCAGAAATAACTGAAGAAAAATTAGAAATGTAAGAGTTGCGAAAAAAGCGCAAATAGGAAATGACCATAAACTGTTAAAAATGGACATGGAAAGGAAAGGAAAAAACCCACAAAAGAAGAAACAGAATAAAAAAACACCAAAGCATACAGACTCGAAGAGAAGCACATACAAAGGGAATTCCAAAAGAAAATACACAAGAAATACATGGAAGAAGAAAAACATGCGAATATAGAGAAAAAAAATGGGAAAAATTTAAAAGAATAATCTTAGTACCAGCAAAAGAAAGTTGCGGAATAACAAAATAGGAAACAAAGATATAAAGAAAACGAATTCGTGGAATGAGAAGACTAAAAAAGCGATAAAAGAAAAAAAATGGGAGATACATAGAAACAAAATAAAACAGATGACTGACTACATGATATACAAAGAAAAGAGAGATGAAACAAAGAGGAAATGAAAAAAAAAAGCATGGAAAAAAATTTGGGGAAAAATGAACCAAAACTTTACACAGAACCAGAAAATATTCTATAGAACCCTAAAACAGTTAAGGAAAAAGAAATAATACAATATGATGAACAGAAGAGTTAACACAAGAAGAGAAAAAATAAAATAAAACTGAATATCAAGAAACAAAGGAAAAAAGGAAGAAAATATAAAGACAGATATTAGAAGAAATAAAGAAAGAAGAAATTATAGAAGCAATAAAAAAACAAAAATCGGAGGATGAAATAACAACAGAAATTATGAAATTCATGAGAAAAGAAGGAATTATACAAATACAAGAAATATTAAATGGGATTATGAAAAACGGTAAAACACCAAAAGAACGGAACAAAGAAATAATCCTACCAATACACAAGAATGGAAGCAAGAGAGAATGTGAAAATTACAGGGAGATAACATTAACGAGCGTACCGAGTAAAATATTGACAAAAATACTGGAGAGAAGAATGAGAGCAAAAATAGAACCAACATTGGAAGATAGTCAATATGGTTTTAGAAGAGACAGAAGCACTCAAGATCTAATAATTATACTAAGGCGACTAAGCGAAAAAATCATCATGAAGAAGAGAGATATGCATATATGCTACATAAATTTGTAGATCTCAAAAAGCTTTTGACAGAATTAAAAGGGAACAAATATGAAGGGAACTAGAAAACAGAGGAATAGAAATGGAAATAATAAAAGTAATTAAAAACATGAAAGAGGAGAATAAGAACGTAATAAGAACAAATAATGGGGAATTAAAAGAGTTTTCAACGAGAAGAGGCGTTAAATGTATTAAGCTCAATGCTATTTACAATAATACTAGACAGCGCCACGAAAATAACAAATATATAGTAGTAAAACATGAACGATGACAAAAAAAAAACGCAGATAGAATAAACGCAATGGAGATGGGAATACTCAGAAAAATAGAAAATGAAACCAGAAAGGATAAAATAAGGAACGAAACATTTAGAAGATAGCTACAAATCAGACCAAAACTAGAGAAAATAAAGGAAAACTAAATGAGATCGTTTGGACATGTAACAGAATCACAAGAAAAATATACGAGACGCGAGTAACAGGAAAGCAAAAAAAAGGGATTGGAACAGCCAAATAAAGGAGCAAGCGTTCAGAAATGTTACTACATGGGAAGTTTTAAAAGAGACAGCAAAAGACAAGAAGAAATGGCGTAAATACTATATGGTTTCCGCTTTTAGAGTCTGTGAGATGGAAGAGTTGCCATCAAAAAGTTTCTCTATGTATGTTTCCTACTCTGCTATTATTTCATCTATCTGTTTTATCTATCTATCTATTTGGTTATTTGCTGTTTCTTATCTGTGCACCTGAGATTTCTCTAATTTTCTTGTGAGTATTGAATTCATCGCGCTTCCTTTGTTCATCGTGTTTGCTTCTCATCTTAGCTTTTTTTGATCTTCTGTGTTTATTTTTGTACTATTATAAAATTATTAAAACAAACATATAATAAAAATGTAATATAGCCCTTTACGTTGTAGAAAATTAACTTAAAATTAAGAAATAAACTGAGGCTGTATCATGTTAGACATTATTTTACTGTTTAGATCTTGCATCTCATACGTTATTCTGGCTGTTATAAGAATTAGTATATTTATAATACCGTAATGAAGAAGAAGAAGAACATTGTGCCGATTGAACTCTCCCCCCAGATCTCTTACGTCAAAATTATAAGTACATTTTTTTTTTATCTATCCTTTAGTAATAAATAAAGAGAAACAAAGTATTAGATACAAATTCAAATGAACTACCCACCCACTAAATTTAAATTTTCATGACATAAAGTAAAAAGTTAATGAATATTTTTTCTTTATTCACACCGACGTTTTTTATGTTTCCCTGCAAACTGAAAGCTGATCAGTGATTGTGAATAATGTGTATATGTAGGGTGGGTGGGTGGCCTCTATCCCACCCTCCAATCAGTAAAACATACGTCAGAAATCTGTTATAGTAATAAATATGTATAAAATTTTGATGTACAAATGATTAAATTAATTACTTTCTTGTTATGTTTTAAAAAATTTCCAAACAACTCTGGCTTATGTTTTACTGATTGGAGAGTGGGATAGAGGCCACCCACCCACCCTACATATGCACATTATTTTCAACCACTGATCACCTTTTAGTTTGCAAAATACACTTTATACAATTGTTGATGTGGACAAAAAATTAAACATATTTTATTACTTTAGGTTAAAGATATTTACGTGGAATAGAATTTGTATAGTACAGATTGCTTAACATTACACCAACTGATTAGGATATACATCCCACCCATTTATCATTAGAACTTATAAGTGTTGAGTAAGACATAAATTACCTTTAGTCAATATTTTTTTAATCGTGATTGAAAATATAAGTTTTATTTCAATATTCAATTCTATTAGTAAAAATACCTGGATTCTTAAATATAATTCACACTGATAATAACATAATAAACAACCCACCCACTTAATTTAAATTTTCATCGGATAAATTAAAAGGTAATAAATAGTTTTTTTTTTATTTACACCAACGTATTTCAATTTTGTTTCCCTGCAAACTGAAAGCTGATCAGTGATTGTGAATAATATGTATATGTAGGGTGGGTGGGTGGCCTCTATCCCACCCTACAATCAGTAAAACATACGTCAGGGTTTAGTTATAATAATAAACACTTATAAAATTTTGATGTACAAGTTATCAAATTAATTACTTTCTTGTTATGTGCTAAAAATTTTCCAAACAACTCTGGCTTATGTTTTACTGATTTGAGAGTGGGATAGAGGCCACCCACCCACCCTACATATGCACATAATTTTCAACCACTGATCACCTTTTAGTTTGCAAAATACACTATATACAATTGTTGATGTTGGCAAAAAAATTAAATATAATTTTTACTTTAGGTTAAAAATATTTACCTGAAATAGAATTTGTAAAGAAAACATTGCTTAACATTACACCAACTGATTAAGAAATACATTTTACACAATAATCATTAGAACTTATAAGTTTTGAGTAAGACATAAATTACCTATAGTCAATATTTTTTTAATCGTGATTGAAAATATAAGTTTTATTTCAATTTATTCAATTCTATTAGTAAAAATAACTGGATTCTTAAATATAATTCATCTTGATAATACCATAATAAACAATCCACCCACTTAATTTATATTTCCATGATATAAATTAAAAGGATAATAAATATTTTTTTTGTTTACACCAACGTATTTCAATTTTGTTTCCCTGCAAACTGAAAGCTGATCAATGATTGTGAATAATGTTTATATGTAGGGTGGGTGGGTGGCCTCTATCACACCCTACAATCAGTAAAACATACGTCAGGGTTTTGTTATAATAATAAACACTTATAAAAATTTGATGTACTAGTTATCAAATTAATTACTCTCTTGTTATGTGCTAAAAAAGATTTCCAAACAACTCGGACTTATGTTTTACTGATTGGAGGGTGGGATAGAGTTTTATTATTTATTTGTTAAGGAGTAAATCCACTTACTTACCTGATAATCAAAGACAAATTATAAAACAATCAATTGTTAGAATAATTGAAAACAACTTGTTTATCAATAATAAATTATTTAACAACTCCACACACAGTGCAATTCATTATACAAAAAATAAACGGATTTAATATACAAAAAGCGTATTTCTTTGTACTTCATTAATTTGCTACCCTCTGTCCACTTTTACATCCCTACAAACGTATCCTTTTATGACTCATAGTTATGGTCACAACCATACAATATAAGTTTATGGTTAACCATTAACATAAAATTCATCAGAAATGATAGCAATAGAATTTTCATACAATTATTTAAATGATGATATTTCTATTACATACTGCAGTTGCTCATAATTATTCAACAATCAATAAATTGAATTATAGTTACAAACATTATTACCAATAGCCCAATAAATTATTCATTAAGGGGAAATATTACAGCGTTTAATATGTTATATTTAAGCCAGTGTTTCGTGTGTGGTGATTAAAGAAATAAAAAACATAATGGAAAAATAAATCAAAAAGCGTTATGCGCGAGTTTTAACTCGCACCAGGTTTGTGTGTGACAAAATCAAAAGTAAAACTATTTATATATATATATATAATTAATGTGTATGTACATATAAAAAGCATACCTTCTTAATAGATATTGTTCGGACATTTGGATAGTTACTAAATGATTCCTCGGAAGCCTGCAGAAAGAACAAAAAAGAACTCAAAACAACACATACCATGCTTTCGCATTATAATTCCCGAATCGTGTATTTTTTTTTATTCATTCGGTCTCGACGTAATGATAGATTCCAGAACATTAAACATCCATACTCCAACAGAATCTATATATAGGTAATGTAGCAGAAAGCGGATTAAAGTAAGCATTATGCACCCTTTGATGAGTTATACCTTCCGCGATGTACCTACGGTCGCGTGTTCGACACCGGCATGTTCCTGCATCGAACATGGACCGTTTGATGCAACACACCACACACACACATAAATGATAAAACGGTAAAAATTATAAATATAAAAGACTCTGGTATCAGTTAATTACACCAATGTTTTATTACGACTACGATTCGACGGAATCGCAGAACATTTCAATTAAGATCGAGATGTCGAACATGAAACGCGAGTATTTAATTAATGCCGACGTCACGTGTTCTCTACCGGTGGCTATTAGTTCAATTTGTGCTCAAGTATCGGCTATTACAAACCTTACAAGTTCGTAAATGGGATAAATGCTTGAGTAACATGACAAAAAAGAAGTTTTTATTACAAAAAAAGAGTTAATTGAAATTTAGTTCAAGGCAACATTTTATGATTTTTTGATTATTAGTGTTTTTATTCAAATAATGAAGATAATTAATTAAGTTAGAAAATTTTAAAAAGGAAAATATCTCAATGATTTTATTTACAGCTTAAAAAAATAATATAAAAATACTTAAAAATTAAAATCATGGTAATATATCCTTAGTGATAAGACTATTAAGAATGTAGCAATCATCAGCTGTATACATATTTTATTTAAAGGTTAAAGTCCACTTTATTATATTAATAATTCATAAGGTTTTGATTTGCTTCTAATAAAAAAGTAATTTTAATTATAAGAAAGACATTAGTTCTAACAAAAACGTAATTTATCATTTCAGTTTTAAAATAGTTTGCAGATAAGTAATAAAATTCAAAACCAATTTTTTCCATGCATATTGATAAATAAAATCAAAACTATTTAGATTTATTTAGATTGGAATTTTTTTTTAAAGTTTCCTCCTTTTGATTGAAGTAATTTCTGATTATGATTAATTCAAATTAAATTCAAACCTCATAGCGTTATATTTCAAGCGCATTAGAGCTATAAATAAGGAGAATTACTTTAATTCGACTAATGTAATTTGTGCGCTATTACAAACTGAGTCACTGTTATTATAAATACGTTTAATTGCGCGGTACGAAGTCTACGTAAGTACTACACATGTCCATGCTTTATGATAGTAGACATGTGCATTTTTTTACGTCTGTGAATCCAGCAATAGATTTCGTTTTTGCAAATATTTTGTGTTTTGTTTACATTTCATAAAATTTAACTAAAACCCTTGCCTATGTTTTGCTGATTGGAGGGTGGATAGAGGCCACCCACCCACCCTACATATACATGATAACTTTAATTGCTAGTCGTTGACGATTTTGCTGCTAAAAACGGTCAAACCTTTTATGTATTAAAAAATTAAATAAAAACAAAATTTAAGTTTAAATATTAATAACTTTTCTATAACTAATATTATCTAATTTAGATTTAGTCTGCCTAACCATCATGTATCAAATTTTTAGTAATTTACTCACTGAAAAATTTTACCTTTTTAAGTTCTTTATTCCAAAAGTTTTGTAATTAATTTTATTGGAAACCGCGAGACGATAAGGAATTATAGTTTATATGTATATGTAGGGTGGGTGGGTGGCCTCTATCCTACCCTCCAGTCAGTAAAACATCATCAAAAATTATTTGAAAAATTTGTATGAATAAATCTCTTAAAATTGTAATTATTTTGCATTTATTTATATTTTACAGCTTTTAATTAAAACCCTCGCTTATGTTTTACTGATCGTAGGGTGGGATAGAGGCCACCCACCCACCCTACATATACATGAAAACTTTAATTGCTAATCGTTGATGATTTTGCTGCTAAAAATAGTCAAACCCTTTATGTATTAAAAAGATTAAACAAAATCAAAATTTAAGTTTAAATATAAATGATTTTTTATAGCTAATCTTATCTAATTTAGATTTAGCCTGACCACCCATCATGCATTAAATTTTTACTTATTTACTCACTCAATTATTTACATTTTTAACTTCTTTTTTATTCCAAAAGTTTTGTAATTAATTTTATTGAAAACCGCGAGACGGTAAGGAATTTTAGTTTATGTGTATATGTAGGGCGGGTGGGTGTCCTCTATCCCACCCTCTAATCAGTAAAACATCATCAAAAATTATTTGAATTTTGAATCAAATCCAACAATTCTTGACAGCGCGGAAATCGAAGTTCTTCCTCGCCTTCCGTCAACAATTTCGGTACAAGCTTGGCATACAGTTTGCGCATTTGCAGATCCCATTTACCGCAAATGTTGATATGTTTAGGGTGTAGGCGAAATGCTGGATGCTCAATTGGCGGTTTTTGTCAGTTCTTAGGCGTCCAAAATGACGGTCATCCTTGAAGGCCTCTTAAAGCATCTTGAATGTTTCGGATTGGGTATAGTAAAACACTTGTTTTGTATTTTTATTTTCAGTTGCCTGACACGTGTTTCGATCCGTTATGATAATTTTTAAAGGTAAAACCGATCGTAACGGATCGAAACACGTGTCAGGCAACTGAAAATAAAAATACAAAACAAGTGTTTTACTATACCCTATCTGAAAATTTGGTTCCATCAAGAAAGTAGCATTAAAAGTGTTGAATATGGAATGTTTGGGTTGCATTCTTTCCAAACCGCAGAGAAAAATTGATTGCTTATCGCTGTTCAAGCGAACGCTCCATCGCGCCGTGTTACAAAATTGAAAAGTACACTTTACGCGGAAGCCCGTTTTTCCACTTAAGAAAGAACTGGCGAAACAAACTGGCAACCGGCAGCGTTTGAAGGGTAGACCTTTCACTATTGATGATCGCGTCACAATGAAATCATGAGCATTACTTTCATAACAGACCCTGTATTATTTAATCATAAATTAGTACTGTTTTAATTTATTTGAAATTGACACTTGCAAAAATAAAATCTTGTATTAAAGTCCTTACTTTAGCGCTAAAAAAAGATTCGTAATTTGTATTAAATCAATAAAATCATCCCCTTATTTTTCCTTTTTAGCATTAAAGTCAATATTTTAAATTACTGCTTTAATACCACTGCATTCCAACTGTATAACAGAACGTCTTCTATATATTGTTATAAGAGTAAGTTGCAACTTCGTTATACATTTTTGTAAATTAAATAAAACATGATAACATTGTTTGTATAACTTGAAAACTTTTTTTATTGTTTGTTAAAGTTTTCAAGTTATACAAACAAAGTTATTGTGTTTTATCCAAATAAAGATATTATCTAAACCTAAGCTTAGATTCAAGCTAGCAATTATAAAAGAATTAGGCTTATTCTTATACCACCGAACAAAATTTTAAACTCAATTTTTGCCCCGATATGAAATTATAGAGCTTTATTAAAAACAGTTAGCTTAATCATAGGATATTTCTTGAATTTGGTTCTCGTTTATCACGTGGTGAAACATTTTTAATATTGGGGGCTGTTTAATTTAATCATAGGAATTTCTAGAAAGGAATGTGACTAAATTTGCATTTCGAGTTATGCCTAATTAACGATTGGTAATTGAAGGTTTTCCTGAAGCACAACATAATCATTTAAGATCATTTAAGGAATCAAATCTGATTACAAAAAATATATATATTTGTGGGTTTCTGATTAAATATTTGAGTACGTGAAGAGTATTAATTAATAGTAGTTAAAAATATATCCTTTCTTCATTGTGAAGTGAACTACTATTAATATTTGTGGGTCCTGAATATCTTTGAATCAAAATATGTACAGTCTTTAATAAAGTTATCTATTTGGCAAGAGTTTATCAGTAAACTAAGTAATTAAATAATTAGTGTAGCTAACTAACTGTTGTCTAAAATTATGGAGAACAAAAGTGGACATCATTTTTTTCTCATGCTATGCACAAGCAGAGGATGAAAGTGACGATAGTTTTTATTTTTAATACCTATAATGATCGCTTAATCAAAGTGATGGATAAGAAGCAGGTATTAAAAGAACTGGCGTTCAAAAAGATTGAAGGAAAAAGTATTCTCTTTTTTGACAAAAGGATATATTTTTGGAAAATAGAAGAAATTCAAAAAAGTTGATCGGAAGTAGTAAATTTAGAAATCTAAATCTTTAATAATGATTAGACGCGTTTTAGAGAAATTCAGTTTCTATCAATGATAAAGGTTTAAATTATTACACTTGGTTTGTTTTACAATTCAATTTAATTTAAACCTTCATCAGTAATAATTAATAGTGAGAAAAATAAATTTATTTTTCTCACTATTAATTATTATTATTAACACTGCACTCAAATTTCAATATTTAATTTGTATATTCATCAGTAATGTTTCACCAAGTGATAAGTGAGAAAGTTATTCAAAAAATATTCAATTTCTATGCTATTTCAGAAAAAAAAACTCAAAGATCTAAATATTAATATTAAAGATTTCCTTTTGAATTTCTTTTTTATTCAAAAGGTTTTGTAATTAATTTTACTCCAAACCGCGAGATGATCAGTAATTAAAGTTTATATGTATATGTAGGGTGGGTGGGTGGCCTCTATCCCACCCTCCAGTCAGTAAAACATCATCAAATATTATATGAAAAAATTGTATGAATAGATCTCTAAAAATTGCAATTATTTTGTGTTTGTTTACATTTTATAACTTTTAACTAAAACCCTCGTTTATGTTTTAAGGATTGGAGGGTGGATAGAGGCCACCCACCCACCCTACATATACATGATAACTTTAATGCTAATAGTTGATGATTTTGCTGCTAAAAACAATCAAACCCTTTATGTAATAAAAAATAAAACAAAATCAAACTTTAACTTTAAATATAAAAAACTTTATATAGATAATCTTATCTAAGTTAGATTTAAAGTCTGCCACCCATCGAGCATCAAAATTTTATTAATTTTCTCACTCGGTAATTTTACCTTCTGAATTTCTTTTTTATTCAAAAAGTTTTGTAATTAATTCTAATCTAACCCGCGAGATTGTCAGTAATTGAAATTTATATGTATATGTAGGGTCAGTGGGTGGCCTCTATCCCACCCTCCAATCAGTAAAAGACCATCAAAAATTATTTGGAAAATTTGTATGAATTTATCCCTAAAAATTGAAATTATTTTGTGTTTATTTATATTTTACAGCTTTTAATTAAAACCCTCGCTTATGTTTTACTTATTGGAGGGTGGGATAGAGGCCACCCACCCACCCTACATATACATGATAACTTTAATTGCTAATTGTTGATGATTTTTCTGCTAAAAACGATCAAACCTTTTATGTAATAAAAAATAAAACAAAATCAAACTTTAAGTTGAAATATAAATGATTTTCTATAGATAATGTTATCTAAGTTAGATTTAAAGTCTGTCCACAAATCATGAATACAAATTTTATTATTTTTCTCACTCTTTACCTTCAGAATTTATTTTTTATTCCAAAAGTTTTGTAATTAATTTGATTGGAAACCGCGAGACGATAAGGAACTGAAGTTTATATGTATATGTAGGGTGAGTGGGTGGCCACTATCCCACCCTCCAATCAGTAAAACATCATCAAATATTATATGAAAAATTTGTATAAATAGATCTCTAAAAATTGCAATTATTTTGTGTTTCATTACATTTTACAACTTTTAACTAACACCCTCGCTTAGGTTTTACTGATTGGAGGGTGGATAGAGGCCACCCACCCACCCTACATATACATGATACCTTTAATTCCTAGCCGCTGATGATTTTGCTGCTAAAAACAATCAAACCCTTTATGCAATAAAAAAAAATAAAACAAAATCAAACTTTAAGTTTAAATAAAAATGACGATCTATAGCTAATTTTATCTAATTTAGATTTAAAGTCTGCCCACCCATCATGCATCAAAATTAACTAATTTACTCACTCAAAAATTTTACTTTTTTAATTTCTTTTTTATTCCAAAAGTTTTGTAATTAATTTTATTGGAAACCGCGAGACGATTCAGAACTGAAGTTTATATGTATATGTAGGGTGGGTGGGTGGCCACTATCCCACCCTCCAATCAGTAAAACATTATCAAAAATTATTTGAAAAATTTGTATGAATAAATCTCGAAAAATTGGAGTTATTTTGTGTTTATTTATATTTTACAACTTTTAAGTAAAACCCTCGCTTATGTTTTACTGATTGGAGGGTGGGATAGAGGCCACCCACTCACCAAATATATACATGATAACTTTAATTGCTAGTTGTTGATGATTTTTCTGCTAAAAACAATTAAACTTTTTATGTAATGAAAAATAAAACAAAATCAAAATTTAAGTTTTTATATTAATGACTTTCTATAGATAATCTTATCTAAGTTATATTTAAAGTTTGCCCACCCATCATACATAAAATTTTTATTAATTTACTCATTCAATAATTTTACTTTCTGAATGTCGTTTTTATTCAAAAAGTTTTGTAATTAATTTTATTAGAAACAACGAGACGATAAGGAACTGAAGTTTATATGTATATGTAAGGTGGGTGGGTGTCCTCTATCCCATCCTCTAGTCAATAAAACATCATCAAAAATTATTTGAATTTTTTTTAATATATCAATTAAAAATGCAACTATTTTGTGTTTGTTTACATTTTTCAATTTTTAAGTAAAACCCTCTCTTATGTTTTACTGATTGGAGGGTGGGATAGAGGCCATCCACCCACCCTACATATACATTATAACTTTAATTGCTAATCGTTGATGATTTTCCTGCTAAAAACAATAAAACCCTTTATGTAATAAAAAGTAAAATAAAATCAAAATTTAAGTTGAAACATAAATTACTTTGTATAGATAATGTTATCTAATTTAGATTTAAAGTCTGCCCACCCATCATGCATCAAAATTTACTAATTTATTCACTAAAAAATTTTACTCTTTTAATTTCTTTTTTATTCCAAAAGTTTTGTAATTAATTTTATTGGAAACCGCGAGACGATTCAGAACTGAAGTTTATATGTATATGTAGGGTGGGTGGGTGGCCACTATCCCACCCTCCAGTCAGTAAAACATCATCAAAAATTATTTAAAAATTTGTATGAATAAATCTCTAAAAATTGCAATTATTTTGTGTTTATTTATATTTTACAACTTTCAATTAGAACCCTCGTTTATTTTTTACTTATTGGAGGGTGGGATAGAGGCCACCCACCCACCCTACATATACATGATAACCTTAATTGCTAATTGTTGATGATTTTGTTGCTAAAAACAATAAAACCATGAATGTAATAAAAAATAAAACAAAATCAAAATTTAAGTTTAAATATTAATTACTTTCTATAGACACTGTTATCTAAGTTAGATTTAAAGTCTGTCCACCCATCATGCATAAAAATTTTATTAATTTTCTCATTCAGTAATTTTATCTTCTGAATTTCTTTTTTATTCAAAAAGTATTGTAATTAATTTTATTCCAAACTGCGAGACGATCAGTAATTGAAATTTATATGTATATGTAGGGTGGGTGGGTGGCCTCTATCCCACCCTCCAGTCAGTAAAACATCATCAAATATGATTTGAAATATTTGTTTAAATACATCAATTAAAAAATGCAATTATTTTGTGTTTGTTTACATTTTACAACTTTTAACTAAAACCCTTGTTTATGTTGTAGGGATTGGAGGGTGGATAGAGGCCACCCACCCACCCTACATACACATGATAACTTTAATTGCTAGTTGATGATGATTTTGCTGCTAAAAACAATCAAACCCTTTTTAATTTCTTTTTTATTCCAAAGTTTTGTAATTAATTTTATTGGAAACCGCAAGACGATCAACAAGTTTATGTAGGGTGGGTGGGTGGCCTCTACCCCACCCTTCAATCAGTAAAACATCATCAAAAATTATTTGAAAAATTTGTATGAATAAATCTCTAAAAATTGGAATTATTTTGTGTTTATTTATATTTTACAACTTTCAATTAAAACCCTCGCTTATGTTTTACTTATTGGAGGATGGGATAGAGGCCACCCACCCACCCTACATATACATGATAACTTTAATGCTAATAGTTGATGATTTTCCTGCCATAAACAATCAAACCCTTTATGTAATAAAAAAATATAACAAAATCAAAATTTAAGTTTAAATATAAATGAATTTCTATAGTTCAATTATTTCCAGTACGAATTTTTATTATTTATTAATACGACAAGAAATATTGAAGATTTTTTGCGTTAATAAGCGAAGAATTATAAGAATTATAAAAATATTGTAATATCTGTTTTATTTTTATTATTTTAGAATAAAGTAAACAATATTTAATTAAATCAACTTATTAAAAGTATTATGCGAGAATGTTTATTATAGATAAATCGATCAGATAAATTACATGTTTTGAACGTAGTTCAATTATTATACGAGTAAACAGAAATGGAATAATGATTGTGCGAATGGAAAAATTATCGAATCAAAACGAAAGGCGAGAAATCTAAGAATGTAAATCAATATAAAACAGAGTGACTCGGCCCAAATGAATGAACGCAAGTGGGCGAAAGTAACAATGCAAAATGTTAAAGGTAAAAAATTCAACATTCTCGGTGATCTACATATAACTGATATTTTTAACACATTCTGTCAAATAAATAAAACTCATTTAATTAATGAAACTAGTATAATATAATAATTAGTGACCTATATATATACAGGGTGTATGGAGTTTATTAACGTACATTTTTAAAGTTTAAAAAAAAAGACTGTATTTTTTTTTTAGTTTTTAGTTAGGTTAAAATATACTATATATATTTCAAAATAAGCTTATCTTATCTGTTGTAAAACGAACAAGTGTAGGTTTTTACTGCTTTTTTTACTTATAAGTGTACAACCATACATATAATTTAAATTTGAAATGAATGAATGATTAAATAAAACTGTTATTTTAAAAAGCGGACATTAACCTAAAACTTTATTTGAATTTTAATATCGTAGTGTTAACAAATAGTTGATAATAAGGATGCTTTAATGTTGACCTTCCTTTTTGTCATAATTAACGAATTAAAATTGAATAAGCACAATGGTCCCAGCCCAACACCATGGACGTGTTAAAATGCACAGCGTTTAATCTCGAAACGTGCCAGAATTTGAAAGATAAGCGATAATATTTAGAGGTTTTCGCGCTAATGAGCAGAAATGAATAATGTATTGTAATCGATGGGGGAGATCCATCCATGCATCGTCATGATGATTTTCGATGACCGAAACTAAAATCGGATCAATTCGCGATAATAGGCTTATCGCGTTATTTACACAACAACAATAACCTTTAGCATATCCGGGAAGTGAACGAGAAGTTATCAATGTTAAAACCAATCCCTAATTTGATTAATAAAATGTTTTATTTACAAATACCGCTTGTTATTATTTATTAATTAATTATGATAAATGTGCATTTTATTAAAAATTCCCGAAGTGACTTTTTAAATCTTTTCTTTTGTTTTGAATTTTAAATACCATAATGTATGATGTCTTTACGTACTCGCTTTCCGCTCGTCCAACATGAAAATATCAGCATTTCCAATTAGGGTGGCCTCTGGAGCTGTGGAGATTAATAATCGTGTTTTTATTCGTATGCCTTGATTATTATGATTTTTTTTTAAGGTGCAAGCCCTGATACCAGTAAACAATCGGATTTTTGTAGGTATTAAGCGTGCTGATGCGTGTCGCAAAGAAGGCAAAATGAAAATAGAACAAACATCCGTTAGACTTACCTCCTCCGCGAGAGAAACTGGGAATTGTGTTATTGGTCGCACGGCTATGTCATCAATGGCTGCCTTTCGTCTAAAAATATACAGAATCAGTGTTTTTTTCTTTAATTTCGATATTATTTAAAAACAAAATTCACGCGCACCGCGAACGGCTCACCTCAAAACCGATTTGCGTTCCTGTGCGAAAACCCATGTTTACAAATAACTGCTGCGGCGGTCGTGCGAACGTTTAGCAGAATCATCGCGGCCGAATTGATTATTATTACTTAGCTGTTGACTTTCGACTGCACACGTCGTTATGTAATGTAAATATGTGACCATTTACGAGGTCCCCACTTCGAACCAGTTTCGAACGTATTAGGCAGCTTAATATCTATTTGTATATTCGGTTGCATACAATAAATGTCCGACTCACCTTAAAATTATCAGTTTAAATATTGGTCCAGATAAGCCTTTGATGATCGCAGACGCGTTCAGGTGGCACCTGCCGTGCAACACAACGCCATTGACCTGCGAACACAGAAATGGATTGTCGGTTTTGGTTAATTAGACTACTATATGAGAGGGACCACGTGATAGGTGCCAGTTCAGAGTTGTTCTAGTGGGCGTGGAATAGGAAGCTAATTAATCCCGTTTGGAATTTTAGGCAGATTTGTTTACAAAACACACACACACGCGGCCAAGGTGAAGACATAATGTTCGAAAATTATAAAACAAAGTACACTAATTATATATTAAAAAAAAACTACATCGACTTTGACATTGTCCTAGAGGTCGCCTTGTAACCGTGAAAACTTATATACAAGTACTTAAAACCAGCAGAAGTATCAATCTACATGCTGGTATGAAGCCAATTAATATTTTCGTAATATTTACAGTAACAAATGACTTAAATTACGTAAGTGTTAATATCCCAGAAATACAGAGCAGAATCATAAACATCATATGTGTGTAAATGTAAGCATAAGGATTATGAAACTGTATTGTTGCTAACTGCATTTGATTATTATATTTTTTAATTATAAAAAATCAAGATTATATTTTATAAAATGTATGTGTTGGCGACTCCATTGCTGATTTTGTCGATGCCTAAATATGTACAGGAGTGTGCATACTTAGGCATCGGCCAAATCCGATGTTCGATATTTCCTTTTAGCGTATTGTTTAAAGCAACTCGAACTGCGTGGATGAATTATTTAAGAATGTGGAGGTTATTGTCAAGTGAACAGACAATAAAAAAATGTTGCAAAAAAAAATTTAAAGGTAAGAAAATGCAATTAAAAATGACTTGGTAATATTAATTGACGGACAACCCCGTGATTAAATTGCTATCAGTCTTGGTTAGCTTCTGCTGGTTGTTCAAGATTATAGAGGAACTGAAGAGATATGTTAATATTAAATTCAAACAGATAAAGTTATTAACCATCAATGATGATGATTACAATTTTTCCATGTAGTGTGAATATTCTTAATGCGGAATCTTAAAAAATCAATTTGTTTGCAAAATATCTGGTGATATATTTTTTTGGTTAAAAGTGTTGATGGCACAATATCAGGCGATTTGGGTGGGTGAGGTGATACCTCACACCTTAATTATTTTTTTTAAGCGTTCATCTCGCGCAGTACCAGACAACCCAATGGTAACTTTGTTGACTTCTTCAAACTACTTGAAGAAATCTTAAATACAGTAGAATTTAACGATTTTTTTCCCTCATGAGGTGGTGTCGCTTAGCGTATTTTTGTGCGCCTCTGGATGTTTTACTCCCTGTGACTTCTGTGTCTTATATGAAGTCGTGGAGTTTCTGCCAGGGGATACTCTTTAGTTCTTCTACAGCAAGCATAGGCTTCCCGAATGATAGATTGATTAACGATAATAGCAGCTGATATAAATATCCTCAAAAATACAATCTCAAAACAAACTACAATACTAAACAGTATGGTCTTGGAGTATCGTGTTGCAGAATCACACCTTTTCTGTTTACAATCGTTGGCAACTTTCAAGGTTGATTCATTAGATTGAATTGATGATATTAAAGATCTATGATCAGTATCACAGTTTTCTTAGGTTCAGCATTTCAAAATGAACGGTTTCGCAAATACTCAATATAACACACAAACAGTTTCCCGAACACCCTGCAGAGGTAGCATCTTTTCCCATCTCTTGTTTATGGCTACGCCACACCCTGATGACTGCATTGACTTGCAAAACTAAACAAGGGCAGTCAGATATGATGAAAGAGGAGGAACGTCTGTTCCCAGAGGGGAGAGCTATTTGACAGCGTCTTTTCTTCATGTTAGGAGCGGCTTAATAACCACAAGCTGGTAATTCATTACCCCAGGATATCACTATGAAGAAAAAAATAAATATGCCCCTAGCACCGGGCAGCCGTTAAATATACAGGGTGACTGACGAAAAACCTTTGGTGCTGTATCTCGCTTATTTTTTATCCGATTTTAATAAATAAAACATCAAATTAAACCATTTTTAAAAGACTTTAATAGGATCTGAACTATTATTTTTTCTCGCACCCAGTTTTTGACAAAATACGATCAACATTTTTTTTTAAATTGCACTGTATATATATTTTTATTGATTCGCAAGGAGATTTTTTTTCTGAATATAAAATTGTAGACAAATTTATCCATAAATCAAACTTAAGTCGAGAAATTGAGGATTAAAAAAAATAAATAAAAAGTCAAGTATCCATTGTAAACAATATACAAACCCTATTTTCAATGTTAAAAGTGACAGTAACAGCCATTGATTCATTACTGCAAAGATTTTTAATTATTTCATAATTAAAATGTTGCAATATTTCAAACACTGTACTAGAATTTTGTGCTTCTACAGAAATCGTTTTTCAGTTTTTGAAATCTTACAACATTTTTATTATGAAATTATTAAAAATCATTGCAGTATTGTACCAATGACTGACACTGTCACTTTTGATATTTGGAATAGGCTCTGTATATTGTTTACTATGGGTATTTGATTTTTAATTTTTTTTTAATCCTCAATTTCTCGACTTTGGTTTGAGGAATAGATAAAATCGTTTACAAATTTAGATTCAGAAAAAAATCTCCTTGCGGATCAGTACAAAATGTATATACAGTGCAATTTGAAAAAAAAAGTTGATCGTCTTTTGTCAAAAACAAGAAAAACTATCAGTACAGTTCATATTAAAGTCTTTTAAAAATCATTTAATTTGATGTTTTATTTATTCAAATCGGATCAAAAATAAGCGAGATACAGCACCAAAGGTTTTTCGTCAATCACCCTGTATAAGTAGTGCTAAAAATCATCCGGTCCAACGTAGTGAAATCAAAAGTAAAACTAGAAACGTGAAATGTGAAGACACTTTTTGCAGCTGGTAAACTCGAAAACTTATTAGAAGCATCAAGGCTAAAAGTAAACATTATGGGCATCAAAAACATGAGGTGGCTAGGGTGTAGACTTAGCAAGCACGATAAAGGCACACTATACTACACGGGCATCAAGGAAGATGATAGGCACTACAGAAATGGTGTTGCTATCTTTGTAACAAAAGAATACACTAAATATGTAAATGATTTTGCACCGATATCGGATAGAATCATGCTCCTCCAAGTAAATAGCAATCCCTATAAATTATTGAAATTTATACAGCGGAAAAAATACGACCAGGAGATAGAAGTGTTCTACGAGGAACAGATGGCTGGTTACTTGTAGAACCGTAGTGGAAAAATTAAAGGGAAACGAAATAATGGACGACTTCAATGCCAAGTTAGACCAGGAAAAAATGCGGACATCTAATAGTTGATTAAGATCTGGGACTGAGCAATGAGAGAGGGGATAGATTATTGTTTATTATATCAATTCTGCCAAGATTATAACATGGTAAAAACTCCTAAAGCGTCACTTATACACTTGGTACACCAGAGAACCTCACCAGGAACCAAATTGATTTCATATTAACAAAAACCAAATGCATCTTCAGAAATTGAACCAAAAGGTTGACTAAATTCCTAGGCGCAAATATCTCGTCTAACCATGTTTTTCTGCTTTTCTTTCAGCTACCGTAAAAGTACAATTAAAGACGAAAGGTTATTAGTGCTTTATTCGTCAAATTAATTTGATCTTCACGTAACTCAAGCAACCAATTTAACAATTAAAGACCATTGAGGGACAGAGATCTAGGAAAAACTCGACCTCAGGAATAATTGAGCTACTAAAAAACTAAAATATCAAGGGAACGTTGGCTGTACCATTAAATAAGCACATAGGCCAAATCCAACACACAGATCCAAATGGCGTATCACTATATCACACCATTAAGACTAATGCAGTGGGAGCTGGTAGCTAACCTGGGAAAACTTTCTAAAGAGGACTCTAGGGTACCCGGATGCCTAGCTATAGATGCCGGTTGCGCGGGAGTTTTCTCGGAGAGTGCGTAATGAGCCCTAAACATAATAGACAATTGGTGCAAACAGGAGCGACTGACAATCAATCCCCAAAAAACACAACTTGTCATCTTCACAAAAACAGGAGCACTGCAAAGCTTAAAGCTACTGACGCTCTGGGGTACGGAAATCCCTTTCGTAGGAGAGGCCAAGTAACCTTCGACGCCAAAATGACGTGAAGGCCACACATCAAAAAAGCCACCAAAAAATCATCAATAGTAATGGGTGTCGTAGAATGTGCGGAAAAAATTGGGAACTACCATATACCCTATAGACTAAAATGAAATGGCTTTACACTAAGGTGATAAGACCCATGGTACTCTATAAAGCAGTGGTGTGGAGGACTAGGACAAAGCGAAAGGGGGAGATAGGACTCCTGAGCAGTAGACAAAGACTCACCATCCCAACAGCAGCCCTAGAAGTTATCTTGAATATAACACCACTGCACATTTTTATACAAGGAGAGGCCAGGTCCGCATCATATAGACTGATGTAAGGTCAGACGCCCACTATCTAATCACACGAAATAACACACCAACGGCTTGAAGACGAGCTGAAGGTTAACCCGATCACAGCTATGCCAAGTGACGCCATGGTGTAAAACTACAATTTCGAAAGGAAATAAAAGGTACTGATCCCGCATAGAAAAGACAAGCCGAAGGCCAACCCACCAAAGCAACGATACACCATTAGGAGTATTGAAACTGAGAGATGAGGACAACATGAATATCCCCTTTACTATTTGATATTTGTTCGCACGCAATATTAATAATTAATAAATAACATCAGATATTCCGATGGCACCTCAATTCAGCTACAATTGCATTGACTTCAACAACTACTGGATTGTATCAATGAAGAGTAAAAAGATATTGGATTAAACATAAACGTAAGAAAAACGAAGATCAGCCGACAGCTGTACATTAAACAGTTGCTTCAAGAATTTAAGCACCTACATATCTGACCAACTAGATCCTGATAAAGAAATTAAACGACATATAGAACCAACACCATTTTATATTAATAGAAATAATATAAGAACTTCACTAACTACATTTACTAGAAATAGATTCTCTACTGAGATGAAACAGTGTTCAGCTAATCCAGTCATTTTGTTTCTATACCTAATTGATTTTGGATGTTTTATACACCGGATTTCAGAACTATGGACGATATGGCTTTATAAAAATTAAATCGTTAACAATAAGTTTGTTAAGCATACATTGTTGGTAATGGTTTAGTGGCCGATAATTCATCCCCTAAAATTTAGATTAGAGTTTATTGTACATAAAACATTCATCTAAATTTTAGATTAAAGTTTATTGTACATAAAACTTTAGTCTAAAATTTAGGTGATGAATTGATTAGCTGTGGATTGTGATAAATAAAATCTGGACAATGCATTTGATAGCCATTACATTGTGGGCTATAAATTGTGAACTATAAATAATGAATTCCTAGTGCACGGGGATATTAAAGGCAACGAAGTGGCCGATGAACTCGCAAAAAGAGGTGCAAATGCCACTCCTATAGGACCAGAGCCATTTTGTGGACTCCCCATGGCGCACAGAAGAGGGGTGGTGCAAATATGGGAAGAGGAGAGAAGACTCAAGGATTGGAACAATATACCAGGTCTACGTCAATCAAAACGACTCATGAAACTCGATAACAGCCACAAGGTGCTTAAACTCACAAGGAACGAGCTAAGAACTTTCACCGGACTCATGACAGGACACTGTGCCCTCCGGTACCATTTGTGGAAAATGGGAAAAGAGGAAAGTTGAAATTGCAGACTATGTGATTCGGCACATGAAACTACCGAGCACATACTATGCACTTGTGTCGTTCTTGCTCACAAGCGTCTTTCACACTTCGGCAGGGACCGATTATCCCCCGAAGAAGTGAGCAGTATCACCCCCAAGATAGTTACCAGGTTCATGGTGGACGTGGGACTGCTTGGGAAGTGATTGGTTAAGGGTAGAACAATAGATCTGTTAGGTCGCTGTTCACAAGAGGCTAACACACCTCTCTAGGATTCTATTTAACCTACAATCTATAATCTATATGGTGATAAATTTAGTTACGAATCCGATGGCATAATTCGGGCGAGTAGGGATGGATGAGGTGATACCTCCCCCATCGTAACAGAACAGTCTTGCAGAATGACACCTTTACTATTGACAATCGTTGGCAACTTTTTAAGGATGACTCATTCAATCCAACAAACCATAGTAAAGATCTGCATTCACAGATTTTTAGATTTCAGCACTTCTAAATGAACGATTTCGGAAATACTCTAACATCCCAACTATTGTTAATAGATCAAATATCTAATTACTTTTATTACTACTGACTCCCTCTTTTGATGACTAGTATAACTGTAGTGGCAACGCTGTACAAAATCTATACAATAAAGCAGTACAATGAGAGACGTTGAATGTGATACGTGTCGATTATTTTCCCACGTACAAAGTCAGTGATCTTTGGCTCTATTGTCACCATCACTTTACCAAAATTATATAACAAACGGGGTGTATGGGGTTTCACTGTAAAGGTAGAACTTTTTCCCAACTTTGATCCGAATGCCACAGCTACCCCGGTAACTGCACTGACCTACTAAACTAAAAAAGGGCAGCCATAAATGTTAAAGGAACAAAAGCGTCTATTCCAGAGGGACAGCTATTTGACAGTGTCTGTTTTTCATGTTAGGAGCGGCTGAGTAACAGCCAGCAAAAGTAGCAAGTCATCATGCTTGTAATTCTTTTCCCCACTATGAAGAAGAATCTAAATGTGGCAGCCCTAAAATAGGCTTAACGTAATAAAACTAGAAACGTAGAACGTGAAGACACTGTTTATAGCTGGTAAACTCGAAACTTAGCATTAGAAGCAAGGAGACTATAATATAAGTAAACCTTATGGGCATCAGCGAAATAAGGTGGACTTAGCAAGCATGATAAAGGCATTATATACTACCCGGACACCAAGGAAGATGATAGGCACCACAGAAATAGTGTTGCTCTCTTTGTAGCACAATAATACACTAAATATATATGTGATTATGTATTCGGATAGTATCATGCTTCTCCAACTATACAGGGTCCTGCAACAGTGCGTCAAGCTTTCCTAGCGCCTTTCTCGTAAGAGATAGAAAAAAATGTTTCATATAAAAATTTATTGAATTAAAAATCTCTATGCCGTAAAATTATTTTCAAATATACAGGGTGTCCCAATTTTCCGTTATAACAAAAGCAAACATTTTTTTAAATGGAACACCCTGTATATTTTTTCATTTTATAATTTGGATAGTATTTTATAACTTAAACCTTTTTTTGGTTTTTAATTTCGATATGGCATTTCCGAGTTATTGACGTTTTTCTGAAAAAAATGTAAAAAGCGGAGGTTCACAAAAAAAAATTATTCTGATGTTCGATTTTTCTTCAGAATGCTTTGTACTGACCTCTCGCTTATGCCAGTTCCTTCACCAATGTCTTTTTGGTTCCTCGTTGATGATAGGCTTTCTTCTTTTGTTTTTTGTAATTCACACCTCCCATTTATATGTCAAACTAATTGTTTAATTGACAGATGCATTTTTTTCAGTCATGGCTATCTATTCAAAAACAAATTCGCATTCAAGGACCGTTTGAAATATAAATTCTTTTATATCTTGAAAATTATCACTTTTAGGCATAGGGTATGCTTAACATTTTTTGTAGAAAATTAGATGTAGAATAATATAAAATTTAAAAAAATATATGATTCCATTTAAAAAAAAAGAGTTACGACAATTTGAAATTTTAGAAAATGGCGTGTCTGATACAAAGGCAGGGTTCCTCAAAAGTGAAAATTTTTAACACTGGTACATAAACAGTACTTATGACCAACCATAGGAAAAAGAAAATTTCTTAAATTTTAAATACAACATCAGAATAATTTTTTTTGTGAACCTCCGCTTTTTACATTTTTTTCAGAAAAACGTCAATAACTCGGAAATGCCATATCGAAATTAAAAACCAAAAAAAGGTTTAAGTTATAAAATACTATCCAAATTATAAAATGAAAAAATATACAGGGTGTTCCATTTAAAAAAATGTTTGCTTTTGTTATAACGGAAAATTGGGACACCCTGTATATTTGAAAATAATTTTACGGCATAGAGATTTTTAATTCAATAAATTTTTATATGAAACATTTTTTTCTATCTCTTACGAGAAAGGCGCTAGGAAAGCTTGACGCACTGTTGCAGGACCCTGTATAGCAACCCCTTTTAAATAAATTTATGTGCGAAAAAAACATAAGATACGGTCAGAAGATAGAAGTGTTCTAGGAGAAACCAGGCAAAAATTAGAGGGAAACGAGATTACATTCACAATGGGCGACTTTAACGTCAAGTTAGGTTGGGAAAAATGCGGAGATCAAATAGGTGAATAAGGTCTGGGACTGAGCAACAAGAATTGATATAATAAACAATAATCTATCCCTTATTATTGTTTATTATATCAATTCTGGCAAGAATACCAAATGATTACTACTAATAGCTGGTACAAACAACCAAAGTGCCACTTATATGTACAGGAGAAGAGAAGAGCAGAGAAGAATGATGCTTTTGGAACACGCAGGGAGAGCCTAACAATTTCGGAATGGTTGATATGTGACAACCAGATTTTGTCATTTTGTTTTGTTTACTCCTTATGAAACCGTGGACACTAGATCAGCGCGTATATGTTTATGACACTTACATCGAAACTGGAGGTTCTGTGGTTGCTACTCAACGCCGATTTCGAACACAATTCAATGTCGGAAGGCAAGTGGTCTTACGCGAAACACAATCCTGAGGTGGGTGCAGAACCTCTGTATTAGAGGATCGTGGAAGCCTGGAGTACCTCGAAGTAGGTGTCAGAACTCCTTAAAATGTGGCTCGAGTTAAGGCCACGTCGATCGGAAGTTACAGCGTGCTCGTGGCTGAGAATGAGTGACAGGTCAGTACGGCGAATTCAGTAAGATGGGGTAACTTGTTACACCTAAAGGGAGTCTCTAGATCATTTTCAAAGAAGACTCATTTCGCTACGAGGGAACAGCGAATGGCCCCAACAATCGCCTATTGTGGGGGTACCTAAAAGCGTTTTTATTGAGAAACCACGGACCCTTGATCAGCTGTCCAATGCTATCACCCTAGAAATTCAAATGATACCGGCCAACATGTTAGAAGGATGCATGAACAACTTCTCAACTCGACTTGAGGAGTGCGTGAAAAAGAACGGACATCACTTAGATGATAATTTTTTCGTACATGATATGAAATGGCAAATCCACACCTACCTATTAAACAAATAAAATTTTGATTTAATTGAAAATTCTCCGAGTTATGATTTTTTCAAAAACGTCATACTTCTCTGTCGGACCCTATACTTGGATCGCACTAGACGACACAACAGAGAACCCCTTTAGGAACCAAATTGATTTCACATTAACAAACAAACAAATGCAATTTTAGACATTCAACCAAACGGTTCGCTACATTCCTAGGCGCGGATATCTCGTCTGATAATGTTTTTTTTTTCAGCTACAGTAAAAGTACAATTAAAAACCTTAGGACTAACTGAGCTACTGCAAGATCCAAATATCAAGGAAAAGTTGGCTGCATCTTTAATTATTCCAACACAGATCAAAATGCAGTCACTACGGAGGAAGCTCAAAGGCAAAATAAAAGGTGTGCTAAGTAAACATACTAGAGGTAAAAGCAATAAAAAGAAAAAGAGCTGGATGATAGACAACATTCTAGATCAGGGTAAGAAGGCTTTGTAAAAACGTTCAGGGCATGCATCAGAAGTTACAGGGAAAGATCAGCATACGTACTGCAATAGACCATTGGATGCAAAAAAAATTGAATACCTACATTCTAGGCATGATATGTTCATCCAAAAGGAAAAAAAACTAAAAGAAGTTCTCAGCCTATATAGTGCACACCGTAATGACCGATGACTCAGATGCACCGATAATAGGCGAGAACTATATTACAGATCTGTTTCAAAATAATAGGGTCAATATCAAAACTACGAAATAACAGTTAAAGACAAAAAATCTTCCGAACCAAAACATTTTCATGTCGTGGATCAGTTAGTTTCCTTTTCTTCTTCTCAAACTCGGCTTATTTTTCCAACCTGATTCAAATATTCCTAGATGGTCAAGCAAGGTTGGTATTTCACAGCTCCTCGATTATTTGACACGAAATGCCTCAAATGATTGACGCACAAAAAATCCCATTGTTCGAATTGATTCCTGCCTGAAAAATGGGCCACATACGGGAATAATAAGCAGAAATAATAGTTTGTCATGAGCTAGCCCAAATGGTCGCCATGCGCGGATTCACGGCCAATTTTGCTATATGTTTGGGGGGATCAAAATACCCAATTCTGACCTTTAGAACAACTGACCAGATTGAAGCAGGTAACAGATTAAAAGCGGTCAGAATTGATCATTAGAAAGGGTGTTGTGTTAAATCAAAGCAATGCCAATGTCTTTGCGGACATCTTTTTACTTCTTTTGTCACACGAAATTGTAGCGGTTTTGTACCGCTTACTTAGAATTCCATTGAATAATGGTGCTTCAGATTACGCTGCATTTTTGGTAATTCAAGTTTTTAATGGGCTAACTGACATAGGCTCATATTAGTGGCATTTTATTCAGTCTAGCTATTTAGTAGTATTTTCCGCTAGTGATATAAGTTAACTGACACTCTTCACTACTTTATTCTGAAGGAGTTTAGAAAGAAGTTTAGAAGTTTTTTCGCTATTAGAAATTCTAATTACGACAGAAAAATACAGGCACTATGTTTTAGATTTAATGATGAAGTCATTCTTTTAGCATCTTTAAGAAGAAAGAAAAGCAGTTGAAATATGTTTTAGTTCTAAAAATTTGTTCGTTCTGTATACAGACTTCTAAAAGACTTTGAATAGATAAAATTCTGAACCAATTTTTGATTTTCACAACAATTGTTTTGCAAATTATTTGCTTTTCAGGTAAACCTTATAATCATATCAGAAATCTTTGGCATTTTTAACACTATGGTGGCGATGAATGATATTTTTAGTAATGAGGAGTTTGATAATCATGTTTGTTCGTTGAGTAGGATTACGTTTTTAT
Organism: Ontholestes murinus; assembly: GCA_963969525.1. Taxonomy (NCBI): domain Eukaryota; kingdom Metazoa; phylum Arthropoda; class Insecta; order Coleoptera; family Staphylinidae; genus Ontholestes; species Ontholestes murinus. Next base: position 60,624,253 of record OZ018396.1, read on the forward strand.
GTTTTTAAAAGTTTAATTTTGTTCCTTTTTCCCTTTTATATGCCATGAATGTCCAAATATATATATCAGATAACCAGGACGTTCGTTCGAAGAAAGGATTGCAAAACAACTGCAACGGAAAAGCAACAAATAAACACTTTTCAAAAACTACAGCTTCGATCAGAAACTCCAGATCTTTTATACAGAATAAAGGAAGGGAATTAAACTTACTGAAAATCTTTGTAATCAACACATTCGAAAACAAAAGTGGCCTTCTGCTCAAAGAATAAACTGAATTGTAACACTAAACCATAGTGTTAATAGTGTCAAAGATTTCTTATGTCAATGTTAACTTCCAATCAATTGAAAAAGCAATAAAATTCTGAAACAATTGTGAAAATAGAGACAATGTTTTGAAAATAAAAAAGTTATTAAACATTTTATTTTTATAAATGCCCTCAACTTATTGAAAATAAAGATTTTATTCTCTCTAGTATTTTTGGTCAAATGTTTTCAAACTAGGTAACGATATGGTTCATAAATTTAATGTAATTACGCAGTGCCAAACAAAGTACGCAAGTGCGTGCCTGGAAGATGTTAGAGTTGCCATTTCTAAAATTTATTAGAAAAAAATGGAATTTGCAATTCAGTGTATGCTTAATAGATCTCTTTTAACACTATTCTTCCACCTTTTTTTAGACATCAGGTACAGATCATCTCCTATTCCCTTAAGTGGCAATTATCAGATGTTTTCATATAATGAAGTAAATTTTACTTTAGACGCAGGATGTTATTAGTAGGGCAAGTATCAATAAATTAAGGAATTCTGTAGTATTGGAATTCCAATTACTTACTTACTTATTAAGAAATACTTAGAAAATTTTATTCAAACTTAGTCGGAAACGTTTGGAATTACTAAATACGAAAGTAAATCTAAAAATTTGAATTGAAATTAGTTACTTGCATGTAATGAACTGATGAATTATTTGAACTATTTATAATTTTTTGTGCTATTTCTTTAAAAGGTTATATCCATCATGATTTGATTTAAAAAATCTGTCAACATCTTCTGTAGTAGATAATAGGGCCTTGAGGAACGCCAGAAGTAACTTCAGCAACATCCCTTCTAAATTTTAACATAAATAATCTTCACATTAGGTTTATTATTTTGAACCTAGAAATTATCTGTGATCGACAGGGATGGTCAGACTAGTTGAGATCTTCAATTCAATCAGCAAAATGAACATGTTTACAATGATTATTACTAGTAATCGTTTTTTGTTTTCATATAAATTTGTTCTTATTGTTACGTTAATAATATTTAAATTTAAGTTAGGATTTTTTTGGCATAATTCATTAGTAAATGTTTAAGATATACTCTATAGTATGTATATTTAAGGAGATCAATTTAGGATATTTGGATGTGAAGTGTGTATTTATTCAGGTTTACGTTTTAAGCACACATGATGATTTATGTGCAGTATGTCTAAGTCGAAAGATCTAGTAACCCTTCAGGCAATTTTTCTTATTTACTCTTCGCGTTTTAAATTGTCAAATAAGAACTTGGCGAGATAAGGCCCATTTGTCGAACTGGAGAACCAAATGTATAATAGGAAGGAATGCAAACACGTGACTTATGAGCTTCGCACATGAGTGATGGTGCTAATAAATAATAGGAATGGAGCAATAAATCCTAACGTTAAATGGGCGCCGTAACGCGACGCAATTGTCCGGATGAACACTTGATCAGATAATTTGGGTCGCGTGTTGTCAGCGCGTTTGAAACAATCGCAACGATCCGCACTGACGCGTCACCGATTAGGGGTTGGGGGGAGATCGTAACTCCCCTTTCTGCAATAACGGGGGGAAGGAATGGCGAAGGAATTAATTAGGTATTGGGGGTCGGCGGGTGGGGGGATTAATTGGCCCGAGTGTTCGTAGGTCTTAATTTGGTAATTACCTCCAGAATTTCGTCGCCGACCTGAATGCCGCCGGCACGGAATGCCGCCCCGTTGGGGTTGATCCCGCATACGAACACCGCCATGCAGTTGCGATCCTTGTGGCCGGCCAGGCTCAGCCCCAGGCCCTGACCCACGCTCCTCTCCAGTTGAACCATTAGTATTGTGTGACCCAAATTCGTATATTTCTTCTTCACTTTATCTAAAAAAAAATAACAATAAATGCAATTAAAAAATTTGAAAATTAAATTTAGAAATATTTAAGAAATATTTCAAGTAGCCGACGCCAATTAAGCAAAAAAAACATTAGAAACAACAACTTTAAAGTCAATAAAGGTAATAATAAATAACTTGATTTTAGGAGATGTCAAAAGATTTGTTTCTGCTAAAACAACTTCCTATTTTTATTTCGCAAAGGGATTGTAAAAATTGAAAATTGCTTCATACAGTAGTAATGCGATTGTGCGGATGAAACAAAGGCTCATGCACGTAACACAAGATTGATTACTAGTGTATTTATCCTGTACGAGAGGAAACTGAATTACGCCGGCGTATTTGAAAAGAATTTTTCCAATTATCTTCATGTCGGACATTGATCATTCTCATTCCGTATTCAAACTGCGGTCAAGTGAACCGTTCGGAAAAAAGGAAAAAATAGGGGGGGGGGGGGGGTAATGAAATAAATCGTCGGCAGCGCTCCAGCCAATTTGAATTACAGTCAGTCCCTTTATCGGCTGATGGGACAGTTTATAGATTTTCAATTCGACCGATACTCGCATTTCCCGCTTTATGTCCTCGCCAGTTTTCAATTCCCCATAATCAAATCTAATGTGCTCGATATTAAAAAAAAAACGTTTAAAATTGATATATCGATTTTATGCGATAAGAATGAATATATGAATAGCATTATTGAAAATAATCACAAACACTTAACAGTATAATATAATTTATTATACAATTATCTTGTATCGTTTCTAATAGAGGGCGCCACTAAATTATTTTCAATCGAGTTAAAATTTGACAACGATCGGACAATTGGCTCGTAAGTTATAGTATTTTGAATCAGGAACTTTATCAGACTATTAACAAAGTATAGTTTTTTTATTTATCGTCTAATAAAGTTCCTGATTCAAGATGTTTCACAAAGTTATGGCTTCAAGCATTCAACATATTATAGCATTTTAAGTGAAGCAACTTTTGTTATTGGAAAACAATGGATAAAAATTAATGAAACACTGTTTTTGAATGGGAAAAAATAGTGTTGGAAGAAGAACTTGGCTTCATAAGTGTTATCCAGACTCTACTCCAGCGGAAACAACCATTCGTCAGTGGTTTGCTAAATTCCGTACAGGCCAAATGGGCATCGAAGAAGATGAACGAAATGGGCCTCCAAAAGATGCTCTTACAGACGAAAACATCAAAAAAATTCACTAAATAATTTTGAATCACCGTAAAGTGAAGTTATTCAAGGTAGCTGAGACTCTGAAGATATCGAAGGAAAGTATTGAATATACCGTGCATGAATATTTGGGCATGCGAAAGCTAGGTGCAAAGTGGGTGCCGCGTAAGCTCACAGTAGATCAAAAACAACAACGTGTTGATCATTCAGAGCACTGTTCGAAACTGTTTAAGCGAAATAAACAGGAGTTTAGTATCTCTCCAAACGTCTTTTTTCTTTCCTCACGAGGTAGTATCGCTTAGCGTCCCTGCACTGGGGTTTTCGTGGTCCTTTTGTGCGCCTCTGGCTGTTTTACTGCATTTGAACTCCTGTATCTTCTAAGAAGTCCGGTAGTTTTTGATATTCCTTAGCTGCTCTACAGGAAGCATTGTCTTCCCTAGTTTCGCCTTGCGTTCTTGTTTGTATGCTTTGCAAGTGCACAGTAGGTGTTGGGGAGTTTCCTCTTCTTCCAGACACCCACAGCATAGGGGGCTTTTCTCAATGCCCATCCTATGTCTGTGCTTGTTCAGGTCACTAATCCTGTGATTTTTCTTAGTTTCAATCTGCTCAGTCTAGATAGCTTCAGCATGCTGTCAGGTACTGGACCGTCTAGGAAGAGTCTTGTATGCCTCATTCCCTTTTGGTTTTGCCATGCCTTTTTGTGCTCCTCTGCTAACTTGCGTCGGATTATTTCCTTTCCGGTTTCATGGGGTATACCGAAAGCGGGTTCAGGTCCTATGAGGTCCTATGAATTCACCTGCTGCCCCTTGTTTAGCCAGCAAGTCGGCCCCCAAGTGTCCAATAATTTTTTGGTCCTTGGGTATCCATACTAGCTGTGTTTTTATTGTTGTCGCCAGTGCGTCCAGTCTCTTTATGCAAGTTACAATTACGAGTAAACCTAAGATGACCCCGCATCTGTGTTTTGCTCGGAGTTCGTTTATTAGGTTCGAGTCCCTGTTGACTTTACATGCATTATGGTGTGGGGTTTCCTCGCACATGTTTTTTTTTATCTTCTCCTGTGTTAAGAAATTCTGGAGGTGAGTGATCGATACTTCAAACAGGTATAGGTTTAACAGATATTTTTTGAAGCATCACATCAGGCTTATTGCAATGTAGTCTCTTTTACGTCAGTATACTTCGGCCCGCTTTGATTTTGTACTTAGTTCCCCCCACCGTGTAATCAACATTGCAAGAAGCCTTCTCAAACTGGATATTATTGCTCACGTGCTCCGTGACTCAAGTAAGGTTTTTATAAGCCAATATATAACCTTATTGTGTCTCAGATTGTAGTTCTTTTTTTTACATCCGATATTCACATGATACGTTGTTTTCTTATCGATATTTACCAAATGTGGGGTTTCCTTTTAAAAAGGAGAGCTGTTCTTGGGTTGCTGCAATTAATTAGTGACAGTTTTTAGGAGTCAGACTTGTAATATTTGGTGATTATGTTGAAATTTTCCGTGACTATCTTCGGGTATTTCATAGACTTATACCATTTGGAGTTCTGCACTTTTATACTCTTTTATCGATATCTTGCGTACGATCTAAAGTCCAAGTCTGTTGTTGTGGTGAGAGGTCTGATAAGTCAAATTTATTTATGACGAAGTTGTACTCGCCGATGGGTGTGCGATGACCTGCCTTGTAAAGTTTTTTGTACAGTTCAGGGATGCTCTGCATCTCTGGAAGTGTCTAGGCATTTTTACTCTGGATCTCTGTTTCAGCTCCTATGATCCCGTCCTCCTGGATGAGGCCAAATCCAACCGTTCAATTAGCCTTACCTTATTTCACCTAAAAGTAACTGACAAAATTATAGACAACATCCCCAGTGCAAGACGCCCTCAATAACATAGTAAAATGACTCTGTGCGATCAGGTGAAATATCTAGATTTAACACCAGATAAGAAACTTAATTGGAACGTGCACCTAGAATAAAACAATCTGCAAAGCTGCAGCAGGTTCTTTGATAAAAAAGCTTTAAACCCTTCAGATATATTTCACGTAAAAGTCATGGAGAAATAGACAAAATCCCTAGCCCAAAACGCCCTCAATACCATAGTAAAATGGCAAGGTGAAATATGTATCCAGATTTACAACTAGATAAGAAACGCGTATCTAACGGGTGTCCAACAATTATTGCAGTCCCGGGTGGCGTTGGATTCAAAAACGTAGGTCGATTCTTACATGTGCCAAATAAATGAACTGACATTTTAATTGTCAAACATAACCTAAACGTGCATTTAAAGTGTTGTTTAAATGCACGTTTAGGTTATGTTTGACAATTAAAATGTCAGTTCATTTATTTGGCACATGTAAGAATCGACCTACGTTTTTGAATCCAACGCCACCCGGGACTGCAATAATTGTTGGACACCCGTTAGATACAATCTACAAGAGCCACAGAGGACTCTTTGGCAGATCATATGGACTTAAACAAAAATGATACATTTGCTGTGTAACAGCACAAAAAAACCTTCAAACCCTTCAGGTACATGAGGCTATGAACACCACACCTTCTGTAGTAATGGAACATTTATTAAACATGCACTAACAAGCTAGAAAAAGATTCTAATAAGTGCAATGAGACTGGACCGACATGGAACAGAACATGGTTTCGGGCACTCAGAAATTCTAAACCTGATTAAACTAGAGTTCCTACAAACACCGTCGAACGTAATGATTTCGCCCTTTAAAGTGATTGTTGACAGTCGCCAAGACAGCCTGAACCAAATCAAAAAAAATAAAACATAACTCTATAGTCTGGTATACAGTTGCATCAAAAAGTTGCATCAAAAACGGAAACGAACTCCAGCATATAAAGGTTGGGCCAGATAAAAGTTTGTTTTTAAAAATGCAATAAAATGAACAAAATTAAAATTTTTCCATGTATTAGGACTTTGTTAGTAAGAGCAAACATTCCCATTAATTATGGAACACAACATCGTTTAAGTGGCTGCCTCGGCTGGCTTCCCAGAAGCGCATTCTGTCACTCGAATTTTCCAAGACCTTGCTGATGGTTTCGGGCTGTAGCTCACGGATTGCTTGGATGATATTGGCCTGAAGGGCTTGAATCGTTTCTGGATTGTTGGCATAACACGGTTCCCCACAAAAAAATATCCAAAGGGGTTCCAGAAGAGCATTCTGTCACTAGAATTTTCCAAGACCTTGCTGATGATTTCGGGCTGTAGCCCACGAATTGCTCGGATGATATTGGCCTGAATGGCTTGAATCGAAAAAAATCCAAAGGGGTCAAATCGCAGTGCGCCTCGCCAGAAAAGATGATTTTTCGCCTAAAATCGTTGTCCAATTCTAGCTGTTCAAACCGCGAAGCGATAACGAAGCGGATGGTCGTGCGCCTTCAATTTCGGAGTCAATTGGACCTTGTAAGCGAATAATCCAAGATCTTTATGAAGAATTCTCAACAGGCTAGTACGCGAAATGTTGAGATGTTGAGATCGACGGCGAGTTGATGTTCGTGAATTGAGTCTTACACTCTCGGCTACAGCAGCCACATTCTTGTCTGTGCGCACGGTACGATGAGGACCATGAGTGTTGTCCATTAGCACGAACTTTTTGTACAAATTTGCGTAGAGCAGGCCCGATGGATGATTCATTTCGGCTAAAACTTCTTTTCAAAAAAACGCACTGTTTGTGCTACACAGCACTCACTTTGAAAATAAGTTTTCAATATTTCCTAACGTTGTTCAAGCGTACCGCTGAGGTATTACACTGAGTTTCTGTCAAGATTTCGAACGGGAAAAAGCTGTCAGTGTTACAGTAACCTATGATTTAAAAAGACACCACTAGATGGCCCACCCTTTACAGGCCTAAATACAAGGAATCAGCGTTGATTGAAATATTTCAATCAACGGAATCAGTTTCTCACGGACATGGTCCATTAGTCTCATCAAAGCGAACAAAACTACTTGGAACTGTAAACAAGCTCTAAACCAATTGACCAAGGGCAACAAACTTAAAACAAAAATTGTGTTGGTAATTTTAATGGTTTTATAAACACTGGTGTAGCTTAAGTCTCAGTTTATATGTAGGGTGGGTGGGTGGCCACTATCCTACCATCCAGTTTTAATTACGAGCGTCGGTTTCCTTATAAAAAAAGGTTAATAAAGAGAAATTTACATACAAAATCTAATATAAAACTGCTCATAATAAAATTGTTATTCAGCAAACCCTCGTGTATGATCTATAGGTTGGGGGGGTGGGATAGAGGACACCCACCCACCCTGCATATAAATTGGTACTTTCATCACTATAACTGTTTTAGTTGCCTGAATTAAAACAAAATTTGTGTTGATGATTTTAATGGTTTCATAAACACTGTTGTAGCTTAAGTTTCATTGTACATGTAGGGTGGGTGGGTGGCCACTATCCTACCCTCCAGTTTTAAGTACGAACAACGGTGTCCTGATAAAAAAATGTTAAAAAAGAGTAGTTTACATAAAAAATATAATATAAAACTGCTCGTAATAAAATGGTTATTCTGCAAAACCCTCGTGTCTGATCTTTACGTTGGAAGGTGGGATAGAGGCCACCCACCCACCCTACATATAAATTGGTACTTCGATCCATGTAACTATTTTAGTTCCCTAAAATTAAAACAAAAATTGTGTTGATGGTTTTAATGATTTCATAAACACTGTTATAGCTTAAGTTTCATTATGTATGTAAGGTGAGTGGGTGGCCACTATCCTCCCCTCTAGTTTTAATTACGAACGTCGGTGTTCTTATAAAAAAAAGGTTAAAAAAGGGAAGTTTGCACACAAAATCTAATATAATAATAATATTCTTTATTGGTGTTAATTAACAAAATTATTGTTTTACACAAGTCATAATATACAGTAATTGGCAATAAGAATATCAAGGTATAAAACTGCTTGTAATAAAATTTCTATTTAGCAAAACTCTCGTGTATGATCTATAGGTTGGAGGGTGGGATGAAGGCCACCCACCCACCCTACATATTTATTGATACGTACATCACTGTAACTGTTTTAGGTTCCTAAAATAAAAACATTGTGATGATGATTTTATGGTTTTATCAACACTGTTGTAGCTTTAGTCTCACTGCATATGTAGGGTGGGTGGGTGGCCACTATCCTATCCTCCAATTTTAATTACAAGCGTCGGTGTCCTTATAAAAAAAAGTTGAAAAGAGAGAGAGAGTTTACATACAAAATCTGATATAAAACTGCTTGTAATAAAATTGTTATTCAGCAAAACCCTCGTGTGTGATCTATAGGTTGGAGGTTGTGATAGAGGCCACCCACCCACCCTACATATAAAGTGGTACTTCCATCACTGTAACTATTTTAGTTTCCGAAAATTTAAAACAAAAATTGTGTTGATGATTTTAATGATTTTATAAACACTGTTGTAGCTTAAGTCTCATTGTATAGGTAGGGAGGGTGGGTGGTCACTATCCTACCCTCCAGTTTTAATTACGAACGTCGGTATTCTTATAAAAAATGTTAAAAAAGAGAAGTTGACATACAAAATGTAATATAAAACTGCTTGTAATAAAATTGTCATTCTGCAAAACCCTCGTGTATGATTTATAGGTTGGAGGGTGGGATAGAGGTCACCCACCCACCCTACATATAAATTGGTACTTCCATCACTGTAATTGTTTTAGTTTCCTAAAACATAAACAAAAATTTCGTTGGTGATTTTAATGGTTTTATAAACACTGTTGTAGCTTAAATCTCATTGTGTATGTAGGGTGGGTGGGTGTTCACTATTCTACCCTCCAGTTTTAATTACGAACGTCGGTGTCCTTATAAAAAATGTTAAAAAAGAGAAACATACCAGGTCAAAGGCAATAAAAATGTTTATTAATCTCTCACCAAGATAAACAGCTCTCGTGCCTTACTAAAAGCAAGAAAATCATTTCTGGACATATCAGTGAAATACCATCTTCACAAGATAGGTAAAGTAGACAACATCATAGTTTATTGATTATTGAGTTACCTGAAGTTGTAATACTTGAGTTTAGCAGTGAAAATGGTTACAGTGCGACTGAAATGTACATTTGCTATTAATAAATTTTGTGAAGAAAATTTCTTTAATAGACAAAACGACTTGTAGACTATGTGGATTGGCAGAGGACATCCTATGCGTGTATGTAGCGCCAACACCAGACTAGCCATAAGAGGAGAAATGTCAATAACGTCAAATCTTACCAAGGGAATTGAATTTCTAGGAATATACTAGTAGTAGGGTACTAGTGCAAAAAAACTAACTAGGCTGTCTATAGTCAAACGACCCCATCTAATCTAATCTAATTCGATATAATCTAATCTATCCATTAAACATCCTATTTTTTTTTCTGTTGTATTATTATCACTGCTTCTTTATAGAATAATTAAAATTGTACCATCTTTGACAATTTGGTTACAGCTAATTTTTCATATGTTTTTGCTTTTCTTTATATATTTATTATTTTTATTTGATTCTTTGAAATACAATATTATTGTTTTACGATGAATTAAATTCTCACTTAACCCGTGGTGAAACATTTTTGTATTAATTAAAGGTTAATTAAACTTTTGGTGTTATTCTCTCTTCGAGAAAATAGTCGGAGAAATATATAAAAATTGTGAAACACCAAGAGTTTAATTAACCTCTCATTATTGTTCTTATTTCTTTGTTTTATTTTTTAATCCGACTGCATTATATTTGTGGTATATTGTTAGTTCAACATCTTCTTCTTTTGTCTCTATTGTTTCCCTATTTTCTCAAGAGGAGAAAAATGTATTATTGGTTGCATACGATAAAGTAGCGATTCGTCATAAGTTATGTCATCGTGGCATCAACAACAAAATTTCAATAAATTGTGATTATGCACAATACATTGAAGTCAATATTTATAGAAGGGAGAAGGGATTGAGCGTCCCCGTGAAATAACCGATAAATCGACGCCGACTATAAACGCGAATGCAGCAAACAAGGCATTTTCTTTTTAGAAAAACTGTCGCCCAGTTGTAAATACTGCTGTGTAAACTCTAGTGTTTTCATAAATCGTTTGCAAATGCCATTACGAGCATAATAGTGAGGAAAAGGAAATAAATTGAAATACTACAATTACTTTTAAACAAAAAATTAAAATTACTTATACTAATAATGATATTTTAGATATAAAGAATAAAAGTGGTGCAATAGAACAATTATAGTTACTAATATTAATATGCGTTTACTTCTAATTTAGTTAACTAATATAATTGATGTTAAAATGTTGAATATATGATTGATACTTGCTTTGCTACACTCTTGATGAAACATATAGTTCACATGCTGAATATAGTTTTTAGTCTTGTATCGTTAAATAATTATCAAAAAATCGAATAGACACATTTATTATAAACTATCGACAGTAGAATCAAAATTAAAATTACTATTAAACTAACTAATAACAAAACGTAACAATAATGCCATTGATATAATAATTGTGAATTCAAACAAATCATATTTTGTTTAAAGCGTGATATAAATCATTTATCGAATATTTTTTTTTATTTTATAACGAAATAAAAATAATATTTGTTTCAATTGCAATTGTTACAATTATTTGATAGTGAAATGCAATAATAAAGTTATTGTTTAATTGTTTATTTTTTTCATTTTATAACATAAAAGGCAAGCCAACGTTATTACTATTATTACTATTAAATTTTATGCTACAAATTGTACAGATGCTGAAATAATAAAAGCCATCAAAAAACATCGCATCCTGGCTTAAATGGATTATATTAAGTGTAATGCTCACAGCCTAAATTCAATAAAAGAAATTGCAGAAAATATCAAATCTAAATTAGACTGGAACTTAATCAAAAGAAATGTGGTATTTATACATGAGCCCATTATAGAGTCAACAAATACAGGATTAACAGATTTTTACAAAACACGACATCTAGTTTTAAATTATATTGAAGAGCCATGATCCAGCAATACAAGAAAGCAAAATCTTTACACCATCCGCAGCTGGTAGTCCAAAATTAAGCTCGTATTAGTTTTCTAGCTCCAATTCCAACAGTTGGTATCTAAACACATGGAAAATTATCATAGCACCGTAAATAATGTGCAAGTTTGTCATAAAAAATCGCAACTGATCGCCTAAATTACGATTACGCGAAGAAAACTTCAACGTAATAATATTTCAAGTGAGCCTTTAATTTGTGATCTATTGCAAGAATTTAAAATAGCTTTGCTATGAATAAAGCCTTATTTGATATGACTGTAGATAACCATAGAATAATAAGCAAACTAAAATCTCTGCGGAAAGCTCTAAATTTACCTCACCAAGAATGTATGCTTAGAAAATGGCTAGAGTTTACAAAAAAGTCTATAACCCTTAGAGACTCTAGATCTACAAAAACTTCAAAGAAAGGATCAGAGCAGTGGATAGGAGAGTGTTATAGTAACCAAAATGTTGTTGATTGCTCTGTGTAAAGATAAAATCAGGGACAAGAATACTACTCTCAAAAAATTGAGGAAAAAAACGAATGATCCAATTGAGATGAGATGAAACTTTAAACTTAAGGTTTTATCGTTAAAACCTGGAACTGAAAAGTTTTTGATGAACATTCATAAATCGAAAGTTGATGTTGAAAATATTACTTAATTAAAAACACAGTTATATTCCTTTCTTCACTTTTTATTTTTCACAGCTAAATGTACATTTCGAAAGAAAGGAATATAACTGTGTTTTTAATTAAGTGATATTTAACCTTCACATACTCAAGTAACTACATTAAGTTGAAAATATTACATAACTTTTCAAATAAAATTTAAAGGGAATGAAAATCTGAACAAGTTTTATTGAAATATGTTTTTCATGTCCTTAACACAGCGAAAAAAATTAAATATATAAATCTCGTAGTTTTCGAGAAAAATGTAAGGAAAGCACTATGATGGCCACATCACAATTTTTTTTTATGTATCTTTACATTTTACAACTTTTAATTAAAACCCTCCCTTATGTTTTACTGATTGGACTGTGAATAGTGGCCACCCACCCACCCTACATATACATGATAACTTTAAATACTAATCGTTGATAATTTTGCTGCTTATAAAACAATCAAATCAAAAAAATATATTTCCAAGAACTTTCTTCCATATTTGAAGCATTTTTTTTTTAAATTTGTTATTTGTTTTTTTTAGAAGTTTTTTTAAAGGTTTCTAGTTTTGAAGATTTATATCGCTGGTTCTAAATTTTTCAACAATTTCTTTTCTGCTTTTGACAATTTTTTCAGCTATTTCTCTACCAAATTGCTAAAATTTCTTTTAATAATTTGTAGCAATCTTTCTTCCGAATTTCTGCTTTCTATCAACAATTCTTCTAGATTTTAAACATTATTCAGAAATTTGTTTCAAAATTTCTACAAATTTTTAAGCAAATTGCGAAGACATTTCCAGAAATTTCTCTTTATTTGGTTAAGAATTTCTCAGCATTTTTTTTTGTAAATTTTTAGAATTTTTATTAAATTTTCTTCCGTAATTATAGAAATCTTCGGAATTAAAAATTAAAAATTGCAAGATTATTATTTTTCTGGGTTTGTAGCATTTTTTGTCTCTAATTTTATTTAGCATTTTAAAGCAATTTTTATTCCAAAATTCTGTTTTTGGTAAGATTTCTAGAAATTATTAGCATTTTTTTCAATATTTCTAAAAATTTATAAAATTTTCTTGATTTTTCTAAAAATGCAATTGTTAGGAATTTTTTTTTAGAAATTCTTCTTTCAAACTTTCATTTAGATTATTTCAATTTATCAAAAATTTTCTTTTAATTTCTGTCCTCTTCCACATTGTTAGAATTTTCCCCAAGATATCTAGAAATTTCCAGCAATTATTTTCAATATTTCTACAAATTCCTAGAAATATCTCTTTTTTGCCAAGAATTTTCGAGCAACTTCTTTTACAAGTTTCCTTCTGGAATTCTAGAATTTTTCCACAATTATTACTTGATTCATAGAATTTTTTAGAAAAGAATCTTTAATTTTTTTTTACAATGTTTATTCTTGGATCTTAACGGCGTTCACTTGGTGGTACATTTCAATATTAAGAATAAAGAAAACACTTTTACTTTTTTATACCACTTTAAGTTTTATTTTCAGTGACTAGTTTCGACTACATTATCAAATCATTATCAAACTTAGTTTGAAAATAAAACTTAAAGTGGTATAAAAAAGTAAAAGTGTTTTCTTTATTCTTAATTTTTACAATGTTTATTCTGGATTTTTAGAATTTCTCTTCAAAATTTCGAAAACTGTCTCTAAGAATTTATTTAGCATTTTAAAGCCGTGTTTTATCTCTTTTTCAATATTTCTCGCAAATTTAATCCCTATTTCCTAGAAGTTTCTTCAAACAGAAATTTTTAATTTTTGGTTCTCCAGAAATTTCTCTTCTCTTCCAAATTAGTTTTCTGCATTTTTTTTTTTCATTATTTTTGCAAATTGCAAAAACTTTCTAGAGTATTCTTGATTTTTCCAAAAATACTGTTTAAATTTGTTGCGATTTTTTAAACCATTTCATTTAGATCTCTAGTGAATTTTCGGATATCTCTTCTCTTCGAAATTGTTAAAGGTTTTCAAGTATTTTCCAGTACCTTTGCTTAATATTTCTACAAATTTTCACCGTTTTTTTCTTTAAGGTTATAAATTTTTTGAACAATTCTTCCAGACTTTTCAGAATTTTTAAGCAGTTAACCAAATTGCAAGGCAATTGCATCCAAAATTTTTAAAACCGTATTTAAGCAATTTTATTCCTGAATTTCTGTTCTGTTTCAAATCATCTTTTTTTTTTATTCTTCAGCAATTTTTTTTCAGATTACTGTTCCCTTTTGAATAATTTGCCAGTAAAATTTCCCTTTAAAAATTTCAATCAATTTCTCTTCAATTTTTTTGCCACTTCTTTTCCAATTTTTTTTAGGCTCATAGACTTTCCCAGCAATATTTTTGTGTTCACTTTTAAGTTAATAGAATTTTCTATGAAATGTTTAAAGTTTCCAGTAATATTTTGATTTCTAAATTTCTAGCAATTTCTCTTATAAATTGTAAAATGTTTTTACCAGTTTGCTTATTTTATTTTACAAAAATTCCTCTTTAATTTATTAGGTTTTTTTTTTGCCATTACTGTGACAATGTTTCTTCTAGATTCCTAAAATTTATCAGTAATTTTTTGTGTTCTTTTTCTAATTATTAGAATTTTCTTTCAAAAAAATTTCCATTTCTAACTAAATTATTATGTTTTAGTGATTAGAGGGGGGATAGAGAAGTATAAAGTTTATTCACGCATCATGCATCAAATTTTTACTAATTTACTTACTCAAAATTTTTCATTCAAAAAGTTTTGTAATTAATTTTATTGGAAACCGCGAGTCGATAAGGAATTAAAGTTTATATGCATATGTAGGGTGGGTGGGTGGCCTCTATCCCACCCTACAACCAGTAAAACATCATCAAAAATAATGGGGAAAGTATTATGATGCTACATCACCATTTTTTCATAGAAAATACTGTTTAACGATATTGAAATGCAGAATATCAGAGAGGTACCTTTTGAAATAAAATAAATGCGCAAATTTATGTGGAATTGCTCTCTGGAACTCGCGTCGCATTTATGTTTCGGTAATATGAAAGTTTCCGCAACTACAAATTTGACTTATGAATTAGGAATTTGCGGAACTCGCATCATTCAATTTAATGGTCCAATCCTGGGGGTAATTTATGCCCGCCGCACACCACACTAATTTTAATTGAGCACAAAGAAACAATTACAGGTATACAAATTTGTTGCTATTGTAAATGTGGGTGTGTGTGTGGTGAACTGTCTCTGAGGAATATCAATAACTGAAGCCGGTTAATTAATCATTGCACACGTCTATATGTATTATGTGCAACATTTAATATCGTTATAATGCTACGAATATATAGAGTGTGAAAAAAAAGGTTTATCAAAAATATCTTATCCTATTTTATAGATAGATTATTATGGAAGGGTCAAAAGCAAAACCTCGAAATATAAATGAGCTTACTGATGTAGAGCTTCAAATGTATATCGACGATGAATTAGATATTGGAGACGAGGATGATGATAGCATTCCAGAAAATAGCAAAGATGAAGACATCATTGACAAGTAATAAAAAGACTTTAAACTTTAGTTCATTTGTATTTATTTTTTCTAAAGGAACGTCAACAGGGTAGAAATGATTAAGTGTTGCTAAATTAATTTTAGAAACTGCACGTACTTGTCGCGTGCTCCTCTTTTTTTTTGAGGTTATTAGTGTTAAGTGTCTGAAGTGAATTCTGAATTAGAGTAATGGTAGCGTCGGATATTATAAACTGTTGCAGTATAAATAGCTTAGGAAATTTAATATCCCATAGTGCTCGTTGTGCTGCATGCCTTCGCTGCACTCTATATATTGCGTAATCAGTTATTAACTTTCGCATAAATATTTTTCATAAAAACCAATATTAAAATTGCTTCTCTAATAATACTAACGTTTTAAATATGATATTTTATTGATGTTAATGCATTATCATTTCCTGAGATTTGAATCAATTGTATTTGTTACTAAATATTTTTTCCATTATTAAAAATTAAATATACAGGGTGATTCATTAAAGGTGGCCTTATCTCGGAAACCGTATATCCTAGAATTTGGGGGAAAAAATTCTTATCACATAATCGGCCAAAAGAAAATGCGTAAAAACATTTTGAAATGCCTAGCTTTCCGCTAGGTGGCGCATTTTATCATTTACATAATTAATTTGCGTTTTTTACAAAATATTACCGCATTAAGGCTATTGAAAATGATCAAAATTAGAAACTACTGTACTTGGTTTACAATTTTTGCTTATGTCATTTTTTTCTATCACCTGCAGTTAAGTGGTGGGGGAAGTATACTTTTGTTTACAGAAAATGGTCTGTAACTTCCGTATACCTTAACCGATTTTCACAAGCTTAGGCTCAATGGAAAGAGTATTAGAAGTTAATTAATAAGACATAAATAACATTAACACATTTAATCTATGCGCTGGCAACTAGAGGGCGTTATGTAACACTTAACCCTATTTATGTATTTTTCTCAGAAATATCAAATGGAATGATATAACTCGAAGCAACTTACAAACAAGAAAATGAAATTACATATTGTTTCGTCAAAACCGCAAACTGATATCTCTTGTCATTCCAAAGATATTTAGATTTTTTAAATTTTCGTTGTTGTTTTTCGTTGTTTTCGAAGTATTAATTCACCCTGTAAGGTGTAAATGAAAATATATGGCTAAAGTTACTTTTAGAAAAAATGTCAACAATATTTATTAGCATAATTAATGAAAAGTAATAAAACTTATTACCCATAACAGAAATTTACAAAAGGCTGAAATTTCTAAAAGCACCCATTATCTAGTTATTTTAGAAACTCAAAATGTCTCCCCTTATTTGCTGTACCTACACAAATTCAGTCCTTCTAGAGTGAAATTTTATCTTAGATTTCTTAAAATATCTTCAATGGTTTTATATGGATAAGCTGTAACATTACGAGCATGTCAAACTATTTTCCTGGGCGATGTTGTAAAAGTAATCAAGTCACCTTTGGAAATGACATTTCTGTTTTGTGATTGTTTATTTATAATTTGTTGTTGCTGTCAAAGTTAATTTGAACGTTTTAAAAATCACTTTATTATAATGCTTTATTTTTCAAATGAAGAAGCATATGATATGCTAGCAGTGTATTTTGAAAGTCTACAAAATGCAGTCATTGCTGAAAGAGAATATGGGTTACGATTTCCTAAAAAACGGCGTCATTCAAGAAAAGTTTTTAAAAGACTGGCAGAACGATTACGAAAAACTGGCAATATTCAACCTATTTCGGTAAGAAATAGGGTACATAGAAGACAAAATGAAGAAAATGTTATTAACGTCTTGGCATACGTTAACGCTGAACCACGTGTAAGTATTAGGGAAATTGCAAGAGATCTAGAATTAAATTATTCTTTGGTGAATAGAATACTAAAAGAACATAAAATGCATCCTTACCATATTGTTTTACATCAAGAGTTAAAAGACATAGATTTTGATCGACGACTAGATTATTGCAACTGGTTAAAAGGAATGTTAAATGATAATCAACAATTTCTATCTGCAATATTATGGACGGATGAGGCTACATTTGCAAGCTCTGGTAAAATTAACTTGCACAACAGTCACTACTGGTCAGAAACAAATCCACACTGGCAGAGGGAAGTCAATTACCAAAATCGCTGGAGCATAAATGTGTGGTGTAGTATTTTAAATAGGAAGATAATATGACCTTTTTTCTTTGAAGAAAAATTAACGGGCCAAAGGTACTTAGATTTTTTAACTAACGATTTGCCCATCCCCCTAGAAGACGTTCCAATTCGTAACAGATTAGACATGTGGTATCAACAAGATGGTTGCCCAGCACATTTGCCGCAGGTGTCCGAAATTATTTAGATATTGTATTTTCAAATAAATGGATTGGAAGGGGAAGTATTTTTTCATGGCCAGCAAGGTCACCAGATCTTACGGTTTTAGATTTCTTTTTATGGGGTAGAATTAAAGATATGGTTTTTAAAACACGTCCAACTACACGTGAGGATATGAAAGAAAGGATTCGGCAAGCAGTAAGAGGTATTTCTGGTGCTGAAATTGAGGCCAGTGTCAATTCCACTATAGAAAGACTGAATTTGTGCATAGCAAATTATGGGAAACATTTTGAGCACCTAAAGTAACTAAGTAATAGGTGCAGTTATCAATTTTAGTATTTTGTATTTTTTTTCATTAATTATGTTAATAAATATTGTGCCATTCGATTTAACTTGATATTTTTTGAAATGTAACTGTAGCAGTATGTTTTCACTTACAACTAACAGGGTGGACCAACACTTCGAAAACAACGAAAAACAACAGCGAAAATTTAAAAAATCTAAATATCTTTGGAATGTCAAGAGATATCAGTTTGCGGTTTTGACGAAACAATATGTAATTTCATTTTCTTATTTGTAAGCTGCTTCGAGTTATATCATGCCATTTGATATTTCTGAGAAAAATACATAAATAGAGTTAAGTGTTACAAAGCGCCCTCTAGTTGCCAGCGCATAGATTAAATGTGTTAATGTTATTTATTTTTGTAATCAACTTCTAATACTCTTTCCATTGAGCCTAAGCTTGTGAAAATCTGTTAAGGTATACGGAAGTTACAGACCATTTTCTGTAAACAAAAGTATACTTCCCCCACCTCTTAACTGTAGGTGATAGATATATATATAACGGGTGTCCAACAATTATTGCAGTCCCGGGTGGCGTTGGATTCAAAAACGTAGGCCGATTCTTACATGTGCCAAATAAATGAACTGACATTTTAATTGTCAAACATAACCTAAACGTGCATTTAAACAACACTTTAAATGCACGTTTAGGTTATGTTTGACAATTAAAATGTCAGTTCATTTATTTGGCACATGTAAGAATCGACCTACGTTTTTGATTCCAACGCCACCCGGGACTGCAATAATTGTTGGACACCCGTTATATCTCATCAAGAATTTTATATATAATGCGTTTAAAGTTAATATAATTAAATATTATCAATTATAACAGTTTTCTTATCAAAATATATTCTCTTTCACTGATTTAAAGAAACCAATATCACAGTCAAACAAAAAATTACGCACGCACGCACAAAGTCTACATTAAAGACGGGACGGCCATATGAAAAAGCAAGACACGCACGCAATCACAGTCGTACAACCCACCAACCCCATTCATTTAAGCCGGAGTGTTGTTAATGTATTTCACGGCGTATTTGATACGTCCTTTCAGACCTTTTACGTGCGGATGGGAGGTAAATTGTTGGCAAAGCCGTGGGGCGAAAGTGTGCGAATTTTAAAAGCGCTATGCAAGGAGAGGAGGGAGAAAAAAAACTCGGATAATAATGTTAGCCGGTGGCGGCATCATTTATCAATTGGGTGGCCAGGGGAGGGGTCGCTTAATTTCCCAGAACGAAGGAACCGCGATAAATTTCGTTGGTGGATTGCCCTCGTTACGCTTCCTCTTCCGCATTCCGCAGTATACCGGTTAGTTGATGATTCGATTGAATTGACGTATTTTTTCAAGTTTTAGTTTCTTTGTTCCTTCAATTTTATATTTTTGTACGTTGCGACTGCAGCCATTATTGCTCTTGGTGGACCTGTGTTATCCTTGAATCGATATAATTGATTTGATAGATAATTTTGGCTGTTAGTTCTTCAAGTTCCATTTTACAACTAAATGTAAGTTTTTATACCTCAACAAACAATGCAATGATCTCTCGTACTCCTGACCCGCCCGAACAAATTATACGTTGAGGTAGGTCAAGAGTACGCTGGAGTTTAAGCGGGAAAATAGGCGCTAGGTTAACGCATGGTTTCTTTGCCGTAGGTCAAGAGTACGTTCAGTTAAATAAACCAAAAAAGACAGCTTAAATTATTTGAATTTTTACCAGAATCAATTGAAAACGGTTTGAAAATTTCCGAAACCAATGTTAAAATTCACTTTAAACAATTGACTAAAAACCAATTGAAGTTCGAATTTTAGATTTTGACTTGATTAAAGTGAATTTGATTGTAGGAATCCATTGGTGTTAGAATTTCCCTAATCTGATAATGATTTTGGAAGTTATCGTGGAAAAACTGAAAAACAATTGAAGTTCAAATTTTAGATTTTTACTTGATTTAAATATAGTAAATGAATCTCGAATTTTAGGTTTTTGCTTAATTTATAAAGAATATATTTTATTGTATAAATCTATTGGTTCAAGAATTTCTTATGAGAATTTCTACCAATTTTCAATTGTTTTTTTATTCTTCATAAAATTTAGATTTTGTAAAAAAAGTTTTCAACTGTTATTTCTTAGCAAATTGTATTAATTTTATTTATTTTATATCTTCTACTGTTGTTTTTAGAAGGTTTACAACTGTTATTTGCAATATAATTCTATTGTTTTTTTTTTAAATTAAACTGTTTTTAACTGTTATTTTCTTAGCAAATGTCATTTGTCAGCTGATGTTCAATTGTTTTTTGTTCTTAATAAAATTGAAACGTTTTTTAAAGGAAATAATGATTTCAACATTTTTTATTTGGTATTTTTTTAAATATAAGCTGTGCTTTTTGAATCAATTTTTTCTTGTATTAAGCAAATTTTAACTGGTATTATGAAGTAAGTTTAAACATGTTTCTTAGGAAAGTTTTAGCCGTATGTTAACAAAATTGTGTTCTCATTCTGAAAGTTTTCAACTGTTTTAACTGTATTTTTTCTTAGAAAATGGTATTTGTTTAACTTATTTTTAATTGTTTTATATTCTTCAACAATTTTAAGTAAATAATGATTTTAAACTTTAGTAAATTTCTTTTTTTTTTAAATTCATTCTTTAGCTTTTCTTTTTAAATTATTTTTTTTTCTTTTTGAGAATTTTTTCAATATTATATTTTCATAAACTTTAAAACTGTTGTTTGTATCAAAGTTCAATTGTTTTTTTTTAATTCAACTGTTCAATTGTTAATTTTTAAGAAAATAATGATTTTAACCTGTGCCTTTTTTAATTCAATTTTTTCTTATTTGTGAAATTGTTTAATGTTACATCTTGAAGAAATTTTCAATAATTTCTTTTTAAATTCCAACTATACCAAGCAAATTTTGTCTGTTTTTTTATTTCTTATAGAGCAAATTTTAGAAAAACATGTTTTTCAGTTCATTTATCAGATTAGGGAAATTCTTACACCAATGGATTTCTACAATCAAATTTATTTTAGTCAAGTTAAAATCTAAAATTCGAACTATTTGAAGAGAATTTTAAATTGGTTTCAGAAACTCATTTTCAATTGTTTTTGGCAAAAATTCAAATAATTTAAGCTCTCCTTTTTTTGGTTTATTTAACCGAACGTACTCTTGACCGACGACAATAAACTATGCGTTAACCAAGCGCTTATTTTCCCGCTTAAACTCCAACGTACTCTTGACCTACCTCAACGTATAATTTGCTTGCGTGGGTCAGGAGTACGAGAGGTCCTTGCATTGTTTGTTGAGGTAGGTCAAGAGTACGATAATAATCGAAGTAATAATCAAGTTTGTAAGGTTAAGCTAGAATTGTGTTTATTATAGTTTAATGTTACGATTATTACAACATTTAAAATCTAATGTTAAAGCAGTTGACTTTAATAAAGCGCTAAAACAATTGAATGTCTCGACAGTAGACAAATTTAAATTACTTGAATTTCAAAGTGTTGAAAATTTCCTAAAAATATATATTTACTTAGAAAAAGTACTATTTTTCAAAAAAAATAAATTTTTTCTGAAAACAAAAACAATTGCAATTTTTATAAGAACGTTTTAGAACTTTCGAAATACATTTTTAATTTGATTTAAATTGAAATTTTCAAAAAAATCAATTAACATTTCCTTACAAAAAGTAGTTTAAGATAATAAGAAAATTGAAATTTAATAAAAAAATAAGTTCTTTGAAATTTTGAAAAAAAAAACAATCGGAAATCGGTAAAAAAAAAAAGTTGACATTAAAAAAAAGCAATTGAATTTTAAAATTTTACCAAAAACAAAAGAAAATAATTGAAATTCAGTAGCAAAAATGGCACCTGCTAAGTAAAAAAAATAATTGATAATAAAAAACAATTGAATGTTTAAAATTTACCAAAAATAAAAGAACACAATTGAAAATTTGAAAATCTGTTAAAAGGATGATTAGCAAATTAGTAAACTCTTTTTGCTTTTTGGTATAACTTGAATTATTTTGAAGCAAATACTAAATATATTTTTGATCAGTTTCAACTATTTTTTGTTACGAAATTGCTTTTCCTTTTATTTGTAAAATTTCAACTGGTCATCATACTACTTTTCCTATATTTTTCTCGAAAACTATGATGTTTTCGCTAAAAGGCTATTCTTAATAATTTACCTTCACAAATACTCGTTGTATATACTTCATGTAACTCTTACAGATTATTAACAATATGCAAAAAATAACAAAATTCTCGCAAGTTAAGAATCTTACGAAAAACATGTTTTAATAAAATTTGTTCGGTTCTCATTACCTTCAACTTTTGTTTAAAAAGTTGTGTAATATTTTTAAAATTTTGAAAAATATCGGGAAAAAAAACACCACTTCCAGTTTATGAATGTTTACCAATTTTTTTCAGTTGCAGTTTTTAACAATAAAACGTTTAAAGTTTCATCTTAAAAACGATCATTCGTTAATTATCACCAACAAAAATTATTTGAAATATTTGTATGAATACATAAATTAAAAATTGCAATTATCTTTTGTTTAAATTTTACAAATTTTAACTAAAACCCTCGCTCATGTTTTACTGATTGGAGGGTGGATAGAGGCCACCCACCCACCCTACATATACATGATAACTTTAATTTCTAATCTTTGATGATTTTACTACTAAAAATAATAAAACCCATTATGTAATAAAAAATAAAACAAAATCAAAATTTAAGTTTAAATATTAATTACTTTCTATAGCTAATCTTATCTACTTTAAATTTAAAGTCTGTTCACCCATCATACAACATTTTTTTACAAATTTACTCACTTAAAAATTTTACTTTTTTAATTTCTTTTTTATTCAAAAAGTTTTGTAATTAATTTGATTGGAAACCGCGAGACGATTGGGAATTAGAGTTTATATATATATGTAGGGTGGGTGGGTGTACTCTATCCCACCTTCCAATCAGTAAAACATCATCAAAAATTATTTGAAAAATTTGAATAAATCTATTAAAATTTGCAATTATGTTGATTATTTACGTTTTATAACTTTTAATTGGACATACACATAAATGCTAACTTTACTTACTACTTGTTAATGGATTATACATCTTTTTGACTTTCCCTATATAGAATTTGAAAAATATAACATAACTTTTCAAACAAAAGGAAAGGGAATAAGAAACTGAAAAAGTTTTATTAAAACATATTTTTCATAAAGTTCGTAACTTAAAAAAAATAAAAACTAATATTAAGAATAAAGAAAACACTTTTACTTTTTTATACCACTTTAAGTTTTATTTGCAGTGACTAGTTTCGACTACACAGTAATCATTATCAAACTAAGTACTTAAATTACGAATAACAACTGTTTATATACCTATTACAACGCTTCGCAATCAGGTCGTAATTTTAAAACACGATTAAACGAACATCAGAGGTCATTCAATTTAAAGAAAAATAATTCCACATTTTCAAATCACTTATTGGAATCAAACCATACTTTCGGCAAGGATGTACTTTCGGTAATCCATCTTACCGAAAAAGGAGGTAAGATGGATTTACTGGAAGCCCTTGAAATCTACAAAGCGAAAATTAATCCCGGAATTTCCCTCCTTAACGACCAGGTTGACCTAATGTACACCCCACTGTTCGAAGCGTTGTAATAGGTATATAAACAGTTGTTATTCGTAATTTAAGTACTTAGTTTGATAATGATTACTGTGTAGTCGAAACTAGTCACTGCAAATAAAACTTAAAGTGGTATAAAAAAGTAAAAGTGTTTTCTTTATTCTTAATATTGAAATGTACCACCAAGTGAACGCCGTTAAGATCCAAGAAATAAAAACTAATAATTTTGACATTTTTGCTTATCGCTAATAAAGTATAGGAGTTACATGAAATTTATAAAACAAGTAATTGTAAAGAATCAAAGATTGAGCAAATTATTAATTAAATGGTTATTTTGCGTAAACCCCATAGTTTCCGAGAAAAATATAGGGAAAGTACTATGATCACCATTTTTATTATGTAATTTAGTTGCCTGCAGTAATATTTCAATCTATAGTTACGATTTCATTCAATTTATTATTATACTTTTAATAATATTTGTAATAATTTTCAAGTATTGAGTATTATTATCCAGCAATGGCACTCACCGAGCTCATATTCTGTTTCCAGGTCCTCGGCTATGGTTTCCATGGTTCCATGTTTGTGGTGGAGCAAAAGTCACTACCCTTTCCGGAGGAAAACTGAACCGCGAAAATTGCTCACCGTCACCAAACACGCCCATGATGACCCCATCATTAAGTGCTTTATGATGTTACAGAGACCACCGACATCATGAGGTCCCTATGCAACTACAGACCGCCATTCCTTAAAATAAACGCATCATTTACAAACCGGGACAAGTGGAACGAGTATGCGCAATAATCGACAGCAAAATGTTTAAGTGTTAAGCGTCTCAGTAACTTCTTTACTAAATTCATCACGTTAAAAATATTACAATTGGTATATGTAATTATTATAAGTATAAAATCAATTTGTAATAGAGAAAATGTAATTAGAGTAAAATTTCATGATAAATATAAAAATTGTTCATTAAAGTAGTATTTTGATGAAAGAACATATTTTAGTTTTTATGTTGTATACCTTTTGTCAATCAGTGAAATTTCAGTTGGTCTGAATAAAGCCTTTGATAATGACAAGTTGTTCTTCGTTCGCCGAAAATTTTTTACTGTAATTATTTGTTATATATACAGGGTGACTGACGAAAAACCTTTGGTGCTGTATCTCGCTTATTTTTTATCCGATTTTAATAAATAAAACATCAAATTAAACCACTTTTAAAAGACTTTAATAAGATCTGAACTGTTATTTTTCCTCGCACCCAGTTTTTGACAAAATACGATCAACATTTTTTTTAAATTGCACTGTATATATATTTTTATTGATTCGCAAGGAGATTTTTTTTCTGAATATAAAATTGTAGACAAATTTATCCATAAATCAAACTTAAGTCGAGAAATTGAGGATTAAAAAAATAAATAAAAAGTCAAGTATTCATTGTAAACAATATACAGACCCTATTTTAAATGTCAAAAGTGACAGTGACAGCCATTGATACAATACTGCAACGATTTTTAATTATTTCATAATTAAAATGTTGCAATATTTCAAACACTGTACTAGAATTTTGTGCTTCTACAGAAATCGTTTTTCAGTTTTTGAAATCTTGCAACATTTTTATTATGAAATTATTAAAAATCATTGCAGTATTGTACCAATGACTGACACTGTCACTTTTGACATTTGGAATAGGCTCTGTATATTGTTTACTATGGGTATTTGATTTTTAATTTTTTTTTTTAATCCTTAATTTCTCGACTTTAGTTTGATGAATGGATAAAATCATTTACAAATTTAGATTCAGAAAAAAATCTCCTTGCGAATCAGTACAAAATATATATACAGTGCAATTTGAAAAAAAAAGTTGATCGTCTTTTGTCAAAAACTGGATGCAAGAAAAAATATCAGTACAGTTCATATTAAAGTCTTTTAAAAATCATTTAATTTGATGTTTTATTTATTCAAATCGGGTCAAAAATAAGCGAGATACAGCACCAAAGGTTTTTCGTCAGTCACCCTGTATATATATATTTGTATGGATTGAAAACACATGAAAAAAATACCATCCAACTTGTACACCGGCCAACTAATCCAATAAATCAATGTATCGATGGCGGAAATTATAAATCGCTCCGGTCTATAAATCTTAATCGGATTCCGTAATAACGAGTCGAGATCCGCGAGGAATTTTAATATTTCAGCCGGGATAAGGGGAAAAGTGCATTTCATAATTGGACGCGGCTGTGCGACACCGATTTCCCTTCTATCAATTTCCGGCGAGGGCTAATCACCCTGATGGCCCGCTTTCCAACGTTTCGCCGCCCTCACAATTTATTTCCACTACATCAATTACGGGTGATTAAATGGATGATTGATTAACACCCGCTGGAAAATAGTCCGTGATAATCTAAGACAACATTAAAAAAAATATAATGTACGAAATTTCTATATGTCTATTATATTTGCCATTTTAATTCAATAGTTATATTTTTGGTATTGTACTAAAAAAAACTAATTTTCATCCATATTTCCTTGTTGGCGTGTGTGTAGTTGTATTTCATTCACAGTTACTTCAGAAAGAAGTAGTAAATAAATTGCAGAAGTAATATGCTGGTTGGCAAAAACATACAAAATACAAACGTCGTTTTATAATAATGATTAGTAAATTTTCTTACAATTTTGGTGCAGAAAATTTGAAGAAGAAATTACATATCTGGTTCCATCAAGAGGGTAGATCAATAAGTATCAACTACATTTTCTCACAGTTAAAAAATCTTATTATTGCCTCTCTTAGCCACTCTATATATTTGTATATTACAATTAAAGTTAAATTAACTAATACTCTACTTTTTATACTATAAAAAAGCGACGTTCGGCGATTTGTTTTTTTACGTTAATATTTTGTTTATCTTGGGTGCCTTGCATCGGAAGATCTTGTGTTCGCTTCACCTCGATAAGAGTATTTTGTCTATATTTTGATTGAAATAGTTTATATTTAATAGAAGACATGTACTTTTTATAAAGTTATATTACAAAATACAAAACAATTTAGTTTCTTTTTTAAATTATATTAGGTGATACCAAAAGTTATAATATAATAATAGGTTATATATTCATATATTACGAGAGATATTCGGAAAGTAGTTGCACCGTGCGGAGCACTGGCGAATAGAGTAGCCGCCTGATTGATTCAATAACCATATTAGACTTGTCGCTGTTAATGGTGATGCCTCGCTGGTAAGAAGTCTAGAGGATCTTGGTTTCACTGTGGAAAGGAAATCTCAATCCAAGGCGGGGCAGCATAAGGCCGATGAATGCTTGGCTAAGGAGTAGCTTAGTCTGATCTATGCGACTCTGGGTACCAGACGTTTTCTTTCCCTAGCTACTCGTTCAATATGTACGCAGAATCAACGATATTTTTAAAGAAACTTTGACAGAAACTTCTGAAGGGGTAATAATCAACAGAAGAACGATTAACAATTTTTGTAATGTAGACGATACTGTACCTATAGCAATCAGTATCATGGATTTTCAAAATATACTTCAAGAAATCAATTCTGTATCAAACCACTACGAATTGAAGCTAAATCTAAAAAAAACTAAATATATGATTTTGACCAAGACGGATAACAATAATATCCCAACAGAATCGAAAGAGTAAAAGGATACCAACTTTATACATACATATATACAAACTTCTACATAAAATAACAACATTCTATCATATTTTCCTATTTATTTTCCTCTCCCACCCAAGTTCTGGCCAAAACCTTTACACTAGCTTCATCTTCTCTCATCCATTACGTTATCTTCCTTTTCCCCCCAATCACTCCTCACGCACCCCTTCACACTCTTCTCCCAAATGTATTCATCTCATTTGTACACAGTGCACACCTACCATAAATTTCTCCCATACAAATCTTCCTTCCCCTCTCTTCCGTACCGCACCTAGCTCGCGCCAGGGTAATCTTCTCTTCATTTGAGAAGACATTCTTAGTTAGGTACCCTGACACCCTCCCATATATCTACAATATTTCATACCCTGGATTATATGAGCTCCTTCCGATACAACCTTGCCTCTTCTGCATCTCATCCTACTTCCACTTCTCATTCATCCATGCCCGCACATTTATCCTATTCTCCAACCATTCATTTACAATATTCTTAGATACTTCTGCCCTTTCATACATCTTTCTACGGTCTAACCTCCACTCACTCCCATTTATCCTCATGTACGTTCTCCATACCTCTCTCACCAATCTCTCACTATCCAATCTAACGAATCCACTTTACCACCCTCTCCATTGCCTCTCCATGCACACTCATTCTATTTGTTTCCTGAAGCAGAATGTACCCAGGTGTTGATCTTTCCACCCCCAGAATCTGGTTCAGGAATAACGACTGCTCCCTCTCAATACATTCATACTTCCTCATTCCTCAAGTTTCTACCCCATACAGTAAAATAGGCTTCCCACAGCTGGCACGTCAATTGAAAGTTGCCTGAAAACCATTTCCCCCACTTTTTCCTCGCTATGCCCCAAGCTTTTCCGGCTTTTACCTGTATCCATTTGGAGTGCTCACTGTATCCTCCTGTGCATTTAGATACGAAGCCTAAGTATTTAAATTCCTTCACTCTTTAAATCACCTCCCCCTTCCATTTTAATTTACCCACTCTTCCTTCCCTTCCACGCTTTCTAAATCGTATCCACCTTGTTTTCATTGCATTCACTTGCATTCCTCTTTTTCCATATACCTTTCTACTCTTTTATCTCTCAATTCACTAGTATATGTTACATGTTAAACAGTAAAGGGCTCAAAGGACACCCCTGTCGCACCCCCGTCAAAATTCTAAACCGTTTAGACACATTAGCTCCCACTTTCGCACTCACCCACGTTTCCTCATACACCCTTCTACACCATTCCACAATTCCTGCATTCACTCCTCTCCTTCTCAAACACTCTACTAATCTCTCTTTTGGTACAGTATCAAACGCTGCCTTCAAATCCAGGAAAACAGCGTAGATACTGCCCTTTTCTTCCAACACTCTTTCTACAATCCTTTGATCCCTTGTTCCCCTCCCTTTTCTAAAACACCCTTGCGTCTCCGGCAGAATTCTTTTGATCTATACCTCCTTCTCCATCCTTTTGGGAACTCTGCTTCTCCTCTCTACATTTGATTCAGCAGCTCTCCGAACTTCTGTTTTTCTTCCTTTCAGGATACCAGCATTTGGGCACCTGGTTTGAAGATAACAATGATCAAACTACAGAAGTAAATAAACGAATTGAGATCGCGAGAGCGAAATTGCCATAATGATAGCTAACCTCGGTTAGGAGACAGCATCCTAAGAAGAAAAAACTACTCGTGAGACGTACATGGACAAAAATCTCAAACATCCGTCATCAACGTCGATAAGGGCGGCAAAAGGGCAACTCGACCAATTGGGGCAGATAGAAAGAAACCATAAAGGCTAAAAACCCTTAAAAATATAGAAAGGGGGCTGGTGCCAGTGGAGTATAAACCACACTAATGGCGGGCATACGCTGGATTCAATTGAATCTCCAACAGTCTAAATCGTAATCAAGTGCCCTTTATTGAAATTAAAAAAAAAACAAATTTAAAATAGGATTCCTAGAAGTTACGGAGAAAATTATAGACACCGATCTTAAGAGCAGTATCCTAAAGGCAAATCCGCTCTAAAAGCCGCAGCTTGCTTATCAACCTGCAAAACCTACTGTGAATGAACTTCAAAGCCTCACAATAAGCACAGAAGTTTCACTGCAATACGAAACGATTGCATTAGGTATTTAGGTAAATACTGAAGGTGCGTTTGACAACACAACAGATCATGGGCATTGAAACCCAAAGTAATATATTGGCTGTACATTATAGTAGTGACCCTTTACTACTTTCCCTATATAGTATATATAGGGGAAGTATTGTTTTCGTGCATGAAAATGTCTGTGGGCGCTGTATCTCAAAAACGAATGATCCGATTGAGATGAAACTTTAAACTTAAGGTTTTATCGTTAAAAACTGGAACTGAAAAGCTTTTGGTAAATATTGAAAAACCGGAAGTGGATGTTTACTCGAGGCGTTTTTTTGTTTTTTCGTGGTATTTTTCTAAATATCAAAAATTTTAAAAAATGGTTCAAACAAAAGTTAGAGGGAATGAAAAACTGAACAAGTTCTATTGGAATATGTTTTTCATAAAATTCTTAACTTTCGAGAAAAAACTAAAAATTAAAAATTTTGACATTTTTTGCCAATTTCTGATAAACTATTGTAGTTAAATGAAATGTATATAACAAATAATTGTAGCGAATTTAAAAGTGAACAAATTATTAAGAATAAACTTTTTCCGTAAACCTCATAGTTTTTGAGAAAAATATAGGGAAAGTACTATGATGGCCACATCACCATTTGTTTTTATTGGAACTTCCTTTCCAAAGAATTTTCATCGAGAATTCTACAATTTTTTTTTTAAGTTTAGCAAAGGTTTTATTCAAGAGTTTCAAAATTTTTCAGAAAGTCATTATTTATTTATATTTATAGAAATTTCTTCGTGGTTTTTGTAGAATATTTTGTTCAACTTTTTCTCTAATTTTCTCAGATCATCCATACTTTTTTTTACATTGAGGTTTCTAGAATTTTTCACAAGATTTCACTTTAGATTTATAAAACTTTTTTTGAGGATCCTAGAAATATACAGTAATTTCTTTTTCTTATCTAATAAATAAATAGATATTTCCAGAATTTTTAGCAAAGATTTTATTCGAGAGTTCTAGATTTTTCAGAAAGTTCTTTCAAGATTTTGTTTAACTTTACAATTTATTAGGATTTTTTTTTATAAATTTCTAGAATTTAGAGGCTTCTGTAAGTTTCAGAAATTTCTTTTTCATATTTTCAGTTTTTTTGCATATTCCTTTCCAAAGAATTTTGATCGAGGATTCTAGAAGTTTTTCTTGTAGATTTCTGGAACTTTTTTGGAGGATTCTAAGAGTGTACAGTAATTTCTTCTTCATATTTCCAGAATTTTTAGCAAATGTTTTATTCGGGAGTTTTTAGAAAGTTCGTTTCAATATTTATAGAATTTTTTTGGGGCTGTTTCCAGTAATTTCTCTTCTAGATTTTAATATTGTCTTATAAATTGCTAAGATTTCCTTCAGGGCTCAAAAATGAAAAAAAAAATCTTTCCAGAACTTTAGACTTTTTTTTGGAGAGTTCAGACATTTCCAGAAACTTTTATTCAGATTTGGGGGCTATAGAAAATCTGTTCCTAGAAATCTAGACTCTTGTCAGTTATTTCTCCAGATATCAAGATTGTTTTTTCAAGCTGTCTTTTAAATTGCGAAGTTTTAAGAATTTTCAAAATAAAATTTTTTGAAATGTAGATTTTTGTAGAAAATTTGTTTTTAAAAATCTATACTTCTTTTCGAAAGTTCAGGAATTTTTCTAGTAATTTCTTCTCCACATTTCAGAATCGCAAAGATTTTCTTTTAGAATTTTCTTCTAGAAATTTAGATTATTTTCTCGAGGGTTTAGGAAATTTCTAGCAATTTATTCTCTAAAGTCCATGAGTTTTTTGAAGTCATCTTTTAAATTGCAAAGATTTTCTATGAGGCATTAGGATTTTTTAAATTTTTTTTTCTAAAAATTTAGAGTTTAGAAAATGGCCAATAACTTCTTCCCAACATTAAATTTTGTTTTCAACTTTTCTTATAAATTGCGAAGATTTTTTTCTGGCTCTAAATGTTTTTTTAATTCGTCTTCTTTTCGAGAATTTAAGTGAATTTCAGCAATTGCTTTTCTAAAATTCAACATTTTGTTTCAACTAGAGGCCATAAACTTATTTAGATGGTTGTAAATTGCGGAATTTTTCTTGGAGGGTCTAGATTTTTTTAGAAACATTTCACCTAGAAATCTTTTCTTATTTTCGAGAAAGTTTAAAAGAATTCAGTAGTTTCTCTTATCGATTTCAAGATATTTTTTCAACTGGTCTTCTAAATTTTTAGGAGGCTCTAAAATTTTTTGAAAATTTTCATTTGGAAATCTAGACTTTTTTTCCAAGGGTTCAGGAAATTTCCAGAAATTTCTCCTCCAGATTTGAAGGATTTAAATGATATCATTAATAAAAAGTGCCAAGAACAATTATCTTTATTCTTTATTTAAACATTATCAATTATCGATATACAACACAGAAGAAATCACCAGACTTATAAATACCTGTCTCGACCAAAACTATTTCCGGTTCAACGACAACTTTTTCATACAAAATGAAGGACTGCCCATGGCTTCACCGGTTTCACATCTCTTCGCGGAAATATTTATGAGTGATTTCGAAGAAAAAATGTTTAAGGATAAAATATCAACAAAAAAAAAATACAATTTTGGTGCAGATATGTCGACGACATTTTCTGCATTTGGAACGGCACCAGCAAACAATTAGATGCATTTTTAATAAAACTAAATTCTATTAACAAGAAAATACAGTTCACCATTGAAAAACAAGAAGATGGCATATTTAACTTTTTGGACCTAAGCATTTCAATACACAACAACCGTTTAAATCATGCCATATATAGAAACCTCACTGAAACCGACACAATGATTCCATCGACTTCGATACAATTTGAACAGATCAAATTTTCGGCATTAAATTCATATATTCATCGTCTAGTCAATAGAAGAGTTTAAACGAGAACTAAATACTATTTACCAAATAGCCACAAACAACGGTTACGACAAAAAGAAGGTAGATAGAATAATTAAAAAAGGCGAAAACAGTACAAACACTTCTGTTTATTGGAGAAGACACCAAAGAAAACAAAAGATTTGTCGCCATTCCATACATTCCAGGTGTAAGTGAAAAAATAGTAAAAGAATTAACCAAACAAAATATCAAGGTAATATAAGTCAATAGAGATAACTAAAAAACATTTAGTCAACAATAAAATCGAGACAATAGACTAATTAGAAAAATCCGGAATTTACCAAATAAATTGTGACAGAAAATACGTAGGACAAACAAGAGAAATTTCAAGATATGGTACGCAAAACACAAAAAGGCAATAGAAAACCATAATGTGGGTATCAGGTCACGCAAGTATAATAGTAAACGAATTTACCGATGTACTTACATGCGATATAAGACTGGTCACGAGTCTACACAGCTTGTAGACTATCTTGATTGGCAGAGGAAATGGCGTATGAGTAGCACAGGCTACTAGCAGACTAGCCCTAACCGGAAAAATGCCATGACCTCCTAGGAAGTTAATTGACGTTAGCAAGGAAATTGAATTCCTGAGAACATACTAGTAGTAGGGTATTACAAAAGATCTAGCCAGGTCGCAGTGCTGTAAAGCTGTCTATAGACAAAGGACCCTTTCGAGCTTGCCAAGGGTGATCAAATCATTGACCAGAGCACGAATCCCATCTTTAAGGTCTTGAATCGATTGTGGAGCATTGGCCTTATCTTTCACGTGGCCCTAAAGAAAAAAGTCTAAAGGTGTTAAGTCACAAGATCTCGGGGAACAATTGTGATCACCTCTTTGAGAAATAACACGGCCAGGAAACTTTTCTTGCAAAATTGCGATTTTTTCGTTGCGTCGTCTTGTTGAAAATAAACGTCGTCCACATCAATATCTTCCAATTTCGTCCATAAAAATCATTAATCAGTGCTCGATAGCGCAATCCATTAACCGTAACAGTTGCACCAGCCTCATTTTCGAATAAGTAAGGTCCAACCAAAAACCGCTTAAAACAGTGACACGTTGAGGATGAAGAGGCTTTTCAATAAGCATTCTTGGATTTTCCGAGCCCCAAATGCAACAATTCTGCTTATTCGTGTAGCCTCCGAGTTGAAAATGGGCCTCATCACTGAAGATGATTTCTCGATGAAAATCCGGATCATTTTGATGCATTTCAAGGACCCAATCAGCAAAGATACGACGTTGCTGGTGATCGACCGGCTTGAGTTCTTGTGTTAACTGAACTTTAAAAGCCATCAAACCTGAGTCTTTGTGCAAAATACAGTGTAATGTCGTTTTTGGAATGTCTAATTCCAAAGATCGATGAGGAATCGATAAACCTGGGTTTGCGTTAACACTATTGGCTACAGCCAATTGTTTTTGAGCGACGCACACGGTTTCGATTCTTCACATCACTAAGTTGTCCCAACAGCTTAAATTTTTTAACTAGTTTTACATAGTACATAGTATCTATACAAAAATACTATTTTATTTACTTTTCGTGCCAACTTTTGATAGTAGACAATGAACTTGACGTTAATTGAGCCAACATTACACTGTGAGATCTTGATGAACATTTACAAATCTAAGAAAGAAATATTACAATTGCAGAGGATTGTAAACGTTTCTACGAAATCTATTCCTAGCAAAATAACCGTTGTTAATGTGGCAGCACTGCGATTTTACATAAAATACGAATAGGGGCGTTAATTGAGTTTATTTCGATAACGTAAACCCTGACTTTAATAATAGCTCTCGCGCATATTTTCCATTATGTGTAAGTGAACAAAAATAGTTCATTGATGCGATCCATCTTACTTAGCGACGCGATGAACTGGGGACAGTAATTAAATAGAAATTAGCACTAATGGATTCGCCTCATAAATTGTATTGATTGCGTCATTTTAAGAGTTTCCATCTAAATTATATTCCTTGCTGTAAATAATATATAATCATTATTTGATAGTATTTACGTCATAAATTATCTATGGTAATTGATAAAAAGTAAGTGAAATATCAAATTGGAATTGAAATTAATCTTCATTAAGACATGTAAATATAAAATTTATATGAATACAAATGAACTGTTTAATTCCAGCAATTTGCCCAGTTTTATAATCTGCATCTCGGAATAGACTATTTGTATGCAGCCTCATTATTTCGCTTCAAGAAAACATTCATTCCTTCCGACGTCTCAAGAATGCACTACGGCGCACCATTTTTCCCCGAGTCAGCGGTATTCAATCAAAGCGCAGGAAAAAGGACAAGCGTTTCTCGTAATCCTGGAGGATATTCGCATCGCTTCCGCCTGCACAGTGTAAACAATTAAATTCTACACGTGCGCTTATTTCAACATATCTTATTGTTCAAGACAGCCCCTTCGAGTTACCTAACAAGTGTAATCAACCGAATGAACATGCTACAAACAAGAGCTGATAATTGGTGTATTTGTATTATTTTATTTATCGGAAATATTATTGTTACAGAAATTTATTTAATAATGATTTTAATTGATGGTATTTAACAAAAATTGTATCACTTTAAAATGATCGGGGTGATATAATTCGGTTTAATTTTTAATTAATTTATGTGTCTTAGATGAGAATCATTTTATTATTTCCCTATCAAGAAAAGCTACGGACCGGTTTCGACATATTCGGATCTCATCTGTATAGCGTAGTTGAAGATGTTACTATGGAGCTTTATAACGTCCACGTAAATTGGACAAAAGTAACCATTAGCAATAGCAAAAATATTGCCTCAATGGTAATAATCACCTACTGATCAACATCGGCTATAGGAAATAATGGTTTGAGTGGAAGAACACTTCAAGCCTTCAAGACTTGCGATCTAAATTTCGTGTTATTGTAAATGTATGTTATTTCGTATATTTTTTTATAGGATTTGTAAAGTCAATGAACTAAACTAAAGATAATTTAAAATTCGTATTCATAAACAAATTACATTTCCAACAATCAGTTTCCCAGATAAAGTTTATTAGCACAAAGAGGCTATTTCGAATGAACAGTTTTACCATTTGCGGTCGCACGGCATAAAATTCGTAAATAATTAAATACTCTGGTTATTCGCGGTTATTTAGTTTCGAGTTCCTATTGGCGCCGACTTTCCTGGCTTTGAAGAGTGAACCCGGAATAAAATGGGATAAAATAATCCGGAACGCATTCGGCCTCGGCGCGGAGGCAATCTCTGTGTGAGGATTTTACATATTATTTGCATTGCAAAAAGTGACCCACTTCCACCAATGATATCATCCCGATGGGTGGAGGTGGGGGAAAAACTTGGGCGATATTTTAATATCTGAAGCCGGTGTGGACGGACGTGAAAGTGGCAGAAGTCTGTCGCGAAATGTGTTTATTTACGCTGTCGCTTCATTATGCTCGTTATTCACACAGTTTGTTTTTATGATGATGTTAAGCTCCAGGACAATATTATCTCCTGCAGCAAATCCCTTTCACAATTTTATGCTAAATATTATAAGTAAGAGTAATTAATTTAATTATTTAACTTATTTACCTAATTTATTATGGATACAAAATAATATTCTATGGTTAAACATGAATGAAAACTTATAATAATAGTTGACAATATTTGGATTTTGAAATGAATTGAATTGGGCTAAGAAAGATTGTTTTTTCTGTTCTCACTCACTCTATTTCTAAATGAATTATGTCATTTTCCGCGATTTGTTCGCGACCGAAACCTGAAGGCTTTGACTGATTTATCGCGAAGAAGAGGATCCTGTTAGCCGAAATTAGCGGACCCGCTCTGACGGAAGAGATCCAGATTGATATGATATTTAGTTCTATCCACCGTGACATTAGAGAAAAGATCCCAAGGAACAGCATAACATAATTTAAGCAATTGGTGCGAATGATGAGAGAGATCGAAACCACCCTGCTTGAGAGTAAGCATGATAAAACAAATAGAGGCAGAAATCAAAGAGTGAAAAATCTTCAACTGATAAGCAACAGTTATACGAGAGTTCGAAATTTTCATGTAATGGATGCGGAAAACCCGGAGTCGTCAGAAGTAAATGTACGACATGCATACCGCCTCTAGCAGCCAATGCTACAGCAAAATTTCGCTCAGAAAGCATCACCACAAAGCAATGCCAAGTATTATATATCAGTATCGACGGCATCAAAGGAACAGCTTGCCTTGATTCTGGAGAAGAAGCCAACATCGCCTCAAAAACTTTACACCGCATGCTCCATGAATCTGGTCACAAATTCCTACCAGGAAACCTACAAGTAATGCTCGCAGATGGAAGTATCTGTACCAAGACGGTCCTGGAAACGATGGTGATGGTTCAAGTGAAAAACAAACGAATAAGAACGACATTCCACGTGTTTCCTGGAGAATATGAAAACTATAACACTCCTAGGCGTCGAGTTCATAGTGGACGATCAAATTATCCTCGACCAGGTCCTCTATGGGATCATAGAGGACCTGGTATTTTCTTGAAGAGCCGAGGAAACAATTCGATTATACATCGACGATCGACAACGTGAGAATACAAAATTCCCAGCACAAAACAAGAGGTTGACGGATATTTCCAAGGGCCGAGGATAAGCTCACCAATCAGCATAGAGATAGACCAACCCGAGGACGGATACTAATAAGTGCCACCGATAATCTCTCCACTTCACGATACGTTCGAAGTCGCGGCAGAAGCTAACTACTCGCCTGAATTCATCGACGAACTGTTTGCTGAATACACAGTCAACCAGAACACGTACAACTCGCTGCGCCCGTTGAAAAGCGTGTCACAGAAGCCCGAGATCCACGCACTGCTGCATGACTGAACACTCAATTGACACAGGTAACAGACGTCCAATTTCTTCACTGCCATATAGACTACAGAGCCACGTTTACTTCAAGATGAACTAAACTAACTCCCTGGACTCAGAAATCATTCAGAAATGTAGTTCATCTTGGGCCGCACTCGTCGTATTGGTGCCCAAAAATGATGGAGGTGTTCGACTTTACATCGACTATCTACTCACTGCCTCGAATTGATGATTTATTACATTCAATTAGTATCTCGTCCTGGATATTCACCATCGACCTACGAAGCGGATATTGGCAAATTCCGGTTGCCATCGAAGATCAACCGAAGACCGGCTTCGTTACCCCGATGGGTTCGTTTTGCTTCAAACGAATGCCATTTAGCCTACTCAACGCACCAGCTACGTTCCACTAATATATCACTTCATCAGAGAGTTACCAACAATTCAACTGCTCGTGTACCTGGATGACCTCATCGTGTTATCCCCCACTTATGAGCAGCACCAAAGCGATCTACTGCAAGTATTTGAAAAGCTGCGTGAGTATCTCCTGAAGATCAATCATGAGAAAACGGGATTCTGTCGCACCCAAGTGCACTACCTGGGACATTTCATCACCCCGGAAGGTATCCAGACAGATCCAGAAAAGGCTCAAGCTCAAAGAAGTTTTATCGTTCGTTCAAGCATGTTTCTGGTACCGGCGTTTTGTGCCAAATTTCGCCGATGTTCTCATCCCCTCACGGACCTCACAAAGAAGAAAGCTACGTGGAAATGATCCACTGAAGGAGAGGGAGCCTTCGCCTGCCTCCTGTGAGAAGCAGCGCTCTGCCTTTCACCATACGAACAGAAGCCAGCGACTACGCTATGGGAGCAGTTCTCATCCAGTGGGAGAAAGAGAAGAAACACCCCGTGGAATACGCCAGCTGCCTCCTCACTAAATCGAAGAAAAAGTACTCTACGACTGAACGAGAAGCCGTAGCCATTGTTTGGGCCGTTACCAAGTTCCGTGGCTCCATTGAAGGATGCCCCATCACTATCAACCCCGATCATCAGGCTCTCAAATGGTTACTGAGCCTCAAAATGCCAAACGAACGTCGCGCACAATGAGCACTCCTACTATAGTCACATAATCTCTCTATCGAATACATCCCTGGGGGATTTAACTACATGGCCGATATACTATCCAGACCTGTAGAAGAAGAGGTCCAGGCAGAAAGTCCCCTCCAGAAAGAATCGAAAGAAGGCAGCAAGAAGCAGACGAAATCCTACAATCGATCAGAAAATCCATACAGCACGGAAAATGTCCACTACTGGAGCAACAGAGGGTACATACTGCTCCAAGGGGTTCTCCATCGATACGATCCTGAAGGCGACTCCAAGGACAGGTTGTACCAAAAGAAGAAATCTAGCACGTGTTGCATGCCTTCCATGATGTACCAGAAGCCGATCACTACGGTGTCGAGAAGACCCTCCACAAAGTAAAGAGCCGCTACTACTGGAAAGGGATGAACAAGGACGTTGCCGAACACATAAGAAAATATTTTTCCTGTCTACGGTACAAACCGTCAAATCAAAAGCCAGCAGGATTATTGCAGACCACGCCTGCAAATCAGAGATTTGAAGCTATCACCTTCGATCTATTTGGGCCTCTGCCAGCATTCCAAAAAGGAGAAGAAGACTTAACCTCCAAATGGATAGAGCTCTTCGCATTGAAGAAAGCCACATCAGAGTGCTGTGCACGAAAGCTTATAGACGAACTGTTTCTTCGTTACGGACTCCCAAAGAAGGTTGTAAGCGACAATGGACCACAATTCAACACATCACGTACGTCTTTGGAATCCGCCATCAATTCACTCCAGCATATCTCTCGGAAGTCAACCCCGTCGAAAGAAGGAACCGAGACTTCAAGACACAGATAGGAATTCTGGTAGGGCACGATCATACCAGCTGACCTGAAAAGTTACCATCCATTCGGCTTGCGATGAACACTACGCTAGTCTCCAGCACTGGTTACACACCTGCC
Source organism: Ontholestes murinus (assembly GCA_963969525.1). Classification (NCBI taxonomy): domain Eukaryota; kingdom Metazoa; phylum Arthropoda; class Insecta; order Coleoptera; family Staphylinidae; genus Ontholestes; species Ontholestes murinus. The sequence goes on from OZ018396.1 coordinate 60,663,640, forward strand.
TACCTGGCCTTCGGCCGGGAGCTACGTACTCCGGATGATATCAACCAAGATCTACGCCGAGTCATCGATAACGAAAATTTTGTGGTCTAGGTGACTCCCTATCTTCAAAAACTATTGAAAACCCTAGAGAAAGTCAAGGAGAACTTGATCGAATCAGCCGAAACAAGGAAAAAGTACGCAGATCAACACCGCCTTCCCTGCCCACCATACCAGGCTAAAGACCTAGTCTGGGTTAGCACACACGCCTTGAGTAATGCCCAGAAGCAGTATTCTGGGAATATTCCACGCCATACCAAGGAAATCAGACGGATGAGAGAGAAATACCAGGTGCCCATCGGCCTAACGTTAGTCTCAGTCTCACTCTTAGCACTGAAACCAGTCTAATAGTCGAAGCTACCTGGCGAGCACTGATACCAGTCTCAAGACTCAGCGCTTTATTTCCGACACCGAATCGTGGAAAGTTATATTTTAAGTGTAAAATAATAACTTTGTGTTGTGTAAATATTATCATAATTAAAAAATCTGTTGTTTACTGAAATTCTACGCTCCTACTTCACCCGGCGAACAAACGTTCCTACATAATTAATTTATTTATAAATGTTTCAAATAATTTTAATCCAAAGTTATAGTTTTTTTTTTCACTTATAAGATCTATTAAAAAATTAATACAAAAATACATACATAAATATAATTAATCACTTTAAAATTTCGAGCATAGATCTTGAAGGCGGAGTTCACCGTTTTTCGTGTTCTTCCACTCTACCCATTACACTGCTGGTGCTGATGATCCTTATGTAGCCATTAAGGCAATATTTTGGCCATTTCTGGCACATTTAGGTCTAATTTTTAAAGACCTCTATAATTTCACGGACTTGTGTCAGTGTGACATTTATTGTCAAATCTTCATACCTTTAGGTGTGAATTTATATATAGGGTGGGTAGGTGGCGAATATCACACCCTCCATGTTTTTATTATTGGCATCAATTTTTAAATAGAAAATTATATTAAAGGAAATATTTAGGGAATACATAAATGATAAGGCTTCTTAAAATTAAGGATTATTGCAGCAAACCTCTCGTTAATGTGTTTGTGATTGAAGGATGGGATAGTGGCCACCCACCCACCCTACATATACATTGAAACTTAAACTAAAAGACTGGGTTTAAATGTTTTGATAACATTCCAAATAAGATTGTTATGTATTTTTTTTATAACGAAAGCAGTAACAGTATTTGAGGTATTAAGCATATGTAGGGTGGGTGGGTAACCATTATCCCACCCTCTAATCACTAATACATCAACCAGAGATTTACAGAAATAATCCCTTAATTAATTGCTTAACTAAATTTATTAGTACAATTTCCTATTGTGAAATTGATGTTGATAATAAAAAAAATAAAGGGTCAATTAGTATACACCCACCCATCCTACATATTCTCAAATACTTCAATCACTGTAACTTTTATTTCTTAAAAATTATAATGAATTTATTTACGAATGTTTCAAAACATTTAAATCCACTGTTTTAGTTTGCGTTTTAATGTATATGTAAAGTGGGCCACTAACTCACCCTTCATTTTTTTATTGTTAGCATCAATTAAAAAAAGAAAATTGTATTAAAGGAAATATTTAGGGAACAGAAAATGACACGCCTTTTTAAAATTAGGGATTATTACAGCAAACTTCCGGTTGATGTGTTTGTGATTGGAGGGTGGGATAGTGGCCACCCACCCACCCTACATATGCATTGAAACTTAAACTAAAACACTGGGTTTAAATGTTTTGATAACATTCCAAATAAGATTGTTATGATTTTTTTTTAACAAAAACAGAGAAAGGTTTGAAAATATTTAAGCATATGTAGGGTGGGTGGCCACTATCCTACCCTCTAGTCACAAATATATGAAGGAAAGGTTTGCTATAATAATCTCTAATTTATAGTGGCCACCCACCCACCCTACATATACATTGAAACTCAAACTACAATACTGGGTTTAAATATAATTGACATTCCAAAAAAATTATAAGTTTTTAGAAACAAAAGCAGTGAGGGTGATTGAAGTATTTAAGCATATGTGGGGTGGGTGGGTGGTCCACTAATCCTAAGAGATAATGTTATGCTGCAACTAGCGACTGGCCATTATTATTATTTATTTATTTAACGAGTTTCCTCCTTTGTACAAAATTATAAGAATTAACAAAATATATTTGCTTATAGTCTTTGGCGAATTCATCATCTCCAAGTACTTGTACTCTCTTGAATTTATATGACTTCAGCAGGGTCTATGCTAAGAGCTTGCTCCGACCAAGTCAACTGGTGAGGCTTTTCGGAATGCGAAAGAGGCTGCATCGCACCGTGGAAGGTTTTGAACCTCGCGAGAGCATCAAGTGGCCCGGATTCAGCACATAGATAGAACAAGGGTATTTTTTATCTGGAGGTGACTACATTAAGTTCCATCAAGTGCGGATCAACTGCCTACCTTCAAAATATCTCTTGAAATTAGGCGGCAAGATATAGATTCAGCGTATCCTGACGTCACGCTGCACTAAGCTAGCGATACACGTTACAGTCTTGCCGCCAAATATACAGAAGATGCTTTCTGCGATAGGATACCATCGGCAAGGTGATAAGCTGTTAGTTGCGCGATAAAGGTTGGACGGTTGATTTGGAGCATCACTTCCGGTCTTGCCATCAAATATATAGAAGACGCATTTGGCAAGGTGATATGCAGCTAGTTATGCGATAATAGATTTGATATATAATTTGGAACTTTACTTCTACACCGTTGCCGGGATGCGTAACGTCGATTGTTGGTATCATCAAGATCTATGTGAATGAATTAACATTCGTGGATAAAGGTCATGTGCGGAAGATCCGGTATTCCAACGAAATTTAAGGCTTCAAAATACAAACTTCCATCATCCAGGATCAACTTTACTTTTGAAGAGAAATCTGGTCAGTCAAAACCGCCAACAAATGAAAGAAGTAGAAGCCTCCACAGTTAACAAATAACAAATAATTTTACTTAGGCCATTTAGAGCTGAATCTGTTAATAAATCACCTTCTCAAAAGTGAAAGTTTAAGAATAAGTAATTGTAGAGGCTTTTACTTCGTGATACATTTTATGATTGCTAGTTTTGACAACTTCAGCTTGTCATTATCAAACATTGTTTTATAGTAACAAGTGTTATTAAAAAGTTATAAAAACAAAGTTATTCGTTTTATTTTATTTTGAAAATTTAAGAGCTTGAACACGTTTGTTAACGTATAAAATCGTTTGTAGACAAAGAATACAGAAACCGCCTGATAATAAAATAAATAGAGTTAAGAGGGACACGGCATCAAAGATCATTTTGATGTTTGCGTTGGATTACCTTGAAAGAATAAGTCAGAAAATCACGGAAAGTTTGATTTTACATGGTCTAATGCACGAACATTAAACCTATCAAGAAATCTTTATATGAAGCGTAAGACCTTAAGAGGATATCCGTATCAAAAATAATAAAGAAACCTGCAGAGAATTAGAAGAAGAGAAGAGTTAAGATAAACACTCTATCGATGTTTATCTTGAAGTTTATGTTGGAAACATTTATTTACAGTTTCTGGTGTTCTTCCACTCGACCGATTAACTTCTTAGCTGCTGATGATGCTGATAAGGCGACTGTAGCCACTGGAGCAATATTTTGGCCATTTCTGGAATATTTAGGTCTAATTTTTGAAGACCTATACAATTTTTCCGGCTTGTGTTAATGTGATATTTATATTAGTTTATGTAATGCCTCATATGCTTAGGTACATGACGCGCCAATTAACACCAGCTACCAACTACTTAAAAAAATTAGATCTCAGAGCGCTGTTGCGTCCGATAGTGCCCAAAAAATATAGCAGTTGTAGCTTTCATGCGTAAATAGTTGCACACTGTATCACTGGACTGCACTAAAGATATTCTATCCCACCCTCCAATCAATAAAACATAAGTCATAGTTCTTTGGAAATTTTTTTAGCACATAAGAAGAGCGTAATTAATTTGGTAACTAGTACATCAAACTTTTATAAGTGTTTATTACTATAGCAAAACCCTGACGTATGTTTTATTGATTGGAGGGTGGGATAGAGGCCACCCACCCACCCTACATATGCATATTATTTTCAACCATTCATCACCTTTTAGTTTGCAAGGAAATACCCATCCACCCTACATATAAACTTTATTTCAAATCACTGATCATCTCTTAGTTTGCAAGGAAACAAAATGGAAATACGTTGGTGTAAATATAAAAAATATTTATTAAGAAACATTAAACATTGAATTTAAACTGATTTCATTAAATTAAATTAGCAAAACGCAATTTAAAAATCTAGCATTCAAATTTATAATCATCTGCAGACACGTGTTTCGATCTTTCGATCTCTTCAGTACAGTTTTATTATAAAATCGATTTTAAATATAAATAAAAAACATTTACTTTTTAGATTCAACAATTTAAAATACATTTTATTAAATATTTATTAGCCTTTTAATTTATGACGTGGAAATATAAATTAGATATGTGGATGGTTTATTATAGTATTACTTATATTTAATAATCCACTTATTTTTATTTATAGAATTGAATGTTGAAATAAAACTTATATTGTCAATCACGATTAAAAAAAAATTGACTAGAGGTAATTTATGTCTTTCTCAACACTTTAAGTTCTAATGATAAATGGATTGGATGTATTTCTTAATCAGTTGGTGTAATGTTAAGCAATCTTTACTATACAAATTCTATTCCTCGTAAATATTTTTAACCTAAAGTAATATATCGTGTTTAATTTTTTTGTCCACATCAACAATAATATAATGTGTATTTTGCAAACTAAAAGATGATCAGTGGTTGAAAATAATATGCATATGTAGGGTGGGTGGGTGGCCTCTATCCCACCCTCCAATCAGTAAAACATAAGCCACAGTTGTTTGGAAAATTTTCGGCACATAAAAAGAGAGTAATCAATTTGATAACTTATACATCAAACTTTTATAAGTGTTTATTACTATAGCAAAAACCTGGCGTATAGAATTGAATATTGAAATAAAACTTACATTTTCAATCACGATTAAAAAAAATATTCACTAGAGGTAATTTATGTCTTACTCAACACTTATAAGTTCTAATGATAAATGGATTAGATGTATTTCTTAATCAGTTGGTGTAATGTTAAGCAATCTTTACTATACAAATTCTATTCCTCGTAAATATTTTTAACCTAAAGTAATATATCATGTTTAATTTTTTTGTTCACATCAACAATTGGGGTGTATTTTGCAAACTAAAAGGTGATCAGTGGTTGAAAATAATATGCACATGTAGGGTGGGTGGGTGGCCTCTATCCCACCCTCCAATCAGTAAAACATAAGCCAGAGTTGTTTGGAAAAATTTTCAGCACATAAAAAGAGAGTAGTCAATTTGATAACTTATACATCAAACTTTTATAAGTATTTATTACTATAGCAAAACCCTGACGTATGTTTTACTGATTGTAGGGTGGGATAGAGGCCACCCACGCACCCTATATATAAACATTATTTCCAATCACAGATCATCTCTTAGTTTGCAAGGAAATCATCATGCAATCGAGACTGTGATAGGAAACTAGACTTCCTGTTGCACTAGTAAGATATGGGTCATCATACACTAGAAGTACCAAAGTTTTGGAGGAGGAGGGGGAACGCTCAAGACCGATATCTGTTTCAAGCAGACACCCTGTTAACTTTCCATCAGAATTAATTAATCCAATTTCTGACCAGTTCATACCTGACTGGTCAGAGTTTATATCATTTTAGTAACCGCTACAAAGAATAGTATGCAAATCATCTTGGGTATTAGTGAAACTAAGAAAATTTTAGTAGAACTTTCGCTGAACACTGAAAAATGTTAAGCATTGCCTTTGATACGATCAGGCAATCAGTAGTAATAAAATTGATAATAATATCAAGATTTTGACTCAATAATGATGCTTACCTTTGACAACTGACGATTGTTGACAAATAGCACTATTTAGAGTAAAATATCTGGCTTTTATAAGCCTAAAAGACCGACTAGGATCTCAGCAATGACTTCCACTCTTATACTTTACTCTTACTCTTGTTTTCTAGCTTCTTGTCTTGGCTGGAGTGAATCTGGGGAAACTATAGGCTCTTAATGTATGAACAAGGAGCGCTATTTAGATGTTGCTTATACTTATAAACAAAATTGCCAACGAATGTTATCAGGTTATCAGGTAAATAGGTATTCGACATAGAACAAAGCAAGATTGAAAGCTATGTTCCATGTAGAGAGTGATTTTTTCGGGAGAAAGTACTAAAGTAGGTGATTACATTGTAAGGTTTGTTAAATTTCTTTAAATACTTTTGTCTGTTATTGTTGAATGGTGTCCTTATCATCATATCAGAATTTCCTTAATGATTGGTATAAAAAATTCTTGTTAATTAGTACCACTAAATATTTTAAGCAAACGTTCCGATGTTGTTATAGAAATGACACAAAACCAATTATTTTACTACGTATTTAATATCCTAAGGCTTGAATTACCAAAACACATTTTTAATCATTCTATATAATAACCTTCTGATTACTCATATTTTGTTTATGATGCGTATAATTTTCACACGTCGTTGTTAACACGAGTAAAAAATAAATAGCACTTCGAAGGCACCGGCTTGAAACACCTAAAATTTAATTTTAGCCCGAGAACGTGGAAGTGCGCGTTAAACGGATATCGAATTTATATACCAGCTAATAAACAATAACAACGCGAAAATAGCTTAACCTTAGGTAACGGGGGACCATTACCGTGGTTACGAGAAAAAAAAGTCTTTCCTGTAATAAATATTTACCTGAAAATAGTTGCAAATGTCGACGTGAAAATTTAGCCCGCCCGTTTGAACCGTACAGAATCCGAGGCCTGTGAACGTTAACTTCCTCACAAAGACTGGAGGATTTATGCGTTTACTCTTTTAAGTAAATATATGCTGGGATTAGTTGGAATTTATGTGAAGTCTTGTATTTATATATTAAAATGTAATATAATCTATAGTAGTTAAGAGTATATAGTGGGTGATAATAAATAAAATAATACTCCATACAAACTAAACATGTGCAATAAATTAAATATAGATGATGAATTTAATTGATTACCTAAAATCAAGTAAGCAAGATCGTCTATTAAACGTAATAACTTTACACTTCCTAAAGTTTGATGGGAGTTCATTGTAGTCACACCAGTCTAATGAATTATCTAAACCAAATTGTAGCTATGAAAGATATTATCAACTGGGCGATACAATTTCAAGTCATGTGTAAATAATTAACATCTAGGATAAATAAAGTGGTTGATGAAGGTAGGGAAAAATAGGTCCATCGTGTGAACCTTGTGGCACACCTGAGAAAACTTTAATATAAGAAATTAGCTGAAAATTAGATGAACACGAAAACATTTCATAAATCTACAACAATGAGTCTTCGTAAGACTAATTGTTGTAGAGTTAAGAAAAGTTTTAGTGTTTTTCTATTTTTTAATTAATTTTCTACAACGTAAAGGACTTTAATACAATTTATTATAAATATAAAAAGATTGAAGATTATTAATTTGATTCGATTAGTAAGAAAATTATTAATACAATGAGAAATGTGATCATTGAAGAAGTAAAAAAACAATTTACCATTAACTTGGATACCAGAAAACTAGTCAACGAAGACGTTTGCAATTGCAACTCCATCCATAATGAATTTGATCCTTCAAAGTCATTAAATATGACAGACTAGACGTATTCCAAACTTATGTATATTGCGAATTGTATTGTGTACATTAAGAACATGTATATAGTTAAACTTATTTTATAATAAATGCGTTAATTGGTTAATGAATTAATTAATTCAAATAAACTTCTAGTTTGATAATGACAATTTAAATTGTCGAAACTATAGTCACTGAATAAAGTTAGTCTAATAAGAATATTTAAAAGATCTTTAAAAATCAATTAGAGTAATGTAAAACTATTACTTTTCACAATACTGTTTGTATTATAAAAATTCTATTAATATAATGAAAATATCCAAGTGAATAAAACTGAAATGTTTCAGGCGGACGTAAGAATTTCCATTCAGAAAACACATTTAATTCGACGGAGTTGGGGAGGGGGGCGGATTGTGAGGAGTCTAGGAAATAAATTTGCCTTAACAAGTCGTTGGTATGCAGGCTCGTGGTCATAAAGTTTGCAAGAACGCCATATAAATAGGCTTCTGCTTGCATAATTTATCTGAAACTTGGTATAACATGGCGGCATTATATTCAAATATTTTTCAATTACGATGCGAGCAACGGACGTGGCTTTATTAATGGCGGCTTTATTTTAAATCTATATTCAAGGGACTAATTTATTGTTTGTACTGTATGATGTATAGGGGTGGAAAATTATATAGGCCGTTGCCTAGATCTCCTACGAAATGATTTTAACAGTTAAATAATTATAATATATAGAAGAGATATAAGAACTGATTAATAGTAGTTAAAAATATATCCTTTCTTCGCTGTGAAGAAAGGATATATTTATAACTACTATAAATTAATACCCTTCACGTACTCGAATATTTAACGAGAAATATAAGAACGGAATTATTAGCAAATTTAAATAAAACACTTTATAACTTGAATTGAATTTAATGCCAAATTATAATGTTGATCAACAAATAAAACTAATTCTTCTCAAAGCAAATAGTTTTAATAATGTAAATTTACTGACTTAAAAATTTTAATATTTTTAAGTCTAAAAACACTATTTGTTTTAATATAATATTAATTAATAAGTGACAACATTATTTTAACGTTTTACAAACTTCATTTAATAATCCAACAACGAACAAATTAATACATCCCGCACAGTACATTTAAATATTAAATTTAATTTTCCTCTTATTTCCAGTATAAAGGGTGAATAGATTTCAATTATGATTCGTGAGTCTTATTGTTCTTATTACCTACAATGTTTTAAATCAATTGGACCCTTTCTTACATATAATAATTAGTACAAGCTTAAATATCAACTAAAAATACCTTTAAGGATAGAGCTAATTATTTTCTAAGTTTAATTAAATTATCATATATCCTTTTGAATGGAAATATAAAGGTGATTGAAATTATTCACCGCCATTGATATTTTTTTTTGGATCAATTTTGTTTTTCACGCCGTGATTTATGGCTCCGATAAATTTCTTGGGGTCAAGCGATTTAATAACTTTTAATTAGCGGCAGGGAAACGGGGCATTTTAATTACTCCTCTTAAATCAGGCATTAAGCGAAATTTAATAATCTATCTTTGTTATGGGAAATTTATACGCAGTAATTAAATAGCGGAGGGGTTGATTTATGGTCTTTGGAATGATTACTAAAATAAATTTCCCTTTTTGAAAATAAATTTTAACGCAAGTAAAAAAGATGTAGAATCCATCAACAATTTGTAATTAAAGTTATCATATATATATAGGGTGGAAGGGTGGCCTCTATCCCATCCCCCAATCAGTAAAACCTAAGCGAGAGTTTTAATTTAAAGTTATAAATTAATATATCGTTATTGCAAATTTTTATAGATTTACTCAAAAAAAATTTTCAATTAATTTTTGATGATGTTTTACTAATTGGAGGGTGGGATAGAGGCCACCCACCCACCCTACATATACATATAAACTTTAATCCCTCATTGTCATGCGGTTTTCAATAAAATTAATTACAATACGTTTTGAATGAAAAAGAAATTAAAAAGGTAAAATTTTTGAGTGATTAAATTAATAAAATTTTGATAAATAATGGGTGGGCAAACTTTAAACCTAAATTATATAAGATTAACTATAGAAAATCATTTATGTTTAAACTTAAATTTAGATTTTGTTTTATTTTTTATTACATAAAGGGTTTTACTGTTTTTAGCAGCAAAATCATCAACTATTAGCAATTAAAGTTGTCTTGTATATGTAGGGTGGGTGGGTGGCCTCTATCCACCCTCCAATCAGTAAAACAAAAGCGAGGGTTTTAACTAAAAGTTGTAAAATATAAATAATCACAAAATAATTGCAATTTTTAGATTTACTGAAACAAATTATCCACCCTTCAATCAGCAAAACATAAACAAGGGTTTTAATTAAAGATTGTAAATTGTAAAGAAAGACAAAATATTTGCAATTTTTAAATTGATGTATTCATACAAAAATTTCAAATAATTCTTGATGATGTTTTATTGATTGGAGGGTGGGATAGAGGCCACCCGCCCACCCTACATATACATAGAAACTTTAAATCCTTATCGTCTTGCGGTTTCCAATAAAATTAATTACAAAACTTGTTGAATAAAATAGACATTAAAAAGGTAAAATTTTTGAGTGAATAAATTAGTAAAAATTTGATGCATGATGGGTGGGTAGGCTTTAAATCTAAATTAGATAAGTTTATCTGTAGAAAGTCATTTATATTTGAACCTAATTATGATTTTGTTTTATTTTTATTACATAAAGGGTTTTATTGTTTTTTAGCAGCAAAATCATCGACGATTAGTAATTAAAGTTATCAAGTATATGTAGGGTGGGTGGGTGGCCCCTATTCCACCCTCCAATCAGTAAAACATAAGCGAGGGTTTTAGTTAAAATTTGTAAAATATATACAAACACGAAATAATTGCAATTTTTAGAGATTTATTCATACAAATTTTTCAAATAATTTCTGAAGATGTTTTATTGATTGGAGAGTGGGATAGAGGCCACCCACCCACCTTACATATACATAGAAACTTTGATTCCTTATTGTCTTGCGGTTTCCAATAAAATTAATTACCAAACTTGTTTAATAAAAAAGAAATTAAAAAGTTAAAATTTTTGAGTGAGCAAATTAATAACATTTTTATGCATAATGGGTGGGTAAACTTTAATTCTAAATCACATAAGATTAGCAATGGAAAGTCACTTATATTTAAACTTAAATTTTGATTTTGTTTTATTTTTTATTACATAAAGAGTTTTATTGTTTGTAGCAGCAAAATCATCAACGATTAGCAATTAAAGTTATCATGTATATGTAGGGTGGGTGGGTGGCCTCTATCCACCCTCCAATCAGTAAAACATAAGCGAGGGTTTTAATTAAAAGTCGTAAAATATAAATAAACACAAAATAATTGCAACTTTTTGACTTATTCATACAAATTTTTCAAATAATTTCTGAAGATGTTTTACTGATTGGAGGGTGGGATAAAGGCCCCCCACCCACCCTACATATACATATAATATTTAATTCTTTATCGTCTCGTGGTTTCCAATAAAATTATTTACAAAACTTTTTGAATAAAAAAGAAATTAAAAAGGTAAAATCTTTGATTGAGTATATTAGTAAAAATTTGATGCATGGTGGGTGGGCAGGCTTTAAATATAAATTAGATAAAATTAGCTACAGAAAGCCATTTATATTTAAACCTAGATTATGATTTTGTTTCATTTTTATTACATAAAGGGTTTTATTGTTTTTAGCAGCAAAATCATCGACGATTAGTAATTAAAGTTATCAAGTATATGTAGGGTGGGTGGGTGGCCTCTATTTCACCCTCCAATCAGTAAAACATAAGCGAGGGTTTTAGTTAAAATTTGCAAGATGTAAACAAAGACAAAATATTTTTTAATTGATGTATTCATACAAATATTTCAAATAATTTTTGATGATGTTTTACTGATTGGAGTGTAGGATAGAGGCCACCCACCCTACGTATACTTAAAAACTTTAATTCCTTATCGTCTCGCGGTTTCCAATCAAATGAATTACCAAACCTTTGAATAAAAAATAAATTAGAAAGGTAATTTTTTTGAATAAGTAAAATAATAAAATTTTGATGTATAATAGGTAGGCAAACTTTGAATCTAAATTAGATAAGATTAGCTATAGAAAGTCATTTATATTTAAAGTACAATCAGTAAAACATAAGTGAGGGTTTTAGTTAAAAATTGTAAAATGCAAACAAACACAAAGTTTGACACGTATCGTTTAAAGATTAGTTCACACTGAAAATCATATGGAAAAATCTAATGCCGTCCTCTCTTAGAAACGACACGAATTTTTCAACCGAATTGTTATTTTGTATAAAGATATTCAAATGTTCCTCACCTTATGTTATGATTAAAGAACCATATCTGGCTATTTTATAAACTACCAAGCAATAGATGTAATAGATAGACGTTTAAAACTCAAAAGAAAATAGATTCTTTCTTTATATATACCGGGTGTTGAATTGTCCTCTCGGTAATAGGAATTTAACATGTAAAATCACACTCATGCAATTTCCTGCTCCGCTAATTATTTTAGAACAAAAACATAAGAGAGCAAAATTATTTAGAATTAAAAACACTACAGAAATTGACAATCTTCCAACTTCAAAACCTTTCTTTGAGGAACGAAAATAAAGAATTAAAGTTAAAATTTTACGAAAATCACATTTTCCATGGTTTAGCGCAAAAGTTACACTTATGCAATTTCCTGCATCCCTAATTGTTTTAGAACAAAAATATAAGAGACCAAAATTGTTTAAAATTAAAAATTACATTCTTCTTTTTTGAGGAACGAAAAATAAAATAAAAAAAGTTAAATTAGTTATCACATAAAAAATCATGGAAAATGTGATTATTGTAAATTTTTAACTTTTAAATTAAAGTAAAAGTTAAAAATTTACAATAATCACATTTTCCATTGTTTTTTTATGTGATAACTAATTTAACTTTTGAATAATATTCCTGTGGGGCCACTTGAAATCCAAGATTTGCGGTGTGAGAAATGCTAACGTCGAAATTTAGAAAATTAAAATTAATGAGGAATGCAAATGCAAACATTTTTATAAACTCGGTTGTTTAGCTTGGAATGGAGATTTATTTGAGTATATGACCAAACCATTTATAAGTTATTAATATTATTCATGATAATTGATTTTTTGAGTGTATTTATTTATTAATCATCTTCGAATTTAATTAAAAATGTGTGTACATTATTTTCAAAATAAAATCACTCAGAAGCTGAAAGAAGTAGCCGCTTGAACAACTCGGAATTGTTGAATTAGAAATTGAAACTCCCAATTATATGCTGTTTTAATTTCTTAGGTAAACTAAATTTCCCTAATTAACTAAATCTAGCTATTAAACAAATATTAAAACAAAATTATTAGAAGCTACAAGAACTAACTGCTTGAACAACACAGAATTGTTGAGTTTGCTAATCAGTCAATTAAATTATTTAGAGCATCAGCATCTTTCTGGTCGACAAATCTTTGGTTGGCATGACTTAGACCGTTAATTAATAGCACTTTAATTTTTTCCTTGTGATTGCTCTATTCAAATTCTTTTTCCACTAAATCTTTCATCTAATTTATCTTAGTTATATTCATGTTCACTCGTGTACAGCTATTGAAAATATTTACATCGTAACAAAATGTAGACTTAGCAAAATGAAAATAAACTATTGAGAAAGTGATTACAAGTTATTTTATATTATATTCATGTCTACCTTTTCTTCTTCAAATTCTGTTTCATCCACAAATATGTTTTCTGCAATATAGTACTTTAAGCACAGAGTAGCTCAATTTGTTATCGTTATCTACCTTAGATGGAATTCTTACTAATTGCTTTACCCTTGGTGACTATTGAAAATAACATTTTTTGTTATTTTACTTGCGTATAAATTTATTCATCCATTATTCACGGTCAGAAGGTTAATTAAATCACCCCACAAGCATCCATTAGTATAACGGAATCATATGCTCAACGTACTTAAATGATCTATAATTAACCGTGTCCCTCTTTTCGTTAAGTAAAACCCACACACTTCTGGATCCCACTAAAATAATTCCATTATTGGAACCCAAAGAGGAATGCGCCTGCGGCTAGTGTTGTCCTGACTGGAAGTGGTGGAAATTCACTAACCCAAAAATAATTGGGGCGGATTCTACATTACGCATCATTGCTGTAAATTACAAATGGGGGACAATCGGGAGTAAAAAAAGGGGGTGATGGGGGCGAGAGGATAGACGACAGGGGGGAGAATTCCAGTCGGAAATTACTGATGCGCGCCCGGCTCCATTCAAGTATAATCACAAATTCAGCAACTATAAATTTCCACTTGATCGCGTAATCTAAATGCGATTCAATTAAACAACAGGCCATATTGTAATAATTGTTTATTTTTAACTTCTTTAACTGAATTTTTCTTGATTGTCAACACATGTGAACTCCTGTGAACAAAATGTTTGTGATTTCTTCATATAGTTTATAGTTATATGTATATTACAAGCAGGCTACTGTAAAGTTTCAATAAATAAATGAATAAATAGCTACGATCTATTTAATGATATTTTTTTGCTTTAATTGGTTAATATAGAAATAAATCGTAGATCTAATTTTTACTTTCCCTATATACGAAGTATATATAGGGGAAGTATTGTTTTCGTGCATGAAAATGTCTGTGGGCGCTGTATCTCAAAAACGAATGATCCGATTGAGATGAAACTTTAAACTTAAGGTTTTATCGTTAAAAACTGGAACTGAAAAGCTTTTGGTAAACATTCATAAACCTGAAGTGGATGTTTACTAGAGGCGTTTTTTTGATTTTTGTCAATATTTTTCCAAATTTGAAAAATATTACATAACTTTTCAAACAAAGGTTAAAGGGAATGATAAACTGAAGTTTTATTAAGACATGTTTTTCGTAAAATTCTTAACTTGTGAGAAAAAAATGTAACATTAGAATTTTTCAGAAAAATTTTTCTATAACGATTCTTGAAATTTCAGTAATTTCTCCTCCACACTTTCAGTTTTCATTGCAACTTCCTTTCCAAAGAATTTTCATCGAGAATTCTACAAATTTTTACAAAGCAAAGATTTTATTCAAGAGTTTCAAAATATTTCAGAAAGTCATTATTTATATTTATTTTTAGAAATTTATTCGTGGTTTTTGTACAATATTTTGCTTAACTTTTTCTATAATTTTCTCAGATGATCCATAGATTTCATTTTAGATTTATAAAACTTTTTTGAGAATTCTAGAAGTCTACAGTAATTTTGTTTTCTTATCCAATAAATAAATAAATAGATATTTCCAGATTTTTAGCAAATATTTTATTTGAGAGTTCTAGATTTTTCAGAAAGTACTTTCAAGATTTTGTTTAATTTTATAATTTATTAGGAATATTTTTTCTAAATTTACTTAGAGGCTTCTAGAAGTTTCAGGAATTTCTTCTCCATATTAAAAGTTTTTTGCATCTTCATTTCCAAAGAATTTTGATCGAGGATTCTAGAATTTTTCACAAGTTTTTCTTATAGGTTTCTAGAACGAAGTTTACAGTCATTTCTTCTTCATATTTCTAGAATTTTTAGGAAAGGTCTTATTCGGGAGTTTTTTAGAAAGTTCGCTTTAATATTTATAGAATTTTCTTTGAGGCTGTTTCCAGTTATTTCTCTTCCAGATTTTAATATTGTCGTATAAATTGCAATGATTTTTTCCAGAACTTTAGACATTTTTCGAGTATTCAGAAATTTCCAGTAACTTTTATTCAGATTGGAGGCTATAGATTTTTCTAGAAAATCTGTTCCTAGAAATCTAGACTCTTTTCTTCCAGATATCAAGATTTTTTTCAAGCAGTCGTTTAAATTGCGGTGTTTTTAGAATTTTCAAAAAAAAAATTGTTTATAAATTCAGAAAATTTCTAGTAAATTGCGAAGATTTAAATGAAGGCTTTTTTAGAAAATTTGTTTTTAAAAACTAGACTATTTTTGAGAGAGACATTTTTAGTAATTTCTTCTCTACATTTCAAGATTTTTCAACTTGTCTCCTAAATCGTAAAGATTTTCTTTGAAGCTCTAGAATTTTCCAATTTTCTTCTAGAAATCTAGATTATTTTCTCCAGGGTTCAGGAAATTCTTAGCAATTTATTCTCTAGAGTTCGAGATTATTTTTGAAGTCGTCTTTTAAATTGAAAAGATTTTCTTTGAATGCCTAATATTTTCTAGAATTTTTTTTTCTAAAAGTTTATAGTTTAGAAAATGGCCAATAACTTCTTAACAAAAATTATTTTTTAGCTATTCTTATAAATTCGTCTGCTTTTCAAAATTCCAGGTAAATTTTAGTAATTGCTTCTCTAGAATTTAACATTTTGTTTCAACTAGAGGCTATAAACTTATTTAGAAAGTTATAAATTGTAGAATTTTTCTTAGATTTTTTTTTAGAAAATTTTCCCCTTGAAATCTTTTCTTATTTTAGAGAAAGTTTAAAGAATTTTCAGTAATTTCTCTTATATTTATTCAACTGGTCTTCTAAATTTCTAGTAGGCTGTAAAATTTTTAGAAAATTTTAATTTAGAAATTTAGACTTTTTTTTTCAAGGGTTCAAGAAATTTCCAGATTTCTCCTCCAGATTTCAAGGTTATCTTCTTATCTTCTAAATTACAAAAAATTTCTTGGAGGCTATAGAAAATTTGTTTGTAGAAATCTAGGTTTTTCTTGAGGGTTCAGGAATTTTTCAGTAATTTCTCTTTTTTGAGGCCTTAGTTTTTTGAGAATGTTCGTTCTAAAATCTAGACTCACTTTTCCAGGAATTCAAGAAATTTCCACTAATTCCTTCTCTAGGTTTCAAGATTTTTTAATTCAACCCGCTTTCTAAATTGTGAAGATTTTATTGAAAAATTTTTTTTTAAAAAAAGATACGTTTAGAAATTTAATAAAATTCTAACCCACCCTAAAATCAGTAAAACATAAGCGAGGGTTTTAATTAAAAGTTGTAAAACGTAAATAAACATAATATTATTGTAAAATTTAATAGATTTATTCAAACAAATTTTGAAATTTAAGAAAAAGAAAGACATAACTTTTCAAACAAACATGAAGTTAAAGTAAAGTTAAAGTTTTATTGAAACATTTTTTTGTTCTTAATTTAAAAATTTTGAATTTTTTTTCTTATTGTAAAAAATATAAAATTAAACTTTAAATTTTTTAAGCAGAAACTTTCTACATGTATTCTGAATATTTTTAGAAATTTTCAAGTCGATGGCAATTCTTTTCATATTTTTTTTTTCAGACCATCAATATTATGATTGCAATTTTTTAACGTCTCTTTAATTTGACGTGAAGTTATTTAAAAAAAAATCTAAAATCAAACGTTTGAATTTTTTAATCAGTAATATTCCTACATATAGTCTCAATATATTTAGAAAGTTTCAAGCAATTGTTTTTATATTTTTTTCAGACTGTCAAATATATGATTGCAATTTTATTAACGTCGCTTTCTATTGATGTAAAATTTGAAAAATCTAGAACCAAACTTTTGACTTTTTAAGCATCAAGATTCCTACATGTATTTTGAATGTACTTAGAAAGTTTCATGTCGGTAGCAATTGTTTTTATATTTTTTCAGGCCGTAAAAGTTACGATTGCAATTTTTCAACGTCTCTTTCATTTGACCTTAAATTATTGAAAAATCTAAAATCAACTTTTGATTTTTCCAAGCAGCAACATTTGTACATGTATTCTGAATGTATTTAGAAAATTTCAAAACGATGGCAATTGTTTTTATATTTTTTTCAGACCATCAAAATTATGATTGTAATTTTCTTCTCTCTTTCATTTGACGTAAAAGTAATGAAAAAACTAAAAAGAAACTTTTGATTTTTTATGCAGCAACTTTTGTACATGTATTTTGAATATATTTAGATAGTTTCAAGTCGATAGCAATTGTTTATATATTTTTTTCAGACCGTCAAAATTATAATTGCAATTTTGTTAACTGCTCTTTCATTTGACGTAAAATTATTAAAAAATCTAAAATCAAACTTTTGATTTTTTTTAAGCGGCAACATTCCCACATGTATTCTGAATATATTTAGAAAGTTTCAAGCCGATAGCAAGTGTTTTTATAATTTTTTCAGACCGCCCAAATGATAATTGCATTGAATTTCCACATAAACTTGTTGATATTTTCAATAAAAATAACTTTAAAGAGTTTTTTATTTTAATAATATAAAAACTAATAATAAACTATAGAAGCTAATAGAAATTTATATAAGAAGTGAATATAAATAATTTAAAACTGAGCAAATAATTAAGAATAACCTCATAGTTTTCGAGAAAAATATAGGGAAAGTATTATGATGGCCACATCACCAATTTTTTTTTATAAATATTAAATTACGCCGGGTTATAATTTAATAAAGATATAAACCAGCTGCAAATACTTGCAGGGTATAAAGTATGAGAGCTGGAAATTATTAATTGCGCTTAAAATTAATATATCACATATGAAATACGATGTGTACATAATTTTGCGTTGGAATTTACATAAAAAGTAAAACAAACAAATGCAACTATGAAATTTAATCTAATATACTCAGATTATGATATACGTATATTGAATTGAATTTGAATCAGATATTTGGAATATTACATGTTTATTGTATGTGTTATATATATATTTCGATTTAATAAGTGTCCACGTAAAATAAATTTATTCGAATGCCCTAAATCTTAAACTGAATGTAAGGAAGGAATAATTACGTAATTTTATTATGAAATTATCATAGCACTACATACTTTTTAACTATATTTTTTATATAAAGCGATTTTAATTAAATGATGAAAAAGATTTTAATATGTTCTCATAATGAAAATGATGGTAGCGACCGTTACTTAAACTTAAAAATGATTTTCATGTTGTCATATTTATTTATTATTTTTTGTTTATTTCTTTGAAATATACTGTATTTACAAAATTTATTTTCATAATAAATTAAATTATATTTTACTTAAAAATTTATTTTTATAACTAACTAGATAAATAAAATACAATTGTGCAGGAACTCAAACCTTTTTAACAACTGATCTAAAGCTAAATTTAAATTTCTACATATACATTTATACATCAAATAAAGATATATGTATAGATGTATACTTCATATTATACATGATTTATTATTGCTATTATAAGTGCCTTTCGATTTCTATTGGCAACAATCTGTACAGGAAACGCGATTCACGAAAGAAATTTCTTTGTGCGGAAGCGTGAACGTGTGTTACGTAATAATTCGCGGCGTTTGATGTGAATTCGAGAAAGTTAATTGGGGTTTTGATGTGAAAATCGCGGGTGCAACGTTCTGGGGCCGGGGTAACCCCGTAACCTGTAACATTTCGCGGGGCGCAAACGCGCGCGCCAAAAGGGGGTCGAACCGGGTTGGTGGGAAAAATGGGGAGGAAACTGGGTCACGAAACCGTCTCTAATGAAACTGTTGTAAAGCCTTGCGGACCTTTTCCTTATCTGTCTGCACTAAACAAGCGCTCCGGAGCTTCACCGAAACGCAATCTAACCTCACACGTTTCGTTCCCACGCCACTAAAGTACTCGAAACGGAACTGAAGATAACTTTTATGAAAAAGTAAATATAGTTATAAATCTCTCTCATTTTTCCTCAATCAAATACATATAATTTTTATTGAAGTCATTACATTGAATTAAATTAAATATGTTAAAAGGGGTTTTATTATTGGTTAAGAAACTCAAAATTTTGATGCAATCACTCAATATTTTAATTCATATTGGAAACCACTCAACATCATTCGTACGGAAAATTCTCAGTGGGGTTAAATTCGCTTTTGATGTTTAATTACGTTAAATCATAAATTGAATATTAAATTTATTTGAATCTTTGGTTTTTTTAGGTTTTTTTCTGCCTTGTTTTGTCCAGTCATTTGGCGTCACTCTTTAATGAGTAGATGCATGAAATGATGAAATGAAATCAAAAATGGTAGAATGTGGGTTTTTAAATTTAGGAATTATATTTGGGTTTCTAGGAAGACATTATAGGGATAATATGTGGAAGTTGAAAGGATTTTTAGAGAATTTTTCTGATAGGAATCGATATATAATATATTTATTTTAATGATTCAAAATAAACTCTACACATATCAAAGTAGAAACTTCTAACGTATGCAATGTCCACGAGAAAATATATTTTCCTAGAAATTACCTTACAAAAAAATCATCCTTTGCTTCTTTTATATATTACGTACATTCGTTATATCACATATATTTTAATTGCGTTTTAATAAAATGCAAATGTAAGTTCGCAGAAATAATTAACAATTCTATTGTAGAAATGTTCACAAAGAGCGAACAATGTTTTCGAGTGTGTTCACTTCACTCGCTGGCGGAAAGTTACATTTGTTACACTTTTACCCATATTTATGATCCTCCTAATTTTTATGGAGTGTTTCATTGCTCGAATTAAGTGCACTTGTGAAAGTTGGAAAAGGGTGGTACGCTTTCGGAAAAAATATTCTCCGGATATTTCTTACACAAGAGCAGCGTTATCGAGTGCAGTTCGTTTTCACGGTGTATGTGTATACAGGGTGAGTTTTTTTCGATGTTCTCTATGGGGATCTCGGAAACTATAAGAGATAGAGAAACGGTTAAATGGGGAATGAAGTGTAGATTTACGAGACGAATAAAATTCAACTTTCAAAGTTTTCAAAAAAGTCAAGGATAACTAGAAAAAAAGTAAAAAGGGTCAATTTTTTCAAATCAATATATTTCGGTTATTATAACAGATAGAAAAAAAACTGTAAAGGACAAAGTTTTAGATAATTTTATGTAGATTAACAAAAAATAATCAGAAAATTTTTATCGCCATTATTTTCCGAGATATGACGCAAACTTACATTTTTTTAAATGGAAACCAAAGTTGGCTATGACCTCATTCAAAAGGTATTTTTTTTCTCTTTAATCCAATATAGTATACGACATAGTTATTTCTAAAAATGAGTGAGTTATAATCATTTTAAATTTTATTATAAATAAAAAATGGGTAGCCATGAAAAAGGTGAAAGTAAAACAATTGCAGTTGTTTATAATATTAGCAATATTGTAATTATTAGTTTTACAGAGATAAACCAAAATGAAACAACAGCATAAAGTAATTCTTTAATTATCAATATATCAATGGGAGAGAAATTTTAATATTAAAAAAATATGCTCAGAGTCCACTATTAATACTATTATGACATAAATTATATCTTTTTACAATTGAATTTATGGCTTTTTGACTATTCTCATGTAAATTGAATTATATGTTTAAATAACAACTAGTTTATGATCCTCCACAGATTGATATGATTTTTCATATACTTTGTTTTTTACATAACCCCACAGAAAAAATTCTAAAACGCGCAGATCGGGAGATCTAGGTGGCCCTGGGATTGGTTTATTTCTTCCCACCTATGAGTTAAGAAAAGCATCATTTAAATAATTTGTAAAGCCAACATGTTATGAGGTGGAGAACCGTCATATTGGAACCATTTCAATCTTGCTTCTAATGAAAAATTTAAACAATCGAGCGTATCTTCAAATGTTTTCTGAAGAAAATGAAAGTAATCATTTTCACTTAGTGATCTTTCAAAAATATATGGACCGAGAATTATTAATCCAAACACACCATGGATTAAACCCAAATTTAATTTGTAGTTTTCTCTGTGAAACTTCTCGTGGATTCTCTTAAGTTCATCTATGTTCATTGTGGCGATGAAAAATACCACAATTAGTAAATCGTGATTCATCTGTTCATAATATTTTTGTAAGAAACGTATTATCCTCTTGACAAATAGGTTTATACCACATACAGAAGGCCATTTGATAATTACAAAATTATTATTCTTATGCTGGTTTTTCATTTTTATTAAACTTTGTAGAACTAATAATTACAATATTGCTATTATTATAAATAACTGCAATTGTTTTACTTTCATCTTTTTCATGGCTACCCATTTTTTATTTATAATAAAATTTAAAATGACTATAACTCACTTATTTTTAGAAATAACTATATTGTATGTCATATTGTATTAAAGAGAAAAAAATTACCTTTTGGATGAGGCCATAGCCAACTATGGTTTCCATTTAAAAAAAATGTAAGTTTGCGTCATATCTCGGAAAATAATGGCGATAAAAATTTTCTGATTATTTTTTATTAATCTACATAAAATTATCTAAAACTTTGTCCATTACAGTTTTTTTCTATCTGTTATAATAACCGAGATATATTGATTTGAAAAAATTAACACTTTTTACTTTTTTCAAAATATCTAGTTACCCTTGACTTTTTTGAAAACTTTGAAAGTGGAATTTTATTCGTCTCGTAAATCTACACTTCTTTCCCCATTTAACCATTTCTCTATCTCTTATAGTTTCCGAGATCCCCATAGAGAATATCGAAAAAAACTCACCCTGTATATACTTATATATATAGAGCGGATTTCTAGCATTATGCTTATCCATAATATTAATAGCATCGAAAAAATTTTTAAATATCTATACGAATCTTGAAGAATGTGATTACTTTGCGCTGAGTTTTTGTGCTTATTTTGACTTTTTGTGCTTATTTTTATGCTTTTTCTAGATTCTGATGATGCTTATTTGGAGCATTTTCTTAAACATTTAAAAAACATTTTTAAAAAAATTTCAAAAATTTTCTTGGAAAAATATTGTAAAATGTGCATTCCTGAGAAAAATAAATATGTAGCTCTTTCCTACTATGAAACGATACAAAATATTAAAGATATTATTAACAATAATTATATGTGGTTTGGGGTGGATGAAACCACAGACGCTTGTTTAATTTAATAATAGGAGTTTAACATGAAGTTATCCGACCAACAGTATTTTGATATATACAAAAGAATTGAAGAAAACTGATAATAACATTATAGCAAAATTCATAAATGATGGAATGACAAGCTTATTTTTGCCGTAGACAATACCAAGTTACAAAATATTACTAATAATGCATTTTGTGCACTGTACAAGTTTAGCATACAGAAACGAATTTCTGAAACTATAAGAATGAAATTTCCATTTGTAGATTTAATTAAATATGAAAACATAGTTCTTATATTCTTCTGTGAGTACAATTATTCAAGGAGACATTACCCGATATCTCACTGCCCCATAAACCAGTGCTAACAAAATGGGGAACTTGGCTATATGCTGCGATGTACTATGCGAACAATTTTGAAGAATTTAATAAGGTTATATACAACTTTCCCGAAACGCCAAGCAAATCAATTAATGACTGTCAAACAGTTCTTAAGAAACAAGAGCTTCCTTCAAAACAATTTAGTTACACAAAATCGCGTTTAAATTTTATGAGCAACACAATCAATTCTTTATAAAAGCAGATTCAATTTAGAAAATACCTGGACGCATTGGCCAAGAAATCAAAATAATATAGATATAAGTATTCGGTGAAAACGAAGGATTTTTAATATTAAATAAATTAAACTTGATTTTGAATGGCAATTTTCAAATGGATCCAGCTGTAATTTAAAATAAAGAGAAGCTTCAAAAATATATTGAGCGTCAGAAGTAATAATTTTTACAATTAAACCCCTAAAACAACATTTAATGATCTACTGTTTTCATGAATAGATTTTAGATATTTTGTAATGTATACAAAATTACAATTTAAATTTTTAAATACTTACATAATATTATATATTGCGTAAAGAAAGTATGTTTATTTTAGTATTAAGCAGAGTTTCTATGTAAAACATGTTGATAAACGTGTAAAATATTAAAAAATATAGTTTTCTTTAGTGATTTTTCGTGTTTTTATGATTTTTTCCTGTTTTTATGCATTTTTAATGCTTTTTTTCTCTAAATTTTGTGCTTTTTTTCACATTTTTTAAGCTTTTTTATCCGCTCTCTAATTATTATGCTTCAGAACCATGAAAACAATATTTTGATTATTGAACCGATGAGGCTGTTACTTGTTGAAACTTCATGGTATCACTTAGTAAAACATTGATAGGAAAAAACAAATTGAATTACACTCAATCCGTCATTTCGGTTGCCACTTTTTTATTAGAAAGATAAACCATACCAAAACACGTTTACATCTACTTAAAACTAATACTTTTGAAAACTGTAAGTAGATTTGTATTCTAAATCCTTGTACTGGTCAAGCCTGTCGTCCTGAAATCGAAGGATATTCTAGACCTGTCTCTAATAGATCCCTAAAAGTAAAAATCCATAACTCCTTCTCTTCTTCTTTTACTCCCGAACAAGGACTCCCTCAAGGCTCTCCCCTTTCACCTCTATTATACAACATTTTTAGCTCCGACATCTATAATCCTGATCCTCTCTACTTCAATCCTTCCAAATATCTCCTGCAATTTGCAGATGATACTGCCCTAATTTCCCATGCTCCCACGTTACCAAAAGCCCTCTAATTCCTTCAAGAGCTTATTGACTCCCTCCAACACTGGTTTGCAAAATGGCGTATTAAAATTAATCCCCACAAATCACAACTCCTAATTCCATACCATCGCACCAATAATTCCCCTTACAATGTTTCAATTTCCCAAACTATTATCCCTCCTTCAACTTCCGTTAAATACCTAGGCATAACCATAGACCCCAAAATCAATTTTAAAAAGCACACAGCTATAATTAAAAGCAAAATAACATCTAGGGCAAAATATTTTAGATGCTTAACATACAGAAACGATGGTATTACTATCAAAACAGCAGTCAAAATATATAAGATGATTTGTCGCCCATTATTGGACTATGGTTGTGCCCTCTATCCCAATCCCAACAATCCAACCTCCCACAATATCGAAGTTAGCGAGCGAGCATCCCTCCGTACCCTAACAAAACTCCGTCATCCTCTTAATCCCTTACACAATCCTTCTAACCAGCTCCTCTATGATACCACTTTAGTTATCCCCATCCTAGAACGTCTTCGATTCCTATCAGAAAAATTCTCCAAAAATCCTTTCAACTTTCACATATTATCCTTATATTGTATTCCTAGAAATCCTAGTGTAAACCCCAAATTTAAAAATCCTAATTCAACCATATTTGATTTCATCTCATCGTTTCATCCATCTACGCATTAACGACTGACGCCATATGACCGGACAAAACAAGGCAGAAAGACCTCTGGTCGATAGCCTTTTGACGAACTAACTCACTAACACATCATCCATTATTCATTATTTAAATGTAAATATGTATAGTTTGTCAATAAAAATGTGTATATATATCTAGACCTGTTCATAAACAAAGTGTCAAGAAAAATCGAGGAGATTATTAAATGGATTGCTGATGAACGAAAAGATAAAAAAATACCATAAATGTTCTCGTTAGTACGAGTGGTCGCCAGATTTCAAAACGAACAGCAGAGATTCAATATCAAATTGAATTAGAACTTTGTAGGTAAAGTGACATAGTTTTGCAGAAAACAGGTTTGTGGATGAAACTATGGTTGAAGAAGAAGAGGTCGACATGAATATAAATAAGATAAATTTAGTGAACAAAGAATTTGAAAGGATTTCATCATTCATAAGTCATGTCGTTCAAAGATTTCTCGATCAGAAAAAGATGCTGGTGCTCTTAAACATATAACTCACTGATTACCAAATTAAGGAAACCATCAGACTTATCATAATGGTGACTGTGGAAAATATAAATAAAGAAATTGAATTACTGTAGAATAAAATAATAAATCAAGCAAAATTTTTAGAAATCCAAAATAATGTGGAAAATTTTCGAAAAATAGAGAATAAAATTTACTGAAAAACTTTAGAATCCCTTAAGAACATAATCTCAAATTTTTCAATTTGGTAAAGAAAATTCTAACATTTTTTTGAAAATTTGGAAGAAAAAATTTGCATTCTTGAAATGAACGAATAATAATAATAATAAATATTTATTCCCGACAGGAAATTAATAGTCTTACAAAGGAATGTTCGTAGGAATAAAATAAAATGAAATACAGAATAAACAATTTGGAAGTGAAATGAAATTTCTAAAAATTAGGAATAAAATATGAAGAAAAATTATGAAAATTAGAATAAAGCAAGAAACTATAAAAGATTCTAGAAAATAAACAAAATTGATCGAAATTTGTTTTTTTTTTAAATTTAATTTTTCATTTCTTTCTACTTACGACATCCAATTAGAATTCATCAGCGATTTTATATGGGATTTCCAAATTGCAAGAGCCTTATTTTTTAAATTTTGTTTGGTAGTTTTTTTTAAAGGTTTTCTGTATTTATTGCTAAAGAAATCAAGAAATTTTACTATCCACATTTTGTTGTGTTAATTTTCTTACATTGTTAATTAACTTCCACATTAATTTTGGTTCGTTTGAAGTCTGACTTACAAACTTGCCGTTATCAGTTGTAAAGTAGTTTTTGATATTATATAAGTCAACTGATGGCGATTCACCACTGCCCTTTTTTCAAATTAAATATCTAAAAAGAGATCTAAATTATTGGCTTCTATTGGATCTTGAAAGATCCGAAAAGATGGTTGTAAAAATTTAACTTAAGGATGTGAAGATGGATAAAGCTTATATGTTCATAAAAGCTGTGGACGATAAGGGTTAAAAACATAAAAGTTGAGGAAACCGTCAGACTTATCCGTGGAAAATACACATAGAGATCTAGTGCAACGTTTAGATAATAGATGGCACCTTTATGGTAATATCTTAATCGATGCTTAACCCGGAAAATTAAATACTTCATAGTAAAACTCGGTTACCTGCGTTATGCTGATGTGATTCTAAATAGATCGAAACCGGTCTGTGGATGTTGTTGACAGAGAATAATTAAAATAGAATTAATGTACAACGAAAGAATAAATCAAGCAGGGTGTGCAGAGAATTTTAAAATATCCCAAAAGTTGGTTAAAAAAATTGGAATTTTAATTTATTAGAAATGGTGCCGACGTTGTATTGGCACTTATTTATTGGTATTACTTGCTGCACAAATTGTAATTTTCTTGTACCACTCTTTCATATTACAGTTTTATACTTAAACTAGTAAAATCGTAGTTTGTTCAAGGTTTATGACCTATTCAAATATAAAAAAATTATAAATCTCTATCGCAATTTCTGAAATTTTACTCCTAGGAATTGGCTCCGGTTTTCTTAACCATATGAATTGGTTTTAACAGTTTTCTTGTTTAATACAACTCAACCTACTATGTTTTTAGTTCTGGGGATAGTATAGGAATTTCTTGTCATGTTAGTTTTTCATATTATCACTCACGAGGACGAAAATTTAAATCACTCTCCCAATCTTTCCAAAAATCCTACTTGACTCCCTTTCAATTCTGAATTATTTTCGGCTTTAAGATCTTTTCGGCCTTGTTTCTGACCTTAAAATATCTGTGTTTCTGTTAATAAACCCTTAAGTCGGTATTGTGTATCAACGTCAAACTCCTGAAGACTTTCCAGCCCTCAGAAAATTTATCCTACCAGGTTCCAGTCTTTCAAATAGATACTTATAAGTTTTGGCGAAGAAAAACACTTGTTACGTTCTATATTACTACTTTTAATTTCAGTTTCCTAACACATGTTTCGACCTTTTTGAAAGTGATCGGGTATGATCGAAACACGTGTCAGGAAACTGAAAATAAAAGTCATAATATGGAACGTAACAAGTGTTTTTCTTCGCCAAAATTACATATCTGGTTCTATCAAGGGGGTAGCTTAACAAGTATCAACTATACTTATAAAAATCTTCTATCGTCTTTACGATTTCTTCCTTGTTACGCAGAAATTCCGCTGAGGTTTAAGGATGGACGACAAGGAAATTACAAAGAGGATATGGTAAATACGGACAATAAAGAACAGCAGTAAGGGCAGTCACAGGAAAACATGAAAAGAAGGACTAAAGAAGATAATAGAAGAAAACGGAGGGGCAAAAAACCGAGTCAGGAATAAAAATAGGATAATATACACGGACAATAAAAAAACGATTTGCTTCTCTCTGCATTCTCTTAGTTTTGCAACCAGCGTTACTTAATTTTATTGTCTTATCTCTTATCATATTTTTCATACTGGCGATATTTCTTAGAAGCCTCTCATATTATTCTTTTATGGAAATACAGTTGCAGATTTACTTTTTTGTGCCTTAACTAAAAATTTTGGACCACAACGTACATGGCTCCATAATTAAACATTAGTATTCGTTTAGTTTTTTTTGGTTGTGTCTTCCCAGATATTCTTCAGATTAGAGTTCTTTTTTGCTAGTTGGTCTATGTGGTTGTCCCATTAGAGGTTTTTCTGTATATTTAAAGCTATCTAGTTTACTTCAGTATTGGTAAATTGGTTTTGGTTTTTTTTGTCTTTTATCTTTGTGATGATTGTTCTATTTTTATTTCTTGTATGAGTTTCATATTATTTGTGATAACATGGTGTAACATTGAGTTATATTTCCTTAGGTTAACTGTGTTTAAAGTTTTTAACGTGTGTTTTTTTTTTCTTAACTTTGGAAACTTTTTTTTCATTGTAAAAAAGGTAAACTATTTTCATTTGCCACTCTTCCTTTAATTTTTTTACAAATTTTTGTTATTTTTTTAAATTTACGGTTTTTGAGGTTATCAAAATTTATTTCTTTTGAAAATTTGAAATAAATTAAACTATTTTATTAAATTCTCCACTTATTTTAACACATATTGATTTTTCTATAGTAATATTATTTAGTTTTCCGCTCTTTTGTTTTAAACATTTTTATATCTTTCTTAGGTTAACTGTTCTTAAATAAATACATTAATTTCTTGGTTTCTCTTTTTCACTCTCTTTTTTCTTAAGTTAACTGTTTTCAACTTTTGTTTCTTCTTAAATGTAAAATCATTTATAAAATAACAACTATTTTCCTGTTTTCACTCATTCCATTTTAAAGTTTAACTGTTCTATTATAGCTTGCAAAACGTTTCTTTGAGGTTGAGGTCCTAAAAATTTTTAACTAAGAAAGTCTTTTGTTTAAATTATCAGCAAATTTATAAGAATTTAGTACCTATTTGCTCCAATAATTTGTATTTCTGATTCTAAGAATTTTCTTTGGGGTTTTAGTGTTTCTCGGGCAATTTTTCTAGATTTTGCAAAAAAAAATAGTAAATTAAAAGAAACCGTTTCTTGCTTTTTTTATAATAACTTTAATAATAATTTCTATTCTAAATTGTTGTAATATTTTTTACATTTTTATTCCAAGTTCCTGTTTTTTCATAAGATTTAGATTATTTTATCAATTTTTATTTTTGATTTTAAAATTATTTGATTATTAAAAATGTTGATTTTTTCCTGCTTTATTTTCCAGAATGTGTTATACCAAATATTGAAAATTTCTTTGAGGGTTAAAGAGTTTTCTAAGAAATTTTATTCCTGTTTCCAAGAATTTTATGAAAGATTAATTTTATTGATGTGGTTTTTCTAGATTTCGATTTTTTTTTAATAATTTTTTCTTCCAAAATATTTCAGTAATCTTCTTCCTCATTCCAAGGATTTTCTTTAAGAGCTTTATTTTTTTAAGTTTTTATTTTTCTACGTTACATCGATTTTTGTACGATTTTGACGATTTCTTAGCAATTTCTCTTCAAAATTACAGAATTTATTTTTTCGAAGAATAATAAAAAGTCCCAATCCATAAATCTAAAAATTTACTTCAAAGTTTCCTGAATTTTTCAGCATTTTTCTTCTGGAAATTAAAAACTCCTTCAAGATTAAATTTTTGAAACCTTAAAGAAATATTCTTAAGAAATTTTCGTAATTTAGATCTTACGGAAAATTTTAGACTCCTTTCCTCATGATTACTAGAAATTTTCAGCATCGCTTGTCTCAAAATATCTAGATTTTTCAACAATTTATAGTATTTTAAGCAATTTCTTTTCTAGATTTTTGAAAATTTCTTCAGTGTTTCTAGAATCTTCCAATAATATTATTTACATATTTCATTGACGATGGAGGCTTCTACTTCGTTATACATATACGCAAAATTAAACAATGTAGATTAGAAATGAAACTTCCAGAATTTTGAATAAAAACTTGATTAGAAAATATTGATTTGAAATATGTAATCACAAAATTAAACACAATAATCACTTTGTTTTGTATAACGTTAATAACGTTAATAACGGTTATACAAAACAAAGTGATTATTGTCTTTAATTTTCTGATTACATATTTCAAATCAATATTTTCTAATCAAGTTATTATTCAAAATTCTAGAAGTTTCATTTTTAATCTACAATGTTTATAGAATCTTCCAATAATATTACTTACATTTTTCAAATCATATTTTCCAATCAATTTTTCATTCAAAATTTCTTTTTTAATATTATTTTTTCTTATATTCAACTACATATTATTATATTAAAACTATCTTTTTTTTAACACGCCATTTTTATAATTCAATAAATTTTATAATTTTCTGTATATTCCTGACATTTTGATAATAGAAATATCAACACAGCGTTCTCTTGACCTACCTCAATACCTTTTATATTAATCCACTCTATCACTGACCTAACCCAATAAATTCTATATTAATCGAGACATACATTAATAAATAATATTTTGACTTGTACACTGTTAAACTACCACAATATAAAGTATATTAATTCAGCCCCATATTAACAAATCGTAAATGAATGTAGGATAGGCCAATATACAGATTATTGTGGTAGGTCAAGAGTACGCTAGGTAGATTTGTGAAAAATTAGCGAAAAATGTGAATTTATTTAAAAAAAAAACAGGAAAACCACAAAAAAACTTGAGTTAAAATTACAAAGGCGAAAATTATATTTAAATCTAGGGCAAAAGAGAAATGTTGTTATTTGTATCCATGTTACTGGGTTAATATTCTATCTTGTTTCAAAAGAGAAATATTATAAAGGAAGACAAAAATAATGGAATTTTTTACAAATATTTATTTGTTTGTTAATAATTCCATTATTTTTGTCTTCCTTTATAATATTTCTCTATTGCACATGATTTAAATATATTTTTGGCCTTTTTACTTTGCCAAACCAGAAAATTTGTCCGAACGATCATAGCTCTTGAATTTTCACACAACGAAATTTATAGTGAAGACTCAAAAATCGAAGGTATTAAGATTTTTGAGTCTTCACTATAAATTTCGTTACTTACTTAATCTCATTTCCATTGAACTTATTCTGCTTTGATTTTTGTTAAAGTCACATTTTGCTACTGTAAATAATTGTACGATCTCTACTTCTCCAATTAATCATAAGTCAGATAGGAAAAAACACAGGTTTCTTATTGTGATTATCAATATACCATTTATTATAGTTAATATCATCAATATAATTTTAGCTTGTTTAACTGTGACACGTATATAAAGACCAATTTCTTATAATTAAAGATATAAAGTCTCCGCGTCTCTGATGGGTATAATTAATCCGAAATATCAATTAGTCTTAGGTCTCCAATTTCTTTGCACTCACCATCAAACAGCAGGAACAGCGCCCTTCGATCAATCAATGTCACGAAAATACTTAATAATATTGCGCCAGTCACTTTTTTTTGCTGCCGATTTTAATGATTGATGAAATAATCGAATTTTGAAGGCGATAACAGTTTTAACCGCGGAATATTCCACATTCAAAATAAAAAATATAACGTATGCATAGTAAATTGATTGTAATAATAGGTTCCGACAGTTAATTTTTGGGTAATTTAAAAATTCATTACTTTTCCTCTACAATATATAAAGCATTGTTGAAATTAAATTTTGTCGATGCAAAAAACGCTGATAACTATATAAATAAAATTATGCATATATTTATTTATTGTTTTTAATATAATAAAATAATTAAGATGGCTAATTTGCAAAAACTAAAGAATTCTTGAATTTTGAAGGCGTTGAAAATGCACCACGAAGTACATTATCGATTTTTAAATAAAGAAAACAGTTAAATTTTCATACCACTTATATTAAATACAAGTTTTCTTTATTCAAAAACTAAAGAAGTTAATTGATCTTAAGAGAATTATATTTTGATTTATTTATTGTGTCTGATAATAACACAAAAATTTTGTGAAAGAAAGTGTTACCATTATTTCCTGTGTAATTATCAAATCTATCTTCACGTAACTCTCAAAAACCACGTTTCTATTGTGTCTATATTAAATTTATAATGGCACTACAATTATTAAAATAGTCTACTAAAAATACCCTACGGAATAACAACTTAGATGATATTATTGTACACAACACGAAATATTATTATATATTTTCAATTCGAAAAGAAGGATAATGTTTACCATCTGTGACTCGCGAATTGTGT
Source organism: Ontholestes murinus (assembly GCA_963969525.1). Lineage (NCBI taxonomy): Eukaryota > Metazoa > Arthropoda > Insecta > Coleoptera > Staphylinidae > Ontholestes > Ontholestes murinus. The sequence continues at coordinate 60,695,828 of OZ018396.1, forward strand.
AAAGAGGAGGAGGGGGAGAGCGAAGGGAGGGGGGGGGGGTTAATGAAACGCGCCGTACTTCAGCGTAAATATTACTGAAGTTGTATTCTTGGCAACCAGCCAGCGGAGCTCGAGGGTGTATGCAAAAAAAAGGAGAAAGCTGAGAGACCCCAGAATTTAGTATATCCAATTCATTATTTGTGAAGTTTCACCAATGGCCAATGAAAAAGTTTTTCATTGTGAGACGCCCCGGAATATCATTTAATTACATTATTGGGCAAATAAAAATACTGACGTGGGGGAGGGAATGAAGTAATGTATTCGGTCGGCCGGAAGGGAAACAAACTCGTAAATTTTTAGACGAATTCAGGAATTGCGAATTTTTCTCGAGAATATTTATTGTATGCTATTTTGTTTGTTGTATCAGTAATATAAAATCAGTTTCACATTTAACTACACTTTATTACATGTTCCTATAATTGAAAACAACTTGGATATTTTTGTCACAATCTCGAACTTATTCATATTCACTCTCTCTCTCCGCTCCGTCCCAGAAACGTATTTTCCCTCGACAATGAAAAAATATTTACTTACCGGATTCAGTGTGTGCACAAAGGGGAAATTAAATTAAGGGGCTTTGCGTTCGGGGGGGAGAGGACGCTCACTCTCTCCCCCTTGAAGCCGGGACGGTTAAATACGTAGTCGATTTTATCTCGTCGAAAAAGTTATCATAAGCTCGGCGGCAGATTGAATGTTATCTATAAAGCTTATAGTTTTTCATTTTAAATTTTTTTCCACCCGACGTCGAGCACTATTTTCATTTAATAACACGTCACTTTCAGATAGTTGATATAAATGGTCGCCCGACATTTTCCCATTTGCCGGCGGAAAGTAAACACATGAATGGATTTTAAGTATAAAACATTCGCCAACTCGCAGATAGTTGAAACTTTTAGTATTTATATATTATTGGAAATTTAAAAAATAAAAATATATTTCATATTTTCGTGTTAAAATGATCAATATGTATACATTAAAAATTATTATTAATCAATCGCCCGGCGCCTCCACCATTTTGGTTGCACACCTTTCTCATAAATATCTTCCAAATATTCGGAATATTTTTTATTTAATTCATTAGTATTCTGTTAATAATGCATATCTTAATATAAATTAATCGAATTAATTTTGTAATCATAAAAATTAACACCGTTATACCGATTAATGAGAAATATTATTTTTGAAACTGATTGTTGCATAGCTTTCAATAATTATGAAGCTTAGATCTAGTAATGCTATCCTAAGCAAAGATTGTTCAACACTGAAAACACAATTCTTATTGTTGCTCTTAAGTAAAAAAACCTTTTTTTAATATGTAAATTAAACGATGAATCAATTTCCCATTTAAACCATAGTGAAATATGTTTATGTTTATGTAAATTAAATATTGATTCTCTAGTGCAGTATTAATAATGATTGAAATAATAATAAGCTGTCTCTCGGTTTTAGTTCACAAGCCAACACATTTGCCTTGTTTTTGAATCAATTGATTTCTAAAACAATTATTTGAATTGTTTTCATTAATATCAATATAATTGAAGCATCGATTTATAATTATCTTTGCAACATTAGATTGAAACATGACATTAATTAACCCCTTCTACATACCAAAAATGTCTTCAGTATAACGATATATTTTATATAGCATCAAGTATAGCAACAAAATAGCATTTCGAAGCAATTAAAAATAACCTTACATATAGTATTAAAACATATTCTATCGGAACTTTCTAATAAAATATAAGTATTGTGCAATATCAACATGTCCTTATAACACCAACTGCATTCGGTTCGGGGGTTATAAAGCGATACTAGAATGTGGCATGCATAAACCTTTCGTTTATGCGACCAGTTCACGGTTCATCAATTTTTAAAGGCGCCACAACTGCACCGATAAAGTTGGCAACTTTATGTCCCATCGCTCTGGCCGACCCGCATGCATAATTTCACCGCAAAATCGTCGTCCCGTTTTCCAACTGAAACCGGGGACAGTGCTGGTAATATTTCTTTATTATTGCACAGTTTCGCGCGGTTGTAAAGAATTGTGTGCTTTCGCAAGGCGTTGCAGCGCGAAATTGCTAAGAATAAGAAGTAACATCTTACAATAATGCCACCGAACATAAGAAAATATTATCTTTGTTATTAGTTAAAGTAGTTTGATAAAAAAAAAGATTTAAAATGAAAATTATTGTTGCTGTATGGTAGCCTCACATTACAAATCTAAAATAAAGCCAGTATTTTTGATTACAGTTTAACAAAACCAAGAAAATTCAAACAGTTTCAACTTTGTTAATTATAATCCTGCAGTCGTTTAAAACAGAAAAGGCATATTGCTCATAGAGTAGAAACAGAAAGGGCTGAGTCTTACAAAAATTGTTCACTGACTTTCAAATAGTCATCCCTGACAATAAAATTATGAATTATAAAATGATTATTCCTAGTACGAATATAAGGAATTTTACCATCAACAAGTAACAAGTTATGATTTTTTAACACGTTATTCTATAATAAATTCATACTCATCATTATACCTTACATCAATAATTTTCGGTTATCATCAAGTTTAATCAGTGTCTGACTTTCTTTAATTTTGACTCTACAAACTCTCTTTATGGCTGTAAAACATCTTCAGATTTAAATCGCTTAAGTTGTTCAGTTCTCAGCTATTTTATCATTTTCCGTTCAAATTTTTGGATTGCTATTCAAGGTGATTTTATTTTTTTAGGGTGTTCGCAGTTTGGTTCAAGGTTACATTCTTGTTTAATTGTTGATATTAGTAGTTATAGAAGCAAAGACTATAAATAATAAGGAATGAAGCTAATCCATTGAGAGGAAAAAACATTGTTTAGGAATTACAATTGAGGCTAATTAGAAAAGTATTTCCAAATTACTTACTAAGGATGTAATGAATATTTTGAAGAGAAGGTGGTTTAAGTATATGAGTATAGAGAGGAAAAACTAGAAGAGTTGTAATTGTCATATGTTGTGCCACATGGATCAGTAATAGGACCACTGTTATGTTGGATCCAACTAGTTATATTTGTTGACGACTTACTAATTATAACAAGAATGAGGGGAAATGAAGAAGTGAAATTGAAATCAAAATTAGCGACTGAAAAGATTATTGAAAAATTAGGTGATCTGAGTTTAGAGGCATTAAATAGTAAAATAAATTCAGCTTGGCTATCAAGATGAAATAGTTAACATGAATAGTGAATACAAATTTTAGTTCATATGTAAAAGTGGCACAGCAAAATAAGTTAATTCCGGTGGTTAATCATTAGTATTAGTATTATTATCATTTATTTATTTCAATATGCTTACATAACATTGCGAAATTGTATATAAATCCATTAATATCAACAAAAATTTCAATCACATATGGAAAGGGCATAGTTCACAATATAGCGTTCATCCACTCGTACCAAGAACTTCAAAAAGAAGACATATCCGATGTAAGTATTCTGATATTACTAAAAGTAAATGTCACATTTAATGCCAAATAATTCAGTACACTATATAGAGGCCATATCAGGAAGTTTGTATTTCTGAAAGTGTCGATCATTTTCGTTATATATTGCACATTCACACAAACTTACTTCATTATTTGATCCATTACTGTAAATTATTTCCTTTATTTTTTTTTCGGGGAAAAGTTTATGATATTTTAGAATTAAGCTTTTGCAAGGATAGGATTTTCGGATAATTCGTTGGGTTTTGATGTGTAATATGGAACATTGAATTCATCAAATTCTTCGAAGTTAATATACAATTATATATTTATTTATGTAATGCATTTTAGATAAAGTTAAATACAATACAATACAATATGTATATATGTCCCATCATCATAATAGTTGCATCAATATGAACTCCCAGAAAATTTGTAGTTTAATCACCGTTTAATTGGGCATCTGCAGTAAGTGTGAACGTTAATGTTTTAGTTTACGCCTTCTTTAAAACAAGGCATTTTTCAACACACCAGTCTATAGTTTCATTGATCACTATTTGACTCTTTTCTGATACCTATTCAATGCTTTTCCATTAACAACAATTGTACTGTCGTTGGCGAATAATTTTACATTGGTCAAACTAAGATGTTTCGACATGAAATTTATGTAAATTAGGAATACTGTGGTACCTAGAACAGATCCTTGCGGAACCACTATACCCAGTGAAGAGATGTCAAACCTATTGTTTCCTATTTAAAAGATATCTGCTAATTAAGTTAGTGATCTTACTAGAGATGCAATAGCTTTTAACTTAGTTAACATTAGGTTATGTTTAACACAGTCAAACGTCTTACTTAAACTACTTACTCACAAATTTACGTAATCAATAAGAGTATAAAGCACAATTAAGTGATACCACCTTTTATGTCATTAATGTCAAAACTAACATTGAAATCACCGCCCAAATTTATATTATTTGACTTGAAATTTAATTTATCTATAAACGACATTCAAACATGAGAAAAATGGTGATGTAACCATCATAACACTTTCTCTGTATTATTCAGCAATATTGAACAAAAAAAACTTTAAAAGTAACAAAAGCATATTAGGAAATTATCGATAAAATTAAATTCCAACGAGGCTGAAAGACCGCGGGTCGATAGCCGTTTGACAGGAAAAACAAAATATTGTATCATTGTCATATTGTTAAACACATGTAAATTTATTTCCTTTTTTTCTGTAAATAAAGATGTTGGTATATATTAAATTCCAACATTACCCATATTGTTTGCTTCCTTCATCCAAAATTTTACGTATGATTTTTCTAATTGATTTGTTTTTATAATTATTTTTTTTTAAGAAAGTAGACGAAAGATTAAAATAAATAAATAATGAAATGAATGGTTGAACATTTGCAAGAACATTCCAATCTATAAAAAAAAACAGAGATGGAAAATAATGTAAAACCATAAAAAAAATTAATTATGTTAATAAACTTAAAAATGTAAATAATTTAAAATGTTGGCTAGAAAATAGATTTTTCAACTTGAATAATATGCACGCTCAAACTAACGTACTCTTGACCTAGGTTAATGCGTAGTTTATTAAGATAGGTCAGGAGTACGATAGGTCAGTGTACTGACTATTGTGGTAGGTCAAGAATGTAGGACCCTTTAAGAAAAGTTTTCCTGAAGAGAAATGCATTTAGTCAAAGAAAAAACAAACTGTAAATGATTAAAACTCCGAGAAGAAAACATTTGTAAATTTCATGAGAAATTTATGAAACAGAAAATGTTTTGGTAAATGTTTGAAGAATTTCTGGGAAATTCTAAAATTCTCAACTAGCACAAAATGTAAAATATCTGAAAGCTAAATTGCTGAAGAGCTTTTAAAGCTTTTAAGCAAATTTTCGCAGACTAAGAGAGAAACTATAAAAAAAAATCGACTACTGCAAAATTCGTAAAAAAAATAGAAGAATTTCTAGACAATATTATAACTAGTAAAACAATCATGAACTAAAAAGGAGATTCCTGAATAAGTAGAATAAATGAAAAATTCGACAAGTAGTGAATAACTTTTAAGAAAATGCTGAAAAATTATAAAACTAACAAAATGGTAGAATGTTTAAAAAAACTGAATTACTAAACATAATCTCTTAAGAAACAAGATGTGGTATTTCATTTTGAAATGTACATAGAAAATCGTGTTTTATTTCATCCTACATTTGATAATCTCTTAATATGGAAAAAAGTTTCTTTGAAAAATCGCCAGAAGAATGAGAAAAAACCGAATTCCTGGAAAATATCAGAACAATCGAAGAAAATTTTTCGGAAATTAGAAGAAAATCTACTGACAAAAAATATATATTTCACTTATACGAGAAAAAATTTCAAGGATATTCTGTAAAAATTTGTAACATTAACATTAGAAAATTTAAAAAAATCTGTAAGACAAATTGCTGAAATAGTTGTGTATATATGTGTAGTATGCAAATTGTGGAGTTTGCTGTTTTACTATTTCTTGAAGGGGAACGTGGTTGTAACGATTAGACAATAAGGAGCTTTTCAATAATAAATGAAACTTTTATAACGACTTATATATTTATTATTTTTCTACTAACTAATATTTACAAATTTTACAAAACGGAAAACAAATTCGTAATACGCCCCTAATGCTGGGGTGTCGCCATCCGCCCTTTGAACTTTGCACCACCGCAACGCACTTTCACAAATTCACAAGACACAGCTGGTGACCAACTGCAAATCTCTGCTTCCCAAAACACATCAATTGTACTCATCTGCGGACCATGTAATTTATATAAAGACACGTCTGGGCGGATTCCTCTGGTCGTTTGGCTAGTTGAGTTTTGTTGAGTTGGTAATTCACTTTTCCGTTTTAATCTACTAACCTCAAAATCCAACTGTGCTACAGATTCACATGTATGTAACTTTAGACATGCGGAGTGGAAAACTTTTTTATAGGAACAAATTGTGCCCGAAAAGACAGTTTGGCCATATTTTCCATCACGTTTACGTTTTGGTTGCACTTTTATTTGCCTAAACGTTTCAGAAACATTCACGTCGTCCGCCATGTTCACTCGACATTTGGTTCTGGCCCTTTGTGCTTCTTCCCATCTTAGTCCTCATTCCTTGCCACGGTCAAGCCAACCCAGGGCATTGGCAAATGCCAAGACTGCAGCAAGAGGGACTCTGAGGATATCTGATGGATTTAGACATTCCTCTACCATTGTGGATTTACGTAGGTTGGATAATACGGGGCAGTCTAGAAGTACATGCTCCGCCATTTCCTCTTCTGCTTAACACCCTCTGCAGATAGGACTAGATTGTAGTCCCAGTTTGTTTAGGTGTGATCGTAAATTGCAGTGTCCTGTAAGAAGCCCTACGAACTTCCGTAGGTTTTCTCTGGACAGTTGCATACAGTATCTGGTCGTTTTGGTGTTCATTGCGATCAAGTGTTTTAAGACTCTACAGATAGGTATATTGTCCCATCGCTCCTTGTGGCATCTTATTGATGCAGTTTTCAGTAGGGTAGTCAGATCTAGCAGAGAGGGCGGCAGGGAGGGCTTACCATTTGTCCGGATGACTTCCTCGCCAAACCATCTGCTATTCTGTTTCCTCTACTATTTTTGTGTTCTTTTACAAAGCTTATAGTTACCTTGTTGTTACGAGCCACTTCTTCCAGGGCTTTGCAGCCCTTTGCACGTTAATGCTGAGATTATTTTGCAGTTGGCAATGGACAAGATTGCCGTTCTGCTATCTGTAATAATGTTTTCATCCTTAATCTTCTTGTCAGAGATTGCTTTTGATGCATATAGTATACCCACGAGTTCCACCATTATTGGTGTGCTCATTATCTCACCTATAGCAGTACTGTTTTTAGGGACAGGTTTTTGCAGAAAATTCCTATATCAGCCCTTCACTCGACATATACAAGATATGAATATCACTCACTTGCTTCCTTCATAGCTGGATTAACTTTAGGAGTCGCCATTTAGAAGCTAGTTCCGACTCTTCGGGTTTAGAAATTTATGAAATTCTCATCTGGGATTATTTAACTGTTGTTCTACAGGTTTACGTTAATCGTTTCTTGCATAATGCGTTAGTATCGCCCGTTTCCCCTATTTTATCAATCCTTTCACATTAACAGTCAACTGACGCTTTCTAAAATACTTCTCCAAATATTTCTTCATTTCTCTCGGATGATTTACTGATTTTTGAAGCACTACCATATTATTTGCAATCGTAAGGCTTTATACTTTTACATCTCCCAGCTCTTTTCATAATCAGTACAAAACAGGTAAATAGCAGTAGGCTCATCATACAGTGCAATTTGAAAAAAAAAGTTGATCGTCTTTTGTCAAAAACTGGATGCAAGAAAAAATATCAGTACAGTTCATATTAAAGTCTTTTAAAAATCATTTAATTTGATGTTTTATTTATTCAAATCGGATCAAAAATAAGCGAGATACAGCACCAAAGGTTTTTCGTCAGTCACCCTGTATTTTCATATTTTGTAACGTAATTTTGGAGATATTTTGTAAGAAAGGCGTACAACGATGTAATAAATAAATAATAAAATAAATATATAGAACATTAAATAGTGGATTTTTTTACCTATATGTTCACTCTAATTCCGCTTAATCATTAGTTACAGACGATATTAATTAATAGTTATTATTCAATTTTCCTTTTAATTATGATTAAACTCTCTTATTTAATAATTAAATATTAATATATCTGTAGCAACATTAATTACATATAAATTAATTACTATGGAATACTGCTAGTAAATTAAACTATTTAATATATATTTCTCAGTAAAACTAATACGTGTTTCTAATTAATTCTGTTGCTTTACATAAAATATTTATTTGCGTAAAAGGATATTAATCTAAATTATGCATAATATACCACAGAAAATGAATTAGTTTTCATAGAATTTTAGCTTGACAAAACGGGGAAATTTAGTAATTCGTCGAAATTTTAATTATTTTTACAGAGACAATGAATTTTATAAAATATAATTACCTAGAAATTTAAAACCTTTGTTATAGAGAAATATATTCGATAATAAAATGTGTATTTAAATAAAATTTTGTATAAAAATGTATGACGAAAAAAAAATATAGTTATTAGTTATGATAATTTATAAACACATAATGATATCAAATGCAATAATTATATAATTAGTATGTATTTTGGATTAATTTTAGAAGAGAAGCGAAGTAAACAATAAATAAATAAACTGTTAATTTATCGCTACAGTTTTGTTTATATTATAGATAACTATAATAAATAAATATTGTATTATATTTATATTCTTCTAAATGATAAATTGATTGTTGCATAGTTTAGTTTAGTTGATTATACATTAGCTCTTTTCTAACAGAATACATAACAAAATATAAAAATATTATATAAAACATAGAAAAATTTGAATGGATGGAGCTGTGCGGAGTTCATATATTTAAATATATTTAATTTAATTTATTTATTTAAACGTATCAGCTTTAACAAAACATCTTAGATAAGGAAAAAGCATAATTCATATATGCTACAAATTTCAAGAAAATAAATAACATAAATGGTTGCGTAATAATAAGAGATATAATAATCATTTTTACTTTCGAATGTCCTAAATAAGGTAAAACAAAATTAAGATTACAAAAATTTAGGGCACATGACGGACTTGCGGACGTAGCTCACAATGTGTTCTTGCACTTAGCATTCTTCTGCTTTAGATGATGAAATTTATTCTCAGCAAAGTATTTTTTACAAAGAGAATGGTATGGTAATCCATATTTACACTTACACATTATTTATGGTTAAAACATAGTGAATTTCTCAATTCAGTATTAGTATTTTTTACCATTTAGGTAATATATTGGCCATTATATAAAACAAAGATTAAGATAGATAGGTATTAGCTTTAAACAATAATTTCATAATAAGATAGTTAAAACTAGACATTATTCATACAGAATATACAAATTAAATTTTGCTATTAATTTTTAACGATAGAATATTTAAAAAAAATCGTGTAGGAAATGTATTTAACACAATTTATTTCGCACAAATGTGTTTCGTATTGTCGTGAAAGTTTTAATGGGGAGTAGTGAGTTGCTCGTTAAATTTAAGCTCTACAATTTAATGGTGATAAATTGCATATCTCCAGTACGTTTATTAGTTGAAAATTTCGTCTGCTTAATTATTTACACGTAGAATAAAAGCAAAAAAATATATGCTAGCGAATTTAATCACCCCCTCTTCGTTTTCAAGTTAGTCCGTATTAATGGTACTTAGTATCGAATTACTCCCCCTCGCAGGAATCGATAATTCTCTTCTGCACGTGAGATGTGGCTTTCCTTACAAATTGACATCGATGTTTAGTATTAAGACACATTATCCCATTACACTCGACTGCTCAACTCTAACGAATTTAATGGAACATCGCCTCCATACCCATTATCCGCACAGTGTTATTGATAATCGGGTTTCCCATCAATAGATTTTACAACAACAAAGTGTATCGGTTTATCCCTCAGGTACTTAGATTAAGGGCAAGAAAGTAGAAGTTCGAGAAATAAACCTTTACATGTTTAAAAGGTTTAATACTTTGTAAACGTTAAATTGAAAACACAGTAAAGGTTTATTGCTTAGACTTGTAATAATTATTTGTTTGTTTAAGGTGTAATGAAATAAAAGTTCACCTATGATGATCTTCCACTTTCGCCCAGAGTCTTCTGTATTTATCCATGACAAACATGATGCTGATTTTATTTAATTATGCCATATATTTCGGCATTTTTATTTCAGTTTAAGAAATGTTGTTTCTGTCATACTGATAGTTAAATAAAATCGAATAAACCGGCCATTTTGAGTGTTTTACCACTTGTTAATTTAAATTTCCTTTATTAAGTTTTCTCTTCATAACAATTGTTTAGCTCGAATTTATAAGGCAGATAATTAAGCATCACTGTAACTCTAATGATAACGTTTACCATGTTATTGCAGTTGCCCACTTCTGCTTAATTTCAAGAACGTTAGGATTGTGATTAGACACTCACTATATCTATTATAATTACTTTAAATTATATCAAGTTAGATTAATACTGAATTAAAGAATTCACATCAATTATAGCCAATTTTTCAATTCAGTATAAATTACCATGTAGTGACGATCGCAATCATTCTCTTGATAAAATGTATAATTATTATTTACTTTTCCTATTGTTAAATGTCATTTATCCAGCTAAAATCAACGCTAGGATTAATGTTTGAATTAATTATCCCGTCCCGTAAAAAAATATGGAAGCACCGTGTCGAGTGCTTTCAATTAAAACTAATTTTGATTGGCGTTTTTGACGGTAATTGAAAACACTCGATGATGTTGTTGATTGACGCTTAATAAAACAAATTTATAACATTGATAATTTCTGCACGGCTTTAAATATGCATTATAATTAATTAACCAGGATGTGCAAGTTCGTGCTCAAAATTATGTGTAATATATTACAGTAGAGTTGATTTAAACGATTAAAGGTTTAATTTAAAGCTGCTATTCTTTTTACATTCCCTAAATGGAAATATCCGTTTTGAGCTCTCTTGAGTCCATCCCACTAATTTCTGAAAAAAAAATGTGTCTTTGTGTGTGTGTGTGTGTGTGTGTGTGTGTGTGTGTGTTTGTGTCTTTCAGTCTCTCGGTGAGCGCTGTATCTCAAAAACTAATTGTCCTATTGAGGTGAAACATTACACTTAAGGTTTTATCATTAAAAACTGAACTGGAACTGAAAAACTTTTGGTGAACATTCATAAACCGGGAGAGATATGAAAAACATTAGAAAACAAAAGTTAAAGAGAATAAGAAACTGAATAGATTTTATTAGGACATTTTTCATAAAGTACTCTTGACCTAACACAATAAACAATCCCTTGACCTAGCGTAATCCTGACCCACGTTAATGCATAGCCTATTGCGGTAGGTCAAGAGTACGCAAGGTTAATTTATTGTGGTACACAATCATACACCATAAATTAATCTAGCGTACTCTTGACCTGCCTCAATAGACAATATCTTGACCTAACGAACTCCTAACCTTCGTTAATACATAATGTATTGGGGTAGGTCAAGAGTACGCTAGGTAAATCTAATGTAGTCCTGAACAAATTAAACTATTCAATAAATCGGCGAACTCGTGACCTACTACAACAAGCTGTACCTTGACCTACGCTGATGCATATACTATGGGCTAGGTCAAGAGTAATCTAGGTTAATGAATAATTTTTGGCGATAATTCAGGTAAAAGAACATCAAGAACTTGCGTATAACACTAAATTGTATCACATTGAGTTTAAGACTCTACTCGATTCAATTAAGGCAATTTCTTTCATCTTTTATATACCTAAAACCATTAAAGCAAATTTGATTCATGTGCAATTTTCAAGAGTTAATTACTAAGTAATGGTCGATAGCCAGAAGAGGACGAGAAACACAATAATTATTATAATTATATATTATAATATTATCTACAATAAAGATTTTTCTTTCTCTACTAAAAAAATGTTTAAGCAGTGTAGGTCTAAAACAATTTAATATTTTTTTATTCTTGATTTTCAGACAAATCTTTGCGGTAAAAATAGATTTTTAAAATCTAAAAAAAAAATAAGCGAAAGTTGGTGATAAAAACAGATAGTTGAAATTTAAACAAGGTGACAAAAAACCTTCAGGTAAGGCAGAATCAATACGTAACCCCATTAGAAGTGCTTTTGGATTTTTATCAAAATAACTATGAAAGATATGTAAAAATCTGGTGCAAGCAAAATATGATCTAAAAGAGAAATCTTTATTTCATTTGATTTAGTAATCTCAGTGAAGGCGGGTTTCACCTAAACCACTTCGAACTCCCTAATCGATTTAGTAATCTAGGCAAAGTAATCTGTCATGTGAACCTGTGCATAGTCTAGAGAAGTCTTCATTTAATTTGATTTTTATCAAACTATGAAAACTTGAATCTGAGAACAAGAATGGTATGTTGTTGCGTTTTCTCAGTACCCTGAATAACGAAATATCAAAGAGTTTGGAAGCCTTTGAGATGTGGGTCTACAGACGGATGTTAAAAATCCCCTGGGTGGACCACATCATGAATAAACTGGTTTTAGAAAGAATGGACAAAGAACTGGAAGTCCTATTCAGCATAAAAAAAGAGGAAATTGGAATTTCTTTGGCGCATAGCTCGCAACAGAAAATATGAAATTCTGCAGTTCTCATGGTTGTACACCCTACGGGTTTGGTTTAAACTACTATCCACTGAATTATTCCACGCAGCCAACTCTAAAGTAAGGAATGCCATGTTGATTAGCCTCCTCCCTCCGAGGAAGACGGTTAATAGAAGAAGAAGAAGTAAACTGTATGAAATTTTTTGCCACTATGGCGAAACAATGACTTCTCTAGATAATACTTTGGCTTTAATCTAATCAAATAAAATAGATTATGTAACTATGACCCAGAGAAGTCTTCAAGGTATAGTAAACTTGTCATTAGAACCAAGAGAAATCTTCATTTTATTTGGTTTTGTAATCTAGGTAAATTCGTTTATCATCTCTTTTTCATTAGAAGATTAAATGAAGACCATACCTTACTTGTAATGTCAAAAACTTATAGATTACTAGAACAGATTAAATTAATACTTTTCTAGACCATACATTAAGGTCTATATAAGTCTCGATTTAGTCTGATCTAGTAATCTAGAAGTTTTTGTCATTATAACCACAGTGTGGTCTAGAGAAGTCTTAATTTAATCTGATCTAGTAATCTACTTAAAGTTATTTGTCATTCGAATCTTTATTATATCTTTGCACTCCTTTCTAACAAGATATCACAAAACATATATCACAAAATAAGAAAATACACAAAGCTATTAAAACCGATTATCAAAAAGTAATGATCATAATCCAAGATAAAAATTACTACTTGCAGAAAATTTTAATGAAGATTGATCTACACTTTGATCTTAGCCATAGGCTGAGAAGTGATGGTGAAGATTGATCTAGTCGAACGGAAACGATCATCCATTAGATTTAAAAAAAAACTATCATGGTAAACACGACTGGAGAGTGCAAATAAATCATAAATTCTAAAAACAATATAAAAACAAGCGGCAACGATCAAGTCTAGATACAGGAATAGAAGATTCTAAAGATAAGCACGATAGCAAAAAAAAAACAACGCACAGATTAGACAAAAACACAAAATTCTAAAGTACAAAATGACAGCAAAAAACTAGATAATTTTAAAACTGATTTTCAAAAAGACAATTTTGATAACAGAAAAGAATTTTACATAAACTTTAGGAATCATTAAAATAGACGAAATGTCAGAGAATGTATTATTTAAAGTCCAACTACTGTTTGTTTTAATTCTGTGCTAACAAAAAAAAAACCTAATACATACAACATTAATATAAATAATTTTCACACATAATTTAGACTGCACAAGAATTGAGGTGTTCATCCTAGATGATCTTCCACTCGTACCCTGAAGAAGTAAATTCTTCTGCTAAAGCTACTGCCGAAGAGGAACGCACCAGAAAGAATGAACGAAACATATTTAAGCTTAATCATAATAATGGTTGCGACCGTTACTATGTGGTAATTCATGATAAACACTAAAATAAAACACTTACTATATACAACATAGTAAGTGTTTTATTTTAGTGTTTATATTTAAGCTTATTTTTGCCTTATATTCAGGCATTTTTGTCCCTAATCTGGAAATTAAATGTCAACCGGACTATTGTATGGTAATGTCATGGATGAAGAATGGAGCATCTTCATATCTGATATTACCTTACTTTAGTTGCACTTTAAATAAGAAAAATAAATTGACAAAATCTAAATACAAACATAGATAATTTCCCAAGAACTGCGTCTAAACCAATATCGATGCCATCAAGTGACAGTGAAGACAATGTTACTGTTATTGATGTATGTCAAACTAGAAAAATCGAAAATTTTGAAAACGTTCTCTATGAAGTGTCACCACCTCCAAAACTTAATCCACTGCAAGGACCATAATCTGTTCGAGCTAGAGGAACTGCCCTGAAAGCTACATTAATAACAAGCAAGAAAAATCTTTTAAAACTGCAGCAAAACAAGGAAATACAAACAAAATTTGGAAGCAAAAGAGATAGACCAAACAATACGGTTTTGTTTTATGTGTTAGTAAGAAAAAGAAGCAAATATGACAAGCAATTGTCGAAATATATGATAAAGTAATTAATAAACCAAACAAGTCTTTTATTTACAAATTCACCCCTATGATCTTTCAATTGATATTTAAATTATAAATTACATTCACGGAGAAAAAAATCCTTTCATCTTGCGGATTATAATTCATTAAACACGTATTTTAATTCCCATAAATTGGGATTTTATTTCGTCTAATTTAGATATCTATAAGATATCTATAATACTATTCATGATGTAATTGATCGATTTGTATCATCTAATAGTATATTATTTAACAAGCACATAATGAAAGCTATTAATCATGAGAATGAGGTTTACTGGACGAGCCGCAGGCGAGTGGAGTAAATCATTCGAATGATTAATAGCCATTATGTGCGAGTAGAATACTATACTTTATCCATAACCACAAAATGTGTATTTTTTTTTTGCTTACTGCAAGTTAACATCATAAAAATGACAATTCGTTAAAGCATTTGACAAAAAAAAGATCACTATTTATTAGAAGTAATGTTAACAGTTACATTTGAACAATTATTAAGAATGATAGAAGGTATTAAATCTACATCTAAATTTACATTTTGATTTGAAACATCTAAATTTACTGATTTAGTGCAACCGGCTGATGTAGCTGTTAGATTTTAAGTTGACGATTTTACTGAATGTAAAATTTTTCTGGCTGTTTCTTTTTTGTTTTCTAAGGAATCGTTTATATAACCTTCAACATTCTCCCCAAATATAGTCTAGTTAAAAATGAAAAGTGTTTTGTCATTCACGAAAAGAAAGCCTTTTCAATCTATCACGCGTGCAATATCCGTGTATGCTGTGCGTTCGTCGTTCTTTAGAAACTGTTTTTTTTATTCTTAATCCGGACGAGCAGAAAACAAGTTTCCATAGAAGTTGCTTTATATGTTACTGTAATATCCGCCGGGTGGTATTATATCATAATTACATTGTTTTCCTTTGTTACGAGGAAGGGTTGCAATTAAATGAATTGCTTTATAATAATAATAATCCTACATATACACTGATATGATATTTTAGGGGAAGTAATTACACCACTCGATAAGTCATATGTTTTTATTTGCGTTTTGGTTCGTCAATTAATGGTTATTTATAATTCCAAGGCAATAATAAATCTTAAAAAATACTTGCATACAAGTTTTCTGAACTCCCAAAACAATAACTTAATTAAATTAGAACTCTCAGAAATATGTTAGTAAATCAGTGTTATATACGACAAAGGAAAACTTAAAATTGAAAACAGTGTCTGTATTTTATTAAGTGAAATGGAGTTTCAATATATAACGGCCTCATCAGTCCAGCATTTTAAGAGATTATTTATTATAGGAACAATATTCTGGCAATTTAATGTACTGAAATTTGGTTAAAGCAATGCAATTGCGATTTTTTAGTAACTCATGGAGACATTTTTAAAGAACAAATTTTGACGATATAATCATGATTATAATTTAAAAAATGGTGCATTAAAATCACTTCTCACTGTGAAATTTAAATTCATTCTAAGAAAATACTTAGTTTTTTTTTAATATTATTATTATACATATTATACTCCTAATTAATTATATTGTATAGTTACTCCTTTTAGCACTCTCGTATGCTGACAATTGTAAATTATTGTCACGAATGTAAGCCCTGTGTAGTAACATGAATAAAATTATTATTATTATTACTATTATTATATATTTTTCTCAAAAACTATGAGGTTTGCGCAAAAAGGCTGTTCTTAATAATTTTTGCTTTCCCTATATACGTAGTATACAGGGTGACTGACGAAAAACCTTTGGTGCTGTATCTCGCTTATTTTTGATTAGATTTGAATAAATAAAACATCAAATTAAATGATTTTTAAAAGACTTTAATATGAACTGTACTGATATTTTTTCTTGCATCCAGTTTTTGACAAAAGACGATCAACTTTTTTTTTTTCAAATTGCACTGTATATATATATTTTGTACTGATCCGCAAGGAGATTTTTTTCTGAATCTAAATTTGTAAACGATTTTATCCATTCATCAAACCAAAGTCGAGAAATTGAGGATTAAAAAAAAATTAAAAATCAAATACCCATAGTAAACAATATACAGAGCCTATTCCAAATGTCAAAAGTGACAGTGTCAGTCATTGGTACAATACTGCAATGATTTTTAATAATTTCATAATAAAAATGTTGCAAGATTTCAAAAACTGAAAAACGATTTCTGTAGAAGCACAAAATTCTAGTACAGTGTTTGAAATATTGCAACATTTTAATTATGAAATAATTAAAAATCGTTGCAGTATTGTATCAATGGCTGTCACTGTCACTTTTGACATTTATAATATCGTCTGTATATTGTTTACAATGGAAACTTGTCTTTTTATTTATTTTTTTAATCCTCAATTTCTCGACTTAAGTTTGATGTATGGATAAATTTGTCTACAATTTTATATTCAGAAAAAAAATCTCCTTGCGAATCAATAAAAATATATATGCAGTGCAATTTAATAAAAAAATGTTGATCGTATTTTGTCAAAAACTGGGTGCGAGAAAAAATTACAGTTCAGATCCTATTAAAGTCTTTTAAAAATGGTTTAATTTGATGTTTTATTTATTAAAATCGAACAAAAAATAAGCGAGATACAGCACCAAAGGTTTTTCGTCAGTCACCCTGTATAGGGCAAGTATTGTTTTCGTGATTTCGTGACGGAAATATCCGTTTTGGGGTCAAACTTAAGATTTTATCGTTGAAAACTGGAACTGAAAAGCTTTTGGTGAATATTCATAAACCGGAAATGGTTGTTTTGTTTTTTCTCGATATTTCTCTTAATATGAAAAATATTACAAAAATTTTCCAACAATTATTAAAGGTAATGAAGAACTGAACAAGTTTTATTAAAACATGTTTTAACTTTCGACAAAAAAAAAATAAAAAATAAAAATTTTGACATTTTTTGTCAATTGCTAAAAAACTATTGGAGTTTCATAAAATGTATATAACAAATAATTGTAGATAATTGAAAACTGAACAATTTATTATGGATAACCTTTTGGCGTAAACCTCATAGTTTTTGTGTAAAATATAGAGAAAGTACTATGATGGCAACATCACCATTTTATAGATTAAAATGATTCTAGCTATGAAAGCTAAAAACAAAGTGGTGCACACTGCAAACTTGAATTTAAGACAACTAAGATGCATTTACAATTTTCATATACAACAATTCCCTTATTAATTTCTTAGCAAAAATGTAAATTTTATAGAAAAGGATATGTAACACTTGTTTTATTCATTGTATCGATAATATTTCGTGGTTAAAACAATTTCCAAAATATACAAGACCTCACGTTGACATATATCCAAGTTAGGATGATGAGAGTATTCTACGAGGATCAAATTTTATGTGCGCGTGTGTGTGTTTGTGTTCGCCTTAACATTGCATAATTGACTTCAATTTAATTCAATGTCCTAGCGCAATTCTGACCTATGCTAGTAATGATTCGTTACCCTAGCGTATTCTTGACCTATTTCAATAAATTACAAATTGCCTTAGCGTTCTTTTGACCTAGACTATTACATTGATCATTGTTATAGGGTATCTTGCTATATCAATACATTATTCATTGACTCAACGTACTCTTGACTTATCCCAATGAACAAGTAATTTTCCTAGGATACTCTTTATTTTTTCTTAATTATCATATATCTATGGTCGAATCTAATGTTAAACTGTCGATTCTTAAATTTCAACTGGAATGAGTCAACCGTTAAATATTAAATGTCGTCTACTACATCTTAACTGTCCTTTATCAATTGACAGCAGTTGACATTCCACACAAATAAAAAGTACTGTTTGGGGAGTATACCTTACATATTATTTGTCACTGCGCAAGCAGTATTTTGTATATATTCAATATTCAAACATACACCACTGCGCAAGCAGTATTTTGTAGATAATTTAAGTTGATATATATTCTTATCCACAAACATCCATAATTGTGCAAGTAATATTTTCTAGATTAATATGATTCTAGCTATCACAACTAAAAGCAAAGTGGCACACACTGCAAACTAGAATTTAAGAAAACAAAAATGCATTTACAATTTTGATATAAAACAATTCCCTAAGTAATTTCTTAGCAAAAAAGTAAAATGTATAGAAAAAGGTATATTATACTTGTTCTATCGATACATTTTAATTTTCCAAAATATTCAAGCCCTGAAAGTTCATAAACGTTGACAAATATCCACGTTAAGATGATAAGAGTATTCTATGGGGATCAAACTTTGTGTGCGCGTGTGTGTATATGCTCGCTTTAACATTGCATATTTGACATCAATTCAATTCAATGTCCTAGCGCACTCCTGACCTATGCTAATAATTACTCATTATTCTAGCATATTCTTGACCTATTTCAATACATTACAAATTGCCCTGGTGTAATTTTGGCCTAGGCTGATACATTGGTCATTTGTTATTAAAGTAAAATCACTTTTTTTAATTTTCAAAAACTTTTATTTGTTGGAATTACACGCAACAATTGTTTCGCCACACTGTGGCGTGTAATTCCAACAAATAAAAGTTTTTGAAAATTAAAAAAGTGATTTTACTTTAATAACAAGCGATATGAATTTTCAACAAATTACGGCTTCATCAATTGATCATTGTTCTAGCGTATCTTTGACCTATATCAATACATTATTCATTGCCTTAACGTACTCTTGACTTATCCCAAGTCATTTTCCTAGCGTACTCTTCATTTTTTCTCAATTATCATAAATCCATGGTCGAATCTAATGTTAAACTGTCAATTCTAAGTTTCAACTGAATCAGTCAATCGTCAAATATCAAATGTCGTCTACTGCATCTTAATCTATTAAATACTGCTTGTGCAGTTATTAATGTTTGTGGATAAGAATATATATCAAATTATCTATAAAATACTGCTTGCGCAGTGGTGTATATTTGTGTATTGAATATATGCAAAATACTGCTTTCGCAGTGACGAATGTTTGTATGTATCAATTGGCAGCAGTTGACACTCCACATAAGTAGAAAATATTGCTTGGGTATATGTTACCTACAAACATTCGTCACTGCGCAAGCAGTATTTTGCATATTTTCAATACACAAATATACATCACTGCGCAAGCAGTATTTTGTAGATCATTTAATTTGATATATATTCTTATTTACAAACATTCATAACTGTGCTAGCAGTATTTTATAGATTAAGATGATTCTAGCCATCACAGCTAAAAACAAAGTGACACACATTGCAAACTTGAATTTAAGGAAACTAAAATGCAGTTACAATTTTCATATAAAACAATTCCCTAAGTAATTTCTTAGCAAAAAGGAAATTTTATAGAAAAAAATATGTAACACTTGTATTATTAATTGTATCGATAATATATCATTGTTAAAACAATTTCCAAAAAAATATACAAGTCCTCAAAGTGCATAAACGTTGATATATATCCACGTTAGGATGATGACAGAATTTTGTGTGCGCGTTTGTGTGTATGTGCTTGCCTTATTGCATATTTGGCTTCAATTCAATTAAATGTCCTAGCGTACTTCTAACCTATGCTAATAATTATTTACTACCCTATCGTATTCTTGGCCTATTTCAATAAATTACAAATTGCCCTGGCGTACTTTTGGTCTAGGCTGATACATTGATCATTGTTATAGCGTAGCTTTGACCTATACCAATGCATTATTCATTGCCTCAACGTACTCTCGACTTATCCCAGTATACAAGTCATTTTCCTAGTATACTTTTCATTTTTTCTTCATATATCCATGGTCGAATTTAATGTTAAACTGTCAATTTTAAATTTCAACTGAATCAGTCAATCGTCAAATATCAATTGTCGTCAACTTCATCTTAATCTATAAAATACTGCTTGCGCAGTTATGAATGTTTATGGATAAGAATATATATCAACTTAAGTTATTTACAAAATACTGCTTGCGCAGTGGTGTATGTTTGTGTATTGAAAATATACAAAATACTACTTGCGCAGTGAAGAATGTTTGTATGTATCAATTGATAGCAGTTGATATTCCACACAAGTAGAAAATACTACAGATGGTTTTCTGAAGCAGTATAGATGGTATATCATCATGGGTTTGAGTGGAAGATCCTTCGATGAAGAGAACTCCGCCCGTCCTCCTTTTGACTAAAATTTTAAGTACTTATATTTTAATGTGTTATACCATACATTTTATGTTATTTTGTTAAAAAGGAGTGCAAAGAAGCTAATAAATAAATAAAATAAATAATATATCTTACATACAAACATTTTTCACTTTCGGTTTATGAATGTTTATCAAAAGCTTTTCAGTTCCAGATTTTAACGATAAAATCTTAAGTTTAAAGTTTCATCTCAATCGGATCATTCGTTTTTGAGATACAGCGCCCTCAGACATTTTCATGCACGAAAACAATACTTCCCCTATATATACTATATAGGGAAAGTAAAAAGATGTGTAATTATTAAAAGATTCTGGATTGAAACTCCCAAAGCTCAAAGAAATGTTATTTTCAGGAGGTGTATTACCAAAAACTCATCGTCTCATGTAAAGCTGTTGCAGTCGTACAAAATGTTTTATCACTGTAAAAATAGTCAACACGCCCCATAAAAGCAAATCTTGTTAGACTCATTGTTGTAAGTTTTCGTATTTTTAAATTATTAGAAAAACAAAGATTTCAATGCTCCGAGGAATGTTAAATGGCGTATTTTTTTTATTACACATTGATATAAAGCAAACATATGAGATTATAAATACTTAATAAGAAGTAATTAAATTAATTCGTATATTTTATACACACTTTATTATTATTATTCTAATGATTATATAAACTCGTCGACATTATTGAAAATAACTTGGTATTCAAATATCCCGAATGTAATTATGAAAATATATTGAAATAAATACGATTTGCTGTCGCATAATTAAATTCCCTGAAATCCGACCAGATGACATAACAAGGGCCGAATATTCGGTTATCGCTAAATTGAAATTGAACGCAAGGATTGCGCAAATAATCGCACGCCCACGCAAACTATAAATGTGCCCAGAATTGGTAAATCGAATGGATAATTTATAAGTGAATATAAATATTTAATCAATTATCATCATTATTATTATTTCAATTAAAGGCATTCAATACGTAAGCATCTGTCAGGTTGATTAAATTATTACTCGATTCCTCTAATAACGTGTCTGTTATTGAAGGTAACAATGGCTTCGTTTCCTTCGATATGTACAGGTTTGTTAGGACACGTACATAAATCCATCTTGAAACAGTTATTGTTCGCCTTCGTAATTGTAATGCTCTCGGCAATCGGAGCGAGCGACGGGGGGTTGCTTAATTAGTGCGACTAGGAAATATAATTTCCACCCCTTATACACGCAAATGTGCACTTCTCCTATTCAGGATTCACTTAAAAGACATCAGTCGCGGTTAAGTATAAGGCGCGGGAAACGTCTCCGGAGTACGTGCGGTTAGAATATTTCTCCGGTTCCGAAAATTAATTCTAATTGAAAAATTCCTCACGTAAATGTCTCTCCTCTTTGTAATTTGAACATTTCACAACGATTCACAATTTAGTTTTATAGATTTTCTATAAGATAAAAGAAAGACGTTATTAGAGAGAGATCAACATTTTTATAGGAGAATAGTGTTACATCTGATAATAGGACAATTATCTTCTTTTTTTTTCCAAATGTTTATTATTTTGTCATATAAAATTCTTTTATTTACTAATTTTAAGTGTATTCTGCCATATTTTAATCGTTAACAGATTAGACTGTTACTGCTTATATGGTGATGACATTTTCTCGATTATCTGCTAAACACAGGAAAGGCAGTGGATTACTTTTTATATATTGGTTTCTTTAGAAGCTTCATTATTTCACTTAGGGGTCGTTTATTTCCCAGCATCCTTTATATGTAACAGCGAGGTAATTTTTACAGCGCACTCTTCATGCAGGTTTTCCGTAGGTTTAAACTATTAACCTACATTAATGCAGGTCAAAATGATTCTTTATAAAAAAATTATGCTCTTATAAACCCGATTAAGAACATTATACTGAAATGCATTTACTTAATTTACAAATTGAAGTTAATATGCAAAATAAATATAAAAAATGAGTAATTATACTATACCGAAATGCATTTACTTAACTTCCAAATTAAAGTTAATATGCAAAATAAGTTAATCTTTTAAAGATACAAACCTGCAGGATTATAAACGCACACTAATAATATAAACAGACTGAGCTCTATTCCTTATTCATTTTTTTAGAATTAGAAAATGTTAGAAGAAACAACCGACTATTAAACAATTTATTCTTAAAATCCAAGATATTTCAAAAAAACTTATATATAAACGTTGTTTACTTCTTAATATCCATAAAATTTCTTAATGATACATTGAAAAAATCACACTGCAAAAATGTGGACTCTGATTCAGATCTAAAAATTATCCAGGTAAAATATATCATATAGCTGCTCCAAAAGAAAGGAAGCATCTAAAACTCCATTAGTTATCTTATGAAGAAAACATAGATCCAATTTTATTCGATGATCTCGTAAAGTAATAACGTTTTTCTCGCATGAAGTCTTTACATTCTCCAGTATTATTTTGATGTATCTTTTTGTATTGTATGTAAAGTAATTCTTTGGTAGTCTTCTGATTTTGTTGATGTTAATAAGATGGTGTCCAAATTGTTGATCTAAATTCCAAGTGAGATTTCACTAATAAACAATATAACATCTTAATACATTGTTCATCTAGACCTCTGCCAATTAGCTACACAAAACTCCACATCCGATAAGCTTTCAAACACATATTTTGAATGTGGGAGTCAGAAGACAGTTTTGTGTTAAAAGTGATAAATGAGAAACAAATAAAAGACAAATTCCAATTTGTCACGCTTAATCCTAAGGAAGAAATTCCCACATAGACAATACAAACTACCTCAAGTGAAACTGAGGACACTAAAGGGAAACCTCGCCATGACACCTCTCTCATAGAGTGCTCCCAAGCTCAAATGGTGAGTGCTTTATACTTTTAAGACAAATTTACAACCCTTAAATAAACTCACCATTAACACATCTTTTGAATTTAAATAATAATAGTGAAAGAACTAAATATAATTTAAATAAACTTACAACATTGCAAAAAGCGGTTCAGATACTTAACCACAACCTCCAAAGCAATGATAATACCAGGGTCCTAATCCAAGAACTTTGTGTAGTGGCAATTAGGATATGTACACACGGTCAAAGGACGTGTGCATGTATATATTCACTCGCCAACGTGAATAGCATATTTATGCCTTAATTTTCCTCAGAAAATCTCACAGTGGTCTGTTTTGAAGGAGAGGATTGTGGTAAGGTTTTTCTTAACACTACACTAAGATGCAACCGACCCACTTCCCTCACATGAACTGGAGATTGTGATCAGACACTCTGAAACCAACAACATCAGCCTCATTATGGGTTGTGATACAAATGCAAACCACTCAGTCAATCAAATTGTAGAAAGGAGTAGTAATTTATATAACAATAACATCCTGATGCAAATGCACACTACTCAGTGTGGGGAAGCCACCAATAAAAGGAAAAAAAGCTCTGCTCGAATTAATTTCGAGCTCAAATCTATACATACTCAATAGATGCCGTGAGCCAACATTTGTTACCTTAAAAAGATAAGAGGTGATTGATATCACCATTGCTAGTAAGAGCATAAGTAAGCACATTCAGAACTAGCATGAATAATCTGTCCTGGTCAGATTACAGACTTCCTGAAGAGCAAGCTTTCAAAAATTCAAAGAAAACGTATAAGAGATTAATTAAAACACGATTTTCTTTTTTTTCCACTGTATATTAATGATGAAGAAGACTTTGTTCTCCAAACACTCTAAAGAATGTTTTCGGATTTGCAATGTCCATGTTCTGAGTACTCTATAAGGTAAACGTCCGAATGTCCATGTTTGAAAAAGAAGCACTGTTTATATATGCAATCGAGATCTAGATCATCACAAAGTAACCCGTTAAGTAAACAAGCTAGAGGGAAGTCGTGCTTAACGAAATCACCACCAATATGTTTAATGCTTGAAGCGATCACTTTGTGATATATTTTGAATCAGGAACTTTAAATGAAAATACACTTCGTTGATATCACACACAGGATATCAACGAAGTGTATTTTTATTTTCAAAGTTCCTGAAATCACCACCATCAAAAAATACAAGGAATCAATTATCAGAGGAGGATGATGACTTCTATTATAATGTAAATTCCTCAAGTTGCAATTGAATTTACTAAAAGAAGAAAATACAAGAAATTATAAACCGTATGCCAAAATCGCAGACTGAAATGACCTTACGTTGTTTTTAGAAAAGTCTCTCATCTCCTTATATGAAAAGTTATGCCCACTCAACTAGGATAGAGGAAAATCCAACAACCCGAGAAATAAGGAACTCAACTAGTTAAGAAACTAAACAAGAAAAGCGTATTTTATCTTCTCATATGAAAAGTTTCGCCCACTCAACTAGGGTAGACGAAAATCGAACAACCCATGGAATAAGGAAGTCAACGAGTGGAGGAACTAAACAAGAAAAGCGAATATTAAAGCTTATAAGAATACTCCAAGCAGGAAATCGATTGGACCTGTTATAAATAGCTTCACACCGATTATACAAAAAAAAGGAATTCTGGAGAAACTTTTTTGAACAAATTGACTCCACAACTACATCTGTAAAGCTTTACAGAAAGTAAGAAGAAGAAGAACAAAGTTCTCTACAAAGTCCTAAAGCTACAGCCTGAAATAATATAAAAGGAGGATGGCAGTTATACAAATAACCTCTTGGAGTCAATGTATATATTCTTAAAAACTCATTTTGTTGATTGGAGGATATGGATGAAGACCAGCAGAAGATTTATACAACTTGTTTGTGTTAATTAACACAAACATTTTTCACGGCGGGTTAAGTGACAATTTAATTCATCGTATAAGATTGGAGCGTAACCTCCAACATAATATAAGGTAAGCTGCGCCAATGAAACAATCCCACTATTTAAGTCTCCAGGAATGGATACAATCCACCCAGCCCTACTTAAATGGGGACTGGAACCTATTCTTCAGCACCTGGCGACTCCGTTTAGGGCCTCCATAGTTTTTAGATATGTTCCGCAAAACTGGAGAAAAGATGGTATTTATACCTAAACTAAGAAATAAAGACTACTGCCATGCCAAATCATTTAGACCCACAAGCCTCACATAGTTTTTTTTATAAAAACCTTGAAGTACCTCTCCGATCGGAACTCATTCTAAAAACGAATCCTCTTCATCCCAACCAATAAAAGCGTATATACCAGAACAATCAACAGAATTAGCACTCCATTGTGTGGTTAGCCATATTGAGGAGGCGTTTGTAAATAAAATGTTGCCATTAGGCCTATTTATAGACGGCATTTAACAAAGCATCTTTCAACAGCATTTGATAAACTATCTCAATTCTCTGTAATTCAGTAACACTTGGTGAGTTAATAAAACAGATGCTAAGCAAATGGACGGTCTAAATATTAATAGAAAACGAGGTCTAGAAAGTAAGGGTGACACGTGGCTGCCCACAGGGAGGAATATTATCTCCTCTACTGTGAAACATCGTGATTGATCACTTACTAAGAAAACTGAATGAAACTGGCTTCCCAGCTATAAGATATGCAGATGACATAACATTCTGCTTAAGGACTCAGTCTAATGCCGAGTAACCTCAATATATTGGAGAAACGGTGTATAAACAACGCCTTCTCGGTAAATCCAACTAAGATGGAGCTGATGATAGAACAACGCAGGGCTGTTCCAGGGGGGCACAATGGGCCTAGTGAGGCCTAAGTGCTCTGGTCAATGTTCTGATCACTCTTGGCAAACTCAATCCAGATCCAGATCCAGATGGAGCTGATGCTCTTCACTGACAAAAAGAAACCTGATGTAATGAAGCTGCCTGGGATATTTAATACCACACTGATTCTGGCTTCACAGGAAAAATATCTGGAGGTTATCCTAAATCCTAAATTAAACTGAATCATTATGTAGTTGTACACTGCCCTTGTAAGATTGGCCAAACTGCAAGAAGTAAGCTACAGCATATTTAAGGTCTAGAATGTATGGGAAATACTGACGCTATGAACATCACACTGACTTCAGCAATGGAGGCGTTATTGTCTCTTCCTCCCCTGGATTTATACATACAGTTGATGGTCCTAAATACGGCGCTAAGACTAAGAGACAACGGTCTGTGGTATCCAAATGCGGATCGGGCTAGACATGTGCAAATTCTTGGAAGAGTGACTCATAGAGACGTTTTTCTAGGAAAATGTGAAGAATACACGTCATAAAAACTCTAAGGCTCCTGAAGTTACTCTATACATATCCACAGATGGAGCAAAACACAAAAAAGGAACAGGTGTTGGCATATATTGTGTCGAACCGAATCTGGAACTAAAAATACCCTTGGAGAAACACATACCAATAATCCAGGTGGAACTCGCAGAGCTATTTGTTAGCGTCCAAAAAAACTAAAAAGAGCCCAAAGCAAGGTTGAAGAATGTCTTCATTTGTACTCATTCGAGAATCACAATACCAACATCCAAAGCTAAAGTTACCCAAATATTGTGTTTGTTTCAGGTAAAACCTAAAATCCCTGACTAGTGTCCTAACTTTTTGCGTAATGTTAGAAAAGTGTTCATTTCAAAATGACCTCTTAATGAAAACTTCTATTTATTCTTTCAAATATTCCAACTGTTGTGTATCTGCGAGTTCTTTATCTAGAACCTAAAAAAGGTTTTATTCCTTATAGGAAGAGCTTAAAAGCCTATACTAAAAAAAATGGTGATGCAAAAAGTCTATCCCTAATAATTTGCTCAATTTTAAAATTCTTTACAATTACTTGTTATATAAATTTCATTGTTACTGCTATAGATTATTAACAATAGAAAAAAACTATCAAAATTATTAATAATTAATTTTTTTCTCGCAAGTAAGGAATTTTATGAAAAACATGTTTTAATAAAACTTGTTCAGTTTTTAATACTCTCTAACTTCTCCATTCAAGAGTTATAGCAAAAAAAAAAAAAACTGAAAAACAATTGAAAATCGAAGTTTCGATTTTTGACTTACCCACTTTTGCTTTCTAAATTTAATTCAATGGTATAATAATTTTTGAAATTGGACTCTGCATTCTAATGTTATAAAAAAAACTGAAAAACAATTGAAAAAGGAATTTTCGATTATTGCCTTATCCATATTTATACCATAAATGTGATTTTTGAAAAATCCTCCACTTAAGAGAGTTCAGAAAAAAAACTGAAAAACAATTGAAAATCGATTTTAGATTTTTGCTTTAACCCCTTATATTTAGTAAACATTGCTTAATGGTACAAGAATTTTGGAAATTGGATTCTAGATTTAAGAGTTATAGCAGAAATACAATTGACAATCAACTTTTGGATTTTTGGCTTACCCACTTCTATTTTTTAAATGTAATTCAATGGAATAAGAATTTTTGAAATTGGATTCTCCATTCAAGAATCAAGCAAGAAAACTGAAAAACAATTGAAAATCGAATTTTTGATTTTTTACCTTAAACGTTTCTATTTCTAACCTAGAATAATATTTTTTAAGGATCATTAGACCACCTTGAACAATTAGCAAATGACCTTCAATGATTGTTGAATGATCTTGAATAATCTTGGATGACTTTTCTTAAATTAATTTGAAATATCGTTGAATGTTCTCAAATAATTTTGTAATATAAAATGATACTTAAGAATCTTTGGATGAGCTTAAATAAATAAATGTAAATGTAGTTTAAAGGTACAAATATTTTTGAAATTTCATTCTCCAATCAAAAGTTATAGCCAAAAAAAAAACTGAAAAACAATCGAAACTCGAATTTTCGATTTTTGTCTTATTAACTTCTATTCTATAAATATGATTGAATAGTATAAGCATTTTTGACAATAGATTTTCTGTTCAAAAGTTATAGCAAAAAAACCTATAAAAAACAATTGAGAATCAAATTTTTATATATCCCACCCTCTAATTTTTAGATTATAGTTGAGAAGTCATATTGAATTAATAATAATTTTATAGATTATTATCCTCATTACAAAACTATACTTTCATTATTTTATTTCCAGAAAAAAAAATAGTCGCTCGTGTTTTATTGATTGGAGGGTGTAATAGTGGCCACCCACCCACCCTACATATGCCTAATTACATAAACCACAATTCTGATTTAAATTTTTTGGATACATATTCAATTAGACTGCGATTATTTTTGGAAACTTAAACAGTGTTTGTAATTGAAATTTTCAAAAAATATGTAGGGTGGGTGGTTGGCCACTATCTCACCCTTTAATTTCTAGAACATACGTTTGAGTCATATTGAAGTAATAATTATTTTATGGATGTGTAATTATTATCCTCGTTACAAAACTTTTCTTTTATTATTTTATTTCCAGAAAAAAATATCGCTCGTGTTTTACTGATTGGAGGGTGTGATAGTAGCCACTCACCCACCCTACATATTCCTGATAACATAAATCACTATTCTGGTTTAAGTTTTTTGGATATATTCAATTATAAAAATATATATGTCCTTTACGTTGTAGAAAATTCACTAATAATTAGAAAAAACACGAAAATATTGTTGTAGATTTTACGAAAATATTTTCGTGTTTTTTCTACATATATTCAATTACATTGCGATTATTTTTGTGAACTTAAACAAAGGTTGTAATTGAAATTATCCAAAAATATGTAAGGTGGGTGGGTGGCCACTATCCCACCCTCCAATTTCTAGAAAATACGTGAGGGTCATATTGAGGTAATAATTATTTCATAGATCTGAAATTATTATCCTCGTTACAAAAATATTCTCTCATTATTTTATTTCCAGAAAAAATAGTCGCACGTGTATTACTGATTGGAGGGTGTGATAGTGGGCACCTACTCACCCTACATATATCTGATAACATAAACCACTATTCTGGTTTTAATTTTTTTGCATATATATCAACTACACTGCGATTATTTTTGGAAACTTAAACAGAGTCCGTAACTGAGTATTTCAAAAAATATGTAGGGTGGGTGGGTGGCCACTATCATACCCTCCAATCAATAAAACACGAGCGACTATCACACCCTCTAATTTCAGCACATACACGAGAGTCTTATATCATATAAAATTTATATGACAAAGATCATTACGAAAATATTGTTTCTTTTAGAGTAGTTAAAAATATATTGTTTACAGTTTTGGCGTATAGAATAAGATGTAGAATTTAATTTTGTTAATTTCTGATCCATTTAAAATAAATTTAGACAGTTTGAAGTAAATGGCAATTGTTTTTATATTTATTTACATTTGATGAAGTTAAAACTAGTTTTACAATATTTTGCTCTGATGATGACGAATTATTTTATAACAAGGTTGTGTTTCTGTGGATAATTTTTACTAAGCTGACTTTTGATTAATTCTAAATAAACTTGCAAAGTTTTGAATTGATGGCGATTGTTTTTCTACTTTCTTTCAGACGTTGAAATTAATACAAATTTCTACAATTTTTGGCTCTGATGATGACGAAGTATTTCTTGACGAGGTGGTGTTTTTGTGAATAATTTTTCTCTAAGCTTTCCTCAGATTAGTTTTGAGTAAAAATTGCAAAGTTTTGAGTAGATGGCAATTGTTTTAAATTTTTTTGCGGTCAAACAAATTTTTACAATTTTGGGCTCTGATAATGACAACATATTTCATAACGGGGTCGTGTTGGGTGAATAATTTTTTTAATTAGTTCATTTTAGATGCATTCTGAATAAATTTAGAGAGATTCAAGTAGATGGCAAATATTTTTATATTAGTTTACACTCAATAAAGTTAAAACTAATTTTTACAATTTTTTGGTCTGATGATGACAAATTATTTCATAATGAGTTGGTGTTTTTGTAGATAAACTAATTTTAGATCAATTTTGAATAAACTGGCACAGTTTCGTGTAGATAGAGATTGTTTTTCTACATTTTTCAGTCGTTGAAATTAAAATTAATTTTTACCATTTTTGGGTCTGATGATGATGAAATATTTCATAATGAGGTGCGGTTTTTATGGATAATTATTCACTAAGCTAGTTTTAAATTAATTTTAAATAAATTTGTAAAGTTTCAAGTAGATGGCTATTGTTTTTATATGTTTTCGCCATCGGTGAAATTAAAACTAATTTTTCACAATTTTTAGCTCTGATAATGATGATTAATTTTTTTAAAAAGGTTTTGTAGATAATTTTTTTTCTTAGCTAAGTTTAGATTAATTTTGAATATACTTTTTTCTAGTAATTCTTCTCCATTTTTTTTTTAATTTCACAGCATTTCTTCTTTTACTTTTAGAAAATTTTCAATAAACTCCTCTGTCAGTTTACGAGATTTTTCTTTTTTATTAATTTAGATTTAAATTTTTTTTAACTAATTCAAGTATTTTAGAAATTAAAAAAAATATTGTTTCATATTTACAAAATTTACTTCTTATTTTCACACACAAAAAATTCCTTACAGTTTACGAGTGTTTATTTTGATCGTCTTTAATAATTTCGAATTATTTCGGAATGGAGAACCCACCATTTTTAAAGACTTATTCAGGAAAAAGTTTCCTTTAAGGTTTCTGAAACAAGTTGCTTTAAAATTATTGAATTCCTCAATTCAAGAATTTTAGCATATTCTATCAAAATTTTCCAATATTTCTTGCTTTATATTAAAGAAACTTTCAAACTATTTTCATTTTCAGGAATCTCTTTTTTAATTTACGAAAATATCCTAGCTTTTTCAGCTTTTTTTAATATTGCAGCCTATTCTACAAATCCTCTAATGAAATTCTCCTCCGTATTAAGAAATATTTTAAGTTTCTAAATATTTAAATTAAAATTTTACCATTAAGAATAAGGAAAACACTTTTATTTATTTTTCTTTTTTCTTAATATTGAAATGTACCACGAAGTGAACGCCGTTAAGATCCAAGAAATTTTTTTACCAATTTCAAAGTTTTTAAATTTTCCAGCTTTTTCTCGAAAGATATCCACAATTTCTTGCTTTTATAATATAATTTTATCAACATTTTCATCTCCTAAAGTGTCTTTTCATTTGTAAAAGTTTTCTTCAATACTTCTAATATTTTTCAAATAATTCTTCTTTTAGTTTACTTTTTTGGAATATTTGAATTCTGCAATAAATTTCTCTTATAGGCTGCGATTTTTCTTTACAGTAACAAAATGTATTAAAAACTTTTCTTTAACAATTTTGAAATTCGAGAGTTTTGGATTTTTCCAAACGTTTCTCAAAATTTTTCACAATATAACGCTTTTTATTCTCTTTCGAGTTACCAAATTTTCCTTTTGATTGTTAAGGGGGGCAATTTGAAAATACTCTTTCAAATCCGATTTTTCATCTGAATCGTATTACGATGGGTAAAACCTAACCTTAAATGTAAAATTGTCAAAACAGTAAAATTAGTGGTACAAGCAAGAAAAAAATTCGTCAATATTCGGAGATATATTTAAAATTCGGGTTAACACCCACTGTTCAAGATGAGCGGTTTCCTTTTTGTCTTTTATACCAGCAAATCAATGAAACGAGGTCGTCTTGAGGCGCATTTGAAGGCGAAACATAGTGCTTATATTAATTTAGATTTGAATAACTTTCATAATTTAACGAAAATTTTTGAAACCATTAAGTCTTTATTTACTACTCATACTTCAACTCATAATCATATTCTTGAGGCTAGTTATTTCTTTATTTATCGTTAAATCTCGAAAAAATATAAGAGATAATTTAATTTTTTAATTTAATTCTAGAAAAAGATGACAGAGATGTAAAAGCTTTGTCACTCAGTAATTTCTGTTAGCAGAAGAATAGATGAAATGAATGAAGATCTTGAAAAACAATTTGTTAACAAGCTGGAAACAAGAAAATTATCAGTGCAAATGGATGAATCAACTTTGTGAGATAGTGAGGCAGCATTGACAACATACGTAAGATATATTCATAAAGAGCATTTTGCTGAAAAAAAACCCTCCAAACAGTCATATAATAAGCTAAAAAAAACTACGTAGATAGCAATAATATACCTAAGAAAAATATAACAACTTGTCTTGCAGATGGTGCTTTTAATATAATTGACAAAATATAACTGCTTAAAATTGATGAAAAATGAAAGATGAGAATCCAGAAATGATTCGTGTGAATTGTGGTAGCTAAAATCACCTTGCCTGTTCTAAATGAAGTACTACATTCAGTAATAAAGTGTATCATGGCTATTACAGTTAATGCCAAATGTGACCGTCTCTTCAAGCTATATTGTGATGAACAAAATGCTGATCGTGTGAGTCTTTTACTT
This sequence comes from Ontholestes murinus, assembly GCA_963969525.1. Classification (NCBI taxonomy): domain Eukaryota; kingdom Metazoa; phylum Arthropoda; class Insecta; order Coleoptera; family Staphylinidae; genus Ontholestes; species Ontholestes murinus. Next base: position 60,729,061 of record OZ018396.1, read on the forward strand.
CACACTGAAGTAAGATGGCTCTCTAAAGGGAACTCTTTGAAAAAATTTATTGAGGTGACAAACCTGAAATGAATTTGTAAGTTATTTAGCCGATATCTTTGAAAAACTAAATATATTAAATAAACAACTTCAAGGAACAAATAAAACTCTTGTCGATGCAAAGGCGAAGATATTTGGTTTTATTATCCATATTGAGTTTTATCAGAAATATATTAACAAAAACAAAAAAACTCTGAAAAAAATCTAGAACCCATAGAAGGTCGAACAATTTCCAACAGTGAAAGAAAAATTGCTGAAATAATTTAGAAATTTTGAAACAAAGTTATTAAAATCTCTGGAACAGAATTCTCACAATTTCAAGAAAATGTTTTCGAAAATAAAACAAAAATCACACTAAAAATCGTTCTTAAAATAGAAAGACAAATATAAAATTTATCCCATGAAACAATTTAATACTAACTCCAATTCTGGAATATTTAAGAAATCTATAAATCCTTCGAACAAAATTTGTACAATTTAGAACAAGAATTCATGAAAAATTATGGTAACGTAAAAATAAAAATCTTGGAATCAGATAGATTTCTGGAGAATCTCAGAAATCAGAGAGCAAATATAATGAAAAATTTTAGAATTTTCAAAGAAAATTATTGCAATTAACAATGGAGATTCTAAGAAAATTCTGATAAGAAAAAATAAGGAAGTGTGAAAATATAAAGTCTAAAAACATTTCTTGCTTTAATAATAATCTGGAAAAAATCTAGAACCTATAAAATATTTTATACAAGAAAAAAAGCAAGAAAATGTAGTAATTTTTAAAGAAAAAACGAAAAAAAAAACTAGAACATATGAAACCAAAAAATGGAAATCAGAATCGGAACCCAATTAAAAATTGCTGGCAAAATTAAAAACATTGAAGGAACAAAAGCATAGAACATTCTTATGAGATAAATAAATAAAATTTAGAAATATGGAGAAAGAAAACATGTAAATCTAAAATCCTTGAAAAAATGTTAGCAATTGGGAAGTAAAATTTAGATTAGAAAAATTTATTAAAAAGTGCTGAAATATTCTAGAAAATTTGAAAAAAAATTTAACAATATAAAATTGAAAATGACACAAAAATCCTTCAAATAGAAAGAGAAATATAAAATAGAAGCCACGAAAAAAAATGTAATATGCAGACAGAAAAAAATCTGGAGACATAGAAATCCTCCGAACAAAATTTTTGCAATTTGGAACAGAGATCCATGAAAAATTCTAATAACGAAAAGAGTAAAAAATCTTTAAAAATTTTGTAGAAATTTTAAGGGAAAAATTGATTCAAAAAAATCAAATAAGAGAAAGTACGAAATTCTAACAACTTTTTTTTAACTAATATAAGAAAATATGATAAAAATTCTAAATATCTTGAAGATAAATTGTTTGATACATTTTAAACGTCTAAATCAAGAAGAAAGTTGCTAAAAAATGATTTGAATAGTTTGGTTTTAGAACTCTAAGCATGTAATTAAAGGATGTAGTGTTTAGAAAGAACTTCAATTAATTTGACTCGAAATTTTATTGCAAAACATTCTTTCTAAGAAAAAAAGAAGATTAAAGTTAAAAAAGAAACGTGCAAAAACTGAAGGAGTGCCTCAAAGGAAATGGCTACAGAACGATCCGCAAAGAGAACTGATTGAACGCTAAGTCGTTGGTAAACCACAGCAGATGTGTAAACTGCAACGCTCAGTCCGGAACAAGTTTCTGTAATATCGTGGCAAATACCCCACTCATTTTAATTTATTTTATATAATTTACAAGCTCTATTAAAAATATACATACATAAACACTCTAACTTAAAATTTTGATGCATAGAACTTGAAGGAGGAGTTCACGACTTCTTATGTTCTTACACTAATGATGATATTTACCAAGCAATTCTGGTTACTAAAGCAATTTGGCCATTTCTGGCGTATTTAGGTCCCATTTTTGTAGACCTTATTTAATGTGTTATGCCAGTGTGGTAGTTTTCTACAATATATTGCTTGAACACCAGTGGATTTGGAATTATGTGAATACATTAGATTCACCGCAATACCAGAAAAATCAGATAGGTCAGCTTCCAAATGATTTACATTAATTAAATCTTCCTTAATATTTGTAAAAACATGATCTATGTAATTTTCATTTTTTTGTATTAAAAGATGCCAGTTTGGTTAACTCATAAGATCTAAGGCAATCATGTAGTATTTGAACTCTATAATCAATTTTGTTAAAAACGATGATTCTCTTGTACCTGACAAGAGGGTTAATTTTTCTTTTCCTTGAATTATTGGGTTTTTGCGTTTTTCGCTATCGTTTACCAGTGACGATAGGGAATCTAAATGGACAAAATATATATCTATCCTATATTGATACATTAAATTTTTGGAAAACACATAGTTTTCGAGAAATATACAGTAATATGATGGCATATTACTTGAAAAAGGTTAATTTAACTAAAGAGTAAACTCTTTGTTCGAAACATATGGAAATGATCCTTATTTCTTTTTAAACACTAAAATTTGAATGTTTAATTGTGGAGGTGTTTACTTTGCGGTATATCTTAAATATAATGAAGAAGGAGACACCATAACTTTATAGTAGTAAAACAAAGTAATCGTGTATCTTTCTTCATTAAAATTTGAATTGACAATTTGGCACATTGAGACGAATATGGCCATTATTAAAATATCTACTTCAAAAATTGTTAAGTATTTTTTAGCTATAACTGAAACAAATTGTTTTTAGTAAATCATGCTATTGATGTTTGATTTCTGTACAGAAATACAGTTCAATTAAAATTAATACTTCCGCTGCTACATTCTTGATGAAACATGTATATCACATGAGTGGATTTGCAAATAAGAAACTTATTGGGTTTCTGACTGATTAAACAGTTCAACGTTATTTAAAATAAATATTACATTAATGTTTTGTTAAAAATAAAAGAAGAGAATAATGAAATAGGTATTTCTTCTGAGAAAAACATATACAGTGAATGTATCATGAAACGTAAAATGTTTCAGGTATATTAAATTTAAAAGAAAAGCATATTTATTAAATGAATTAAATAAATACTAAATAATCCACAACGCCGTGTAAAAAAATATATAATAATCAGAATGAAAACATTTATAAATTCCTCGTTGTCGAGTGTATCAACATCAGTCACGAGCCCGTACATGCACCCACCCGAAAAATAAAAGCGAAATAACGCCGGATTCCAAAACGGTGATTACCATGTGAAAAGAGTTTCGACCGGAATCCAATTATTATTTAAATTTTACCACTCCGCGATTCATTCGGCCGGCCGCCTTTGGGGACCGCGGCGGCAAGAGGAAAATAAAAATAAAAAATTAAACGCAATGAAAAGGTGACCTAGTATTTAATTGAATCCCGTCGTCCATTCGTGTTTATGAATGCGATTAAATAAAACAGTGTTTTATTCACTCGGCGATTTTTAATTAAATCAAGTTTAGTGCTTCGGGAAACTGTTCAGGGGGGGAAGAAGATGGACCTCTTGGATTGGAACAGTAAAAGACATTAATCCTCAGTGTTTTATTGCTGGGTGTGTGTGTGTATCGTTTTAATCAAATTCGCTGTTAAGTGTTGTAGAGTTGTGGAAAATTGGCGAAGGCGTATAATGGGTGTAATGCACAAATAAATTTCAGCGAATTTCAGCCAGAGATTATGAAAAAAGTAACGTGCATGGTAAAACCAGCTACAAAATTATGATGAATTATTTTTATACGCCTAAATCTTTGTCCAGAGTTAGCAATTAGGCTTTTATATAATGGCCATGTAATTGAGTTCATGCTGGATTGTGAAAAGGGACAGAATCTGTGTGTGTTACATTAAATTAATTACCAAAGTCGTGTACGCATACGTTCATGGGCTTAATTAGAGCAACAATTAAATTTATTGGGAAATTAATTTATTACCTAGTTTCTAATAATAATAATTGCTTAGTGAACAATGTTGGGCTGGTTACATAAAATAATATTTGTCTACTCCTAATATAAAATTGCTCTTTAATTACAAATTCAAATTAGGAGAAGTAAAACTCTTGTTATGTTCCATTTCTTTATTTTCAGATAACCGACTTAACTTCTCCTAATTTGAAAATTTGGTTCCATCAAGAGAGTAGCAGAACAAGTATCGATTATAATTCAATAATTATTAGCATTATAATAACTTAATAATATTATGTCTTAGCTACTCAAAACACAATAAATTAACTATACACTGCTTATTCTTTATCAATTTGCAGATGAAATTCATTAACAGATCTGTAAAGTTTATAGAGAAAAAAAGGAACTCTCATTTATCACTTGGTGAAACGTTTTATTGTAATTGAAGTGTAATTCAATTCTAACCTTCACAAATTAAAGAGAACTCTTATGAAACTACTAAAACATATTACTTTCAAATCTATAAGCATTACATTTCTCTAAAACAACTTGTTGATAGACAAAATTGAAAATTAAATTAAAAGTAGAATACATTTTAATGCATTAATGTCAATTAAAACAATAGTACATAAATCATTTTTTTAGATAGATAGATAGATATTTTATTGGTGCTAATAGAAATAAATCTTTACACAAGTCACTTACAATAATAGATTAATATAGTTTACATGTAAATTAATATTTTAGGTATCTTAAGGTACAAACAAATACATATATATCTACAGCTACTTGAATTAAATTCTACCACAGTATGCGAGGTTGCAGGAGTACAGTTATTAAAACCCTAACTAAATAAACAAATAAATACATGATCTAAAAATGGTAATATGGTTTTGATTCGTTTGTCAAAATTAAATTCAAAATCAAAATCCACATAAGAATAGAGCAATTAAATGGTACGTAATAAATAAGATATAAAACACACACTAATATAAAAAGTCCACAACATGATTAAGAACAAATTCTTAAATAGATAAAAAGAAACTAATCATTTATAAATAAAGAAGTAATAAATAAGATATAAAAACACACAAATATAAAAAGTCCATAACATGATTAAAAAATATTTACATAAATTGATAAAATGAAACTAAAATTTTAAAATAAATTAATAAATAAATGTACAGATATATATAAAATAGAAGCATAACTAATATAATTATAAAACTAAGAAATATTATATTATAAAACGTCAATATGTAAAAAAAAAAATTCAGAAATGTCCATTATTAAAATTATTAAAATTAAATTCCAGAAATTCCTCAAATGAGTAGAATGCCTGTTCTATCAAGAAGTCTTTTATGACTTTTTTAAAAGAGTTAAATTTGAGATTTCGGGTTTTTTGCGGTAAAGCATTAAAAAACTTAATTGAGAAATATCTTGAGCCTGTCTGTGATTTTACTAGTCTGATTTCACTTGGGTAGACATCTAACCTGTTGCGAGTATTATATGTATGTATGTTTGCATGGTTGACATAATCATTTGAACTTCTTTTAATATGAAGTAAGCATATGTAAATGTATAAGGCTGGCAGAGTTAGTAATCTTTGTTGCTTAAAGGCTGCGCGACAGTCATCTCTATAATTGTAGTGTACTAAAATTCTGATAGCTCGCCTTTGAAGTCCAAAAATTCGATGAAGTATTGCCGAGTGCCCCAAAATTATAAGACCATATGTTAAGTGGGACTGTATGAAACATAAATATGCATCTCTTAGCATATCGATCGATATAGAGTATGCCAACCTACGCAATACAAATATATTGGAGCCAAGCTTCTTTGCTAATGCATCACCATGGAAACTCCAAGTTAGCTGTCCATCCAAGTGAAGTCCTAGAAACTGTACCTCTTGTCTGACTTGTTGGGTGGTTTTAGATAATGTCGACGTTAGGGTTGCTGATTTGGCATCGTTTATCAGAAGGCCGTTACTTGAAAACCAATCGGAAGCTCTTAGTTTAGATTGCGATATTTTCCGCATGGCCTCATCAATTGTTTTGCCAGCGTCGCTTTTAGTGGTATCGTCCGCATAGAGGCACATTTGTGTGCCTGTCATATATGCTGGTAAATCGTTAATATACACTAAAAATAGAAGCGGGCCTAAAATCGAGCCTTGCGGAACACCATATTTTATTGCTGTTGGCTGTGAAATGTTGTTTTTGTAAAAAACACGTTGAGATCTACCAGATATGTATGATATGAGTAGTCTGCAGCTGTCAGGGTGTATATTATAACAATAGAGCTTCCGAATGAGAATCTCGTGTGACACGCAATCGAATGCCTTCGAAAAATCTAAAAATTTTGAGATACATGTGATACCTTTCTCAAAACAGTTTATTATAAAAACAGTAAAATTTATAATAGCCGAAGTAGTTGAGAGGCCCTGCCTGAATCCAAATTGCTTATCACTAAATAATTTCTTGGATTCGAAGTAAAAAGCTAGTTGTTTCTGTAGAATTTTTTCAAAAACTTTAGAAAACACTGCTAAAATAGAAATGGGCCTATAATTATCAAGTGAGTTTATATCTCCCTTTTTATGTATTGGTATAATTTTAGCTTCCTTTAAAATATCAGGAAACTTTCCGGTTGTTATACACTTATTTATTAGACACGTTAAGGGATCAAGTATTTGATTTATCATTCGTTTTATTACGTCAACACTAAATCCAAAGACATCTCTACTACCACTGCTTCGAAGGCTATTAATTACTGCAGCAACCTCTGAATTCGATACTACACTAAAATTAAAATATCCACAATTATTTGTGACATGCTGACAAGTTGTAGTAATGGGATCAATGTTAGGCTTAGGTAATTGGCTTACAATTGATTTGGCAATGGATTCGAAATAAACACTGAAATCATCGGCAGTTAAAATACTATTATCTTCTTGTTTCATGTTGGGATTTCTTTTGTTATTTATAATTTCCCACTTAGCTTTTTGTTTATTTTTTGCTCTTTGTAGATATTTGCTGTTACCCACAATTTGTGCTTTAGTTATTTCTTGGCCATAAAAAGCTTTGTATTTATTCTTTAACAGCTTTAATTCTTCTGTGTGATATTTATTTTAAGCTTCACTAATTAAATTTAAAGTATTTCTAATATCTTTTAACTCTTTGGTGAACCAATTAATTTGATTATTCTTTTTATGTTTTATGTGTTTTATTGGAAAAGCTGTTTCAAATTCTTTTATGAATATTGCATGAAACTGATTAAATGATGTATCTATATCGAGGTCTGAGTAATTACCCCATTGAACTGACTCCAATAATTGAAATAAATAGATTATACCATTTTCTGTGATAGGACGAACTATTTTTCTAATTAGGGTATGATTATTATGGTATGTGTTGGAAAAATTTAAAGAGAATTGTATACCGATGTGATCCGATATTCCAGTTTGAAAAGGTTCAACTGTATAAGTTAATGAATTGTAAGCCACATTATCAATTGTATTTTCAATTCTTGTGGGAAAAGTAACCGTTAATCTTAAACCAAATTCACGAAATAAATCCACAAGGCTTGAAATCAATTGAATTAAACCTCACATTGAAATCCCCTATTATAATTATTGTTTTATTTCGTGTGTCGAGGTTTAATAAAACGTCAGACAAAAGGTTTAAAAACACATTAAAATTGCCACTTGGCGAACGATAAACAACAAGTAAAATACAATTAAATTTAGTTAGGTACACTCCTGCAACCTCAAAGTCCTTTTCTTTGGATACTGTATTCACTGGAAGTACTTTGAAATCAATACCGGTTCTCAACATTATCAGAACCCCACCGTGAATGAATTGTTTTCTTGCAAAACTTGTTGCTACATTAAAATCACTAATTTTCAGTTGTGATATTTCCATTTCCGTGAGCCAATGTTCACATAGACACAATGCCGATGGTTTAGTATCACTGTGATTTAATATAATGTCTTAAAATCCTTTAGTTCGTTGTAGAAAATTAAATAATAAATTTAAAAATACGAAAACATTTCGTGAATCTACAACAATGAGTCTTACTAAGATTCACGAAATGTTTTCGTATTTTTAAATTTAATATAATGTCTATTTCATTTATTTTAGATTTAAGAGATTGAATGTTAACATAGAGTCCGACTTCTACAATTTTGTCACTTTCGTTGATTACTTCGCGTTTTTTGGAGATGATGTACTTACGGGAAGTGTGAAACCATTTGTAGTGGTGGATAATCCTGCGGCAGATAGAATAGAACGTAGCATGATCCGTTTCTGATACTTTGGAATATAGAAATTTCCCTTGACCTTGATGCCATATGATAAAAGAATATCTTTAGTGTTGATAAAATTACAATTTGCCTCTTGACTACTCATATAAAGTGTGGTGTTAATTTCATCTAGTAATTTATTTAATACATATCTGCCATGCCAATATGGATTACCAATAATATGAACATTGGTATTGGTAATCGTCTTCAGCTGTTCTGTAAGGTCTTTACCATTTAATCTGCGACCTTTTATTGCGTTGATAGTCCCACCAAGAATAAAAACATGATCGTTGATATTGAGATCCTTGCAAATATTGTTAATATTGATAATAATGTCTTCTAATTTTGTAATGGTTTTCGAAATATAACGCAATTTTTACTGTCAAAAATATTGTGTATTATATCAGCAAAATCTTTTCCTAGGTTATCGGTCAAGAAAAGGATTTTACTATCTGGATTTAATGAAAATTTTTCCGAATTTGGCTTGAAACTGATATATTGTAATTTATTATGTAGATAACTGATATTTCTTTGCAGGTCGTTATTTTTTTTTTGTTTAAATCATCAATTTGATTCAGCTGCTCCTGTATTCTTTCTTTTAAAGGGTTTTCGGCAATATGATTATATTCACTTTTACCGTTTACGTTCTCTACACCGACTTTTATATGTGCCGATGATTCTAAACCTTGAAGTTTATCTTTCAAGTAATTAATTTCATCTTCAAGATCTTTATTCTTTTTAGATACATTAAAAGAGCGCTGTTTACATGATTTTAGTTCAGATTGCAGTTCGTCGATTGTTTTCGTTAGTATTTCTTCCGCCTCTATTGCTTCTTTTTCTATTAGTTTAAACCTGTTTGTTAATTTATCGATATAATTATTTTTATTTTTAATTTCAATATTTAATTCCTCAATTATATCAGATTTGGTTTTTTCAATCGATGAATTTAGTGAAACATTCTGAACATTATTGCTTTGGCAACACACAATTTTATGCTCGCCGACATATTTAACCTTCCTTAATTTATTTTTACAGCCTGCATGGTAAATACTGTGGCAGTGGATACAAACGTAGTTTCTAAATAATTCTGGTTATGCTAATGATTTTACAATAAAATATATTAAAGTCTTCAAATTTATGCAATATCCACTTAATAGGATTGTATATCAGAGAAGTATGATAGAATGTTAAATATATTCGTAATAAAAAAACGTGATGACATGTAAACATTTATTAATATTACTTGATTATTTTTTTAGTGTAGAGATTCCTCATTCCGTTTTGTTTACTTGTACGTTCCAGACTAAATAATTTTCAGGCCAACACTATTTTTACGCTAATGCCCATCTGATTGATGCCGATCAATCAATAGTTTTGTAGATAAAAATAAACAAAAATTCAATGTAATCGTTGATTTTTTTCTCTAAATAATTAGTATTTGAATACGCCGTTAAGATATTTCGTCTTTCAATAGGACTGTATATAAAGAATGTAATACTGTTAATAAATGATATCTAAAACCTTTGTATTATATATAACTTTGGCAAATAAATTAATAATAATAAAGCTTATAATTTGCTTTATTTATATTTATATTAAATGTACATTTCGGACAAAAAGTGACCATTATCAATGGATCATTAATGTACATTTGGTAAATCAAATAAAATTGTGAAGGAAGGTTATTAGTGCTTTATTCGTCAAATGTTGTGTTATATTTTCAATTTAATTTATGTAATTACTATGTTTTTGTAAAAAGTTGAAACCGTGATTAAATAAATAAATAAATAATTAACTCTTTCTTCGCTCCTTTATCTGAACAAGATCTACCTGAAGGATCTTTTCTATCTCTACTACTCTACAACATTTTTTACAAACCTGATCCTCTTTACTTCAATTTATTCAAATACCTCCTACAATTTTCTTAAATTTTTTATACACTATCGATCTCTAAAGCTATACAATCCCTTCAGTAGCTTATTGTTTTCCTGCAACACTAGTTTACAAATTGGCGAATTAAAATCAATCCTCATAAATCCCAGGTCTTAGTTCTGTATCACTGTAATAATAATAATATTAAATTGCAAGTAATTTTAATTTAGTATTTGCTTCAAAATAATTGAAGTTATACTTAAAAAAACGAAAAAGAGTTTACTAATTTGCTAATCAACCTTTTACCTGATTTTTAAATTTTAAATTCTTTTGTTTTTTATGAAATTGAAACAGTAAATTATTATTTATCATCAACTGTTTTTTTTTACTGAGCAGGTGTCATCTTTGCTACTGATTTTCAATAATTTTCATTCAGTTTTAGTAAAATTTAAAAATCAAATCGATTTTTCTTTAGTTTCAACTTTTTTTCATTGCAACTGATTTCCGATTGTTTTTTTTTTAATTTTTGGCAAATTATAATAACGTTTCTTCAAAGAACCTGTTTTTTAAAATAATTTTCAATTGCTTTATTGAACTTTTATTGTCTTAAAAAACTCCACTACTTTTAATAAGGAAATGTTAATTGAATTTTTGGAAATTTCACTTTAAATCAAATTAAATAATGTATTTCGAAAGTTCTAAAAAGTTCTTTAAAAAGTGCAATTGAGTTTTGTTTTCGGAAAAATTTGTAATTTTATTTTTAGAAAAAAATACCCCCTCTTTTGAGTAAATATATACAGGGTTATTCACGCTATACGGCACGGAATATTGTGGCCAAAATACGTGACTTTCAAAAAGTTTTACATTGGGGATATATGGGGGTCTATTAGGGCTACTTTTTAAAATTACTTTCATAATATACAGGGTGTCCCAAAAACCCTAAAAGTATCAAAGTTGTATATTTTTTAATGAAACACCCTGTATTTTATTGCATTTTTGGATCCTTCGATCAAAATAAGTGTGTGTTTTAAAAAGGTTTTTATTACTTAAACCTTAAGGTTTTTGAAATAATTCGAATTTTGTAAAAATTTAACCTAATTTTCATGTTTCAAATACTTAAAAAGTAATTAAGTTATGCATACCAAATTTACACTAAAATGCAACAATAGATCATATTTTATTTTCCAAGTATAATAAATTTGACATCTTATACCGGATGTAAAAAAAATTGGAATTAAACAAATGAGAACTTTAAATAGCTATAACTTCATTTATTTAAATGAAACGCTATATTTATTAATTTATCAGAAAATGCACGTTTTAATTACCTATCGAATGGTATTTATATCTTAAATGTTAAGTCTTCTCGTTTTTACAGAAAACGCCAAAATATTGTTTATTGTACCGTTTTAGTACTTTTTAAGTAAAAAATTTTAATGTATCTAGTTTTCTAGTTTAGGTAATTAAAGCGTGCATTTGCTGATAAATTAATAAATATAGCGTTTCATTCAAATAAATGAAGTTATAGCTATTTAAAGTTCTCATTTGTTTAATTCCAATTTTTTTACACCCGGTATAAGATGTCAAATTTATTATACTTGGAAAATAAAATATGATCTATTGTTACATTTTAGTGTAAATTTGGTATGCATAACTTAATTACTTTTTAAGTATTTGAAACATGAAAATTAGGTTAAATTTTTACAAAATTCGAATTATTTCAAAAACCGTAAGGTTTAAGTAATAAAAACCTTTTTAAAACACACACTTATTTTGATCGAAGGATCCAAAAATGCAATAAAATACAGGGTGTTTCATTAAAAAATATACAACTTTGATACTTTTAGGGTTTTTGGGACACCCTGTATATTATGAAAGTAATTTTAAAACGTAGCCCTAATAGACCCCCATATATCCCCAATGTAAAACTTTTTGAAAGTCACGTATTTTGGCCACAATATTCCGTGCCGTATAGCGTGAATAACCCTGTATATAGGAATTTTTCAATAGTTTGAAATTTTTAAATTCAAGTAATTTAAATTTGTTTACTGTCTAAACATTCAATTGTTTTAGCGCTCTGCCAAGAATAACTGTTTTAACGTTAGTTTTTAGATTTTTTTAATAATCGTAACATTAAACGATAATAAACGCAATATTAACTTAACCTTAGAAACTCGGTTATTACTTATTTTATCGTACTCTTGACCTACCTCAACAAACAATGCAATGACCTCTCGTACTCCTTACCCGCTCCAACAAATTAAACGTTGAGGTAGGTCATGAGTACGCTGGAGTTTAAGCGCTTGGTTAACGCATAGTTTATTGTCGTAGGTCAAGAGTACGCTCGGTGAAATAAACTTAAAAAAATATAGCTTAAATTATTTGAATTTTTACCAAAAAGAATTGAAAATGATTTGAAAATTTCTGAAACCAGTTTTAAAATTCACTTCAAACAGTTGACTGAAACACAATTAAAGTTCTAATTTTAGATTTTAACTTGATTTAAATAAATTTGATTGTAGAAATCTATTGATGCAAAAATTTCCATAATCTGATATAATTAGTTTGGAAGTTATCGTGGAAAAACTGAAAAACAATTGAAATTCGATTTTTATATAATAATAATAATACTAATAATAATCTTTACTCTCATTTAAATGAAATTAATAATAAAATATATTAATACTAAGAGAAAAAAAAGCAATCAAATAAAGAGAACCATAAGGTAAGATTCAGTATGGAGTGAAACACTTCTACTTGTCTACCATCCAAACTTCACAATAATAAAACAAAAATTGATAGAATTGACTAGAAATTAAAATCTGTTCCATGTAAAATAATAATAATTAATTCAAATTAAACTGGAAATGCCTTAATACAAAACAAAATTGTGTTATATTAAAGCATGCAAAAAATACATATTTAGCGTATGTCATGTCGCTTATCGCTGTGCGGATATATATCGCCCATGTACATTCTTCAGAGTTACTTCGAGAGTAGTTATATTATGCAATTTAAACACATTAATGTAGGAGGTGTATAATTTATAAATATGAAACGAAAACGATAGTTCAAAGAGCGCAGTTGAGTGTTTAGGAGGAGAAATTTTCCGCCTAAACCTAGTGTTGATGTTATGCACATCATCTCCAAAAGTCATTTTATTATAAAGATAAGGAGGGGTTTTAAAATGAATAACCTTAAAAAAGAGACATATAGTGTTAGAATGTAGTTATTTATCATAACAATTTTTTTATCGATATTTAGGATGTTTTGAAACGGTATATCTGACAATTCCACGCTATGTTCTATTAGTTGATACGATGCTGTTACTGCCTAAATTCATGATGAGCTGTTGATAGCAATTTGAAGTTGTTTAAATTACACCACAGGCCTGTAATTCTATTTTAGAGATTAATCTTCTTACTTGAAAATTGGTATAACGACTGTTACTTTTAAACATGCTGGAAAGATTCCTTTTTCAATTGAATTATTTATTAGATATGTTAATGGCTCCACTAACTCATTTGATATTGATTTTATAAGAGATGCTGGAAGTTTTTGCTGTTTTATTTAAAGATTTTTAAATAATATTTTTATAATATGCAATCTGTGATCTTACAGTCTTACTGGTTTCATATAATGTAGTAGAATTAACGCATCTTTTAACCAACATAAATCATTCAATTTTTTTTTTGCCATTCTGATTTCATTTGTTATCTACGTTGGTTTTTACAATTATTCCTCGAAATCACATAGTGGGGTTTAATATTTTTATATAAAATTTCTTGAAAAATTTCGAATGCTGCATGAACATTTGACACTGAATATGATTTTCCCTAATTGATATTTCGCAATATTTCTTTAATATCAATTATACTTTGTTTATATTACTTCTTATAGAAGTATTATCTAATTGGTTATTGATAGAACTATAACAAATATTGTATATTAGACATTGGGCTTTATGATCAGAAATATGTGTTTCAATAACATAACATGTTCTTAATTCGCCTTGAAAAATTCGAAATCAATCATCGATGGCAGAATTAGTAGTATAATTGTTTTTATTTGTAAAAATTCGTGTCGGATCTTTAAGGTCAAATAATATTTTTTCTTTGAAGACTCTTTAAGTGCGTTAAAATTTAAATCTCCACACAAAGTGATATTATCACAAATATTATAAACTGAATCTAGTTTGTAAATATATATGTAAATAGCGAAATCGTCAGAAGGGGGTCTATATGTGGCAATCAGCCTAATGTTTTTATTGTTTTCTACAAACACTTTAAGCCAGCATTCGATATGCTTTTTAACACAATTGTTATATCCACAATTTAGTGCTTTCGGTTTAAATTTATTGTTACTATATATGACTACCCCACCTCGGAAAAATGAGGACCTGCAGGTGTAATTGTGCAATGCCATGAAGTCTATATTTTCGTCATTACACCAGTGTTCAGAAATACAAAGAAAAGTAGGTTCCTCCATGCTAGTGAAAATATTAATCTCTTCTAATGTGTTATATATGTTAATTCTTGAACATTTAGATTGGATTATTTATTTTTATTTCAACATTTTTGGTTTTTTTTGCGCTAATTTTTCCTAATGTATGTGATAACATCATCCACAGTTGTTTTTAAATTTGCCCTTTTTGGAAAATACCATGATATTCGAGGAACAACAGTTAATTTACATTCGGCGTTCTCCGTTTTTCAATTATTAATTGCTTATTATTATCTCTCTTTCTTTTCTTTTGTATTTCCCATCTTCTTTTTCCAATGGATTATTATTTTCTAATTTATTTAGTGAATCTTGTAATTGTGCGGATGGATGTTGTTATATTTTTATTTGGATATTTTGATATTAGAGTTTTCAATTGTATATCTTTTACTGAATACTTGTTGCGCTACTTTCTTGATGGAACCATATTTTCAAATTGGGTAAAGTAGAACACTTGTTTTGTTCCATAATTTTATTTTCAGTTGCCTGACACGTGTTTCGATCGGTTAGGATCATTTTCAAAGTTAAGTCAGTTTAACTTTGAAAATGATCCTAACCGATCGAAACACGTGTCAGGCAACTGAAAATAAAATTATGGAACAAAACAAGTGTTCTACTTTACCCAATTTGTATATCTTTGTTTACATTTTTTACAGATTCCAATGTATTCGCTCTCATTTTTGATGATTGCAGTTTTTGGTCTTTGGTAATTTTTGATTTATTATTTACTTTTGCTTTTTTGGCAAAGTTGAGAATTTAAATTTACATTACAGTTGAATTTTCTGCAAGAATGGTTTGTTCCTTGGATTGATTAATATTTGTTTATCGTTTCAACATTTCTAACCTATTTAAAAAGTATTTATTGTTATAAATTAGAGACTCGTATTGGTTCAAAAATTTCATTTATGTGAGAATTTCAACTAATTTTCAATTTTAACTAGAAACTGGAGTTTTTACATTGATAAGTGCAGAAACGCTCATGGAGATCATATTTGTTTCATTATTAAGTTTCATAATTTTCAATTGTTTTGTTTTATTCTTTGTAAAATTTAAATTTGAAAAAAGTTCTCAAGTGTTATTCTTTAATAATAAAATATATAAGTCCTTTACGTTGTAGAAAATTCACTAATAAATAGAAAAAACACGAAAATATTTTCGTAAAATCTACAACAAATGAGTCTTATTAAGACTACAAGAACAAATCAATTTTGAAACAACTACTTCTCTAGCTAATACTTCGACAGACATTGAATAATACAAAAGTAATTTGCGTGTCTATTATCTAACTCGCTTGGTATATACTCAATGAAGTTCCAAAGATTGAATATGGTGAAACCATGTTGTCTAGTGGTTATTGCATTTTGAACATGAGCACATATCTTGGCATATAATATGGGTTCAAAGATTTTTGCAAAATTGTTTATAATACATGTAGGACTATCATTTTTATTTTCAGATTTTAGAACTGGTGTAATTCTAGCCACTTTCCATAGATCAGGGAATGTTGTGTTTAATAAAGAGGAACTTTATTACATGATAAATAAAACTTACTTTGTTGATATCAGAGTTATGGCTTCAATCATCCAACATATAATAAAGAAAGATTAAAGATATAAAGTAATGATGTGAGAAAACAGGTTATACAATCAGTGACTAAGAATGCTGGAATGTTATCAGGACCAGACGTAAATTTCGGTTTTTTCAATTTATTTACAGCGCTAAGATCCTTGGAGATATTCTGTAATATTAATACAGGGTGTCCCGTTAATGCGGGGAAATGGCTAGACCATAGATTCCTGAGGTCAAAATATGACGATCTAACGCAACTTATCTATATCCAAAAATTTACGGTTAAGCCGGAATTTGGCTTCAAAGTTTCAAATTTTTTTATTTCTTTTGCTTATAACAATTGAACGCTTTATTTGATTTCAATGAGATTTATTTTTAATAACTACCATGATATAATACATCATTTCAATTATTATGACTATTATTGGTTAACAAGAAGTATAAGAAACAGTAGTACCACCACTTAAAAACTAAAATATTTTTTTATTGGTGGATCTAATAAAAACTAAAAAAATACTACCTGAAAGACAATTGAATTTAAAAACTTTTTTATCTCTTAATAATATTTGATATCTTTTATGGTTTTTCCACAAAAAAATAAAATATATGTTTTTTATCTAGTAAAGACAAAATCAAGTTTTTCATCGAATCAAAAAAAAAATGTTTTTCGTGGCCGTCTTTGTTTAAAAAATGTAAATTATGTATAATAATAATTATTTAGTGTCTTTTAACAATTAATTTTTAACTTTATTATAGTTCATAAATATTCATATTTGGAACAAACAGATATCTTGTTTGTATTAGGATTTTGCAAAGAAAATTGTTTGAAAAGTGTTAGATGTTGTTTTGATTTATTTTATTAATTGATATTATTTAATTTTTATTCAATAGAGTAAGTTTATTTACTTATTTATGAGTGCATAATGAGTATACTATATTCATATTTTATTTTTTTATGCAAAAACCGTACAAGATATCAAAAACTGGTAAGAGCCAAAAAAGTTTTTAAATCTAATGCTCTTTCAAGTAGATTTTTTTTAATTTTATTGGATGCACCAATAAAAAAATATTTTAGTTTTTAAGTGGTGGTACTACTGTTTTTTATACTTCCTGCCAATCACTAATGCCAACAATAACTAAAATGATGTATGATATTATGGTACTTATTAATAATAAGTTTCATTCAAATCAAATAAAGCGTTCAATTGTTATAAACAAAACAAATAAAAAATTTTGAAACTTTGAAGCCAAATTCCGGCTTAACCATAAATTTTGGGATATAGATAAGTTGCGTTAAATCGTCATATTTTGACCCCAGGAATCTATGGTCTAGCCATTTCCCCGCATTAACAGGACACCCTGTATATTACTCATTATTTTTGATTCAGAATTTATTATGGCTCCTATAGACTGACTTCAAATAGTTAGTATTTGGTTTTGAATTAACCTTACATAATTTTATAAATCCATATCAAGTGATAATGAGTACATAGTACTCGAAATGTACATCTGATATTAATAAAAATAATAAGTGAAGTAAGGAATTTTATTTTCGTTTCATCATATTACATAACACTTCACATTACTCAACCCGAAATTTACTCAATGATTTTTTATCATCACCTGTTTTTACTGAGTAGATGTCATCTTTGCTACTGATTTTCAATTATTTTCTTTTGGTTTTAGTAAAATTTTAAAATTAAATTGTTTCTTCTTTAATTTCAACTTTTTTTCTTTAACTTCAACTGATTTCCGATGGCTTATTTTGTTATTTTTGGCAAATTATAATAACATTTTCTTTAAGAACCTGTTAACCTTTATTGTTTTAAAAAGCTCCACTACTGTCACTAAGGAAATGTTAATTGAATTATTGGAAACTTTCAATTTAAATCAAATTTAAAAATGTATTTCGAAAATTCTTTAAAACATGCAATTATTTCAATTATTTTTGTTTCCGGAAAAATTGTAATATTATTTAAAAAATAAAATTACTTCCTTTTTACTTTCCCTATTTGATATATAGGGGAAGTATTGTGATCGTGATTTTTTTGAGAGAATATATATTTTTAGGAATTTTTCAACAGTTTGAATTTTTTATATTCAAGTAATTTAAATTTGTTTACTGTCGAAACATTCAATTGTTTCATACATCCTGGTATTCGTGACTGTCCTTTATTGTTATTAATGAAGCTTCCAAAAATTTTGGGGTCATTATTTATGTTTTCTTCCTCAAATTTAATGTATGTGCAGTAACTTGACTTATTTCTTTGCTTAATTAATCGCCATACAGATCTGAATTCCTGTAATATTTCAGTATCTTGTTTACTGCGTTAAAATAGTTTATTCTTTAACTTTATTAATTGAATAATTGCGGAGGATATTGCTTTATATTACATTTGAGTTTGCGCTTTCGAACATGTATATCCAGGGTATTATATAACTTTTTGTAAAACAAGTTGCAACATTCTAGTACATCACATGCCTGTTCTATTTCGGGCCAATCTATTTGAGATATAACTTCATATAGGAGATAAAGATTAGCCTTTTTAAATTTGTAAAAATCGTGGCTACGTTCTAAAGGAGAAAAGTTTAAACCATACTTTCGTGGCGCCGCAATATTTATTAATAGGGGTGGATGTCGATCTTCATTAACTAAAGCACATTCTGATTTTTCAACAGTACAATATTCACATGACGTTAAAACTAAATGTAAAATTCTATTATTGCAATTTCTTATAAAATCATGTTGTTTTAAGTAAGAATTTTCTTAATCTGAAGATTCTTTTGTTAGCTATCGTGGAAAAAGTGAAAAACAATTTAAATACGAATTTTATATTTTTACTTGATTTAAATTAATTTGATTGTAGGAATCCATTGGTGCAAGAATATCCATAATCTGATGATTATTTTTAAATTATCATGGAACAACTGAAAAACAATTTAAGTTGGAATTTTATATTTTTATTTGATTTAAATAAATTTGATTGAAGAAATCCATTAGTGGAAGTTACGGTCCCAAAACTGAAAAACAATTGAAGTTCGAATTTTAGATTTTAATTTGATTTAAATAAATTTTATTGGTTGAAGCATTTTTTTTATATTTAAACATTATTGTGAAAGTTATAGTTAAAGAACTGAAAAAAATTGAATCTCGAATTTTAGGTTTCTGATTAAATTATATACTGTATATTTTATTATATCTATTGGTTCAAGATATTCTTATATATGAGAATTTCAACTAATATTCAATTGATTTAAGTTTTCAACTTTCCAAGTCAAAGTTTTATTTTTGTTAATTTCTTCTATTGTTTTAAGCATTAGACTAATGTATTTTTAGAATGTTTCCAACTGTTTTTTGATATATAAATCTATTGTTGATGACTGTTTTTAACTGTCATTTTCTTAGTAAATGTCACTTGTCATCTGATTTTGAATTGAATTGTTTTTTTTTGTTCTTGGTAAAATTGAAACGTTTTTCTTTTCAGGAAAGAATGATTTTAATATATTTTATTTGGCTTTTTTTTCCATTAATATTAGCTGTGCTTTTTGAATCAATTTTTTTCTTATTTGGAATTTTTTTTTTTGTAATTAAGCGAATTTTAACTGGTTTTATGAAGTAAGTCTTAAAATGTTTAAATTTAAGCTCTATTTTAACAAAGTTACAATTGTTTTCTCATTCTGAAAGTTTTCAACTGTTTGGGATAAAATTGTTTTCTTTCTTAAAATTCAACTGTTTTTAATTGTATTTTTTTTTTAGAAAATGCAATTTGTTTAACTTATTTTCAATTGCTTTTTTTTATTGTCCAACAAATTTTAAGAAATTAATTGTTTTAACTTTTAGTAAATTTTATTTTTTTTATATTCAGATTCTAATTTTGCTGTTTTAAGCTATTTATTTCCTTTGGTTGATTGAGTTACTTGAAGATAATAATAACTTTGATTAAAACACTTAGAATCTTTCTTCAATATTTTATTTTTATCCAGATGCACATTTCGGACACAAAGTGTCCATTATCAATGGTTTGATCAAACCATTGATAATGGATAAGTATTTTAATCAAAGTTATTTATTTCCTATTTGGAAATTTGTTCACTATTATATTTTACAGTTTACAACTGTTGTTCCTAACAAAATTTAATTGTTTTTTTTTATTTCGGCCGTTTTAAACTGTGATTTTCTTAAGAAGTGTCTTTTTTCAGCTCAGATTTTCAATTGTTAATTAGAGAAAATAATTATTTTAACCCGTTTCTCTTTAGTTAGTAAATTTAATTTTTAGCTGTGCGTTTTTTAATTTAATTTTTTCTTATTTGTGAAATTGTTTAATATTACATCTTGAAGAAATTTTGAATTGTTTCTTTTTAAATTCCAACTAAACTAAGCAAATTTTATCTTTTTTCGTTTTTCATATAAAGCAAGTTTAAAACAAAGTTTTTAACTAAATTTAAAGAAAATCAATCGTTTTATCTATGTTAAAGTTTTCAAATGTAATTTCTTAGAAAATTTTGTTTATTATTCATTTTTTAAAATTATATTTAATTTTTTTCTTCTGTTTTAAGCACTCGGTCAAAGTGTAGATATCTATAAAACAATTTTATCATTTGTGCGTGTTTTTGAACGCTATATCTATCCATGATGTTTTGGCAAAATAAACTGAATAAATGGCAACCAATTCGACAGATGTAGCTTTAACAATATGGCCGCCATCAACTGTCAAATTTCTGAAGTCCCTATTTAAATACCGTTTAGTTTTAGAAAGTTTACAACGTAATACAAAAATTTGCGATTGTTGTTGAATATATGCGGGCGCAGACGAGTTTATTTGTAAACATTTTTATATATGTTGGGTGGGTGGGTGTCTACTATCACACCCTTTAATTATTTTAAAATAAACAAGATTTTTCAGAAATAAACAACTAATAACATACGATAAATATTATTAAGCAAAAGTTTGCGTTTATACAAAATACATTCATAAAAATCCCTTGCTTATGTTAAAAAATGGAGGGTGAGATAGTGGCCACCCACCCACCCTACATATGTAATTTTGCTTAAACTAAAAGAAGTGTTTCTAGATGTGATATTTTTAACAAACAAACTCTTTCTATGTTTATTGTTGAAAATGGATCAAGAATTTTTGATTGAGGTTAAAATATTAAAAGTAGAATGTGTGAATGGTTTATAGCTTATAATCAAAGGAGTTATAGTGGTATCAATAATTACCCAACCATTATTGAATATTAATTTTTATACGTAAAGCATAGTTTTTAGTTTTTAAATTAAAATGAAATACAAAGAGTTGCGATTGTTGTGTAACAAATGCGGGCAGCAGAGTTTGAGTATAAAGAGTTTAGTATATGTAGGGTGGGTGGGTGGCCACTATCACACCCTCCAATTATTTAAACATTAGCGAGGGTTTGATTGAATTAATTCGTAACATTTATTAAAATTTACGTAAATGATTACGTTTATGTTAAGAACGTTCACGACAAACTCTTGTTTATGTTAAATTGATTGGAGGGTGGGATAGTGGCCACCCACCCACCATACATATATATTTTAACGTTAATTAAAACAGTATTTTTAAAGACGAGCTTTTTTTACCAGAGCTGACGTTTTATTGTAATTGAAAATAAAATAAATAACAGATTTTCAACTACTTAAGAAAAATGTGAGCAACTTTTAAAGCATAATCTTTACAAATGAAAATAACACACAGTTTATTCTTTACTTCACTTGTAACTGTGTGTTATTTTCATTAGCAAAACACTTTACGTAAACTCAAACCAACAATATTGATAATCTTTAGAGATAATACATACAAAATAATATAGATACTAATCTTTATAAATAATACAAGGAAAGTATTTTGAGGGCACATTTAAATATTCAACTGCTATGCAATATCTTTCTTTTTTCTATTTTTTTTTCCTGATGTGGTTTATATGAAGTACAAGATAGATAGTTGAATTTTACTCGCCACTTGAATTATATAGGCCAAGAGGACCCTTTCTGGGAAATATGAGTATTCTGTCTGCATCTTTCGTCACTTCGTGAATCGGAAATACATTTTCTCGTGTACATAACGTAAATTGTGGGTGAGCAAGTTCCAAGCTTGTATAAGTTCGCTTTGGGTAGTTTGCAGAATATTTCTTCATGATCGCTTTCACTCTCCATTTAATTGTTATTTGGAAAATACTTAACAAATTATAAATCGATGACAGAAACTGGCTCTTAGTATGGTATACAGGGTGATTGACGAAAAACTTTTGGTGCTGTATCTCGCTTATTTTTGATCCGATTTGAATAAATAAAACATCAAATTAAATGATTTTTAAAAGACTTTAATATGAACTGTACTGATATTTTTTCTTGCATCCAGTTTTTGACAAAAGACGATCAACGTTTTTTTTTTCAAATTGCACTGTATATATATTTTGTACTGATCCGAAAGGAGATTTTTTTCTGAATCTAAATTTCTAAACGATTTTATCCATTCATCAAACCAAAGTCGAGAAATTGAGGATTAAAAAAAAAAAATTAAAAATCAAATACCCATAGTAAACAATATACAGAGCCTATTCCAAATGTCAAAAGTGACAGTGTCAGTCATTGGTACAATACTGCAATGATTTTTAATAATTTCATAATAAAAATGTTGCAAGATTTCAAAAACTGAAAAACGATTTCTGTAGAAGCCCAAAATTCTAGTACAGTGTTTGAAATATTGCAACATTTTAATTATGAAATAATTAAAAATCGTTGCAGTATTGTATCAATGGCTGTCACTGTCACTTTTGACATTTAAAATAGAGTCTGTATATTGTTTACAATGGATACTTGACTTTTTATTTATTATTTTAATCCTCAATTTCTCGACTTAAGTTTGATGTATGGATAAATTTGTCTACAATTTTATATTCAGAAAAAAAATCTCCTTGCGAATCAATAAAAATATATATGCAGTGCAATTTAATAAAAAAATGTTGATCGTATTTTGTCAAAAACTGGGTGCGAGAAAAAATAACATTTTAGATCCTATTAAAGTCTTTTAAAAATGGTTTAATTTGATGTTTTATTTATTAAAATCGGATAAAAAATAAGCGAGATACAGCACCAAAGGTTTTTCGTCAGTCACCCTGTATACAATTTTATTGACAAATATGTATAATAAAATTTAACATTTAAATAATTAAATAATTGATGAGGTGTTAGTATGTTAATCTGTCAAAAGGTCTGGCTTTTATTTGATGTAATAGTGTGTATAATTTTATAAATTTCAAAAAAAATTCTTTTAATAGTCTTTTTTATTTAATAAGAACATTGAAGGTATATAATAAGAAAAAAAAATTAACACAGTAATGATTTCTATTTAAACTCAATATTTTTATATAATTTTAATGGAACGATTTATATTACTAATTAACTAATTAGTTACATTCAGATGCGCATTTGTTTGCAATTAAAATTAATTAGTCGGTAATGAATAGCTCATGCAACATTATCAAAAAAAAAATCATTAACGAAATGTAAACATCAAATTTTGTAAATATTTAATTTATAACTTAAAAAAAATGTATTAATTATAATTATTATACATTAAATTGACACTATACTAATACGTATTGAATTGGGTTATATGTTTTAAAATAATCTTGTTGGATTCAACATTATAAATTTAGAGGAAACGTTCCAATTGGATTCACTAATTTAATGTAATTATTTTACTGCGATTGCTACGAGATTTCACGGATTTAATAAGCACGAGAAGGTGAGCACACTTAATTAGCTGATTGGCACCTACGCGAAATGGGATTACAGAAATCGATTGGTCCCAAATTTTAATTTCTTAAACATTTTGCTGTCTCGTTTATTGTCGATGAAAAAAAAAATTGTAAAAATCTTACCGTTTAGAAATGTTGTTTTTAAAGGTGTTACAAAGATAAAACTATGCACTGACCACTGATAACAAGAGCACTGGTTCACTGTGTAACAAAAATTTTCCGAATTTTCCGTGTTTAGGGCATTGTTCGTCGTCCGTCGGTTATTTGTGGAAAACTGAAAGGGAAGAGCAAGAGCAGGAGTGTGTCATGCTCGTGCAGCATTGGACTGGTGGTGGAGGTGGTGGAAGGACCGCGCATCGCACTTCGATTCGAGGCCATGCCCCAATCCCAAAACTCTGGCATTCTGCAAAAAGGCGCTACAATGTCGACCTAATGTCATCGATATCTTTCCTGCATCCGCCCAAGTGCTTCATTCCTGACTCCGGGCACCGGCAAAAAAGCACAAGTTGTTTTAATCGCACAAGCCGAATACGTACAGGGGGTGACGTTGAGGAAAATGGATAAAACGTCCTTGGCATTGTGCGGCAGGAATTATGCCATTTTCAGGGATTCCGTTCACAGCCGGGATAACGGCCCGCACGGGTGATACATTTGTTGATGAAAATACGTGTACGCAAGGTGAATATCTTAAATTTCTAAAGGGGGTGTTATTAATAATAAACGTAAACACGATATTGATAACAGAATGGATACATTAAAATTTATAGATTATAAATTTCTTTCTAGGTATTCCATATTTATGAGCTTATTTAATAATTTGCATATCTTCAAAATATGTTAATTGATGTTCTTCAACGGCTTAAACGACCCAAGATGATAACTGGCCTACAAAAAAAATAATATTTCCTATTGAAGAATTGCTACTTTTTTATGTGGAAACATTAAAAAATTTCTGGATCAAGAGTGATCGTACCCTGAGTCAACTTGAATATGATAAGCAAATCAGGTCTGAATTCTTACGCAGAAAAAATAATGGAGAGAATAACATTAAAATAAAGTATATAAACAATATTTTTTCAAAATTTGCGTGGACTTTGTTCAAAGACGCGTGAATTTTTGCTCAATGTGTCTTCATGTGAATATAAAATAATAATGTTATGTGAAACTTGGTTACATGAAGACATTCTTAACTCTGAGTTATTTCCCGATAATTACGTCGTCTTCATATACCAACGGCACAAACTATTGAATCTTTTTGTCGATTATTTGAATTAATTGATAATTATATTGGCTTATATGATAATGTTGTACTTACAGGTGATTTTAATATTTCTTCTGCGAAAGAATATTTCGATTCAGGTATTGTAACAAACAGATATGTACAAGAATTAAATTGTCCTGTTAAAGGAAACAACCTTATTCAACATAATGGTATATTGAATAGTAATTCGCCCCTATTAGATTTAGTGTTTGTCAGTAAAAGTATTAAATGTAGTGAAGTACATAGTGAAGTTAGTATTGTTAAACAAGATTTACATCATCCACCTCTTGGTTTTAGTCTATGCTTAGAGTCGCATCACTTGAATCACTTAAATAACTTTCCTGTTAATAATGAAATAGAAACTTTTAATTTTGAAAGAGCAGATTTTCCAAAACTTTACGCATTGTTTGCTGAATGTGATTTGACAGATGTTTTATTGTGTAAAAACTCAAATGAAGCATGTTCTTTACTCTATAATAAAATATACTCCATGTTTGTTAAATGTGTTCCAAAAAAAATATACACTAATCTTGTTAAACGTTACCCCGTTTGGTTCAGCAAATTAGCCATTAGGTTAATTAAAATAAAAAATCATTATCGCAAACTATTCCATAGAAATAAAAACAACTTCTATAAGCTAAAATTTACTAATGTAAAATACGCCGTATAGTGACTAAAGACTATGAAACATATATTGGTAAAGTCGAAAAATCAATTAGAGATGATCCAAAAAAATTTTGGTCCTTTCTATAAAAAGGAATCAAGAATCTCAGGTACATGATTGTATGATAATATCTTATCTTGTTGAATAATCCCAGGGATATTGTTGATGGCTTCGCTAAATATTTTTCCTCAGTTTTTCGCGATTTACACAATAAAGCTGTTTTTTCTGAATACAACAAATCTTGTAATACTTTTAATTTAAACATTATATCTGATGAAGATATTATAAATGCAACAAAAACCATCAAAAATAACTATACAGCTGGACCCGATAAAGTACCAGCTTCTATCGTTAGGGACTGTACATCATGTTTAGTCCAACCATTAAAATATCTGTTTAATCTCATAATTAGTACTGGCAACTTTACAGATCTGTGGAAAATTGCTCGCGTAACACCAATTTTCAAATCTGGAGATAAGGGACTTCTGAAAAATTATAGGCTTATATCTATCTTAAATAATTTTGCCAAAATATTAGAGATAGTCATTACGAAACAGCTAAATTATTTTATTTATAATTTAATAATCAGCATGGCTTTATGAAGCGGAGATCGACGATATCAAACTTAGCGTTTTTTACAGAATATACAGGGTTATTCACGCTATACGGCACGGAATATTGTGGCCAAAATACGTGACTTTCAAAAAGTTTCACTTTGGGGATATATGGGGCTCTATTAGGGCTACTTTTTAAAATTACTTTCATAATATACAGGGTGTCCCAAAAACCCTAAAAGTATCAAAGTTGTGTTTTTTTAAATGAAACACCCTGTATTTTATTGCATTTTTGGATCCTTCGATCAAAATAAGTGTGTGTTTTAATAAGGTTTTTATTACTTAAACCTTAAGGTTTTTGAAATAATTTGAATTTTGTAAAAATTTAACCTAATTTTCATGTTTCAAATACTTAGAAAGTAATTAAGTTATGCATACCAAATTTACACTGAAATGTAAGAATAGATCATATTTTATTTTCCAAGTATAATAAATTTTACATCTTATACCGGGTGTAAAAAAAATGGAATTAAACAAATGAGAATTTTAAATGGCTATAACTTCATTTATTTAAATGGAACACTATATTTATTAATTTATCAGCAAATGCACGTTTTAATTACCTATCGAATAGTATTTATATCTTAAATGTTAAGTCTTCTCGTTTTTACAGAAAACGCCAAAATATTGTTTATTGCACCGTTTTAGTACTTTTTAAGTAAAAATTTTAATGTATCTAGTTTTCCATCGTATTTAAAAACGTAAGATAATTAATTTAGTCTGTTACTTTAGTTTAAAAAGCCTGTCTTTTGTTATAGTTGTGTTATTTTGCGTTTTTGTGTTAGATCGTTAGTAATCGTTATTGTTTGAACATCGTTGTTGTATTTAATAGTAAAAAATGAAAATGTACACAGATTTTCTTATACTGGGGTTTTTATAACTGACACTTCCAATTTCTTTAAATTGGTTTAATAGTCTCTCAAAAATGGCTGGCTTAGGGTGATTTCTTTCGGGAAACCTTTAAGTATAAACTCGAAAAGCCAATAAACGATTTTGATGACATTCTCCAAGCATAAAGATAATGCCAATACCCCCTTCTTTTGAGTAAATCTTCATTTTTACTAAAAAATACAACAGCGATGTTCAAACAATAACGATTACTAACGATCTAACACAAAAATGCAAAATAAGACAACTATAACAAAAGACAGGCTTTTTAAACTAAAGTGGGATACTAAATTAATTATCTGACGTTTTTAAATACCATAGAAAACTAGATACATTAAAATTTTTACTTAAAAAGTACTAAAACGGTGCAATAAACAATATTTTGGCGTTTTCTGTAAAAACGAGAAGACTTAACATTTAAGATATAAATACCATTCGATAGGTAATTAAAACGTGCATTTGTCGATAAATTAATAAATATAGCGTTCCATTTAAATAAATGAAGTTATAGCCATTTAAAGTTCTCATTTGTTTAATTCCAATTTATTTACACCCGGTATAAGATGTCAAATTTATTATACTTGGAAAATAAAATATGATCTATTGTTACATTTCAGTGTAAATTTGGTATGCATAACTTAATTACTTTTTAAGTATTTGAAACATGAAAATTAGGTTAAATTTTTACAAAATTCAAATTATTTCAAAAACCTTAAGGTTTAAGCAATAAAAACCTTATTAAAACACACACTTATTTTGATCGAAGGATCCAAAAATGCAATAAAATACAGTGTGTTTCATTAAAAAAAACACAACTTTGATACTTTTAGGGTTTTTGGGACACCCTGTATATTATGAAAGTAATTTTAAAAAGTAGCCCTAATAGACCCCCATTTATCCCCAAAGTGAAACTTTTTGAAAGTCACGTATTTTGGCCACAATATTCCATGCCGTATAGCGTGAATAACCCTGTATATCTCATGCACTGGATAAAAAAAACCCAAGTTGATGTTATTTTAACTGACTTTACAAAAGCTTTTGATTCTATAAGTCATAAAATTATTTTAAGTAAACTTGAAGCTTTTGGATGTCACTCAAATCTTGTTAAGTTGTTCAGATCATATTTGTCCAACCGTATTCAATATGTTGAATATCTAGGTTTCCAGTCGCAGGGAAACTTCCCCCGCTTCTAGCAGGGTCCCTCAAGGCTCAAATCTGGGCCCTCTACTTTTTATTTGTTTTATTAATGACATTACCACTAATATTTCTTCCGAAATATTAGTTTATGCCGATGATGTTAAATTATTCAGAACAATTTCATCACAACAGGATTGCTCAATTCTACAGTCTGATCTTTTAACTATAAAGCGCTGGTGCCTTCAAAATGACCTCCCGCTAAGTGTAAATAAATGTAAACAGAGATCTTTTACACGTAAATTATCTCGGCTTAATTACAACTATATATTAAATGATATCCCCTTAAAACAATGCTCCGAAATTAAAGATCTAGGTGTGATATTTGTCAGCAATTTAACCTTTAGGAATCACATAAAGGCAATTTGTTCTGAGAGTCACAGATTACTTGGTTTCATTAAGCGTAATTGTCAAAACTTTACCAATATAAGTGCAATATTACAATTATATTTTTCGTATGTGCGTAGTAAATTGGAATATGGATCACTCTTTTGGTCGCCATCATCTCATCAATATACAGACCTAATTGAGAAAGTGCAAAGAAGATTTTTAAGATATTTGTACTTTAAAAATTTTTCTTATTATCCAAATGAATTAGTGACCTATGACGATTTATTAACCCTATTTGATCTACAAATTTTGAAGGCTCGTAGAAACATTAGTTCAATATTACATTTGTATAAAATGATGAATGGAATTATTGATGATCCAAATTATTTAACTTTAATTAACATACATGTGCCCTACGTTAGATGTAGAAATCCTCAAATATTTCAGTCTGTAAGAAGTCGAACTACATTTCATTTAAATTCTCCATTGACAACAATGGTTAGATTATACAATAATATCCGACATAGTACTGATATATTTGGCGCTTCATATAAATTGTTTAAAAGCAAACTTTGTAACATATATGTACGCTAATACATTGATTTATTTTATTGTGATTTTTTCGTTGTATTTGTTAGGTGCACTGTCTAGTTTATATCACCTGGAATTAATAATTGTGCCTAAGTTAGAAATTTACAATGTTCTATATTTAGTTTATTTTAATATCTATAATTTTGTATTAGAACCATTTCTTATTTCTTTAAAATTCATTGTACATTATATTTAATTGTATCATTTCCCTGTAATTGAAATTCTTGGGAAAATAAATCTATTATTATAAATCTATTATTATTATTATCTATAATAAAACCTGTTTTTTATTTAATTTTCAATTACAATAAAACATCAGCTCTGGTAAAAAAGCTCGTCTTCAAAAACACTATTTTAATTAAAGTCTAAATATATATGTAGGGTGGGTGGGTCGCCACTATCCCACCCTCCAAACTATTTAACATAAACAAGAGTTTGTCGTGAATGTTTTTAACATAAACGTAATCATTAATCGTAAATTTTAATAAATGTTATGAATTAATTCAATCAAACCCTCGCTAATGTTTAAATGATTGGAGGGTGTGATAGTGGCCACCCACCCACCCTACATACACAAAACTCTTTATACTCAAACTCTATTGCCCGCATTGGTTTTACAACAATCGCAACTCTTTGTATTTCCTTTTAATTTAAAAACTAAAAATAATGTTTTACGTATAAAAAATTATATACAAAAATTGTTGGTTAATTATTTATACCGCTATAACTCCTTTGATAATAGGCTATAAACCATTCACCAACTCTACTTTTAACATTTTAACCCTAATCACAAATTCTTAATCATTTTCAACAAATAAAATTAGAAAGTTAATTTTTGTCTAAAATATCGCAAAACACTTTTTTACTTTAAGCAAAAATACATATGTAGGGTGGGAGGGTGTCCACTATCTCACCCTCCATTTTTTAACATAAGTAAAGGCTTTTTATGAATGTATTTTATATAAACACAACCATTTGCTTAATAATATTTATCGTATGTTATTAGTTTTTTTTCTGAAAAACCCTTATTTACGTTAAAACAATTGAAGGGTGTGATAGTGGACACCTACCTGCCCTACTCATTTAAGAATTTTACCCTTAAATTCGCCTGCGCCCTCACATATTCAACAACAATCGCAAATTTTTGTATTACGTTGTAAACTTTCTAAAATTAAACGATATTCCAATAGGGACTTTCGAACTTTGACAGTTGATAGGGGCCATTTTGTTAACGCTACATCTGTAGAATTGGCTGCCATTTATTCAATTTATTTTGCCAAAATACCATTGACGGTTATAGCGTTCAACAATACGTGCAAATGATAAAATTGTTTTCTATAAATACACTTTGACCAAGTGCTTGAAACAGAAGAAATATAATTAAAAATAAATAAATAATAAACAATATTTGCTAAAAAATTACAGTTGGAAACTTTTACATAGCGAAAACAATTGATTTTTTTAAATGTAGCTAAAAGCTTTCTTTTAAATTTGCTTTATTAGAAAAAAAAGACAGATAGAATTTTTTTTAGTTGGATTTTAAAACGAAATAATTCAAAATTTCTTCAAGATGAAACATTAAACAATTTCACAAATAAGAAAAAAAAAATGAATTAAAAAAGCACAGTTAAAAGTTAAATTTACTAACTAAAAAGAAACAGATTAAAACCATTCTTTTCTTAAGAACCAACAATTAAAATCTGAGCTGATGAGCTGAAAAACAACACATATTAAGAAATTCACAGTTAAAATAAAAAAAAATAAAAAGAAACAGTTTTAACTTTGATAATGGTTTGCAAAGACCGAAACACGTATCAGGCAACTGAAAGTAAAAACAATATGGAACAAAACAAGTGTTATGTTTCCATCAAGAGTGTAGCGCAACAAGCATTAACATTAAGAAGAAACAATTTAGTTAGAATTTAGAAAAACAGCTGTAAACTTTATAAAAATATAACAGTGAAATAATTCTCAAATGGGAGAAAAAAGCTTAAAAGAGCAAAGCTGGAAATTGAATTAAAAAAATGAAATTTACTGAAGGTTAAAATAATTTTTACTTAAAAATCGTTGAAGAATAAAAAAAACCAATTGAAAATAAGTTTAAAAATGGCATTTTCTAGGAAAAATAGAGTTAAAAACAGTTGAATTTAAAAAAGAAAATAATTGATTTTTTTTCCCAAACAGTAGAAAAACAATTAAAATTTTGTTAAACGACAGCTGAAACTTTCATAAGAAACATTTTTATACTTACTTCATAAAACCAGCTAAAATTTGCATAATTACAAAAAAAAATTCTCAAATAAGAACATCTTATATTAAAGAAAAAATGCCAAATAAAAAATGTTAAAATTATTCTTTCCTTAAAAAATGTTTTAATTTAACCAAGAACAAAAACAATAATTTTTATATCAATAAATTGATGTTATTATGATTGCTAATAATGATTTATCTCAGTTTATATATTTTTCTTTATAAATATTTGTTTATTTATTTAACAATCGTGACCTTGTCACGAAGTCGACTGAAGATAGCGTGACGTCATTGTCTTTGCTACGATTTAGACGCTGTGTTTAGACGTTGTTTATTCACATTGTTAGCTGTAAGCTAACCAAATCCCACCTATTGATTCACATGTAGTTTTAATTTCATAGTAATTGTATGTTGTAATGTGAATATGTGAATAAATATTATTATTATTATTATTATTTGTTAAATCGTTGTGTTGTTTTAAAATAATGGACGACGCAAATATGTTAATGGAATTTATCAATCTTAATGATTGTTACAATGCAGAAATTCGTGGATTAAAAGCAGATTTGTAAGTACACACCTATTATACTATGTAACATTTACATAATATATTTTAATTGATATTAATTATGATAAACGAAGAGAATATATATAATTATATTGTCCCCAAAACTTATTTAACCTTAAACAAAAACGTTTACTTTGTTTATATCACACTTTATTTTTAAGTGACTCGAGTTTCGATCATTAACTAATCATTATCAAACTTTAAGTTGATAATTTTATTTTTATGTAGTTATCCATGTCTTCTTCTAACTACACATATTGAATTAATGTTTATTATGCACGGTTTCAAAAAGCAGAGCTAATTTTATCATCAAATAAAATTAACTGTAATAGGAAATTAATTAATTTGATTCTAAATTTAGCACCACTCAGTCAATTGTTAACCGATTTAATACTTACATTAAAATGATCCTCACAAACGAAACCTTATTTTACGAAACTCCCTCGTATTTCTCAGGAAATCTCCATTGAATTTTGTCGATTATAGTGTCGTCTGTCACGAATACAATAAAAAATTCAGATAAAACTTTCTTAATTTTTCCCGGAGTATTCAAATCCGTACAAGAAAATGGGAGTTCCTATTTCACTTTTATATTTTTCACCCCCTACTCCCTAGGGGGTTGAGGGTTTTGTATCATTAGATGTCCCCCTCCGAGGTGAACAAATTTTAATAATAATTTTTTTTTATTCGATGTGTAGTTTTCGAGATATTTCAATGTCTTCACTTAAATTGAACACATTCGTTTTAGGTCTTTTTTATATCCTCTTCTACGTTTTTTATATGTATTAAAATGTGCCTTGTAAAATTGTGATTTTCTTAATTGAAATATTTTTCTAAAGTGTTGGTTTCTTTTGATATTCGATAGTTGTCTTCCGGCACAAGGCACATTTGATTACGTAGAGTACTACAATCAATAATGCTTGAACATATCACTAAGTCGAGTAGTGATCCGTTGTATTTTTTAATATTATTGGTTTGAGTAGCATAATGAAAATCCATGAAATTTGATAAAATGGTCGACTTATTACAATTTGAGAAAACGATGGTATGTTGAAATCCACTAGGATACAGAATTGATCAATCTCCTCAATGATTAGTTTATAAATATCCAATGAAGTGCTAGGTGGAATGTACAACGCTATAATTGACATATACTCAGTATTACTTATTATAATTTTTACACACATAAAATCTATATTATGTTGCCTTAATTAATGGCTGCAAATATGTTGTTGTTTAGAGATATACACGAGTAGCAACAAGCACACTATCACCACGTTTATGCTGATGATCACATTGAAAAATCTCATATTCATTAGAAAATAGCTCTGAATTTTGTAAAGAGTCGGTAGCCCGTGTTTCGGTTAACACTATAATGTCAAAATTGTCTTCAGAAAGTAAAGTTGTTATAAAAAGTAGTCGTTTTGGTATTAAGTTCTCGCACATTCTGATAGTACATATTTAAAGGCTGTGTAAACTGTTGGGATCTTATACGTTTTTTCGTTCCGTTATTTTAGGTATTTCTTTAGAATATCTTAGTAATAAGTCGTCACCCTTCTTTTTTCGATCCCTGAATTCCTTTAGTATTTTGTTGTTCTTATTGTTTTCTCATGGATTTAGGTCCTTTTGAATACACGCAGTATTAAATTCAATATTTTTTCGTAGTCTTTTTGCATGTTTTAGTATTTTTCTAAGGATATCTGGAGACTGGAAAACTATTTTAACCGGGCGGGGTTTGTTATCTGTGCTTGGTTTGCCTACCAATGTATCATCAACTTATTTTAATATTTTTGTAACATTATTCTTATCATCTGCATCGGTCGATTCCGGGAGATATCTAACTATTAAATTGGATTAACGGTTTTCACGATCTTTAATTTTTTGAAGTATTTCATCAATTTAATTATCTTGATTCACATTGGTCTTGGTGGAAATTTTAATTTATTAGGCCTAATAAGTTGCTCATATTTTTATTAAAAATGTCAAAAATGACATAACAAATCTAATTGAAGTCCTCTTCTCAGAGGAAAATAAGCCAAACTCGGCAAGATAATGGAACAACATCTACTAAAGGTACCCTATGTGGCAACAGTATTATTGAAGTAACATTAGGCAACAGTGGAAGATCATGTTATTATGAACTCAAGCCATTCCATGTGCGATCAAAATTTTTGTAAGAAATGTTTGTAATATATATTTGAACTTTATTATGTAAGTACAATGGATAAAATAAATACTATCTACTATCTATTAAGTAGTTGAAAATCTGTTATTTATTTTATTTTCAATTACAATAAAACATCTTGTTATAAAAATGGTGATGAGGCCATCATAGTACTTTCCCTATATTTTACTCGAAAACTATGCGGTTTATGCAAAAAGGTTATTCTTAATAATTTATTCAATTTTGAATTCTCTATAATTATTTGTTATATAACTTTCATGTTGCTTCAATAGTTTATTAGCAATTGGCAAAAAATGTCAAAAATTTCAATTTTTATTTTTTTTCTCGAAAGTTAAGAATTTTTTGTAAAATATATTTTAACAAAATTTGTCCAGTTTCTCATTATCTTTAACTTTTGTTTGAAAAGTTTTGTAATATTTTTCATATTAAAAAAAATATCGGAAAAAAACAAAAAATACGTTAGTCTAATGCTTAAAACAGTAGAAGAAATTAAAAATAAAATAAAATAAATAAAATTTGCTAAGGAATAACAGTTGAAAACTATAATATTTAAATTTTACGAAGAATAAAAAAAGCAATTGAAAAATAGTTACAATTTTTATATTAAAAAAATTCTTTAACCAATATATTCCTCTAATAAAATATATTAAGCAAAAAGCTAAAATTCGAGTTTCATTTTTTTCAGTTTTCTAAGTAAAACTTTTGCAATAATGTTTAAATCAAAAAAAAATCTCGCAACAATGAATTCCTACAATAAAATATATTTAAATCAAGTTAAATCTAAAATTTGAAGGCAGAAAGACCTCTGGTTGATAGCCTTTTGACAGATTAACTCACTAACACCTCATTCATTATTCACTATGTTTTTGTAAATATTGTAAAATATGTCAATAAATATATGTATCTCTATCTAAAATTCGAATTTCAATTGTTTTCCAGTTTTTCCAGGACAACTTCCGAAATAATCTTTAGATTATTTCTTTTAGACTTGTATTCCTCTTTTAGAATACCCATGAAATATGACCTGAAGGAATCTGCATCAATAAGTTTTAATGGAAAGTTTGGTTTCAAAGCATAGGTTTTCAATACTAGTATGGCTGATCATTTAGCAACTAAATTAACATTGACTAGTACCACCTCTGAGAGAATATGTAACATTAAAAAAATACGTACGGTCCATAAATGATATTTTCAGGTACCAATTTATGAAATCAATAGCTAAGGAGAACTGGAAGGAAGTATAGTTATGCAGTACTGTGGATGAGGCCTTGCAGATATTCAACAACATCTTAAATTGGCATTTCTACGCGATATTTTATCATTTTAAGAAAACTAATATTGTTAACTCAAAAGCTAAACTCACAACTGAAATAAGGAAAATGTCTGCTGATGCAAAAGACCTACATTTAAAAGATCATCATCATACAAGAATTTTAAAAACTAAAAAAGAAATCATAAATAAACATATATCAGAAACCAAAAAAATTAATAACGAAGGTGAAAACAGGGGGAAGAATAAATAAACAATAAAGCAATAAATAAACCTATTCTATAAAAAAAGGAGAATTGAAAAATCGAAATCTAAACCAAAGGAAATTTGGAAGATAGCAAACAAAAATATAGGACAATATGTCAACATTAGAAATAATCTTGGGCAAATGGTTGAAGATCATAAAGAAATAGCTAGCATATTTGGTTTATATTTCTCAAGCACTGCAAGAGAAAAACTGACTCAAAATTTTCAACAAACTATCTCAACATCATGTACTTTTCAAGACCCCATACGATTGTATTTACCACTGTTACATCCTCATGAGATGTATCATGTGATAAATCAGCTTAAAAATACAAATCTAAGTGGTATCGATGTACTACCTACAATTTTCTTGAAATATGTTAGTTTGAATTTACTTTAATAAATATGTCTATGGTCCATCAGGTCTTAAACATTTAACAGTCATACCCATTTACAAAAATGGTGACTCTGCTGAAACTCAAAATTTTAGACCAATTTTTCTGCTGAGTGATGAATCCAAAATTATAGAACGAGTTTTTTTACAATAAAATGATGAATTTTATTCAAAAATATAAATTATTAAGCGACCAACATGGCTTTAGAAAAGAATATTCAACTGAATCTGGAACCGTATCGGTTTTTGATTATATTTACAGTTGTATAGAACTTACCATTGTCTATACAACTGTAAATATAAACAAAACAATGATACAGTTCCAGATTCAGTTGAATATTCTACACAATTGGACTTTTATTTGATTTAAGCCGTGCCTTTGATACAATTCGTCCAGAATTTATAATCGAAAAATTGTATAGCATTGGTATTCGAGGTCCTATGTTAAACTGGATAATATGATTTGGTTGGTATCAAACCATTGATAATGGACACTTTGTGTCCGAAATGTGCATCTAGATAAAAATAAAATATTGAAGAAAGGTTCTAAGGGTTTTAATGAAAGTGGATAATGTGATACTTATCGCACCGGAAATTAATTGTTAAAATTGAAATTGAATTCAGTCTTGGGTCCTTTAATCTTCCTTATTTTCATAAATGATTTACCGAATTTTCTGCATCCAGATCATATTGTGATGTTTGGTGATGATACTTCGTTTGTAATTGTATCAGAATCACTAGAGGAACTTTAGCATCAAATAAACAGAATTCTAAATAAATTTAGTTTGTGGTGTAAATCTTGAACTCCAATAAAACGTTGTGTGTAAACTTTTATAATCGCAAACGTGTTCCTGACAAATTCTACAATATAAATTCTAATATTAAAGAGTCCCATGATTCGTGTAAGTTTCTAGGAGTACTTACGTATTCTAAATTTACGTGGGGGAGGTAAGTGAATCAAGTTTGCAACAAGCTTAATAGTGGCTATTACGTACTGTTATAATTAAAATATGAACTTTCTGGAGCAGCGTTACTTAACATATATTATACGACAGAATCTTCTAAGAATACCTTTATAAATAACAATATTTTAACAGTTCCTTATATATACATATATAGACCTTATAGATATATATGCTTGTATATACATACTTGATACAAAATAAAGATTTGCCAAACCTTAACATTTCGGTGTAGAGCGTTATATACTTTTACATTTCTATTTATTATTCTTTTTTCCATTAATTTAGATTGTGTAGTAGTATTCCCTCCATTTATTTCTAAATAATTAAAAAGAACTCCGAAAATGGCGGAATTTTGTCACCTGTCTACGAAAGAACTTGGGTTTGAGTGGAAGAACATTGGTAAACAGTGAACTCCTCCCGTGACTCCTGTGTCCTAAATTATTTGTTTATTTTATATTGAATGTATTTATATTATATGTTTTTTTGTAAGCAGGAGAAGCAAAAACAATAAAGAATAAAGAATATCCTTTGTTAATTTCTTTAGTTCTTTGCAGGTATTTCCTTTTCTTTGTGCATTTTCTCTTACTGTGTTGCTCCAATTATTTCTTGGACTTCCTCTTTGGTTTTACCCTATGGCTCATGCTTCATATATGTATTTTCTTGGCATTTTTTTCATCGTTCATTCTTATTATTTATTCATTTATTGAACTTATCCGTATGTTCTGTCTGTATATCTCGTTCCTTATCCTGTCTCTTCCGGTTTCATTTTCTATTTTTCTGAGGAACCTCATTTCCATCGCGTATATTCGTTTTGTTTTTTTGATTTTATATAATATCTTCCAACTTTTTTAACTATTTCCGTTTTCGTACTTTTGGTAATTTCTTTTCTTACGAAGAACGTATTTTTCAGCATGTTAAATAGTTTTTCTGATTTGCCTATTTTATCCTCTATTTCTTTATCTATTTTTCCGTTGTTCTCAATTATTGTTCCTTGGTATCTGTAGTGTTCAATTTATTCTATTTTCTTTCTTTCTTGTATCTTTATTTCGTGCTTTCTCTCCTCCTGTGTTATTATCATGGTCTTCGTTTTGTCAAGGTTAATTTCGTGTTGATTTTGGATAATTCATTATATAATATTTCTAAAGGGTGTCTCAAATTGATCTCACATTTTAAATTGCGCGCCATTTTTTTGTGTAGAGTACATAGAGTACTAATATTTGACAAATGGCATTAGGAAGTATAAACCTCAATACTTCCTAATGCCATTTGTCAAAGATAAGTACTCTATTTACTCCACAAAAAAAATGGCATGAATATTTACACAATCGAGCAACGCTTAGAAATTATGAAAATTCATTACAGAAATTGTGAATGTTCGAAAAGTCCGCACGCCTTTTGGTCATCATAATGCACCATCTCGCAAAACTTTGGTGCATTTAATAAAACAATTTAAAGTTAGAGGTTCAATTCTAACCTCGAAGAGCAGTGGCCGTTCTCGTACATAGTCGCAGTGAGTGCGAATGTTGACGAACGTCCTTCCACCTCGATTTGCCATCGTGCTCAGCAATTGGACGTTTCAAGAAGCTCTGTGCAGCGAATTTTGACTAAAAATCTGCATTTGCATGCCTACAAGATCCAATTGACACAAAACCTGCAACCAGCAGACCATGCGCAGCGCCGTATATTCGCCAGTGAGATAGAGGAGCATCAAATCGGTGATTTTTCGAAGAAAAATTCGTGATGAGGCGCATTTCCAACTTACTGGCTACATAAATAAACAAAACCATCGAATTTGGGACACCAAAAATCCTCAAGTGATCCAACAGCTTCCCATGCATCCACCACGAGTCACTATTTGGTGCGGATTTTGGGTTGGAGGAGTGATTGGGTCGTACTTTTTTCGAGAATGTTGCGGGAAATGCGGTTACTGTCAATGGTGTTCGTTATCGTGACATGACAACCAACTTTTTATGGAATTAATTAAACGGCATGGACTTGGAAGACATATTCTTTCAACAAGATGGCGCAACCTGCCGCACTGCGAACGAAACAATGCAATTATTGACAAAGTTCCATGGTCGTATGAATTGGCCACCAAAATCGTGCGATCTGACACATTAGACTTTTTTCTTTGGGGTTTTCTAAAAGAAAAAGTGTATGCCAATGATCCACAGACCAATCCGGGGCTCAAGGAAGAAATTAGACGCACCATTCATGAAATTAGTTCGCAATTATGCAAAAATGTAATTGAAACTTTTCATCAAAAGAATTACCATTTGCAAACAAGGTCGAGGCGTCCATTTATAGGATATTGTGTTCCACACATAAGCTCCATGTTTTTATCTTATATTAAAATAAAAACATTCGTAGTTTTCCAATAATATAATGTTTTATTAATAAATTAAAAAGCCAGTTCATTTTGAGACACCCTTTATATTGTATTGTAGGTATTCCTCTGTTTCTGCAATTATTGCCATTTCATCTGCAAACAGAATCTCTGTTAGTTGTATTATCTCCATTTTTCAATATCTAATTTTTAATGTTTTCATCTTTTTTTGCTTCTTTCATCGTCTTGTTCTTGCTATTTAAATAGCAGTGGATTCGGCACGCATATTTTCTTTGTTTCGAATGTTTTTGATTCTCACTATATTTTTGTTCTCTCTATATATGTTTTTTAACAGGTTTATCATTGTCTTCTAGTTCCTTCCACAGGTCCTCTTTTTTATTATGTCAAATGCCTTTTTTAAATCTACGAAGCATATGTGTATTTCTCTATTCTTTTTAAATTAGTTTCTCGCTTATTTGTCTTATTATAAATATCTAGTTCTGAGTACTTCTCCACACTGATTATCCTCTATTGTTTCTTCTAATAGGTCCCTCATCCTTTTTTCTAATATTATTGTTAGTATCTTGCTTGGTATGTTTGTTAGTGTAATTCCTCTGTAATTTCTGCAATTTCGTTTATTTCCTTTCTTGTATATTGGAAGTATTATTCCCATGTTCCATTCTTTTGTGGGTTTTCCTTTTTTTAACGTTAACCTAGCGCCTATTTTCCCGCTTAAACTCCAGCGTACTCTTGACCTACCTCAACAGTCTAGACGTTAAGGTAGGTCAGGAGTACGAGAGGTCATTTCATTGTTTGTTGAGGTAGGTCAAGAGTACGATAGAATAAGTAATTATTGTTATTATTATAATTATTATTATGATTAATTGGTTTAATCATGTAATTAACGAAACTATTTGTATAAATTATCCAACTAAATGAGACGATAAAATACAAGACTATTGATTTTTAATTGATTAAGTATATGTACTTTAATTTCGAACATAAACACAGACATGATCAAATTTTACAATAATTATTATTCAGGCCAGTTAATATGTTATAGATGTTCAAATTAATTATTTGATCACACATCACATATATTATTGATCCTCTCTGTGGTTCCCGGTTTTGCGTGCAAATGGTCGCGTGATTGCAAATGGCTAAACCCTGATTGCCCGCATTCATCACTTGATAGACAATGATCAGATACCACCGGAAAGCCGATTTTTTTTTCATCAACTGGAAGAGATTTACAGTTATGTTTTCCCACCTCAGATAAGATATTTAAAATTAATATAAACATTTTATTGATGAATATTTTACATCCACAAAAAAACAAATTCATGCATGTTGTTAGATTTGCATCAATATACTTAATTATAATTTAATTTTGTAATTATTATTCTCTGAATACGGAATCGGTTCGTTATAATTTTCCGCAGGCAACTTTAAAATTACACGGCGAAGGTAAAATTGAAATGTTGAAATTACAAATATTATTTACATAATATTTTATTCCATTTTCATTGTTCGTAATCTTGGAAATTCATTCGCGCGTATAATTAAATTAACGCTTTACTTGCTCAATTCCATAAATTTTCTTTACCCTATTTTTTTTTTAAAGTCTTCCTTTTTTATTGATAAGTATAATCATAAGTTCATATCCTCTAAAATCGGGACACGTACCCTGAGGGCATCTGACGTGAACATCGATCCGGGGGAAAGGCCGTAGGACGGTGGAAGAGAGTAATCGAACCCAGGCAACATCTGTTCCATCCCTTCGGATCCGATTTTGGACTTCGCCGTCGCTTAAGTGGATATTACTTGACATTGCGAGAACAGTTTACATAATTTGCACATTTTATGGAAAGCCGTATTAATAAACCCTATTATTAAATTGTATTCACTCATATGATTCATTCTAAAAGTGTTCATTCCTCGCATCAACGAATGTATCTGTTTTATAATTTTTTTTAACACAAGTTTTGGTTCATCTTTTGTCTTTGAATTATACATCAATACATTGATTAAAATAAAATGAAACTATATTTATTGTTTTCATTTCGAAGCTCGATTAATAAACTAATAAATCGTTTTCCTAACAAATAAAAATTTCTAATTATGTAATAAAAATTAGAAAAAAACGAAAACATTTCGTAAATCTACAACAACGATTTTTTCTAATTATTAGATAATTTTCTATAACGTAAAGGACTTTAATACACTTTTATTAATCATGTAATCAATTTACTTCAATGCAAAATATTAATCTATTAATTTCTAACTAATTTGATCCAACTGCAATGTATAAATGACGAATTTCAGTTATATGAGCATAATACCGTCACATTAAGTAATTAGGACGTTCAATATCGGAGAACTTCAAAGATTTACGTAGTTGGTGACCACGCTTCTCCTTGCACTTAAGGCTTTAGCAATTTCAAAGGGTTCCGATGATTGAGTATTAACCCCTTACGATCAAAAGATAGATTTTATAATCTTTCGTGTTCTGTCAGAACTTATATTAACTTTAAGTTCGTCCATTTTAAAGATATCTTTGGTTTAGAGAGATATTATTAAAAAATGTATAGAACGTGTTATATTTAATTTGGTTTTTTAATATAAATCAGGAGGCTGAACGTCCTATAGTCGATAACCATGAAGAAGGCGAAGAAGCACAATAAATATTGTTATAACTACATAATGTATATACTAGCTTCAATAAAGATGTTTTCTCTCTCCATAAATCAGGCAAAATTATTGTAATTGATTGATTGTAGAGGCACTTAAGTGTTGAAAATCATTTTCAACATTAAGATAACGACAATTTTGAACCTTTAAATTTATTTTATTTTAAACACTACATTTGTTTCCCCACTCTGTGACTTCTTCATATTTTCTTCACCTGAAGAAGCCACAGTGTGGCGAAACATATGTAGTGTATAAAATAAAACAAATTTGAAAATCAGACATTGTCGTTATCTTATAAATTATTGTAGTTTGATAAGAAAAAGAGAAACATCTTTCATTGACTATGGAGGCTTCTACTTCGTTATACATTTTAATCACAAATTAAACACAATAAATTCTTTGTTTTGTATAACAGTTATTTATTTAAACGGTGACCAATGGTTTCAATACATTCACGTATCATTTTCAAACCACTTTCGGTTTGAAAATGATACGTGGATGTATTGAAACCATTGGTCACCGTTTAAATAAATAACTTTTATACAAAACAAAGAAACATCTTTATTGAAGATAGTGTATAATTGTAACAAAAACAATATGTTTTATGATTCTTCGTCTTCTTCTTCTTCTTCACTATAGGTCTTTCAGCCTAATCGCATCAACGATTAGTTTATATAATTTAAAAAAGTTATTTGTTTGTTTTTAACTATAAATTATATGTGGCTAAATATTATTAATTATCTAATCAAATTCATTCATTCGCAATAAATATGATATGCATTTTAGATACCTTATCCAAAGGAACCTCTTTTTATTGCGTATTAATAAATAATGTAAAATAATTAACATGCAACTTTAATCTAATTACTTAAGTAAGTTTAGTTATATAAACATTAATTAATATAACGAACGTAAAATCAAGATGATTTCACAGGGGGATTATACAAATAGTAATCGATATATCTGACCTTTAAACGCATACTATGTTACATGATGCTCTTTACAATATTAAATTTAAATTAATCAATATGTTGGGTAAGTGCAATTTAGAAAGTTTATGTAGATTAAAACTTAATTTAAATTAAATTGTAGTTCATAAGTTACTTTTATTGAGTGGTTTTAAATTATATGCAGTTCTAATAATAAAACGATTTTTATGGAAGCTAATTAGATTTTGAACTTAAGCTTAAATGTTTTTATAAAGCTTGTTCAGTTTCTCATTCCTTTAACTTTTATTTTAAAAGTTATGTAATATTTTCAATGTCTATAAACACTAAGAAATAAAGATGTAGAATCCACCAACAATTAGTAATTAAAGTTAGCATTCATGTGTATGGTAGGTGGGTGGCCTCTATTCTACCCTCCAATCAGTAAAACTTTAGCGAGGGTTTTAATTAAAAGTTGTAAAACGAAAATAAACATTATTGCAAATTTTAATAGATTTATTCAAACAAATTTTTCAAATAATATTTAATGATGTTTTACTGATTGAAGGGTGGGATAGAGGCCACCCACCCACCCTACATATACATATAAAATTTAATTCCTTATCGTCTCGCGGTTTCCAATAAAATGAATAACAAAACTCTTTGAATAAAAAAGAAATTAAAAAGGTAAAATTTTTGAGTGAGCAAATTTGTAAAATACTGATTTATAATTTTTTTTTAATCTCTATCCCACCCTCCAATTTTTAAAACACTATCAAAATTTCTAATAAATGTAGTTTCTTTTCTAAATCAATTTATTGTGTAAATTAATTTTGTTTGAATTTTTTTCTCAAAATATTGATTATATATACTGATTTATAATTTAAAAATAACAACAGCAACATCGCTATAGCTTTTGGGGAAAACAAAATGATAACAACAGTGATTATAATTTCAAAAAATTATATAAAGTAGGTGGGTGTTCCCTTTCGTACCCTTCATTTGTAAACAGATTTTACAGAATTCACATTTAATCACAAAAACGTTATTTTATTCAATTTTCCAAGAAAATTTAATACTTCTATCTCGTTGATTGTCGAGGCACTTATTTTTTGAAAATCCATTATCACTTAATATAATAATAATAGTAAACTATTTATGATTATATTAATCCTTAGATTATTTTATTTTTGATAAATGTTAAAATATGTTATAATAATTAATATTTACCAGAAAAATCACCTACCTATCCTACTAATATATGAACACTTTGAAAAAACA
Organism: Ontholestes murinus; assembly: GCA_963969525.1. Classification (NCBI taxonomy): domain Eukaryota; kingdom Metazoa; phylum Arthropoda; class Insecta; order Coleoptera; family Staphylinidae; genus Ontholestes; species Ontholestes murinus. Next base: position 60,773,654 of record OZ018396.1, read on the forward strand.
TTTGTTTTTAATTTTGTTTTATAATTTCATTTAATACTGCAATAGTTTTTAGGAAACTAAAAGTCTGAGTGTGATGAATGTTTAATTGTATATGTAGGGCGGGTGGGTGGCCTCTATCCCACCCTCCAATCTTTAAAACACTTGAAAAATTCCAATGAGTGTACTTTTATTTCTAAAACGACTTATTATTTAAATTAGTTTTGTTTAAAATATTTCCCTTCTGAAAAATTGTTGCTTATGTGTTTAAAATTGAAGGGTGTGATAGTGGCCACCCACCCACCCTACATATACATTTAAACTTTAATATAAAACACTGATACAGAATTTAAAAAATTACAATAGCAACTCCGCTTGAGTTTTTAGGAAAACTAAAATGGCAACAGTGATTAAATTAAAAAAAAAATTAAATAGAGTGGGTTAAAAATGAAATTTACTAAAAATTAAAAATGGTTGAAGAACAAAAATTATTTTTAAATACGTTAAACAATTTTTTTTTCTAAAAAAATGCAGTTAAAATAAGTTGAATTTTAGAAAAGAAAACAATTGAGTTTTATACTAAACAGTTGAAAATTTTCATATTAAGAAAACAATTGGAATACAGCTGAAACATTTTTAAAATTACTTTATAAAATCAGTCTAAATACGCCTAATTACAAAGAAGATTTCTCAAATGAAATAAAATTGATCCAAAAAGCAAAGCTAATACTAGAGTAGAAAAAATGCTAATAATATAATGTTAAAATCATTCCTCCTTAATAAAACGTTTTAATTTTATCACGAATAGAAAAAAAACAACTGAAAATCAGCTGATAAATTACAATTACTTAGAAAATGACAAGTTAAAAACAGTTGAAATAAAATAAAACCAATGAAATTTTATTTCAAAGAGTTGCAAACTCTCTAAAAATACACATTAGTCTAATGTTTAAGACAACAAAAGAAATTTGAGAAACAAATATAACATACATATAATTTGCTAAGGAATAACAATTGAAATCTTTTTTTTGGCAAATTTTGACAAAACTCATGCACCAATAGATTTATACAATAAAATATATATTATATAAACAGAAAAAATTTCAATTATTTTTCAGTTTTTCAATTATAATTTTAGTAATAGTATTTAAATTAAAAAATCTTGCACCAATGGATTTCATTCCTACAATTAAATTTATTTAAATGAAGTAAAAATCTAAAATTCTAACTTTTGAATATTAAAATATGTTTTCAGAAATTTTCAAATAATTTTCAATTATTTTTTTTTATTTAACCGAACGTACTCTTGACCTACGACAATAAACTATGCGTTAACCTAGCGCTTATTTTCCCGCTTAAACTTCAGCGTACTCTTGACCTACCTCAACAGTCTAGACATTAAGACAGGTCAGGAGTACGAGAGGTCATTGTGGCATTGTTTGTTGAGGTAGGTCAAGAGTTCGATAGAATAAGTAATAATCGAGTTTATAAGATATTATTGTGCTTATTATAGTTTAATGAATTGACAAAAAATTATAAAGCTTTTGCATATATAGAAAATTTCAAAAATCTGAACTGCTAAAATTTCGCAACCTGGAAGAGAAATTTATTGAAAAATTTCGTAAGGAACTGCTGAAAATTAACAGATTTTATTTGGAAATTAGAAGAAAAGATTCTATAAGATTAAAAAAAAATATTAAATGCAATAAATTGTCTAAATTTTTGAGATATTTTTGGAAAAATCAAGACTCTTGATTTAGTAAAAGATTGTAAAAGCAAAATTTTAAAAACTGTGAAGAAAAATCGCAACCTGAAAGGTAAACTTATTTTGAAATTTAAGAATTCCAAATAAATAAATTGAAATAATAATAATTGAAACATATTTGAATTATCGAACAAATTTTTAGACGAAAAAATGCTGAAAAATTCGGTTTGTTGTAATGGTAGAAATTTTCTCGAAAATTCTGGAAAATTGCAAAAACTTTTAAATTGGTAGAAAAAAATTACAGAAAAATTTAGAAATTTAAAAAACTCTCAACTTGGAAGAGAAATTCATTAGAGAATCTCTAAAATATACTACAGTATTTAATAAAAACAGATGTAAAAGCGAATTACTAGTCAACTCAACAAAAATTTTCTTAAATTGGAAGAGCGATTCATAAAGAAGAAAGTATCTGAAAATGGAAATTTTTTTAAATATTTGCTGGAAAATGCTAAATTCTTGAATTAATGGATTTTATAAATCTGAAAGCAATTTTTTGAAAAATTTTAGAACCCTTGAAGAAAACTTTGCACTGAAAAGAAATACATTTAGTGAGAAAAAAAGACTGCATATTATTAAAACTCCTAGAAGAAATCATTTGTAAATTTCAAGAGAAATTTCTGAAATAAAAATGTATGTATCCCAAAAACGAATGATCCTATTACGATGAAATTTTAAGCTTAAGGTTTTATCGTTAAAACTGGAACTGAGAAGCTTTTGGTGAAAACGGAAGTAAGTATTTACTCGAAGCGATTTTTGGTTTTTTGTCGATATTTATCTAAATTTGAAAAACATTACAAAACTATTCAAACAAAAGTTAAGAGACTGAGAATCTGAAAAATATTTTTTTATAATGTTCTTTGCGAGAAAAAATTATAAACTTAAAAAATTTGACATGTTTTGCCTATTTCCAATAAACTATAGGAGTTACATAAATTTTATATAACAAGTAATTGTATAGAATCCAAAATTGAGCAAATTGTTATGATTAGCCTTTTTGCGTAAATCTCATAGTTTTAGAGAAACATATAGGGAAAGTACTATGATGGCCACATCGCCATTTTTGATGATGTTTTACTGATTGGAGGGTGGGATAGAGGCCACCCACCCACCCTACATATACATATAAACTTTAATTCCTTATCGTCTCGTGGTTTTTAATAAAATTAATTACCAAACTCTTTGAATAAAAACGAAATTAAAAAGGTAAAATTTTTGATTGAATAAATTTGTAAAAATTTGATGCATGATGGGTGGGCAGACTTTAAATCTAAATTAGATAAGATTAGCTATAGAAGGTCGTTTATATTTAAACTTAATTTTAAATTAGGGTTTATTTTTATTACATCAAGGTTTGACTGTTTTTAGCAGCAAAATCATCAACGATTAGATTAAAGTTATTATGTATATGTAGGGTGGGTGGGTGGCCTCTATCCACCCTCCAATCAGTAAAACTTAAGCGAGGGTTTTAATTGAAAGTTGTAAAACGTAAATAAACATAACATTATTGCAAAATTTAATAGATTTATTCTAGCAAATATTTCAAAAAATTTTTGATGATGTTTTACTGATTGGAGGGTGGGATAGAAGCCACCCACCCACCCTACATATACTAATAAACTTTAATTCCTTATCGTCTCGTGATTTCCAATAAAATTTATTACAAAACTTTTTGAATAAAAAATCAATTAAAAAGGTAAAATCTTTGATTAAGTATATTAGTAAAAATTGGATGCGTGATGGGTGGGCAGGCTTTAAATTTAAATTAGATAAGATTAGCTATAGAAAGTCATTTATATTTAAACCTAAATTTTGATTTTGTTTTATTTTTATCGCATAAAGGGTTTTACTGTTTTCAGCAACAAATTCACCAACTATTAGCTGTTATAGTTTTCATGTATATGTAGGGTGGGTGGGTGGCCTCTATCCCACCCTCCAATCAGTAAAACATTTAATTGAAAGTTGTAAAACGTAAATAAACATAACATTATTGCAAAATTTAATAGATTTATTCAAGCAAATATTTCAAATAATTTTTGATGATGTTTTACTGATTGGAGAGTGGGATAGAGGCCACCCACCCACCCTACATATACTAATAAACTTTAATTCCTTATCGTCTAGTGGTTTCCAATAACATTAATTACCTTTTTTAATAAAAAAGAAATTAAAAAGATAAAATTTTGGAGTGAGTAAATTTGTCAAAATTTTATACGTGGTGGGTGGACAGACTTTAAAACTAAATTAGATAAGATTAGCTTTAGAAAGTCATTTATATTTAAACCTAAATTTTGATTTTGTTTTATTTTTATCACATAAAGGGTTTTACTGTTTTTAGCAACAAAATCACCGACTATTAGCTGTTATAGTTATCATATATATGTAGGGTGGGTGGGTGGCCTCTATTCCACCCTCCAATCAGTAAAACATAAGCGAGGGTTTTAATTGAAAGTTGCAAAACGTAAATAAACATAACATTATTGCAAAATTTAATAGATTTATTCAAGCAAATATTTCAAATAATTTTTGATGATATTTTACTAATCGGAGGGTGGAATAGAGGCCACCCACCCACCCTACATATACTAATAAACTTTAATTCCTTATCGTCTAGTGGTTTCCAATAAAATTAATTACAAAACTTTTTTAATAAAAAAGAAATTAAAAAGATAAAATTTTGGAGTGAGTAAATTTTATGCATGGTGGGTGGAGAGACTTTAAATTTAAATTAGATAAGATTAGCTTTAGAAGGTCGTTTATATTTAAACTTATTTTTAAATTAGGGTTTATTTTTATTACATACAAGGTTTGATTGTTTTTAGCAGCAAAATTATCAACGATTAGATTAAAGTTATTATGTATATGTAGGGTGGGTGGGTGGCCTCTATCCACCCTCCAATCAGTAAAACATAAGCGAGGGTTTTCATTAAAAGTTGTAAAACGTAAATAAACATAACATTATTGCAAAATTTAACAGATTTATTCAAATAAACTTTTTAAATAATTTTTGATGATATCTTACTGATTGGAGGGTGGGATAGAGGCCACCCATCCACCCTACATATACGTATTAACTTTAATTACTGATGGCCTCGCGGTTTGCAATTACATTACAGTAAAACCTAAGTGATGGTTTTAAATAAAAGTTGAAAAACGTAAATTAACAGATTTTTCTAATATTTTTTTTTGATGATGTTAGATGATCCAAAGGAAAGGTTAGAAATGTGAAGGCCAACATTTCTGGTTCAGATAATAGGCAGATAAATCCGTGGTCTTGTTGTCAACACCAGAAAATGTCATTCTGTCTGTGAAGCCCGTGTGATGTTTCAAATTTAAATTTCATTGATCTGATTATTGTCTTGATTTTAATTTTCATTATTATTAGAAAAAATGGAATAATTGGTCTAGTGCATATCGGTAATATTATATTATCCTTTCTATGTGTAAACCTGATCAGGAGTTTTCATTAAAGGGATGCACCATCATTAGGGAAGATGAGCAGGTGTATCCATAGGGGAAGGATGCATTCATACAATCTTGCAAATAAAAACTAATCTTACTAATAACAAACAACCAACGCATTTTAATGCTTCTAATTTTTTTTCTCAGCAATAGATCTAGTAATAATTTCGACTACTTTAATCACTCGTCTTCAGTGGCAGACCCTTATAGATCTATTCGAATCGCATTGTCATCTAACAACGCAGACCCAAATATTATCACCTGTGGAATAAGTTTCTGAACAAAGTCACTTTATCAAAAAAACTTTGAAGATATTTGTAACACTCTGTATAATATAAATTATAGCATTAATCAAGCAGCAGAAAACTTTATACCATATATAGAACTTAGAGGTCAGTCGGGTCACCACAGAGAACAAAAAAGCTTTTAAAGTATGCAAAATAATCTTATATTCTTTAAACAATATATATTGTTGTATAAATATTTAAATTAATATTTTTATATATTAGGCCTAAAAATATGTATAATATTATTTCACATAATACATTTATTCCAAGTTCAAATCCGGTAAGTTTGATCTCTCAGACTCCTATGAGATAGGAAGACGAACAACATTAGGCAATGATATGCTAAGAACAGAAGTGGGAGAAAATCTATGTCAAAAAATCGTGGAACTGTCACACTAACCTTGGGCGACCATCCAAAAACATTTAAAGCAGATTGGAAAAATATACAGACCGTGTTTTTAGGTCCAACATAATCTGTCCAAAGAGAACGAAAGCAACTGATCCATCACATGCAAAAAGACGCTTCTGTGTGTTTGATGGAGTATTTGCGGAATTGTTTATTTTAAATTTCTGAAACCTGGACAAACTGTTAATGCAGACCTTTATTATGAACAATTGGATCAAATGAACCAATTTTAAATCGAAATAATAAATAAATATCCGGCGATTGTTAACAAAAAAGGCATCATTCTGCAACACGACAATGCAAGACAAACACTGGCAAAAATTAATGAGTTGTGGTGGGAGGTATTGCCTTACCCACCATACTCTTCCGATATTCTACCCTCGGATTTCCATTTATTCCGTTTCTTACAACAATTTCTTAGTGGTAAATAAATTGGAAATTTGAATTATGCCCAAAATGCCATCTCAAGATATTTTACCCAAAAACCAATTGATTTTTATCGGTCCGGGATTGAAAATCTGCATACTAGATGGCAAAATGTTGTTGATAACGAGGGTGATTATATTATTGATTAAAAATAAACATTTGTTGAAACGTTATTCATTTGAATTTAATGTAAAAAAGCGACATTGCTTTCCGGTCCCCCTAATAAATAAATTTTACTTCTGTATTATTTTTTTGATATTAGAGTGTTCTACTTACGTTCAGCTTCTATGAAATTTACTGGAAACTTACCTGTAACAAAAGATATAAGCAATAAATAACTTTTAACATAAAGTAATTAGTATTTTCAGTATTAAATATGTACTACCTTTAATAATAATATTATATTATTGGTTGAGTCTTAAGTCATTTCGGTCTAACTAACACATCATCTATTATTTATTATTTAAATGTAAATATGTATAGTTTGTCAATAAAAATGTGTATTATTATTATGAAATAATTGTATAGAAAGAAATATTTTTGTTTTTGTTTATTTTGTCACGCTCAAAGAACTTCTGGCCTTTCTCAAGAAAAGACTTATAGCAGTTTCACACTATTGCCTAAATTGAATTGTTTGACATTCAAAGTCATTGTCGCTACTCACATAAATAATAAAATAATAAAAGAAGCACAGTAATAACTAGAAACTATTCAGAAATCATAGTATTGAAGTAATTTAGCGTTTGAAAAATGGGAAGGGCTGATTTCAAACAATTCTGAAACTGTTTTCACACAACTATTAAACCAGATTTTATAATAATTTTCTTCTTAAATAAATCGTAATAAATGAAATAAAAACTCTTGGGTGAATGAGGCGGTAAGAAAAAAAAGCATATTTCCAATCATATCTCATCTTTATAAAATAGAAAAATCAAAACATAAATAATTAGTTCGGTCCACTAAGAATAAATATTGCCAAAATAATTTTTCTCACTCAAATAACATTTGTAAAGTTATTTGGAATGATATTAATGATCTATATCATAAGGAAATCGGTACTACAGAAAAATTACATTACAAATGAACAATGATTTAGTTTCTGATCCTAGCATTATATCTAATAGGCTTAAAAGATTTTTTAAACAAACGCCATTAGACATAATTAACAATATTCTGGATAATATCGACGAGAATGATAATCAGAAAAATTACAGCGCTTCCCTACTTCTTGCATTGGTAACTAAATATGAAATCCGGGATATTATTTCTAAATTAAAAATAAATTATCTGCCGGATCAGACGAAATACCAGAATTCTAAAACGTGTATCAGAATATAGTGCCTCGAGTGTAATTCATTTAATGAATATATCATTTGAAAATTGCATAATGATTTATAATGTCATTAAAAAGAATCAATTATTATTTTACTATTAATAAAACATAGTAATTTATAGGTAAATTATGTGTGTTATTATTATCATCAAACATTCATATAAATTTGCGTAACGAATCCGCAACTTAATGTGTAACGCGCGGTGTTAAGTGAATAAACTAATTGCAACGTTAATGGAAAATCAATTCTCGAAGCGGAGGACCCGCAGTTTACAAGAGATCAGGAGTAACGAAGGTGTGACTCAGGTCGCCAATAACTAAATCCATGACGACCGCAGACTTGAGAAGGGTCCTTGGTTCGCAGTCCCGTACCGATTTTGTATAAATGTGAAGGGATAATGCCATGATTCAATTTCACCCACCGAAACCACTAGGGACCGTCCTCTTTAAATGCGACAATTCCTAACAATTTCGATCATAAAATGAAAACGAAACGGGTATTGTTATCGTACAATGTGTAAGTTTTATATTTTATATAAAAAGTCCAATAAAAAAAATGGCAAAGCAAAGAAATTATGTCTTATTCTTCATTAAATCCAAATATAATTAAACTTATATACATAATTATAAATAGATCTATTTGTAAATATTTTAACCATAATAGTTATCATAATCAAAATATTGAAGTTTTTTAATGTTTAATTGTGGAGGCCTTTACTTTGTGCTACGTAAATGCCTCCACAATTAAACATTAAAAAACTTCAATATGATTTGGATATTATAACTGTTAGGGTTAAAATATCTACAAATAGAAGATCTTCTTATAGTCCTGTATTTAAGATTAATTATATTTTAATCTTTGCATTCCCCGAAATCCCAATATCCCACCTAAATATAAACACCCTTCAGTCACCCTACATCAATTCATTAGTGCGAATCATCCAGACAGTTAAGCTAGCTAGCAAAGTTATTAATTTTTTTACACATAATTAGAGTCAAGACAGGGCAGAAAGACCGATGGTCGATAGCCCAAACGGACAGACTAACACATTAGATATCATTTGTAAATGTTTTTAACTTTGTATATATGTTCGAATAAAGATGTTATTCTCTCTCTATTTTTTAATGGAGAGGATATTTTTTGTAGAAAATTAAAGTAGAAAAACATCTTGGCTGAAATACTTACAAATTACTTAAAAGCATCTATTCCAATCTTTATTACCTGCCTAAAATTTAATTCTATAGCTTTCTGACATAACACTAACACTTTCTACACAATTTAATTTTATTATGCTATATATAACTCTAGTTATAAGCTATTGATAATGAGTATGTATCTAGCAAAATAATATTAAATTGTGAAGAAAAATTAGTGTTTGTTTTTCCAAGTGTATAAAATAAATCTTCACGTAACTGAAGAACAAATTTCTATGGATTTGCAACATATACATCTATACATCCCTACTATAATTATAAAAATAAATCACATTGAAAATGTCCATTAAAATATTGCCAGAACAATAAATCAAGCGTTAAATGTACAGGCGCACTAATCGCATCACTTCTGCGTCAATGGAAATTTATTAAATCCCAACACCTCACCGAGTACTCCGGTGGCCCTTTTTCTTTCGCTATGTATTATTAAAACCTTTAATGAGAGGATAATGGAAGTAGAGATAATGGCGGAAAGAGAGAGAGAGAAGGAGATTGGAATTAAATTCACATTTGAATCAGTCCGCCCACACGTTCCGAATTTCGCCTTTCCCCGGAAAGCCGAATCGATCCTAAGACGGAGTTGTACACAGCCGAGGGCAGTATAAAATAGGACTGATTACTCGAGGGTTAATAAATACAGCAACTCCATCACACAGAAAAGTGGACTCAGGCACGATGCCCTTATTTGTCTTCTATTCTAGATAAGTTATCCAATTGGCAGAATTGAATATCTAAAATTAGAAAAATCCATATACACTATTATTGCTATTACAGTTAATTAAAAAAGGGATGTGCAGGTGGCCAACTTGTAACATCATTATGTAAGTTGTGTAAGGAGCTTTTATGTTTGCAACAGGATCGTGATAACGGAACTACGGGAAAAAGGGATTAAAACTTTGAAAAAAAACGGAACGTCCTAAAATACACTCGGCGAAAGGTCTCGTGATGGCTTTTATAAGTATTTTTTGTTTGTTTTAATTCATTTTATTTATATATGGTACAATTGTTAGAGTTTTTCTATTGATTATTAGTTGAAATAATTATAATAGATGATTATGAAGAGGGTCTGTTATCAGGAAGAAGGGCATCCAATGGGATGCCAGGATAATGGATGTTGCCAAATTATGCATGAGAGGAAAGGACAGGCTTGCGTCAAGGAAAGAGGAGCTGGCAAAATCGCAATTTCAAAAAAGAAGAATGCCGAGAAAAGCAAGATGTATTGGTGGAATTAGGAGGTAGAAAAGTGAAAAAAAAAGTGATGTGTAAGGACCGAAACACGTTAGTTAGTTATCTGAAAATAAAGAAATGGAACATAGCGCAAGAGTTTTACTTCTCCCAATTTAAAAATTTGGTTCCATCAAGAGAGTAGCTGAACAAGGTCCAGGAATAAATATGTCTGAAAAGTATAGAATTTAGATGAGGGTGCGACAGAGCTTTGTGTTGTCCAATATCTATATTAGTAAATTGGAAAAGGTTTTAAGAGAAGGGCAAATGAACGGTGTTGTGATTGGAAAAAAGGAGGAGATGGATGTTGGCATATTGAAACAAGTACATTAGAATTTCTTGAAGCTCTTTTTGGAACCTGTACCTTTTGTGACCTTGAGTCATATGCAGATGATATGGTGTTTTTCACGAGAGCCTAAGGGAAAGATAAAAGAGGTGATAGTGAGAGTGGAGAGGTATATGGATTGCAAGTGGATGCAAGGAAATCAAACCAGATGCAATTTAGGAAAAAGGGAAGTGAAGGAATGAAGTCCAAATATTTAAATTCATTCATCCTCCCATTCCATTCCAATTCACACATAATGAAACATGTTGGTTATTGAGAAAAAGAAGGAATTTAAATTCTTGGGCTTCATATTTTAATTAATGGGTACAGGAGAAAGCCAGAAAATCATGGGGCATGGTGAGAAAGAAGTGGGAAAAATAGTTTTCAAGAAATTTTCAACAGGCACGCAAACTGTAGGATGCGTGTGCGACGGATGGAACCCAGAAAGCTGTATGAAAGTGCAGGAGTGCCCGATTATATTATGAATGAACAAATCGTTGATTCCTGAGGCATCTACATGATAAGTGTCTTGTCAAAACTATAGTCAGCAAAGATTACATCCAGTTATACAGGAAAACTATTAAGTATTTTTATTGTATGAATGAACAGTTGGAGAATAGGGTAGATGTGCAGATGTGCATGCATTGATGAAAGAGAAATGAAAGAAAGTTGATATGCAGGAGAGGCAAGAAGCACATAGAATCTGAGGTATGGAAGGTGGCCAGGCTACTTGACTAATAGTATCGTCTCAAATGAAGACATTACCTTGATACGAGCTAGATGCGATTTGGGGGAAGGGGGGTGAAGAGGAAATAATCTTAGGATGTTAGCATGTGGGAAAAATATGGTAGGTTTCTGCTGTTGCGAATGGGATGAATACACGGAGTCATTTGGGAAAATGGGAAATGTGTGAATTGAGGAGAGAGGATAGAGCTGATATAAAGGTTTTGATGAAACTAGGGTAGTAGAATAGAGTATTTTTATATGTTAAGTAGAATAGAATGTTGTTTTTGTTAAAGTTATATTATCAATAAAGGTATTTTTGTTTTTACTTTCACTCAAAAATTTCACTTTGTCAATTTTCTTTTATCCCAATTTTGTAGTTAAAGTTATTGCAAACCGCGAGGCGATCAGTGACCTATATCCCATCCTCCAATCAGTAAAACATCATCAAAAGTTATTTGAAAAAATTGTTTGAATAAATCTATTAAAATTTGCAATAATGATATATTTATTTACGTTTTGCAACTTTTAATTAAAACCCTCGCTAATGTTTTACTGATTAGAGGGTGGGATAGTGGACACCCACCCACCCTACATATACATGATAACTTCAATTGATAATCGTTGATGATTTTGCTGCTAAAAACAATCAAACCCTTTATGTAATTAAAAAAATTAAATCAAAATTTAAGTTTAAATATAAATGACTTTCTATAGCTAATCTTATCTAATTTAGATTTTAAATCTACCCACCCATCGTGCATCCTATTTTAACTAATTTACACACTCAAAATTTTACCTTTTTAATTTCTTTTTCATTTAAAAAGTTTTGTAATTAATTTTATTTGAAACCGCAAGACAATAAGGAATTAAAGTTTATATGTATATGTAGGGCGGGTGGGTGGCCTCTATCCCATCCTCCAATCAGTAAAACATCAACAAAATTATTTGAAATATTTGTTTGAATAAATCTATTACAATTTGCAATAATGTTACGTTTATTTATGTTTTGCAACTTTTAATTAAAACCCTCGCTTATGTTTTATTGATTGGAGGGTGGGATACATATACATGAAGACTAATTGCTAATCGTTGACGATTTTGCTGCTAAAAACAATAATATCCTTCATGTAATAAAAAATTAAACTAAATCAAAATTTGTGTATGTGAGTTCTAAATGTTAAGGTATTATCAAATATTACACCTAAATCTTTCACTTTCGTACATCGATTAATGGGCACATTGCTAATGGTATAATCATAAAAAATAGTATTTACTTTCCTAGTAAATGAGAGTACATTACATTTGGCAATGTTCATCGATAAATCATTGTTACTGCACCATTGACAAATATTACTCAGATCTCTCTTTAACTTCAAGCAATCAGCATCCGTTTGTATAACATTATAAATTTTTAAGTCATCTGCGTACATTAAGACTTCACATTCTAAGTTATCGCAGATTGAATTAAAGTAAAGAAGAAATAATAGAGGCCCTAGGTTTGAACCCTGAGAGACTACACTGGTTTCCGTATACATTTTGGATCGAAAGCCGATAATTTCAACCAGTAACTGTCGATTGGTTAAATTTGAGATAATAGTTAGGATTATATTATTATTAATTCCATATTCATAAAGCCGACTAATTAACAAATTATGATTAAGTCTGCCAAAGGCTTTAGTTAAGTCGGTATACACAACATCAACTTGTTTGTTGTTGTCCATAGCTTCCGAGACTAGCTGAGTTAAATTGCACAAATTGGTAGTTGTGGATCTTCTTTTAAAAAAGCCGTGTTGTTGAATAGCCACTTTCTCACAGACATTGTAGTAAATATGATTACTTAACACCGATTCAAACACTTTTGAGAAACAACACAAGTTGTATATAGGCCTATAGGTCTCTATATTCGTTGTGGCGCCGGTCTTCATAACGGGACAAATACGAATCTCCTTCCAGATTTGCGGGAATACACCAGTACGAAGAACTAGGTTAAATATATAAGTTAGTGGGTCACATAGCACTTCTGAACAGTCACGTACAATAATTTCAGGAATCATATCCAGACCTGTGGTAAATTTTGCCTTCATATTACTTAAGTGTTTTCTCACATCGTTTGAAATAATTGTAAAATTTCCAAGTTTGCGCTGGTTCCCAAAAACATTCTGATTTACACTACTTGGAGAAGAGAATGTCTTACTGAAGTAATCAGCAAAACAATCTACAATTTTGACTGGATCTCTCAAAATAACATCTTGATATGTCATTGTTCCCGGTATTCTAGAGATTAGGTTCTTGTCCAATTCGTTCTTCGGTATTTTTAATGTAATCTGTATGTGCAGCAGATATTTTGTTTTTGCATGATCTTCGTAGTTCCTCATATCATGATTTATGTTGGGGCAAATGGTATTTAAAATACAATTTTCTAAACTTTTGTTTTAAAGTTAGTTGTTTGCGTATTTCTTGGTTTATCCATGGTGCATATACCCGTGACGAAGATTTTTTGATAGTTTTAGGAACATGGCGATCAAGCAGAAGATGCAAATGGTGATATAAATTATCACAAGCTTGGTTGTCATCAGTGCTTTGGTACAAAGTCCAGTCAATCAAACCTATATCTATAGAGACTTAAAAAATTTGTTTTGCGAAAGTTATAACTTGGTAGATTATTTAAAAACTTAGATAGTTCAGGTTTTGTATATGTAGAAATGTTGAATGTTATTGTAGGGTGGTGGCTATCTTCATTAACTAAGGGAAAATTACATCTTTCAACATTAGAAATAAATTTTGAAGAGATAATGAGATCTAATATTCTTTCGTTTGAGTTATATATTTTATTATATTCAGTTAAATTATTAATTTCTAAATAAGTATTTAATGCATCCAGTTGATCAGATGGTGTGTTCGTAGCATAGCCTGGTATGTTAAAATCACCCGCTATAATTATATTTTCATTAATAAATTGTTGTTCAATTTGTTCAAAAAATAAACAATACGTATCATATGGTGTCATAGGTTTTACATAAACACATATAAGTATATAGTAATCAGTGTTAATCTTTATTTTAGTTGCTATGGCTTCAATTGTCTCACACTGAGACAGATTAAGTGTTATTTGTTCTGAGAATAACATATTGTTTATTGCCAATAGTACACCACCACCCCTACCAGAATGTCTGTCCTTTCTGTATACATTGCATGTATTAGTATGTATTAGGAAAAAGTTCGTTGTTATTAACTCCGTTGTGTAACCATGTCTCTGTAATTATATAAATATCATGATCAAATGACAATACATTGTTATAAAAATATTCTAATTTGCTATTTAATCCACGCACATTTTGATAAATCAAATTAAAACAATTCTTTTCTTTGCAGTGTTGGGTAATATTTAGTTTTTTTCTTCAGTTGATCGTTTTTTAATAATTTTTGGGGCATTATTAATAAACTTAATTATGAGGTCAGTTTCACCTAATGACTCGCGCCTTTTAAGCTAAGCGAAGAGTGTATTATATTCCTCACGTTGAAGAATTGTTTTATCAAGTCCAACTCTAATATTTGGTTCAAGCTTACGTCTATTTTTCATTACTAGGGTAATCTTATCTAATTTAGATTTTAAATCTACCCACCTATCATATATCAAATTTTTACTAATTTCCTCACTCAAAATTTTACCTATTTAATTACTTTTTTTATTCATAAAGTTTTGTAATTAATTTTATTGGAAACCGCGAGGGGATAAGGAATTAAAGTTTATATGTATATGTAGGGCGGGTAGGTGGCCTCTATCCCACCCTCCAACCAGTAAAACATCAACAAAATTATTTGAAATATTTGTTTGAATAAATCTATTAAAATTTGCAATAATGTTACGTTTATTTACGTTTTGCAACATTTAGTTAATACTCTCGCTTATGTTTTACTGATTAGAGGGTGGGATAGTGGCCACCCACCCACCCTACATGTACATGATAACTTCAATTGCTAATCGTTGATGATTTTGCTGCTAGAAACAATCAAACCCTCTATGTAATAAAAAATACAACTAAATTAAAATTTAAGTTTAAATATAAATAACTTTCTATAGCTAATAATAATAATAATAATAAACGAATTTATTCAACTTAGGAACAATACATGATATAATTGACAAAAATAAAAATAATTATAATTAAATCACAATCATCTAATTTAAATTTTAAGTCTGTACACCCATCATACATCAAATTTTTACTAATTTCCCCACTCAAAATTTTACCTTTTTAATTACTTTTTTATTCATAAAGTTTTGTAATTAATTTTATTGGAAACCACGAGGCGATAAGAAATTAAAGTTTATATGTATATGTAGGGTTGGCGGGTGGTCTCTATCCTACCCTTTAATCACTAAAACATCATCAAAATTATTTGAAATATTGGTATGAATACATCAATTAAAAAATGCAATTATTTTGTGTTTGTTCAAACTTTACAACTTTTAACTAAAACCCTCGCTTATGTTTTACTGATTGGAGGGTAAGATAGAGGCCACCCACCCACCCTACATATACATGATAACTTTCATTGCCAATCGTTGATGATTTTGCTGCTAAAAACAATTAAACCCTTTATGTAATAAAAAATTAAACTAAATCAAAATTTAACTTTAAATATAAATGACTTTCTATAGTTAAAGTTATCTAATTTAGATTTTAAGTCTGTCCACCCATCATGCATCACATTTTTCAAATTTACTCATCCAAAAATTTTACCTTTTGAATTTCTTTTTTATTCAAAAAGTTTTGTAATTAATTTTATTGGAAACCGCTAGACGATAAGGAATTTAAGTTTATATGTATATGTAGGGTGGGTGGGTGGCCTCTATCCAACCCTTCAAGCAGTGAAACATCATCAAACCTTATTTAATAATTTGATTGAATTAATCTAGTAAAATTGCAATCATGCTTTGTTTATTTACGTTTTGCAACTTTTAATTAAAACCCTCGCTTATGTTTTACTGACTGGAGGGTGGGATAGAGGCCACCCACCCACCCTACATATACATGATAACTTTAATTACTAATCGTTGATGATTTTGCGACTAATAAACAATAAAACCCTTTATGTAATAAAAAATAAAACTAAATCAAAATTTAAGTTTAAATATAAATAACTTCATATGGCTAATCTTATCTAATTTAGATTTTAAGTCTGCCCACCCATCATGCATCAAATTTTTACTAATATCCTCACTCAAAATTTTACCTTTCTAATTTCTTTTTATTTAAAAAATTTTGTAATTAATTTCATTGCAATCCGCGAGACGATAAGGAATAAAAGTTAATATGTATATGTAGGGTGGGTAGGTGGCCTCTATCCCACCCTCAAATCAGTAAAACATCATCAAAAATTAATTGTAAAATTGTTTTGAATAAATCTATTAAAATTTGGTATAATGTTACGTTTATTTATATTTTACAACTTTTAATTAAAACCCTCGCTTATATTTTACTGATTGGAGGGTGAGTTAGAGGCCACCCACCCACCCTACATATACTTGATAACTTAAATTGCTAATCGTTTATGATTTTGCTGCTAAAAACGATCAATAAAATTAAGTCAAAATATAAGTTTAAATATAAATGACTTTCTATAGTTAAAGTTATCTAATTTAGATTTTAAGTCTGTCCACCCATCATGCATCAAATTTTTACTAATTTACTCACCCAAAAATTTTACCTTTTGGATTTCTTTTTTATTCAAAAAGTTTTGTAATTAATTTTATTGGAAACCGCGAGACGATAAGGAATTAAAGTTTATATGTATATGTAGGGTGGGTGGGTGGCCTCTATCCAACCCTTCAAGCAATGAAACATCATCAAACTTTATTTAATAATTTGATTGAATTAATCTATTAAAATTGCAATAATGCTTTGTTTATTTACGTTTTGCAACTTTTAATTAAAACCCTCGCTTATGTTTTACTGATTGGAGGGTGGGATAGAGGCCACCCACCCACCCTACATATACATGATAACTGCAATTGCTATTCGTCGATGATTTTGCTGCTAAAACAATCAAACTCTTTATATAATATAAAATAAAACAAAATCAAAATTTAAGTTTAAATATAATTGACTTTCTAAAGCAAATATTATCTAATTTATATTTAAAGTCTACCCACCCATCATGCATTAAGTTTTTACTAAATTACTCATTTAAAATTTTACCTTTTTAATTACTTTTTTATTCATTAAGTTTTGTAATTAATTTTATTGGAAAACGCGAGACGAGAAGGAATTAAAGTTTATATGTATATGTAGTGTGGGTGGGTGGCCTCTATCCCACCCTCCAATCCGTAAAACTTCATCAAAAATTATTTGAATAATTTGTTTGAATAAATATATTAAAATTTGCAATAATGTTACGTTTATTTACGTTTTGCAACATTTAATTAAAATCCTCGCTTATATTTTACTTATTGGAGGGTGGCATAGAGGCCACCCACCCGCCCTACATATACAAGATAACTATAATTGCTAAATGTTGATGGTTTTGCTGCTAAAAACAATCAAACCCTTTATGTAATAAAAAATAAAACAAACGTAAAATTTAAGTTTAAATATAAATGACTTTCTAAAGCTAATCTTATCTAATTTAGATTTTAAGTCTGCCCACCCATCATGCCTCAAATTCTTACTAATTTACTCACCCAAAAGTTTTGAATTTCTTATTTATTCAAAAAGTTTTGTAATTAATTTTATTGGAAACCGCGAGACGATAAGGAATTAAAGTTTATATGTATATGTAGGGTGGGCGGGTGGCCTCTATTTCACCCTTCAATCAGTAAAACATCATCAAAAGTTTGAAAATTTTTTTTGAATAAATCTATTAAAATTTGCAATAATGTTTTATTTATGTTTTGCAGCTTTTAATTAAAACCCTTGCTTATGTTTTACTGATTGGAGGGTTGGATAGATGCCACCCACCCACCCTACATATACATGATAACTTTAATTGCTAATCAAACCCTTTTGTAATGAAAAATAAAACCAAAACAAAATTTAAGTTTAAATATTAATTACTTTCTATATCCAATTTTATGTATTAAATCTCATGCATCAAATTTTTACTAATTTACTCACCCAAAAGTTTTACCTCTTGGATTTCTTTTTAATGCAAAAAGTTTTGTAATTTTCGCTCAAAATTTACAGTCTATGATTAAAGATATCACAAGAATCCAAAAACTACCAAATTCAGATCAACCATCGATGACCTCTATTGATTATATAGTAACTAATAATATTAATATTATAAATAAGATACACAATTTTAATCCTGGACTATCCGATCATTTTGCCCAAGTAGTCCATGTAATTCTAAAGACGCCAATCCCGAAGAAAACTAGTTATACAACAGGTTGAATTTTTTCACCAGATAATATAAATGAGTTTCGCCAATTTTTAACTAAATATAACTTATTTATAACTTTAAATAAAATAAAATAAACTTTGTTTATATCACACAATTTATTATTCTTAGTGACTATAGTTTCGATACAATTTAGATGGTCATTATCAATCAATATTTTGATAATGACCAGCTAAATTGTGTCGAAACTATAGTCACTAAGAATAATAAAGTGTGTGATATAAACAAAGTTTATTTTATTTTACTTAAAGTTATAAAATATGTATCACAAAGTGAAAGCCTCTACAATTAAGTATTTATAACGTATTTAATAAATGGCCACATAGAAACAATGTAGATTTAATTTTTCAATAATTTCTATGAACAATTCAAGTGGAGTTTTGAAGCGGTCTTCCCTAAAATAAAAAAGACGCAATTTTCGCATTTTAGAAGGCTATTGCTATTCCAAAATTAGATTTTCTCCAGGGGTACAAAAATTATATGATGAAGTAAAACACTTAGAACTCATCAGTAAGATCTTTGGAGGGAACGAGTTAGCAAAACTATGTTAAAGTAAACGGAAATATCTGAACTTTTTAATCATTTCAGAAAAAAAAAAACAATACGCCTCTAATTACATAAATAATGCAAATAACAAAGCCAAAGTTTTGTGGAATTTAGTTCATTTAAAAAAAAACAAAAAGCAATGCAATTTAGAAACTGGTGAAAGTAATTATGAAGTTTCCAATGCTTTTGCAAATTATTTTGAGAAATCTGTCAAAGATTTGATCACACCTCTGAGTAATATTAATGACATAAAAATTCCGTTAAACCCTAATTCTTTTTGTTTCACACCTAAAAAAGTTTTATAATTAAATTTATTGGAAACCGCGAAACTATCAACAATTGAAATTTATCTGTATATGTAAGGTGGGTGGGTGGCCTCTATCCCACCCTCCAATCAGTAAAACATCATCAAAAATTATTTATAATTCAAATTTGAATAAATCTATTAAAATTTGTAATAATGTTTTATTTACGTTTTGCAACTTTTAATTAAAACCCTCGCTTATGTTTTACTGATTGGGGGGTGGGTTAGAGGTCACTATTAAAGTCACCTTAGTGTTTGTTGTTTGGCCTCTATAGGAATAGGTGCAGCCAAGCAGAAATATGTAGCCGCCTTACTTTCAAGATCAAAGTAAGTCTTTTAGAAGAGGTTTTTCGTGAAGCTAGTTTGTTGAACTCTGCAGATAGAAATTGCAGCTACAATTTTCTATTTTCACAATGGTAATTTCGTAAGAATTATCAGTAAATGTGATGGTGTATAAATAACACCTATACTATTTACCTTTTCTTGGTTCCCATTAAAAATATTTTATTTGTTTCATTGTTCAGTAGCAGAAAACTACTTCGTTTCAAATGTTTTTCTTGGTAATATGCATATGTAAGTCAAGTAACAGAATAGAGACTTTTTTTGGATAGAATTTTGTAGTAGGTAGCATAAGGATTTAATAAATGTTTTACTTTCAAAAATCGATGGAGTGGTTATCAATATATTTAGTTTTGAAATTTTTGATCGGTCGCCATTTTGTTATTTGAAACAATAAAAAATAATTGTAAATACAAATGTTTTAGAGAGCCGAAAGCTATTTTTGAAACTGTTTAGTTTTTTTTTAAATAGTCTTTCAAATAATGGAGAGAAAAAGAAAAGAACTCCAATAACTCCAAACCGAAGCACCAAATCCACAAATTGGAACTAAGAGAAAATTTGTTTGTTTTAATGAGTTCTAACTGAAATTTTCTGGTATTAACACTCCATATATATATGTGAATAATTAATTATATGTAATTGCACGTTAAGGCAACATCGTTTTTAATGTAATATTATGACCAATCATATGTGTTAAAAGTTTAAGCATTTAATATTCGAAACGTCAACGTGAATTAAATGGACCAAGCATTAAAGTTCAATTCGGGAAGCAACCCTTCGCAAGATCTTAATGCGTACCCCATTTAATAGAAATATAGCGATCGCACGGACGCTCACTCGATCAATTTTCGATGTAAGATTAACTTTCGAATACATTTTCCCCGCACTGTAAATCCATCGGGGATTGATTTCTTCTCTTTTTGTGTGTGTGTGTGAAGAATATCGGGTTTTAGAGTGCAGTAAATTTACTTTCGGCTCCCCGTGTCTGCGAAATGAGGGCGAGCGCGATGGCGAAATGGAGAAATAATCGCGTCGGCGAGTGATTCTTGGCAGGTTCCTGGTAAAACTGGCAAGAAAGGTACTCACCTGAATTTAAAGGCGCGAGACTGTGAATAATTTATGAGCTTGTAAACAGATTTCATTCCTGCAACACGTCCGGCCTCGTAAATTCTGAGATGTTAACCTTATGGGAACGCTAGAAGTGTGTTAAAACTTTACAAATATGAAATTTTTATATAAAAAATGTAATAACAAGTAATACAAATATATAGCACACTTTTTTATTTATTTAATGGTGATGAATAATATTCGTTCATCCGTACATTCGCAATTAAAATATATTCACCATTTCAGTTTGGTTTTGAAATAAATTATTTTCAATCCTGTTTTACTTTATGCATCTTTTATAGATCGAAAAATCATTCGGGAGGGTTTGATAAATAATGCAATGGACACACCGAGGTTAGCAGATAAACTATTTATATGAAGCTTCGGGGTAAAATACTAACGTTGATGAAATATTTAGTGAAGTTTCGATGCTATTAGGAATCCAGGGGTTTACCGATGTTTCACTTCTTTCTGCAAACAAATGTTATATTCATTTTGCCAATAATATACAGTTAATAATGGTGATTTAGTAAATATTACCAATAAAGCTTTCTCTACAACTGTTTGTTTTTTTAAATTTTCTTTACGACTTATTGATTTGTATAACATAATTGATGCTTGAAGCCATTACTTTGTGATACATTTTGAAAATTAATAATGATTTGTATTTTTTTAATTACCCGTCTTTTATTCATCCATTTCTAGTTTTTTTTCTTCTTCTCTTTAA
The DNA here is from genome assembly GCA_963969525.1 of Ontholestes murinus. Taxonomy (NCBI): domain Eukaryota; kingdom Metazoa; phylum Arthropoda; class Insecta; order Coleoptera; family Staphylinidae; genus Ontholestes; species Ontholestes murinus. Next base: position 60,795,223 of record OZ018396.1, read on the forward strand.
GTAATTGTACTTGAAATTATATAAAGTGCAACTTCCATAGTGTTTTTGCCCTATATATTATTTTTTATGTTTGCAAAACGAATATTTATTATAGGCATTTATAATATATTATTTAGATATTTTCAACGGTCAGGCAAAATCTAATATACGCCTTGCAAAAAACGCACACTCGCATCCACGAAATAAACACCATCAATAAATCCTCGCCAACCTCCTCGAGTTTGTAAAATATGTAACATTTTTATGAGATTTGTATAATAAAAACTAAGCCCCTTTCTGCAAATGTCGAGAGGAAATCTAATAATACAACAATCCGTTGATGATAAAAAGTTATGGTAGTTTTCTCATACGTTTATTTTCCCACCAATTTTTGATATTTGTACAAATATGATTTATTAGAATTTGCGTGCATAAATCTGTAAAAAAATAATAGTTTCGGTGGTCAAATTATGATTTTTATCATCGACCATAATAATACTCGCCGTGTTCAAGATCAATTAATTTTAATTGCATGTTGGTTGTATGTTACAAAACATACAATAAAACATTTTTATTTTATAAATACATCACATAAGCCCTACACATAATTAACTAATTAAAAATGCTATTCCCTTGCGACTACGAATGTTACTACGTGCATAAACTTTATGTTCTTTCCGAAATGTCTACAATTAATAATTGTAATGGTGGTCATAAACGAAATAATATTCTACAGACTGGACAATGTGCAGCATATGGATATACGCAGAGAAATAGTCATAATTTAAAATTCAAATAAAAGCCCATGATGAAATTACACTAATAAATCTTTCCCATATTCGTTATATTACAATATTTATTTTTATATCATATTATCGATTAAAAATCACTTTGCACTCTTAAGATATATAGTAAGCATTCCTTTAACATGTATTCTTTAAAAACAAATCCAAAAATGGTGATGTGGCCATCGTAATACTTTCCCTATATTTTTCTCGAAAACTATGAGGTTATTCTTAATTATTTGCTTAATTTTAAATTATTTATATTCACTTCTTATATAAATTTCTATTAGCTCCTATAGTTTATTATTAGTTTTTAAATAATGAAAAGAAAAACTATCAACAAGTTTAAGTGGCAATTCAATGCAATCATCATTTTGGCGGTGTGAAAAAATTATAAAAACAACTTGAAACTTTCTAAATATATTCAGAATACATGTGGAAATGTTGCTGCTTGAAAAATCAAAAGTTTGCTTTTAGATCTTTTAATCATTTTACGTCAAATTAAAAAGACGTTAAGAAAATTGCAATCATATATTTGACAGTGTTAAAAAAATATAAAAAAAAATTGCCATCGACTTGAAACTTTCTGAATATATTCATAATATATTTGGGAATATTGCTGTTTAAAAGAATCAATAGTTTGATTTTAGATTTTTTAATAATTTTACGTCAAATGAAAGAGCAGTTAACAAAATTGCAATTATAATTTTGACGGTCTGAAAAAAATATATAAACAATTGCTATCGACTTGAAACTATCTAAATATATTCAAAATACATCTACAAAAGTTGCTGCCTAAAAAATCAAAGGTGGTTTCTCTTTAGTTTTTTTCATTATTTTTACGTCAAATGAAAGAGACGTTAAGAAAATTGCAATCATAATTTTGACGGTCTGAAAAACATAAAAAAACAATTGCCTTTTGTTCTGAAATTTTCTAAATATATTAAGAATACACGTATAAATGTTGCTACTTGAAAAAAAACAAAAGTTGATTCTAGATTTTTAAATAATTTTAGGTCAAATGAAAGAGACGATCAAAAATTGCAATCGTAACTTTCACGGCCTGAAAAAGTATAAAAACAATTGCTACCGAGTTGAAACTTTCTAAGTACATTCAAAACCTGTCTGTTCATCTGCTGACGAGAACTGAACAAAACTTTACGAGTCCAGTGTACAAACTAATTAATCACTTTACACCGTTTATGTAATAACGTTATATAATATATATTTTTTAGACTGCGCTGCCAATGAATCTGAAAAAAATAAAAAACAAAAAAGAAATATATAATACGTTGTAAGATGATAATGATGAATAAATATGTAGGAATGTTAATGCTTAAAAAGTCAAAAGTTTGGTTTTAGATTTTTCAAATTTTACGTCAATAGAAATCGACGTTAATAAAATTGCAATCATATATTTGACAGTCTGAAAAAAATTTAAAAACGATTGCTATCGACTTTAAACTTTCTAAATATATACAAAATACATGTAGGGATGTTGTTGCTTAAAAAAATTCGAAAGTTTGGTTTTAGATTTTTCAATCATTTCACGTGAAATGAAAAAGATGTTGAGAAAATTTCAACCATAATTTTGACGGCCTGAAAAAAATATAAAAACAATTGCTATCGATTTGAAACATTCTAAATATATTGAGACTATATGTAGGAATATGACTGCTTAAAAAATTCAAATTGATTTTAATTTTTTTAAATAACTTCACGTCAAATTAAAGAGACGTTAAAAAAATTGCAATCATAATTTTGATGGTCTGAAAAAAAATTTAAAAACAATTGCCATCGATTTGAAACTTTCTAAATATATTCAGAATACATGTAGAAAGTTTCTGTTTCAAAAATTTAAAGTTTGATTTTATATTTTTTACAATAAGAAAAAAAATTCAAAATTTTAAAATTAAGAACAATAAAATATTTCAATAAAACTTTAACTTTACTTTAACTTTTTGTTTAATCTATTAAATTTTGCAATAGTATTATGTTTATTTACGTTTTACAACTTTTAATTAAAACCCTCGCTTATGTTTTTCTGATTTTAGGGTAGGCTAGAATTTTTTTAAAATTCTAAACGAATCTTTTATTAAAATTTTACAGTTTCATCTTGAAACCTAGAGAAGAAATTAGTGGAAATTTCTTGAATTCTTGAAAAAGTGAGTTTAGATTTTAGAACGAATATTCCCAAAAATCTAGGGCTTCAAAAAAGAGAAATTTCTGAAAAATTCCAGAACCCTCGAGAAAAACCTAGATTTCTACAAAAAAAATGTCTATAGCCTCCAATTTTTTTTTTCTAATTTAGAAGATAAGAAGATAACCTTGAATTCTGGAGGAGAAATCTGGAAATTTCTTGAACCCTTGAAAAAAAGTCTAGATTTCTAAATTAAAATTTTCTAAAAATTCTACAGCCTCCTAGAAATTTAGAAGACCAATTGAAAATATATAAGAGAAATTACAGAAAATTCTTTGAACTTTCTCTAAAATAAGAAAAGATTTCTAGGGGAAAATTTTCTAAAAAAATCTAGACCCTCCAAGAAAAATTCTGCAATTTAGAACTTTCTAAATAAGTTTATAGCCTCTAGTTGAAACAAAATGTTGAATTCTAGGGAAGCAATTACTGAAATTTACCTGAATTCTCGAAAAGCAGACGAATTAAAAAACATTTAGAGCCTGAAAAAAATCTTCGCAATTTATAAGAATTGTTGAAAAGAAAAAATTTTGTTAAGAAGTTATTGGCCATTTTCTAAACACTAAACTTTTAGAAACAAATTCTATAATATACTAGGCATTCAAAGAAAATCTTTGCAATTTAAAAGACAACTTCAAAAAAAATCTCGAACTCTAGAGAATAAATTGCTACAAATTTCCTGAACCCTCGAGAAAATAATCTAGATTTCTAGAAGAAAATTGTAAAAATTCTAGAGCCTCAAAGAAAATCTTTACGATTTAGAAGATAATTTGAAAAAATCTTGAAATGTAGAGAAAAAATTATTAAAAATTTCTTTCTCAAAAATAGTATAGTTTTTAAAAACAAATTTTCTAAAAAAGCCTTCATTTAAATCTTCGCAATTTACTAGAAATTTTCTGAATTTATAAAAAAATTGTTTTTGAAATTTCTAAAAACATCGCAATTTAAATGACTGCTTGAAAAAAATCTTGATATCTGGAAGAGAAATGAATGAAAAGAGTCTAGATTTCTAGGAACAGATTTTCTAGAAAAATCTATAGCCTCCAATCTGAATAAAAGTTACTGGAAATTTCTGAACTCTCGAAAAAAGTCTAAAGTTCTGGAAAAAATCATTGCAATTTATACGACAATATTCAAATCTAGAAGATAAATTATTGGAAACAGCCTCAAAGAAAATTCTATAAATATTAAAGCGAATTTTCTAAAAAACTCTCGAATAAGACCTTTGCTAAAAATTCTGGAAATATGAAGTAGAAATTACTGTAAACTTTCAGAATCCCCCAAAAACTTTCTAGAAACCTATAAGGAAAACTTTTGAAAAATTCTAGAAAACTCGATCAAAATTCTTTGGAAAGGAAGATGTAAAAAACTTTTAATATAGAGAAGAAATTCCTGAAACTTCTAGAAGCCTCTAAGTAAGTTCTAGAAATTTAGAAAAAATATTCCTAATAAATTATAAAATTAAACAAAATCTTGAAAGTACTTTCTGAAAAATCTAGAACTCTCGAATAAAATATTTGCCAAAAATCTGGAAATATCTATTTATTTATTTATTAGATAAGAAAACGAAATTATTGTAAACTTCTACAATTCTCAAAAAAGTTTTATAAATCTAAAATGAAATCTATGGATCATCTGAGAAAATTATAGAAAAAGTTAAACAAAATATTGTACAAAACGAAGAAATTTCTATAAATAAATATAAATAATGACTTTCTGAAAAATTTTGAAACTCTTTAATAAAATCTTAAACTTGGAAAAATTTGTAGAATTCTCGATGAAAATTCTTTGGAAAGGAAGTTGCAATTAATACTGAAAGTGTGGAGAAGAAATTACTGAAATTTCAAGAATCTTTAAAGAAAATTTTTTCTGAAAAATTCTAATTCATTTTTTTCTCACAAGCTAAGAATTTTGTTTGAAAAGTTATGTAATATTTTTCAAATTTGGAAAAATATTGAGAAAAATCAAAAAATCGCCTCGAGTTAACATCCACTTCCGGTTTATGAATGTTTACCAAAAGCTTTTCAGTTCCAGTTTTTAATGATAAAACCTTAAGTTTAAAGTTTCATCTCAATCTTATCATTCGTTTTTGAGATACAGCGCCCACAGACATTTTCATGCACGAAAACAATACTTCCCCTATAACATATATACTTCGTATATAGGGAAAGTAACAACTGCTTACATGATAAGCCGTTAGATATCTGAAAACTCTTAAGCTCGAGAAACTGTCTAAACTAAAATATAAAAAAGAGCAAACTTTTATAACTATCTATTTACACCTATGTAAAATAGCTTTGTATTATTAATTAATTAATATCTTTAAATGCAATGTATTAAAGTCCTTTAAGTCGATGTAGAAAATTAACTAATAAATTAATAACAAAAATCTCTTTGATTAAAACACTTCACTTCAATATTTTAGAAAGGTTCTAAGTGTTTTAATCAAAGTTATTATTATCTTCAAGTAACTCAATTAACCAAATTAAACAAAAATCTCATTATTGTAGATTTATGAAATATTTTCGAATTTTTAATTTACTAACAAAATGTATAAATTAAAAAAAAGTGTCTTGTTGAAACTAATCAGCAGCATAAAATAAATCCAGTTATACAGAAAAAGTATTAAGTATTATTATTATTATTATAAATAAATTTTTAACTAATGTTATTGACTTAAGAATATTATTAATTCTGAATTAAATTTTTGCACATATCTGTAAAATTTCAGGTGTTTTTCGATGAAATAAAAGTTTCCGGGGTGTGCTCGGTGTACGGACGGTCGGGTCTTAAAGAATTCGCCGAGTTTTACATGTTCGGAATAATCTTTGCAAAATTAAAAATAACGACCGATGTGTGGGCGGCCGCCGAGGGTTGAGAGCGAAAGATATTTTTCTTTTTGTGCTCAGATATAAAACCGTCGCCTCGTAATCTCCGCGTTTTTAAGAAAAATGTAGGAGGCCCCAGGGATGAAAATAAGTGGAGATGTTCACGCGGAAGGAGTACGCCCAGCGCAAATTAAAAAATATAAATTCGCCGCTGTTGTATTAACATTTGATGCATAGTTTTCCATTTTGAGAAAGCTATAACTTTGTATGGAATATCTAACATTTATTTTAGGATGCAACGATACATTAAAGATAACACATATAAGTAATTGTTTTAGTTTAGTGTTTTTAGTGCTAATAATAATAATTTCTCTTTATTTTAAAGTGACAGGTACATGTACAAAATGAAATTTGAATTATTATGTGTAATTATAATTGTAATTTCTACAAATGTTTTACAACTCTCTCATTATATTAGAGTTGCAGGCTTACTAAATTTTTAAGAGTTTTGAACGTATCTCGGACTTTGTTAGATACTTCAATCGATAAATGATCTAACCAAAATCAATAGGTCATGATTAGGGATTCGGGCTGATGATGTAAATGTTCTAAATCGGCCTATACAACCACTAGAAAAGGTTTTATTTATAATTATGGGGATAGAAAATAGTTAGCCGATTAGATTTTAAATCGCCTACAACAGGCCATGCTTCAATGTTAAGTAAATCAAAGTATTTGCAAATCAAAAATGCATGAATCATGATCTGATAATATAACAAAGGAAATTCAATAACAATACTCAACAAGGATGGATACGTGGAATAAGTGGAAGCATTCATAACAGAGAATAGTTTCCAAGAAGTACAAAAAGATCCGACAACGAAATTCCAAAACAAATCACAGATACGATAATTTGCTTTGCATGGATTTGCTTATATTTCTGGCCATTAAAAATAAAATATTTAGTGGATAGGCAATGTTTAGCGAGGTCTAGTAGGTCGTGTGAGTTTTTTTTCTGTATAATTGTGACTTCTTTGTTGACGAGAATATGGCTGAATAATGACTTTACATCGAAGCTTATCATTAAACCATCTGGTTTGAATTTGATGTATTTAATAATATTTATGAAGTGGCATGAGTTTTTGAGAAAAGATTCAATTGTTTCCGTTAATGGTTGGCATTTGCATTTCGTCAAAGAGTACGTTGGACATGTTACAATTCATAAAAAATTTGATGTGTTTTTCTTCAACAGTACCAAGGCGTCAAAATAGTTTAGAACTAGTAAGGGGGACTAGCCGATTCTAGAACCCCCTCTGACCTTGAGAGTCGTAAGGAGGTTCCAGAATTGGCTAGTTCTTGACCTTCATACGATCTAGAACGCGAATGATCTTAACTGTCTTATTTCTCGCACACTTTTAAAACTTATAATGTTCAATGTTGTGCTGTAAATGGTTATCCCATTGGACAATAAAGCCTATTATTATTATTAATAATTATTTCTGATTTGGACGTATAGATATCGATCACTTAGGAACGAAAGAATCAACTCGAATAAATTACCACGAATACCTACCGCAAATAAATTTTCGCGCAAAAATTCTGCATCGATGGTATCACATACATTCCCCCATCAATTTTTGTAGTGATCTTCTAAAAACACGATTTATGTTCTCGGAAGCCATGCTGAGTTTTCGAGATTATATTAAATTTATGTATGAAATCGCAAAGCCTCTTTGCAATAATTTTCTCAAATATTTTTGAAAATGTACATTAAATGGATACTGGCCGATAGTTTTCTCTTTCAGTTTTGCACCTTTTTTTACAAATCGGTATTATTTTAGTAGATACCTTTAGCATGCCGGGAAATTTTCCGGTTGCGAATGCCAAATTTATTAAGTAAGTTAATGGTTCCACTATTTCATTAGCCACCCCCTTGACTGGGATTTCATCTATTCCAGTACTCCTTTTGTTTTTTTAAATCACTAATTATCTGCAATATTTCTTGTTTATTTGTGGGTTCTTAAAAGATTGTGTGATTGTTCATATTTGAGATACTATTGTTGAAATGGTTCTGTAGTTTACGTTCTGCAATATTCGAATAGAAATTTCCGAATTATTCTGCTATTTTCTTCATGTCATTGGTAATAATCCCGTATTCGTTTTTAATTGACATTGGTTCTTTATTTACCATTTCTCATATTTTTTCCTGTATATTGGGAGCATTTATAATTTCTTGATCGAAATATCGTCTTTTTGTATTTTGAATTAATTTTCTGTGGTATTTCTTCTTAGCCTTATATATTTCTTGCGTTTCTATAGTTTTTTTTTTCTTTCTAGCCGTTGCCTGAAGTGTCCTCTGTTCTAGCCCACGTTTTCATAATTTGGCCCAGATGGTCGGATGTATTAAGATTAACATTACTACATGAAAATGGCTAGATATTTGTCACCATATAATCTAATTGTGACTCTGATATTCCGCGCCCCATTATTTGAATTCTTGTTGGTTCATGTATTTTATTTATTAAATTAAATGAGGTAAACAAATCGTCAAATATTTCCCAAAAATAACATTTAAATCCCCACAGAAGATTATCTTATTGTTCTTTTTGTGCATCGTTGCTAGTAATATACTTATATTATTTTTAAAAAAATGTTAGCACTCCCATTTGGTGGTCGGTATATAACCACAATACCAGTGAATTTTGTGCTTATTTTTATTGAAAATTCGATGTGTGACTCTATACAAAGGTGATTCATTTTATTGTCTTCTTTATATAGATATGCTTCGATGGACATAATCATCACTCCCCCATGCTCATCATTTTTTCTTGAAAAGTAGCTTATGTTATTGTATCCTTTTACTTTTTAGTGGTTTTAGCTCGTCTTCAGTATATTCTTGTTTGAATTTTCCACGCCTTTTTCGTATCATTGTATACGACTCCGTTTGGGTCTGTGCTACAATCGGTAACAATTATTTTATTAATATTTTCTGCATATTTAACAACACACTTCGGCGATTTTTATTTCGAGCATTCTCATGTTTGTTTACATTTGCATTTAATATACTGTTCTGATATTCGTTTTCATATTTATTATTTTTCTTCCGCATCTTCGGCTTATTTGCTGCGCCCGGAATTCCTTCAAAGGTCGACGGACAAGGCAGGCAGTCCGTCGACAGTAATGACTCATACTTTATATAATCATTGAATTTGCTGATTAAGAGAAGCTATATTTTCCTTTTGGTTATCAATTATAATGTCCTTTTGCTTGATTAGTTCTTTCAAGTACTTGCCTTTAATGATTTCTATTTGTTCATTACCGTGCATCCGCTGCGAAAGAATTCGTAATGTCCTCCTGCCTCTGCTTCTTCCGTAGAGCTGTCGCTTAATGTTTATTTTCACGACATCTTTAAGATATTTAATACAACCTGGGTTTAATGAATCGCATTTAATACACTTAAGTCCGGATGATGGTATTTTCTTGCAGTAATCGCAAGGTTTTCCTTGCGGAACATTTACTACGACTTGTTCACTGGACACCATTTTGAATGTTTGTTAGCTGAGGTTTTTTTCAACGTTTCAGCGACATCACATTCTGCACTTCTAGCAGTTTGGTAGTTTCAAACTGCTGCTGGTTATCGTGGTATGTTTATTTGTAGGAGGTTTTGACTTGTTTTGCTACGTGTGATTGGTTTAATCGAGGTGGGTGCTACTCGTCAGTGTACGTTGAATTTAGCGTCCGTCCCTGTGGTTCTTGGCTTCTTGTTAACGCGATTATTTTTGGTCGGTCTTCTTAGGGATTAAGAGCTTGGTCGATAAATATACCACATACTGGGAAATCAACAAAATCTGATTTCAAGTCCCGAATTATAAATGTCAATGTGTCAATTTTTAAGAACATGGTGACAGTCAAGCATCATTCCGCTCATCTCTGCCAGGTCTAGTTGGCGACCGAGTGTGCATAACGAATCCGGCGGAGCAACATTCATCATGGACGCCACGGAAGCTGCCGGCCCCAAATAAATCCGGGCATGGAGGATCATCTCCCGTGCAACTGAGAAGCCAACCAGAATATTTCACATAGTTATGGAATGCGAACGCACCCTCGATACTCTCCTTTGTGACGGTCTAATTAATAATGTTTTTAGGACCGCCCAATGCCCTGCCAATGTCGACAATGCGTGAAATTCCACGGCGTAAATGAGTCGTGCCACCTGCGGCATCTGCGCTGCCACCGGACACACCACCGCCAATTGTACCTTCGAGGAGAGGAAGTGCGCTACCTGAGACACCAAAGACCACTCAGCGTTCTTGCTGAAGTGTCCGAAGCGTTCGTCGGAGCCGGCGTCACCTGCCGCTAACATCCTAATTGTGCCAATGACAACGCCAGCTAGCAATCCTCTGGTCCACCAGGGCATCGTCGAACTAATGGTAACAGCTCTAATCAATATGTTTCCAGAACGACGTACAGAAGTAGTCGCCCTCTTCTCCATCCTCATCAGGAAGACTAACAAAGCCAATTTCCAGGTGTCAGACGTTGCAAACGTGTGTAGCTGTCGGAATAAAAAAATTGCATCTGCTCCACGCTAACGACATCGGCATCATTGCATCGCAAGAAATCTTTTTGGAATCCCACCATCGCATCAACGTTCCAGGTTGGGTTATCCATCGGAACGACAATCACTTTTATGGCGTGCCCGAAAACGTCACCGCCTGCGCTACCTCTGTCGGCGACATTATTATACACTTACTGTATATTCCCTGTATATGCCCCACAAGTCAATTCACAGACCAACTGCAGCACAGCGAGCCACAATCAGTCATCTTAAGTGACCTCAACGTCTCTCACCACACTCTTGATTCTCCATCAAGCAACCTCCGCTATTTCGGTAAAGGGTTTTTTGCCTTAGCCACGACAGGATGGATTTCTCACAAGACTTTTCAACCCTTGCTTTTCCGCAGGTTATTTTCCGCGACAGTGGAAGGCGGCTAAAATCATCATCATTCCCAAACACGCCAAACCGACGGATGACATCAATCCCTATTGGCCAATCTCTCACCTCTACTGCATCGGGAAAGCATTCGAAAGATTGCTTCTTCGACGCTTTAACGATCACTGCAACACCAGCCTCATCATTCCATTTCACCAGGCCGGCTTCTCACCTTAGACTCGGTTATTCATTTGCTGCAATCAACCAAACAGACAAGCCACCAACACCGGACAAGTGTACTACAGTACCTTTCTGGATTTCCAGAGAGCGTTCGATACTGTATGGCACAACGGTTTGCTTTTTAAACTGCGGAAGCACCTCTAGTTCCACGTTCAGCGCTGGATTCGCCACTAGAGAGTCAAAATAAATAGAAGGTGCGGCAGAGGAACTTGCTGATTTGAAAGGTCAATTAAACAAAAATTATTTCACATATCGATTTAATTCCTTTTTTATCGTTTCAAGTGGTTTTAAAAATCACATCGAACAAATGGCGGCCCTTTTGAAGTTGCGCTCCACTCTTTCGAACATATCGACGGGGATGGCTTGGCGAATGTTGTCTTTCAGGTCTTGCAGGTTCCGTGGTTTGTCATTGTAAACAATGGATTTGTGATATCCCCATAAAAAGAAGACACAGGGAGCTAAAGCCGGGGAGCGCGCTGGCCACAGTAAGAGATTAGGCGCTCGTGGAAGTGTTCCCTCAAAAGTTCCATTGAAATTCACGCTGTGAGTGCCGTGGCTCCGTTCTGCTGAAACCATACGTCCCCAATATCTTTTTCTTCAAGTTATGGGAGAATAAATGCCTTAATCATTTCTCTGTAGCGAACTACATTTCGTTACACACTGCGATTAGAAATCCACTGAGCACTGGCCTGCTTGCGCGACGGACGCCGGGGAGAGCACAAAAACGACAGCTTTACCCTCTCGACGTTTTCTGGGGTTCTGGATTGCCTGCCAGGAACGGGACCGGCGGGATGAATATTGAACCAAGTTCGGAAGGTACGTTGGGTGGCGACCACCTAACGGTCATTGGAAAAGTAGATCTCGACGGCGAACGCACGTTCCTTCTTTGTCCAAGATAACAACTGGCTTGAGCGGTAACAAAACTTCAAGACCCCCTATTTCAAATGAGACCCTCCCTACCTCTTTATGACCACGTTTCGCTCATTGGCGCCTAATTCAAATCAGCAAGTTCCCCTGCCGCATCATGTACGTCCAAAACGCAGGTTATCTGCTTCCACCATCCAAAGAGAAAGTACACTTCGTTTCCGACCATCACCGTCTGAAGAAAATAAATCCGTTCTGAAACTTGGGTTTCCAATTAACCCATCGCCTTTCATATGCATCCGCGTTGCAAAAATTCACCCAAAAATCTGAGTTGGAATGATTCAATAATTTTAATTTCAAATGTTTACATACTGAAAAAACATGTATAAATTCGCTATATAACATAACCTAGCACACGTTGTAATATTTGTAATTTTCAGTAGAATAATTCGAGCGTAAGTTTATATTACTGAAGAATTTATTTTACAGCATCCCAGTCCGTAGAAACAAAAATGCGCACATCCGCCCACACAAATAATGCACACGGACGCAAACTAGAAGTTATCTTTTCATTTGCCAAGTTAGAGGAACGTAAATAAATCCATGGCTATATTGGGGTCGTGTAGTACACTCTGGCGAAAATCCCACGGATAACCGAATATCCGAAAATCTCCCCCTTTTGTCCCTTATCCCGCGTCCGGCCCATTTCCCCATTAAAACATATTAAATTACAATAAGGCCGGCCACAGCACTCAATGCTCCCCCTCCCGCCCCTCTACGTTCCGGATGCTCCCCGAACTCGTTTCATACGAATTGCCTAAATTAAGAGCTTATGATTCTCATCAAAATTTTGTTAAAATAACACCGGCCCCATTATCACGGACTGATATTAATTAATTAAAATTATAATTTAATCAGTATACACTATCACAAAAAAAAGTGAATCAAAAACGAAAACTGTTTTTCTAGATGAGTATAATAAATAATTTTTGCGTGTTATAGAAAACAGCTTGATGATAAATATTAAAAATTAATATTTGTGCGGAATTTCCCGTTATTAATGTTGAGCCAAACGGAATATTTAAAATCGCGAATTTAATTATTTTTCCAAACGCAGTGTTGGTCAACCATCTGCTGAATTTATAAAAATTCATTACTGAAATCAATTCCCCGCGCGAAAATTTTTAATGGATTACCGAAAAATCTGCTTTTATTCGTTCATTCTAAATACGTTTTTTTGTGAAGATCAACGACATTTTTTAAATGGAGCGCAATTAATATAAATAATATTGAGAATATCGTGCTTTGCTTTAATATGAATAAATAATTAATTGATTTCTTCTTTCACATTCATCATAAATTGAATAAAAAATATTAAAAAGGTAAGAGATTACGGTTCAAAGTGGATGAAAATTATTGTAAACTAAAAAAATTCTCGGCGAAATGGATTACCTGAAGTACTTTCCAATTAAAGATCAAAATGGACTTAGTAAAACACTTACAGGTACATAAATCTATGTTTATTAGGGAATTCCCCTACTTAATAAACAAACTGATTTAGTACATTCCTCACTATATGAAACATAACAAGCGTACTAATTTAAAATTACCTAATGATATTCCCCACTGTTACTTTCTGTATAAATATATGTATTTCGACTTGATTAAAACAAATCTACTACTCTATACACCAAAAAATTTGTATGGAGTATTAGTAGGTATTAAATATCTCACTTATGAGTATTTATCATTGGAATTCGTTTCAATCTAAATAGTAATTTCCAATTCTGCAGTAATTCTGCAATGCCCACGAGTGATTCCATATAAAATGAATAGAGATACCCCATATCTATATTAAATTCTGACGTGGTTGTATATCCATGCATATGTGCCACATGTCATATGAGATGCTCATCTCGTTTATAATTACCAGTGCGAAACTGGCTGAAATCCCTGTGGTGATAAATTCGCTTTAAATCATTCCCTTTGGACGGACGGAATTATATATTACGACTTCACTTTTGCACGCATCACCTCCGAACCCTAATAAATTTTCACACATTCGCCAGTGAATATGGATATGTTTTACACCGAATGCGCTGCACCCGTGCGTTCCATTTTCTTTTTTCTCTTTTGGGCGTGAAAATGATAATGTACTCTCGATGTAACACGCCTAACTACACAGTGTATGTACACGAATGACCGCATGTTGGGTTGTAAACATCAAATAATTACCTTGACTTATTAAGAAGTGCAATTGTTGGGTTATACTTAAAAATTGTGACTTGTAATGATATTTTATAATATTTAAATGTATTTCGAAGACGATTAAACTTCATACTGAGAATAATTATGATTTTTATATTATCATTTGTAGATTTATTCATATTCATATTTTATTTCATTCAATGTACTTACAAATTATACCAGATTGATTTAATTTGATACTAGAGTGACATTTTTGGGTAATAAATAATTATTAGTACATTTTTGGGTGTTCACTTCTACAAAGAAAAATGTTAGAGAAAAAACTAATGCTTATTAGTGACAATAACTTTCACCTTAAAGGTAAGGTAAATTGTTATAATTATGGTATTTTACAAGCGAAAATATTTGATAGATAGAAGAAGATAGTTACATTAGGAGCTGCCTTTCTGAAGAGAAATAAATCGCTGAGCAATTCCGCAGCATCAATCTATTATGACGAGGAATTTGATACCAAGCTTTCGGTAATGTTTTCAAAAAATATTATCATAAAATACAATTTTCATAACTTTGGTAAAAAATAACGAGGTAAGAGTTTTATTAAACAAATCAGTATCTAAATACAAAGCACTGAATTATTGTTTGCCTCCGTGGCTCTACAATTTCAATCTATTTTTGATCTCATCAGCGTTGAATATTGTGAAGCGGAGTTTTACTTTAGAGTTTTTGACACTAAGATTCTGAGTGTTCTGTAGTCTATCAAAGAGCTCGCTGGAAACTCCTGTGGAAAACTAAATGGATATACCTTCCAGAAGAATATTTCCAAAATCACTTCTGAGAGCAAACGCCAAAGGTCACGTTTGATTCTAATTGATACCCTATCAGCTTTCTTGAACCCCTTAATCACAGCAATCTACTTAGTAATGCTGCTTTTTTCGAGGAGTGGTTACAGTCGATAAAAGTCAGATACTACCTCACTATTAGGGCATCAGAAAGAAACTTTTAGAGTTTTTAACTCTCCAGGTATCTATAAAGAATGATTAAAGATAAAACAACACGAATCCTGTCCAGGATACTAAAATCTTGAAATACTGGAAATGATACACTTTCACTGCATTGTAGTACTGTTATAGTTTCTTGTTGTTCGTAACACATTATTCTGTATTTCGATATCGTAAACGTATTTTTTCTTGAAGGATTTTTAACAAAGAACTTTTTGAAGTGTTCGTAGAAGTTGTAAAACATATCTTGCGTGGTTTGAACTACATGAAACTTCTTGCTGGATGTCCTGATAGTATTGACATAATCCCGAGGAAGATAAATTTAATCATATTTTCTTTTTTGGATTTCAATGTGCCCAAAACTGCAGGGCAGAAAGCTATGCCCCGGTTCAGGGTGCCTGTGCTGTATCATTCGTAATCTTTTACTTTCAACTAGAGTGTAAAAAACTGAGCGAGGACATAGTTTTTATTCTGCGAGTAGCAGTTGTCAGAGAAAATGTACAAATCAGTGATATTTGATGCCAAGTGTGTGTTAATAAAATGCAGTAATATACTTGCTATCTCATTTCGTCCTTTGCCTCCTAACGTTTCGTCATAAACATAAAAAAAGCTTTGCCCTGTACTCCCAACATGAATACAAAAATTGTATATCCATAGCTGAATTTTATAGAACACGTCCCCACTCGGTGATACTGGTAACGGCAGGTTCTGTTAAAAATTAAAAGATATAACTTCAATATTGGGATCACGTTTTGATAATGCTGTCTTATCTTTTATATCAGCATAAAATGTATTAGCTTCTGTTACATGCAGATTTTTATCGCGTTGTAGTGTTCGTAGTTCTTCGTCAGATTCAGCAGCATTGATTTTTTTCTCTACCTTATAACACTTTTGACAGGTGTCGGATTTCGGGTTTTCAAGAGATATATTATAATTTTCAGTGAAAAATTTTCTGAAGTACTCGTATTTTACCACGGGATTGCATGGTTTGTTTTGAAAAATCAGTTGATACTGCTCTGGTTCATGTTTCTCAATATATAGTTGATGCACTTTTGCAATATTTAATTGTGGAGAAAGATAATAATGGTGCATATTATCCTTCCTGTTATAATGTGACTCAAAATGTTTTGGCGAATCCTTTCTGCAATATGTTCAGGCAGTTTGTTTGGTCTATTATTGTGTTTGTCTTCCGGAGGAGTTCCTTGTCTAAGGTGTATATGTTGCTACAAGCAATCAAGCCGGCTGTTGGTAATTGCATGTAAAGCTAAAAATGCTGTCTTGCAAACTTTCAGAGTCGTTAAACAGAACAAGAAGCCAAAGTAATAAATTATTTACCTGATAAAAATACGAAACATTTTTGCCATGCTTTTCTCCTAAACAAGGCCTTTTTCGTTCTACAGGTTTACTATGAAGAAGGCCATACAAATGAGCATCCTGAATGTCTTTTGTTGATATGGCATAAAAATCTCTGAAAATTTTAGCACAACCTATCGCACCAATTTTATCAAAGCACTGCATTTTACAGTTTCAGCAATCTCCAAGAACTTTCTCTTGTGGTAATTTTCCAGCAGTATTTATATAACTTTCTTCCCTGGTTCGCTTTTGCTTGCGAATGTTTCTTTTCCAGGATGACTTACATATGAGGCGCTTTTTACCTGGTTGTGCCAGTAGAAGTGCCAGCTTCTTCCAAATGTACAGAATGGTCTGAATCCTCATTAGTTCCAAACTTCGCAAAACAAATCACTGCTGTAATGCGTAGTGCATAATTTAGAGACCCGGTTCTTGGATGGGATGATAGATCATTTGAAACTGTGCAACAATCAACCCCCAACCAATTTTTGCCCAAAAGTGGACTTGGCCAGTTCTTGCATTGGATCCTTCATTTATAGTCTAAAAAAATACAGGAATATCACTTTGGCTGAACTCAGAAAATACCAACCACAGTTATAAAAATTAACTTGGAATTAAGAACGAAATAGAAATTCTCCTAAATACTCACACAGCAAAAATCTTAGGAATAGATTTTCTAAGACAAATTAGGAAACAGAGTTAGCCCACAAGGCTGCGCTTGATATTAAGTCTTTGTCTTCCTTCTCACATATTGTTTGCTTCTGAAATGTATAAACTTTAATTTTTAATTTTCAAAATTCAATTCTTAGTTATTTAATTTTATCTATCCTTCGCCCCAATCCATTAGCAGTCTTTAGGCTACGGTTTTCATTTTCTGATATTTAGTCTTCTCTCTTCAGACATCAGTTTCTAGTGTTTGGACATCATTTACGAAATTAAAGCAACAATATAAAATCCAGTAGGCCACGTCACTTTGGTTAGGGCCTGTTATTATGGGACCCATAAAGGGTTAAGTCCATTTATGTGTAAATTATAGAAAATTAATAGTAGCCACAATATAAATATAAATTTTGGACCAATCAAGAAAAATAAAAACACACAAATAGGCTACACAATCACAGCCAATTTCGAAGGCAGAGGCAGCAAAAAGGAAATGCTAAGTTTCATGCAAAAATGTGCATTAGATTAGATTATATTAGTGTGCAAGTCAGGTTGTCTTATTTTTCTTGTCAAGATAGTACTTTATTGGGAAATGTTCTGCAAGGAGACCCGTAACTATGCATTTACTAAGACGCAAGAACTATTTAGCTATGCTTGGTGAAAGATCAATAAACTTTTTGGATTTCCATTGACCTGTATTGTATTTTTTTCTCACTCTTGTATCACGCCCTTCCTATGTGGTTTTGAGGATTTTGTTTACAGTTCCAAGTAGTTTTTGAATTGAAGTTGTTCTCTTTGAGGTAATTAAGGGCAGCCTGGCTGTCTGAGATCAGACATATGTGTGCCTCTTTGTAGGCCTTTTTGTACAAACTTGAGCACATTTTTCCCAGGATACTATTTTAACCTGTAAAACTGATGGGCCTTGTCCGAGAGGAATGAATTCCTTGTATTTAGGCCCAAATATGCCTATGCCGGAGCCCACTTTCGATTTTCATGCATCTGTATACAACTTCTTACAGAGTTATGTTTTAATAATCGGATTAATGCGGCTGATACTTGTTGAAACTACATTGTAACAATTGTAGCAGTGTATCTACAAAATAATGCAAAACTCTAAACAGTCATGTTTTTATTTAATAATCGTATGTTTTAGTTTTTTGATTCGATTCAGGCTGTCTTGTTTATCGATACTTGTTTTGCTACGCTCTTGAGAGAACCAAATTTTCAAATTGGGAGATTTCTTCAAAGAAATGGAATATAACAAGAGTTTTACTTCTCCCAGTTTATCTTGTTGTTATATTGTTAATAATCACTTCAAAGCGCGATACGAAATCAAATTTTAATCAAGTTCAGAAAAACGTGTGCATGGTATCGACCTATAATTCCGAAGTCCATCAAAGTAGTACTAAAGAAGAGTAAATAATTTGCATAAGAAGGAAAACAGGATAACGCCTACCTCTATAGAATACTGTTCTCACCGCCAGTTTTATAACAAATAAAAGAAAATACGCCATTCATCTTCAGACCCGACGCCAATGATTATGCTTTCAAAATAGTTTTAAATCAAGAAAGACCATACACAAACATCTTCCAGAGAAGTTTACAATTAATTTACGCCATTAGACGGAGTTAGTCGACAACGTAGATAGAAACACCGGAGCTTCAACAAATTCGGAGGATACCTCAAAAGAACAGAGGTAATTAAAAGTAGATTAATAATTTAACTATTAAAATGGCCTCTTTGTCAGACATACATTACAAATAGCTTCATATTAGACACATAAGACAAAATATGATCGCAAGTGTTGATGCCGTATCCTGTTCTCAACCCGAACCAAAGCTCGTACAGCTTCGGTATATCCAGTCTTTTCCCAATACAGAGCTAAGAGCTGATAAAAAAAAAAAACAGATACTGTATTAAAAGAAAATTGATAAAGCCAAAGACATGAATTATTGGATCTCTTGATAACTTCTTTAGCTAGAAATTCTACATCTCATCAAACCTGTCGAAGAGGATGCCAAAGCTCAACATGTTTGACACGAGAAAATGTTTTTAAGGTAACATCAACCGCTTATTATGTATGAAAACCTAGACCAAGAACTGCTTGCCAGTAAAAAATACATTCCAATGAAATTTGTACTGAAACCATTTGTGACGTACGTCATTAATATGGTCTCCAAAAATTGTACCTAAATATGCCAGAAGTGGCAAAAATGTTACCTCAATGGCTGCAGACGCTTGATGGATATTATTACTAGATGCAGGGTATAATGGGTCGAGTGGAAGAACACCAAAAGTCGTGAACTACGCCTTCAAGATCTATGCTCTAAATTTATATATTTAGTGTATTAATGTATGTATTTTATGTATTTGAAAAGTAATAAACTAAACTAAACTAAACGGAAACTATTTTATAGATGGATTTCCTAAGTTAAGACCGAATTCGACTACAAATATCTTAGGATAGAATATATACCATATCAACCAAGAATAAAGCACCTAAATGGATAAAATAGCTTCTTTCATTACCAGCGATACAGATAATTATTTTTCGCAGGGAAATAAGTGCCTCGAATGACTAGTTCACGTTAGTCTCAAAGAAGATGAATTTCCTAAAAAAAACTAACAAATCATACCAAAAAAAAGATATCCTACAGTAATTCAAAAATGTATTCAATGAAGCTATCGATAGATTTCGTGACAATTGTCACCGTTGCGGAAGCAGGAACTTTAAACGAAACTGGCGGAATTAAAACAACAGCATATAATCACCACATCACCTTATCACTGCAGCCATTGCGATGATTCCATGAGAAGAATTGAAGAATTATATGTGGATTATGGGAAATTAAACACAGTTATTGTATTAATGTAAATTAGGGATCAATTAAGAATAATAGTAATATTGAACAAATACAGATCCCTTTTTTGCACGAAATTAAAAAACAGGATAATGCAAAGCAAAATTCCATGTGCTCACCGCTAGTTCAGCAATTAACAGCAAAAGAATACGCCGCGCGCCGTCTTTCCTCAGAACCGAAGCGAGTAATTATGCTTTCGAAGTAGTTACTGTAGCATATTATATTATTTGATATTAAGGTTTGCCCAAAATCATCTTTTCTGTTCTCTTTTACCTGTTACCACCAGGGGAAACTAAATCACTTTATTATCTATCATATGCGAGAATATATATTTAATTAACTGAATTCCTAAAATAGTCAATTCTGATCCTTATTAATTAAAAACATATCAGTTTCAAGCCAGAAGACGCCGCAGAGAATAACTCAGCGTATTTATTTATTAACTAACAGAGAAGCACTTGTCTGTAATTTCTACTCAAAAGTCAAACCAGATGGCTGGAGATTAGCGGAACGTCCCAAACCAAAGAAAACTTATAATAATCTATATCCAAACATTCTCATTCTAGAGCATTATCAAGGATTCCTGAGCATATTAGAGCAGTATAGAGTTTTCTAGAGTGTTCTCAAGCATTTTCGAGCACTGGAATCATCTCTCATCTCATCTTGAGCATTCTCAAACAAAATCCTAATATTACGAACATTCTCGAGCATTCTTAAGCATTTTCGAGTATTCTCGAACTATCTTAAGTATTATCGATCCTCATATTGCGAATATTTTTAAGCACTTTTAAAAATTCTCGAACGATCTCGAACATTTTGGAGCATTCTTAAACATTGTCAAGGATTCTCGAACACTGTAGTATTTTCGATCATTTTTGAGCATTCATGAGCACATTAATGCAATCTTACGTTGTTCTCAAGCATCCTAGAGAGCTCTCGTGCATTATTTTATATTCTCAAGCATTCTCCAACCTACTCGAGTATTCTCGAGCATTTACAAGCATTCAAGAGTATTTTAGAGCAGCATTTTCTAGCTGTCTCAAGTCTTTTCCAGCATTCTCGAGTAATTTAGAGTGTTCTGGAATATTGTTAAGCATTCTCAAGCATTTTCAAACATTCTTGAGCAATCTGGAGTGTTCTGGAGCAATCTTACGTTGTTCTCAAGCATCCTAGAACGTTCTCGTGCATTATTGAGCATTTTCTAGTTTTGTCGAATATTCTCAAGTATTTTTGAGCATTCTTAAGCACTCTTATGTGTTCTCAAGCATTCTCCAACCTACTCGAGTATTCTCGAGCGTTTACAAGCCTTCAAGAATATTCTAGAGCATTTTCGAGCTGTCTCAAGTCTTTTCCAGCATTCTCGAGAAATTTAGTGTTCTGGAATATTGTTAAACATTCTCAAGCATTTACAAACATTCTCGAGCAATCTGGAGTGATCTGGAGCAATGTTAAGCATTCTCGAGCATTCTCAAGCAATTTAAAGACCATTCTCATGCATTTTTGAGCATTTGCATGTGTTATCAAGTACTTATATCCTTGAGCATTGTCGAAAATTGTCGAACCTACTCAAGCATTTCCGAGCATTCTTGAGAAATCTCGAGTGTTCTTAACCATCCTTGAGCATTCTTAAAAAAAACCTCATATTGTGAAAATCCTCGATTATTCTCAAGCTTTTCCGAGCATGCTCATGTTCTGGACCATTTTTGAGCACTCGAGTCATCTCTCATCTCAAGCATTCTCAAATAAAATCCTCATATTGCGAACATTCTCGAGCATTATTAAGCATTCTCGTACAACAACATCATATTGCGAACATTAATTGATAATATAGGTATATTAATACTTTGATAACTTCCTATATAAACATGTAATTAGTTAGGATTGTTAAACAAAGTGATACAAATTCTACATTGTATAAATGCAATAAATTTTAATGATGTTTATCTATTAGTTTAATAGCGTTTAAAAAGATAATAATCTGATCTTGCAACTATTAATTATTTTCAACACTTTACAACTAATGACCTTTCAGCGTAACAGCACTGATCCAGTAAATCAGGGCGATAAACAAGCGCCAGTAAATACCGTCTAATAAATATTCCGCACGCGTCTTGGACTAGATCGAAGGTAAGTCATCCATCTTAGAAGAGGACGCGGTTTAATTACACCAAAAATAAAGATTGATCGTCGCTTAGATTTTTTCTCTCCATCATTTCCCTTTTCTTCAAATCCTATTTCCAATGGCGTACATAAATTAACGCGATCCGCAAGGGTTTGCGTCCGTAGTATCGATTTTACTATTTTATTCAAGAGTTGACGCGAATCCGGTGCCTGCGAAGTGAGGGAGGAAATGTCCGAAATAAATCGATTGTGCGGAAACTTTCGTTGCTTGCGGGGTTTCGTCCATTCACGCGAATCCGACGCTATCGGAAAACTTTTCAGATAGTTTATATTATTGCTTTAGATGGGAAATTCAGAAGTTATTTACTTAAATTGATATTAACATTTGAATATAATTCACTTGATTCTAAAACTTAAATTACATTAGGTTATCAGTTTTGGTTGAATAAATCCATCTCTTGCCTTTAATACTATTAAGTTAGTCTTAATCAAAAAGTAATCGAATTTATTGTATGTAATTCTAATATCACAATTCTGTTGCAATTATACCTTAGTTATATTTTGTACATTTACAATTAATTTTTATTTTGTCCAATTTAAGTACAACACAAGCTGACTCTCGTTACGCTTTTGTTTTTATTCATTCGAGCTTACTATGGCCTACATCTCTTTTCAGTTTTCATTCGGGTGGTTATTTTATTTTCATTCGGTTATACCTAGCTTGTCCAACTCCCCTATTTTCATTTCCTCTACGATACCTTCTGAATTTAATTTTATATTTTCTCATTTCATACTAGCTTCAATAAAGATGTTAAAACTTTCAATCTTTTAAATCTAACATTCATTTTTTTATCTTTAATAGGTGTTGAAAATATGTGATAATTATCCGATTTTTTTGATTATCGACAGGTGTAATATAATTCTTTGATTTATAATAATTGTTTTTTTTCTGTTGCATGATTTTCATTAATTCAACGTTCGATAAAATTTTCCCAATTAAACGCATTCCAATGTGCTGGCCGGAATTGATTTAAGCGAGGATTTATATTGTTATACTTAGATGCGTTTAGATAAATAAATAGAGGGAACAGCAGTTTACAATGGATTTACAGCGTTTCTATTTCTGGTCACATGCACACAATACATTTAATATATTGAAGGCTTTTAGGATACATTAAACACAGTTACATAACCGAACACGTGTTTTCGAATCGTCGGTCCCCTTTTAATTAGAAACAGCGAAAACTTGCTGAAGTGATGTAACAACTCCCAAAGACAATTTATTGTAAGATGACAAATGTAAATGATTTTATAAAGAAGCCATTAATCTGATATCAATTGTTTAAAACGTTGCATTAAATTTCCTTAATATGAATAGAGAATACAATAATAAATTAGTGGTAAAAATTGCGTTAGTTTAGTGAATAGGTAACTATTATTTTGGTTTGAATTTACGTGAAGTATTCTGTAAATGAAAATAACACAAAGTGTGTTATTTTCATTTAGGTAATTACTGACAATTTCAGGAGCTTAAATACCAAATATTTAAATATATGCACGTATTAACAATAAAATGTACTATTTATTACTAATTTATTTCAAGGAGAAATAGGTTGTAATAAATTCGCCGCGAATCCTTTCAACTTTTTCAATTTCGTTGCGAGTTCCTGAGGCAGTCTTTTATTCGATGAAATTTATTTAAAAAATGTATATATTGCGGGCGGCAAACGAAATATATTTATACGTATTAAGGGCCGTCCCTGAGGATAGAACGGCAAACCAGAAAAAGATATCGAAGGAAAATAAAGCCGGCGATTTAAGCGAGCGCCTCTTGTCACAAACGAGTTCTTTTCCAGCACTTTCTTTTACATCGAATGAAATACGTAATTCGTCGAATCCTGATAATTATTTTCATTTAGAATGATAAATGTTTGTATACAAGCACTATTTTTATTTGATGTATATAAAACGTTAAAATTCTAAAAATTAACACTCGATTGTCTTCGTAATTGAATGTAAAGTCAATTTTTCAAATATACAATTTGTATCAGCTAGAGCTATGATAGAGTATTGAAATATTAAAAATCTTTAAATTAAACATTTGAAGACAAAATACTGAAGTGAAAATTTTCCTACTGGTGAGAGCTACTATGCCTTTCATTTGTATTTTCATTTTCATCAATCGTCCATATATTATATACAGAGCGACATTAGCAGGTTAAGCTAAAAAAAAATGTAAAATGCTTGAAGACAATTCTAGCAGTTTAGGAGAAATTTTTGGGAAATAACATAAAAGAAAAATCTTTAGAAAACCTTGAAAAATAGTATAGAGGTTGCTGGAAAATACTAGAGTATATGGGTTTGAGTAGAAGATCATCTGTAAGTGTGAACTGCACCTCTCAGCATGGTTTTAAAATTATATGCATGCTACTTTTTCTTTCAATATTGTGAATGTCTTACTAAAATATTTCTATATATTGTAACCATGTATGACAAAATTTAAATAAATGATCATAGTTGTTAGTAAACTGATAAAACAATACTAGTTTAAATATAACCTATAAAATTGTTCCATTGTAAAAGGAAATACTGCTAAGATATTATCTTTCAGCCCCATCGATAATGAGAAAGGCCACTACACATAATGAAACAGAAAGTAAGGAATTGCCCAAAAAATTAGAAAATTTGATGACGACTTCTAACTATGAGTTCGGTCAAAGTAAATTAAAAAAGGTGATCATAAAAGCATATATTTGATACTAGACGAAAGGTATGGAGCAACATCATTTAACATAAGATGAATATCAATAATTCTCGAACAATTAGATGGATAGGCAGGAGACTCCCCGTTCAAAAAAGAAAGAAAATTAATAGGATCATTAAGGAAATAGAGATTGAAGGTATTAAAGAGCTTCCACCAGTCGTGTTGGTAAAGAAATATCGAATCACCTTTCTGTTGATCACCACCAACTTAATAATATAATTAAAAAGAACTGTTATCCTCACTGTTTTTATTTAAGCACTAGATGTACATGTCGGACACTATGTGAAGAAAGGAATTTAACCGCATTTATATTATTAATATAATCTTCATCAAACTCAAGAACAAATACATGTTATCCTCTACGCTGAATCGACGACAAGATTCAATTAGTATATTCGACCTGTGTTTTACTATTATAAATAAATAATCAGGCATGAACGTTACGAACTAGTACGTTCGATAATACAGAGGAGGACAGAAGGAATTAGAAGCATTGGAAGGAAAAGGATGTCGTGGCTCCGGAACATTAAGGATGGCGTTTAAACATCTGATGAGAGCGACAACAGATACGAAATCATATTTTGAAATAGTCGCCAATCTTCGCTGGCGGAGACACCTACAGCAGAAGACAGTAAACTTCAAAATCATCTCACTGTAAAAAAGTAATCGACAAAGTAGACAAAACTAACAATGGCCACAAATATTTACTTGCTGAGAGACCGCAGGTCGATAGCCACTGATTAGAAGAAATCTTAAGTCTGCCACTTCACGGTATATACATACTGTGATAATTACTTCTAATAATAAAAATACATAAGAATATTGCTTGAAAATTGCAATAATATGTTTTATTATTATTATATACTTCAGAAATTTCAGGAAAACGGTGATAATGGTAACATTTCTTGAATAAAATTCGAAGAAAATGTATTTAATAATAGGTTTTATTAAGTTTTTTATACAACACATGCTTGTTGGAGAGCTAAATAGAATAGTTTAAGATGCCAATCCAAATAGGTGGTCCAATGAAGTGTTATTTGTTCAATCTGGAATTTGAATCATCTTATCGGGCATGTGAAACCCACTCAAGACAAACCGATCCTTCTTATCTTTAATTTAATTAAGAAAAGTGGCTTGCTGATGTTAACATTCCCTCTTCATACCTTCCACAAGCTTAAGCCATTGGACCGGACTTTGTTTGCCTATACAAATCCATTACAACATTGACTTGAGTTGGATATTAGTTAATCCAGAAATATTTGTCCTAATGTATGATATAATTAGATTAATCAAATACAGAAACTGTTCAAAGGAGTTGAAATTGATAGGATTTTTTTCATTTAAAAGAAATATATTTACAAACGAATTTCTTACATTCTAGGTGACATATAGTACACTGGTCCAGAAAAATACAAGTTTTGAATGAAAAGACTTCAGAACAAACAAATGAAGTTGGATTAAGGAGCTTCTATCAGTTATGGTAATGCCATTATATTTCAAACTTCATTGTCTAGCTGTAACATGCAGATAATACCAAATGTCATGTTGACATTAATCAAATATTTACACACATTTTACAAATTTTAAGCAGAATGCTTAATACGTGAAATATAAAATAAAATAAATATCTACAGTTGTAGACAGAAGTGGAAGAAATTCTCCAGAATACCAATAAATGGGAACATTCTTAATGGGTTTGACTGGAAGAACATTCTGAAGAATGAAATCCGCCTGAGATTCCTGTGCTCAAAATTTAGTGTATTTTTTTATGTATGTGTATATTAATGTATTTTCTTAACAGGTAATCTAAAGCATCACAATAAATAAATAAATAAAATAAAATAAAGTCAATCATCTGAAATCGGAACGCTCTAAATAATTCGCCCCTTTCCCAAAGCTGCAGGTAGTAAGAAGACGAAAAGGACGAAGGCAGAATTGAAGAACTGAAATATTAACTGATACACCCAAAAAGAAGAAAATTGAAGATCATAAAAGAAAAGTAATCTTATTAAGCAAGTTGGCTATTTCTTAACACAATTCTTGAATATTCAATTAACTATACCCAGAAAAGGCTCAAACTAAGAGGCATTAGTAGGTACAAAGGTTATGGAGTAGATAATGCTTCAGAACACATCTTTTACAGTTTTAATAAATGAAAGAAAAAGAACAAGGAAGTTGTAAGAAGAATTTAATCCTAAAATATCATGCATAAGAAAGAGTAGCACTTTTAAAACATAATACAAAAGTATATAATAACAAATTTAATGGACATAAAAATGTATAAAACAGGATGATAACAACGAAAATGCAAAAGAAACATAGAAACATAGAAATACACAATTCTTTGAAAAATCTAATTTATGGCTGTAAGACTTCTATATTATGTGTGCTTAATCAATACTTCTAAAATGATTATTCTTGTTTATATTTGGGACTTTCGATTTTTTTGTTAATTTTAAAATTTAATTATTTATTTAGATTACAAATGGAAAAGCCATTTTTATATAATACTCTTTGTTCGTTTAGTTGATTTTAGTAAAGATCTTCTTCCAAATAATTTAAAACAAGTTAAATTAGTTAATTTACCTTATGTAAATCAGAAATTATTATTTTTCTTGATTATCAACTGGATTATATGTATTCTTTTGTTTTTGAATTTTTAAACCACACCAATCTCTATGTTGACATTGCGATAGACAAATGGAAAATATTTCAACATTTCAGCGAGAAATATCTTTTATCAAATGCGATATCAGATACGAATGGGAACGCAATACATACATATCTCTATACTCTATCCATAAATATATTACACGTTGTGGAATATGACTGGAAATTGTAACTCCACTCTCCATTATTGCTTCATTCGATTTTCTAAAAATAGGAAAACAACCTCCAGAAAAATCGGGACACGTGCAGTAATTGACAGGCCTGTATCGATACTTCACAATCTCCTCACAGAATTGATTTCGTTCAATGTAATATATTTATAACTTATATATTTTATATTAATTTGTTGAATTTATTAGACATAATTGTATCCTAAATAAAATTTTCATGGAAACTTAATTCGTAATAAATGCTCTGAAATGGAATTTATTGAATTATAAGGGATGTAATCATTATAAATCTTATATAATGGGAGATAATTAACGTGTACATCCCAGACATTCTGGCAATTGAAGGTACTGTGATGTAATAGTTATTTACGTAATCAGTTTTAAAACGAGTTAAATGAGTTACGTAAATCAAATAATAGAATGTATTGTATAATGGATTACGTACAAAACATTATTCAGCTTCGATGGAATAATTTTTTATATTTTTTGGGACATTTTACACAATCAGGTGGATTATTTTTTATTTCTTATTGACAATGAAATATTGATTATCAGCGCCTAGCACTCGAAATATATATCTAAGCATAAAAAATAAAGTGTGAAGAAAGAATACAACGGTGTCATTTATATTGATATACTCCTCACGAAACCCAAAAAACCAAAAAACAAACATCGATTATTTAAACTATATTGTTTGCCTAAAATACATAAGCCAGGTAACCAATTATTTATAATATTTACTCATGAACTTATGGTTAATCAAAGAATTTAAAACGCTTTTAATTAATGACAATTTTTCGGTAAAAAGGTCTTCGAATTTAGTAACAAGTTGAAGAATATCGAGATATCTTCGGATGATCAATGAATTTCCTTCAACGTCGATACGCTATTTCCCAACATTTCTATAGATGTCACGTTCGAGATTTTAGAACGAACTCTACCCTTATTGCTAATGGTATCCCTAGTAATTAAATAAAAGGTTATATAAATCTAACAAAATTAGTCACGGACATAAACAGTTAGAAATTCGAAGGCAAATATTTCAAACAAACTTTCGGAACCTCAGTGGACAACCCCCTTTTTTAGCCAACATTTTCATAAACAATTTTTAGGATACAGCCAAAAATAGTTTTTTTACTTTCATTAGGTACGTGGATGATATTTTTATTATCACTAAGAAATAATTTTGAGGATGAAGGCAAAACTATAATAGTTTCCAAAAACTGGTTTTAGGTACGTAGATGACAGTACTATAACTAGGAAATATTTCAACACCACTTAATAACCTTTATGCCAGAATTAAATTCACTTATGAGTTACTAGTTATTTGAATCAGTTCAAAATTAGATTGTAACATTTACAGAAAATAATCAGATATCTTTAATTATATCCATGTAAGCTCACATTCTCCTTTTAGGTACAAACTATCTGCTTTTAACAGCATGATATTTTAGGCTATCAATCTAACTTTTTCAAAAGAAAATTGAGGCTCAGAACTTAATATTCTTATATTTAAAATTAAACGTTAATACTATACAATAACGCATTAATAAACATATTAGAAATAACTACATTAAGTCTAGAACAAAATTAGAACACATTACCACAATTTCAAATAATAAAATTTATGTTAAAATGATCCATGTACCTAAAACTAACTTACATTTAAGCAAAATTTTCAAAAAGTTCAACGTTACACTAGCTTTTTATTATAATTTTAAATAATCGCAACTTTAAACTAAAAAAGTCCAAAAGCAACAAATCAACTACATTTATATCATTATTATATCAAACATGCGAGAATTAAATAGGAAATCAATGAGCTTTACATGTCGAGCAGTGACAGGGAAGATAATATAATGATTTTTACGAAGACCTGCTTATCGGACAATATCTATTCTGAGGAAATATTTACTTCTGAGTACATCGTCAGATATTTCGTAATCATCTGGAACTCTCCCAGATTAATCAAGATTTTCCATTAATACACTGATAGTTTTGTATTTTTCTTCTATTTTCAATAATTATAATAATTCGTTTAGTTTGTGAGAATATCCTTGCAACGAACATTTCGATCCATTACAACGATACGGCCAAGTATATAAAAACACTGTATCTAAATTTATTGGTGTAATTAAAAGAACACAGCACTCTCGAATGGAGCAATTTATTTTAGGATTAAATCTGTAGTTTGTAAATATGAAATAAAAATAGTGGAAAGTAAAACGGTAAAACGGGTTTTGTGGGCGGCAATAGACTTTATACAGATTACTCATATGTGTATTAAAAAATATATGCTTATATATGTATTAATTAAGTTTTTTATTGTTTAAGAAAGCCAATCGTGTTTTGCAATCGAAATGTAGTATAGTGAGCTGTTAATAATATAAAGAAGTATCCGTGCTACTCCGACCTACCTATTCGAAAGGCATTACACATTACAAATCTTCAAGGCTCTTGAGGCTACTATACATATATTCACGAATGGAGCAAAAGAAAGAAAAGAACTGAATCTGAAACCTAAACTACTCTTTGAGTGATACTCTACGATCATCCAGATGGAACTTACAGAGATACTTGTTAGTTCCCAAAAATATATCAACTGGGTATAAAAAAGAGAAAAAATCTGCATCCACAGAGTCTTGCTATTAGCAATATATCCAAAGATTTCACCAAGACTGGCAAATGAATGTGTTTTGACACTGGAAACGGCATCTATAGATAATATAATGGCCCTATTCTTGGTCAAAGCACACTCACACACAAGAAAGGAAACGTTAGGACGAATGTTCTAGCAAAAGAGCGCCTTTTAAGCCCGACAAGAGGTCTGTGCCATTAGTGAAAAGCAATCTCTTAAACATGCAAACCGCGACTCTAGCAGAACACAAAGCACGAAGAACGTCTCCACTTTCGTTCCAAAAACACAATACGAACATCCAACGCTAAAGTTTCTTAATATTTCGTAAATCTATTTAAAATCCCTAACTGGTATACTAAATTAGATTAGATTAGATTAGATTAGATGTTATATGAGTGGAACCAGCGACCTTTTCATATCTGCTGGTATACTAACTGGATATTGTTAGGTAAAGAAACACCTCTAGGTAGTAGAAGTCGCTGATAATTCCCAACTACAGAGGGTGCAACGAGGAAGCGGCGGAGCATATCCTGTACTACTGTCTCACTCTGGTAACATTAAGGAAGTTCCTGCTGCAAATATCAGGTCCAGAACCAAAGAAGAAGATGTTTCTCATCAATTTTATCAAAGGTGTAGAGTGGCTGAAGAGCTAGTCCTACCATCACTGGAGGTGTATAATGGGCACAATTAGTTACATCAGCAACTGAAGTACTAGCGAATTGATGTATGCAACTACTCTTAGGCCAAGGAAGAAATTTTAAAGTTGTCTCATTTTTTCATTATTGTCCAAGAGAATATCGGAACATCAAAGAGATTTCGACTAACATTTTTGCTTGCTGACCTATCAACAACGGTTATCAAAATGCAGATATAAATTGGTTATTCAATGTACAACTATATCAAAGTCCTTTGTCAAAGTAGTAATTACAAAGGAATATAATGAATTACTTTAGTAAATTGATTGACGTATACTCATTACCAACCAAGTAGCATCAATAATTGTTAAGTATGATTAATGATATATAAAGAAGTTGAAGCCTCTATCGTAAACGAATTTTTAAGTGTAGTTTGCGAAATGAATGTATAGTTTTGATATTCCATCTACTCTCAGACCAAGGAAGAAATATTGAAACTAATATCTTTTAAAAGGTATGTAGAAAGTTTAAAATTAATGAATAGAAACATCCATTACTATTATCAAAGGTAGTCTCGAAACATCAAAGAGATCCGTCCGATAAGTCCATATGTTTTTGCTTGTTTACCAATTAACAACATGCAGATATATCATATACAACTACAAGAGAGTTTCTCTTCAAAATTACAAATCATATAGGCTGGGGCCTACTAAATTATAAAGTTTTAGTATATTAGCATCTCAAAATAAACCAAGGGTTAAGAATAAAGAAAGCACTTCTTTATACCACTTTAAACTTTATTTTGCAATAAATTTTATCAAACTAAGTTTTCGAAACAAGTCACTGTAAAATAAAGTTTAAAGTGGTATAAAAAAGTAAAAGTGTTTTCTTTATTCTTAATATCAGAATGTACCACGAAGTGAATGCCTTTAAGATCCAAAAATTAAATCAAGGGTTTATTTTAATTGTATCCTGCATTTCATGCCATATTGAATATTTGGTCTTAAAATGCAAATTTTATTTATTGCTCAAATTTATAATTCAGTTTTACATGGTTACTATGTTTTACTTAATTGATGTCTATAAATTAAAATTTATTTATCAACATCTAATTTTTTTTTATAGTTCAGTAATTCAGACCTTTTTGGAACAGCATTTATCTCTTAAAGTATGGTAGATGTAAAATTTGCAAACGACACAATACTACTAAATAATAAAAATATAAGAAATACCAATGTGATAATGCCTAAGCAGAAGGCAAAAATAATTTCTGCATTCTACTACAAAGAGAAAGTGACGAAATAAAATTCAATAATAATGGGCGACTTTAATGGACGAGTAGGAAACCAGAATGATGGAATAGAAATATGTTTAGGGAAAGAAGGAGAGAGTACAAGAAATGACAACGGAACAAGAATAACTGAACTATGTATTGATGAAATGATAATCACAAATTAAACACAATAATTCCTTTGTTTTGTATAACAGTTATTTATTTATATGGTGACCAATGGTTTCAATACATTCACGTATCATTTTCAAACCAAAAGTCTTTAAAACTTTCGGTTTGAAAATGATACGTAAATGTATTGAAACCATTGGTCACCATATAAATAAATAACTGTTATACAAAACAAAGTAACTATTGTGTTTAATTTGTGATTAAATATGTATAACGAAGTAGAAGCCATTATAGTCAATGTGAAATGATAATCACAAATACAATATTCAGACAAAAATATTCACAAATACACTAGGGAAATACAGAGTAGAAGAGAAAAATCAATTATTAACTACTTCCTAGTAAATGAGGAAGTTATGCACCGAGTCCAAAAAGAAAAAGAGCTTGTCCAAACCATAAAGAAACGAAAATTAGAATATTTTGGACATATCATACTCTAATCTACAATTGATCATGCAAAGAAGAATAGAACTTCCTGGTTTAAAAAATCTACGAGACTGGTATGACAGACATCTACCGAACTATTTAAAGCTGCTGCATCTAAAGTAAAAATTGCCATATTGATAGCTAACCTCCGTTAGGAGACAGCATCCTAAGAAGAAGAAGTAAATTAAAATATATGGAAAGAAGTAACAGATATAATAGTCAAAAGAAGAGCAGAACTGGACAGCGGCCAATATCTAGTAGAAATGAAGTTAACAGTAAGAAAAAACAAATAATAAGCCGAAAAACAAAGTTAATTAAAGAAAAAATTAAAGTCTCTAAACTAAAAGAAGAAATACCATGAAAAACTAGCTGAAAATCGTAAAACAGGAGACAAGGAGAGATATATTGAAGCACGATGAAAAAAATCAAAAATAGGATAAAACAAGGAGCGAAACAAGCCTGCTCCATTAACA
This sequence comes from Ontholestes murinus, assembly GCA_963969525.1. Taxonomy (NCBI): domain Eukaryota; kingdom Metazoa; phylum Arthropoda; class Insecta; order Coleoptera; family Staphylinidae; genus Ontholestes; species Ontholestes murinus. The sequence goes on from OZ018396.1 coordinate 60,828,483, forward strand.
AATATTCGAAATCAAGATAGAAAATCGACAGCCTGGTAGACTGAGGAGACAAAAAAAGCAGTAATAAAGAAAAAATATATAAGTTAAATTAGGGATTTTATAAAGAAGGATGAAAAAAGTGAAACAACTGATAAAAGAGAACAAAATCAAAAAATGAAAAGAACTGGGACACAAACTCGCGAAAGACAACTAAAAATTATTCAGTGGAGCAAAAAACCTCCTCTAAAAGATACAAAATACATTATATTTGCTGAACTAATAAATCAACAATGAATCCAGAAGCAACCAATGGGTGATACTTGTCTGTGAAAGGATATGGATCTATTGGAAGATCATTGAGAAGCAGTGATCTCCACGTGTGATTCCTGTGACCAAAATTTTTATATAGATTTACTTAAATATGTTAGCTGGAATAACGAAGATAATAATAAATTAAATAATTGAATGAATAATAAAAAAACATGAAAAAAAGACATAATGAATAAATGGAGAGAGTATTTCGAAGAGATGTTACAAGGATTGAAGAACAAAGAAGAAAAAGGAAAGGAACAGAACGAAACGCCAAATTAAATGTGCATTAAAGGTAAAACGTTTCTATATTTAAAGAATATTTGAAGAAGTTATTAAACATATAAGAAATGGAAAACCCTGTGTACATAACGGACTAGCAAAATAAATGATTAAAAAATAAATTAATAAATTACTAGAAGTAATGAATTATAAAATGAAAAAAATGTCACCTAGAGACTGGCGAATAGGAATGATTAATCAGCAGGGAATAGCAAAGAATGCAAAAAAAAATATGGAGGTATATCAATTAAGAGAACAGTAGAAAAACTATGTAGGGTGGGTGGGTGCCATCTAACCCACCCTCCAAATTTAAAAGTTGCAAAATGTAAATAAACATAGCATTATACCAAATTTGAATAGATTTATTCAAACAAATTTTTCAAATAATTTGATGATGTTTTACCGATTAGAGGGTGGGATAGAGGCCACCCACCCACCCTACATATACATATTAACTTTAATTCCTCATCATCTCACAGTTTACATTAAAATTAATTACAAATTTTTTCAATGAAACAGAAATTAATAATGTAAAATTTTTGAGTGAGTAAATTAGTAAAAATTTGATCCATGCTGGGTGGGCCGACATTAAATCTAAATTAGACAAGATTAGCTATAGAAAGTTATTTATATTTAAATTTTGATTTTGTTTTATTTTTTAATTATATAAAGGGTTTTATTGTTTTTAACAGCAAAATCATCAACGATTAGCAATTAAAGTTATCCTGCATATGTAGGGTGGGTGGGTGGCCTCTATCCACCCTCCAATCAGTAAAACATAAGCGAGGGTTTTCTTTAAAAGTTGTAGAACGGAAACAAACACAAAATAATTGATGCATTCATACAAACATTTCAAACAATTTCTGATGATGTTTTACTGACAGAACAAAACTTGATAGATTAAAAAACATATAAGAAAGAACTTGGAATAGAGCCAGTATGAGTATTACCTACCATTTTTGATGTTTCTTAAATATATAGAAACGATATAAAAGTTTGCATTTAGATCCAACTTATTCATGCAGTATATTTAGTTCAACTACCAGAATTTATCTTATTTGTGACAGCGGCGAAGAATTATCGGTTCCGTGACATGGCGCCGACTCATATTAAAACGACGGAAGTATCATCCCGACGGAACATTATGGTGCCCCGTGTACTACAGTAAATTACGTCGAAATACAATTATTCGACATTATGATGATCCTTTCCTACGAGAAATGAAATAATATAGCAGGCAGTAAAATGCAAATAAATATGCATCCTTAATGCCTTAATCCTAATACACGATTATTATTATGATAAATATTTTATTATCGTATATTTGAAATATTTATAGATTTATATTAAATCTTTCCATAAATTTTTAAATCCTGCTGTAAGTTCCTAAAAAATCAACAACCCTGTAAACAAAGCTCTTCATTTTACTGTTCATTTTAGCACAGTTCTTGAGAATTCATGCGTAGACAATTTGTGTTCTAAAATTGTTAAAATAGGATCTCAAAACAGATAAGTTTTCAAAAATGTTCATGATTGCAATATTTTCAAACAATGTAAATATAAGTAAAAACAGCACGTTGCTATTAGTACGATTTAGTTTCTAGCTAATAACTAGTAAAAGCCTATAATTGTCTTCCCACTAAATTCAATTTTTCAGTTGGTTATTGAAGATACGCACCACTTCAGTAAAGTATCTTTTAAGAACTGACTTCGTTGATAAAAAATGACTTCATTAATAAATTGGTTAATTGAGTTATGTGAAGATTACATTAATTTAACGAATAAAGCACTAATAATCTTTCTGCATTTCAGACACAAAATGACCATTATCAGTGCTAATCCATTGATAATGGTCATTTTGTGTCCGAAATGTACATCAAATAAAATTATAAAAAAAGGTTATTAGTGCTTTATTCGTTAAATTACTTCATTAATACTTACTAATTTTATTTTATCTTTAGTTATTACAATAATGTAAAAAATATTAATTCCTCTTCTTATAGTAAGTTCTGTCAGATTAATAACGATTACATTATATTCCCTGACAAACAATCTACCATTTAATTAATTATTTATTCTCTGAACTGCACGTCACTAATTTGATGGGTTTATTTAGAGTTTACGTTTTTATCCGCGTAAACGCCATTAATAAACTTGTCGGATAACACAATTAAGATAATACTGTGAAACTGTGCGGTTGCGGCATAATGGATGTCCCATCTCGTTCCGTAATCCGGACAAAAAAAAAGAGAGAAACTCCGGGAAGCGCCGCATTAAACTACAATGTAAATAATTGTATGGCAAACTCACTCATTGTGTATCCGAAGTCGTCCTCCTCGTCCGGGTCCGCGGCGGCCTCTTCTTTGGTCCGCTTCACGTTCGCAGCGCTCGCCCTGTCGATCTGCAAAAAGGAATACAGAAAAGACGTGAATTCAGTGCACGAATACAAAACCATTAATAATATTTATCTACAAATATATAATATTAAATTTAATAATACGAAAACAAATGAAATGTTTTCGTATTTTTAAATTTATTATTTAATTATCTACAACGAACTAAAGGATTTTAATACATTTTATTATATATAATATTGTTGAAAACACTTTTTTAGTAAAAAGAGACATCATAAAGGTGACATTGTCTAAATTTTACCGGCACATCATGAGATTGTTAATAGGATGAAATACTCAGGTTTTGTTCGTGTCACTTTGAACCAGGTGTAATGAAAAAAGAAAACATTCCTGGTCAGCAATGAAATTATAGAGAATTTCGATGTAGCAGTGTTCTAACATTAAGTTACATAGAAGATTTTAGAGATAAACACCTTTATTGAACATAATCGATACTTGTTCTGCTACTCTCTTGATGGAACCAAATTTTCAAATTGGGAGAAGTAAAACTCTTTAAGTTTAACTTTGATAATGATCCATCCATAAGGACCAAAAGACGTGCAAGTTATGTGAAAATAAATAAATGGAACCTAACAAGAGTTTTACTCCTCCCAAACCTTTATTGTAGATAGTATCACAATAATACGACAAAACAATTATAATGCTTCTTCGTCTTTCTCATCTTGGCTATCGAGTCTTTTGGCCTTGAAATATGTTATTTTCTATTATTCAGAGAAATTTTATCTAATAGATAAAAAATTGGTTTGTTTCACTGATTTTTTACCTATTATTTCATTATGTTTCACCAAGGAATAAAAAAAATATCCAAGAAATTACTAATCAGAGCCTTGATTGCGTCTATTTTCTGTGTTTTACTATTTAATTATATGTTTTAGTTAAAGTAATATAGTCTTGGTTTTTGTTTACTTTTGTTTGTTGAATATTAATTTGTAATTAACTGTAATAAGTAAATAACTGATTACGTGATTGTGTCCAGTATATTATGGTGTCTATAATGTGTTGTACATAGTTTTTGAAAATTATGTCTTGAGGTTAAGGCAAAAAATCTCAAAGTGATAGTGAATAATGTCAAACATGACACGTGTATCTTATATGCATCCGTATCCTCAGTGATAACAGAGTTTGTTGTCTCCACAACGGAATTGCGAACCTAAATCACTGGAGAGAAATTCCTTTTGATTGGAAATAGTTTTAATTATATTGGAGATTACATTTTCGTTTTTATTTTTATTGCAGAAGCCACGCAGTATTATCAGCAGCAACTTCACGTAATTGTTTTAATTCCTCCTTTATTAATGTTATATTTTCTTGCAGCACCAAGTTTTTCTCTTCAATTTCTTTGACCAGTTTCTTGAGCTGATTATTTTCTTCCCGAAGATAAACAAATGGATCATCCGCATTGCGAAAATTAGGCGTGGAATATTCCTTCGCAAAAACCTTTAGGTTACTTGATTACATTACATCATTATCAAATGAATTAAATTTTTTAACTCTCTTCCAACAACAAGCATGATACAGTTATCACATTTACGTCTAGTGAAAGCTACTACACCACACTTACAGTGAAATGCTTCAACGGGAATCTTACTTGCGCCCGCCATCTTGAGTAATAATTTTTCAAGAAACAAAGCATTGATAAAAATATAAAAAGGTATGGCGATTTTAATAAAATCATCTAAATGGGGAATTTAAATATATTAATTAAAATGAGAATCAAAAAATTCCTCAAAGTTATATGGTACCATTGTTAAAAGCAGTTCCTCAATGTTAGATTTAGATGGTAGTAGAGGCTTGTTTTTTTTTTCAAATTAGTACTTAATTTGTTAATACAATTCGGGCAAACACCTTTTAAAGCTTTTTTGCACCTCACTACTATGTACATCCCATGTCAGAGTAGAATCTATGTAAATACCTAAGAATTTTGTTGATTTTGAAAATGTTTCATCGGATTTTTTTGAGTAAGAAGCATTTCTAACTAAGTTTTAGATTAATTCTGGCGAACTTATACATGTTCAAACCTTTCGGAGACATTAACAAGAGATATATCATCGACAAATAAGATACTTTGATAATTGATAATGTCTGAAAAATCAATTATATATAATAGAAATAATATGAGTCATAAAATCAAGCCCTACGGAACACCATAATTATTTCGAAGGTAGTTTAATTCTTGATCCCCGATGGAAACCTTTTAAAGACGATTGCTTAAATAGGAATGCCCAAGATTACAATATTGTTTGTTAAATACGACTCAATTATTTTAATAAAAACTGATGCGATACACAATCAAACTCGTTACTTACATCAAGAACAAGAAATATCATCATTTAATGATGGCCACTTTCAAAGCACTTAATTGTTTTTTACAAAGGTTTGTACAGCTCCAGTTTATATCGAGTTTATATATACATACAGGGTGACTGACGAAAAACCTTTGGTGCTGTATCTCGCTTATTTTTTTATCCGATTTTAATAAATAAAACATCAAATTAAACCATTTTTAAAAGACTTTAATAGGATCTGAAATGTTATTTTTTCTCGCACCCAGTTTTTGACAAAATACGATCAACATTTTTTTAAAATTGCACTGTATATATATTTTTATTGATTCGCAAGGAGATTTTTTTTCTGAATATAAAAATGTAGACAAATTTATCCATACATCAAACTTAAGGCGAGAAATTGAGGATTAAAAAAATAAATAAAAAGTCAAGTATCCATTGTAAACAATATACAGACCCTATTTTAAATGTCAAAAGTGACAGTGACAGCCATTGATACAATACTGCAACGATTTTTAATTATTTCATAATTAAAATGTTGCAAAATTTCAAACACTGTACTAGAATTTTGTGCTTCTACAGAAATCGTTTTTCAGTTTTTGAAATCTTGCAACATTTTTATTATGAAATTATTAAAAATCATTGCAGTATTGTACCAATGACTCACACTGTTACTTTTGACATTTGGAATAGGCTCTGTATATTGTTTACTATGGGTATTTGATTTTTAATTTTTTTTTTAATCCTCAATTTCTCGACTTTGGTTTGATGAATGGATAAAATCGTTTACAAATTTAGATTCAGAAAAAAAATCTCCTTGCGGATCAGTACAAAATATATACAGGGTGAGTTTTTTTCGAGGTTCTCTGTGGGGATTTCGGAAACTATAAGAGGTAAAGAAACGGTTAAATGGGGAAAGAAGTGTAGATTTATGAGACGAATTAAATTCCACTTTCAAAGTTTTCAAAAAAGTCAAGGGTAACTAGATATTTTGAAAAAAGTAAAAAGTGTCAATTTTTTCAAATCAATATATCTCGGATTTTATAACAGGTAGAAAAACACTGTAAAGGACAAAGTTTTAGATAATTTTATGCAGATTAATAAAAAATAATCAACTGCAATTGTTTTACTTTCATCTTTTTCATGGCTACCCATTTTTTATTTATAATAAAATTTTAAATGACTATAACTCACTTATTTTTAGAAATAACTATGTCGTATGTCATATTGGATTAAAGAGAAAAAAATTACCTTTTAAATGAGGCTAAAGCCAACTATGGTTTCTATTTAAAAAAATGTAAGTTTGCATCATATCTCGGAAAATAATGGCGATAAAAATTTTCTGATTATTTTTTATTAATCTAAATTATCTAAAACTTTGTCCTTTACAATTTTTTTCTATCTGTTATAATAACCGAGATATATTGATTTGAAAAAATTGACACTTTTTACTTTTTTCAAAATATCTAGTTACCCTTGACTTTTTTGAAAACTTTGAAAGTGGAATTTTATTCGTCTCGTTAATCTACACTTCTTTCCCCTTTTAACCGTTTCTCTATCTATTATAGTTTCCGAGATCCCCATAGAGAACATCGAAAAAAACTCATATACAGTGCAATTTGAAAAAAAAAAGTTGATCGTCTTTTGTCAAAAACTGGATGCAAGAAAAAATATCAGTACAGTTCATATTAAAGTCTTTTAAAAATCATTTAATTTGATGTTTTATTTATTCAAATCGGATCAAAAATAAGCGAGATACAGCACCAAAGGTTTTTCGTCAGTCACCCTGTATATACATATGTATATATATATATATATATATAGAGGGTTATTCACGCTATACGGCACGGAAAATTGTGGCCAAAATACGTGACTTTCAAAAAGTTTCACTTTGGGGATATATGGAGGTCTATTAGGGCTACTTTTTAAAATTATTTTCATAATATACAGGGTGTCCCAAAAACCCTAAAAGTATCAAAGTTGTGTTTTTTTTTAATGAAACACCCTGTATTTTATTACATTTTTGAATCCTTCGATCAAAATAAGTGTGTGTTTTAAAAAGGTTTTTATTACTTAAACCTTAAGGTTTTTGAAATAATTTGAATTTTGTAAAAATTTAACCTAATTTTCATGTTTCAAATACTTAAAAAATAATTAAGTTATGCATACCAAATTTACACTGAAATGTAACAATAGATCATATTTTATTTTCCAAGTATAATAAATTTGACATCTTATACCGGGTGTAAAAAAAATGGAATTAAACAAATGAAAACTTTAAATGGCTATAACTTCATTTATTTAAATGGAATTCTATATTTATTAATTTATCAGCAAATGCACGTTTTAATTACCTATCGAATGGTATGTATATCTTAAATGTTAAGTCTTCTCGTTTTTACAGAAAACGCCAAAATATTGTTTATTGCACCGTTTTAGTACTTTTTAAGTAAAAATTTTAATGTATCTAGTTTTCTACGGTATTTAAAAACGTCAGATAATTAATTTAGTCTGCCACTTTAGTTTAAAAAGCCTGTCTTTTGTTATAGTTGTCTTATTTTGCATTTTTGTGTTAGATAGTTAGTAATCGTTATTGTTTGAACATCGCTGTTGTATTTTTTGGTAAAAAATGAAGATTTACTCAAAAGAAGGGGGTATTGGCATTATCTTTATGCTTGGAGAATGTCATCAAAATTGTTTATTGGTTTGTCGAGTTTATACTTAAAGGTTTCCCGAAAGAAATCACCTTAAGCCAGCCATTTTTGAGAGACTATTAAACAAATTTAAAAAAATTGGAAGTGTCAGTTATAAAAACCCCAGTATAAGAAAATCTGTGTAAATTTTTATTTTTTACTATTATATACAAAAACGATGTTAAAACAATAACGATTACTAACGATCTAACACAAAAACTCAAAATAACACAACTATAACAAAAGACTTTTTAAACTAAAGTAACAGACTAAATTAATTATTTTATGTTTTTAAATACGATGGAAAACTAGATACATTAAAATTTTTACTTAAAAAGTACTAAAACGGTGCAATAAACAATATTTTGGCGTTTACTGTAAAAACGAGAAGACTTAAGACTTAAGATATGAATACCATAAGATAGGTAATTAAAAAGTGCATTTGCCGACAAATTAAAAAATATGGCGTTCCATTTAAATAATTGAAGTTATAGCCATTTAAAGTTCTCATTTGTTTAATTCCAATTTTTTTACACCCGGTATAAGATGTCAAATTTATTATACTTGGAAAATAAAATATCATCTATTTTTACATTTCAGTGTAAATTTGGTATGCATAACTTAATTACTTTTTAAGTATTTGAAACATGAAAATTAGGTTAAATTTTTACAAAATTCAAATTATTTCAAAAACCTTAAGGTTTAGGTAATAAAAACCTTATTAAAACACACACTTATTTTGATCGAAGGATCCAAAAATGCAATAAAATACAGGGTGTTTCATTTAAAAAAACACAACTTTGATACTTTTAGGGTTTTTGGGACACCCTGTATATTATGATAAATAAGGACCATTTCCACGTGCTGTCCCATTGGTCTAAAGAAAACGCGACATGTAACGAGTTATAGATATACTCCTGAAATAGTTGAATGCAAAAATCTTCTTGATTATTTATTAGTGATGAAAAACTTTATTGAAAATGCGAATTAAATAAACATTACAATAAACTATTGCAAAAAGCTAAACGATTTGAGTTGGAACAAAAACCTTCAAAAAGCGACAATAAAAATAAAAGTATGTGGTCTGTTGTTAATAATTTAGTTGGTAATAATAAACAAAAATCAATAAAACAGTATAATGGAAGAGAAACTAGATACACTTAACGATTATTTTATAAATGTTGCAACAACTTTACTTAATCAACTTCCAAATGTATCTAGTAACAATAAAATATCAAATAATACTAAGACTCTATTTCTAACTCCGGTTACACCAGCTGAAGTTTTTAATATTATTCAGGGCATGAAAAATAAAAACAGCTCTGGGTATGACGAAATAAACATACGACTAGTCAAATACGCAATAAATGAATTACTAGAACCGATAACATATTTAATCAATAAATCTTTGCAATCCGGTATTTTTCTACAATGCCTAAAATATGGAATAGTAATCCCAGTATATAAAAAATATGATCCTAACGACCCTTATAACTATCGACCCATTACTATACTCAGCATTTTCTCTAAAATACTAGAAAAAGTAATTGCAAAAAGAATCTTTCAATTTTTTGAAACAAATAAACTGTTCGATGATGCTCAGCACGGATTTGTGAAAAACAAATCAACTCATACTGGGATTTTCTTCAGTGTATAACAGATGCCTTGAATGACGGCAAAATTCCTTTGGGAATTTTCCTTGACCTCTCCAAGGCATTTGATACAATTTTACTTGAAAAACTGGAAAGATACGGTATTTGCGGGACTGCACTAACGTTAATAGAATCGTTTCTAAAGAATCGTACTCGGAGAACAAAAATAATTAATAAATTGTCTGCAGAGGGAAAAACAAATATCGGTGTACCACAGGGGAGCATATTGGGGCCCTTGTTATTCCTAATATTTGTAAATGACCTTCCTATGTCAATTTATAAAAATAACGGTACTATTAAGTCATATGCCGACGATTCAAACTTATTGGTAATTGGAGATAACGTCAATGATGTACAAAATAAAGGTAGTGCTTTATACAGGGTGAGTTTTTTTCGATGTTCTCTATAGGGATCTCGGAAAACTATAAGAGATAGAGAAACGGTTAAATAGGGAAAGAAGTGTAGATTTACGAGACGAATAAAATTCCACTTTCAAAGTTTTCAAAAATATCAAGGGTAACTAGATATTAAAAAAAAAAAAAAAAGTGTCAATTTTTTCAAATCAATATATCTCGGCTATTATAACAGATAGAAAAAAACTGTAAAGGACAAAGTTTTAGATATGCAGATTAATAAAAAATAATCCGAAATTTTTTATCGCCATTATTTTCTGAGATATGACGCAAACTTATATTGTTTTAAATGGAAACCATAGTTGGCTATGGCCTCATTCAAAAGGTAATTTTTTTCTCTTTAATCCAATATGACATACGACATAGTTATTTCTAAAAATAAGTGAGTTATAGTCATTTTAAGTTTTATTATAAATAAAAAATGGATAGCCATGAAAAAGATGAAAGTAAAACAATTGCAGTTGTTTATAATAATAGCAATATTGTGATTTTTTGAAAAATAAACAAGAAAGGTGATGTAAAGTAGAAAAATATATGTAGGGTGGGTGGGTGTCCACTATCCCACTCTCCAATCTTTATCACACTCGCGAGTGTTTAACTGAAAACATATAAAATTAGAATACAAACTTGTAATTGATTTATTATTTATTTTCTTGCCTTTTCACAATTATTCATTGCTCAAACGTTGCTTGTATTATTACTATTGGAGGATGGAATATTGGCCACCCACCCTACATATGCATTTATATTTAAGCTAAAATACTGCTTTAAATGTTTCCAATTTCATCGTCACTTTTAGTTTTTGTTAATTTTTAGAAATTTAAAACAGTAAAGGTGATGATAAGTATAAGTATATATGTAGGGTGGGTTGGTGTCCACTATCATAACCTATAATCTCTATAACACTAGCGAGTGTTTAACTAATAGCATATAAAATTAGAATTCAAGTTTGTTATTTTTTATTATTCAATTTCTTGCCTTTTCACAATTGTTTATTGCTAAACCGGCGCTCATATTGTTATGATTGGAATAGTGAAATAGTGGCCACCCATCCACCCTAAATATATATTTATATTTAAGCTAAAATAGTGCTTTAAATGTTTCTAATTTTATCGTCACTAAAAGTGGTTTGATTTTGAGAAAACTTAAACAGTAAGGTGATGATTAATATGAATATATATGAAGGGTGGGTTGGTGGCCACTATCCCATCCTCCAGTCATTTAAACACTCTCAAGTATTTTACTGAAAGCATATAAAATTAGAAAACAAGTTTGTAATTTATTTAATGTTTAATTTTTAATTAAAGTAAAGTAATGTCAATTTTGAACATTTTTTGTTAACCATATTTTATACCTAAATTCATTGGTTTCCTAGATATCGACCTTTCAAATAATAACGAATAACACCGCGATATTCGAACCTAACCGTAGTTATCTGACCAACACAAATTAGGTATGGCTATAGAAAATAATCTGAAAGTTAAGTTCTGTCAAAATTTCATGCTTTCTGAAACAGAGAGAATTTTGAGGGGTGTGGCGATAAACAGAGATCTTATTAAGAGGTATGTGATAATTATAACAATTTGCACTTAGACAGGCAAATTAAAAAAAAATGAAGTTTTTCGAACTGTAGAGCGAACGTTAGAGAATGACTGGGAGTTAAAAAACCGACCTAGGAGTACTACAGAATCCAGACAATCCACCAATCAACTTGTTTCGAATTATAAAATTGATGAAAAATCTGTAAGAACTATTCTTCATACCAGGAAAATGAATCCATACAAATTTATGTTGTACAAGAACTTTATGACGTTGACTATGATCGAAAACTACACTTTTGTGAAATAATCTCGAGAAAGATTGAAGAGAACCCGCATTTTCTAAACCATATTATTTTTTCGGATAAGCGGACCTTAACACTAGAAGGAATGGCCAAAAACAAAATTACCTTTACTGGGGGTGAAATAACCCAAACTTGTATTAAGAACTGCAGACACAGTCTCCAGAAAAAGTTAATGTATGGGCTGGATTGATTGCAGGACATGTAATTGGGCCCTTTTTTATTAAGGGAAATTTGACGATATCTCCAACTCCTTCAGTAAGCTCCAACTTTAAACAATTTAACTCCCGATATTAACTTAACCTGGTATCAGCAAAATGGAGCTCGTCCGCATTTTTCTTGGGAAGTTAGAGAAATTTTGCATGTCAGGTTTCGAAATAGATGGATAGGAAGAATGGCCTTCATGGTCTCCTGATTTTTTGCACTTAGATTTATTTTATTAGGGTTTTTGAAAATTATTGTTAATCGGAACAAATCCAATAATTCAGAAGAACTAAGAATTAATAATTAACAAGGGAAATTTTTAAACATACCCAACAATAGTTTTGTGATAATTTATATCATTGTGAGTTAGAAAATGGAGGCCATTTTCAACATTAATTAAAAAATTAAGCCGTTTTTCTATAGTATTTTCTATTCGTGCTATTAACAATTAAGCTTTACACATGTTATATTGTTTTATGTTAACTAATTAAATTGTTTATTGGAATTTATTTTGAGTTTTGTAACTGCTCAAATAAAATGTTCAATTTTCTTGTCTGTTTAATTTTGACAAAACTTGATTTTCAGATTATTTTCTAAATTTGTCAGGGCAGGTAACTTCGATTACGTTCGAATATCGCATTGTAATTCGTTATTATTTCAAACGTCGATCTAAGAAACGAATGACTTTTGGTATAATGTATGGTTAATAAAAATATTCAAAATTGACATGACTATCAAAATAAATAGTAATATAGGGTATTCCATTTAAAAAATGTGACCTTTATTCACCGCAATTTTGTGGGCCACTCTATATATTTAAATTTATTACAGGTATGTAGATTAAAACCTTACAACTCTTTTATAAGACATTTTTTGCCAACTCCTGCATCTTTTAAAATAATTACTTTTCTGGTACGCTGTATTTCAGATCTACTGGTAAATGCACCTCAATCACTAATGACATTTGTTTGTTTTCCACAGATGTACAAATATTTTCATTGTTATAGTAAATATAGACAAAGTTATTTAAGAAATTACCTGTTATGAATATAGAATACCCATAGTGATTGCTTCTCCAAACAAAAATGGCCCAAAAACCTTCGTCGAGATATGGCACAAAAAGCATTCAATTTAAGGAAGTTGCAATTGTACCAACCCGTGAAGATTATTATGTACATTATGAATGTTCGCATGTCTATTTTCTATTTATTGGTCGCTATTTTTGTTACTAGCACACTCTAGCGCATGCGTGTACCAACAAACAGAAATATTTGCTCTTTTCTGTTGCTCTTTCATTTCATGTATTAATTATGATTTTAAGTTTTACGTAATAAGTACTACAGAACGTTGAAACCCAGATAATCATTTAGAATCAATCAGTATAATAGAATCTAACCTACACTGAATATTAGGTTCTTCGGCCACTGACTTTATAACTTATCTTTGTTATTAATCACAAACATTCTAAATCCAGTATATAAAAAATGCGGCTATTATAATAGAGACTGTACAACGTAGACTGACATGCAAAATGTTGGAAATCTACAAAGGATCTTCAGATCAGATGGCTCTATATCTACAATGAAGAAAAAAACTTTGTTTGTAATATTAACTTTTTTCATTATCTCCTTATATTCGTAAATTCTTTATTCCTTTCAAAAGCCGATCTAAATACAACAAATATTTATGGACATTATACACCTGAGTCAGAACAGTGTATCGCACTCAGATGCTAAGAGAAGTCTAGATAAGCAGATGTAACTGAATTGAATTAAATTGAACTACTTTAGAATCGAGAAATTTTAAAACATTGTAAAAAAATTTAAATGCAGAAAATATCTATGAAATAACTATTGTAACTAATGTCATAAATGACAATGTTCATATAATTTCTAGTAGTAATGTAATTCAACACAAATGGCGTTAATAAGTGGATTTTAATGTTCCAGATAAATAATTGCAATGCAGTACAATTACTCCAATAACCCAGAAGGTTTCGACTAGTTTAAGAGGTTTAGTTCGAAACTGGTAACACAGTTACCCTATTAAGCTCTAACTCCCTGATAAAAAATATATAAAATGCAGTAGGTAAAATCACAATCACTTTAAGGTTTTAGTCCATAACCTCAAGACCTAATTTTTCAAAAACTATGTACACATAGTAGCCAATATAAACACAGAAACACAATCACGTAATCAATTATTTAGATATTACAGTTAATCAAAAAAAAAAAAAATATTTAGCACTAACATTTATTTACTTAAAATTTAATTACACAACTTAAAATCAATGCAATTCCAGTAAACATATAAATATAAGTCACACCATAGATAGTTGTAATATGATATTCCAAGAACATACTCTAATTATACGCTTATGTATTAGTTTACAAAAATAATTAAATCTGTCAGAATAGTGCTAAAAGAGTTAATATTATCAAAATTTATAATATTATTATAAGCCTTCAGCTGAAAATTTTCTAGATGAACAAATCCTCATCAAATATTTTTCTAAACATCTGTATTACAATCTGGAACATATTTTCCACTACTATATCCCGGCCTGTAATCTCCTACATCACTAAACCTCCTATTCGAATCTTGATTTCTAAACACATACTGTAGCAATACCCTATCGTTATTACACATTGCTTTGGTCATTCCTTTCTTGGCACTTTTAGATTCTACTTTTGAACACTTTTTCTTAGAAACATTAATTTCGGGAAAACTTTCCAAATTTTCTTCAGGAATAACCTCCTTGTATAAATATTTGTTGAATTTGAAATTCGTGTTATTCGTTAAATCGCTGGTAACGGATTTCAATTTTTGAAATGTATCGACGCAACTTTTAGGATGTACCTTTCTACTAGCCTCATTGTACACGTTTTTATTGTATTTCTTTAAATGTTCTCCTTTCGTTTCCTGTTCCTGTATTGGTTGAGTAGTACGGACATTTGGTGGTGTGTAATAAGTCAGAAAGGATTTGTTTTTAATATCCGTATAGAAATAACCAAATTTATTATTGGAACTGCATTTTTTAACTACGATTTTGTTGCTCTCAACCATGTTACTAGAAATTGGATGACCTTCGATTATAATATGCTGGATATCGTTTTTGTCTTGGGTACGTTCAAATAATTCTTCTTTGATAATTACCGGATTTTCTATAACTGAACTATTGGTTTTATGTATGGAATCAACTTCGTTCTCTAATAAATCACAAACGTCATGTATATTTTCTACACGTTTCTCACTAGGATCATAATTGGTTTCAATAATAATACGTTGTACACCTTTTGTGCTATTACATTTAGAATTTTTAAGAAATAACACTGATTTATTAATATTTACATTGCGGCGTCTAAAACTTTTCATAACATTAAAATATTTTCTCCTTTTTTGATTTATTGTATTAAAAGAATTGTTTGATTTTAACAGTTCAGTTACAAAATTTAGTAATTGATTTTCTATAGATTCTGTAGAAGTTCTTTTCATTTCTGGGGCGATATTAATTACATTCGTTTGAAAAGATAACTTATTAATTTTTACCGAACGTGGAATTAATTTCTCAATTGCTTCGAAGTACTTTCTATACGTTTCATTTTCTAATAAACATTTAAAATAGTACATTAACGAATCAATATTTATTAAGTTGTTAGGATCAGGTGGAATATTCGTAGTGGTTGTATGAACAACAAAACGATTAGTTTTACTTTCTAATTCGGAAAGATTTAAGCAGGAATGTATTGTTTTATCTCGTTTTATAGTTGATATAACTATGTTATTGATTAAGGCGGCAGAATTTGCGCATGATCTTTCAAAATCCCTCAGTTTATTAAGGAATATGAATACATTTTTTTCATAGCTATGCAAGCTTTCGGTATCAATTATTTTAGAATTGCAACTATTTATTAAATCGTTTAATGATGTTTTAATATTATCGTTGCTAATATTTCCTGACACATCGATTTTAGTATGTTTAGAATTTTCCAAATGTTCTATTTCCTCTACTTTATCTTTATTATTACAATTTTGTTGATCTGGTTTAAAATTTTTCACATCAAAACTTTTATTTTCTTCAGATGAAAATAAACTCTTATCCTCACTATTAGAGTACCTGTCGTTTACCCAACGAACGTTGGTTGGTACATCGTTTAGGTCAGGTTCTTGAAGGACGTATTTGATATGCGAGAAAGTTTCGGTGATGGAATTTAAGAAATGCTCGCAGTGTAAGTAAACTCCGTTTAAACTAGTCGACTTTGTTTCCTTCACGCTAATCTTACCCCAAGTGTTATGTTCCTGAAATTGTTCAAATTTTCCTGGTGCGCTTTTACTTCTGAGCAGCTTTATTGGTACTTTCGGAAGAGATCCTTTCTCTTTATTCCTCTGTTGATTACGATTTGATGATGTGTACGGTTTTCTCTTTGAATTTAATACTTTTGGTATTATTTTCGTCCTATTTTTGGGTTTTGTGTCTATTTTTTCTGGAGATTTTTGAGTTGCGTATCCTCCGTGATTGGTAATGGCTGTAGCTATCAGCTTTGGAACTGGTACAGGAATTTTTGAGGATGTTACCGGACGAGATTTTATCTGCATCTTGATTCAAGATTTAATATCATCATCTACCAATCACTTAAAATTCTGGGAGGTAAGCATGTTCGTAGAATGAACGGAAAATTTTGAATTCACTGTGAAATTTCTCTATTGATTAATCAATTTTTGACGGAAGTGACGTTTATATCTATGTTACTACGTTTTTTTCGTTTGAAAATTGATACATCAACATAAAATTATTACATGATGAATGAAAATAATTATAACGTTAAGCTAATTAACTTGTAAACATTTCGTAAATCTACAACATAATTTTTATATACATTTGTATAATTAAACATTACCTCTTGTCCTTTCGCCGACACCGTACGGCCTTCCAGTTCACGGACATCTTCCTCATCATCACTTTCTTCACTAGATTCAACTGTTTTTTGTCTCGGGGCAGGTTCGATGTTGTTGACCGTAACCGTATCACTAAAATCCACTGATTTTTGTGTTGGCAAAGAAATTGGTTTCTAAAAAAATAATAAACTACTTTAAAACCGTCATTAGAAATTAATCAATCAATCAAATTAATTTATATGATGGCAAATAATATTAGTGAATATATTTGTTTGCAGAATCATAATTTTAGATCAGGATCTTTAAAAGAATTGTTTCTTTTAAAGTTCCTGATCTAAAAATATGATAAATCTGTTAATATCATACACAGGATTTATTTTGTGTAACATTAAGGATGTACAGTTCCTGATTCCAAGATAAATCACAAATTGATGGCTTCCATCATCAATAATTTTTTTTCAAATATTTTAATCTTTATATGTTTATTATGACGATATAAAGTAATTACTTATTTAGATTTACCTTTGGTGGCATAGGAGTCTCTGGTGAGGCACCTCTGGCGGGAGATGGATGTGGCGAACCTGGAGAGGCACAATTAACTTCATTTGAATACTCTCCTTCATTATTACTCTGAAACAAAAATATAATGTAAACCTTACTTTTAAATAATATTTTATTTATTTAATTTATTACAAAGTTTGATTAACGTCTTAAAAATATTATTCGATCTGTTTTACTTTGATTAATTAATTGGAAAATAAGTAATCACTTATTTATTTAAACTTCTGTCAGAATGCTAACAGGCTTGCAACATGCAGATTAATACTTAATTTGATTTTCTGTGCTTCGGTTATAGTTGTGCAGTCAGGGTATTACTTTGACCGGATATAATCCGAACTGATCACGCACATCCTGAATAATATTTCCGGCATACTATGGCTTTAATGTTATTGATGTCACCATCTTGAATTTTAAGCCAGCAGTGATTTTTCTTTAATTAACTTAATTAATTAATATAGCAAGAAAAATACGCAGAAAATTTTTGTGTGTCATCATTCATAGTTCAGAATTTATTCATGTTTTTAAGAGTTTAGAGATTATAATGTTGTGGGTTGAATTAAACATACTATTTTACGGGAAATGTTTTGTCTCAATCATCGAATGAATAAAACTATTCTTAATATATATTTTTGGTATTTGACAATGTCAGATTCTTACCTATAAAGATTCACAGGTAAGAATCTGTCAAATACTGCTACAAGATCTTGAATGTTATTTGGTAGCAAAAATAAGAACTACTCATATCTAAAACCTAAAGCTTATCCAAAATTAAATAACAATTATTGCTCAATTTAATAGGAATTAGTTTAAAGTTTAATATAAATTGTAATTATAATAATATACAAGGTAAAATTAACTACTTGCTATTAAAAGTATGATAATAAATTCATTGCAATGTAGATTTTAAAAAGTTTACTTACATATGGAATTAGTGATTGGACTACAAAAGTTACAGGATTCTTTGCGTATTTAATTGCTCCAACTGCTTTCTCGTGGCTAATATTTTGCAGGCTGAATCCGCTCACTTCCAGTATTCTATCGCCAGTCTGAAACACAAAAAGGTTAGATAGGATTTCTGAATTTACTTTAAAGATAATAGAAACGTATATTTTATGTATGTACAGCCAGTTGCAAACGAATTATTATGTAAACTTACATATTTTAATTATATGCTTTTAAGACCATTCTAAAACAAATTATACCTATCATATTGGATACATACAAACTGCTTATTTAGTGTTAAATAAAACCAGCAAAGAAAAGTGCATACAACGTGTCCTTTTTCATTTTGAATTGATTATCCTCATGTAACTCAATATTCCAATGCAATTAATGTAAGTAAAAAAGTAAAACAAAATCCAAGTAGAAATTTGTTCTTGAGTTACGTGAAGATTTATTTAATACACTTGGAACATAGAAAACACTACACTTTCTTCACAATTTGATTTTATTTTGCTAGATGTACATTTCGAGTACTATGTACTCATTATCAATAGCTTATAACTTCATAATTCATTCATAATAACTTATAACAGTTATAAGCTATTGATAATGAGTACATAGTACTCGAAATGTACATCTAGCAAAATAAAATCAAATTGTGAAGAAAGTGAAGTGTTTTTTAAAATCCAAGTGCCAAAATAAACTACAAAGGGAAAACATAGAATTTTGAAAATACAGCTTCGAGAGGGTTAGGCATTTTAGCTACGTACATTCCAATTTAAATACCCAAAATGATGAAAACATGGAGATTAAAAGAATGAATAGCAAGTGGCAACCGGGCCCTCTTCTTCCTGCTACCGTCTTAACAGTTTCGTTGTCATTTAACATAGAGAAAACAATCGATTTTATTGTTTATTTAGGTAGAAACTGTTTTTTAAACAGACTAAAACAATTGATTTTTGTTAGAAAAAACAGTTGTGAGCTTTATAACAGTGAAAAAATTCTCAAATTAGAAAAAAAAAACTTGTATAAAAATTGAATTAAAAAAATGAATTTTACTAAAGGTTAAAATAATTATATAATTATAAAAATTGTTGAAGAATAAAAAACGATTGAAAATAAGTTAAACACATGGCATTTTCCAAGAAAAATACAGTTAAAAACAGTTGAATTTTAAAGAAAAAAACAATTGGATTTTATTCCAAACGGTTGAAAATTTTCAGATTTTTTCTCTCAATTAAAATATTGTTAAACTACAGCTTAAACTATCCAAAGAAACAATTTTAAACTTACTTCATTGAAGCAGTTAAAATTTGCTTAATTTCAAAGAAAAGGGCCAAATAAAAAAATGTTAAAATCATTCTTTCTTTAAACAAACGTCTCAATTTTACCAAGGACCAAAATAACAATTGAAAATCAGCTGACAAATAACATTTACTAAGAAAATGACAGTTACAAACAGTTAAAATAAAATAAAAACAATAGAATTATATATGTTTAAAACAAACTTACTAAAAATACATTAGTCTAATGCCTAAAACAGTAGGAGAAATTAAAAAATAAAATAAATAAAATTTGCTTAGGAATAACAGTTGAAAACTTCTTTTACAAACTTTTAATTTTACTAAGAATAAATAAAAATAGTTAAATCATCATATAAAAGAAGTTCTTGAACCAATAGATTACTATAATAAAATATATACTATATAAATTAAGCAAAAACCTAAAATTCGATATTCAATTTTTTCAGTTTTTTCACTACAATTTTCACAATAATTTGAATAAATTTTTGCACCAATGAATTTCTACAATAAAATATATAGAATCTGAAATTCGAACTTCAATTGTTTTCCAGTTTTTCAAAGATAACTTCCAAAATAATTATCGGCTTATGGAAATTCTTGCACCGATGGATTCTCGCAATCAAATTTATTTAAATCAAGTAAAAATACAAAATTCGAACATCAATTATTTTTCAGTCAAATGTTTGAAGTAAACTTTAAAATTAGTTCGAGAAATTTTTAAATAATTTTCAATTGTTTTTGGTAAAAATTCAAATAATAAACTCCAGCGTAATAATAAATCAATAAACTCCAGCGTACTCTTGACCTACCTCAACGTATAATTGCTTGGGCGGGTCAGGAGTACGAGAGGTCATTGCATTGAGGTAGGTCAAGAGTACGATAGAATACGTAATAATATTAATATTTTGTTTATTATAGTTTAATGTTACGATTATTATTTTATAATACCTAAAATCTAACGTTGGCATTGACAAAGCGCTAGAACAATTGAATGTCTCGACAAATTTAAATAACTTTAAATTAAAAATAAATATTTACTAAAAAAAAGTAATTTTCTTTTAGGAGAATATACATTTTTCTGAAAACAAAAAAAAATGCATTTTTTAAAGAACTTTTTAGAACTTTTGAAATACAAGTTTTAACAATAAAATGTATTAAAATCCTTTTTTATAGAAAAATTATCTAATAATTTAAAATTACGAAAACATTTCGTGAATCTACATTCACTTTCAAACAGTCTAAAGTACAAAAGTACATTTTATCATTTATTAGTTTATTCAACAGAAATAATTTCATTCAAATTAGTGTTGATTTGATAGTTGTACTATTTGTAACACGCAAATTATTTTTGTATCATTCAATATCTGTCGACGTATTAGCCAGAGAAGTAGTTGCTTCAACAAATAATTTGTTTTGTAGTCTTAGTAAGACTCATTGTTGTAGATTCACGAAATGTTTTTGTAATTTTAAATTATTACAATTTTTAATTTCATTTAAATTAATAATATTTCTATAGTAAATAAGAATAAATAAAAAAATTGGAATTTACTAAAAAACAGGTTCTTTAATGTTATTATATTTCACCAGAAGAAAAAATTGGAAATCAGTTGTAAAGAAAAACTGTTGAAATTAAAAAAAAAACCATTTCAAAATTTTACGAACAAAATTGAGAATTAGTAGCAAAAATGAAACCTGCGAATTAAAAAAGACAGTTGATAATAAAATAACAATTAATTGTTTAAATTTTACAAAAAACAAAAGAACACAATTTGAAAATTTGAAAACCAGTTAAAAGGATGATTAACAAATTAATTAATACTTTTTGTTGTTAAATTATTTCGAAGCAAATACTGAATGATTTTTTTGGTCAGTTTCAACTGTTTTTTGTTACTAAATTACTTTTGTTTTTTATTTGTAAGATTTTAATTGACCATCATTGTACTTTCCCTATATTTTTTCTCTTAGCAATTTTGAAGTTTTCACAAATACTCGTATAAATTTCATTTAGTTCTTATTTAGTTTATTATCAATATGAAAATGAAAGAAAGAAAATGACATTTAAAAACAGTTGTAAACTTTTTAAAAATACATTAGTTCAATGCTTAAAACAGTATTTTTAAATTTTACAAAGAATACAATTCAAAATTAGTTGAAATTCTCATATAAAATTAGTTGAAATTCTCATATAAAAGAAATTCTTGAACCTATAGATTGCCATAATAAAATATATACTATATTTATTACGAAAAAACCTAAAAAGCGAGATTCAATTTTTTCTTCAGTTTTTCTACTATAACTTTTACGATAATGTTTAAATTTAAAAAAAAAATCTTGCATCAATAAATTCCAACAATAAAATATATTTAAATCATTTATTTATTTATTTGTTTTACATCTTTGTACCCCTTTCTAATAAAATATCTTAGTAATTACATATAAAATTCTAACTTCAATTGTTATTCAGTCAACAGTTTGAAAATTTATTTCAGAAATGTTCAAATCATTCATTGTTTTTGGTAAAAATTCAAAAAATTTAAGTTTAAATTGGGTAAATTAAAGCATTTGTTATGTTCCATAATTTTATTTTCAGTTACCTGACACGTGTTTCGATCTTTTACGATTATTCTCAAAGTAAAAATAAAATTGTGGATCATAACAAGTGCTTTAATTCACCCAATTTGAAAATTTCGTTCCATCAAGAATGTAGCGCAAGAAGTATTGAATATAACTTAAGTTTGTTTTTTACAATAAACTTTGCGTTTACCTAGCGCCTATTTTCCCGCCTAAACTCCAGCGTACTCTTGACCTACCTCAACAGTCTAGACATTAAGGCAGGTCAGGAGTACGAGAGGTCATCGCATTGTTTGTTGAGGTAGGTCAAGAGTACGAGAGAATAAGTAATAATCAAGTTTATAAGGTTAAGTTAATGTTGCGTTTATTTTAGTTTAATTAAAAACAAACTAAAAGCACAAATAAAATTCCAACAACAACAATAACAAAAAAACACATACCTACATTTACCTTTCGATGATCTAATTATAAAGAAGTTAATAGCATAATAATGGAACTAAAGGATTTATAAAACTGTTTGACAATATCACAAATAAAGCTATAAAGCAAAATATTGAAATTCTTAAAAATATATTAGTAAAATTAATAAATGAAGTTATAACAGAAGCATAAATGAGAAAACAATAACCTATTTTACATCTCTCAAACTTAAATAAAATAATAGAAAAGGGGTGTTACAAATTTGAATAACTGATCACCTAAATATACGCATTTTAAAAGCACTTGGGAATTACATCATATGACTTAATAAACCAAATCAAAATGAAGTTAGAAGTAAAAATTAAATAGTTAGAATATACATTGATATGAAGAAGGTCTTTGATACTGTGTCAAAAAGCAAACTAAAAAGAAAAATGAAAGGCTGTGGGAATCTGGAATTTTAAATACCTACTTAACAAACAGAGTCCAAATAACAAAAAAATAAAAATGAAGAAGAAATACCAATATTCTCAGAATATGGATTGCCACACGGAGGTATACTACCACCAATACTATACATTTGTATACCAAAGATATATTAGAACTAGATCTAAATGGCAAACCACATATTTATGCATTAATTAATTTATTAATCATTATCAATAATGATTTAAGACTATCAGAAATTTGGTACTTTAACAACCTTCTAACAATCATCAAGATAAAACAACTTCCATGGTTTTGAACAAAAAATTCTCATTACCAAATCTTAAAAATAAAAGTAAAAGGAGTAGATTACTTGAAATTAAAAATCCAAGAGCATCTCAGATGGGATGTGCACATTAACAAATTACTCCAACAAAATTCTAGAAAATTGACAGCAATCGATAAAATTCCTAGTTACGTACCTATGACAGCATAAAAATCAATATATCACGCACTATTTACAACAAAAAATAACTACCTCTGTAACATCTGGGGAAACACAACAAAAAAAATATAACAAAAATACAGATAGAACAAAATATAATGCTAAAAAGCTGTACAAATTATATAAAACAACTAGAACCATAGGACTATATAGAAAAACATTAAATTAAATATAAAAAACCTTATAACATTAAACAACCTCCTCTTTATATAGTTGTAATTGAAACACTTTATTTTTCCATCATATTTTAAAAATTACACAGTGACTATAGTGTTAAAATGTGAAAATATAGTGGTAAAACAAAGGTATCGTGTTTTAATTACAACTCAGTCAAGATGTACTTTTACCATAAAATTTATTTTCTCTTGTTACGATTATTCCAATATCTAAAACCTAACGTTAAAACAGCTGACATTAACAAAAATCAGCTTCTTTAAAAAACGGCTATTATATTTTGCTAAAAATAAAAAACAATCGAAAATCAGTTGCGAAGGAAAATAGTTGAAATTAAAAAAAAACAATTTGATTTTAAAGTTTTACCAAAAACAAAAGAAAATATTTGAAAATTAATAGCAAGGATGGTACCTGCTAAGTAATACAAAACAATTGATTGTTTAAATTTTACCAAAAACAAAATAACAAAATTGAAAATTTGAAAATCAGTTGAAAAGATGATTAGCAAATTAGTAAACTCTTTTAGTATTTTGGTATAACTTGAATTATTTTAAAGCAAATACTAAATGATTTTTTGGTCAGTTTGTTTTAACTGTTTTTGTTACTAAATTACTTTTGTTTTTTATTTGTAAAATTTCAATTGGCAATCATCGTACTTTTCCTATATTTTCCTCGAAAACTATGAGATTTTCGCAAAAGGGCTATTCCTAATAATTTGCATGATTTTGAAGTCTTCACAAACAATGATAATTAATAAAAAAAAAACTCATTTTCCTTCACAAACACATAAATTTCATGTATCTCTTATAATTTTTAGCAATATGTTTCTCATTCCCTTCAACTTTTGTTTGAGAAGTGATGTAATTTTTTTTTAATTAATAACATCGGTAAAAAACAATGTCATAAAATTGTGTTTGTTAAAAGACTAAAAAAGAACTAAATGTACAAAAACGGCTACTAGAGGTAACCTGAAGCAGTATTTATAGGTTTACGTAGAAGATCCATTGTAGAATGAAACTGGGTTCACATTTCGACTAAAATTGTGAGTATATTTTCATGTTATGTAATATTTTGTTATTTTGTAATTAAGCAGTACAAATATGTTAATAAATAAACTAATAAATAATCTTGATAAAAGATCAGATTGGAAATGTTAATGCCGTGTAGAGCTTTAGGAAAAGGAGAAACATCTAGAGTGATAGATAAACCTATGTATTGAAACATAAGGTTAATATTTATAACATTTCAGTCAATACAACTATAGATTGATTATACTGTAAGAATGTTGTCACTTGATTCTGTTGAAAATACAAAATAAATTTAGCCTTTCAAAGTAAAATGAATAGCAAAATTGCACAGTCACAAATGTATATAATATAGCACATTATATACATTTGTGACTGTGCAATTTTGTATCTAGACATTAATGAGTAATAGAAAGAACGTATTGGCTAAAGTCAGAAAATCACTGATTATAAGAAAAAACCTGAATTTGGCCGTTCGTTATTTGAAAGAAAGAAATGTATATGAAGTAAAAAGTGATACAAAAGGCTGACTTTAAGAGAGCACAGTCTAATTTGATTCTAAAAGAAGCTGAGGTAGCACCTGATGATTTCGCTGATTGAACATAAGAATAAAGCTATCCAGACCCAAAGTTTTGCCTTCACTAAAGGAGAAGCAATATATTTTTGCAAATATGTTTCATAAGTTTGCAAAGGTAGATATACAGATGAACTTCAGTAAAATATTTATTGATTGTAAAAAGTTATACAACGTATATTTACAATCATTATTTGTGGTTAAAATATTGTAAATTTTTCAACTCGGTGTTACATTTGATTTAGATTTTTAATGATGGATTATAAAACTGAGAAAAAATATTACTCAAATTTCTTTTAATTATCTAGAACTTATATATTTATTTAAATAATTTTATTTGACATATAGCCGCCTTAAGCACACGTTTTACATTGAATTTAAATACTCGGAAAAATATGGCAGTTGCTTATAAATGTACTAAATAAAACTACTCTAAACTGACCATTATATTGTCTACCTTTAGGATTAATGACGTTTGTAAAAATGCAAAATTATATTCCCCAAAAACTATCGACAGTCAGATAATAAGCAGGTTTAAATGTTTTTAAATATTTTTGACATTTGTTTTAAGTAAAGTAACATCTCAGGATTTTATAACATTTGTAAAATTATTTCGGGCGATAGGTTTTGTGATAAAATTTAACTTATGTTTCTACTTTTCCTACATTGAATATACAGGGAAAGTATCAAATATGTATTGAAAAATTTGTTTGAATAAATCTATTAAAATTTGCAATAATGTGTTATTTATTTACGTTTTGCTACTTTTAATTAAAACTCTCGCTTATGTTGCACTGATTGGAGAGTGGATAGAGGCTACCCACCCACCCTACATATACATAATAACTTTAATTGCTAATTATTGATGATTTTGCTGCTAAAATCAATAAAACCCTTGTGTAATACAAAATCAAACAAAATCAAAGTTTAAGTTTAAATATAAATAACTTTCTACAAGTAATCTTATCTAATTTAGATTTTAAGTCTGCCCACCCATGCATCAAATTTTTACTAATTTGCTCACTCAAAAATTTTACCTTTTTAAATTCTTTTTCATTCAAAAAGTTTTGTAATTAATTTTATTGGAAACTGCTAGACGAATGGAATTAAAGTTTATATGTATATGTAGGGTGGGTGGGTGGCCTCTATCCCACCATCCAATCAGTAAAACATCATCAAAAATTTATTAAAAAAATTGTTTAAATAAATTTATTAAAATTTGCAATAATGTTACGTTTATTTACGTTTTACAACTTTTAATTAAAACCTTCGTTTATGTTTTAGTGATTGGAGGGTGGGTTAGAGGCCACCCACCCACCCTACATATATATGATAACTTTAATTGCTAATTGTTGATGAGTTTGCTGCTAAAATCAATAAAACCCTTGTGTAATAAACAATACAACGAAATCAAAATTTGAGTTTAAATATAAATTACTTTCTACAACTAATCTTATCAAATTTAGATTTTAAGCATGCCCACACATCATGCATCAAATTTTTACTAAATTTCTTACTCAAAAATTTTACCTTTTCAATTTATTTTTTATTCAAAAAATTTGTAATTAATTTTACTTCAAACCGCGAGACGATCAGTAATTGAAATACATATGTATATGTAGGGTGGGTGGGTGGCCTCTATCCCACCCTCCAATCAATAAAACATCATCAAAAATTAATTGAAAAATTTGTTTGAATAAATCTATTAAAATTTGCAATAATGTTATGTTTATTTACGTTTTGATGCTTTTAATTAAAACCCTCGCTTATGTTTTACTGATTTGAGGGTGAGTTAGAGGCCACCCGCCCGCCCTACATATACATAATAACTTTAATTGCTAATCGTTGATGATTTTGCTCCTAAAATCAATAAAACCCTTGTGTAATAAAAAATGAAACAAAATCAAAATTTAAGTTTAAATATAAATTACTTTCTACAACTAATCTTATCTAATTTAGATTTTAAGTCTGCCCACCCATCATGCATCAATTTTTTACTATTTACTCACTCAAAAATGTTACCTTCTTAATTTATTTATTATTCAAAAAGTTTTGTAATTAATATTATTGGAAACCGCTAGACGAAAGGACTTAAAGTTTATATGTATATGTAGGGTGGGTGGGTGGCCTCTATCCCACCCTCCAATCAATAAAACATCATCAAAAATTAATTGAAAAATTTGTTTGAATAAATCTATTAAAATTTGCAATAATGTTATGTTTATTTACGTTTTGCTACTTTTAATTGAAACCCTCGCTTATGTATTACTGATTAGAGGGTGGGTTAGAGGCCACCCACCCACCCTACATATACATGATAACTTTAATAAATGAGTGTTGATGATTTTGCTGCTAAAATCAATAAAACCCCTGAGTAATAAAAAAATACAACAAAATCAAAATTTGAGTTTAAAAATAAATTACTTTCTACAACTAATCTTATCTAATTTAGATTTTAAATCTTCCCACCCATCACACATCAAATTTTTATTAATTTACTCACTCAATAATGTTACCTTTTTATTTCTTTTTCATTCAAAAAGTTTTGTAATTAATTTTATTGGAAACCGCTAGACGAAAGGATTTAAAGTTTATATGTATATGTAGGGTGGGTGGGTGGCCTCTATCCCACCCTCCAACCAATAAAACATCATCAATCATCTTTTGAAAATCGGTTTGAATTAATCTATTAAAATTTGCAATAATGTTATCTTTATTTACGTTTTACAACTTTTAATTAAAACCCTCGCTTATGTTTTACTGATTGGAAGGTGTGTTAGAGGCCACCCACCCACCCAACATACACATGATAACTTTAATTACTAATTGTTGATGGATTCTATTAAAATAGAATAAAAACTTGTTTCTAATTCCCTTTAATTTTTGTTTGAAATGTTATTTAATAATGTTATAAATGTTCACCAAAAGCTCTTCAGTTCTAGTTTTAGCGATAAAACTTTAAGTTTATAGTTTCCTCTCAGTAGGATCATTCGTTTTTGAGATACAGTACCCAATTAAATAATCTTCCTTCAGATTATAATTAAAATTTTTAGATTTAGGGTTTGATTATTATATTAATAATAACAGATGTTTAAAAACCACATGCGTTAATAAAGTAAAACTTATAATCTTATCATCAATGGGTTTATTTTTAATGTAAATATTTTCGTGGGTTAACATAATTATAAAATGATTAAAGAATTAAATTATATTAGGATGTAATTGTTCTATAATTATATTATTTCCGGCTCTTTGAGTAACAGGTTAAGAAAAATATTCAATCACGTGAAGATAAAGTCTCAAAAATGTATAAAATAAAATTTGGTAGAATTATACATACATACATTTATATTTAGCAACATGTGTTCATTAATTTCAAAACATCCAATAATTTATTTATTTGTAAAATTAAAATCATTCAATCAAGTTTATTACTTACAATACTTAACAATATTTCAAATTATTTATTATTTCAGGAAATATATAACATAAAAATTAGGATTAAAAAAAAATTATACTTGTTTCTTATTAATAATTAGAAAAACATGAAATGATTTCGTAATAATTTCTTATTAAACATTCCATGAAAATTATAAATGAAATAATTAGTTTGTTTTCCTAGTCTATAAATACATTTATTGTTGAATAGCCAAACAATTCTAGCTAAAACGATTTCTAAACTAAATTTTAAACACATATTTTTTGGATATGAAAATACTCAAAACTAATTTAAATCATTATTTTATTCCCTTATTTGGAAGCAAATTTTAATTTGATTGCACTCATTTAGAAGCTCTATTGTTTCTTAACAAGTAACAGTAGTAATTGTTAAATTATTGTTATAAACCGTTTAATAAATTTTAAGATCCATAAGGATAAACACTACCATTATTTAATTTAATTATTAGTACACTAACTGTTCAACTTTAATGCCATCGCTATAAAACCATAATTCAATCATAAATTGTATTTAATTTTAAAGGAAAGGAAATTAATTATTCAAATGATGTTACTCAACACTAAAATAAAATACTTTCTATAGTTTTAGCACTAAAAACGTATGTAATATAAGTACTTATATTACAAAAAAAATAACTTAAGTTTTGACGTTTAAATGTCATTATTAAAATACTACTAAAAATTAATTACATTAAAAAATAAAGATATTATATCTACAGATCGAATGGATAATCTAAAACTAGGAAATTATTAGATTACATACACAAATAACTTACTTTTAATTCTCCACTGCGTCCAGCAGGACTGTCCGCCACCACGTTTTTAATGAAGATACCGAGTATCGTTTCAGAACTACTTTCATGGTATAAATCGACCTAAAAGTTCACATTACAAAATCATTCACAGATATGCGTTTGGCGTTAATTACTTTTCCTCCGACGATGCTAATCCCGAGGCTGGTGTTGGGGTCCCTGTTGAGGGTCACTACCCTCGTCGGGCCCCAGTGCTTTTCCAACATATTGCTGACGTCGATGTTCTTCATGGTGTTGGAATTCGTACGCACGGTCATCGGTACATTGTCACTGAAACAGACACCTTTTTACGGCCACTGTAATCGACGACAAATGAATCCGAGCACTGCTCGACGGTATAAAACTAATTTTGTAAATAATATTCCGGCATTGATTGATAAGCCTGGCTACTAAAACATTATCTTATTATGCCTCTACTACTTTTAAATGGATTACTCGAGTTGTCCTTGTTTATGGCTTCCTTATGTTTTTTGTTCAACGCTCAAATTAATTTAACATACAATTTAATTATTGTACTCAGATAAAGGGATTTATTTGAATTATCATAATACTAAACGATCTGAATTACAATTAGTAATTTAATTAATAATTACAGTCTTATATATCTAATTAAAATATGTATTTGCATACATCCATTATTATTTGTTAAAATATTGTGAATTATAATTATTTAGATATATTACACTTTCGTCTATGCATAGTGTTGGGAAATATTTGACCTAGAGACCTCAACCTGTGGATTTTGAAATCTGCACATTCTTTTGAGCTACAGGTTGAAATGATTACAGTTATTGATACATAAAGTGCAAAATATTTAAAAACTTCTTTGTAAACTTATTGGAAGTAAATTAAGCTATATTTAATTAATTTCTCACTTAACCGTGGTGAATCATTTTTGAACTATCTTGATTAGAATTAAAAACACTTGGTTTGTTTGACAGAAAATTTATTAACTATTCTCCTTGAGAAGATTCTAATCAAGATAGTAAATTAAGCTATTTATATTTATGTCAATCCTTAATCCCTTCAATTATAATATGAAAAGTATCTAAAATTATAATAACAGTTTATACCTTTGAATATTATATCCTGGAACAAAGGATTTCCTCCTCGCAATATCAGGTCCGGGATCGTAAGTAAGCGTGATAAAAGAATTATCCAGAATATCAGGTGCTGACCTACTCTTCATCGGCATCGGAATCTCATTGAAAATATCATCGTCGCTCATTTCCGGAAGTGGTTTAAAGGTTAAATGTTGCGCCTCCCTAAACGACTGCAGACAATCCTCTATATCGTTATAATACTCAGCTATCCTATACCTATACGTCGTAATGGGTTTATTCAGCCTTTCAAGTACGTTAGGTTCACTATAACTCTTCTCAGCTAACTCATCAGGATATTGGACTAGAAAAAACTCATCCTCGCGTATCGAATGGTTGGTGTTGTCGTATGAATTCAATCCATCGTCTGGATTAGAGTCTAAACATATGTGCTTATGATTTGGGTAGTCTAAATTCAAACAAGGCTCTGAATTCGTGAGCGTTCTTAAATCACTATTTAGATCCGGAGTGCTAGCATTAAATCCAGTCTCTTTCACCGTCCGCTCATCCTCGGATTTCTCATCGATGCATCGCACGTTTAACATTTCGTAAGCGTTCAAAGATTTCAAGTTCTTCTCCGTTAAAGGTACTACTTCGGTGGGTGATTCTTTAATATTAGGTTTATGTACAAGCACGTGTTCGACAAAGACGTTGCCTTCGAAATCGGAATCCATTCTTCGCTTGGCTTTCTTTTTTAAATGTTCCTTTTTCTTCGTAATCTTTTGCAATTCCTGATTAATCTCAGCGATTTCCTTCTCCAATATCTGCTTGTTGAGCTCGATCGTTTCAGGTTCTATGTTGTTATCCAAATTCACGTACAGCTCACTTTTATACTTCACTTTAATTTCCTGAAATTCGCCCAAGTTATAGGTGGAATTTGTAGGTGTCTTGTCTTCAAATCGGGCTTCTTCGGAAAACGATTCGTCCTGGCACGTTTCATATCCGTCCTTTTCCGAATCTTCCGTTTTATACTTATCACTTTGTATCGAATCGTTTTTCGTTAAACTTTTTAATTCCACGTGGTTGCCTATATTGCTATCTACTTTTGTACTGTTTATATCACACAAGCTTTTAAAACTCAGTTCGGGCTCGCTGTTTGCGTCATCCATCGGTTTACAGTTGTTGTTGTTGTTACCTTTGTAGGCACCCAGGTCCTCCACCTGGGATAAACAAGGGGAGTGGTTGAATGAGCGATCTTCTTCTATGCATATTTGTACGACTTCGAGGCATTCTTGGTATTCTTCTATGCATTCTTGGAAATCTTCTATGCAGGTCTGATCGTCTTCAGTATCCTGAAATAGATAATATGTATTAACTCACTAAAATTAATGAATAAATAAATTAAATATAATACATCAAATTATATATACATATTTTCTACACTTAACTATTGGTTAATTTAATATTTTCTCAAATAACCACATTATCATATTTTTATTACTAGCAAATATTAGTTAATAATTAAAATTAACTGCTGTTGTGTATAAATACGTTAATCAAATTTAGAAGGTTAATTATGGCTATTAAATCAAAATTTATGATGAGGTGTTTTCTAATAAAAATCTAAGTGTATATATATTTTATTTTAATATTAATCGAATTTAAAATTATCTTTATTAATATTTTTAAAATATTTTTGTGTAATGCAAATTTAATTATAAAAATTTCTTCTTGATTGACTTGAAGCTTTATTTTAAACACTTTAAAAACAAACACGAACACTTTTTTTCATAATTTACACCTTATTTAAAAATATAATATTTACAATAACGTATAATAATGTTTTTGTAGCAACATAGCCAATAATTTAAGCGATAAGTCATATTATTATAATATTTTTAAAGATATAAACATCTTTATTGAAGGTAGTCTTACAATAAAATGATATAACCATTTGTATGCTGCTTCTTTTCTTCTTCATTGGCCATCAGCCATCAGTCCGTAATATTTTTACACATAAGAACTATAGAAATATAAATAATAAATTGAAATAAACATGATAAAATAATTTGGGTTGCAAAATCATTAGATGAATAACAATAAATAAGATAATAAATTTTTCAACACATTTATTTATCCATTACGTTTACATATACTAACAACATTTAGATTAGTAGTTTACGTTGATATTTGTTGGCACAACATTCATCATCTGCATACAGGAATCTGTAAAAAAGTAATGCAATATTACATGCATACCAAGTAAACACTTCTACAAATAAATTAAAAAACAGGGTTTTCCAAATAAATTTCTACGTTTAGGCAAGTATAAAAAATTAAAAATGAATTTGTAATATGTATTGATGTTATTAATTAATAAAATATACTCTGAGACCTTGCCCAGTCACTTGTCAACAGCTATTCCCTAGTGAACAAACTACAGTGGAGCAAGAATCAAATTCTCTCTGCAGCCACTGATTTCGAAAAAGCTCTAATCTCCGAGAATGAAATTCCAATTCCAGATAAAATCGAGAAGGACAGATCCCAGTTAGATCGTTAGATGCAATTCAGGAAACACTGAAACACCATTTGTGAAACTTACAGTGATGGAAATTCCAACCTTCACAAGAAAATACAATTCTATGATTCGTTTCCTTAACTGATTCATAACAATCAGTCTCTAAATAACATCCAGAGATTTCACTACCTGCAGTCGGTATTAAGGGCTAAAGCAGCGTTAATTCCGAAAAACTTGAGACTCTCAGATGCGGACAACATACTCGCTTGGCAACGAATTCAAGAGCGCTATCATAATGAACAAATAAAAATAAAATATTAATCTTGTAACAAAATCACATTGGTCAGATGGCCAATTGTGAGAAAAAGATTTTAACGTATAGATCTTATTTTGTATCAACTTCAATACCTGAATCTTTTGTGGTCACAGGGAAGGTGGAAAATTCGAATTCACTCACTTTGTTTGTAATGAAATCTTGTTATTTTCGTCAGTTATAAATGCCATCACCATTTTTTGCATTTTGAGAGGGTTAAAAGAATCACTTAAATTATTTACGTTTTAGTTTTCACTACCATTTAATTCTGCCTGTGGATTATTATCAATATCTGTTGGTCATTCACATTTTCAAGTTATCAATTTAAATCTTTACTCACTTCAGCTTCTGGTGAATTTCTATTCTCTATATCTACAGGGATTGTATTCATTAAAGTACTGCCCTTCAAGTTCTCATTAGTACTCACTTCAATTTCATTTACTTTATTCGAATGATTATTTGTTAAACCTTTAACTGATGAAGCAATATTATCGACTGTCTTTCATAAATCTTCAGATGATAATGTTGTAGTCTTTGATTTTTGTGAGTTACGTGAAGGTATACTTGATTAATTAAAAAACACTAAAAACCTTTCTTCACAATTTTATTTAAATTAACAGATATATATTTCGGACACAAAGTGACCATTATCAATGTTTTAATACTGTAGTCTTCTCTCTTCTGCTGTTTCGCCCTCTTCTTGGTCATTTTTACTATAAGATATTTTGCCAACTGTTTTATTCAAATTTTTATTAGTTGTAGTTCTTTTATCACTTTCACCTATTACATCCATTGCACTATCCCTCCTATTATCTATTGAATCTGATTTTTTGTACAATTTTTTTCACACATCACATCATCACCATCACAATTATTACTGGCAGTCTTTTAAACTTTATTGAAATCAAAATCATTTATACCAATCATCTCAAAGTTAGATGAGCCATGCTATTTGTAACACGCAAATTACTTTTGTATCATTCAATGTCTGTCGATGTATTAGCTAGAAAAGTTGTTGTTTCAACAAGTGATTTGTTTTGTAATCTTAATGAGACTCATTTGTTGTAGATTTGCGAAATGATTTCATGTTTTTTTCTAATTATTAGTCAGATGTGTCATTATTATCTTTCTCTTATACTTCCCCATCAGAAGAAATTACTGCTACCTTACTATTATCATCACCAGCTTCAGATTTAATTTCATCACAAACTAGAGGATCATTAGCATTGTGTCGTACATTAAACTCATCATCCTCAGTAGGAACAATCAATTTTCGCTTTGGAACCCATTTTGGATCAACAATTACTTGAACAGTTATCATTCTCTTGAACGACTTCTCAGACTTTTAAGAAAAACATTTAATTTTTCTTGCACCCCTGCCTCATATTGGCTTTCCGATAAAGCACGCTTGATTTGTCGTGAAGTTTCTAAATCTATTTCATGAATGATTTTCTCATTGTGGAATAATAGGTAATTAAATTAAAAACAATTGGTTTGTTTCACTGAATATTATGTATTGATTCGACTAGTTTCGCTTGTTACAGCATTTTCAAGAGTGATTTATTAAATCCTAACATTCGAATTACTGTAAGGTCTTCTTCATTATCACATAAATATGCTCAGGGACTTTTTCAGGTGGTGGGATTCTAGAGACATCCATTAAACTTAGATACTTAGATATTTACTTTAAGGAAAATCCTTGGCTTATTTAGGTCAGGCTGAAGTCGGTGGGGGTTGCCCTTCTGGAACTGATGATGGGTCTGGTGTATTCATAGTCATTGTTAATTATAATAACGTCTCACTATCGTCATCTCATCTTCTACAGAAGAAGCCGGAGCAGGATTTGTCTGTATATGAAATGGAGCCAAGGGTGAAAGGGCAGGTTTTGGCTAATTTCGTCTTATTTAGGTCATTTAGGAATTCAATACGTACATTTTTTTTCTGACATGCATTAGTGAGTTAACTGAATTACTTAATAACTCTTGCAATTTATTATGAATGCTTGCCAATTGTTCAATGGTTGTAGTAACTAGCACGAGCAGAAACTCTTAAACTTAGTGCCAATCAAGTCTCAACAATCAATTTAACTTCGCTAAAATCACAAAAACGGCTAACTGACCACTTAAGTGACATGATCAAACTGGTATCGGAGAAAATTGATTGCAATTTGCAGAAAGAATAAGAATAAAGCACTTGTTAGCATGTTTCAATATTTGAGGATATGGAGAATATTCTTACATCGAAATATAAACCACAAAAGCTATCAAAACATTAGCAGTGACACAAGGCCAACGAAAAGACGTGAAAAATAAAGAATATAACATAAGTGTGTTATGTGTGAACCACCACATATTAAATTCGCGAATTAAGTATAGCAGAGAGAAGAAATCTAAATAGAGTAAATTATGCTTCAATTCACTATGAATAAAACTATATAGTTACTTTCAAAAATATATTGTAGCGTCTTACAATATATTTTTGAAAGTAACTATATAGTTTTATTCATAGTGAAGATGAACTTTCAACATTTATCAGCCTCATCAATCAATTATTATGCTTCAATTCTTTAAATGAAAACCATAAGGTTATTATTAACTTCATAACTGTGTTATTAAGGAGGCAAGCATAACAACAAAATTATGCTTCATATTGAACGGATTATCGCCTATATCCACCGGAACATTACTGAATGACCTCCTGATGGTCTTGATTCGAAATTATGTTGAGGATATAAGACAACTATTCGTCGTTACGCAGAAATTCCAGAGAAGTTGGTGAAGAGAATCCCAAGAGGACGAATTAGTATCATATGAGCTCACCACCGTGACATATGGTTTTGCCGCCACTGCCTACTTGGCAACACGTTCCCTTCATTAATTCCAATTGGAAGTGCAGTGTGCTTATCAGAATTTTATGTAAGTGATCTATTTTCCGGAGCTAATACACTAACAGACCTAGTTAAAGTGTACGACTCCTTCGTAAACGTAGGATTTGAGCTTAAATGCTGGACCAGCCAGCTCTATTTTCAATAACTGCAACTTCGAGAGTTTTGATTCAGTTAACCAACAGCGTCAATGACAGATCAGCGTCAATATTAGGAATAATATAAAACAACATATTGAGCTACAAGTGTTCCCAAAAGTTTAGGCAGTGAATACAAAGCGTTGTTTTTTAGTCAAATATCCTGAATATATGATCCCCTTGAATTAGCAGGACCTGTGACAACCGCAGTTACGATATCCTCGACCAAATGATTATATTGAACATTGGTAATCTTACATCAACCAATTGCCCAAAGTTGCAGATATAACCGTATCACGAAAGTTGATTAGTGAAATCGGAGTCCAAGTAGAAAATCGTGGACTTGCTAATGCTAGAAGAGTACGTATCATGCATATATCTCGTTAAAGGCATACCTAAAATTTCAAGCCATTTATTATATGCAAATATCGTGTAGCACCAGTAAAAGCGACTCGAACTTTGTACCGCCGTGCTATTGGCTGATTTTTCGCGTGGTCAGATCTATGAACATTAAAATTTCCAGATTCAAAAATTGCGTTATCCTGGAGTATATCGGAATCAAGACGATTTAAAACTACTACAGCCAACCGCATAGGTGAAATTCAACGAAAAAACGACCCTCGTGATTGGCATCATTTGGCATCTTGTGGTAATCCCGCGAATATCATCAGTCGTCGTCATTTAGCCCATGCATTTTTAAAGGATATTGAGTTATAGTATAAAAAACAGTTTTAATTCTAAAAGACGTTCCAGAATGTAACTTTATGTCTGAGGACGAATTATTGGAAGTTGCCAACCTTGTGATTTGAACATCATTCCTGAGTACAAGTATAACAATAACAGACCACCCTGAAACTAAAGGACAACTAACAACATTGCTACAATTGCTAAAACGATTGTAGCTCTCTACAGCTGGAAGCGGAATAAACATTTTGAAATCAAGAGCGCACGTACAACGTTCGAACAAGATGTTCACACTAAACCCCTTCCTCGACTTCGATGGTTTGATTAATATTGGTGGGCGTCTAAAGAATACCGATCTTTCCATAAATCAATGCTTTCCGATTGTCTTACTAGCGATGGATAGATGGATAACAAGATTGATTACCCAGATTAAAAATAAAGCACAATTACACAGGAATACAAGGACTATTAGCAGGTGTAAGGTTTAAACACTGCCGATAAACGACCGAAGCGAAACACGCAACATTCAGTGGTCATGTGTTAAATGCACACGTGCAAATTATCATTTTAAAGCTCCAAAAATGGCTGCGGTGCAATGTTATAAGACAAAACAGCTTCGATCATTTTATAAACCTAATGAAGACTACTGCAAGCTCTGTTTAATTAAAGATTGAAAATCCAAGCGCACGGTAAAAGCGTACATATGCGAGTTTTGGAATTAAGTCAATGCTTTCTTGTCGTAATTTATCACTTAATTTCTCGTCAAGAATATACAGTGACAATACAACAAAATTTACTGGTGCCTGAAACCAATTACACGAATTGGGTCAATTCTAACAATCGTGAAGTGATTCAAGCAAACATGTGAAACAGACAGGTGTAATGGAACTTAATTGGACGTCAGAAACGTGAAGCTCATCAAATTTAAGACTAATTATAAAACATTTCGGATCTTAATAAGCATGTTGAGCTCTTACTAAACTCTGTTATCACTACTATATTACAGAAGCAGAAGAACCAATCCAAGTTATTTCTAGAAATTTGTCAAGTCGAAACCTGCAGCAGGTAAACTACTATCGTTCATGTTTCACGATGATAAGAATGTAAATGGCGGCAACAGTATTGCTAATGAATTTGCAATTTCTCATCAGTATATAAAGAAAAACGTTTTCATGTCAAAATAATATTGAATCAAACTTAAATATATCTGAAATAAGTATTTCTCCATCAGAATCCAGACATTGTAGGTAGTGTTGGGCCTGATGATATACCTCCGCTCTTACTTAATGTATGTCACAATCCTCGTTATCTATGCCTTTGCATATTTTATTTCTATATCATTATCTCAAGGGGTATTTTCTTCACTATGGAAGTCTTCATTTGTTCAACCAATTTTTAAAACAGGAGACAAAAACAACATTAAACATTACATTACATTAAAAATATCTAATTCTTTTAAAAACATCATTATCCCTCAACAGTATGGATTAATGTCTTGCAAAACATACGGGGAAGTATACCATTTGCTCTTTCACTATTTCACCTTCTTCTGCTTCAGATGATGGAATTCTCTCTCAGCAAAGTATGATTACCATTCAGGCAATATTTTGGCCGCAATTTCATGAAGCAAGTAAAGTTTTAGCAGAATCGCAATTTCGAACGTTATAAGCAAATAAAAATTGGATAACAAAATTTCAATTTGTTTAATCTTATTAACACGTTAGAATAATGAAAAATTAACAATTTCCACCTCAAGGTTGTTGCATGTGGTGAATATACAGGGTCTATTGTGGAAGTACTGCGCACGATTTTATTGGGACGTGACTATCAGTCTGAGAGGAAAGACGTGTCTCCGCGTAAAATGTGATTTTCAACATTATAACGATGAAGTGTTAGCTTGAATCAAATTTTGTGTGAAGAAAAAATGGAACCGACACATTCTGGATGCTTCAAGAGGCCTTCAAGGTCACAGTTCGGTAGATGGCACAAGGCGTTCAAGGAGGAGCGGGAGGTAATCGTCGACGAACTCCGTTCTGGATGCCCAACAACGACCAGAACCGACGAATGCACAAATCGTGTTGCGTTCCGACCGTCAATTGAGCATCGAGCAAATCGCTGAACTCTAAACATTTGCGGTAGATAGGATCTACAAATGCGCAAAGTCTGCGCGAAACTTGTTGACGTAAGATCAGAAATAACTTCGAGATTTGCGATTTAATTTAGAATCAGTCTGACTTTTAACTCTGTCGTATCCGAAGTCGACTTCTGGATGTTCGGGTATGACCCAGCATCTAAAAGGCAGAGCAGCGAGTGACACAAAAAATCCTCCTCATGTAGCGCCAATAAGAAAGCCTCGCATCAAAACGATGCTCATTTTCTCTCTTCTCAACTGTCAACTCAGATTTTACCTGCAGGTGCTCAAGATATTGAAACGGTGGTCGCGAGCGTCAGGGCTAACATCAAAGGGCTTCACTACGACAATGCCACACTGCCTTCATCGTTGCCAATTTCCTGGCCCGGAATAACACACCGGTGGTCCTCCAGCCGTTTTACAGTCCCAACTTGGCTTTTTTTGGCTGAAGAGAGAGCTAAAAGGAAAGCATTGGCAGTCCATGAAAAATATTTTACAACGTTCATAAATAGCATTCCTGTTGAAGAGTTTCAGGTATTGATGCCGGGGGAGAGTATTTTAAAGAATTTTAAGCCTTTTTACCGGTACAGAAAATGCACATTACTTTTAAAATGTACCTTGTATGTCCATTTCAAATGATTATAAATATAAACCATTTTTTTGTGACCTATTAGGTGTACAAATGAAAAATCCACATTCAGCAGTCAAGAAATTGCTTAACAATCAATTGATTATTTGACATGTAGTACTTAAAAATAAGAGTTGGTATTCCGGAAAGCCTAACATAACCTTTAAAAATATCCAGTGCAGTACTGTCGAAAATACCTACAGGTAAGGTGCATATACAACACTGCATTCTTTATGAAATCCAACAAGAAAACAATGTAGCAGGAGCGTCTAATCGATTTGTTCCTTTCTTGGCAAAGTTGAGCATTTTAGTTTAAGCAATTTAAAAGCCTGAACGACAAACAACGCCCTGAAAATTCTGCACGAACGAAGAAAGAGCTTGCATAATAGTTGGGAGTAATCCAGCAATTGATTTCCAAACGCCTATAGGAGAGGGGAAAGATCCAGAAAGAAGGAAAATGGATTCCGCATAAAACCTACCGAAACCAACAAAAATCAACAGTGTCGAAAATCTAGCTTATGAAAATCATTACGAGAGATGACAATCCAAAACGTAGGTAAAAAGAAGGTGCTTTGAAAAACGAAAATTTTGAAGAACTATAAAATTTTTTAAAGAATAACGACTGTAGATAATTATAAAAAAATAATAACTCAATGCATATTCGGTATACAACAATATTTGAAGAGGGCAAACATAATGTATATTATTATATTCTATTACTAAAATATCTAACTATTAATAATTGAAATGAATACTTACAGTTTGATTATAATTAAACATGCTCCATATCTTGGATCCAACGGTTTAACAAACTTTGCAACCACTAAAAAAATGTCTGAGTTACTCTTCACTACACTGTTAACGGTATAACACAACCCCTACACATCGATTTACTGTACACGCAACAGAAACTGTGCAGTAAACAAAAAAAAGACACCATAATAAATTAAATAACGAAGGCTCGAAACGAACCTGTTTAAACATATTAGTCACACTTAGTACAACGCATGCCCTCCGCCATTAGTTCGTGTCATTTCAGCATTTGTGGTAGCATTTCTGTCATACTTACTTGACTGTGGTGGGATACGGAGTCGTTGGACGACAACGGTTTGGCCACTGTTATTTTAACCGATCCCCTCGGTGCTCCTTTCAGTATTTGTACGGCCCTGTCCAAGGAGGCGTGCTCCACGTTTATGTCGTTTACTGCGAGGAGACGGTCGCCCGGAATTAGTCTACCATCTTGTTGGGCCACACCTCCTGGTACCAGTGAACGGATTACTATCACAGTTTCTTGTGGATTTAATGGATCCTAAAACATATAATAACTAAAAAATAATAAATACATAACTGCGTCCTAGCAGAAACTACAAATTTTAAGATAGGAATAAAATTGTTTCCATGTTCTAAAATTAATTAAATTGTGAACTTATAATGAAATAACCACGTTCGTTTTGAGTTTAGCTTTGTTTTGTAGATACTTCTACAATTGTTTCACTACACAGTGGCTTCATCAGGCAGATGAACAATTAAATTGTGGTAAATTTCTACTAAAAACAACTTTAAATCAGTAAGATATGCTTCTTTTACAAAATATTTTTGTATGAAATGATTAAACATAAAATATTTCTAACGTCTATGATTCAGATTAAGTTACAAAATAATAACGGGTATAAAAGCTTTTGAAAACTACCTCAGTAACTTATAAAATACTTTTCGTTAATTGGATGACGCAGGGTATTTGTCTGGGCTTAACACCAGGAAGAGATCCAGGATCCACAACCTACACGGATGCCATCAACTGATATCTACAGATGACCAACGTTGATAGAAGCAACCTCCTGGGTAAACCCAAAGAGGAACAGGAAAAGCTAATACGTGACTCCCTCATGAGGGAGTGAACCCGACAAACACGTTCACGCTACATTTCTTCAGATGAAATGGCTCGAGGAAACGGTTAACGAACTGAGACTCCTTTAGGAAGGAGCCGAACTGTAAATGGTGCAGGTTGACAGCCGCTCAGGTTAGTAAAAGCTTCAGCCTGGTTGCCCAATGCACAGGACAAAGATGAATCTGGGCGTCCAGAACAGAGAGGTCCAAGTAGCCAAGTGGTGTGCGTTCCCTCACTAAACGAAGAAAGACGGCATTCTAATCGATTTTTGGGAAACAGCTAGAAGAAATCGAGCTGCTGAAGAGTAAGCACCCCCAAGGCAAATACCAGATATAGTATGGCCTGGGTAAAGTTACCCTTTATTTGAAGTAGCCAGAAGAGAAGGAAATCATCCCGAAGACTGTTGAGGACTGTGTGGAACATGTCTTTCTTGAATCACATATGGATCTGCTTCAATATAGGAGTTACGACCGTGGAAAGACCCTGGCTTGAAATCCAAACACCTGAAAGAAGATATCTTCAGGGAGGACCCTGTACATAGGGAGAAGGCAAGTTACAGACCAGCCTTATAGACTCTTTTCATGAAGCCTGCCCCACCAGGAAGGTTGGTACATCTGCCAAACCTCCCTGGTGATGCTCCGTGCTTGACCAAAAAAATGTCAAAATCTCTTAAACCCTCTAACAAAGCTAAGAACTTGAAAATAATTTTAATTACAAAATTTGAATAAACGAAGTCAATTTTTTTATTGTTTTGTAAGGAGCAAAATCATCAGCAATTAGTATTTAAAGTTATCATCTACATATAGGATGGGTGAATGCCCTCTATCCCACTCAGCAATTTATCTCAGATTTTTAAACTTTTCTAATTTTAATGTTACAGATTCTTTCAGAAAATCTTTGTAATTTTTTCTTATAGAAGCGAAATATATTTTTTTAAGAAATTTATCTTCTAATTTACAAAAAAATGTTTTCAACGATTCTAATATTTTCCAGCAACTATATGGAAATAATTCTTACTATTCTGGAGATTTTTCAAAGAAATTCTTTTCCCGGTTAAGAGAATATTTTTCAGTAGCTTAGTTTTTTAAATTTGAATTTTCAAAAGTTTATAAGTCGAGTAAAAACTGGTGAATTTCAAAAAGTTTAAGTTATTTTTAATGGATGATGTTTTGTAAACATAATTCAGTTGTTTTATAATTGTATCTTTGCCTTAACTATTGATTTTCGATTTTGTTTCCTTAATTAGTCAACAAGTTTTAAAACTGAATTTTGAAAAGTTTATAAATCGAGTGAAAACTTGTGGATTTGAAAAAATTTAAGTTAATTCTAATGGATAATGTTTTATAAACATAATTCAATTGTTTTAGAATTGTATATTTGCGTTAACTATTGATTTTCAATTGTTTTTCTTAAATTCGTCAACAAATTCTAAAACTGAAATTTCAAAAGTATATAACTCGAGTGAAAACTGGTGAATTTCGAAATATTAAAGTTATTTTTAATGGATGATGTTTTGTAAATATAATTCAATTGTTTTAGAAATGTATTTTTGCGTTAACTATTAATTTTCAATTGTTTTTCCTCAATTTGTCAACGAATTGTAAATTTGAATTTTCAAAAGTTTATAAGTCGATAAAAAACTGGTGAATTTAAAAACAATTAAGTTATTTTTAATGGATGATGTTTTGTAGACATAATTCAGTTGATTTAGAATTGTATATTTGCTTTAACTATTGTTTTTCAATTGTGTTTCTTAAATTCGTCAAGAAATTCTAAAACTGAAATTTCAAAAGTATATAACTCGAGTGAAAACTGGTGAATTTCAAAAAATTTAAGTTATTTTTAATGGATGATGTTTTGTAAACATAATTCAATTGTTTTAGAATTGTACCTTTGCGTCAACTCTTAATTTTCGATTGTTTTTCCTCGATTCGTCAACAAATTGCAAATCTGCATTTTCAAAAGTTTACAACTCGAATGAAAACTGGTGGATTTAAAAAACTAAAGTTAATTTTAATGGATGATGTTTTATAAACATAATTCAATTGTTTTAGAAATGTATTTTTGCGTTAACTATTGATTTTCAATTGTTTTTCTTAAATTCGTCAACAAATTCTAAAACTGAAATTTCAAAAGTATATAACTCGAGTGAAAACTGGTGAATTTCAAAAAATTAAAGTTATTTTTAATGGATGATGTTTTGTAAACATAATTCAATTGTTTTAGTATTGTATTTTTGCGTTAACTATTTATTTTTAATTGTTTTTCCTCAATTTGTCAACAAATTGTAAATTTGAATTTTCAAAAGTTTATAAGTCGAGTAAAAACTGGAGAATTTCAAAAAATTAAAGTTATTTTTAATGGATGAAGTTTTGTAAACATAATTCAGTTATTTTAGAATTGTATCTTTGCGTTAACTATTAATTTTTAATTGTTTTTCCTCAATTTGTCAACAAATTGTAAATTTGAATTTTCAAAAATTAATAGCTCGAGTAAAAACTGGTGGATTTCAAAAAATTAAAGTTAATTTTAATGGATGATGTTTTGTAAACATAATTCAGTTGTTTTAGAATTGTATCT
Organism: Ontholestes murinus; assembly: GCA_963969525.1. Lineage (NCBI taxonomy): Eukaryota > Metazoa > Arthropoda > Insecta > Coleoptera > Staphylinidae > Ontholestes > Ontholestes murinus. Next base: position 60,873,026 of record OZ018396.1, read on the forward strand.
TTGCGTTAACTATTAATTTTCAATTGTTTTTCCTCAATTTGTCAACGAATTGTAAATTTGAATTTTCAAAAATTAATAACTCGAGTAAAAACTAGTGGATTTCAAAAAATTAAAGTTATTTTTAATGGATGATGTTCTGTAAACGTAATTCAGTTCTTTTAGAATTGTATATTTGCCTTAACTATTGATTTTCGATTTTGTTTCCTTAATTAGTCAACAAGTTTTAAAACTGAATTTTGAAAAGTTTATAAATCGAGTGAAAACTTGTGGATTTGAAAAAATTAAAGTTAATTCTAATGGATGATGTTTTTTAAACATAACTCAATTGTTTTAGAATTGTATCTTTGCATTAACTATTAATTTTCGATTGTTTTTCCTCAATTCTGAAAGATTTTTCTTCTTTCCAATTTTTACAAAAACTTTACTACAACAATTTCTATATATGTATTTATTTATCAACGAAATCTCTCTTAATATAATAATACAAATTAACAAAATAAAAAATATATATATTTACATAATTAACAATTAAAAATAATATGAAAATTAGCATATGTACGTAATAAAGAAACCAGAAACCAAATTAATTACCTAAAAGTAATTTAAAGATTTAGAACGTTAGATTTAGATCGAGTTTTTCTCCCAGAAATTACTTAAAAAATTTTCCTATTTCTTATTTTATATAAGCAAAATTTTATTAGTAATCTTTCCTCTCTAGGAATACATTTTTCAGCTTGAGAAAATTGTAGTATTTTCCAGCAATCTAGCAATATTTATCTATTTGTCAATTGTTTTTTTCCTCAAATATTTAATAATTCAAATTTATTTATAGAGTAGAATATAAATATTTTAGCATTTTTTAAACATTTTCTTTAAATACTTTTTAAAAAACTTATGAAAGTCGCTTGTATTGTTAATTTTAATACAAGTAATTCCAATTGTTTTCTGTTAAAACTTTCAATTGTTTTGACTGCTTTTGCGTTACTTTACAATACAATATCTATCGTTGCTTTAAACTATAATACACCGAATAATAATTTAATGTAGCCTTACAAACTTAGAATACTCTAGATCATTATTTATTCTAGCATACTCTTGACCTACCACAATAGTCAGTACAATGACGTATCGTACTCCTGACCTATCTTGATAAAATACGCATTAATTTAGGTTAAGAGTACGTTAGTTTAAGCGTACATATTATTAAACCCTCGTATTTAAATATTTAATTTTATCGATAATTTCTTAATACGTTTTTGTCAGATTTGAGGATTTCTTTTGTTCAATATTGTTGAAAAATGAAGGGAAAGTGTTATGATGGTTACATCACCATTTTTATAAATTGTAATCGTATCTTACCTGATAATCAAGTATGGAAAATCCTAATCCATGGTCCCCCTTATTAAGAACAACAACTGTTTGATCATTGCTCCACATCGGCAATCCAGCGACAATTTCTAAACTTTTCGATCGACTGCCAATCGAACAGCAGGTCTCGCTCACCACACTGGACGATATCGAGCTATCGGATTTTGCCTTCACTAATTTGTCGGAATTTTGGATTAACGCACTAATGCTTTCCGCTAGGATATTCTAAAATTACAAAATAATAAATTGTCATCTTTATTACTACACGACTGCTTACCCTTGCTTGAAAAGCGTCTCGATGTTGAGCGGTATCTATAATTCTAGTAGGAACAGAATATCTGGCACAGACTAATATTACTAGACTAGGAAGTTGTTTTAGAATGGACACCACTTCTAAATGGTTTAATCCTAACAATTGTATGTTATTCACCTGAAAAATAAAAAATAAATTAATTTTTCTGTTGTTAACTTTTACGATGCGTCGAGTGCTTAGAGGCGCAAATTTTCATCAACATTATGAGTTTGATAGAGGGTGTATAGTTGGACTTAGAGAGGCTGGTCTTTCTTTCCGAGAAATTGGGGACAGGATGCACAGAAGTTTAGATACTATAGTAAGATGTTGTTGGGAATGAGATTAAGAGGGTCGAACACGAAGAGCTAGAAGTACAGGACGAACCACAAAGCATGCAGGTCGGCGTTTGAGACTATTGGCTTTAAGATATCGTCTCTTCTTCACTAGGTCCATTGCAAATCAGTGGTATGAAGAGCATGGAAGACCGATTGGAATGCGAACAATTTATCTCCGGATTCGCACTTTAGGCTACACTGGATGCTTCCTTTAACCGCTGAGCATCGACGAAATCGTTTCGAGTGATGTGGGACCAGGAATGGAATGATATAGTTTTTAGTAGATTCTGTTTAGGGATGATGATGGCAGGTCCAGATTCAGAAGACTATTATTAAAATAAAATATTTTATACTGGATGTCACTTAGTATATTTATACCTCTAATAATTCATCCCCTGATTGGAGTATAGCATTCTTTCCGACGGGACCATTTGGAAGAATATTTCTGATGTAGTGGTGAGGACGCACTTCCTTGCCATCTTCAACATCCACCGTCCCCTCCAAGCTGATTCCTAAACCACTCGTGGGTTCCTTAACCATCTCCGCAATCTACAAATTACAATTTTTAATTTTCCAATCTGTTAAATGTTATTATCCGCTTAACACTTACCACTATCTCAACGTCTTCCCGAAATTTCTCTCGCCACTTCTCGTATATCGACTCGTGGCTACAAATGCTAAACTGTACCGATTTTCTTCCGTCGGCAGTATCAATTACGATTTCGTTAACGTCATTCGTGGGCGTGTCTAGATCGTGCAGGACGGCTGAATCGAAATCGAAACTTGTTCTTGATTCACCTTCAGGTTCTATACCTAAAGAACTCATGTGCTAGAAAGATAAAAATAAAATAAAACTGCTTCATCATTTATCAAACTACAGTTGCAAAATGTTGATGATTAGGACAATTTAAGCGAATGCAATAATTTACCGATTAAGCAAGTTTCATCTATAAGCATTTAGCATCTCTACTTACTACTAAACTTAAGGGGATTTTTGGTAGCGAAGAAGCCGTTGGGGATGATGGCGATGTCGGTCTAAGTTCGTTAGCTAAGATTGCCTGTTGCAGTTGTTCATATTTCGGACCTCTCAGATACCTTTCAAACTCTATCGTGATTTTGGTCCCGGCCTTCCTCAATACTTCAACGGCCTGATGATTCGTGTATCCCACCACCGTTTCTCCATTCACCTATAGCAAATTAAGACGATAGAAATAAATTAAATTACTAATCAAAGTTTTTGACCGGCGTAAGCTAAATATTCAAAGAAGATTTTTTTTTCATTCGCCAAAAGAAATATATTTACTCACCATAATTTCTAGTTTTTGATCGATGTTATTCACCACAATAAATATATTTACTCACCATTATAATTCTATCGTTGACTTTAATTTTTCCACTCAAATCGGCGGCGCTTCCTTTGCTGATGCTCTTGACGAAAATCCCAGAAATCTCTTCCTTCTCGCACACGTATCCAGCAACTGTGATGCCCAGTCCGAGCTCGTCCTTGAGCAGGTCTATGCTGTAGGTTTCCGTTTCCGGTAAGGATGGATCCCTCAATGCCATATCCAGAGGTAACATGTTGGTCGATCCTGTTAACGGCATTTGCGTGGTGGGAATTGATGGAGGAGAACCAATCGGTAAGGGATTTCTGACCACATCAACTAATCCGGAAATAGACTAAAAATATAACACACCAATTTAGTGATATAAGAATATCTAGGATAAAATATATACTATAGTAGTTATAGCATATCATTTCTGTAGGTAAGAATGATTTAACCCAGCTATTTTTAGTGACAATATAATTTGTAGCAGTTAAAGTGCCAAGAAACTGTCACATTACTTATAATTGCGAATAAAAAATTGCCCGAATAGCTCAAAATATCCGCAAATATTTTTAGACTATTCTTTTATTTAGAAAAATTAAATGCTTTATTAAACTACAGTGTATATAATATTGTTAATATTATTAAAAAGTTTAGTGTTTAGTTTTGTGTTATATCATAAATTACCACACAATAACGGTCGCAACCATTCTTATAATCAAATTATATACGTTCTTACATGTAACTGAACATCAGTTTGTTGTCCTGTGTAGATGTAAGGGGCTGAATAGGAGTTGGACGGATTCTGCGAATAGATGTCAGCGTATCCATTGTCGTTAAGGTGTTTGTCGAGCTCGACCGGATCTCCAAGAATTTTTGTTGGTACAATCGGAGCATGACTGCCTAATCCCTAAAAAAATATGTATTATGTAAAACACATTTTATATTATGCACTTAAAATTGCACCATTTTATAAAACGGTTCATAGGTCGCGAAAACCTCTTTGTAAAAGATCGTAATTGATTTTAGTTAATTTATTATACGAGGGTGCTTTTTAAGTTCGCGGAATGGCGGGGTTAAAGAGTGTTGAAGGTCCGCGTGTTCAGTTACTAATCATTAGTATATATACCGAGTATTATCATAAGGAGGTCAGTAGTCTTTGTACTATCGTTGATCAAGCAACTCAATCCGGAAGAAATTGTGAAGTTTGGAAGAAATATAGTTCCGCGCCTTTATAAAGTTCCTTGCCAAGCAATGAAAATTTGTTCAAACCATATTGGAAGAGATATTATCAGTTTTCGATAAAAGCCATGGTATACAAGTGGCACAACCTCTTTAAGCATGGCGGGGAATCAATTGAAGACCATACCCTACCTGGGCGATCTGTTAAGGTCACCATCTCATCCAAAAAATAGAAAAATTATTATTGCAGAATGCACATTTGAAGAAAAAACAACTAGCAGAAATGGCTGGAGAATCTGAAACAACCATTTTTTAAGGTCCTCCATAATCATTTCGACATGTCAAAAGTGCAAGATGGGTGCGTAGATTGCTCACACCGCCACAAAAACAGCAGCAGTGTATGGGTGCGGTTTTGAAGCAGTTTAATGAAGACAAGAATGTTTTTTGGAGCGAATTGTTACTGAGGATAAAACTTGGATTGGAGTCTAAGCAAGATTTCAGGAGTCGCAGTAGGCGGAAAATCTCATGGCGACACATAAGACTTTATTAACCAGAAGGTTAATTGTAACTTTCTAATTAACATAAAAATGTTTCCCCTCGGTTTAAGTGAGAATTTAATTCATCGTATAGGAATTTTATTGATTGATTACAAGGAAAAAAGTGCTTCTACAACCGGAGAATACTACGCTTTAATTCTACAGCAATTAAAAGACGCTATCAGAGCGAAATGAAAAGGAAAATTAATCAAAGGTGCCCTCCTCTTGCATGAAAATACTCCTGTTCATGAAAGTCGATTTTCTTTGGCTGCTTTACATACAGTGGGTTTTGATATCAATGACCACCAACCCAGATTACAGTGATTATTATTAAAAATCATAATCCATTTTTGGGACAAAAAGGCCATATTTGGCAAAACATTTGATAAATAATCATCAAGAAGACTTCGTGGAGCAGAACTTTTGTCAAGTGCGATCGAAACTTTTGTAAAGAATTATTATGTATATAATTGGAATACTTTTGTTAGCATCTTGGATAAAATAAATAATACCTAATACCTAAATTATCTCTTTCCAAAACTGAAAAAACAGCTTCGAGGAAAGATATTTTCTACCGATGAAGAAGTCAACGATGCAAATTCAGCGTATTTCTCAGAAAAGGATAAATCATTTTTTATTGAAGGTATTCACAAGTTAATTCATAGATCTGAGAAATGTGTTAGGGTTACAGGTGAATATATTGAAAAAGAAAAATAATTTTGTAATACTATTTTATCCCCTTCTACACCGTTCCGCGAACTTAAAAATCACCCTCGTATTATATAATTTTGATAATTAACTTTTAGTGTGTTTAGCTAAATTTTTCATTTTCATTAAATAACCTCAAAAAAATCAAAAACCTACAAACCCTAAAAACCGCAAAGCTTCATTTCGATCAAGCTTTGACCACCAACTAATTTTCTTACTCATTATTGGCTTGGGTTTCTTATTTATTCAATAGTGTTTCTTAATTGATTGATTCTAAATTTTTATTTTTTTCCCTTTCATCACTTTGTATAAGTAACACGGTTTTTTTTCTTTACACTCTATTGTAATTTGTAACCTAAAAATGTTTTGTGTTCCAGAAAATAATTTTTTTATTTCAAATTCGAGTTCAAAAACTAGGTTGGGAGATTCTCAACAACCGGACAAGTGATTTGTCCTGCTTAATTAAATTTTGAATCCAAAATTTTCTGAAACATTGACGATCTAGGTGCTACCAATTGACAATCGATCTCCCTAACATTAAAGTTAAACTTTTCGACAAAAGAGATTTTCAAAACGTTTTGATGTGCAATTTATATTATTGTCAGTGACATGGAAAATTGTTATTTGCCAAGAAGAAATGGAATTAAGTCGTGAATATTCCAGTTCTGTTTCGACTTTAATAAGATTGAAAATGTACAGACTTGGAAGTATTAACAATTTCAATTCTTGGAATAACGGTCTACATGGCGTATGTATAGGTTTATTACACATCGCTCTTATTATTTTCTTTTGAATTGTAAAAACCTCCGCGTATGATGGTCCCCAGAATAATATTCCGTAATTCAGTGTTGACTGGACTAAGGAGAAATATATAGCTTTTAAGACTTGAGGAGCCACTAGATGTCTGATATTTTTTATGAGATATAGCTTACTGCTACATCTCGTTAGCACATAATTGGTGTGATTTCTCCAGGTCAGCTTGTTGTCGATGTAGAGGCCTAAAAACTTGGTATTATTAGTATGTGTTATACTTTTCCCGTGTAACTTTATCAGAGGTGAGGAGATAAAAGTTTTATTTTTGGGACAAAAGTGCATAAAAACTGTTTTATCCTTATTTATAGCCAGCTTGTTTTCTGAGGCCCAGGAAAATATTATGTTAAGGCATTTTTTGGTTTTATTTATTGCTTCGGATTCGGTTTCCGCGGTGATTATAGCACTAACATCGTCTGCATACAATACTGGTACAGCAATATTGGCAATTTGGTCCCCCAGATCGTTAATATATATGTTAAAAATGATAGGCGACAGAGATGAGCCCTGTGGAGTAGATAGGCATCTTCCTCTTTTTGGAGCGGTATCCGTCTACCTCCACCTGTTGGTATCTTTGTTCGAGATAAGATTTGAGAAACGAGTTGGCTACCCCTCGAATACCCATATTGTTCAATTTTTCGAGTAGTAGGTCGATGGTGTCGAACGCTTTGCTGAAATCGACGAATAGCCCGAGTATAACGTTTTTATTCGTAATGGCCATATAGATCTTTTCCATTGCAGTGAGTATAGCTTTGTCGATTGATTCATTAGACCGAAAACCAAACTGGTATGGTGCAAGTAGATTATAGTTTTCAAGAAAATGGTTAAGTCTAGTGTTGTAGCAAAATTCTAGTATTTTGGAAAAGTGGTTTTGGAGAGCTACAGGTCTATAGTTATTTATGTTGTCCTTACTACCTTTGTTTTTGAAAATGGGGACTACTTTTGACAACTTTAAACTGTTAGGATATGTGCCTTCTTGAAAACAATAATTTACGAGATCAGCTAGTATTGGGGCAATACATGTTTTTACACTTGTGATGATTGAGCCTGGGAAATTGTCTTCTCCTGATGAATTCTTTTTACATGTGATGGTAATTATTTTCTCGATTTCGAATTTATCGGTAGGCTTCAAGAATAGCGATGCATTTGTCGTCGAGTTCGAGTTTGGCTTTTCGGTATTAGCACAATTCGAGTTGAGAGCTATTACGGAATTTATAAAAGTATCGTTAAATTTTGTGGCAATATTTTTTCCTTGTCGGTAATAATCTCAGAGTTTTCAACAATACGTGTTTTGGTTTTCTGATAAAATTTTCGTTTATTATGGTCCAGGTTTCTTTATTTATGTTTTCAGAGTTCTTAAGAACTCAAAAAGACGAATTGATAGGACGTGTAGGCTTGATTTGACATCCAATGACTTTTATAACTCCCGCAAATCAAAAATAACTTACGATGTCAACGTTCTTCTAACCCTCAAACGGAGTGGAAAAAGTGCTTCGAAAATTGGTTCAAACCTATGAAAAAGAATATTGATCTGAATGGAGAATATTTTGATTTTTTTTCAATTTCAATAGAGAAAAATAAATTGCAGGAAAAAGTAGTAATATAGAAGTCATTACATATATCATCCATTCTCGAAATATAATAGTAATATTCATAGTAATTTATATTTTTCCACGAATTGTAATTGCAGTGAAACTTGAAAAACTTGCTGATAGGTTGAAAATACGAGTAAGTAACCCCCTTTCGATATTTATATACAAATCTTTGCACTTTCAAAATTTGTCATTCTTAATATGACTTCGTAGCATTGATTTAAAGATTCTCTGTGAACTTAAATTCCATAACTTTTTAACTAGTGTACATTATTTAGGATATCAAATGTTTCCTATCCATAATGTCTCCCTTGGCTTTAAGCAATTAAAAATTAGACCAGAGTTTGTAGTTCATTTTTCTGTATGTTCCATTTATGCTTTTCTTACATTACGTACAGCTTTTTTCACTTAAATTAAATTTGATAAAGCAATATCTGAGTGTTATACTATGATTTCCTAGTTGTGTTATTATTTGCCTAAAATCATTAATGACCACGAATGGATACACGAATGGATACATTTCTAACGAATGGGAATTTCTTATCAATGTAGTTCCTTCAATCATAGACCCACGCTCTTGTAGTGTCTTGTGGAATTTTATTAATAAGAACTTAAACATATAAACAATTATTCGGCCTTCTTGGTCTTCTGCTTCTTAACGGCCACCGGCTTCTGCGACCTGAGGACTGCGCTGGCTCTGCGGAGGGCGGCTTTTGTCAAATCTGTACGGTATCTGTTCTTATCCGGCGTGGGCCGGACTTCATGGTCCTCTTGACAATGTTCTTCTTGGGCCTGTATTGCTGATTAGCTTTTGTAGAACACAGTGAATCCCTTTTTGTGCGGCGGTGATGGAGAGGAACTTCTTGTAAATCAATCCATTATACCTGTAGGCGCTCAGATTGGTGATGTTTTGGCTTTCAGTACTAAAAGGCTTCCTGATGTTGCGCTTCTTGAGCAAGAAGGCATTGTTGTTTCTGATGATACTCCAAACTAAATTTTAATACTATTTCTCTCTCGTCACGACAAGTTAAAGAAATATGGCGTCTTAGGAATTTCTTCTCCGCCTTTGGGTTGGAGAACACAATTTTCCCTTTTTCGGAAGGTTTTTTTTGGTCCGCCATATTGACATCGAAAATAAATGTGGAAATAATAAATAAATCTTGGATAAAACACAAAATTGCAATTTTCCTCGATTAATCGATTTAACGGGGCCTGGCACGATGGTTTCATTTATAAAATGATTAATCTCAATTTCAACGATTAAATGATCATAATCTTGCACAACATTTTCCATTACAAAAAGTTTGCAAAAACAACAACATGCTATCTAATGAGCTCAAGTTCTGTACAGTTGTTCCAGAGGGTTCCGCATTATCTCCGACCTTGTACAATATTCAACATTCCGGATCTGGTCCCGGTAATGATGGCCCAAAACGCTGGCTACACTGTTATACTTCGCAGAGCAGGACCACAGTTTATATTGAAAAAACTCTCCAAGTTGCTTTCAACACTTACGAGGAATGGACGAACAAATATCGACTAGAGGTCAATTTTGATAAGAATGTTTCCATGGACTGAAAAAATCTATTCACACTAATTTTCGCACTGTATTTTCTAAAAGCAAACTAGATGAAATTTCTTCTTTTAGAATAATACGATATCTTTGCTCTAATCCATCGTGACATTAAGATTCCGATTATCCTGGAGTTTATCATATAGCTTGCTGTAAATTTTTACATCCAACTAGATGAAAGTCCTGTATTTATATTAATATTTGTTTAAAAATACGATACCTCTGTCATAGCAAATATCAAGGGCCTCGTACTCTAATTGGGAATCAATTATCACCGTCAAATCCTTGAATCACCGTAATCTGATCAGTGACGTTACTCTTCTTGATTAGAGCGCCCCTTAGGACGACCGAATCCCCTACAAATCTTAGCGATTTTGCTTGAGAAAAGACCGATGGTCCCAGACTTATCCCCATACCAATTACGGAAGAATGGTTTTAGTCAGTAGGAGTCACACATTACCCCACTACAAGGATGTCCATAATTAATCTCAACTGAAACCGGTCCATGGCTGTTGTGTACAGGAAACAATATTAGGTTAAGGACCAACGCAAATTATTCAAGCATAAGTGGAGTGAATTTAATGGCTGAAAAAAAACGTGAGATGAAGAGATTTTGAGCGGAAACGAGCGGACTAATAAAAATCATAAGATTATGTACAAATTAGAAAATTATAAATAAATAAAATATTGAGGCAACTGCTAGACTGGTTAAACAGGGCTAGATTTCACATTGAAAGTCGAACACATTCAGCTTTTTGCCTAACTCTCTCAACGCGTGCAAATCTTTTTAAACTTAAATATTCATAAATGATATGATCAACGCATTCCTTTGAGATACCTATGATGGTAGGTAGCTCAGTTAATTTGATTGTGCAATCATTCAACCTGATTTCAGTAATTTTCTGGAGACTTCCTAAATGTGGTGTATCATTTGTAATCTTATGATTTGGTAGGGCAGATCAAGATTTTGTCAACAATGTTTTTCATCAGGAAACAAAGTTTAATCAGAACACAAAATTCACCTTTTCAAATTAAAAATAAATTTAGAGGTAACGTCACTTTAAGTTAAGGTTAGTATTCTATAGGAAATACAAGGATTTTTATTTTATGAAGCTATCTATATGTCAAGACAAAGAGTTTCCAGCCTGTTGTATAATCTGCTTTAAATGTTTGATTTCAGGCTATTTTATATTTTAAAAACTAATAGAGATTGCTGAAATTAGTTTCCAATTTTGTTAACTATTAAAATTATTAAAACAATTTCTACTGATAATTTATTGGATAGGTTAAGTGAGATTTCAAACGTTACATCTAACTCTTTTTCCTTTCAAACAAACACCACCACAGTGCAGTCCATTTCATATGATAGTGCTACATGTATAACGTTAACACTTAAATTTAGCATTAAAAACTGGCATTAACGTAATTAAACTCACTTAAACGCGTCCTCTTAGCACACGAGCTTAAACGGTCTATTAACAGGCTGACATAAATGTAACTTGAAAACGTGTTCTGCGGAATATTATCGCAGGACGGCCTTCAACTTCCCAGGGACGCGACTCGATTCGTAAACATGTTACAAATTTTATTTTCATTCACGTGTTATATCTATCATAAAGTCTTTATGGTAATACCAACGCACTAAAGATTGATCGTTACAAGCAATATGTTTTCAAATTTTACAGCAATACATTTGTTCCAATAAAAATATTACAGATTCAGTAGTTTAATCCTCAAGTAAGCTTATTTTGATTTATACTCTTGAGTGTCATTAATTTAAAATTTCCAAAAATATGTATCTATTTTTAACGTAATATATTTTACCTGGTAATCAGCAGAGGTAGATTCAACAGGTCTGGCGACGACCATGCGAACGTGGACGCCGCATTGCCTAAGAACAGACGCCACCTGTTCAGATCCCAAGCCTCTCAAATTAACCTCACCTATTTGCAGAATGTGATCCCCACTTTGAAGCCGCCCATCCTGAAACACGCCGACCGCCCTTTTAGGCCCCCGCAACAAAACTCCAGTAGCGGCGGCATAATTTATCGCCACCACCTGAGGACCATAACTCACCCTGTCAGCGACACCTCCAGGAACAATTGTTTTTACAACTACGCCGGTGCTGCGGCCTCCGATAATCCCAAAGGCCAATCCCGATCCATCGTTAATTAAATCGATTACTTCCACTTGTGCCCAATCGGTGTTCAGCTGGAAAGAAAAATTGTTTACAATTATTACATTATCCGTTTGTGTTGAATAAATAAGTCGGAAATAAACATACACAATCACATTTTAGGGGATTTACAAACTGCGAAATATTAGCTATTTGTAAATTTGGAGGTTGCTACGAATTTTTTTGGGCATGTTGGAATTTAGAATTAATTAATTAGTTAAATTGGTTGATTGAGTGAAGACGTGAAGACATCACATCAAATTGATGTGACGAATAAAGCACTAATAACCTTCCTTCTTTTCTTCAGTGCTAATCCATTGGTAATGGTCGCTTTATGTCCGAAATGTACATTTGGTAATTCAAAGAAAAGTTTATTCGTCAAATTAATTAATTAGTTATATTTTCTTAATTATATCCATCAACATCCTTATAATATGCTGCTTTCATCGTTGACGTTATAAATGTATCAAGTTGTTGGTTACCATCTTTGCGCCGCGAGTCTTTTTATAAATCATTTACGGATAACTAGAGAGCTTTATATTTCGTAAATAAGTTTTATCTTTCCATTTATTCCACACACCAAACGCCCAATGTTTTTATCCTTTGCAACGTGCCGTAAATTATAAAGACGGTGAGATTTAGTTTCACTATAAATAAGAAAGCAGAGGCATTCGATAAGGCCGAAGCTCGCACTTCCATCTTATTGCCGCAATCACTCAATGCCGACGTGAAATATATTATTATCAAGTTTCGTTGCTGTTGCATTTGATTGATGAAAATGAGGAGCCACCCCACGACAATAGTGTATCTAACATAAACGACTCCATGCACATTTCAACCATACATTACGTAACTTTTTTAAAATGCCGCACTTTAATAATGAAATGCACAATACAAAAAAAAGAAGACGAAAAGAGGTCTCTTTGACAAAAATCAATTTTCTGTAAATGGCAGAGCATAAGTGTGCTTTGGATTACATATATAATTTTTTTTTTTAACTTTCCATATATAGAAAATGGTGATGTAGCCATCACAGTACTTTCCCTATATTCTTCTCGAAAACTACGAGGTTTTCGCGAAATGGTTATTCTTAATAATTTACTCAATTTTGGATTCTTTACAATTACTTGTTAAAAAACTGTTAAAGAATCAATAGAAAGTTATTTACGGCCAAGAAATTGCTAAAGTACAAATTGCTACAGTAATTAATAGCCTTCGAAGCAGTGGTAGTAGAGATGGCTTTGGCTGATGTTGATGTAGTAAAACGAATGATAAACCAAATACTTGATCCCTTAACATGTTTAATAAATAAGTGTATAACAACCAGACAGTTTCCCGATATTTTAAAGAAAACCAAAATAATACAGATACATAAAAAGGGAGATATAAATTCACTTGATAATTATAGGTCCGTTTCTAAAGTTTTTGAAAAAAATCTACAGAAACAACTAGCTTCTTACTTCGAATCCAAGAAATTATTTAGTGATAAGCAATTTGGTTTCAGACAGGGCCTCTCAACTACTTCAGCTATTATAAACTTTACTAAAAATATAATAAATTGTTTTGAGAAAGGTATCACATGTATCTCTAAATTTTTAGATTTGTCGAAGGCATTTGATTGCGTGTCACACGAGATTCTCATTCGGAAGCTCTATTCTTATAATATACACCCTGATAGCTGCAAACTACTCATATCATACATATCTGGTAAATCTCAACGTTTGTTTTACAAAAAAAAAAAACATATCACAGCCTACAGCAATATATTTGTATTGCATAGTTTGGCATACTGTATATCGATCGATATGTTAAGAAATACATATTTATGTTTCATACAGTCCCACTTAACATGTGGTCTTATAATATGGGGACACTCGGCGATACTTCATTGTATTTTTGGACTTCAAAGGCGAGCTATCAGGATTTTAGCACACTACAATTTTAGAGATGGTTGTCGTCCCGTCTTTAAGCAGCAAAGATTATTAACGCTGCTTAATGCTTGCTTCATATTAAATTCATATTAAAAGAAGTCTAAGTGATTATGTCAACCATGCAAACATACATATGTTACGGTAAATGTACACTCTTGGGAAATGTACACTTTTACCGTAAAATGTGTACATTTCTCAAAAAGTTAGGTATATGTGAACTGAATATAATGTATATGTACATTTCCCGGCAAATGTATACTCTTGCCTTCACGTTTTAGTAAATGTATACTCTTACCTTCATGTTTTAAGAAAAGTTGGAATACAAATAAATTAAAAATGTTGTTGCAGTAAAAAAAATATTTATTTAAATAAACATAATACAAAAGGCTTTAATAACGAAAATTATATTTAATTAAAAAATGTAAATAACAAACAACATATACTTTTCTTTGCATATTATATAATAAGCCGTAGGTTAGATTAGGTTAGGTTAGGTTAGGTTAGGTTAGGTTAGGTTAGGTTAGGTTAGGTTAGGTTAGGTTGGGTTAGGTAGGGTACATAAACATAATAACATTAACATTATAGATAGAGCACTTGCACGAAATGTGTAACGTGAAATAGCAGCGCCTACTGAACTAAATGCTCACCACATTACTAGCACTTGCGATTTCGTATTTTGTATGCTCATTGTGAATTCAATGTACGTTTCCCTTCTTTGAAATTGCAAATGTTAGTTGATTGCACATTGCCCAAACGAGGAGACAAAGGTGCACATTTACCGGAAAATGTGTACATTTGCCGCAATATCTACTTTTACTGTAACACATACATATAATACAACAGGTTGGACGTCTATCCAAGTGAAATCAGATTAGTAAAATCCAGATATTTCTCAATTAAGTTTTTTAATGCTTTACCACAAAAAAAAACCGAATTCAACTCTTTTAAAAAACCAATAAAAGACTTCTTGATAGAGCAGGCATTCTTCTCATTTGAGGAATATCTGGAATTTGATTTTAATAATGGACAACTTTGATATTTTTTACATGTTGACCTTTTACAAATATACTTTAATTTTATAAGTTTATTAATATATATTTTATCAATCTATACATTTATTTATTTATTTATTTATAAATTATTAGTTTTATCTATTTAAGTAATTGTTTTAATCATGTCATGGACTTTTTATATTTGTGTGTTTTTATACCTTATTTATTACGTACTATTTAATTGCTCAATTCTAAATAATAGCTACATATTTTTGGCTTTTAATTTTAATTTTGACAAGAGAGCAAGAGCTGCATTAGCATTTTTAGATTATGTATTTATCTGAATTTCAGCGTTCATTATGAATTACCTCATCGTAGTATTATGATGTATTTATTTATTTATTGTTTTAATAACCGTACTCCTGAAACCTTGCATACTGTGATATAGTTTAATTTTAATAGCTGAAAATATACATATATATTTGTTTGTACTTTAAGATACCTCAAATTTCAATTTAAATGTATAGTATATTTAATCTATTAATTATAAGTGACTTGTGTAAAGATTTATTTCTATTAGCACCAATAAAATATCTATCTATCTATCTATATAAATTTTATTTAACTTCTAAGGTGTATTAGCAATAACCAAAAGAATTCAAAATGATTAATTTAAGTTAACAACTTTAGGAAAAATATATTTTAATAAAAATTGTTCATTTTCTCATTACCTTTAACTTTTGTTTAAAAAGTTAGGTGATATTTTTCAAAATCTAAATAGAGAAAGTAAAAATTATGTAGAATCTATCAACAATTAGTAATTAGTTATCATGTGTGTGTAGGGTGCATGGATGTCCTCTAACCCACCCTCCAGTCAGTAAAACATAAGCGAGGGTATTTCAGGAATAAACAATTTTTTGTTAAGAAATAGTCACACACATTATAAGAACTGGATAGTGGCACAGTAGACTCCCATTTTTTTAATTAAAGGTTGTAAAACGTAAATAAATATAACATTGCAAATTTTATAAGAATTATTCAAACAAATTTTTCAAATAATTTTGAATGATGTTTTACTGATTGGAGGGTGGCATAAAGGCCACCCACCCACCCTACATATACATATAAACTTTAATTTATTATCGTCTCGCGGTTTCCAATAAAATTAATTATAAAATTTTTTGAATAAAAAATAAATTAAAAAGGTAAATTTGTTGAGTGAGTAAATTCGTAAAAATTTAATGCATGATGGGTGGGCAGACTTTAAATCTAAATTAGATAAGATTAGCTATAAAAAGTGATCTACATTTAAACTTAAATTTTGATTTTGTTTATTTTTTATTACATAAAGGGTTTTATTGTTTTTAGCAGCAAAATCATCAACGATTAGTATTTATAGTTATCATGTATATGTAGGGTGGGTGGGTGGCCTCTATCCACCCTCCAATCAGTAAAACATAAGCGAGGGTTTTAGTTAAAAGTTGTAAAATTAAACACAAAATAACCCACTTTACAATCAAAACATCATCAAAAATTATTTGAAATATTTATATAAATACATCAATTAAAAAATGCAATTATTTTGTGTTTATTTACATTATATAACTTTTAACTAAGACCCTCGCTTATGTTTTACTGATTAGAGGGTGGGATTGAGGCCACCCACCCACCCTACATATACATGATATCTTTAATTGCTAATCGTTGATGATTTTGCTGCTAAAAACAATCAAACTCTTTATATTATAAAAATCAAACAAAATCAAAATTTAGGTTTAAATATAAATGACTTTCTATAGCTAATCTTATCTAATTTAGATTTAAGTTCTGCCCACCCATCATGCATCAAATTTTTACTAATTTACTCACTCACATTTTTTACCTTTTTAATTTCTTTTTTTATACAAAATGTAATTAATTTTATTATAAACCGCGAGACGATAAGGAACTAAAGTTTATATGTATATGTAGGGTGGATGGGTGGCCTCTATCCCACCATCCAATCAGTAAAACATCATTAAAAATTATTTGAAAAATTTGTTTGAATAAATCTATTAAAATTTGAAACAATGTTATGTTTACTTACGTTTTACAACTTTTAATTAAAACCCTCGCTTATATTTTACTGATTGGAGGGTGGTTTAGAGGACACCCACCCTCCCTATACGTACATGATGACTACTAATTTTTGATGGATTCTACATCTTGTTTACTTTGCAAAAGTTAAAGGGAATGAGAAACTGGACAAGTTTTATTAAAACATGTTTTTCATAAAGTTTTTAACTTAAAAAATTAAAAATTTTGATATTTTTTGCCTACTGCTAGTAAATCATATGAGGACCATATTTATCAAGTAATTATAAAGAATCAAAAATTGATCAAATTATTAAGAAGAGACTTTTTGCGTAAATCTCATAGGTTTCGAGAAAAATATATGGAAAATATTATGATTTTTATTATCAAAAGGTATATTTTTTAATACAGTTATTATTTTATACAAAACTAATATAATCTAATTTAGATTGAACTTTTTACACATTTTGTATAATTATAAACTACTGAATTATAGTACAGGGTCCATTATAAAAGTACAAGGTACAAATGCTTAAAATTCTTCAAAATAGTTTCAACCAGTATTAATACACTTGTGGAAACGTGTCTGCCATGCCTGAAACTCCTCGATGGGAATGTCGCAAGGAGCAAGTGGAATTGTAAGGGGGCTGGTTGTTGCTCCGGGCCATTAAATTGGTAACAATGAAGGCGGTGTACTGGAACCATTGTCATTGTGGAAACTGACCGTCATATCAGCCTCTGCGTGCATTTCAATCTCTTAAACACCTGCAGGTAAAAGGTTGAGTTTCTCGCCACAGTCAGATTTTCGGTCACTATGCTGTGTACCTAAAATGTGGAAATGTTTAGGGTGTCCGCGATTTGCAGGATTTCTTCCTGCTTGTACCACCTCCCAGACTATGACCTTGAAATACAATCATCCTTGAAAGCCTCTTGAAGTATCTGGAATTGCATTTTCTCCAAGCCACTTGTTTGCGTATCCATTGGGTGTTACAAAGTCGAAAAGCGTACTTCTCGCGGAGGCACGTATTTCCAGCCCGAGTGGAGGAGGAACAGGTTTTACCCCGCTGAGATGGATAGTCGAGTCACAATAAAATCATGCGCATTATGTTCACAATAGACCCTGTATGTCATATATGTGACAACTCGCGCTCTCCTGGTGAAGTGAAAAACTAGGTGTAGTCAGAAGCAAACGCACGACATGCAGTCCTCCATCCGATGATTGAAAATAACATTAAAACCCAGTACAGTACACTTGGTAATGGTCTGAAGTAGAGTAGAAAGCCTTCGTCAGATTAAAGGAGTTTCATTGCAAAAGCAGTCCTTCAGTCAACTGATAGTAAATGACATTTCAAAATACACTTCTGATGATGTCCGAAAGAAATTATTCCACTATAGAATGTGAAGTTATCGCAATTCAAAGTATATCCACATATCCAATCACAGTCAGTACTTATCATCAGGCCCTTAAAAGGCCCATGGCCCTGAAACTTCAACCATACAATTTCACCATCAAAATTCAATCATATTGCTAACGCATTATCCCGACCTAGAGAAGATCGGCCGATGACCTCTTACGTCGAAGTTCAGACGAGAAACTGCAAGCCATCATCAAAAACCTTTAAAATTTGAACGAAAATGAGAACACCCAATATTGAAGCAACAAATGATATGTCATGTTGTGAGGAGTTCTCCATTGATGATCCCGAAAACGAATCCGAAGACCCAAAACTAAAGTTTAGCGAGTATCATAAATAAATAAATAAATAAATAAATATATGTATTACCCTACAGGAAAAAATCGCAATTACGTGGCAACATATATAAAGAAGAAAGTAAATTTACATACTAGCATAACTTAAACTCAAAACAATAAATGGTTACATACTAACTAAAAGTGAATGATTACATTGAGCAATTATATAACTGAGAGAGTCATTAAATATATCACAATAAGATGATACTTGATTACAATTAGCGCAAACGATGTTTATCGGAGACTTCAGTCGATAATTGGTTTTATGAGTTGGCTTGTGTCTACTACTAAAGGGTGGAACATGCAACCTAATATTATGTAAAATCTCAGCTGAATCAATAGAACCGTGATGTATTTTGTACCCAAAAACAATGCTCGATGTGTATCGTCGGGATTCAAGTGATTGAAAGTTAAACTTTTTGAGTAACGTTGCATGATCGAACCCTCTATTAGGATAATAACCTTCCGACTTAAAATATAAATATTTAAAAAATTTACGTTGAATGCCCTCAACCATGTATTTCTGCTGTTGGGTTTGGGGAAACCAAATTAAGCAAGCATATTCCAACTTAGACCTCACATAAGCATTATATATAGTAATTAAAGTATTTTTATTTTTAAAACTTTTAGTATTGCGATATATAAAACCTAGAGCTCTTAATGAACCCTTAATACTTCACCAATGTGACAGTTAAAACTTAATTTCGTGTCAAAATGAACACTTAAATCTTTAAATGTTGAAACATTTTCAATTAAAGTGGCATTGATTGAATAAGTGAACCTCATAGGATTAGTTTTTATGGTAAATGACATGAACTTGCACTTATTAATATTTAATTCCAGTCCACTTACTTCACACCATGTAACGACCTTACTAAGCTCGTCCTGCAAATACAAGCAATTATTATGATTGTTGATTGTCGCATATATTTTGAGATCATCCGCATATAAAAGATGTTGACAGGTTAATGTTGTGGAAAGGTCGTTAATAAATATGTTAAAAAGCAAGGGGCCTAAAATTGATCATTGAGGAACACCAGACGTAGGGAAATAAGAACTAGATTTAAAATTATTGAAAGTGACATATGATTCACGTTTACTTAAGTAAGACGACATTAGAGAGGTAGATGAATTGCAAAAGCCAAAGTTATCCAACTTAGAAATTAAAAGATTATGGTTAACTTTGTCGAAAGCTATGACATCAGTTTGACTAGGGGAGTCAAGAACTTCTGCAATGTTATGAGTAAGAGCAAATAGATTAGTCACTGTCGAGCGATTAGGAATGAATCCATGCTGATTATCAGAGAGAAATGGTTTAATATGAATGTAAATCTGGTCATATAGCACACGTTCAAAAACTTTTGCAATATGTGATAAAATTGCTATAGGTCGATAGTTATTAATGTTGAGAATATTGTCACTTGATTTAGGTATTGGACAGATTGATGTTATTTTCAATTTATTAGGAAAGGTAAAAGTTTGAATAGATAAGTTAAAAATAATTGTAAGCGGATAACAAAGAATAGGAGCACAATCTTTTAAAATAAAAAGCAGGCATATTGTCATCACCGGAAGAAAATTTATTAGGAAGTTTCTTAAGAATGTTATAAACAACTTTATCAGAAACATGGGAAAAGGAAAAACTGGGAATATAGCTGAAATTAGATAAATGAACATTTTTAGATAGGGAAACATGAACAGATTCAAAAAAATTACGAAAACCATTAACAATATTTTCAGGGCTGTCCAGTTTATTATCATTATCTATCAATGTCGAAGGAATTCTGGATGTACTGGATCTCTTAGAGTTTATGTACGTCCAAAACTGACTTGGGTTTGAAGTAACTTGATTTTTAATGGTGGACATGTATGAGTTATAAGCAGATTTTATTTTACGTTTAATTAATGCTCAGAGATGTCGAAAATTAGCCCTCATGGAGATTAAGTTAGATTTGAGTTTAGTTCTAATGGTATTCTTTTCTTTAATTAAATGTATTATTTCAGAATTATACCAAGGCGGATACTTTCTTTTATTTTTATTAAATTTATAAGTTGGAACAAACTTTGAAAGAGCAGAGTTCAAAATATTATAAAATTCAGTAAGAGCGAGATTAACGTCAGAGAAACTTAATAGTATATCCCAATCAAAGCCACATAAATGTTCATATAATTCTGGATAATTTCCTTTTTTAAAGTTTAATTTAATAACATCACTATTAATTGAAGCCATAGTCGGTGAGCATTGCAAAGTAAATTTAAGAACGGGATGATAAGAATCTTCCAAAACAAGCGGAAATGTTTCTCTATCAATTTGACAGCTAAGGTTGGAATATATTAAATCTAAAACATTATTTGAAGAATTTCTAATTGTCTTATTTTGTCGAAGGCCTAGAAAATTACAAAAATTAGAAATAAAGGTTGCTTTAGTAACAAAATTTGAAATTGATGGACAGTTAAAGTCGCCAGCAAAAATAATGTTATCATTATCAAAATTTAGTTGAGATAATAAATTAAAAAATTATTTAACATCTTCAGTAGAAGTGTCTGGTGGAATCTATAATAGAATAATAAATAATGAGCTAGATTTTAGTTTCAATTTACATACTGTAATGTCTATTATTGGCACGTGTAATTTAATAAAATCCGTGGAAATTATATCAACTTACAACAATAAAAAAATTACGGACCACTATCAACACTCCACCACCCTTCGATCTACCAGTCGTTTCATTATTACGATCTGACCTAAAAACTAAATAAGAATCACTAAATAATTCACTGCTGCTCACAAAAGATGTTAGCAAGGTTTCAGTAAGAAGCACAACATCATGATCACAATCACTAACATTAGAGAAGAAGGTATCGATTTTAGTATTTAATCCACGAACGTTTTGATAAAACACTGAAATATTTCCAGAGGGTAACGATTTTCATGTAGAGTTGGTGATGACACAAGGATGCCCCTTAATGAATTTAATAGTTAGATTTGAGGATGAGAGGACCCTCTATTAGATAAAGAGCCGATGGAAGCCAAAATTTCAGACCATTCAACAACAAACCAGCAGGATTACTGCTGCAAACGTCTCCAAAACAGCAATTCAATTTATCTGCCAACATCTTGAGAAGGAGAGGCAACGATCCTGATTGTTGAACACCGACTTCTAAATGGTTAGAGCTCTTCGCTCTCCGAATGTTACAAGAAAGCTTATTGACGAAATCTTTCTTCGATATGGATTGGTCACCGACAATAGACAGTAATTTATTGATGCAACAAGTCGACTTACCCGGAAGCCAATCAGGTTGTGAGAAGAAATCGAGATCGCAAAACGCAATTAGGCAATCTGGTAGGCCGTGATCATCCCAGAAATTAGCAATGAATATCGCATTACTATTCAGTACTAGTTAATTACCTGCTTATTTAACCTTTAACCGAGAAGTATGTAAACCAGATGACATTAAGAGAGACATACACAAGTCATCGTGAACAAGAATTGTAGTCGAGATGAATGAGAGAAGACATCGAGATCTCAAAACGCAATTAAGAATTCTGGTAGACCGTGATCATCTCAGAAACAAGCATAGAATATCTCATTACTATCCAGTAATAGTTAGTTACTTCTTATTTAACCTTTGACCGAGAACTATGTAAACCTGATGACATTAAGTGAGACTTACGATAAGCCATCGAGAAGGAGAATTGTAGTCAAGAAAAAATTGCGAGACAAAAAAGGATGGATTCTACGTAATCATCAACATCATCAGCCCATCCAGTTCAGCTTAGTAGAAGTCTGTTTTTTTTTTTAGAATCTGTAGATTTTCAAGTTTTTCGGACAGTTTAATCTTCGTCCTTTTTTCTCTGTTCAGAGATTCTGGAATTGAAAATTGAAAAGTTTTATATGTTCTTTGAATATCTTTTTTTATCATTTCTTTGCTATTTTTGTTTCCTTAAAAATCCGTTAAGAGTAACAAAGGCATTATTGCTACTAATTTTTGAATTGATTATGTTTATATTGTTTATTCTTTATTACTTTCCCTATACACGAAGTATATAGGGGGAGTATTGTTTTCGTGATTTTTTTTTCAAATTTTTTTTTTGCGGAAATATCCGTTTTGGGGTCCCCTGAACCCAAAACACTAATTTCTGGAAAAAAAAATTGTGTGTCTGTGTGTGTGTGTGTGTGTGTGTGTGTGTCTGTCTGTCTGTCTGTCTGTCTGTCGGTGGGTGCTGTATCTCAAAAACGAATGATCCGAATGGCATGAAACTTTAAACTTAAGGTTTTATTGTTAAAAACTCGATCTGAAAAGCTTTTGGGAAACATTCATAAACCGGAAGTGGTTGTTTACTCGAGGCGTTTTTTGTTTTTTCGTGATATTTTTCTAAATATGAAAATTTTTAAAAAACGGTTCAAACAAAAGTTAAAGGGAATGAAAAACTGAACAAGTTTTATTCGAACATGTTTTTCCTAAAATTTTTAACTTTCGAGAAAAAAAATAAAAATTGAAATTTTTGACATTTTTTGCCAATTGCTAATAAACTATTGGAGATAAATAAAATTCATATAACAAATAATTGTAACGAATTCAAAAGTGCACAAATTATTAAGAACAACATTTTTGCGTAAACCTCATAGTTTTCGAGAAAAATATAGGGAAAGTACTATGATGGCCACATCACCATTTTTTCTTCGATTATATGTCTATGGAATCCATTACTTTCGGCAATTGTGTTTAGACTTTATTAAAATGTGTACTATCCATGGGTATTGAAAATAATCAGTGAAACATTTTTCTAAAGGCAGCATGTTTATGTTGAAATGGGTGAATAGATTTATTGTTTATTATAGAGTCAGCATGATTGGGGTTGTTAAGAATAGAAAAATGTCCTTTCGTTTGTCACGATTTGAATTGTTAAATCAAGAAAAGTATTTTAGAAGTAAAAGAAACACACAGCTATTTTTTAGTTTAGTGTGTAGTGCATAACTAATTAAAACAATTATAAACATTGTATAGATTTCCCAATAAAGGTGTACAAAAGAATTTCAATTAGATATCAAGAAGCAAATTTATAATCAAATTAATTAACGCCTAATTTATAATTTATTTTAGGATATAATAATCTAAAGAAAATAACTTTTAATATAGAGCAATAAATTAAGCCTAAATTCACGTATCGCGTAAAAGAAATAATTTTTAATACTACATTACTAATGGGTATCTATCAACTTAATTCCAAACAAACTTCCTCCATTAACGAAAAATACGTGCGCTGCATAAATGAAGCACGATAGCAATTAGGTATAATTAGAAGGTAAGTGAGCAGATTTGTTGAAATAAAGGATTTCGCGGTGAATGCAGTAAAAGGTCGAGGGTGGAAGGCAACGAGATTCGATATGAAAGATATGAAAGCGATACACAGTATTCGCCTGGGAAGGATCAGATGTCATCTATCAAAAAAAAGGGAAAGGGCGCATCCTCTTTTACCCTACTTGGGTACAATATTGGGAAGATGATGTTCCATGTGTACTAGAGGGGAAATTCCCATTTTTGAATTGGGGATGCTCGAGATTAATACCGCTCCAGTATCGTCGTCGGGATCGTGACGTTTCACATTTCATTTCTCCAATTTTACTGCACGAATACAGGTGGTATGATATGTGCGATATTTTACGACGTGATTGTAAAAATAATTCAATAATATGAATTTACTCTCCATAAAAATGTTTTTAATAAAATCATAACTATAAGTACCTTATTGAGTTGGAGTTGTTTTCTACATAATCTATTGAACATTTAGTCTGTCATTCTTATGTATAAATCAAATTAGGGTTATTGAATCTGATATTCGTAACAATATTATTTAAACATATTTAGGAGTTTTGATTGTAATTAGGCAGTGTTTCTGTTTATTCATTGGTGAAGGATATTGATGTATTATTATTATTATTATTATAGAAGTTACATTTAAGAGAAAATACAAAGCTTTCAAATAAAACTGGAGTGGCTTTTATTATCAATTCCATTTGTTCCTCTGTTCATTCAGAATACTTTCATCTATAAAAATCAAGTAAAATCAACAATGTTATTTTAATTGTTCAAAACCAATTTAAAAATAATTCAAATTCCTTTAAAAATAATCTAAAAGCCTTTTGACGTTACGTGAATTAAGCAAATTAATCCAATTAAAGACAGTGAAAATACTGGGCTTGTTTTCATAAATCATTTATTATCTTATCATTTGAACAACCTATTATTAACATAATGTTTCACCAAGTGAAAAATGAGAATCAAATACAAAATATATCTTATCATATTTTAGAAATCAAATAATTTTACAGCGTACTCTTAACCTAACCCAATATTTGCTTCATTGACCTATCCCAGTAGACTGTACGTTGACCTAGCGTTACCCTGACCTTTCTCAATAAACTGATTATTATTCTAGCGTACTCTTGACCTGGGTTAACATATATTTTTTGCCCTAGTGTATTTTTGACGTAACAATAATAAATTATCCGGTTTCGTAGCGAATTAATTTTTTGTTTGTGCGTATTCTTGACCTATCCCAACAAATTATTTATTGTCCTAGCGTAACCTTGACCTACCCCAATATATAGAGTACATTGACCTAGCGAAAAATTTCAATCAAATTCTTACGAATTTTTTATATGGTGACACAATTATTTCTAGTGGAGAAAGAATATTTGACGAATTTAGATAATATTTTGGTAACTTTAACTAAATTCCAAGTATTAGTGATTAAGTAAATTATAGTTAGACTTTGAAAATTATTATTAATAAATAGTTAAGTAAATACGCGAGTGAAATCGTCCTGTTTTACAAATACCGATTGTACTGAATGAACTTATATTTCTTCGGTGCTACTATTTTTCTATAGCCCTTGTGGTTACCATATAATATGTCTCTTTCTATGCAAACGCATCCCAAATATTGAGCGACCAATTACATGTTAGCCATTATAGGCCCATAACTTTACTTTCTGTAGTTCTTAAGATATTTGAAGAGTTGATTACTTGGCAGTATACTTAAATAAAACGCTTTCTTTGTTGATATCACATTAGATTACTTAGAAGCAGTTCATCAATCTTCAGTTTCTATGTATAAGCACGGCTTTAGAGCAGAAAACTTCGACTAATATTTTATTTTGTATATTGTATATTTTAGATGCCTTCGCAAAGAAAATTCAGGTAGATTCGATCGAAAGCCTTTTATGTTATTAATCATAGGATTTTATTTGATAAATTGTGTCATTTTGGTCTTGATAGTATTCTATTGAACTAGATAAAATCCTATTAGTAGGGGGAACTAGCCGATTCTAGAACCTCCTCTAACCTTGAGGGTCATGAGGAGGTTCTAGAATCGGCTAGTTCAAGGTCAGAGGATGCGCTTGACCTTGAACTTGATATGACCTTCACGTGACCTTGACCTGTAAGTGACATTCAATTGACCTTGACCTTTAAACCTTTAAACGACCATGACAGTCAAATGACCTTGACATGCAAATGACGTTCATATTCAAATGACCTTGACATTCAAATGACCCTGACCTTTAAACGACCTTGACATTCAAATGACCTTCAAGTGGCCTTGACCTTTAAGTAACCTAGACATTTAAAATACCTGTTATGCTTTTTAATTAGGGGAGAGGGAACGCTGAAATTAAATAAATTGAGTTGTAACAGATATTCGAAATTAGTTTTGTAGTGTGTTACCCGTTGCAAAAAAAAATGAATCCAGTGGCGGTGCGAAGAGTAGGTAGAAGAGAACCTCTCAGCCTGCTGTATATAACTTTAAAAGTTATATGTCTGTGGATTTTGGAAAATAGATTCCAAATTGAAGAATTAGTAGTGAAGGGTCAGATCCCGAAGTCATTGGGATGTATGATGGAATATTGGTGGAAACACGTGAACTGGGTGTATTGTGACGAGAGACCTCAAAAGTTTTATGGAGAACACCATCATCGGCTACCATTTAGTTGTGGTGTTAGATTGAGAAGGTATGTAGCAGTCGCCCAATTTGCCGAGAATTTTGCAACACTCATGAATATTTGTTGGAGTCGGAGATATATTGTAGTGGTGTAGAAAAAATTCTGGGTGGATAAAAATGAAGCTCGGTTACCGTCAGCCAAAATGTATTAAGTTTTTTAGAACTAGGTACTCTAAAACTGTTTGTGCTGATGCTAAAAATGAGTGGTGCTGATGTAGTACAATTAATTAGGCAGGAAAAAAGATACTGCGATTTCTGTTTTGCCATGCCACTATTTGAGCTTGACGGTCGAGATTTATTTCCGAAAATGTCTGGCTCGGATTTATCAGACATTGAAGATGAGCCGGTTTACTCTGAGTTGTCAAGTATATCTGAATCAGATACAGACATGGAGGATACTGACGAAGATTAAATTATAGACAAATTGTTTTCTTAAAGTTTACTTGCAATGAAGGTTAACCTTGATTGGAGTGATGTCACTCAAGGTTAACCAGTTAAAATCTGCTATTTACTATTACTATGACTGTCTAATAAGGTAACCCTTTATTGGGATCATGGTTGCAGTTCCAGACCTCCGACACTAATAATGGGCCCCCTTACTGGGGCCAAGATCAAGGGAGGTACACTCAATTCTAGAACCTCCTCCGACCTTCACCTCCAGTCGATTCTGGGACCTCCTCTGACCTTCACTCTGACCTTGACCTCGAAAGGGGTCAAGGTCGGTGTCTAGGTCAGAGGAGGTTCTAGAATCGCCTATCTCCCCCTACCACTCCTATTTAACCGACTCAACTCAATATGTTGTATTTCTAGTCCTATTTAAGTAATATCCCTCATTCCTCAAGAATCTCACGTAGGACCTCTGCTATTTAATATTTTTATTAATGATGTAGATGGATGTTTTTCATTTACAAAGTGTTTGCTAATTACATTTTTCATTCAAGCAATGGATGTTACAACATTACTTCTTTCTGACTTACTACTTTTGGACAGTGATGTAATGGAAATTAGCTAAATCTTAACCTTAAAAAAATGCAATTATCATATTCTCTAAATATCAATCCATATTGCCAGACGAATACACTGTTTTGGACTAACCTTTGTCAAGTGTTAACATAACATACAGACATTTCCAACCACATTTTGTGGTTCAATGCGTACTCTGAGTACCGGGCGGCGTACCCTGGTGGAATAAGGATTTAGGTCACCAGATGCAAGTCAGGAAAACTTTCAACATTGAAAGAAAACAAGCCTATACCTTTAGACATAGACCTTTGTGTTTAGGGAGGATATTTTGATTTCGGGGAGTGCAGAATGTATTAAGGAGGGTTGCATTGAAGAGATTTTTGGCAAATTTGAACCTAAGGCTATTTATACGTTGAGATATCGGGGTGACTTGGTGATTTCGTAAAGTAGTACATTAGAAAGATTGAGTAGGGGGTTGATGGGATGACTTAACTTGATAAGGCAGAGTGGAAGGACGGATTTGGTTAAATAGGATCGCACTGTAATCAATAAAAGGTCGACAAATTGATGTGAGATATTTTAATTTTGCAAATTTTATTGTTTCTTCAAAATGTCTGAAAAACTTTTGTAGCAGTCCCACCAGAATTGGGATAAAATTTTTCTTTAATATACTTTCAAATTGTCTTTAATAATATTTTGTTTGTATCTTATCCAAAAACTATAACAATATTGTGAAAACCATATAAAAAATAATTGCTGAATTAATGAGAATTATTAATGTGGTCGAAATAAAATTATGGCTTGCTATACTCGGTTTATGGAGTTTTTTTTAATGAGTTGTTGATTTTTAATTACTAAGGAATGCTTTTATCTACTAACAGCAGGCAAGTGAAGATATTAAACTCAAATACAGTTTAAACGTCGATTTCATTAAAATAAGTGTTTGTGATTGATCGTTTGGTATCTGTCGAATTTGAAGTACATTTTTTGTCTTAATAGTTAAACTTTCGTTAGTGAAGTTCTTCATCATGAATTTCATTTATCAATTTACTGATGGCAATTCACTGCAACCGCGTAATTTTCCTGATAGAAAAACCTTCCAGTATTTATCAACGTCTTCATAAAACAGACACATTGAAACAAAGTGAAGGCCCAAGTGACATGATAAAGGAAGGTTCAGTAAAAGAAAAATTGAGAATGGACTGTTTGTAACATAAGTTTCTGGAGGATGTAATATTGGAAACAACAACATAACAAGAAGTGTAATGTGTTTTTTGCACTTGGGAGCACTAGCGCATTTTATCGTGAGTTTTTAACAGTAAGAAACGGAAATCACTGGATTGTTTGAGGTGAGCTTAAACTTATAACCTACACAATCTCCAAATTTAAAGCCCCTGGATTTTATTTCTTATGGAGCTATCTAAAGTAATTAGTTTACACTATAGCAGTAGAAAATCTGGAAGACTTGCGAAATCGTATAATTGCTGGGTGTAACACAATAAGAAAGGAACCTCGGGTTTTTGCAAGAGTTCGACAGTCGATGAGAAGTAATTTTGATTGATAACAAAATAACTTGTAATAACTGGTTATCACTTTCTCCGCAGTTTATAAACTGTGAAGAAAATAAAGTTATTTTATAATCAGAAGTAAATTGGATTATTGCGTCCTAACTTAACGTAGTCAAAATCAACAGTTCATGTAAATTAGGAAACTTTACATGTAATTTTTACTTTCCCTGTATAGTATATATAGGGGAAGTATTGTTTTCGTGCAAAAAAAATGTCTGTGGGCGCTTTATCTCAAAAACAAATGATCCGATTGAGATGGAACTTTAAACTTAAGGTTTTATCGCTAAAAACTGAAACTGAAAAGCTTTTGGTAAACATTCATTAACCGGAATTGGATGTTTACTTGAGGCGTTTTTTTTGATTTTTCTCGATATTTTTCCAAATTTGAAAAATATTACATAACTTTTCAAACAAAGGTTAAAGGAAATGAGAAACTGAAGAAGTTTTATTAAGACATGTTTTTCGTAAAATTTTTAATTTGTGAAAAAAAATTAACTTTAGAATTTTTTAGAAAAATTTTTAAATTTTTCTTTAAAGATTCTTGAAATTTCAGAAATTTCTCCTCCCCACTTTTAGTTTTAAATGAAACTTCCTTTCCAAAGAATTTTCAAGTTTAGCAAAGATTTTATTGAAGACTTTCAAAATTTTTCAGAATGTCATTATTTATATTTATTTATAGAAATTTCTTTGTGGTTTTTGTAGAATATTTTGTTCAACTTTTTTTATAATTTTCTCAATGATCCATACCTTTTATACATTGAGGTTTCTAGAATTTTTCACAAGATTTCATTTTAGATTTATAAAACTTTTTTGTGGATTCTAGAAGTGTACAGTAATTTCTTTTTCTTATCTAATAAATAAATAGATATATCTAGAATTTTTAGCAAAGATTTCATATGAGAGATTTTTCAGAAAGTTCTTTCAAGATTTTGTTTAACTTTACAATTTATTAGGAAATTCTTTTCTAAATTTCTAGAACTTACTTAGAGGCTTCTGGAAGTTTCAGGAATTTCTTCTCCATATTTTCAGTTTCTTGCATCTTCCTTTCCAAATAATTTTAATTGAGGATTCTAGAACTTTTCACAAGATTTCTAGAACTTTTTGGAGGATTCTAAAAGTTTACAGTAATTTCTTCGTAATATTTCCAGAATTTTTAGCAAAGGTCTTGTTCGGGAGTTTTTTAGAAAGTTCGTTTCAATATTTATAGGATTTTCTTTGAGGCCGTTTTCAGTAATTTCTCTTCCAGATTTTAATATTGCAAAGATTTCCTTTAGGGCTAAAAAAAATAATTTCCAGAACTTTAGACTTTTTTCGAGAGTTCAGAAATTTCCAGTAACTTTTATTTAGATTTGGAGGCTATAGAAAATCTGTTCCTAGAAATCTAGACACTTTTCAGTCATTTCTCCAGATATCAAGATTGTTTTTTTAAGCTTAAAATTGCGGTTTTTAAAATAAAATAAATTTCTAGAAATGTATATTTTTTGTAGAATTCAGAAAATTTCCAGTAAATTGCGAAGATTTAAATGGAGACTTTTTTTAGATTTTTTTTTTTAATCTAGACTTTTTTTCGAGGGTTCAGGAAACTTCTAGTAATTTCTTCTCCACATTTCAAGATTTTTTCAAATTGTCTTCTAAGTCGCAAAGATTTTCTTTAAGGCTCTAGAATTTTTAGAATTTTCTTCTAGAAATTTAGGTTATTTTCTTAAGGGTTCAGGAAATTTCTAGCAATTTATTCTTTAGAGTTCAAGAATTTTTTTGTAGTCGTCTTTTAAATTGAACCGATTTTCTATGAGGCATTAGGATTTTCTAGAATTTTTTTTCTAAAAGTTTAAGAATTTAGAAAATAGTAAATAACTTCTTCCCAAAATTATTTTTTTTTTCTAACTTTTCTTATAAATTGTAAAGATTTTTTTCAGGCTCTAAATGTTTTTCAATTCGTCTTATTTTCGAGAATTTAGGTAAATTTGAGCAATTGCTTCTCTAAAATTCAACATTTTGTTTCAACTAGAGGCTATAAACTTATTTAGAAAGTTCTAAATTGCGGAATTTTTCATGGAGGATTTTTAGAAAATTTTCCCCTAGAAATATTTTCTTATTTTAGAGAAAGTTTAAAAGAATTTTCAGTAATTTCTCTTCCCGATTTCAAGATATTTTTTCAACTGATCTTCTAAATTTCTAGGAGGCTCTAGAATTTTTAGAAAATTTTAATTTATAAATCTAGACTTTTTTCCAAGGATTCAGGAAATTTCCAGAAATTCCTCCTCCAGATTTCAGGATTATCTTCTTATCTTCTAAATTAGAAAGGTTATTTTGGAGGTTCTAGAACTTTTTGGGAAATTTGTAGAAATCTAGACTTTTCTTCAGGGAGTTCAATAAATTTTCAGTAATTTTTTTTGAGGCCCTAGATTTTTAGGAATTTTTTTTCTAAAAGCTAGACTCACTTTTTCAAGAATTCAAGAAATTTCCACTAATTGCTTCTCTAGGTTTCAAGATTTTTAATTCAACCCGCTTTCTAAATTGTGAAGATTTTATTGGAAACTCTAAAGTTAAAAAATAAATTGTTTAGAAATATAGACTTTTTCAAAAATTTAAAAAAATCCTTCTTTCACTGAATTGAAAGATTCAATATATTTTAACCACAAACTATTGTAAGTAAGTATGGATTACCACGTAGTAACGGTCGCAACCATTCTCTTTTTAAAAAAAAATACTTTGTCAATTTTCTTTTATTCAAATTTTGTAATTAAAATTATTGCAAACCGCGAGGCGATCAGTAATTTAAGTTAATATGTATATGTAGGGTGGGTGGGTGGCCTCTAACCCACCCTCCAATCAGTAAAACATAAGCGAGGGTTTTAATTAAAAGTTGTAAAACGTAAATAAACATAATATTATTGCAAAATTTAAAAGATTTATTCAAACAAATTTTGAAATTTAAGAAATTTTGCAAAATAAGACATAACTTTTCAAACAAAAGTTAAAGAGAATGAAAAACTGAAAAAGTTTTATTGAAACATTTTCTTGTTCTTAATTTAAAAATTTTGAATTTGTTTTGCTTATTGCTCATAAACTATAGTAGCTAAATGGAATTTTTATAACAAGTGAATATAAAGAATTCAAAACTAAGCAAATAATTTAGAATAACCTCATAGTTTTCTAGAAAAATATAGGGAAAGTATTATAATGGCCACATCACCATTTATTGTTAATAAGATACTGTTATTGACGAAAATTTTATTTTGTCCTATATCTTTAAAACAACGTGGGTTTTCAAAAATTATCAAAGCACGAAATATTCTTAAAATAGTTCAGTCAACATCCTGTATAATTATTAAAGATAAAAAAAATTGTAGAAATATGTTTATTTACGAAGAAAACATTGTATATAATCATATATCATCATATAACCGATATAAATTTAGACACACACTCTGTATATATTCAGGGGCAAAAATATAAGAAAATAATGAGAAAAGAAAATTCAAGGGAAAAGGTGAATATCAGATAGCGGTTCGTCTCCTTGTAGCTCGAAATCCTGGATGAAGTGTAATTTATGTAAGACCACCCGAAAGTGGATTTTCCCCTGAAAAGACTTCCGCATAAATTCAGAAGAAAAAAAAATAATAATAAAGGGGAAAGAAAACTACATCGAATGTATTTAGAGATACAATGGGATAATTTAATTACACGCTCGACTATATGGAAATTCGCGAACGGAAATTATATTACGGTGAAGTTAAGGAATATTTAATTAACTGCGCCGTGATACATTACCCTCCTCCGGAATAATTATAATGTATTTTCCGCATCAACGACGGTAAATTATATTTTTTTTTGTTCGTTCGCACGCTACCAGTAATGCGCAAGTTAATTAATAATTCATTAAAGGTATTACAATATAATCCGGAGCTTGTAATTTACAGATGTATCAGACAGTTTTTCATGTCTTGAATGTAATATCGGGAGTTTCTAAGATGTTTTCTTGAAATTTCTTTTAATTTTTTTTTGTTTAATTAATGTTGTTAGTACAAGATTAATTAAATTAAAGATGAAAGGAAGACTTAAATGGATTCAATTTATATACACATACATCTAATTATCTTTTATGTTTAAATTACGATGTACTTTGTGTTTGTTTTCTGTGTAATTTTTTATCATACCACGCACCCTACTCGTGTAATGGAGTTTAAAGTTAATTTTTATTTGATATTGAGAAAAAGAGTATAAGCTTGAATTAAAACTAAGATGATTACAATTAAAGTGTCTATAAATTTTAGAAAACGTCGTAACTTACCAATTTATAAATGATTTAATTAGATAATAGGTTTTTACAATTTCATCGTAAAGAAAAAAATACAGGTCTGATCTAAATCGAATGAATTTAATACTACAAATATATTTTCATTTAAGTAAGTACCTATTAATAATAAAAGCATTCTTTTCTGGAGAATATTTACATGCTCCTTCATTGTTATTTTCATAGCTTGTCGCTTATTATTTTCACAAGTTCTAATTTTGTTTATTTTAGTGGTAGTTTATGATTCTTTAAAACTTCTGTAAAGCTATATCAATTTATTGCACACATATTATTTATTTATTTGGTCATTTTTATGCGAATTTATACATCTCCTTCACCTTCAAAAATAAATCTCGCACAAAAGTTACTTGAATAATGGTGTAGAGTAAATTGTATGGCTTAGTATCTCACTTGTATATAAAAAAAACATGACACTCTTCATTTACATAAATTCCGTATCTTATTTAATAGTTCATATTTCAAGTAGAGATTACTGAAACTTCGAAAAGTTACAGAAAGTGCACATAACTGCATTCAGCTCTGTATTAAGGTATTATTCTTAAAAAAGAAACAGTGTTAGTTTAGTAGATATCCTGGGTATCTCGTTTGAACACGTTTTATATAAAGATATAGAGGGTGTGAATCAGTACAGTACAGTAGTTACAAACTTTCAGACAATTATCACCTAGACAATTATCAATGCACTTTGGAATAACTGTTAGACGCAATAGATGGCGTTACTAGGCACGCTGTTAGAAGACAATCTTTATTTCTTTATATTCGTTTTCTTAGTTTTTTTGCTGTTATAAGAGTGATAAATATGTTTACTTTTCTTGTTTGAGTCATTTATCATTGAATTTTGATATGGTAAATTGTAGTTGCCTTTTATCCTAAGAAAAGATTTTGACAAAAAGAAATTAGTTGTTTTGTTGGTTACTCTGTACGATTATTATAACCTAAATAATAAAAACTTTATTTTTAAGATAGCTATAGCCAGTATATATAAGTGGCTTGTGACAGATCCACTCCTACAACAATGGCTCGTAGAGAAGTGTATATCAATTGATTCTCAAGATTCTCGATTTAATAAAACAATTGCAATTTAACCAATTTCTTATTCAAACATGTACAACGAAGTAAAAGCTTCTTACATTAACAATATAATTTCTTATTCGTTTATATTAAAATATTTTCTAAAAAAAAAGTAAAAACTGTGCAAACGTGGTGTAGAAATTTAACAGGGTATATCCCAGGGTGTGTTAACTAACGGAGCAAACGTAAGTAAAAAGATCGCTTTAATAAGTGCCATTCATTAACGATTTCAAAAACTGATGCAAGTGGATAATCATTTGTCATTTGAAAACGCGTTATGCTCTCAAGTTCTGAAAACTAAAGAGATTTGTCGTTTAATTTGAGCGGCAACCATGTCATTTCCAATAGTTTTAGCACCTAGAATTCCTGGTTGGCCTGAATAGCTATGAGGTCGTTGAAGACGATAATCGAGCTAGGAGACCTTTAACAAGCCAAAATGAGGAACATCTCAAAAAAGTGCATGAATTGTTAGATTAATGTTACATTTATTCCCGACTTACTGCATTTGAGTAAGACTATGGTGTACAAGTTACTGACAGAAGATTTGCTGATGAGAAAAGAGTGTAACAAACTTGTTCCTAAAGATGTGTAGCAAAAAAATGTTTCAAAGAGAAAAGTGTGTGTCAAAATTGTTCCCAAAGTTATGACGGATGAATGAAAGTACAGCTTCTAGGTGTTGCAAAGAAATGCTTTAACGATTTTTTTTAATGGACTTATTTCCACTTAAAAGCATATGACCTAAATAGAGATCGTTTGGTCGACTAGACAGGGACATCAGTTGCTTCATTACACACTTCTTCTGGTTTTCCCCTTCTCCTCTTCTTCTCCCTCTCTAGCCCATCATTCTTCTTTATCTTCCTTCCTCTTCATCGTCCTCACTAGCAATCTCCGCCATGGTTTCCCCAGAGAGAAAGGATTGTTTTCCTTTTAGGATCTTTCTGGTCATCTGGTCCATCGCGGCTCATTTTCCTGCTTAAGTCTTCCTGTTCCCTCCACCACCGTCTGCACTCTAAAAATGAGTGCCTCGCGCTCACCTACCCCTCGCACCAAAGATGTTCTTCTCTAAGGGCTTTTCTGATTTTGTATAAGATAATTAAAACACTTTAACTTTGTTTTACCACATAAAATATTTATTGCTGTGACTATAGTTTCGAACATTCACTGTTCATTATCATACATGTTTTAATTATCTTATTAAAATGTACCACCAAGTTTATGCCGACATCATTCAAGATTTTGTATAAGTATTTGCCAAAGCACATGTGACCTGACAGGATTTGTGTCAGATGGTACATCAGCTCACCATGACTCCTGGTCGTTCAATCGCTTCTGCCACTTCTGTTACGTTTTGCAGCCCTCTTCGCCATCCCCTTCTTCATAGCCACATACATCTCGCCACTCGACACGATCTCCAAGTCCGGGGTGACTGACGAAGCTAGTACTTCGACGGAAAATATACGGTACTCTCTGGTTACTCGTCTGGCTTCAGCATGGCTCTGTTCCTCTACAACTTCACGCATTCGCATATGCTGGAGCGGTTTACAGCAACTTGGCAGCCAGATATTCATCAAATGTATAGAATACATTTTCCTCTAGGTACCCCTTGCACCACTGCTTAAATTGTAAAACTGGTAGATTTTGAATATTGAGTGGCAGTGCATTAAAAAATTGTATAGCAAAATTCCGTGGGCCCGTTTTGGCCTTTGATATTTATTTACGCGAATATCACGTTTGGATCGTGTATCATAGGTATGGTAGTCTTTATTGTGTTTACACTTATTGACATTCTTTTTGAAAAACACCAAACATTCCAAGATAAAGGTACATGGTGTTGTGAGAATTTTTAGCACTTTGAAGATTTCTCTGCAGTCATCTCTATAGCCAAGACCTGAAAGTATCCGCACAGCACGTCTTTGCATTTTGAAGATGTCATCTATGATAGCATAGTAGAATACCATATCTAATTCTTGATTGGATGAGTGATAGATATTTATCAACATTACGTATGGATCCATTCAAAAAATAAAATGATACATTTGTCAAAGTGACAAATATTTGTAAAAAAAATTGGGGAATACAAACATTTTAATGCATAAAAAGTACATTCGAAACTAATTCCCAGTTTTATGAATTAGTGGAGGAATGGACACCCCTGGGTTTGAGTGGAAGAATATTTTACAAGATGTACTCCTCCCTTCAACTTGCTGTCAAAATTTTGTTTGTATGTTTTCTATATTTTGTAATAACTACAGTTTTTTAAGCAAGTATAATAAAGAATAAATAATCATAATCATAATCAAGTTTTTTTAGAGTTATATATTTCTCGCAATACTCTGTTGGCTTTCCCAAGTGATATGTGTAACTACAACAACTCCTAGGAATTTAGTAGACTTATTTTGTGCACCGTGGCTTTCCTTAAGTGAAAAGTTAGGTCGATTTAAATTTAATTTATTTGCTTCAAACCAGACATTTGCATTTTTACATGGTCTGCAATATTTTCTTTGCACGAGACGGATGTGTTTGTCGGCACACAAACTGTTAACGAAATGATGGGACCTGGTCCAAGAATGATTTCATGAAGAGGTCACGCGTAGAAACTGATCTACAATTTGTACCTATCGGCCGGAGTGTCACAGATCAGTTTTAAGCTGAATTGCATTTGTAGGATCGAGACCATCGCGTCTTTCCAGATATCAAAGATGATTTGGTTGTTCACCACGACAATGTTCCTTCTCACATGTCCCTATCAAAGCCAAAGTTTTGGCTGAGTTCAACATGTCAACACTTTGCCAAGTCCCCTACAGCCTCAATCTTATTTCTAGCTACTTTCTTGTGCCCTTGATAAAGCAAGAAGTGAAGGGAAAGCTTTTCGACACTACTGCAGCGATCCAGGCAGCTTCGACGAGGTCCCTTAACAACTCTGAGCGCGAAGACTGGGTCCAAGAGAACAATCCTGAAACGAAACCTTAAAGTGCGAAGTGGTGTTTCACTTCGCACTTTAACGTTTCGTTTCAGGATTGTTCTTCTTCAATTTCAAAGCTCAAGAAAGCTTTCATGAACAATTCACGCCTAGAAAGTATGCTTACTGTTTTTGCGATGCTAAAAAATTGATATACAATTTGTCTTTATCAGCCGGACTTTCACAGGTTAGTTTTACACTGGATTGCTACCTTATTTGAAGGATCGAGTTAATCACGTCCGTTCAGATATCAAAGACGATTAAGTTGTTCACCACTACAATGCTCTCTCTCATATTTTTCTTATCGCAGCCAAAATTTTGGCTAAATTTAACACTTTTGCAAGCCCCTTATATCCTCAATCTTGTAACAACGGCTGTCTCGTGCTCTTGATAAAGACAGATCTGAAGCTAAAACA
Organism: Ontholestes murinus; assembly: GCA_963969525.1. NCBI lineage: Eukaryota > Metazoa > Arthropoda > Insecta > Coleoptera > Staphylinidae > Ontholestes > Ontholestes murinus. Next base: position 60,910,971 of record OZ018396.1, read on the forward strand.
ATTCAACACGATTCCAGCAGTCCAGACAGCTTCGATGAAGTGTCTTCACAGCTTAGCATGTAAGATTCTTAAGAAGCCTATGAACAGTAGAAAAAAATGCTGGCAGCGGTGTGTTCACATTTCGAAGACTTTTAATTCGCTATCAAAAATCAATGAGATGAAACAGTCCAGTAATGAAGAATTAGCCACGAAGTATTACAAATTAACAACCAAAATCTGAGATTTTTACAACAGTGCAAACAACATGACGTCATACCACCTCATATTAAATTAAAATACAACAATAAGAGCCGAACGTGCAACAATATACGGATGAAGAAGTGGATTCAAGAAGAAATAGCTGCCCTCTATGGAAAACACGACAACCTATCCAGACTCCAAAAGGTATGTCATGCGGAATTGACGTTTAGACTACACAGTATTGAATTTGAGCTTTTTTGTTTTTACACACATCAGAAATCTAAATCATAAAAAAATAAGGATAAAACTAAAAATGGTCGCAGTGGGGTTTATTTGCTTAATTGTGCTGATTGTCTGAAGATGTTTATAGGCCGAACTAGAAGAGCATTCAATGAAAGAACAAATAAGCACCAAAAAGCGTTCATTCATCAAAAAAAAAAAAACGTTAACCTACGCAAATCACCTGATTGAAGGAAATCACCGCTTTGACAACAACTTCAACATCTCCAACAAAGTACGGAAACTAAATTTACTGGAAAATATAGAAATAAAACACGCCGGTGGTGGTGAATTCGATTAAGGCCCTGAACTAACAAGCAGCAACGTCAATTACTGTCAATTCGAACAACTAAAAAGAAATTAAAATTTAACGATTTTTAGGAACACACTGCGTGTGATATCAACTGTATTTTAAAGTTCCTGATTCAAGATGTATAACAAAATGATGACTTCAGGCATTAAACATATTAACGATATTTTTATATTTATTTAATATTTATTATAATGCCTTAGATTATCTGTTAACAAAATACATTATTAGACACAGACATAAAGAATCCATTAAATTTTGAGCACAGGAATCACAGGCAGATTTCATTCTTCAGAATATTCTTCCAGTCAGTCCACTTATCCCAGAATTTTTCGTAGATATTTATTTTAATATATACTTTATTCATTAAGCATTTTACTTAATATTTGTAAAATTTATGTATTATCAACATGAATTAAAAGCATTGGCATTTTAAATCTAGGCGCCGACAATCTAGTTTTAAGTCTTTTGGGTGATTTTGAAAATATTTGGCCTCATGTTTACTTGGACAATAACTATAATAGTGCTGAGTTGCCATAAAAATGACGTTTTATAAAAATTTGAATTTGTAATGCAGTGAAATTCGTGGGCTACCTCAAAATTAAAAAAAAAATGTTGAGAAAGCAGAAAGTTTTAATACAACAGGAATTACGTTAATATTTATTTGAGCTTAATTCAAGACAAATTTCGGACCTTTTTGGCGAAATGTAAAATTTCAGGTAGATAAATTTTTGGAATATGTTTAATTTCAATTAAATATAAATTTAAAAAAAAAACTAGAGTTTTATTATTATTAAATAATAATAATAATGTATGATATTTGCAAGACCCAGATTTAAGTTTATCAACACCAGATCGTTTCATTTTTGTCAGATAATAAATTGTTATATGTTGTCAAATATAATGTCATTTAGTATTAAGTAAATATCTTTTTTTGGGACAAGAAAGTCTTCATGGAGCAACTGTTACCAAACGAATAGAGGATCAAAATTTCTGCCAAAGAATATTATGTACGAATATTAGAATCTCTTTATTAGCATGTTGGATAAAATAAATAATACCTAAATCCCGTGCAAATCAAAGTGCAGTTTCAAGATGTATCATAAAGTAATAACTTCCGCCAATAATTATATGTGCTAGTGTATTAGTTTAAGCCAAAATATACAAGTTACCACTTAACTTAGCTAAGCGGTTCTTAACATCAAATTTGATCAAGAATGTCTCCGATTTAACACACAAACCAAAAAATATCACACCATCCACGCAGAGAAAAGTATTTCCGCTTCAAAGACGACTTAGTTGATATAAGAAGGGAAATTCTGGTTCTACTAAAGAAATAATTAATATACAGGGTGCGGCAAAACAAACAGTGCAGTTTGGAACGCCCAGTACATCCCGTGTAGTGGGGGTACCTACCCGGGAAGGATCTCATTGTGTCGGGGGGGTCGTGCCGTTTTTAGTCGTTACCATGGTTTGGTCTGAAAAACGCTCCCAAGAAATGTTAAACCGGATCCAGGCGAGGTCAACTTTTTTCAGTAGTGACGAGGCCCACTTCCATCTCAGTGGAGGGGTGAATTAAGAAAATTTTCGATACTGGGCTGTAAATAACCCAAGGCAACTTTACGAGAGACCACTTCACTCCCCAAAAATCACCGTGTGGTGTGCGATTTCTAAATTTGGGGTGATTGGGCCTTATTTTTTTTAAAGAGATGTTGGAATTTTTTTTTACCTCGCTTGGAAGAACAGATGGAGGAAGCAGATTTGGGAGACATCTGGTTTCAGCAGGACGGAGCTACGGCCCATAGTGGTCGAATTTCAATGACGAAACTGCGACAGGTGTTCCCTGGGCGCCTTGTTTCTCTGAGAGGTGATGTGGAGTGACCCGCACGCTCCCCTGATCTTAGCATTTGCGACTTCTTCCTGTGGGGCTACCTGAAGGAAAAGGTTTTTAGGCATCGACCTTGCACCATGGAAGAACTCAGGGATCGAATTCGGGAGGAAATCGCGGCTACACCCATCGAGATGTGCCAAAATGCGGCCGAAAATTTCAGAAATCGCCTTCATCAATGTATCGCTGCTGGGGGTCGTCATCTTTCTGATGTCATCTTCAGGACTTAATGCATAAAACGGCATGATGTACCCATTAAGATAAAATAAACCCCATTTCTTTAAATTGCGCCGTTTATTTTTAATAACCCTTCAAAACTGCACTGTCTGTTTTGCCGCACCCTGTATCAAGAAGATACACACACTTTTCACCTTCATACATCTGAGATAATTTTCTAGACGATCCAGTAAAAGGATGAGTAAGTGCTATAACCCAACAATAAGCCATCGCCCAGAAGAATAAACTGCAATAATCAATATTTGATCCGAGAGTGGTAAATTTAACTGGCATACCTTTCACAAATTGAGAACTTAATTTACAGAAAGAATGGCCAAAAATTTTCACTAAACATTACAGTGAAGATTTCAAAATTTTTTTATCATAACTTGCCTTAGATAATATCAAAAAATCTTATTTTTCAAAATCTTAAGTTTGCAATATAGTTAAAAATTCTTATTCAAAGAAAAAGAAACATAAACAATAGCATAATATGAATTAAAATCAATAACAATAACTAGGGCAGATATAAGCAATCCAAAATGTTATTCCTAATAAAACCACAAATGACATAAAATTACTGAAATTCTGAATACCAATGATATCATTCAGCTAAACTCAAATTGCCATCTCCTTTCCCAAAATCCAATCTGAATTGTAAATTTTTAGGGTTTGAATGATGACCAAAAATGTTTTACTCTGGATTTGATGGGATTGGAAAGAAATTATTATTCACTACGAAATAAACAAATTTCAATTCAAACATCTTCCAGTATTTTTCAGATTTCAGTCACATTAAACCAATAAATCGTAATCCACTGTTAATATATGATTTTAATATTTAAAATACAAAAACCAAGTATCAAAAAAAACTTTACAATACATTTTAAGCATTAGAAAAATTTTCCGATCCAAATTCTATCAATAACTCCACTTCTTTTACAGAGAAACAACTTCAAGCTAGTATCACACTCGATATATCCAATATGTTTTCAAAATTTCATTTACCCAATAATCAATAACATATTAAAAGAAAAAAATATGAATCCTGAAGTAAAATATACATTCGAAACTATTACTAAATATTCACACAAAAAAATACTTCTCATGCAATAATAAAATTTTTATGTAACTGAATGGGTAGCCATTGCTAACTGAAATATTTATTACAATTATATTACAATTATTTTTAAAGAGAAAACATATTTGATATCGATTATATTTTATCCTGTTTCAAAAGATCAGGCAGAGAGTTCCAATCATTTTTGAATTAATATTATTCAAAAACCGAGCATTCTAATATATAATTTACAGTGGAAACCGAATCACCAATTTCCTAGATCTAACAACAACTAAACAGAATAGCAATTTAGAATTTAATATGTAGAGGGTGATGTGGGGAAATCGCTGAACCATATATTTCCGAGATCAAATGATGATAATTTAACACAGCATTAACGGGACACCCTAAATATAAAAAACTCCTTTTTTTGATATTGGCCATGTTGCCAAAAAACCTCTTTCACAGACATCAAATTTTATACACCCACTAAAATACAAATAAACAGAATTTTGGAATATAACGTGCATATGAATAATGTTGATTTGGTAAATCTATAGCTTGCCTGCTTATATTGCGAAATTTTCCTACATTTTAAAGATTCTTCTTCTTTCTGTGCTATATTCTATCGAAGGTTGGTGATCATCATTTGATATACTTCTCTATTTTGCGCTACATGAATTAAGGTTGCGACTTTGGGTATTTGAAACCATACGCGGAGATTTATCAGCAAGTATTGTTTTTTTTTTCAGCCTATTCTTCTTCTACCTTCTATTTTGCCTTCTATTATTAACTTTAGTAATGCGTACTTATCGCTACTTAATATATGCCCAAAATAGATTGCCTTCCTCTTCTTTATTATTGTTAGAAATTCCAGTTCTTGGTTCATAATTTTTAGTACTTCAAGGTTTACTACTTCGTCTACTCAAGAATTTCTTAGAATGCGTCTGTAAATCATTGATGATATTTTAAGAGTTCATCGAAGCATGATGTCTAAAAATATTTTTCTCTGTGTTTGGTGGGATTGGAAAGAAACTACGTACTGCTTTCATCGGACTAAACACTCAATTCGGACCTCTAATGTCAAAAATAAATCAGATTGAGGCAGGTGATCGACCTCAAACAGCCAAAATTAACATATCGGAAGGATGTTGGATTCCTTCAAGACAACGTTGGATTAACCGGAGCTCTTCTCTACTGGACATACAAAATTGGTTTATAGTTTATAGGGACCTCCTATGCAAACAAACCTACTACGATATGTGCCATGCTGTTTGTGAATCAATTTGGATCCAGCTCAGACGAGGAAGAAGAAGGAAAAGTTGATGAAGGCGTGTCCGGGTTTAAAGGATTATGTTTGTCCCAAGGAGTATTCTATCGATATCGATACAGAATGTTGTAAGGTATCCACAGAATTTTGTGCGGGCCATTTTCAAAATGATGCAAACCTGGAACCGAGCCGTGACGTGTCTGTTAGACTTTTTGGCCAACGGCTCTCGGTAGATGCAAGAGTTTAGGGCGTGGGCTAATGAGAACTACAAAAAGCTAACCAACATGAGAGACGAACGCTGCGATGAAGACAAGACTTTTGGACAAGTGTAAAATTAATCGATCCTAAAATACATCATGATGAATAGGCTGAAACCTGGGGAAAGCATTCCAAAACTGAAAATTAAATAAAGATCCTGACTTTACATTTAAACCCTATTATTTCTCTGTAAATACAAACGCCAAACCGTTCACAAAATTAGTGACAGAAGCTCTGAAACTTTTATTAGAAACCTCAAGATAATGATCTATATTAAGTGTTTTTAAAAATATACTTGGGATTTTCTTCAATTGCAGAATTATGAAAATGGGCAGAAGTTTCCAAATATGATCAGTTTATATATTTGATCTAAATCTGACACCTTAACTGTATTATTCTCATCGTTCAAATAAAGAAAAAAGACTCAAAACATTTTTTTTCATATAATTACATTTTATGATAGTTTTAAGCATTTTGAGTTCAGTATTTAAATATTAAGTTCTTGGAAGTTATATCAGCTGGGCTGTCATTTTTATCTTGCATCAATCAGAACTTGTTTACAACGGCATAAATTTTCTAGTCATCTAAAATGTTCTTTTGGTAAACATATAAGAAATATTCATTATGTTTAATTATTATTTTTTTCTCTATAATGATACGCAGGGCGGGAATTTGTACCATTGTGTTTTCATATTTAAAATTATTAAGAGCTCCTGCGATATTTAAAATTTATCTATAAAATGAAAGGTAAATAATTATTCATAGTCGTAAATACAAGCTAATTTCGTACAACACGCGTGATATTATCAATCATATATATTTATTTAATGTCTCATTTTTTTCTTACCATGATAGATATCTCATTTGAGAAGATATGTATTCTTACCAACGAGGTGATTTTACGCATCACGAGGGAATATAATTGAGATTATACAACGCAATTATTATTATTTTTTCCTAACTAGATTCATAATATTGTAAATACATAAAAAGCATTTATTGTAATTATAAATCTCAAATAATACAAAATTGTAAATTATTTTGTTATGTATAATATGTATTCATATTAAGTTAACAAATTTCTATAAACCATAAAAGTTATACGTTATTACCTAAATAATATGTTAAAAAAATCTACAATTGCATAATTTTCACTCACCACCATTCTTCACTTCGCGCGGCGGATCACTTGGAGATCACATCGACTCTGGTCGTACGCTCTTTGAACATTTTTCGGCCCGGCGGACAGGTCTTCATCGCGACGAGAGAATCCGTCCGGTTGATGATTATTCTTCGACCTAGAAATGAATATATGAAGCAATGTTTAGATTATGCCGAAACAGCAAGAGCAAAAGGTACGGAACGGCCGAGTGGCGCTAAAAATACACCAATCGCTAAATAAATACTGCAAGTCGGTGTGCGCGTGTGTTTGTGTACTTTAAAAATAATCCGCGATGATTTGTTCTCACTGATGCGCGTGGAAGAGACGCTTCATAAAATTTGGATCGGAATAATGTCTCTAATGATGTTAATAATAGAAATTTTGTTTACTGGTGGATATTTACGACCTTATTGTTTTGTCTAGAAATTTTCGATTAAACGGATCGCTATTTTTAAATGATTTAATATGACAGGCAATCACTATTACCCAAACTGATAATTGTTAAGAAATATTTATATATAAAAAGATATCTTTGAATAAATATATTTATTATTTCGGTTCCGACCAATAGATGTCTACAATTGTATTTTTAACCAAAAATTTTCAGTCCAATCAACTAACCTAAATACCATTTCCATAAGAACAGTTGGCGTTGTAAAGCAGTGGTAAAGATGGAAAAGCAAATTGAAGAATATCGTTGGGTTCTACTGTTTACTTCAGCCACGTTTGGGAAAGCTAGTTGAAGCCAAAAATAAAATAAAGGTATGATTCGAAGCAAACCGCCGTTATACAACTTGAGAGATCGTAGAAATATTAATAATTTCTCAAACAACCGTAGAAAGACATTTGCACTTTGTTTATATCACACACTTTATTATTAACTTAGTGTTTTCTAATATGAAAAGAGTAAAATCAGTCATGGACACCCTTTTAGAAGGAGGCCACCTCTGAAACATGATTCCATCATTAAAAACCAATGATGGTATCATATTTCTGAAGTGCCTATTTATTGATAGTAGTCTTAGTAAGACTCACCGTTGTAGATTTACGGAAATGTTTTCGTATCTTTATATTATTGATATACATTTTAAAGAGCAAAGGACCTAGAGGATCAGAGATATTACCAGGCAAAAACACATGTAAAATTAGTTACTTTAATTACTATTTGGCTGATCTCTTAGAAATAGTTTTGAGCTGATTATTGCAAAAAAAAACTTTCCAAGGGATCTATGAATCCTTTATTTACATTTATTCGTATTCAAGTAAAACCTTAATCTAAATTTCAGTAGTGTTTAAAAGTTCACTAGGTACAAAATGATGAAGAAGAATGATAATCAAAAGAATGATGGCCAATCTATTGACCAACATCCCTAGCTTTAAAGAATTTAACTGCATATTCAACAATTTCAACTTTATAATACTCTATTGTTAATAAATCAGAGATATTTCGTAATATGTCACACAGTGATATGCATTAGACATCATACATTGGTCAAATACTTGATCATAATATGTTTAAATAGGCCCAAACACACCCATCAAGTGATTGAAAGCTCTGAATTGTGTGCAACAGAATAACTTCATTCTGCCTTTCTAGATCTAATGCTTCTTAATTCTTAGTATGCGTGGTTTAGCCATTTGCATTAAAATAACTTTTTTGTTTATACTGGTTTAAGAAAATTAGGAAAATATTGTAACAATTTTAAAAACAATTCGCTCGTCATAAAACCATTGTCATTCACTTCTATTAAACTACATTCTATCTAGCTGATGTGCCAATCTCTTTCTTATAAATATAAATATTATGGGACAAAAATTCCCAGAGTAATCGTCCCTAATATTTTTACCGTTTCTCTTTTTGTCCTATTATTTTAGGTCTTTTCTTCTGAACAGTTTTGATTTTGCATCCATTTTGGTTTTCTGATTTTGTGTGAAATATTAATTTACTCTACAATTTGATGTACTAAACAGCGAACATCTGTTATATTAAAACCAAAAATATAAAGGTAAAAAATGTGGCCATCTGATGCTTATTCAATTCAGGTATTGTTTGGATTGCTCAAACCTTTTTTAATGCAGAAGACGTTAAAAAGACATTAAGATATTTAAACCGCCGAGAGCATTCGTTAAATTGTTTATTGTGATGCTTTGGATTACGTGTTAACAAAATACATTAATATACACATACATAAAAAAAATACACTAAATTTTGAGCACAGGAATCACAGGCGGACTTCATTCTTCGGAATGTTCTTCCAGTCAAACCCATATAGAATGTTTTATTTAGTGGAATTCTGGAAACTAAACTTCAAGCATGATTAGTATCATTAGAACAGTTGCGACCTTTACTGCATGGCAATTAATGATAAATACTAACGTTAGTTAAAAGGGTAAATGAACTACTTCATATAAACGATCGCTGCCATCTTTTGCATTAATGTTAGTTAGTTTAGTATTCATTATCAGCATGTTCTATTAAATTAAAGAAATAAATAATACAACATAGTGAGTGAAAAAATATAAATCAGTACTTAAGAATCTGTAGATTTATATAAATTCAGCCGATTAAAGTTATTTAAACTTAACATCACATCGTCACGACTTAACTGTACGTTAATGCCTTTACCACCAAATGCATCAAAATACATTAATTTTGAAATAAAAGACCTGGCACTATTTGGATGACCAGTACACATATGAAAACTATCGCTTATAGCTTTTAAAAGTCATGTCAGTTTCAAATCTGAAAGCTAGATCTCAATGAATATGTCAAAACAAGCAAATATAGTAATTCTTGCTTAGCCATTAGAAAGAAAGTAAATAATTTTTCATGTGTCTTTGTTACTCTAGGTTCTTTAATGTTTACGTTTATATAATAAATATAATATACGATGGCGACCTCCATGAGTAGTGTTATTTGTAGTGAGTGCAATAATGAAATTACGCAAAACGACCCATCTATAAAATGTGACGGTGATTGTGGATTTAGATTCCACAAGCATTGTACAAACCTTGGACGAAGTAAAAGTAAAGCCATTATCGAAAGAAACGGAAAACTCAAATGGACCTGCAAACTATGTACAAAGGTGACACCAAGTATGTGGCAGATGTTAAAGGAAATGCAGGACAGCATCGAAGACCTAAAGAGACTCGTAAGTTCACAAACAAATAACATAAAGAAACAAAGCATTCAAATCGATGCACTAGAAAAATTTATTCAAGTAACCTCAAATCAAAATGTAAACATTCATCAAAATGCTGTGCCCGTAGAGACATCTATTAAGGAGACGCCCAATTTGAATGTAAACGTTAACACAAATAACAAATCTGATCAAGAATTACCACGACCATTTAGGAAGCAGAATACCAAGCGTAATTTGGAAGCAGATACCGAAATATTTTCAAACGATGTGCAACCAGAAACAAAAACCATCGTCCACGCAACACAGGTTATTAACCAGGCAACGGTAAAAATAAATAGGAAGGATTCAAAATAGTTAAAGGAAAACGAAGGAATAATATTAAAGAAATTTTACTGTCGGAAAAAACGAAAATAATACGTCATCGCTAAAAGCTGTAGATAAACTTGCCGGGATCTTCTTTACACGTATGCATAAAAATACCTCGGAAGCAGAAATAACAAAATTTTTATCTCCAATTTGTGCAGCGAAATGCGAAAAATTGCAACTTAATAATAAAGATAGAGTTGCATCGTTTAAAATATGTGTTCCGTACGAAAAAAAAGGATGAAATATTTAGCGAGCAGCTGTGGCCAAAATATCAGTAGATATTATTTCCCCAAAAACAAGGATGAAAAAACAGGAAAATCTCCCACTTTGAAAACACAAGAAGATTTTCTGAATGCAAATTTAAACAGCAAATCAATGTGATGCACTTTAATATATAGGAATTAAATGAAAAACTTCCAGTCCTCGAAGTTCTTACTGCAGAATATGATGTTGATATATTATGTATCACCGAACATTGGGCGGATAGCAACATCCAAAATCTTTCATTTGGCAATTTTAAAATAATTAGTTGTTTCCATTGAAACAACTACTTCTCTAACTAATACTTCGACAGACATTGAATGATACAAAAGTAATTTGCGTGTTGCAAAATAGCAAGGCTATCAAAGCAACACTAGTTTGAACGTATTTCTTTCTGTAAAATGAACTAAAAATGATTGAATGTACGTTAAAATAGTTTGTGAGTGACTTTACTATGGTAATTTGGAAAAAGAAATTAATTTAGGTGGATGTAATTAAAAATAAATTAACAAAAGCAATTAAATAATTCTATTTTATAACCATCTGTAGACACGTGTTTCGATTTACACAAAATCCAGTCGTTTGTAATATAGTAATTGGAGGGTGGAATAGTGGCCACACTATCCCAATTACCCACCCTACATATACATAAAAACTTAAGTTAAAACATCGACATTTTATTCATCACCAACAATGTAGCAGCTTTCGAGAGAAAATAAAAGGGTAAAAGTGAAAGAAGTAAAAGAAATTATCCCTATAAGAAAAAATAATTATTAATTTTCTATATAACTTAATTCTCTTTTCAATGTATCAAATTTTCTAATCATTGAATTTAGTAGTTTCTTTGTTTTAATACGTTTTTTTCTATGTATTAATTTTTTATAATTTTGTTCATCAATTAACCAATTGTCTTTAAGTAAATATTTAAATTGATGTTGTAGCTTGTGGATTTTCTAAACAAAAACTTTTCGGTATTTCGAATTTTCTAACCAAAAATTATTCGGAATTTTAAATTTTTCATGCATAGAAATTTCTGAACATACGATTTTTGAGTATTAAATTTTCTAAACATAGAATTATCTACAAATCGTAATTTCTAAATAATATTATTTTTTAGTAGAGAGAACAATATCTTTATTTGGACAAACGAAAACTACATTTAGAACAAATACATTTTAATATTAAACATTTAAGCTATTTTTTAGCATTAAATCAGTTTTCGAACTTTATAAAAACATTAAATTTTCTATACATAGAATTTTATTAACTTATTAAATCACCTAAAAGTTTAATTTAGCGTTTTCTGGATGCAAATACTTTTTTTATCAATGTGTTAGCCTACATTTTCTAAACATTTAATTTACTAGATATTGTTTTTTCTAAATATAAACTTGCCATGTATCTTCTAAACATTGAATTTAGAAGTTTCTGTGTTGTAATGTATATATACAGGGTGACTGACAAAAAACCTTTGGTGCTGTATCTCGCTTATTTTTTATCCGATTTTAATAAATAAAACATCAAATTAAACCATTTTTAAAAGACTTTAATAGGATCTGAACTGTTATTTTTTCTCGCGCCCAGTTTTTGACAAAATACGATCAACATTTTTTTTTTAAATTGCACTGTATATATATTTTTATTGATTCGCAAGGAGATTTTTTTTCTGAATATAAAATTGTAGACAAATTTATCCATACATCAAACTTAAGTCGAGAAATTGAGGATTAAAAAAATAAATAAAAAGTCAAGTATCCATTGTAAACAATATACAGACCCTATTTTAAATGTCAAAAGTGACAGTGACAGCCATTGATACAATACTGCAACGATTTTTAATTATTTCATAATTAAAATGTTGCAACATTTCAAACACTGTACTAGAATTTTGTGCTTCTACAGAAATCGTTTTTCAGTTTTTGAAATCTTGCAACATTTTTATTATGAAATTATTAAAAATCATTGCAGTATTGTACCAATGACTGACACTGTCACTTTTGACATTTGGAATAGGCTCTGTATATTGTTTACTATGGGGATTTGATTTTTTTTTAATCCTCAATTTCTCGACTTTGGTTTGATGAATGGATAAATTTGTCTACAATTTTATATTCAGAAAAAAAATCTCCTTGCGAATCAATAAAAATATATATACAGTGCAATTTAAAAAAAAAATGTTGATCGTATTTTGTCAAAAACTGGGCGCGAGAAAAAATAACAGCGGATCAGTACAAAATATATATACAGTGCAATTTGAAAAAAAAAAGTTGATCGTCTTTTGTCAAAAACTGGATGCAAGAAAAAATATCAGTACAGTTCATATTAAAGTCTTTTAAAAATCATTTAATTTGATGTTTTATTTATTCAAATCGGATCAAAAATAAGCGAGATACAGCACCAAAGGTTTTTCGTCAGTCACCCTGTATACATTAAATGTATCAAACATCATATTTAGAAATTTTTGTATGTACAATTTTTATATATCGTATTTTCTATATATTAAATTTTTAAACATACAATTTAGTTTCTTTTTTGGGTAAATATTTTTATCAATATTATAAACTAATTTTCTAAATACAGAATTTTCTAAACTAAATGTTAAATTTTCGAATGAATACATCGAATTTTTTTAGTATTGAATTGTCTAAATTAAGAATTTCCTACACATTCTCTATCGATTAAATTTTCTGAACAATTTCTTTTATGTATTGAATTTTCTAAACAGAAAATTGTCCGTACATCGAATTTACTAAACATAAATGTTTATGAAATGTTTTTTAAACAAAGAATTTTTGATATAGAGAATTTTCTTAACGTCTTTTTCTAAATATAAACTTTGTATTAAATTTTGTAAACATTGAATTTTCTATACATCGAAAACATTCATATTTTAAGTATTAAATTTTTTTCAACAAAGAAGTTTCTATACATCGAATTTTCTAAAAACAAAGATTTATGAATATTGCATTTTCTATACATCAAATTTTCTAAATATAATGTTTTATAAGTTTTTTTTATAAGACCAGAAAATTATCTTTACAATAAATATTTTAAACATAAATGTTTATGAATGATGTATAGAAAATTCCATTTAGTACATTCAACTAAATGGAATTTTCTATACATCGAACTTTCTAAAACTCAAGGTTTTTGAATAATGAATTTTCTTAACAAAAAATTATAGAGTTAGAGTTTGTTTATTTCTAAGCAGAATATTTACATTAATGGGTGAGTCATAAGTAATAATTATAAATATAAAAGTTTCTGAATATTTAATTTTCCAAACATAGAATTTTCTGCATAGCGAAATTTATAAATATACATTTTTTTAGCATTAAAATTTTTAAATAGAGAATTTTCTGAACATTTTTTTTATAATTGTTGAATTTTTTAAACAAAAATTTTTCTGTTCATTGAATTTTCTAATCAAAGAATTTTATATACAAAGAATTTTCTGTACCAACCATTAAATATTCTAAACAAATAATTTTCTAAACATCGAAATGCCTAAACAAAGAATTATCTGTACATCTAATTTTCTAAACATAAATATTTTTGAGTATTGATTTTTCTAAACAAAGAATTTTTTATACATCGAATTTTCTAAACGTAATTTTTTTGAGTATTGAATTTTCTAAACAAAGAATTTTCTGTACATCGAATTATCTAAACAAGGAATTTTCTAAACATAAATATTTTTTGAGTATTGAATTTTCTAAACAAAAAATTTTCAATACATCGAATTTTCTAAACACCGAATTTTCTATACATCGATTTTTTTAAACAACAAAGTTTCTAAACATCGAATTTTCTTAACATCAACTTTATTTGAGTATTGAATTTTCTAAACAAAAAATTTTGTATACATCGACTTTTCTAAACATATTTTTTTGAGTAATTAATTTTCTAAACAAATAATTTTTTACACATCGAATGCTCTAAACAACAAGTATTGAATTTTCTAAACAAAGAAATTTGAATACTTCGAATTTTCTAAAAAAAGAATTTTCTGTACATCGAATTTTCTAAACAAAGAATGTTCTACACGTTGAATTATCTAAACATAAAATTTTATTAGTATTGAATTTTCTATACAATAAATTTTCTAAACAAAGAATTTTCAGTATATCGAATTTTCTAAGCAAAGAAATTTTTATACAACGAATTTTCTATACAAAACATTTTCTATACGTTGAATTTTCTAAACAAAGAATTTTCTATACATCGAATTTTCTAAAAAAAAGAATTTTCTGTACATCGAATTTTCCAAACAAAGAATGTTCTATACGTTGAATTTTCTAAATATAAAGTTTTATAAGTTTTCTTTTTATAACAAATGTTTTAAACATAAATGTTTATGAATGATGTATGGAAAATTCCATTTTGTTGAATGTACTAAATGGAATTCTAAAACTCAAGGTTTTTGTACAATGAATTTTCCTAACATCGAATTTTCTAAACAAAGATTTTTCTATACATCGAATTTTTTAAACCACAAAGTTTCTAAACATCGAATTTTCTTAACATCCACATATTTTTTTGAGTAATTAATTTTCTAAACAAAGAATTTTCAATATATCGAATTATCCAAACAAAGAATTTTCTGTACATCTAATTTTCTAAACAAAAAATTTTTAATTCATTGAGTTTTCTAAACAAAATATTTTCTATATATTCAAAACATAAAATCAAATTTTCTAAACTAAGAATTTTTTACACATCGAATGCTCTAAACAAAGAATTTTCTATACATAAAATTTTCTAAACAAAGAATTTTCTCTACATGGTATTTTCTAAACATAAAATTTTATAAGTATTGAATTTTCTAAACAAAGAAATTTCTATACTTTTTTTTTCTGTACATTGAATTTTCTAAATAAAGAATGTTCTATACGTTGAATTATCTAAACATAATTTTTTTTTAGTATTGAATTTTCTATACAATAAATTCTCTAAACAAAGAATTTTCAGTATATCGAATTTTCTAAACAAAGAAATTTTTATACAACGAATTTTCTAAACAAAACATTTTCTATACGTTGAATTTTCTAAACCTTTTTTTATAAGTATTGAATTTTCTAAACAAAGAAATTTCTATACTTTTTTTTTCTGTACATTGAATTTTCTAAATAAAGAATGTTCTATACGTTGAATTATCTAAACATAATTTTTTTTTAGTATTGAATTTTCTATACAATAAATTCTCTAAACAAAGAATTTTCAGTATATCGAATTTTCTAAACAAAGAAATTTTTATACAACGAATTTTCTAAACAAAACATTTTCTATACGTTGAATTTTCTAAACCTTTTTTTATAAGTATTGAATTTTCTAAACAAAGAAATTTCTATACTTTTTTTTTCTGTACATTGAATTTTCTAAATAAAGAATGTTCTATACGTTGAATTATCTAAACATAATTTTTTTTTAGTATTGAATTTTCTATACAATAAATTCTCTAAACAAAGAATTTTCAGTATATCGAATTTTCTAAACAAAGAAATTTTTATACAACGAATTTTCTAAACAAAACATTATCTATACGTTGAATTTTCTAAACATTTTTTTATAAGTATTGAATTTTCTTACACACATTCTCTATCGATTGAATTTTCTGAACAATTTCATTTATGTACTGAATTTTCTAAACAGAAAATTGTCCGTACATCGAATTTACTAAACATTAATATTTATGAAATATTTTTGATACAGAGAATTTTCTTTACGTCTCTTTCTAAATATAAACTTTGTATTAAATTTTGTAAACATTGAATTTTCTATACATCGAAAACATTCATATTTTAAGTATTAAATTTTTTTCAACAAAGAAGTTTCTATACATCGAATTTTCTAAAAACAAAGATTTATGAATATTGATTTTTCTATACATCAAATTTTCTAAATATAAAGTTTTATAAGTTTTTTTTCTATAAGACCAGAAAATTATCTTTACAACAAATGTTTTAAACATGAATGTTTATGAATGATGTATAGAAAATTCCATTTAGTTGAATGTACTAAATGGAATTCTAAAACTCAAGGTTTTTGAATAATGAATTTTCCTAACATCGAATTTTCTAATCAAAGATTTTTCTATACATCGAATTTTTTAAACCACAAAGTTTCTAAACATCAAATTTTCTGAACATCCACACTTTTGAGTATTGAATTTTCTAAACAAAGAATTTTCTATACATCGACTTTTCTAAACATATTTTTTTGAGTAATTAATTTTCTTAACAAAGAATTTTCAATATGTCGAATTATCCAAACAAAGAATTTTCTGTACATCTAATTTTCTAAACAAAAAATTTTTAATTCATTGAGTTTTCTAAACAAAATATTTTCTATATATTCAAAACATAAAATCGAATTTTCTAAACTAAGAATTTTTTACACATCGAATGTTCTACACAAATAATTTTCTATGCATAAAATTTTCTAAACAAAGAATTTTCTCTACATCGTATTTTCTAAACATAAAATTTTATAAGTATTGAATTTTCTAAACAAAGAAATTTCTATACTTCGAAATTTCTAAAAAAAGAATTTTCTGTACATAGAATTTTCTAAATAAAGAATGTTCTATACGTTGAATTATCTAAACATAAAATTTTATTAGTATTGAATTTTCTATACAATCAATTTTCTAAACAAAGAATTTTCAGTATATCGAATTTTCTAAGCAAAGAAATTTTTATACAACGAATTTTCTAAACAAAACATTTTCTATACGTTGAATTTTCTAAACATTTTTTTTATAAGTATTGAATTTTCTAAAAAAAGAATTATCTGTACATCGAATTTTCTAAACAAAGAATGTTCTATACGTTGAATTATCTAAACATAAAATTTTATTAGTATTGAATTTTCTATACAATAAATTTTCTAAACAAAACATTTTCAGTATATCGAATTTTCTAAACAATGAAATTTTTATACAACGAATTTTCTAAACAAAGCATTTTCTATACGTTGAATTTTCTAAGCATTTTTTTTATAAGTATTGAATTTTCTAAACAAAGAATTTTCTATACATTGAATTTTCTAAGCAAAGAGTTTTCTTTTTCTGTACATCGATTTGTCTAAACAAAGATTTTTATGGAATATCGAATTTTCTTAATAAATAATGTTTTATACCTCAAAATTTCGAAGAAAAAATTTTCTATACGTTGAATTTTCTAAACATAAAATTTTATAATAATAATAATAATAATAATAATATAATAATAATTTATTGATGTTATTAACATTTGAGTGTTTTACATAGGTCAAAAAATACAATTATAAATAGAAATATATAAAAATATAAAAACGTGTGATACTCATTCAAGATTGAAAATATGATAAATAACAATTTAAAATAAATAAATATCACAGTTATAACATTACAATACACAATACCATATAAAATACGTAAAACATATAGGTAGACACACTACTTTAAAAAACAGCGATAAAATACATACATACGAATATGGGTTAGAATTTAAAAGCAATTAAAAAGACATTTCCATAAATTTACTAAGTGAATAAAAAGCATTCTGTATTAATAACTTCTTAATATGTTCCTCAAATAAAGGCAGAGCTAAATTCCTCACTGTTTGAGGCAGTTTGTTGTAGAAGTTTGGACCAAAATAATTTTTTGAATTTCTTGTTTTATACACTTTAAGGAATTCTAGGTTGTACTGCGGTACAATGTATTGATGCGAGATTTGCTCATCCGTGCTTTCTTGGGGCGGTGGGTGATTTTGTGTGTCACTCGCTGCTCTATGTTTTCGATTCTGGGTCATACTCGAAAATCCAGGACGTTACAAAGTCGAAAAACACACGTGCCTTTCCACTAAGACTGCTCGAAGCACTGGAAGGGCAGACCCTGACCACATTTCCCGATCGGTTTCATCTCAGTGCGATGGATACTCGCGTCACTATAATATCATGCGCATTACTTTCATAATAGACCCTGTATATATCTATAATTTTAAATATGTTAATTGCTCGGTAGATGTTGATGTCGCAAAGAACTATTTATATACATAATCAAATCAGACTTTGTATTTATACTTCTACTATCAACTTGGGATAGATGCGTACAGAATAAACACAGCCATGTTATAAATGTATTTATAAATGTTTTATCTTGAAAACTCTATAGATTTAAGCTTTAAACAATGAATGCAGTTCTGTACTACACCGTTTGATTTTCGTTGTGCATTTTTAATCGCGCAAAGTTTCGATCGAATTAATTTTCATACCGGAACCGATTTATTATAGAAGAGACGGACGACTTAATTGCAGGCAGCGATCTAATTAGGTTAGCCGTAGGGACCGCGGCATGGTGCTATCGATTTCTGTCCTGAACAAATTTCATGAAATTTCTATCATCAAATTAGGCAATATATGTGTATATCAATAATTGAATTAACTTCAGCGGGCAGCTCGGATCCCAAAGGTATACATTCATAATAACATAGCGTCAACAATTTGTAAGGATTTATTAAATATTCTGCGCTAACGAAATAATTAGGATGGCTTTATACAACCAACACGAAATTGAATATACTGAAAGTTAATAATATATAAATTAATGGATTGTATAATAATGAACTCATGTAATTTATACAATATTTATTATTAAAGTATTTTATTAACTGTAAAATTATTATATCTAATCAAAGACTTATTATTAATTAGATATAATATGGATTTTTACGACGATTGAATCAATCAATCAGATATTTACGGTATTGGATTAAATTCTGAAAACTTGTTATATAAATATCTTTTGTTTTTAGTGCCACTCCGACCTAAATATACAAGAAATGAACCAGATTCCAAAATGCATGTTACTCATGTCTACGTATTCACCCATATGAGCCATATGAGTTTACGTTTTCAAGTGGCATCTAAAATATTATGTTCTTTACTGTTAGTTGTGCCAAGTTATTTTCTCTACGGGATTTATGTAAGTGCGTAAAACTGAACAATTTATTATGTTCGTTTTACTACAGTTCTTATATTAACATTAAAATCCCGCTAGCAATGAAGTGTTAGAAATGTTTAGATTAGATTATTTTTACGAATTTAAATACTTTACGAATACAGAAATATAATATCATTTGCACAACTCATTAAAAATTTATATATCAGCGTTGTAATTAAATTTTTCTAAAGTATTACAAGCTCAACTATTTTTGCAACTTCAGTGCAGCCTAATTATTTTTTTTTAAAACAAACCCCATTCTCGTGAAACCATTACATCACCTGAACATACGTGTTAATTAATAAATGGGGCGGATTTCGTTCTGCATATTAGCAGGGAACTAATTAAAGTCTTAACAAAAAAAAACTTTTTAATTATCATTCAGAAGCTCACATTAAATATGAACCCATGCAAGTGCACTTCGAGCTTTTGAACTTGCAATTTTTGTTTAATTAAAACCAAAATACCACCGAGTAATTCTCATACTTAAAAGAGCAGCGGTACGTGTATTCGCACCTAATTTTAATTTAAATTCACTTGACCCCACGTTTTCTTCACCCCCGGAGTGCCATAAAATCTGAAGATATGCAAATTGTTTTAAATAAATCAGCATTTGTTGGGGTTAATTGCAATCGAGCACCGTTTTATCACTTACTGCTACATAAACTTCAAAATAATCATCGTAATCGATGTGTGATATGTATAGTATATTCTTATTTACCATTTTAACGACCATTTTGGTAAATAATAATTAAGATAATTAATGTGTCAGTAGTTAGGCGATATTTCAGTGTTTATTTAGAATTACGTTCCATTTGGTATGGTCTTAAAATACAATAATAATATCATAATTACCTTCTTTCCCCAATTGCATCAGTCTCTATCCCGGCATCAACTTTCCTTACCCATTTCATCCCATCCATTCCCCATACACACCTATTCGAGTCTCGTGAGCTTAACGCAATTTTAAAATGTTAAAACTCTGGACTATCCGTTAAGGATGGAGGCAGCATTAAAGTGACATCTATTGTCTAAACGTTACACTGATATCCTTATTGAGGCGATAAATTAGGCAACTGTTAATAACAACATTATTGTCAACAGCTAATACGTAGCTTTTGATGATAGGAAAACAATAATTTAATGATTAAAATTATTAATTATCGCTGTTAACAATTCCTTAATTTTGTAGTTTGTCTACTTAATTAGGAAAACCAGTGGAACGTTTGGACAATAGTTCTATTATTATTTAAAATTGTAATTTTTGTAACTCAACCGTCATAGTAGTATGTAAAAAAATTCAGTGCGATTTCATAAATACTATACATGTGCTTTTTTATTTAACACAACGTACTAAAATAAATTCAACGTTCCCCTCGGCTGAAAATTTCTATGCAATACATAGAATGTATTTATAGTTTGTGCCAGTACACAGCATGCCCTTGTGTGCATAAGTGCAGAATGTCATGTAATCTTTTTTGTCGTGTGTGCAGGAATATGAAATGTGAAATGTTCGCAAAAATGGAGAGAGCCGCCAGTGTTGAATCGATATTTAAAACGTGTGTTTTCATTTTTATCTTTGATAAATAGTCGGGGAAAATTGGACGGCTGGTGTTATAAATAACGCGAACGAGCCCGATTATTTCGACATCCGGAAAAAGGAAAGAGAGAAAAGAATTCTACAATGGTTAGTTCCGGTGTTTTCAATTTAATTGCAATGCAAGAATATTAAATACCGAATGAATAATAATGGGTATTTGGTAAATTTATACGAACCACAAAAAAATTGTTCGATTTTTAATTAAAATTAAAATAATCATTTTTCGAAAGCAATGAAATAAATTAGTTATGATATTTTATAATACCACAATATATTAAAACTATGGTAATTCAATAGATGAAGCATTTCCTTTTCTTTCCTTTTTATTTTTGATAATCCGCTTTACTTCTATGTACCATCTTTTCTTTGTATCACTTTTCTTATTAAGTCCTTACTTGGTCTTCCTTTGTTGTTTTTCCAATCGCACGTGTTCCATGTATTCTCTTAGTCTTTCTTATATCTTTTATTCAGAATATTTGCACAAACTAACTCATCTATGCCTCCATTTTTCCATTTATTGTTTTGTCTGTATGTCTTGTTCCTTATCATGTTCTTTTGGTTTTATTTTCTCTTGTTCTGAGGAGCCTCAAATCCATAAAGTTTATTCACCCTATTTGTCCTCTGTTATTTCTTTAAATTTGTCGCTCAGACTTTTTTTATAATTCTTGTTAATATTTTTACTTTTGATTATAACGTCTCTGTAATTTTTACAATTTATTTCTCCTTTCTTTTGTATTAGAAGTATAGTTCCATTTTCTAATTTTTCCGTTTTCTACTATTTCGATCAGCAATGTATTTTATCGTTTTAGGAGCTATTTTATCTACCCCTGGCGCTTTTCCATTTTTTTTATTTTTTATTCATTCTCTTTAATCTTTCTAATCGATATCATATTGTTCTCTTTTTATGGCTCTTCCTTAGCACAATAGAAGAATGCTCTTCTTTATTTCTTGTTTGGTTACATCTTCGAAATATTGTTCCAATCTTCAAATGATTTTATCTTTGTCTGAAATTATGTTTCCATATTTCTCTTTGATGTTTATTATGTTCCATTTTTCTGTGTTAATTGCTTTAATGTTCCGTAAAATAGTTTTTGATTGCCTTCCTCATTCTTTATTAAACTTTGCCTATGGTTCTTCTTTAGCTTTTTAAATTTATAGGTAAGATTAATTTCTTTTTTCTTTACTTCAAATTTTTCCTTTATGTCAATTTACTTCTTTATTTTCAATTTTAGTTGTTCCCCAGTACTTATTCATAGTTTCCAGTGTAATATACTTTGAATATCTCCCATTTCTTCCCGTTAATTTGTTCTCTTATGGTCCTAATTTCCTTTGAAGCAGTTATTGATATTTTTCTCGGATTTATATTTATTTCAGTTTACATCCTCTAATTTTCACTTTAATTTAATTTCTCCATTTGTCTAGTCTTGACCTAAATTTATGTGGTTTTTTTAATTCCTAATTTTATTCCATTTATTTTTTCTAATTAGGTTGTAAACTATTATTGATCTCTGGTTAAATGTATTATCGTAAATTGAAAGTTAATTAGTGTTTTAGTTTTGATTTCGTGAGTTCGCTCTTTTGGTTTCCTACTTTTTCATTTAGGTCTCCTAAGATTATTATATTTTCTCTTTGTAATATCTCGCAAAATATATTCTTATCCTCATTAATTGTGTATCTTAATTTAATGCATATGCTTCAGTTAATTATTCCTCGATTATTTTAATTATATTGTTAACATAATTTTTATTAATAAAAATGTATTAAAATTCCTTACGTTGCAGAAAATTAACTAATTAACTAATTTTTGTAGGCTTAATAAAACTCATTTGTTGTAGATTTACGAAATGTTTTATTATTTTTATTTAATATACTTTCCTTTGTAACGACTTTTATTTTTTCTGAGGCTGATATCATCACAGAAAAATTTTAACTGATTGATCCACTATGTATTTTCTTTATTTCGTGTTTTTGATTCAGTTATTCCCAATATTTTTATTTTTGTTATCTCATTTCCTTTACCAGTTTTACTTCTTTTATGACGTAACTCCTTATTTTCCATTTACCTATTCTCATTTCTGTATTATTACCTTCTATTCTTTTGTACCGTTTAGTTTTCTCTTCATATTTGTAATAACAAACTTGATTTATTATCTTCTTTCCTGTGCGTTGTCTTATTAGTTCCATTTGTATTCCTAGTATTTGATTATCAGGTTCTGATGGAATATTTTGGCTCTGTTACCTTTTGTGTTTCTTATTTTGTTGTACTCCTTGCTGCGATGTAATTCGCGATTATGCGAACGTGCCTGAAGGCCGAGAAACCAATAACTCTCAATGTGAATATATTTTAATAAGTATTATAAGTAAATTAATAAGAAATATAAGTAAATTTTAAAGCAGGGTACCTTTTATCCCTGGGGATGACAGGTTTGCCATTAATACAGTGGTTGTTTAAAGCAGAGACTTCGCCTGGAAAGTACGGGCAGGACTTTTTAGAACTAGTTTGGTTCGAGGCAGTGGAAGAATCGCTGGGATACATCCAACACTTTTACAGAACATGTGGAATTCCTGGAGCAATCCAAAAATCTTGATCTTGGGCAAGGCTGCTAGAGGAGCACACTAGGTTAAGTTAGGTTAGGTTAGGTTAGGTTAGGTTATGTTAGGTTAGGTTAGGTTAGGTTAGATTAGAGAAAAAAATGCGGTCGTATTTCCCCCTGGTATGCATTAATTTCCAGGTAACAGGTAACATAGGAATCACAAAAGGGCCGTTTCTCATCTAATCCCGTGCCGTCTCACTAGAATTTTCAATCACACAATCACTGGGCGGCTGGTATCAGGCACTGCGTCCGCTTATTCTGTCAGGAATTCGCATAATTTTTTTTTCACACAAATTGGCGTTATTTGATCGTAAAAACGCTTTCATTCATCAGCCACACGCACCAAACAACAAAGGCGACACAACTGACTGCCGACTCAACTCGGGCCTATAACTCGTTCCACGTTTTTTTCTCTATAAAAAAAAAACAAAAACAAATTACCGCACGGACGCATTGCAGTGCTATTGGGTTTTACAGAGATTTGTGGACGAGGAAACAAAAATATGGAAAGGACAATAATCGGTGCTCTTGTTTTACTACTGATAACGAATCCGGCGAGAGGATCCGACGACTTCCAAGTTATTCAATACACTCCAGATGACCTAGAACCATTTGCAAGACTGAAAACCACACAAAATAATGACGATAATCA
This sequence comes from Ontholestes murinus, assembly GCA_963969525.1. Taxonomy (NCBI): domain Eukaryota; kingdom Metazoa; phylum Arthropoda; class Insecta; order Coleoptera; family Staphylinidae; genus Ontholestes; species Ontholestes murinus. Next base: position 60,935,193 of record OZ018396.1, read on the forward strand.
CAAGACCTTCTTCACAAACTGTTCATCATACTCTCCAGTTATCAAGCCTCCTTGATAACTGGAGAGTGTGATGAACAGTTTGTGAAGAAGCAGCCTAGGGGATTGCAATGGTAGAACGATAACATACACAATAGTGAAAAGGGATGGTGATAGGAGTCACTTCTCAATAGATAATAGGACTGGTGCCATTACTACAAATTTAGCTGAATTCGACAGAGACGAACAAATCGTATAAACGAGATTTACATAACGGTTAGAGCATCTGACAATGGACGACCTGAACTTGATGACATGTGCACATTCAAAGTCACAATTCTTGATATCAATGATAATTAAGTGCATTAACAGGGAAGCCTTATAATTCTGCCTCGCAAACATTCAGGATAACAATTTAAGACTAAAATGATAATAAGCCCAGATTTGCCAGAAAACAATATACAGTAGACAGAATACCAGAAAATTCTGACATTGGCAAAGATGTAATTGAGGTGAAAGCATATGATGATGATACAGCTTCCCTAATTCATTACAGGATAATTGAAGGTAATATTGGAGATGCTTTCATATGATAGAGAACACTACTGGAATGATAAAGGTGCATAATGCATTGGACTTTGAGAAAATAGAAAGCTATAACTTGACAGTTGAAGCTGATGATGGAGTTTATAATGATACTGCAAATGTGCACATTGAGGTTAGGTTAGATTAGATTAGGTTAGGTTAGGTTAGGTTAGGTTAGGTTAGGTTAGGTTAGAATAGGTTATGTTGGGTTAAGTGAGGTTAGGTTAAATATAGGTACTTTTGTAAATTTTGATGATTTCGACATAAGAATTAAATAAGTAACTGAAATTGCTGGCCGCGGTATTCCAATTATTTCATTCAATTTCGGCGGAAAACGAAAAGTACAATAAAACACTACTAGAAGGATAAAGGTGCATAATGCATGTGGACTTTGAGAAAATAGAAAGCTATAACTTGACAGTTGAAGCTAATGATGGAGTTTATAATGATACTGCAAATGTACACATTGAGGTTAGGTTAGATTAGATTAGGTTAGGTTAGGTTAGGTTAGGTTAGGTTAGGTTAGATTAGGTTATGTTGGGTTAAGTGAGGTTAGGTTAAATATAGGTACTTTTGTAAATTTTTATGATTTCGACATAAGATTAAATAAGTAACTGAAATTGCCGGCCGCAGTGTTTCAAGTATTTTCATTCAATTCCGGCGGAAAACGAAAACACTAATTATATGTTTGTATTTGTAGTTTGTATTCTTATTAGATTTTATCGTTTGAATATACCATTGCTGAAGGAATCATACATGAGATTGCTGAACGAGATAAACGAAAAATGAATGTATTTTTTATGGAGTTGAGGAAACAGCTTGTAACTCACGAGGACAGCAGATTAGACAAAAGAACTTATCTCTGACATTCTGCCAGGGCTTAGTGTTCATGTTTATGCCTCAAATATTATGGACAACAATATACTATTCCTTATAATACTCTGGAACTTAGTGAAACCGATATTATTAAAAGTATTAATAAGCTTAAAAATAACAGCTCATCTGCTGATGATTAAATGGTTTGTAATGAAGAGTCTGTCACAACTGCTTTCGTAACTCTCCTGTACTTAAGTTGAATTATAAATTTAAGAAGATTCATATTTCACTCCTTGCTCATCGCTTGTGTCGGCCAAGTTTTGTGGAAAAAAATCAAGAGGTGAATGCAGAAAATTTATCTTGAGAGACATTCGAGTTCCAATCTTGCAAAAAATTGTCGATTACTTTCTTGTTATCCGGTGATTTGTGGTTATGAACAACACTTTGATGATGCCCATCCTGCTGCTTCATCAGGCGTTAAATATTTTTGCATCAGCCATTAGTTTTCGAATATCACGTCCGACAAATATCCCTTCTTTAATTTTTTGCGTATGACAGTTTTGGAAATTACTTGATTAAGTACTGGAGAACCGGGCCTTCGCGATTGAGTGCTTTTATCAAGTTTTTAATAAGGCCAAGTTTAATGTGAAGAGGTGGCAATAAAATTTCTGGGTTTACAAGTGGTAGTGTTGTCCTGGTTCATAATGGGTACGACTCGGCCACATAATGATGATCACTGCACGACTGACCCACAGACATAAAAAAAAAACAACAAAATTTCGTGAATCCAGATTGCATCCCAACCAATAGACCAATAACCTGTAATGAATATGTAAATTAATTAATATATATTTTGAAATTAAGTAGAATTACTTAATTTCTCAACCGATCTCAAGGTCACAAATTTTCCATTGATCTTGGTCAAAATTGTACGCATTGTATCGTAGCACTCGTTAGTTAGTACTATGTGAGCAATCAGAATGGATGGCGATATTAAATGCTTTTCTTTCCTAACGAAATCGCTTTCATTGCTCGCCAGTGATGAAGAAGATGAAGTTCTTAGGGCAATTTTTGCACTTACACCTGGACAAATTGACTCATTATCCGTGCGTGGAACTGGCTTTGACACTGATGATACGTCAGGATATTTATATTGTGCTGTGTGTTTACGGAACTCCATACTATGTAGAGTTTTGTAATGTAAGTACAAGAACTCTTGCGATTGAACGAGGCCTTAAGATGAAATACATTCGCGGAATACCAACTATAGTACAGTTTGCGGATTCAGCACAACATTGCTCTACACTCTAAACTTTGCATTTACTATCAAAATACTCGCGGACTTCGTACAGAAACACATCATCTCTACAATTAATCGCTTAATACTGACTTTGACATCATAGCACCGAGTGAAATTTGGCTAACTGATTCTATATTGAAGTCCTCTCTTCAGAGGAAAATAAACCAAACTTGGCAAAATAATGGTGGTATAACCTAAATGAAACAGACATTATATGGTACCAACGTCATCAAACAGTTGGGAAGAGTGGAAGATCATATTTTTATGAACTCAAGAATTTTCATGTGCAATCAAAATTTTTATAAGAAAGTATTAATATATATTTCGAATATAAAAACCTTCTTCTTCGGTATACATGTTTGATAATCAGTAAAACACTTGAACTTTGTTTGTATAACACTTGATATTTATTAATACGTTGACTATAGATTCTGCAACTAAGCGCAAGTTGAGCATTATCGTATAGTTGATGCTTGAAGCCATTACTTTGTGATATATTTTTGAACAACAATGGGAATTTCATTTATCGTCCTAATTGCCATTATCGCTTTTGTTTCGATAATGTTTTCCTATGTATTGTTATATATTTTTAAATTTTATTATCTATTGTACTTACATAGATAAATAAATACTATCTATCTATATTGGATAACGAACTACGGGCTTTCAGTTACAAAATCTTCAGATGCGATCGTCGTTCTTATGTTATTGATCGTTCTTCTGGCGATGGAGTTTCTGCTGCTGTTTAAGATGTAATTTTCTCAGAAGTAATTGATTTAACAGCTATTTCCAATCTTGTTACACTCTTGAACATCGTTAATTCAGAAATACACATGAATGTAAAATCGGAATCATCTCCAACAAATAATAATTAAATTAAACTCCTGTCGGCCGACATGTCTTTCCTTAATAGTTATACTGATATAAATAAAGTCCTAACTGCATTCTACTTATTCATAGCATACTCGATGATACGGTTCTTTCATTAGTAAGAAGCAAATCTTCTTATCCGCTGTGTTTTACACATGACATTAAGAATGCAATTAGGTTCAAGCATTATTATCATCACTGAGTCAGAATTTTCATAAAAGTCATAATAAATGCGTCGTATAAGACTTCGAACCAGACATGATAATCGTCTTCAAAAAAAACTTTAGAGGTTTGTTCATACTAAAAGTGGTACCACAAGAATCCCTTCCCAAATGCATAATGGTGATGCGATGTTTAGGAATCTTGAGGAACTTTAACTCCTTTGCTGTTGCTTTTTCTAATGTTTATATTAAACCATTATCAAATGTAATTCCGCCGACATTATTAAAAGTATTAATAAGCTTAAAAATAACAGTACATCTGGCGACGATCAGATACATAATTTCTATCTATTCATACTCAGAGATTTCCGAATTTATAGAAATGTGAGCATTAAATGATGGTATATAAAAAGGGTGACAAAATCCATGTTGGGAATTATCGACCAATTGCATTATATCAAATTTTGTTAAAGTTATTGAGCAAGTATTATACATTTCCTTGTACAGGCATAAAAACTTAACATGATTTTATGTTTTTATAGGTCTACAATTGTCACCCAACATATAAGCGACCCTCTGGATAATATAATTTCCACTGATTTAACATAATTTATACATATTTTTCACGTGCGTTCGATATTATTGACCATATTATTCTGTTAACGAAACTTACCACATTTAGACTTAATTTTTGTACAACTAACTTTTTTTAAATGATACCTCTGTTTTCGATCACATAGTTTGATTTGTATATATTCTTGATTTATGTGAAGATTATATTATTAATTAAAACCGTGAAGAAAGGAATTTAGCCGCGTTTTTATTATTTACATAGTTTGATTATAGTTGGTTACAATGGTTATAAGTCTTATGAATTTATTCGTAGCTCTGGGGTACCACATTGCTTCGTCCAAATGTTTTCATTATTTTTGTTAACAATTTCATCGTTGTCCTGTCACGTATTATCATTAGTAGATGATTTGAAAATATTCACTAATATTTGCAATCTCCATTATTCAAAGTGATTTCGCGGTGGTGTGACAACAATAATTTTTTTTAACAACAATGAAGAAAAAAATTATAATTTGGGCCTAAATGACAATAAATGCGCTGCTGTCACAAGTACATCGCCTGTGAACTACTGCTTTTCCCTTTATTTTTTTTTTTAATTATAATTTATATTTTATAAACAATGTAATAGTTCATAATCATAACATTATAAAATTGTACACAACTTCTGGACCCTCTCTAATGTATTAGTATTTAAGAAAAGTTTGTAAGTCTAAGATAATCATTAAGTATGGATTTCCAACACCTAAGTGCCTCATCAATCAATCAATTAATCATTAAACATTTTCCTGATGAAGGCGAAATGAAGTATCGACACTAAATCTGTGAAATTTTAAATGAAGACTTTTATTTACATCATATATTATTCGGTCTTCTGATTTGATGACGTCTGTTATTTATTAAATTTTAATAACAAAATAAAACTTATATTACAACTCATGATTTTTTTTTAAACCGCAATATATAATAGAAACATTTTTGTTATAGATATTTTATCAATATATGTATTTTTATAGCTTTAAAAATACATATATTCTACTTTCTTACGATAAAGGTTACATATATGCCCTAGCATTAGTTAAAATGTATGTTGGATATAAAAACGAGCATCTCATAAATACGAAAAAATCTAGGGAGAGAAATAAATAAATCATGTATGATGATAAAGCAAATATAAATCTAAACAACTATTTGAATCATTGCGAATTGTAATTTTAACGAAATAAACTATTTTCTAGGTAATGTATAAATTTTTTCATCAATCAGTTATAAATTATTAAATGTAAACCAAATATTCTAATATAATTGCATTAATTTTTTTGAATGACTTTTGCACCCTAAAATAAAGGTGATAAACACACGAGGTTGATTGAATTTAAATGCTGTTATCGAATTTATTGAGTGGTTTAATACAATGGACACGACAAAATCTATACCGTATAATTTATTATTAACCTAGTTATTACTAGTGAAATAATAAATTAATTGAAAATATGATTAATCGCATCACTGATAAATTAATTATTTTATTAAACGGTCACTAGCCTTAGGAATGATTGCATTATTTAATAACAGAATAATAATTATAATAATATCTCTTTATTTTCAAGGTGTCATATACATGTACAAAATGAAAATTGCGTCAAAATTTACGATAAAAAGATTCTATATGTACGTGCATATATTATATACCGCACAATCGATCCAAAATTTTAGTTGTTATTTCATTATTTGATTAACTATCAAAATTAGAGAAATATTACTGAGTTGAAACACTTTTGTAGCACAAGGTTATATTGACCATTCACTCAATAATAAAATTCAAAACGATAATCATTTTTTTGCGTACTATTGAAGAGAATAAAGATGACAACTTTGAGAAGTACGAAAATTTAAATTTTATGATTAGTGACAATTTTTACTTTAATGTTTGCACAGAAGTTAAATTAGATAACAATGCAGGGACATCAAATTGTTTCCCTTAAAAATTGTCAGAATTTTTTTTAATATGACAGTTAATGTATACTTACCTGAGTAGGGTTTATTAATATTTATTTATTTATGTTATAACTATGTTCAAATATCATAAAGATATATTATTATTCAACCTACTAAGCCTATTAAATAATTTTGTGCAATTTGTTGCTCTAATCGCTTTAATAATAATAATAATCGTATATCTTTATTGAAGTTCTTACATAAATAAGTTATCTACAGATTGCCATTGTTAAATGCGACATTTATAATATCTAACCTCTATAAACGGAATAAAAGGGCAAATTTTTAATTTCCCTTGGATTTTCAACGCTAAATGCTGCGATTCATCGATTACTAAACGCGAATATAAATACCCTACCACGAGCAAAGTTCTCAGTTTTCCTTTGTTATTTATATCCTTTTATTTTTCATTTCTTTTACCCAACTTGATCAATTTTTCCAGCAGACTCGATCAAATAAATCAATCATTTTATGCAGAGGAGATATTTTCTCGATATGGATACGCACAAAATGAGTAATAGTAATCAATAAATTTGGAAATGTTCTAAAGCAAATTGCAAATTGATTAATTTGATAATGACCAGCTAAATTACTAAGAATAATAAAGTGCGTGATATAAACAAAGTTTATTTTTTTATTTAAAGTTGCAAATTGATTTAATTTGGCTTATCCACAATTAAATTATAAAAAATTTAAAAAAATTCTTTTAAAATATTTATTCATAAAATAACCTTTTTATTATAAAAGATTTAATAAAATCATCTTTTCTTTTCTGTTTTAAAACAGTTTGTGCTTATACTGGTAAGCAAAGTATCGTTTTAATGAATGCCTTCCCGGCGCCTCCACCATTTAAGCGACGTAGTGCGTGCCGGTAAATATTTTATTTAGAATATTAAAATCCTTTATACAAACATGGATTTAGACTTATTTTTACTTTAATTTTAATCGTGTTATGTAAATAATGTTATATACTTTATCCTTTAATGGCTTTGTTTAAATATATAACCTACCATTCTTATATTTCAGAATCTGCTGCTTAATCTATGTTACATATAGGTTTATGATTTTATGTAGTGCAATTGAAAGTCTATAAAAGAGGATTGTATCATGATTGAGTGGCTTTTCTCTAAACTCTAAAAGAAATCAGAAATATAGTCAAAAGTTATTCATTACTTCTTCTATTCACGATAACTCTGATCATTCCACAGTTGAATTCACTAATAATAGGAAATTTAAATTTAAATATTAGTATACATATAATTCTTCATATAAAAAAAATAAGAAATTATAAAATAAATAAGACAAATTGCGAATCAACTCAAAGACAAGGCAGTATACACAGGAGAGCAATATAACATTCATAAATATTTACAGCATATTTTTTTCCAATACGAACGAGACGAAATAATGCGCCGGTTACCGTAGCGCAAACACATACTTATATATATAAAAAATCCTGTTCATATCAGAACGTAGCAGTGGGTGGAGGAAAACATATATTTCTGAAGATAAAAATAAATAGACATAAAATGTTTTAGCGTTTTCCACCCATCACGTCTGCGGAAATACTTCAGTCGATATCACGAAAATATGTGAGGCACTCCGGACTCGAAAACTGAATGAAGGCCGTCGCACGTCCCGAGGGAATGAGAAAAAATCGCAACACTGAATACATTTCGCGCAGAAGAAGAAGATTGGAACGGATTGTCCTTGTTTGCGTGGAAAAAGGACCGCGTGTGTCGCGATAAAGTTATCAACTCTTGACTCCGAAACTTCAATCAAAAAAATTTCTATTACTTTTTTCCTTAAATGTCAATGAATACAAATCGTTTTGTGGAAATATAAATTGTTATATATATTCATATATTTCTTATTACAATTACCTGCACAAGTTGTAAACACATTATCTATACTCTGCACATTATTAATCATCTATAAATAACCAGCTCGAATATAATTGACATTTTGTAAAGTTCAACAACGGAACGCGTAATTTCGTTAGAAGATGGAATTGCTTTGAGAGGAAACAGCGGGCAAAAGTTGAAGAGGTCGGAAGCGGCACATTGATCCGGAAGAACCCTTTGCGGATTAGCGGGGGCGCAGCGCGAAGAGATAAGTTAACGCCGAGTCTGAATTCGAGTTAGAAAACAATGGGAAGCTACTTAAACTAATAGAGCGCTTTGTGCATACCTTAAAAAGGGGATACGAATGCTCTCGCAGCCGCACACCGCATTGATAAATGTGTAATTAAGTTTAATCCGGAAATTAATTATAAATCTCGAGGCTTTAGATTATACGTATTTGCATTTGAAATTAATAATTATATTTTTTAAATTGGTATTCATTAATATATACCGTAGTTTGGTTAATCTAATAAGCTATATATATGTGCTGATTATACTGATAGCTAGGTATTCTATTACTATGCAAATTCAGGGGTAAAAGTTGAAAAGTTTCATTATCCTGAAAGCTTCCACAAAATGTTTATATAGAGTAACGTAAGTAAAATATCTGATAAGAGCTTAATATTTTCTTATTTACTAAGTTTTTTTCATTTAACTGGATCTGGATGCATAAAAAACATCTATGTTGTGCCATACTTGAATCAGAAGAATGATACCATGTTTAATATTACAAGGGTGTATATATTCAAACAATACTATTAAAAAAAAAAAAAAATCTAGACATATTGCAAAATCTATCACTTGGAATTGCAAAAATTCTTAGGAACAAGTTTAGATCCCACCCTAAAATGGGATGTGCCTGGTAATTAGTCTAGAATTTATTTGCAGTTTTATTTCTAGATTCTTAAAACGTTTACAATTTTTATTTCAGAATTTTCGTTAAGAATTCATGAATTTTACAGAAATTTTTCTTATCAACCAAAGGTTCTAGAAATATCCAGTAATTTTATGTCCAAAAAAATTTTTTCGTGGGTTGTGAAATTGTGAAGCAGTTTTTTTTTATAAATTTATAGAATTTGTGAGTAATTTTTCATTTTGAAATTTTCACTAGGTTTTCGAAGGTTGTTTCTTAGAAGTTTAAGTTTCGCAATTTTCAACTAAAGTAAGTCCACACTATTTGAAGGTGTTGATTTTTTTCTTAATTCTCACAAATTGCATAATTTTCTTTCCAGAAATATTTTTGTTAGACTCTTAGATTTTCCAGAGTTTCTCGCTTTACTTGTTTTTTCTTATCGGAATATATAAATGTTCTAAAATTTTCTAGTAAGATTTAATCTACATTCCCAGAAATTTTGTCGATAGTTTTAGAATTTACAAAAAAAAATCTAGATATCTAAATTTTTCCGCAGTTGCAAGTGTTTGTTTTATGCCTGTAATTTTTTTTTTCTTTTAGACATTTTTCTACGAGTTTTTTTCATCTTATTGTATGTGAAATTTATTAGGTTTTTTTTCAAGGGTTATAGAATTTTCTAATAATGTTAATTCTAGATTCATCAAAATTTCTAATGTTCTAGAATAATTATCAATTTTCCTGGCAATTAGAAGAATTTTAGAATTTTTAGCTTCTTCTACTAGATTATTTAAGGGTTCTAGAATATTTAAAGACATTGTAACTAAAAAGCTTTTGGTGAACACTCATAAACATGAAATTTATATAACCAGTAATTCTAAAGTATCCAATATTGAACAAATTGTTAAGAATAGCATTTTAGCGTAAACTTTAAAGTTTTCTACAATAAAAATATGATGGCCACATGACAATTTGTATAAGTATAGAAGTATCAAAAACCTACTTAGCGAAAATGTCACACTGACACAAGACCGTAATATATTAGAGGTCTGTTGACCTAAATATGCCAGAAATGGAAAAATATTACCTTAGTAGCTATAATCTCTATATAAGCATCATCAGTAACTAAGAAGTGTAATGGGTTGAGTGAAAGAACACGTAAAACTGTGAACTTAAAGATCTATGCTTCAATTTTCAAAGGGATTTAATATTTATGTGTGTATTTTAAATAAACTGAACTAAACTAAACTAGGAGTTACTTTTGATTCTTATTTTACATTCCTTAGACATATTTTTAACATAGTATATAGGTCAACCAAAATTTGTTGTTTTGTTTGGCATTTGGGTTGATTATAGAATTTTGTTTGTTTAAAAAGCTTAATTTCTAGTCTTGTTAGCTCGAATTTGGAATACAAAAATAATTCAATCGGCACAGAATAAGTTTTTAAAATAGATAGAACAGTTAGTTTAGTTTATTTATTTCTGATAAGAATGTGTACATTCTTGGTTGAGTGAAATGAAAAAAAATGATATAGAATCAGATCAAATACAGTGAGTAGACATATAAAAACTTAAAATTTTGATTAACTAGATTAAAATTATTGTTTAAATGGAATCGTTAATAAATATTTAAAACTTAAAGTCTAAGCTCACAGATAAAAAAAAATTGTACAAATAAAAATGAATAATAAATATGGAAAACTTAAAATCTAAATTTAACAAAATAAGATTATGGTATAAATAAAATAGATAGTGATATTTAACACATAATTTAGGTAAAATTCAAAAAAATTAACATATATACATTAAAAATTTTAAAAAAAATAAGTTCTCCTGGAATTCATTTTCAGCATTTAGACAATATATTGGACATTACTGGTAATTTACATGGATCAATTTAGCGATCGTCGAGCATATTTTATTAAAGTGTAGGTCCCACTTGAGATAATTTTCAAAGGTTGCCCCTATTAATTGTACAGAAGTCATTTCAACAACTCTCTCACCTTTTAAGGAAGTATTTGTTTGGCCTAATGGTGCTCTTAAATTCTTAATTTTTGAGAAAAATATAAAAATTAGCCATGGAACATAAGAACTTATTTTATTTTATTTTATACATTACATGTATTATAATTTATTTCCTTCTGTGAATAAAGGTGTTTTAGTAGTATAAAAATTTAAAAAAATGGACATTTTTTGTCAATTGCTAATCAACTATTGGAGTTACATGAAATTTATATAACAAATAATTACAACGAATTATAATCTGAACAAATTTTTAAGAATAGTTTTTTTGCGTAAACCTCATAGTTTTTGAGAAAAATAGAGGAATAGTACTATGATGGCCACATCGCCATTTTTTGAATATTTAAAGAATCTAAACTGAACGACTACGATGGCAAAACAAATTTGTGTCTGTGTGTGTCTGTCTGTCTGATTGTATCTCAAAAACGAAGTAAATGAGAAACTGCACAAGTTTTATTTAATTTTTTTTTTATAAAATTCATAAGTTGCGGGAAAAAAATATTTTTTTTACAATTTTTGTAAATTTTTAACAAACTATTGGAGTTACATAAAATTTATACAACAAATAATTGTAGATAATTCAAAAGTGAACAAATTATTTCGAATTTTTAACACCATCTCTTCCAAATTCTCTAAAAATAAAATTATCTATCATAATTTTTAATTTTTCTTTCCAACATATTCTGTTTCAGATATCTGCAATTTTCAAGTAATTTTTCTTCACATTCTAACATTTTCTTAAGATTTAAAAACATTTAAAAATATATATTCTAACTTATTTGAAAAAAAAATCTTTACCAGATTCCATATTCCCAAAAAACATATTTTTTTTCAGACTTCTACAGTTTTTAAGCACTTTTTTTTAAATTACAGATTCTAATAATTTTTATGATTCAAAAAATTTTAAAAAAATAGTATTAAGATTTACAAAAAAAAATCTCTAGAATATTCCATATTTAGACTAAATTTGCTAGAAATATCTTTTACAAACATTTCAAATTTTTACAATTTATCTACCAGATTACAATTTTTCTTAAGGATTCTAAATGTTTCTAAAACTTTTACAGTATCCATTTTTCTCAAATTGTAACACCTTTTGGGAATTCTTTAAAATGTTTTCAGATAATTTTTTCCTGATTTCTACAATTTTCATCAACGGTTCTAAAATATTGGCACTTTTTCTTTCAAATTTTTATTTTCCAACAAATTCTCTTCTAGATTCTATGACTTTATATTATTCTAAATTCTAAAAATTATTATTTACTAGATATTTTTACAATTTTCTTTGAGGATTCTAAAGTATTCCAACATAATCTCTTTCAGATCTTTACACTCCTCAAACAATTTATACAAATCCTAAAATTTATCTTTTCTAGATTTTTTATTTTCTTTGGAAATTATTATTATCATCAATTTTTTTAAAAATCCAAAATATTTCAATTTTCCAGATTTATTTTTAAGATTTTTTAATAATCTAGTTAAAAAAATAACTGCTTTTAATATTGTATTATCAAGTGGCAAAATCTTCTTCGGATTCAATCGAGAGATTATTATGAAATAAGCAATAAGATAATAGAATTGAAAACAATTTTTCATTCACATTCCCAAATTTTTCTTTAAAGATGGTTAAAATCCTCCCGATTTTTGGAATTCTATTTTTTAAGCAATTGATCTGCCAGATTTTTACAATTATCTATCAAGATTCAATTTTTCTTTTGAGGTTTTACAATTTCCCAATATATTCTCTTTCTAAAGTTTTCCAGCAAGTTTCAAATTCTTGAGATAATTTTTTTGAATATTAATAATATACAAAAGTTTATTTCTAGAATTTTCAAAAAATCTGTTTCAGATTAGACACATTTTCAATAATGATTTCTAAACATTTTTCCACAACTTCTCTTCCAAATTTTAAGAATTTACAACCGATTTTTATTTTAGAAAATTTTTTTCGAGATCTAATTTTCCAACAAATTATCTTTCAGATTTCTTCTTAGTATAATTCACATTTTCAGAGTTTTTTAAGATGTGAGACTTATTTATTTATCAATCTTTTGTCTCCTTTCTTGAAAATTAGAAGTATTAAAATCAATAAAATTAAAAAAAAAACCTACGTCAATTTTTTTTGGGATTCAAATTCTACAAATTATGTATGATTTTGCACAAGTTTCTCTTCCAAATTTATTTAATTTATTTTAAACAAGTCTTTGTCCAAATTCTTTTGGTGATTGAATTTTCCTTTAATTTTTTTTCCACATTCCTAGAATTTTCTTGAGCTATTATAAATATTCTAATAACGTATCTTTCAGTTTTATAGAATTTTTATTAAGGAATTTTCCAACAATATTTTATTGAATTTATATTCTCTGATTTTCTTTTATGATTCAAATTTTTGTAGAATTAAAAAAAATGAAAACTGACAGTGATTGAAGTTTTAAAAAAATATGTAAGATGTAGGTAGCTACTATACCACACTCCAATCTCTAAAATATACCTAAGTTTTTATACAAAATTTATACTTGTTTATTAAAAGATTTTCCATTAGCTAATCTTATCTAATTTAGATTTAGACACTTCCCACCCATCATACATCAAATTTTTACTGATATACTCATTCAAAAATTTAACTTATTTAATTTCTTTTTTAGTCAAAAAGTTTTATAATTAATTTTATTGAAAACTACGAGACGATAAGGAATTAAAGTTTATATGTATATGTAGGGTGGGTGGGTGGCCTCTATCCCACCCTTTAATCAGTAAATCATCATCCACAATTATTTAAAAATTTTGTTTGAATAAATCTATTAAATGTTTATTTCTGTCACACAAAAGCATTATAATATTAAAGTCATCTTGTACCAACTTATTATCAAACTGATGTGATATTGTACTATATAACTTAATGTCATCTGCGAACATGAGCACTCTACAAGATTTGATTGATTCTAATACAACATTAACAAAAATTAAGAAAAGAATTGGCCCGCAATGAGTACCTTGAGGCACACCAGAGTGAACCAAACATGCATTAGATACAAAGTTGTTTACTCTAACTAACTAAACACTGTTTCTTAAATATGAATTCAACCAAGCCATTCAACTATTTAATTATTAAACCCATAAGCTGATAATTTGGCAATTAAAATAGAAAGGCATCTATAAGAATATATACAAGAATATTAGACAATGTCGACCTGCCCTCAAGAAAACCCTGTTATTTATCAAATAGTATGTGCTTAAGTTGATTACACAGGCTTACATTTTTCTTTCATGAAAAAGTGTTTCCAGTTTAATAGTAAATGGGGTGTGCTGATCACGAATATGTGCTTAGTTTTTTTCTAGCACGTCAGGTTTTCAGGAAAAACAATGTAGTATAATCTACGTTAGACAATCGTTGTTTTTTTTTAATAAAATCGTTCTGTTTTTCCCTCAAAACTGCGTTTTGTAGTTTTCGTTTTGTGGATTTTTGTGAGCAAGTCTCTCTTCAAGGTCCAGCAGTAATCAGCCATCATTCTAATATTTCATCTTCCTTGGTAACGTCTCTCCATCTCCTGTATGGAACCTCTCTCCCTGTTCTGTCAGTGAGGAAGATTTTCGGGAAAAGAGTCAACGTGGGAATTCAAAAAATGAAGTTTGACGCTCATATTGCATCCCAGTTTGAATATCAATATTCTTTACTTATTTAAAGGGTTTACCAAAATTTTAAAACTGATCCTCAAACATTCTTTTATTACACAAAACAAATAAGAAAATAAAATTGCATTTCCACTGTTACTTATTATGAATACAAACAAACTACTAGAGCAAAAGGTATTGCAAGTTTAATTCCTTACTATTTACAGGAAAAATCATTAGTACAAACACGTTAGTTTCACATTGATTAATAATAATGATTCTAAACTTTTGGTGGATGAGGTTTTTGAATTAACATTGCAATTATATATAAATGTTTAACCTAATACTAAAGGAATACAAACTGTGTTTATTAAAAAAACGTATATATTCATAATGTAATAAAATACATAAGCTTTTTATTACCTCTCTTACATTGTGTACATTTTCCGACGCGAAGAAAATAAACGGTATAGATTATTTTCTTATGTATTTTATTAATAGTCTTCAAATTATAAAACCTTAATAATATTCAGCAGCAGAGAACAAAAATTCCCAAAAATTTTAGACAAATTGTAATTGTAAATTGTGTTTTCTAGGCTAGTTAAAAAATTATGTTTATTAAAGCTTCCAAGTGGCTTAGACGATAGAAAGCAGGTTAATGCCTAAACAGATTTCCAAATTGGAGCAAATAGGCTTTCCAGTGATAGCTTAAGCGTAGTTAGTTTAGATTAATTCTTAATGGAATGTATACAATATGTGAAATTCGTTAATAAAGTATCAAGATTTATTGGCAGGGAATATCAAGGCTCTCCTTGCAAACTAAGACTTTCTATTCTCTCTTCTAATGATTTCTGTAGCTTCTGTACACATTTTAAATGTACTGTTATATATTATCTGATTTTATAATAAACCGAAACACGTGTCAGGAAACTGAATATACCAATATGAAACCAAACAAGTGTCTTATTTCAAAATTAGATAATATTCTATTTTCGTTTCATCAAGAGTACAGTGACCAAAGTATTTACAGTACTGTTATATGTTTCTCTCGCAAGAGGAATAAAATTAATTGTAATTTTTACTTCAAAAATGAAGAGTTACTTAATTAAAAGGTTAATTAAACACTTGGTTTTGTTTGTGTGTTTCAATTAATCTTATAAATATTATAAAAATAAGTAATTGTAGAGGCTTTTACTTCGTCATACATTTCATGATTTTGTTTTTATCACTTTTCTAATAACACTTGTTACTATAGTTTAGACAACTTCAGCTTGTCATTATCAAACAATTCATTACTGGAGTCCATTGAGATCTTCAAGCTAAATGGTAAGTCGGACATCCCCATCATTAATGACCAAACGAACCTTATGTTCTCCCCGCGATTCAATGCGTTATAAATTTGGTGTCAACTGTAATTTTAAATATTAATTGTTTGATAATGACATATACTGACATAAGTGACTGCAATATAAGAATTTTGTATTTCCTGTTCATTTGCGTATTTAGCATTAAAATTAAATCCGTCACTCCAACCGTATACACATGAAACGTATCGGAACTTTGTATTAGATTTCCTCAATTGATAACACAAATGACGTCCTGCTGATGCATTTATGCTGTATTATTAAGAGTAATTGATTAAAAAGCGAATTGCACTTCAGAGTATGTAATTATTACTAGACTTTTCTTGTATTGCGCTGCCTACTGTAATACAGATAGAAATTTTATAATCACACGACTATAATTTAGAGGATTGTAATTAAACACTAAACTTACTATAAATAAAGTAAAACTCACTTTGTTGATATCACACTATTTATTTAAAAATACTTACTATGTTTCTGCCATTACAAAAAACACAGACTTAAACTGAATTGAAAAATTCACTATGTTTTAACCACATAGTTAAAACATAGTGAATTTTTCAATTCAGTGTAAGTATGGATTACCACGTAGTAACGGTCGCAACCATTCTCTTTATTACACAGACTTAAGTTTCGACATATGATTGTCATTAAATAAAGTGGTAAAACAAAGTAATCGTGTCTACTTCTTCATCATACTCAAGATGTACCAGAAAGTAAATGCCTTCACAATTAAACTCTCAGTTTATTTCTAATAATGTTGATTTTTTCACTCTTGTAATAAATGTACATTTAGCAAAATAAAAATAACTGTAACAGTGTTTAAAAGTTATTTTTTATACCATTTCTAATATATGAAAAGTGATAAATAAAAATAATAGGCAGATATTATACTAAACAAGATGATAGTTGATAAGGTTTTACAGCTAATTTACAACAGAATGAATACCGTCGCACGCAAATTGGTGTTATTTACGGTACACGCTTTGACGTGACAGGTTTTTATGGGGATGGCAGAGGCAGTGCGAGGACGGAAGAGGGGTTGATGTATGGTCCTGTAAGCCGGATGAATTTCACTTGGAGCACACTGTGAAGCGTACGGGGTCCACTTTAAATGCTAATGCTGTTTACTTATTTTTTTTAATATAAAATAATTTAAATCCCTTTTCAGTACCGACATTTAGACATAAAATGTGCGGTTTTCCTTTAAATATTCATATTAGTGACTATACACAAACGATGTTTTCTATTTTAGAGTAGCTAGAAGTTAATCGACAGACAACACCTCAGCGAAATGACATTAATAACTTTGTTTTGTTAATTAAATTAATTTTTAGTATATGATTTGATAAATATTAAATACCTTTGTTTTATCACTATATTCAAATTAAAATAAATTGATTTTTAATATATGATTTGATAAATATTAAAAATCGGTCGTGTCTTAAGACAATTTCTCTCTATCATTCACCACCCCAACAAGCAATTTCATCCAACAACCTTTCTTTTAAACTAAAAATAATGATTTTTATACTGTCAAAGATAATCCATATAAGTTAACATTTTTTATAAAGCATTGAAATAATTAATGTTAATAGAATTACATATATTTCATATTTTAAGTTATTTTATATATTGAGTTTTCCAATATCCAATAGTATAGGGATTTGCATTAAGGAAATATATAGTTTCTATTGTAATATTACTGAAGGTTAAACGATTTAGTGAAAAAACTATTCGTTAATGTACTTTTCTAACAAACGTTTCTCGCGAAATAAGTCCGGATTCTGTGTTATTTATGTAGGGCTTTAGATATCTGAAAAAAACATTACCATTAAGAACAAGGGATTCGAAGCAAAGGAAATAACTCTCATTCGGGAAATCCACCCAGGCCGCAGCATTAAATGAATAAAATATTATAATTACAAAAAAAAAAACACAATACTGTATTACTATATCTTTTAATGTTTACATCAGTGTTTTTATTGATTAGGCAATTTATACAAATGGTATGGATTCGTATATTTTAAATTATTAATTATATAAAATAGTATATATATAGACTTGGTAACAGTATTTTTTAACACTATCATTACCAAATCAAATGTGATCACCCTATCTGTATTAAAAATGTTTTGAGATTAAGAACTAAACTATTTGATTTCTATAATTTTGTATTAGCTAGTAACCATGATGTAATATGCATTTTTGAATACTGGATAATTTGCAATACAGGTCCAAAGAAAATAACGTTTTTGTTAAGGTCAAGATAGTCTTAAGTCTTTTGTGCTTGTCGTCGATTTCATCTTTTTCTTCTGTAGATGCCTCTCCTAGCGGAGGTGGTTTATTTATTTATTTATTAATTTATACCAAATGCTTTTCAGTTCTATTTTTTATTGATAAAACCTTAAGATTTAAGTTTCATTTCAAACGGATCGTGCGTTTTTGAGATACAGCGCCCACAGATATTCTCATTCATGAAAATAATACTTTCCCTATATATTTTATATAAGTATTTAGTAATTAATTATTATTGTATAATAACAGTTTAAAACTATAGAGTTAAATCACATACAATAAGAATAAACGAAAATTACACTTACCTTGGAAAGAGAATTACTAACTAACTTTGAGTGTAGAGTGATTACATTATCTACAAGGATACAACACTCCATTAAAATTACATTCGCGTTAATCCTCTACTGAATTCAATTTAAACTATGACAATAGATTTACAGCTAAAAGAAATATTATTATTAATTACGTATTAAATAATAATTATTGAAACAAGATACTAAAAAAATGGAAAAATCATTTCGAATTTTGAACTACGGAGTAATATTTAATACTTTAATAAAATCTCCCTCACTAATTTAGGCTAGTATTTATAGTGAAATTGATGGTGAATAGAAATTCATAAAAATTCAAGTGATGTTATATTTTCTGCATATTTCTTGCGTATTATTATTCAATAATTGAAGTATGATTGCATTCAGTCGCATCACAATTAACCAATTGACCCAATTATCTAAGCTCAGATGGGGTGTTATATAATAAGTGGAATCGTTGACGCTCCGTCGAGAAAAGCTTGAGTTTCGAAAGCTCAGCATAAACTCGGTTCGTTAATCACAACGCATTAGTTTTCAAGTATTGTCAAAAGCTGAAATTCGTCAAGTGTAACTCCTCGAAGGAGATTAAGATTTCCAATAAATGATTACTAAAGTGAAGACGGTTCATAAATATATTCTTATTACGAATATTGAATTTACAATTAAAATAAATTTAAATTATTAGCATCTAGAAAATAGCGAAACATATTGTAATAATTGATGTTATGACATGTTTTTAATTAATTAATTAATAATTATAATTACAACTTCATGATATAAATAATTCATATTAAATAAATGCCTGATTTATTTATTAATAATAACATTTACGTCGTATACGTTTTCACCGATAAAAATAAATTAAATTTTGATGTACCTTTAAATTTGGGACATGTATCAAAAGCCTGCTATCTATATAAGTCTTATTTATAATATTATCTGCCTATCTGATATCTTATAATAATATTATCTGTCATATTTATTCAATTCAAACGGATTTATGTCCCCAGATCAAGCTGGATCATCGCCATCTGTTGCGAAACAGATGCGCATATAAATTATTCTTCTCGTAACACAAATATATATTTCTAAACTGTTTTAATACTAAACCACTATATTCACATAATTACTTATAAATATAGGAAAGAAGATCATTCATTTACATTAAAACACTTATTAAAACAATAATCCATCAATTAATCTCTTCTTTTCATCTTTAATATCGACTTTTAAATCTGTTAGAAAAGAACAATCTTAACGTTTAGGCTATTTTCCATTGATTATGAATACCACAAAAATATTTTTTATAATGTTTATATGTAATTTGATCTATTTCAAAGGCGTATATTTATATTATTGAAACGTATATTATTTTTTTCCAATATAAGTTTTAACAACATGCATTGCAATAAAGTTTAGGCTATTTAAAGATACAGCAGTTTGTGTATTTTTACAATGCGCCAAAAATGGACGCAATAATTCAAGAACCATTAATCATAAATAGATTCATAGCTGGCTATTTGCGTTAAGAGGTTCAATAATGTATTTTTGGCTCCGATTGTATAACATAATAACGATTCAATACATCAATTCCACTAATAGTGTTACATATTGTTTAGATTAGATGTAATAACAAAATTTCACATGTATTACAACGCAATATAATAAATTAATATCAACTGATTTTCATTAACAATTTAAAATTAAATAAACATTGACACTAAAAACAGGTTATAATAGTAATAATTTTTAAATATAAACAATTGTAGCTATCGAAAATACACAATTGAAATAAATGCTGTATTATAGGAATATATATTTACTAAAAGCATATTTCGGTATTAGGATTCCAATCAATTTAACTCTATTACCTCGAAAAGTGTAAACACATCAATACGATAATATATCTGATGCGCAGCGGTTGTGCAATTTATTTATCTGCAATATTTCTAACAGTGGCCGTATTTAACAATGGCATCCGTATTATATTCATAAAGGTATTAGAATTTCAAAGTGGATTACCGGGAAAATGCAATCTGGCTCCATTATGTATTATTCATGCTTTATTACACCAGAGGGATGTGTTTTGTATATGTTTTGACAATACGTCCGTCATTTAAATAGTAAATGCTTATATAATAATGAATATTTATAAAGTAGAGCCTGTTAGTAACTATGATACTGACTTAATGAACATACCTGGGTAAACAAATTATTAATTACTGAATATGGTTACATAAAGCAGCACATGCAATTTATATGATTATTATTTGTAAGGATTGCAAATTAATGATAAGCAAACAAAAAGCATGGTTTCGGATAAATCCAGAAATTTATTCAAAGAATCAATCAATCTGAATGAACAACCATGTAAGGAACTGGGTTTTTCGACTTTCATTAATTGTACTATGTTTCCTTTCAATTCAAATCTCTATCACTTTAATAGAAGAAAAAAAATGATGAAAAAATAAGAAACTCTATATGAATTATGAAATACATATTGTATATATTATTATTTTACATATACATCAAATAATTGATCCATTACACTCATAAATTCTATAATATTCGCTTTGGTAAACACTGCTTATTAACTCAATATATACCTTCTTATAAAAACGAATGTAACGAAATTAATTAAATTTAGCCAGACTAGTTCGATGAAGCGTTGCAGAGATGAAAAAGAAAATGCACATTATAAAATCGCCTAGAGGATCATAACAGTACGAACCGAACTCGATGAAGGTACATACATGAAATTCCGTTCTAAAGGCATTAACAAAATTCATTTCCAACTTCCTCCCTTCCGGCCGTTACTTTACACTTAATTCCAATTAAGCTAATTAATACGGCTCGGATCCGTATTTAATTTACACGATTTCTCAATTTTAAATTCGCCTTTAAACTTCTTCAAAGTTAAAATCTAGACTAGTAAACAAAACAATTAAATTCTTAAAGCTGAAGTATATCTTAAATCTTTATAAACAATCAGTATTATGTTTTAATTCTACAATGGATTTAGTGTTATCAAACTTTTAGTTTCATAATGATAATACAAGCCAACAGATTTTGACTCTTTGAAAGTTGATTTCGGTCTGATTTTGTTACAAATTTACTCACTGAAAAATTTTACCTATTTAATTTCTTTTATATACAAAAAGTTTTGTAATTAATACTATTGTATGTATAGTTTGTATGTATATGTAGGGTGTGTGGGTGGCCACTATACCACCCTCAAATCAGTAAAACATCATCAAAAGTTATTTGAAAAATTTATATGAATAAATCTCTAAAAATTGCAATTATTTTGTGTTTATTTATATTTTACAACTTTTAATTAAAACCCTCGCTTATGTTTTACTGATTGGAGCGTGAAATTGAGGTCACCCACCCACCCTACATATACATAACTTTAATTGGTAATCGTTGATGATTTTGCCCCAATCAAGATCTTCAGAATGGGATCAAAATGTACTAAATCAAGGCCTATTAAAATTGTTCTCCAGAATAATGAGGCTGTAAAACATATAATAATGAAAACTAAAGAACTAAAAGATAACCCTATTAAATTTAGGTTCGACAGAACAAAAATTCAAAGAGATGAGTTCAACGTAGCTAAACAAGAATTACTACGTAGAAAGAATAGTCGAGAAAATAATTTGTTTATTAAATTCATCTCAGGAACTCCGACGATTACTGCGTCTACGATCAACCATCGCAACGAATCTAACGTCGCATCAAAAAGTTGTTGTTATAATTATTGTAGAAACCTGCTGGACAAGGACATTAATAATTCTGAACTAAAACTTTCTAACTATTCTATTTTTAGAATGGATAGAAATTCTACCAATAGCTTTAAATCACGCGGTGGTGGTGTTTTGATTGCTGTACTATCTAACTTAATATGTAGTAATATAGATATTGATAATAATATTGTTGAACAATTATTTGTACATGTTACTTCTGGCACCACTAAACTGATTATAGGAGCAGTGTATTTTCCACCTATCTCGGCTTTAGAGAAATATGAATTTCATTGCGACTCTTTAGATAGAATTGCGGATAACTATCCCAATTCCAAATTGCTTATATGCGGCGATTACAATTTACCTACAGCAATTTGTTCCAACGATAATTTCGGACTCACCGTCAACAACTCTCCTCCGGCTCAGTTATTAGCTAATCGCTTCAGCTTCAATAACATGTTCCAAATATGTGAAATACCCAACGAGAATAATATTTTCCTCGATTTAATTTTTTCGCAAGGCAATTATGAAGTATCTGAGGCTCATGATTTATTATTTAATGTAAACTTCCACCACATCCCTTATTGTTTGGCTATACATCTTGATGAAACAGTAAAGGCGTTCAAGTATGCTGAATATGTGTACGATTTTAATCGCACTGACTATACTACTATTAATCAATATTTTTCGTCAATCGATTGGGATAAAACTCTGAATGTTGATAATGTTAACGTTTCGGTTAACTGTTTTTACATTGTTCGACGCTATTCAATTATATACCCCTATCAAATGTATCAGGCGCTCCACGTACCCTCGTTGGTTCAAAAATGATCTTATCAAATTAATTAATGAAAAAAAGATTGCCCTAAAAAAATTAAACAATTTAACACATCAACTAATTACCAAAGATATAAATTGCTACGCACTGAGTGTAATTAATACCTTAAGAGATCATTTATATAATAATTGCATTTATTCTGTTAATAATAGTGTACACGATAAACCTAATTTGTTTTGGAATTTTGCTAAGTCAAACAATGGCGATTTTGACTTTCCTGTTATTATGCATTACAATGACCAAACTAGTGATAATGGGTTTGATTGCGTTAATCTCTTTGCAAACTTCTTTGCTTCAGTATATAATTATGACACACTAACGGATTTCCCTAATTTTAACTATAATCATGAAGTGTTATACTTCTAGAGATAAAGAATAAACCTTGTGTTTATTCTTTACCTCTACCACTATTTATTATTTTCAATCGTTCACTAACTGAGAGTATAGTTCCGAATCTATGGAAAAAAAGCTTTCTTAGTCCTATCTATAAATCGGGAAAAAGGGACGTTATTCATAATTATCGAGGTATTGCAATTCAATCGGCCATTCCTAAATTAATGGACAAATTAATTTCAGTTCAATTACATTGGTTTTGTAAAAATATTTTATTAGATGAACAACACGGATTTCGAGCTGGTAAATCAGCTACTACTAATTTGTTAATTTATGAATCGTTTATCATTAATGCTTTAGAGAATAAAAACTTTGTCGATGCTGTTTATACTTATACTTTATATCAAGATCAGAATTATTTCTTAAATCTTATAAGCGTTAATTGTATGATGATCGAGATTCAAGTTCGTAAAATTCACTTGAATTAATCAAAGAAGCCGAATATTAAAGCCCTTATCTGTAGACTCGGATTCCTAATTTTTCCTTTTTGATCCGAGGCTGAATGTACAGAAAAAGCAGCTGCGGCTCCGAATTCTTTTGGGATCCTTAATGACTTTCTTGATGGTGGCGACATCTTTAACTCTCAACAGTAACAAATCCATTAGACATACTGTGTGAAGCAGATGCTGTTTTTATTCATCATACATATCCAGAAGTTTTTTAAGGATGGAGAAGCCATTAAGGTGACATCCACTTTTGATAGGGTTGATCACACTATTCTACTATCAAAATTAAAAGCGCTAGGATTTCACGACCGAGTCATTGAATGGATTAAAAGTTTTTTAATAAGGCGCAGTCAATGTGTGAAAATTAAAAAACTATTTTTCAGATATAAATGAAGTCCCTTCGGGTGTACCACAAGGTTCGCATTGTGGCCCTTTATTGTTTCTTGTATTCATTAATGATATTGCCTCTAACATACGTAGTTCGAATTTTCTGTTTCTTACTACAAAATGACCTTACTGCTGTTAACAACTGGTGCCGTTTAAACAATTTGTATTTCAATACTGGTAAATGTAAATCAATTACCTTCTCTTCTAAGAAATTGCCACACGATTCTAATTACATTATTGAAAACTATGTGCTCGAAAAAGTTAGCTCCGTAAAAGATCTAGGGGTTATATTCAATCATAAATTAAGTTTCGAGGAACATATACGTTACATTTGCAACCGCGCCGCCAAAATGTTGGGTTTTATTAAAGGAATGCCTAGGGATTTATCACCTCATTCCTTTAAAATCCAATTCTTTTCATTTGTCCGTTATAACTTAAAATATGCTTCTTGTATATGGTCTCCCTTTCAAACTTCATTCATTAAACAAATTGAAAATGTAAGAACAAGTTCCTGATATCATTCTTATTTAAGATTGGCAATGTAAATAATTTAGATCTTAACGAACTCAGGTCGAGCTTAAATATCGCACATCTCTGTTGTAGGAGATTTTATATGGATATGTCAACCATATTTAAAATTATCTATGGTTTAATTCAATGTCTGCAGCTACTTTCTCAAATTAATACTGACTACAGCTTCAAATATTCTTTATCCCGTTTTATGCGCAATGCTAACACAATTTCCTTAAATCCAAATTTTAACCTCTTTTCAAGCTCGTACTCACATTTTGTCCGTACACTTGAATTTATGTATTTTTTTTTTGTATTACTATTTTTTGTTACTGTAACTTTTTTATAAATGGTATATCCGTTAATAAATTTATTATTATCATTAAATAAAAAAAAATCAAAATATAAGTTGAAATATAAATATCTTTCTATACCTAATCTTATATAATTTAGATTTTTATTAATTTACTTACTCAAAAATTTTACCTTTTAAATTTCTTTTTTATTCAAAGAATTTTGTAATTATTTTTTTTTTTTGGAAACCGGGAGACGATAAGGAATTAAAGTTTATATGTATATGTAGGGTGGGTGGGTCGCCTCAATTCCACCCTTCAATCAGTAAAACAACATAAAAAATTATGTGAAAAATTTGTATGAATAAATCTCTAAAAATTGCAATTATATTGTGTTTATTTCTATTTTTCAACTTCTAATTAAAACCCTTGCTTATGTTTTACTGATTGTAGGTTGAGATAGAGGCCACCCACCCACCCTACATATAAACGATAACTTTAAATACTAATTGCTGATGATTTTGCTGCTAAAAACAATAAAACCTTGTATGTAATAAAAATAAAATAAAAACAAAATTTAAGTTTACATATAAACGACTTTTTATAGCTAATCTTATCTAATTTAAATTTAATGTCTGCCCACCCATCATGCATCAAATGTATACTAATTTAATCACTCAAAAATGTTACCTTTTGAATTTCTCTTTTAATCAAATAATTCTGTATTCAATTTTACTCCAAACCACAAGACGATCAGTAATTGAATTTTATATGTACATGTAGGGTGGGTGGGTGGCCTCTATCCCATGAATATATCTCTAAAAATTGCAATTATTTTGTGTTTATTTTTATTTTACAATTTCTAACTAAAACCCTCGCTTATGTTTTACTGATTGGAGGGTGGGATAGAGGCCACCCACCCACCCTACATATACATTATAACTTTAATTGCTAATCGTTGATGATTTTCCTGCTAAACACAATCAAATTTATGTAATTAAAAATAAAACAAAATCAAAATTTAAGTGTAAATATAAATAAAGTTATATAGCTTATCTTATCTAATTTAAATTTATAGTCTGCCCACCCATCATGCAACAAAGTTTTACTAATTTACTCATTAAAAATTTTACATTTTTAATCTTTTTTCTATTCAAAATGTTTTGTAATTAATTTTATTTGAAACCGAGAGACGATAAGGAATTAAAGTTTACATATATATGTAGGGTGGGTGGGTGTACTCTATCCCACCCTCCAATCAGTAAAACGTCATCAAAATTTATTTGAAAAATTTGTATGAATAAAACTGTAAAAATTGCAATTATTTTGTGTTTATTTATATTTTACAACTTCCAAATAGAACCCTCGCTTATGTTTTACTAGTTGGAGGGTGGGATAGAGGCCACCCACCCACCCTACATATACATGATAACTTTAAATACTAATTGTTGATGATTTTGCTGCTAAAAACAATAAAACCTTGTATGTAATAAAAATAAAACAAAATCAAAATTTTAGTTTAAATATAAACGACTTTTTATAGCTAATCTCATCTAATTTATCAAATTTTGAATTGTGATTAGTGGGTTGTGTGTGATCTCTGAGTTTTATCTCTAATACGGTGGTTAATATATTCACAAAATTTTTAATTTTTTGCATGGTGTCAATTAACTATACAACAATCACATTGTATAAATCACAGATCGTATGAATAATTTATACTGTCATAAATTGCACTTTATAGATCGCGATCGTGTGCATTGGCTCACATTTCAATACTCATTTTGTTCGGTCTTTACTCCGATCCTTACATTATTGTTGGCGTGTACATAAAACCATTAACTGCAGTTGATGAATATAATTTATTTTTTAAACAGATCGAACAACATTTTTTAAACCAAAGTGTAATTATTGTTGGTGATTTTAATATACCAGGTTATATTAATAACACTTCATCTGGAGCCTTGAATTCTTTAAACATATTTCTAAATATTAATAATTTTATACAATACAACAAAGTAGTAAACTCGAACGGCAGGCTATTAGATTTTATCATATGTTCAAATATTGTCTCTGATATTGAAAGGTGTCCTTGGCCTCTTGTTAAAGAAGACTCGCATTACCTTTATCTTTCCAAATATTAAAATCAAAAATAAAATATTCACCATGTATAATAAACGATATAATTGTCGGAAGGCTAATTTTAATGGACTGTACAATGATATTACAAAGTTTGATTGGAACAAACTATATGATACATCAGATGTCAACTCGGCCTGTGATATTCTCTATGAATATTTATATAGTGCCTTTGATCGCCATGTTTCCAAAACTTCAAGAAAAGCCACTGGTCACACGTTTTCCCCTTGGACCAACCAGCTAACCTTAAAAAATAAATTTCAACGATTATATTGCAAATATCGTCTAAATGAACACAAAAGCAAGTATGAAGAATTGAGGAGAACCTGTAAACAAAATATCCAAATTGCGCATTCAGAATTCATTAAACAAACCGAAGATCGATTAAAGCAGGAGCCCAATCTACTGTTTAATTATGTAAATGTGAAAAACAATTATTCGCGAATTCCTGGTCAAATGACGTACGGAGACACACTTCTGAGTAGTCCAGAAATAATCGTAGAATCTTTCTGTGAGCATTTTAGTAAGGCTTTTGTACTCAAAACTACTAATGATGTATGTCATAACACTCGTGTTAATTTTGGAAATGTGTTTATGGATTGCGAAGATGTCAAACAAGAGCTCCGTCGTTGTAAAGCTAAGTTTACAGCAGGTCTGGATATGATCCTCGAAATAATAGTTCGCGATTGTGCACAAGTGTTATGTGAACCATTAACATTTATATTTAACCTTATTTTGAGTACAGGTGAATTTCCCAGTGTGTGGAAGAAAGTGCGTGTTTGTCCTGTGAAAAAAAGTGGCAGCTCTAATCAAGTTGAAAACTATAGACCTATATCGATTATATGTTGTTTTTCTAAGGTGTTCGAATCCATTTTATGTAAATATATTTATTCGAGTGTATCAGCTAAAATATCTGTTCAGCAACATGGTTTTTGTAAGAAACGATCTACTTCTACTAATTTAAGTAATTTAACTCAAGTAATCATGGATTCAGGAAAACAGGTTGATGTAATATACACTAATCTTACAAAAGCATTTGATAGACTTGACCATGACTTATTTATTAAACGTCTATATGAATATGACATTAATGAAAACATTATCTTAGCAATTACATCTTATTTAAACTCAAGACAGTTTCTCGTAGAAATCAATGGCCAAAAATCTGATCGAGCGGGGTTCCACAAGGCTCTTAGGACCTCTGTTGTTCCTGATTTATTTTAACGACATTTGTAAATATCTTAAATGCCCAATTTTAATCTATACTGACGATTTAAAGATTTGTAATATTATTAATTCTGTTGACGATTGTTTAAAATTGCAATTTGATGTTCATACTCTCAATGAATGGTGTATAAACAATAAGTTATCTTTAAACATTGGTAAATGCAATGTAATGTCATACTCACGCAAAGTAAATCCATTATTTTATAATTATACAGTTAATGACTGTATTATAAGTCATTGTAATGAGATCAGAGATCTTGGAGTGATATTCGACTGTTCGTTGAGTTTCAGTTCACATATTGAAACACTTGTCAAAGGCTGCTACAGAATGTGGGGTTTTATTATGCGCAATTGTTGAATATTTTGGAATATTGATGTTTTTATAAAATTATTTTCAACATATATTTTGAGCAAATTGACGTACTGTTCCATTATATGGTCACCCATGTATCTAAAGTATGTTAGTTTGCTTGAAAGTATTCAAAAGCGATTCTTAAGATACTTATATTTTGTTAAGTATGGTATCTATAATTTTAATATTTCGTATATTGACTTATTAGTTGAATTTGATTGCATCTCTGTTTATAATAGACATTTGTATGTTTCTCTCTGCTTTTTATATAAACTCATTCATAATGGTGTCGACGATCCGTTATTTCTTAGTAAATTTAAGTTGAATGTTTACTGATTGGAGGGTGGGATAGAGGCCACCCACCCACCCTACATATACATGACAACTTTAAATACTAATTGTTGATGATTTTGCTGCTAAAAACAGTAAAACCTTGTATGTAATAAGAAATAAAACAAAATCAAAATTTAAGTTTAAATATAAATTACTTTTTAAAGCTAATCTTACCTAATTTAGATTTAAAATTTGCCCACCCATCATGTATCAAATTTTTACTAATTTAATCACTCAAAAATTTTACCTTTTGAATTTCTTTTTTATTTAAAAAGTTTTGTAATTAATTTTATTTGAAACCGCATGACGATAAGAAATTAATGTTTATGTGTATATGTAGGGTGGGTGTGGCCTCTATCCCACCCTCCAATCAGGTAAAACATCATCAAAAAATTATACAAAAAATTTGTATGAATAAATCTCTAAGAATTGCAATTATTTTGTGTTTATTTATATTTTTACAACTTTTAATTAAAACCCTCGCTTATGTTTTACTGATTGGAGGGTGGGATAGAGGCCACCCACCCACCCTACATATACATGATAACTTTAAATACTAATCGTTGATGATTTTGCTGCTAAAAACAATAAAACCTTGTATGTAATAAAAATAAAACAAAATCAAAATTTAAGTTTAAATATAAATGACTTTTTACAGCTAATCTTATCTAATTTAGATTTAAAGTCTACCCACCCATCGTACATAAAAATTTTATTAATTTTCTCACTCAAAAATTATACCTTTTGAATTCTTTTTATTCAAAAAGTTTTGTACTTAATTTTATTTGAAACCGCAAGACGATAAGGAATTAAAGTTAATGTGTATATGTAGGGTGGGTGGGTGGCCTCTATCCTACTTTCCAATCAGTAAAACATCATTAAAATTTATTTGAAAAATTTGTATGATTAAATCTCCAAAAATTGCATTTATTTTGTGTTTATTTATATTTTTCAACTTCTACTTAAAACCCTTGCTTATGTTTTACTGATTGGAGGGTGGGATAGAGGCCACCCACCATCCCTGCATGTATATTATAAATTTATAAACTAATCGTTAATGATTTTGCTGCTAAAAACAATAAAACCTTGTATGTAATAAAAAATAAAACGAAATCAAAATTTAAGCTTAAATATAAATGACTTTCTATAGTTGACCTTATCTAATTTAGATTTAAAGTCTGCCCGTCCATCACGCATCAAATTTTTACTAATTTAATCACTCAAAAATTTTACCTTTTTAATTTCTTTTGTATACAAAAAGTTTTGTAATTAATTTGATTGAAAACGACGAGACGATAAGGAATTAAAGATTATATGTATATGTAGGGTGGGTGGGTGGCCTCTATCCCACCCTCCAATCAGTAAAACATCATCAAAAATTATGTGAAAAATTTGTATGAATATATCTCTAAAAATGGCAATTATTTTCTGTTTATTTCTATTTTTCAACTTTTAATTAAAACCCTCGCTTATGTTTTACTGGTTGAAGGATGGGATAAAAGCCACCCACCCACCCTACATATACATGATAACTTTAAATACTAAACGTTGATGATTTTGTTGCTTACAAAACAATAAAACCTTGTATGTAATAAAAAAATAAAAGTTTAAATATAAATGATTTTCTATACTTAATTTTATCTATTTTAGATTTAAAGTCTACCCATCCATCATGCATCAAATTTTTACTAATTTACTCAATAAAGAATTTTACATTTTAAATTTCTTTTTTATTCAAAAAGTTTTGTAATTAATTTTATTCCAAACCGCGAGTATCAGTAATTGACATTTATATGTATATGTAGGGTGGGTGGGTGGCCACTATCCCACCCTCCAATCAGTAAAACATCATCAAAAGTTATTTGAAACATTTGTATGAATAAATCTGTAAAAATTGCAATTATTTTGGGTTTATTTATATTTTACAAATTCTAAATAAAACCCTCGCTTATGTTTTACTGGTTGGAGGGTGGGATAGAGGCCACCCACCCACCCTACATATACATGATAACTATAATTGCTAATCGTTGATGATTTTTGAATGACCTTTTATAGCGAATCTTATTTAGATTTAAAGCCTACCCACCCATCGTACTTAAAAATTTTATTAATTTACTGACTCAAAAATTTTACCGTTTGAATTTCTTTTCAATTCAAAAAGTTTTGAATTAATTTTAATCCAAACGCGAGACGATCAATAATTGAAATATATATGTATATGTAGGGTGGGTGGGTGGCCTCTATCTCACCCTCCAATCAGTAAAACATCATCAAAAATTATTTGAATAATTTGTATAAATAAATCGCTAAAAATATCAATATTAAATTTACTGTAAACCACGAGGCGTTGATTAAAGTTAATATGTTTATGTAGGGTGGGTGGGTGGCCTATATTCTACCCTCCAGTCAATTAAAGAAGATTCCTCATAGTATAGCTCGGAGACAATAACATATATCTATTATTATTATATAAAAAAATGTATTAAAAAGTCCATTTAAGCAGCTTTTGTGTTATAAATATAAACAAGAAATTAAATGTTGAAATTGAAACGCATTTGCTGCCCCAGGACAAATTAAATCGGACGTGTGTAAATGTAAAAAACTGGTTTAACGTGGATTGCGTCGAAACAATCGTTGAATATGAAAAATATGTATGATACGGTTAAAGAGTTACAATTTTACGAATTGGTTTTATGTACATTTAAAAATAAGTTTTTACTTCCTGAAAATAATATTTCACTTTCGATTCCAATATTTGAACTACCTAAAAGACTTATATATATAGAATATATTCCACTAGTAACTATGATAAACATATAGATATGTAAGTTTGAGAGTAAATTATTCATAACCTGACACCAATTGATCGGACGTTAATTAATAATTAAACTAGAATTAGGCATTGATTAAGCAGCAATTGAATAGTGGATTAGTATAATTACGTGATCAATCGAAATTAAAGGAAGGAATAATAGATGAATTTTGATGGACAGGGGGAAATGAGCCAGATAGAATTATTAAGTGATAAATTGTGGTAGAATATTGCACAAATTAAAAAAAAAACTAAATAAATAAATGGTTGTCCTCCTTTCATAGTTTTTAAATTATAATTAGGAACTAAACTAAATTATATTAAATATTAGATCTAATTATAATTATATTAAATATTAAATCTAGAAATAATAAACATTAGATACAGTATTTAGTTTAGTTTCTAAATTATTATTTAAAAATTATGAAAGGTTGATAACCATTTATGAATCAGTACTCTTTAGAAAATATAAAGAATTTAAATTTTCATCATAAACGACCCATCAAAAACGATTTAGTAAACTAAATATGCAGATATTAAAATTAATAAACCTTTATGTCAATTTACAATAATACTTCCCCTATATATATACTATATACAGAAATTAATTACTCATTTTTCAGTTATAATATAGTTGATGTATGACATAATTTACAGTTACGTGAATATACATTTAAACGCTGTGTAAATAAAATGAACCGTACTAATTATTGTGTGCAACATCTATCAATGTCTGTACAAAACAACTAATTGTATAGCGCAATTAACGTTAAATGAAACACTTGATTAAATATGCATGAACGAGCACCGTTTAAAACATTTCTTGTCATTCATCATTGACATACAAATGGATATAATCCACCACGCAATAACTAGATTAAAAACCTGTTTTTTCTTAATACATTCTCCCAATTATTAATTCGTTACTTTAGAAAGTATCTATAATAGGATCTACATTCGTAAAAGAACAGGGAAAATGAAGATTTACTTTATATCTGATGTATAAATAATGTATATCTTTGGGGAGGGTTCTTTGCGGAAAGCAACGAATGAGCGTCGAGGATCCCACCAAAACCAATAAGTGCGTTATTGAACAAGGTCGATTTATCGCCTCGATTTATTATGGTCTGTCGTAAAAATCATCGTTTAGGATCATTTCTGCTGCGTTTAAAGGCCTGGCCACTCTTAACATCCATTAAGCTTATACAATGACGTGACAGGAAATTCTAATAGTAATTTTATGTACATTTTTAAATATATATTTATTATTGGATTTTACTTCGAACGAATTAGTTATGTTATTACATGTCGTTTAATAATAAAGTTCTAGAGTTAATAGGTTTCAAATGCAATAAAATTATAATATCCATCCATACCTATTATGTTGTGTAATAAGTACATCTCATGGAATTTAAGAAATAGCTTTTTGGTATGGTTTTATTTTAGAAAATCGTTTATCTGGAGACCTAAACAATTATATATTTACATAAATAAAAATATATTATGAATTTATTAGAACTAGGATTAGAAAACGTATTTTAGAAAGGATTTCTAACCTCAATTAAAATAAATAAACTGAAATAATTATACAATAATTGTATTGTATTAACTAAAATATTATAATTTAATCGATTATTCAAGCTTGGTATCAGTAATGATGCTAATCAGCATCTCAAGCGTTCTCTACGGTTTATAATTAAATCGTCTTTCGAACTATCGAATTTGTTCTCCGCCATTTGACATCTCCGGTGCTTGCTATCTCATCTCACTTACCGACAAATTTACATATCACAGACAATAGTTCCTTTCCGATTAAACTTACCCCGAAGCAAACAAGCGTATCTGATCGCACATAATTACTTCACAACTGCTTTAATAGTTCGTGCTCTCCCTGTATAAAATTTTTGTCTTACAACTAAAAGAAACTTGTATATTTTAATATTAATTATTGTATAATTTTTATAATGTATGGAAATAATTTATTTGGTTTAGAATTTAGATTATGTACGATCCCGACAATATGGATTTTGTATGAGATCATAATCACTAATTACTGCTCATATTGCCTAAAAACGGTTACACATAATCTAATGTAAATTACCCTTAATTACTTACTTAATAACCCTTTGCCTTATCATTGGTTTAGATCTCTGCGTTCGCCTCATATCTGATTAACTAATAATTATTATTTCTTTGGATGATAATATTATTAAAATGTAACGTTTGCGCGAGAGTTATTTGAAACTAAAGATTATAATAATTATAGATTTCTCAACAAATTTAAATAACAAAATAACATCTTTAAAAAAACAAAAACAAATCTATATAATAATAATTTTTTAAATAAACTTAACATAAAAGTGATTGCTGGGATTCAACCTTTCTATAGGGACGTTTGTCGATCCTATTGGTTGCATTAGCGTGAGTTGGCAACAAATTTCCTTGCAACTGCACTGCCCTCCAATACGTTTTTGGCTACATCCGTTGGACAGGGGTTGTTCGATGCAAAAACTGCTATTGATTATCCCATTACCTGATCTGAATTTCTAGACATTCTCGCCCCATTTGGAGCAAGAGTCGAGGATGTTGGAGACTAGGCTTGACACGAAGGGGATGAATGGCCTCTTAGAGCTCCGGAGGTAGGGGTGTACTTCACCTTCTCCAAAACATAATCTCTGGGAAAAGGATTTCTTAAAGCTAAAAACGCTCACCTCATCGACTTCCAGGAATACGTGGATATAAGCGTAGATACAGGTCTTCGGCAAATTCCTCAACTTCCCTTCTGATAAAATTCTTAATTTCCGAGAAAATAAAAATTAAATTGAAAATTTTGATATATTTTGCCAATTGTTAATAAACTATTAGAGTTACGTGAAATTTATATTATATATAATAATAGACAATTCAAAAATGAACAAATTATTAAGAATAGCCTTTTTTGCGCAAAACTTATAGTTTTCGAGAGAAATGTAAGGAAATTACTATGATGGCGGCCACATCACCATTCTTTTATATTTTTTTTTACATTTTACAACTTCTAGCTAAAATCCTCGATTATGTTTTACTGATTGGAGGGTGGGCCTCTATCCTACCCTCCAATCAGTAAAACATCATCAAAAATTAGTGAAAAATTTGTATGAATAAATCTCTAAAAATTGCAATTATTTTGTATTTATTTATATTTTACATCTATTAAATAAAACCCTCATTTATGTTTTACTCATTGAAGGGTGATATAGGCCACCCACCCACCATACATATACATGATAACCTTAAATACAATTATTGATGATTTTGCTGTTTACAAAACAATAAAACCTTTTATGTAATAAAAAATAAAGCAGAATCCAAATTTAAGTTTAAATATAAATGACTAATCTCATTTAAGCTTGATTTAAATCATTTACACGTATCATATATATAATTTTTATTAAGATACACACTCAAAAATTTTACTTTGTCAATTTTCTTTTTCAAATTATATAATAACAATTCTTGCTTTGAATGTAGTTTTCAGCAATGTCTTTTATAAATTGTGATACTTTTCTTAGAAAAAAATACTTCAATTTTTGGAGAAATTTCTGCCATTTCTTAATACATATTTTGCACCAATTTTTATGTCAGATTTCAAGTATTTTAACACATTTTGCTTTATATTATCCAAATTTTAAGAACGTATTTCTCAAATTGCAAGATTTTCTTTCCAGAGTTTCTCAAATACTTTAGATATTACGCCAAATTTAGTTAGGATTTCTAGAATTTTCCAGAAACGTATCTTTCTGATTTTTAGAACTTTCTTCTAGTTTTTATTTATCGCCATTTCTTCAATTTTTCTAATTTCAGGATTTTTTCAGTAATTTGTAAAGAACTTTAGACATTTTTTGCTATATATCATCTAAATTTTATAACAATGTACAATTTTTCTTTAATTTAATGAGAATTCATCACAAGTTTTTCACTTTTTTTTTTAGATTTCTAGAACTGCTTTTAAGTGTTCTAAAATGTTTTTGTTATTTGTCTTTAATTTCTCAAGAATTTTATATATTTTTTGCTTTATGCCATCTGAATTTTTCAAGAATGCATTTTTTTCGGTAATTTTAGAATTTTGCATATTAATATTTCTTTAATTTTATAAGAATTCTCTACTCTCAGATTTTTTTATGTTTTTAACATTTTAAATATTTTTTGATTTTATGTTATTTGAAATTTTGAAATATTTCTTTTCTAAAATTTACTTTTATTTTTAGAATTTATTTCAGAGCAACTCAGCAAGTTTCGTATCATTTTTTAATAATTTTTACTATTTTTTAATTAACTTATAAGAATTTATCTTTTAAATTGCAATAATTTTGTTAAATTGTTCTAAATTGTTTTATCAATTTTTCTGTAATATAAGAAATAAAGAATTTGATAATCGTTTTATACTTTTTTAGCTTTACATTTGTGTAATTTTCTAAATTTTCCAGAATGTCTTTTTTAAATCTTTCCAATTTCTAGAATATACCCTTAACTTTCTTTTGGGATTATTAGACTTTTCGAGAAAATTTTCTTTCAATTATAACAGAAGTTATCACTATTTTTAAAATTATCTTTTCAAAACTTTTGGGGATCTTTTATTTAATACTTTTTTATCAGAGATTTTTAATTTTTTCCTCTAATTTTTGTAAGAACTGTTCTCTCATAATTCCAGAATTCCAAAAAAATTCACACATCATTCTCGTCAGTGTTCCTTTTATTCTCTTCCAATTTGCAATTTTTACATTTTACTCCTCATATCTGAAGCCCAGGGCACGTTTTTTTCCGTGTATAGATATTTTTATGGTTTTGATTTCAGTGGATTGTTTTTATTTGTAGAATACGAGTATTTCTTTCAAATTTCTAGATTTCGTACAATTTTCTTTTTTGAAAACAATCTAATTTTTCTATTGAATTCTACATAATTTTTAAGGAATATCTCTTTTAAATTGTAAGAGATTTTTCGTTTTCCTTTTGAATTCACAAAATATTGTGGATTTTATCTTTGAAATATTTTTAGAGGTTCAAAAATCTTCCATGATTGTTTTGAGGATTTCTAGAATTTTTAAGCAATTTTTCTTTCCTTGTTAGTTAAATTATCACTGTTTTCTGAATTATCTTATGGGAATTTTGTAAAAATTTCTAACATACAATCAATTTCTAAAAATGTTTATTAGTATGTAATAGAGTGAATTTTCATTTTTCTGAATATTCCCAAAGACCTCTTTTAAACTGTAAGATATTTTTTTCAGTAATACTCATCAAACAACTTTTTTTTCTGTACTTCAAGATTTTTCGAAAACTATTTTACGAAAAATTATGACTATTTCCGAATTATATTATGAAAATTTTTTAGGAACAATTTTGGGAATTTCATTTTTAAGGATTTTGGTACATTCTTCCATACAATTCTAACGCTTTAGATTTAGAATTTTTAATTCTAAATTCTCAGAGTTTTCTTAGGGTTTCTCTTTCTAGTTTGTAAAATGTATCAGTTTTTTCGAAATTTTTAGAATTTTCCACATACTTTTCTAAGAAATTGTAACTTTGTTTTATCAGTTTTTTTTTGTAATGTATTTTCTCATTTGTAATGTTTTTCTTCAACCATTTCCTTTCCAGATTATTAGAATATTATAGCCCTTTCTTTCCAGATTTCTTCTAATAATTGTTCATGAGTATTTTTATACGTTTTCTTTTCAAGAATTTATTAATATTCATCAATTCATCAATTATCTTTTTAGATTTATTTAAAAAAATAATAATTCCAGTATATCTAGCAATTTTTTCTTCAGAATTTTAAGAATTTTACTCCTAAATTACAATAAAAATTAAACATTTTTATTTGTAATACTTTA
Source organism: Ontholestes murinus (assembly GCA_963969525.1). NCBI lineage: Eukaryota > Metazoa > Arthropoda > Insecta > Coleoptera > Staphylinidae > Ontholestes > Ontholestes murinus. Next base: position 60,973,176 of record OZ018396.1, read on the forward strand.
ATACTAGAAATTAAATTAAAGTTTCCAAAATATATTTTTTTAATGTATAGCTTTTTAGCTACCCACTCTCTAATCAGTAAAACATAAGCGAGGGTTTTAATTGAAAGTTGTAAAACGTAAATAAATTTAATATATTTATTCAAACAAATTTTGAAATTAAAGAAATTTTGAAAAATAAGACATAAGTTAAAAAAAGTTGAAGAGAATGAAAAACTGAACAAATTTTATTTAAGCATGTTTTTCATAAAGTCCATAAAAAAAAATTAAAAATTAATAATTTTGACATTTTTCCTATGGCTAATAAACTATATGAGTTAAATGAAATTCATATAACAAGTAATTGTAAAATATAGGGAAAGTACTATGATTGCCACATCACCATTTTTTATTATTATTTCATAAATCCAAAACTCAAATGCCTTCACAGTGTCAAGTAGGTTTTTGATGAGATTTTTTTTTTTTTTGGCTTGTAGTTATAAGTGTTTAAGTCATTGAACCAGTCGGGGTTACTAAATCGAGGAACTGGCTTCACTTTAGTTGCCATGAAAATTTCCTTTTTGAGTTCAAAAACGCGTTTTAGCATTTTTCCTCTGTTCAACATCAGGAAAATATGTCACATCACCATATTCGGCATTAATTTCGTCTAAAAAAAATTTGGAATTCTCTGTATTTGATGCCAAGTGATAATGTGATTAATGAAGTTCACAGTTTTTACGAGCACGTTCATCACCTCATCAATATTTGCGGCTTTTGCACAAAGATTTTGTTGATGAACGATACACTGGTAATGCATCAAAGGAAGATTTTTCTGCTGTTTTTTCATCAAAGCTACGAGCTCTTCTTTTTTCCTACCATGGATGGTGCACCGTCTGTTACAACTGCAGAAAGATTCGTCAATTCTAAATTATATCGTCTCAGTACTGTCATCAAACACTCATAAATACCACATCCTTTTGTAGTTCCTTTCATCGGAAAAAGGCCAGCCATTTCTTCAGTGATGACAGAATTATTATCAATGCCCCGAATAAATATAGCTAATTCTCGGCTCAGCCAACGAACAACAGATATATATATGTCTCATAACCATGCTCGGCATTAATTTCGTGTAAAAAACTTTTAAAATTCTTTGTGGTTGATGGCGAGTGGATTAATGAAGTTCACAGTTTTTACGACCACTTTCATCACCTCATCAATATTTGCGGCTTTTGCACAAAGATTTTGTTGATGAACGATACACTGGTAATGCATCAAAGGAAGATCTCTCTGCTGTTTTTTCATCAAACCCACGAGCCCTTCATGTTTCCTACCATAAATGGTGCACAGTCTGTTGCAACTGCAGAACGGTTTGTCAATTCTAAATTATATCGTCTCAGTACTGTCATCAAACACTCATAAATATCACATCTTTTTGTAGTTCCTCTCATCGGAAATTGCCATCTCTTCAGTGATGATTATCAATGACCCGAATAAATAGAGCTAATTGAGCGGTATCGATTAAATCTGTTCTTTCATCGAGCACAACAGAATAGTATACTAACTTTGATGCACGTTCTTTCAGTGAATTTTCAATAGTTTCTTGAGTTACGTGAAGATTTATTTTATACACTTGAAAAACAAACACTTTCTTCACAATTTAATTCAACTCTTCGATTCTTCTGGCGACAGTAACACCGGACAAACTATCTTTAGAAAAAAGTTCTTTTTGAGACGGACACAATACTTACATACATTCCTTGATAAATTCACCATCACTAAAAGCTTTTGATTTCAAAGCTATTTTTTCGGATGTAATGTGGCCAACCTTCAAGCTTGCTTCATTTTCAATGTTCTGCTTTTGAAAACTATTTTGCTGTCGTTTAGAGCTCTCACTTTATCTTTCCGCAATTGTCCTTTGAATGTCTCAAACTTTGTGGAATGCTTTGTATCGTAATATTTCTTTGAGTTACATTCTTTCAAGGATGAAAATGATTCACGACACACCACACAGACGAGTTTTTGATTAACACTAACGAACAAGTACAACTCAATCCACTTTTCTTAAAATATGCGGTTTTCTTCACTAACTTTTTTTATCCAAAGTAGGAGCCATTTTTAATGTCAAGGTAGAAGAAACGAGTTTAATCCTCCAATAAAAATGTCCACGATAAAATTCAACCTGGGAGCCTCCTAGTTCGCATTCTTTCGCTTGTATCGCTTCGTTGGCTCTTGGAATTACAACTGGCCGCTGCCGTGTGATGTCTGCTTTATCTAGGCCAAACACGCAATCTCTCGAAATTTCTAGCAGCTACGAGACTGGATTAGTAGTGCTAATTTCTAGAATCATTAGAAATATTCAACAGACATGCAACGCAACGCCATCTCGTGGCCTCGTGGATAGTCGTGTTTCTCTCTCTTTTAACTAGGTGGCGCTAGTGTCATTCGCGGGTGCGTTGCTATACAATATTTTCTTTAGCCTCTGAGGGCCGAAAGAAATTGGGTGTTCTTCCCTTCCTGGAGGGAATCATATCATCAGCGTATGAAAATATCTCTGCCTTACTAACATCGTGGATGGTTAAACCCAGACTTACAGATTAAATTACACGGGGAGGTGAGTCTCGATTAATTTTCATGGGATCGATGGACAATCCTCCTCGTCGATCTTGGTAAAGATGTTTCTATAATTGGCGACAATATAATTGGCTAGTCTGGCGTCCAGTCCCTCTTCTCCTAAGGCTCCTGATGATAGCGTGTTGATGGGACACGCTATCAAACCCTTGTGAAGGTCCAGCGAGATTATAGTATAGTGCCTAGCATCTCGCCCCGTGCTGATTAATTACGTGCTGAAGAACGGTGCTATTAATTAAGATGTCATCTTCAGCCACGAAGCCCTTTTGCCCTTTCTTAATTAGAATGGTAGGCAATCTCTTAGCTCAAATCTTATTCATGGTAATAGGTATCAAGTTTTTAGGGTCTACGCAACTGAAATCTGATTTCGGAATTAGGATGGTCCGATTGGCTCTAATGTTGAGCGGAATGTAAGACTCAATGGCCATGCCGTTGAAAAGAATGGCTAGAACGAGAGTCGGAGTTCTCTCCAGGTCCTTAAGATTAAGGCCATCTGGGTTAGTAAAGATAATTGGTCGGGGCGGGAAAGCCTCTTTTGGAGATATACTCTCTGGGTGTTACAATAAAATTCTTGAACTTCACTTAGAAGTGGATGAGTCGATAGACAAAAAGATCTTGCCCGGTTAGGAGTTTATCCGTGAGTTCGGATTTATTCTTGTTAAACATTAACTAGCACGTTTTGTAGAGTTAGTGTTTCCTAACGCGATGGGGTTGATAGGTTAGGGCTGCAAGGGGATCGAGACTTAGGCTTGATTTTGGCCATTTTAATGATTTCCGCGACAAGTATGATTGGAAGACATAGCGACTGCAAATGAGGATCTAGAGTTAGAATAAGATCCCTGATCCAGTCGAGTATGGAGTCTCAAGAAGGTTGCGGTTGGATGTTCACATGCGCAGCCTCAACAGTGTAGGATGGTGAGGTAGCAACTATATACCGGATCGGTGAAGTCGAGTATGGAGTCTCAAGAAGGTTGCGGTCGGATGTTCACATGCGCAGACTCATCAGTGTAGGATGGTGAGGTCGCAGCTATATACCGGGTCGGTCAGTCCAGGATACTAATAATCTCTAATACTGTATGGATTGCAGCCATATGGAGGATGAGGAGTATGACTCGTCTTTTGCTTCAATCCGGATTTTGGCTACCATATTCTTATAGCCAGGTTCCTTCCTCTTGGTCTTGATAGAGTCAATAGAGCTTCCCATATGCGCTTCGAGATAGAGGTTGAGATTAGAGCCTGGGTACTGACTTTGTAATTTGGCCATTCTAATTATCTCTAAAGGGTTCCAAGCTTAATTTTTGACGATGGCCGAGTTGTAATCCGCCGGGTGAGACCGACGCGACGATGGTGTTGTCGGAAGCTTTGTAGGATGGAGAACAGCTTTCAGAAAAGTCGCATGACTTTAAATCAGCCGGAGCGGGTAGTCTATCGGAGATCGAAACTGCACACAAAAATTTGTTCTGTGTTGGTGAAGTCCTTTCAAAGAGCATAAAATTCTCCCTCATGTGCAAGGAAAAAATTCGAATTATCAGACGTATTGGGAAATAAACGGGCCCTCCTAGAGGTGAGTGCAGAAGTCTCGTGCATTTTCGCCCTTAATGTGTCTTTCGATTGGATACCTCCCTTAAAATTTTACGTCCCTAACGCAACGGATGCTCGAGATATGCCCTAATATAGTTGCGATCCAAGAACACGTAGAACCGTGAAAAGGAAGAACGTTAGGGTTATCTCCGACCAAAAGTTACTCTATGCCCTTATAGAGTTTCGCGATAGGATGATGCACTCTGATTTTCGCATCCATAGCGTTACGGGTGACCGAGATTCTGTAAACAAGTGCGTGCTATACTCTGAGAAAAGAAAGCACTCTTGGATTATCGCTGTACCCTTAAAGAGTGTTCTGAGATTGTACTGTCTTCCCATTTTTCGGTTTCTATCTGTTCGGATGCCCGTGATATCGCCAGATGAAGTTTTTAACATCCAAAATATGTCAGATTAAGTTATGCTTCCTATTCTAGTTATAAAAATTCCGGAGAAAAAGCTTTTAAACCATGAGCTCATTTAAAAATCAACCGCGTACTGTAGAGGGTCATAGTTACTCCAGTCGTTTACCCGCGCTTGCTTAAATTTCTTCACTTTGACATTCAGAGTACTGTATAATTTATTCTTGGTAAACCGTACGTTTTATAGAGTTGGTGTTTTCTAAAGCGATGGTGGGATAGGGTTGCATGAAGATCAAGCGGACGAAGAGGTACTTAGGCTTGATTTTGGCCATTTTAATTATTTCTCCAAGTATAATTGGCTGACATAGCTACTGCAAATGAGGATCTCGAGGTGGAATAAGACCGGATCGGATGTTCACAGGCGCAGACGCAACAGGGCGGTTTGGTGGGGTCGCAACTATATCCCGGGTCGGCTAAGGGGGGCGGTTCAGGGTGCTAATAATCTACATCGGGGTTAGGGGCATCATGAGAAGAATTCTTTATTAATGCCAATACCGAGAGGTTTACATACGTCACATAATATATATATTATTAGAAATATGGATTAGAGCCGTATGGAGGAGGAGAAGTACGAAACGACTTCCGCTTCAATCTGGAATTTGGCTACCATATTCTTGTAACCAGGTTGCGTTAATATATTCAATTGATCTCCCCATATGCGCTTCTAAATAGAGGTTGAGATTGAATCCTGTGTATCGACTTTCCAGTTTCTCCATTCTAAGTATCTCTAAAGGGTTAAAGGCTCATGTTTTTGACGACCGCTTCCCTTTCAAGCATATCGTTGTACTCGGCCGGATGAAGCCAACGCTGATGTTACCGGAGGCCTTTAAGGGTGGGGAGACTACTTTCGCAAAAGTCACATGACTAAATCAGTCGAAGTTGGTAGTATATCGGAGATCGATACTGCCCTAATCCTCCGTTCACAAAAACGTGTTTCGTGTTAACGAAGTCCTTTAAAAGAGCAGCAAATTCTCCCACATGTGCAAGGGAAGTTCGGGTTATCAAACGTATTGAGTAATAAGCACACTAACTGAGCTGGAACGCGACGTGGATGGTCCAGTCCGTCCTCCATTAAGAGAAATCAACTACTCCTATCAAATAACTCTCCGTTTGAGACTGAACCGCAGAGCTACCTCTGTTACATCAGGTGTACAACGCGGCCAGATGGTCGTAAGGCCCACACAACCGATGGCGCCGAAGCAAAATAGTAGGATGGCTAAGTGATAGAGTGCTTTTCATCGATGGTCACGAAACAAGACTCTGCCTGATATATTAGGGCATCTGGTCAAGAGCGTCACGTCGACGGCCGCTACGAGGACATGTGCGACGCTCCTGGGGATTCGAACGGAACCCACCCTTACCCAGCAGCTCAGGCACCATGCATGTGGATGCACAACCCCACACTCTAGCTTTGAAACCTTTCCCCCCCCAATACCCTGGGTATTTTAAGTTTGATTAAGTCGTGACTTTTGGATTGACTGCCGTTGGTGTTGGAGTGATATTACAGTGTGAAATTGTGTATTTGGTGGTGATAAGTTCAGGTGAAACACTTAGAGCCATATTTTACTATTGCTTCAGACGACGAACTTGGTATTAAGTAATTATTGCGATTAATGTGTGTAGAGTTGATATAACCTTAAAAATTGTAAGGAACACTAACGCCGACTACGTTGCCACGCTTTATGGAAGATAACTTTAAGTGCAAACGTGAATAACGAAAGAACCGTAGCGAAAATAGCGCAGTGCGTGGAGCGAGGGCACTTAAACATTCGCGTCGAAACCGCCCGGGTTCGATTCCCAAACCCCTGAGCTACTTTTTTTAAGTCTTTTTCTTCTTTTTTTTCTCTATATTTCTTTCCTGTGCTTGCCGTTTTATACTCCAGTGAGCGTATGGGAGGGAAAAAGAAAGATAAAAGAAGAAGAGAAGAAACTAGCTTCGAGACGACAGACGACGAAGCTTTAATCTTTAGACAGAGTAAAATAACCGCAAGATCACCAGAGAAATTTAATTCGATGGAGGCGGTATTAGGAGAATTAAAGGAGATGAGAAAAGAAATGAAGGAGAGATTCGAACAAAATAAGGAACAGAATGATTGAAAAGCTGAGAAGAGAGGTAGAATCAGTCAACATGGAGCTTGTTCGAATCAAGACAGAAATGAAAAGAAGAGAGGAGGAGTGGGAATTGGAAAAGAGAGATATGCGCAGCAAGATAATAGAATTAGAAGAAAAAGGAGAGAAGAGAGAAAAGGAGAAGAGACGCAATAATATTGTGCTAAGAAATGTGGTAGTTAAAGGAGAGAATTTATCTAAAGCTGTCAAAGAAGTAATAAAAGAGAAGCTAGAGATAGATGTCGAGGTGGAAGATGCTTTTGAAATGAAAAAAGGAATAATATTAGCCAGGGTGAAGGATTTTATGAATAAGGTTAAGGTAATGAAAAACACAAACAAGCTTAGAGGTACGGATGTATATATTGACAATGATTTGACGGTAAAAGAAAGGAATATGCAGACGGAACTAAGAAAAATAGCCAGAGAAGAAAGAGGAAGAGGAATGTTAGTGAAGGTCGGATATGGTAAATTAGTTATTAATAACAAGTGTCTATTATGGGATGAGGTGAAAGTACAATATAAAGAAATAATTGCAAAAAAGTAAGAACAAAAAAGTTTGGGGAATAAAATCAAAATGCAGGGGGGAGAAGTGGCAAAAGGATTTTGAAGAGTGGGTAACAGGAAAAGATATAGTAAGGGTAGTGGAAACATGGCTGGTAGAAGAGGAGTGGGAGGGAGTGAAGGAAAAGCTATCAGCGGGGTTTAAATGGGGAATAAGAGGGGCAACTAAGGAGGCAATTAGAGGAAGAGCAAGGGGGGGGTATTATCGTGGGAACAAGGGAGGGGCTGCAGGATGGAGATATGGAATATAGGAAGGAGGTAGAAGGGATTGTATGGATAAAATGCAAGCAGGAAAGAACACATCTAAAAATTGGAACAGTGTACGTGAATAACAACTGGGAAGAAGTGAGAAAAAAAATAGAGGATGAGGCGAGCAGGGGAAATAGATGTATAGTGGGTGGGGATTTTAATGCAAGAATCGGAGAGATATGTGGGGGAGTAAATAACCAAGGTGAACTAATACGGAGAAGATCACATGACAGGCTGGTTAATAATGAAGGAAGAATCTTTAGAGACTGGATTTTGGAGGAAGGGTGGGAGGTATTAAATGGATGCACTGATAGGGATTGGGAGGGAAAAAAGACGTACCTGGGGCAACAAGGATCATCAGTTATTGATTATATATTAGTAAAGGGAATAGAAAGAGAAAACATCAGAAGAATGGAGGTAGAGGAGATACTGGGGTCAGACCACTGGCCGTTAGCTGCAGATATATGGATGGAGGGGTATGAAAGAAATGCGCAGAAACAAGACGGTTGGAAGATAGCGGATGGAAGAAGGGCATTGGAGAATATGAGACTCCAACTGGAAAAGATTGAATGGGGTCAAATTGAGACCATGGAAGAGATGGAAGAAGCCATAGCTAATTGTGGGTATAGAGTGAGAAGAGGAAGTAGAGGACAGCACCCATGGTTTGATGAAGAGTGTGCTGAGGCGAAAATACTGGAGAGGGGGATGAGGTGAAGAAAAATTGGTGACAGAGAAAAGGACGAAGTATAGAAAGATCTGTGAAGAGAAGAAGCTGCAATCAATTAAACAAGTAGAAATGGAGATGAGGAGGTGTCGAAATGAGAAAGAACTATGGACGATATTAAAGAGAGGAGGCGAAACGAGAAAGCAAGAGATCTCATTAGCATCAGGATAGGACATTGTGAGACGATGTGTGGGGAGCCGGCAGGAGTTGGGGAGTATCAACACATGGATGAAGTGGAGTTGTTTACGGAGGGAGAGGTAGAAAGGGCCTTTGAGGAAATCAAAAGAGGCAAGGCACCGGGACTGGATGGGTTGAAGGCCGAAATGTGGAAGATAGTGGGAGAAGAAGGAAGAAGTCGGTTCGGGGCCTTGTTAAACAGGATGTGGAGAGGCGAGTCGGAATTGCCGGAGTCATGGCGAGTAGGGGTAAAGTGCCCGGTACATAAAAGTGGAAGCAAAAAGGACATTGGAAACTATAGGGGAATAACAATTATGTGTACCGGGTACAAGATAGCTATGACGGTAGTGAAGAACCGGCTGTGTGTATGCGGTGTTTGTTGACTTGAAAGCGGCATATGACTCTGTACCAAGAGAAAAGTTGGTGGAGTGTCTGAAGAGGAGAGGTGTGAGTAGTGTGACAGTAGAATGGGTGAGAAGGGTGTATGAAGAGACATGGATGAGAGCGAAAGTAGGGCAAAATGTGTCAGACAAGGTTAGGATGTGGAAGGGAGTAAGACAAGGATGTCCGCTCAGCCCTTTGTTATTTAATATATATATATAAGTGAACTTGAGGAGGTACTGAGAAAAGGGCAGGCGGTCGGAGTAGTAATTGGAAGAATGAAAGTATGGATGTTGGCGTATGCGGATGATGTAGTGTTACTGGCTAGAGAATGGGGGGAAATGAAAGATATGTTAGGAAGAGTTGAGAGGTATATGGATAAAAGGTGTTTGTGCGTGAATGTGAAGAAAACAAAATGGATGAAGTTTAGAAATAGAGGAAGAGAGGGGAGAATGGAAGAGTTGAAATGGAAGGGAGAGGTGATTGAGAGAGTGAAAGAATTTAAATATCTGGGTTTTGTGTTTACGAGTGGTGGGGGATACGGGGAGCACGTCAAGTACTTGCAACAAAAAGCAAGAAAGGCATGGTGTGTGGCAAAAGAGAAGTGGGGAAACATGATGAAAGGAAACTTCCTGATGACGTGCAAACTGTGGGATGCGTGTGTGAAGCCGATATTGATGTATGGTGTGGAAACGTGGGGAGTGAAAGAGTATGAATGCATTGAGAGAGAGCAGGCGACATTCCTGAAGCAGCTTCTGGAAGTGGAGAGATCAACTCCTATGTATATTTTGCGTCAGGAATCAAACAGGTCTAGTATGCATGTAGGGACAATGGAAAGAGTGACTAGGTATGAGATGAATGTGAGTACGTGGAATAGTAAAAGATTAGTAAAGATGTATGGAAAACTTGTGTGGGGGTAGGAGAGAGTAAATGGAGGAGAAAGGAAGGAAGGTATGGATAGGGGAATGGTATGGCAGGTGTGTGTTGTGCGAGAGTGGAGAGGACACATGGAGTCATTTAGGCCAAGAGTACAAGGAGGTGCGCGAAGAGTGGATAGGGGGAATGAAAAGGATAGGTGAATGGATGAGAGAGGATGGGGTAGACATAGAGATTGTGATAAGAATGTTACGAGAAAAAGAAAGAAGAAGAAGTGGGGCTGAGGCAGGCGGCTGAGAAAATCGGCAGAAAAGAAAGAAAACGAAGAAGAAGAAAAAAAATAGTAATAATAATATAGTAATTATATGAAATATCTAAATATGGGGTGTATGCCAATAAAGGTCTTTTTTTTTAAGTCGTGAAGGTTGATGTCGCACTTCGCTTCGCTGCTTAAATTTCTTCACGTTGACATTCATTGCACTGGACAGAAATCACATTGCGTCAACATCCGCTTGGACGATCGCAATGGTTTGTTTCAATTAGACAGTCAGATTTCCCAAATCAGTGACTGTTCTGAGCCACCGTTAGCATACAAGAGTAAACCAGCACACGTACGCCATCAGCAGATCCAACGAATGCGCAACCACGGGCCAAGGCCAAGGGACCGAGTTACCAAGTTACGAATCCAATTTACCGACTTCCCTTACCTACATTATTCTATCGACTAGAGGCTGTCCATCTTGAGACTTGCTGCGGATATGGGTACGAATCGTCAGGATACTTAATGTGAAGGACCACATCGAGTATCCAGGAGAAGTCTACTGGATTTTCAAGGTCAGACGGGAAAATCTGGACACCGCCGTAACTACTATGGTCCTGGCGTTCCAAACCATATCTCCCTGCTAGAGGATTCTATGGAATTCGAATACAGAAAAAAAAAAACTTTTTCCGGATCTGTCATCTCCAGGTCTTTTTGAGTTGCCCAGACAGACTCTCTTAGGAGGGCATAACTTATTAACAGTTCCGCTGCCGGGTTCCGGAATATGAACTGGATTACCTTTCGCCCGTTGGATGTGATTTTTATCAACAAAGGGATAATATCATCGCTATTGAAAGACACCAACATCAACATCAGTTTTCGCCTAAGGCTTAGGATCGACTGACTCTTGCGCAGCGGTTGTTAATTCACATAAAACCCTTTTCCACTTCACTCCTCCAGATCTTCGCTGGAGTATTTGCTACTACCACCAAGATCTACGCCCAATCCTTCTGCACAATCGCCATGACCATCCTACTCATAAGTGATTCATAACCGACCATTTGTTAAAGATTTATGTTCGATTTTACATTCAGGTATTAATAATTAACTTAAAGGTAAAGGTGCTATTCACTGATGCAAAGTGTATCATATATAATTAGAAGATTAATTAACATAAAAATGCTTCACCACAGGTGAGAATTTAATTCATCGTATAGTATCCTATATACTTAATAATGGCAAATATTTCAAAGAGTTTTCTATATTTGGCAGTATTTAAATATTTAAATTAATACTTGTAATTTTAATTAAGGTCAGATTATAACAATTTTCTCTAAACGAAAAAGTAATAATTAAACACTATCTAGTTTCTAATAAGAAGCATTATCAATATTTTTACCATAGTTTTCACTTATTCGTTAGCTATAGAGGTTTGCGAGATAAATTAAAATTGTATTTAGTTTAAGAAATAACATGTTCTCCCTGTAATATCTGAAGAACCGAAAGTATCGCACAGAATAAATTACACCCCTTCCATTGGATGATTTATTTGTTGAACCTTGCACGTGCACTGACTTATTTACTTTAATCCACTCCAACCCTTTTATATCTAGAACCTACTCCCCTAATTGACATTTCTCCTTTCATTATTGTTTCCTCCAGTGCGCCCCCAATAAAAAGCGCCCATTTTCTGACGCGCGCTATGTTTTATTAATGGAATATGTTTGTTTTCGTTTATTTATTCGCCGTACATATAACTCAATTATAAAATTATTTTTATGTGTGCACTCGTATGAAAAAGAGGTATTAAACAAAAATACGTGTACTTTTAATTATTTTTCCGGAATGTGTGTATTACGCTAAAAGGAGCAAAACAACTAGCGGTTGCGGAAAATATCAGGGCAAGATTTAATTCAAGTGAGTGCACATACCTTTTAATATTATACGAAAATGTGTATCTTGGAAATGCTCAGTGTTTTGCTGGATGTTAAATTGGACCTAAATATTATTGTTTAATGTTTTGTATACATAATCTAATAACGATTAAATGGCTTAAAAATGTGTATAATAAAACCCTAGAACATTGTTTATTTTGGGCGGTATTATTCCCTTAAAGACATCGGAGAGAGTGAATTTCGATGCGACCTTGGCAGAGATCCAAACCACCCCAACCTTAAACTCTACATTTATAATCGAGATATTGTAAAGTACTTACATTCAGGAAATGCATAATCGTGCGTAAACGTATGTTCAGTAAAATTGATTCATGTAACCAACTATAAAACTATTAATAAGTACAGATTTAATATTTATTACTCTTAAAATTTCGAGGAACACTTTTTCTTTTAGAGCTACACAATATATAATAAATAACCGTTTGATTAAAAATAACAAACTAGTAGCTAAAGTAAACATAAAGTAAAAGTAGATTATAACATAAACAGTTTAATTTTAAAGTAAGTAAACAAAATAATTACTTCTAAATCATTAAATATACGAGGCATTCCTTTTATACTTCAGGATTAAAGAACAACAAAATTAATCATCGTACATGGATTTACAATTTTTCAAAATTGTTTCTATGAATATTAATTCTTGAACCAATTTTCAAAGCAAAAGGTGCCCTCGTGCAAAAACGTGGTCAACGAGAATGAAAAACTCTGGATTTCCCCGATTTCAAACGCACTTATTACCTGAATCCTATATACAGGGTGACTGACGAAAAACCTTTGGTGCTGTATCTCGCTTATTTTTTATCCGATTTTAATAAATAAAACATCAAATTAAACCATTTTTAAAAGACTTTAATAGGAACTGTTATTTTTTCTCGCACCCAGTTTTTGACATAATACGATCAACATTTTTTTTTAATTGCACTGTATATATATTTTTATTGATTCGCAATAAGATTTATTTTCTGAATATAAAATTGTAGACAAATTTATCCATACATCAAACTTAAGTCGAGAAATTGAGGATTAAAAAAATAAATAAAAAGTCAAGTATCTATTTATTTATTTATTTATTTATTTATTTATTTATTTAACTAAATAACGGGTATCCCCAATTTACAATAGTATCCATTGTAAACAATATACAGACCCTATTTTAAATGTCAAAAGTGACAGTGACAGCCATTGATACAATACTGCAACGATTTTTAATTATTTCATAATTAAAATGTTGCAATATTTCAAACACTGTACTAGAATTTTGTGCTTCTACAGAAATCGTTTTTCAGTTTTTGAAATCTTGCAACATTTTTATTATGAAATTATTAAAAATCATTGCAATATTGTACCAATGACTGACACTGTCACTTTTGACATTTGGAATAGGCTCTGTATATTGTTTACTATGGGTATTTGATTTTTAATTTTTTTTTTAATCCTCAATTTCTCGACTTTGGTTTGATGAATGGATAAAATCGTTTAGAAATTTAGATTCAGAAAAAAATCTCCTTGCGGATCAGTACAAAATATATATACAGTGCAGTTTGAAAAAAAAAAGTTGATCGTCTTTTGTCAAAAACTGGATGCAAGAAAAAAATATCAGTACAGTTCATATTAAAGTCTTTTAAAAATCATTTAATTTGATGTTTTATTTATTCAAATCGGATCAAAAATAAGCGAAATACAGCACCAAAGGTTTTTCGTCAGTCACCTCTTCAAATAAGTTTGTACATTATTCTTGATAATGGCCTAGTACCGAAACCGGTGGGATAATAAAACAAAAAATAAAGTGGAACAAACGAATACATTTTTAATCAACTACCTATTATTTGCATGATGTTATTACTCCATAAATAATGGCATCAAAAGGCTTTCGAAACGAATACAAAATTTCAATGATATCTTACAATACTTTGTTTTATTTAAATTTTCAGATAAGAAACATGAAAGATTCTTCACAAGGTATATTTTTTAACAGACATGTATGATGAACTATTCATGACCTAATTCAATTTCCGTTAATAAAGAAATAAAACCATATTATATGCAAATGTAAATAATTCGAGTACCGTTGATTCTTCGTTATACAAATTTGTATTAATTTTCAGTATCGATAAGAACGTATCAAATTTTATTATTAATCATTGTAATTAGTAAGAAACCTTCCCCATTGCTTACCCCACCGGTATCAGATACAATAAAACCAATTAATTTACGTTAAATAATATCGTTCGGTAATTAGAAATAAGCAATCAGAGCTTAGCTGTAATTTAATCTATATTTTCATGGCTGCTTCACTAATCGAATATTAAGTTTTAGTTGGAAAATGGAATTATCCTCCTACAAGTTTGTGATATGTAACCCGTTGATTAATCACGTAAACACACACATATTAGTGGTGCTTTGAAGGTTGTAAACAGTGGAGGCCCGAGAGAAGAAAGACCTTTTTATGGGATGAAATATTCATTCGTGTTAAACGTGTATACAAATGCACTAAAATCTTAATGTGTTTATAAATTTCCCCTCAGAGACTTTACAGAATTTAGCTGGGTGAACATTAATTCGGAATAAGGGTTATAATTGTACTCCATTCTAAATTTTCTAAGCAATTGGGATGAAATATTTGTGGTGTTTAATATTAAATTTATTATCTCAATTTACGCGTGAGAATAATAGAAACCGCAAGATGAATTATATTGTGTGTTTGTGTGGGGTAAAGTAATTCATAATAACTATTTGTTACAAAATAAAAATGTAGGGTGGGTGGGTGGCCTCAATCCTACCCTCAAATCAGTAAAACATCATCAAAAATTATTTGAAATATTTGTATGAATACATCAATAAAAAAATGCAATTATTTTGAGTTTATTTGCATTTTACATTTTCTATCTAAAACCCTCGTTTATGTTTTATTGATTGGAGGGTGGGATAGAGGCCACCCACCCACCCTACATATACATGATAACTTTAATTACTAATCGTCGATGATTTTGCTGCTAAAAACAATAAAACCCTTTAGGTATGTAATAAAAAAAACAAAATCAAAATTTTAGTTTAAATTTAAATGACTTTGTATAGCTAATCTTATCTAATTTAGGTTTAAAGTCTGTCCACCCATCATGCTTCAAATTTTTACAAATTTACTCACTTAAATTTTAACTTTTTAATTTCTCTTTTATTTTAAAGTTTTGTAATTAATTTTATTGAAAACCGCAAGACATAAGGAATTAAAGTTTATATGTATATGTAGGGTGAGTGGGTGGCCTCTATCTTACCCTCCAATCAGTAAAACATCAACAAAAAATTATTTGAAACATGAATAAATCTCTAAAAATTGCAATTATTTTATGTTTATTTACATTTTACAACTTTTAACTAAAACCCTCGCTTATGTTCTACTGATTGGAGGGTGGATAGAGGCCACCCACCCACCCTACATTTACATTAGAACTTTAATTACTAATTGTCGATGATTTTGCTGCTAAAAATAATAAAACCTTTTATGTAAAAAAAAAATAAAAAAGTTTCTATAGCTAATCTTCCTAATTTAAATAGATTTAAAGTCTGTCCACCCATCATGCTTCAATTTTTTACAAATTTACTCGATTAAAAATTTTACCTTTTTAGTTTCTTTTTTATTCAAAAAGTTTTGTAATTAATTTTATTGGAAAGCGCGAGGCGATAAGGAATTAGAGTTTATTTGTATATGTAGGGTGGGTGGGTGGCCTCTATCCCACCCTCCAATCAGTAAAACATAAACGAGTGTTTCAATTGAAAGTTATAAAATATATATAAACACAAAATAATTGCAATTTTTAGAGATTTTAGAGAATATTGGAAATGGATTTACATTATGCATGGTTTTGGGTAATTCTGCATTCGTGGAATTTATTGAAAAAACCTGTCTTTGAAAAATAAGTACTTCACTAGGTAAGACAATGAACACACAAGTTAATCTCTGATAATAAGATCTAGGAAAAAACATACACATCATAACGGATAGTAGAGCAGCAATTTCATCCATTGCTAGCTGTAAAATTACCTCAACATTAATGCTGAAATGTTGCGAAACCTCTGACAATAAGGCGGCCAAATGCTGGGTGAAAGGACACAACCTCAGCATTCAGACATCTTCAGGTAGTCAGTATGACATTTATCTATTTGGGAAAATAGATAACTACGAGTTTTCCACAAGAATTTTGCGTCGATTTCTAGAAGTTGTCTTCGTTAATTCTTCATGAATTGATTTCATTAGTTGTCCCAGTGTCTCTTATTGCTTCGAAAGCTGATTTAGTTTATCCATATTGGAGATTATCGTTGTTCTCGATGTTGATGTGTTCTGTGACGCGTTATTTTACGCGGTTGATAGTGATTGGCGATATTTTCCCATTAGAAATAAGATTGGTTGTCTTTTTTGTGCGGAAGTTAGTGTAATTCTGGTCGTAAATCAGAAACAAGATTGTAACTGTATTCTGATATATAAGCAAACAAAATTCTTAAAAACATAAAAATTGCTTTCAAAAATCGATTAAATAGTATAAAATTTTAAATATATATTTTTGTAAATAAAGGACGTGTAGTAAAAGGCTTGAAAAGTTAAAGTGAAGGTAAAATTTTAACCATTTTAAAGAGAAAGCAAGAAATGATGGAAAATTCTATGAGAATTATTTCAATTTAGAGAAGAAATTCTTGAAAAATTATAGTATCCCCAAAGAAAATTCTCTTAATTTGATGAAAAATTTTAAAACGAGTCCGAAAGACCTGGTGTCGATAAGTCGATAACCAGAAGAGGGCAAAAAAATAGTATTATTGTTTTTTACAATAAAAATGTTTTCTCCTCCATTCAAAACGAAACCAATTCTCTTACTAAGATGTAAACTAAGCTTGTTTTAATTAAGATGATATATTTGACAGTTGAGATGATATATTTCTTTAGATCTAGATGAGAAATGACTTTAAAAAAATTAAATATAAACTATAGAAAATGACCTTAATTTTCTGAAAAATTTTAGAACACAAGAGTTCTATCAATTTGGAATAATGAAAAGGAATTCTAAAAAAAATAAGTAAAAATGGCAATATAAAGAAAAGAAAGTGGCTAAAAAATTTAGAAATCTAGAAAAAAAAATTGGAAAGTACTTATTTTAAAAGATTTTAGAAATAAAATAAAATTCTATAAATATTAAGAAACCATTGAGAACCATTGTAAAAATAAATCAATTTGGAATAGAAATTCCTGGAATAGAAGATAAAGCAAGAAAATGCGGAAAACTTTTTAAAAAATGTAACTTTCTAAGAAAATTCTTGATTGAACAATTTTAGAACCACAAAGGAAGATCTTAAAATCTGAATGACAAATTGCTAGAACGTATGAAATAAAAATAATGTATACGTTTAATGTTTACTACGCTCTAGGAATTTCTGAAAAATTATGGAATACACGGAGAAAAATCTCGCAATTTGGACGAGAAAGCAAACAATGATCAAAAAGAAATAAGATAGTAGAGAATATATATTTTGTTTGATATCCTCTACCCAACCATGATGTTTGTTAAGAAATTTAAAGTACATTTTAGACACTATTTAGATAACAAAACTGTTAGATTTTCAAATTGGTTTTATTGTAAACACTACATATGTTTCGCCACACTGTGCCTTCTTCAGGTGAAAAAGATTTAAAAAATAAAACCAATTTGAAAATCTAACAGTTTTGTTATGGATTTTCAACACTTAAGTGCCTCAACAATCAATCAAGTACATTTTAGAGTAAATTTCTTCGTTTACTACAGTTACGCATAAATATATTAATTATTAACTCTAGCAAAACACTTATAAGATAAAATAACATACAGGAATATGCTACTAAAATTTCATTAACAATAGTAAGAAGTAATTACTGAACATACATCCTCCTAACCTTCTGTGCTTGCTATTGAAGCCCTTTTTGTTTCCATAGGGCGTCATTAATTGACCTACCAACAGTTTATTGAGTAATTTCAAAGTCTATTGGGAATTTGCGAACGGATATTGATGATAGTTGCACAATTGAAAGTCTCTCGTACTCTTCATTCAGAAAATAATTCATTTCGTTCCGCATGTATTCACGTCCACAATTATACTAGGAAAATCGATGCCTTCGCCTACTCACCTATACATATTTTAAGTCCAATTACTTCCAGGAAATAAGAATATACCAATAAACATAGAAGTATAACAATACAGTTGAGGTTTACAAATTTTGTAATCAAAATATCTTAATGTAAAATACGCCATTACTGTATGAATTAATTAAGTTTGCATGACAAGGATAATATATGTTTATGTATGTTTATATGCATATTTAATTGTAATACCTACATATGATTAACATATACTCGAGAGAACAAAGACATCAACATATATAATCTAGGTTTGGTATATTGTTAAGCTTCTTAGTTTGTGTATAAGGGAGAATTCCATTTTCCAGAAGCTTAAAATCCAGGACTTTTGATAACAAAGGAGAGTTAATGGTTGGTCTCATCATCTAAACATGGATGGTACGTTTTGTATTTATTTCTTTTATTACTTTATTCGATGATATCTATATTTAATTGACTACTAATTAAAAAATTAGAATATAAACATGTTTTGATGGGTTTTCAATTAATAAGTGAATGGAAAAAACCATTAAACCATTAATAATAGTCGCTTTGTGCGCGAAATATATATTTGATGTTTTAAAATAACTGTGCGAAGAAAGGTGTTTAGTGCTTTATTTTTTAATTTCTCTTCCACGTTCAAATATTTAATAAATTCGTAAATGTAACACCATCTCATGCACGTGAGTAAATCTCTCTCAAGTCGCGTGTAAAACCCTAAACCCTCCAGTGGGAACGTAAAGCCCACTGGATGAAAGTTTTTCATTTACACAAACTGTGCTAATTTTATTTAAACAGTGACGAACCATTCAGCAGGCGTGTTAATAGAGTTTCCCATGCGAAAGTGGATGGATACCATTAAATTTTTCAAAATGGCCCCGCGGGAGGCCCCCGCAATTAATTATTCCGTTCCGCTTCCGTTTCCGTGCAGTGGTTTAATATTTCAGGAATTAGGAATTCCAAGTACGAACGAATCCATTTGTTAGGATCGACGGTCTATTTGTTACGCTTCTGATTGTCCCATACGAATCCTTTAAACTCTTCCTGAACTCTTCTCTTTGCACCCCCACGAATTCCGACAATTAAAATCAAAATGGGTAAACAGATCCCAAAAGGGTTTATTGCTCGCGCGCGATATTTATAGGTTTAATTTCGTATCAAATACGTCGGGAATTTGCACGATGATTAATGATTTAACTGAAATGTGTGTTTCAATCTCGGGGAAAAAAACCTGAAATATACGTCTGTTTGTCAACTTGTATTCCCACGGGTTAAATTATAATCCGCTGTTTGGAAACTTCGCAGTAGAAATAAAAAATGCAGTTTTTCACTTGCTGTTTTTAAAATTAAACTTCGAAAGTATATAACATTATTGGTTAACCGTATTATTAATTACAGATAATTTTGAATTATTCGAAGTATTCTGTCAGCTGCATTTGTAAAATTTTTGCTATCAAATGCAAAAATCAATCAGTAACTATCGGGATCTGAGCATGAATCATTCTTATGAACAAGTATTACTAGCACATTTTTTAGTGAGTTTGGGAAAATTTTATTTAATACATATATTAGTCATAATTACAGATTTTAAGACATCATATCGAATTCCGTAGATGTCTCTACTCTTTATAGACCTTAATGGTAAAATAGGAGTAAAATGGGATGTGGAGCTATGAATTATTAAGGTTCAGGGTATTCTCCATTGCGAAATCGAATGGAATCAATTAGCCCCTCTAGTGTGGTAATGGACAAATACTTGGGGATAGGTGTTTCAAATTTTAACCTAGAGAAGTCTAAATAGAAAGAAATTATCAATTAGGTTGAGAAGATCTACTGCAATCATTTAGATGCATTTATCTGAAATTATTAATTCCCTGTTTATATTAAGTATATTATTTAATTCCTGGACATTTTGCTAATGGCGAGGGAGTGGGAAGGAATAAGACATGTTAGGTAAAGTGTTAATAACATAGAACTGTAACGCGTTATGTAAGTTCCCCGTAACGCCTGCAAGTTTGCACTTTAAAAGTATGGATTTTTTATTGCCTGTGGTTTCTACCACGGAATTGCTTTTATGCGTTATTTTCGTTAATGCCACGAGCTTTATTAATAAAAGCACTTTGCATATTTTATGCGGGAAGACGTTTTCACGTAAGCGTTGGCTAAGTCCTGCGCGGGAAGGACAGGAAACGATAATACATTGCGTTACATCTAGCGAAATGTTTTGAGGAAGAATCTAGGTCGAATGGCTTTTCAAGATTTTAAACCGGAGTTTATTCGTCCTCTTTTGATGCACAATTTAGGACGGAATATATAAGTGGTTTCTTTTGATACAAGGTGATCTGTATTCAGTTTTAAGGTCAAGTTCAAATATTATGTTTATACAAAAAATCGACAAACCCCCTAATCATCATATTAATAAGAAAATTATATTTCACTTGCACGAAAACCTTATATCACATAAACAAATATTATTATTCAGCTTGTGTATGTTTTTATCTAAAATACAATTACGCATAATAAAACTTTTGTGCTACTTATAAAATCGCGATTAATCATTTTTACACGTAGTATAGAATTAACCGATCAATAAATATTTTTTTAGTGTGTTTAATGTTAATATTGTTTAGTAATTATTTTTTACCAAACACTGATCATAAAAAGCACGACGATAATAAAATACCGATCTTTTTTTTTATTTGTTAAAATGTTTCCTGTAAGAGATTTGTGGAACTAACATACGACTTCCTTGTCAGTCGAAACGGGTATTTTCCCTAATAACGAATCCCCATAAATCGATTCCCTTCAATCCCCTTTCGAGGCAATTGAACATGATCAACATTTCCATATCAATATTATTACTTTGCCGAGCGAATGTTATTTTACGTTTATTACGTAATTTTGTAGGTATTTCTTCGGCGTATCTATATTCCTGTGTACAGCCTGCGGCATATTTGCCAGAGAGGAAAAAAACAGATTTTTAATATTCATTATTTTCATAACTGTGGCTCATTCGAGTGGAACATTTATTTCCCGTAAACACAAGATTTTACACACAGTATGGAAATTTCCTAATTTTAAAACTGTCAATATTTTACGAAAGTATTTTTTGTTTACATTTTAAGATTGCATATTTAATATTTCAGAATGTTTTAATTAATTTGAATAATATTTGCTACCAAACTGATCTTCTAAAATAAATCATTTAATAATTAGAAAAACATTTCGTAAATCTACAGCAAATGAGTAGTAGTTATTTGGGTTGATTTACGAAAGTTTTCATGTATTTCTAATTATTAGTTAATTTTCTACGACGTAAAGGATTTTTTATTATAAATCATCTGATATTATTGTCAATAACTACAAATTTAATTTAAATTATAATATTTAGCGTTTGTAGGTATTTAGTAAATATTTCAACTGAATTAATTCTTATTTAACATTCATTATGTATACACCAATTTGGTTACTATAGTATTAGTGGAGCACTAATAAAATAATATTAATGCCGTTCTAAATTAGACATTCTTGCACGGAGGAAGGATCCCGACATAAAATTTTAAAGTTAAATGCGCCACCGGATGCACTATTCTAAAAGTTTTTATTCATGAAAAGTGCAGCGCTGGTAAAGTTTTATTCTCGGACGAGAATTTCAGAGATATTCATTCAGATTAGATAACCGCCGCGGCCACCCCCCGCATTTGACATACAGCTAAATATTTTCCATAACCTTTTCGGTGTTCAAGTGTTATATGTGGAGGATTTATATTTAACATTTTAAACCTACTTCTACTTATATTTTATACTTTTATACATATGTTCATATTTTGTAACGAATTTTATCGCTGGAATAAAAGAAGTATATAAGTTTTATAGTTTATGCGGGGAAGATATTCTATGAAGTGACAAATTCATATATTTAGTCCCACCCTCCAATTACCACATCACAAAAGACTATTATCAAAAAATATTTTTGTGTAGACAAATATTTACATATTTTAGCCAATTAATTAAAACAATTTGGCTCAAATTATCTAAAATTCTATCTTGCATGAAATTGACAATAGGATAGAAGCCAACCACCCACCCTACATATACAGTTTTACTTTTATCACTTTGATTCTATTAATCATAATGATGGTTGCGACCGTTACTATGTGGTAATTCATAATGAACAATGAATAAAACGCTTACTATGTTTTTAACCACTATAATTTATTATAATATATAAATATATTACAATTTGTACGACTTAAGTTTATCAAGTGATAATGACCGTCAAAAGTCGAAACTTAAGTCGTACAAATTGTAATATATTTATATATTATAATAAATTATAGTGGTTAAAAACATAGTAAGCGTTTTATTCATTGTTGATTCTATTAGTTTCTTGTCAACGACAAGTTTTAGTACTAATAATCAAAAATCTAAAAGCTGTACTTTCTTTTAAGATTTTATTTATATGTAGGGTGAGTGGGTGTACTCTTTACAGCCTTCTAATGACTACATCAAAAAGGGAGGTTGTTAAGAAAATAATTGCACATCGTAAAATATTAATAGAACTAATAATCGTTTTTTTTTTGTAATAATTTAGTTTCTATTCTGTAAAACACTCGAGTGTGTTTCATAAATTGGAATGTAGGATAGAGGCCACCCACCCACCCTACATATACATGTTTACTTCCAACACACACTTAATTAGTTTCTTGTAAACGACAAGAGTGTCAGTGATGACACTCTTACAAACAGCGTTTAACCTTGAGATTTTTTTTTATATGTAGGTGTGAGACTATCACACCCTCCGATTATTATACCACGAAAGACTATTCTTCAGAAAATAATTGTACATAGTAGAATATTTACGTAATTAATAATGTCGATTTATTCTAACAATTAAATTTTTATTCCGCAAATCCATCGAGTATGTTTAATAAATTGGAGAGGGGGATAGTGGCCAGCCACCCACCCTACATATACATTTTTACTCTCATCACACACTTGAATAGTTTCTTGTAAACGACAAGAGTGTCAGTGATGATGTTCAAAAATTTACAAGCAGTGTTTTACCTTGAGGTTTTATTTATATGTAGGGTGGGTGGGTGGCCTCTATCCCACCCTCCAATTATTACACCACGAAAGGCTATTCTTCAGAAAATAATTGTACATAGGAGAATAATTACGTAATTAATAATTTCGATTTATTCTAACAATTTCGTTTTTATTCCGCAAATCCTTCGAGTATGTTTAATAAATTGGAGGGTGGGATAGAGGCCACCCACCCACCCTACATATACATATTTACTTCCATCACACACTTGATTAGTTTCTTGTAAACGTCAAGAGTATCAGTGATGATGTTCAGAAACTTACAAACAGCATTTTACTTTTTGAGTTTTTTTTTATATGTAGGGTGGGTGGGTGACATTTATCACACCCCCTAATTACTACATCACAAATCTTTCGAGTATGTTTAATAAATTGGAGGGTGGGATAGAGGCCACCCACCCACCCTACATATATATTTTTACTTCCATCAGACACTTGATTAGTTTCTTGTAAACGACAAGAGTGTCAGTGATGATGTACAGAAATTTACAAGCAGTGTTTTACCTTGAGGTTTTATTTATATGTAGGGTGGGTGGGTGTCCTCTATCCCACCCTCTAATTATTACACCATGAAAGACTATTCTTCAGAAAATAATTGTACATAGTTGAAGATTTACATAATTAATAATGTCGATTTATTCTAACAATTTAGTTTTTATTCCGCAAATTTTTCGAGTATGTTTAATAAATTGGAGGGTGTGATAGAGGCCACCCACCCACCCTACATATACATGTTTACTTCCATCACACACTTGATTAGTTTCTTGTAAACGACAAGAGTGTCAGTGATGATTTTCAGAAACTTACAAACAGTGATTTACTTTAAGATTTTATTTATATATAGGGTGGGTGAAATATGAAACATGAAAGATAACAGATGAAAGATCAAAAATGAAAAATTAAAGATGATGGATGACAGATGGCTCATAACAAATTACAGACCATAGATGTTTTATGAGGTAATGCAAATGGCAATTAAAAATATGACACTTGAAAGATGACATATAAATAGCTACCAATACGATGTTCAAAAAAATTAACACTGGTTTTTAAAGACAGAGGATAGATGATAGAGGATAGAGGATAGAGGATAGAGCATAGAGGATAGAGGATAAAGGATAGAGGATAGAGGATAGAGGATAGAGGATAGAGGATAGAGGATAGAGGATAGAGGATAGAGGATAGAGGATAGAGGATAGAGTGACCTCTATCACACTTTTCAATTACTACATCACTAAAGACTATTCTTCAAAAAATAATTGTACATAGGAGAATAATTACGTAATTAATAATTTCAAATTATTCTAACAATTTAGTTTTCATTCCGTAAAATTTTTGAGTATGTTTAATTAATTGGAGGGTGGGACTGAGGCCACCCGCCCACCCTACATATACATGTCTACTTCCATCACACACTTGATTTGTTTCTTGCAAACGACAAGAGTGTCAGTGATGATGTACAGAAACTTACAAATAGCGTTTTGCCTTGAGATTTTATTAGATGTAGGGTGGGTGGGTGGCCTCTATCACACCCTCTAATTACTACACTACAAAAGACTATTCTTCAGAAAATAATTGTACATAGGAGAATATTAACGTAATTAATAATTTCGATTTATTCTAACAATTTAGTTTTTATTCAGTAAAATCTTCGGGTATGTTTAATAAATTGCAAGGTGGGATAGAGGCCACCCACCCACCCTACATATACATGTTTACTTCCATCATACACTTGATTAGTTTCTTGTAAACGACAAGAGTGTCAGTTACGATGTCCAAAAACATAAAGCAGTGTTTTACCTTGAATTTTTTTATATATGTAGGGTGGGTGGGTGGCCTCTATCACACCCCCCAATTACTACATCACACAATACTATTCTTGAGAAAATAATTGTACATATGAGAATATTTACGTAATTAATAATGTCGATTTATTCTAACAATTTAGTTTTTATTCCGCAAATCCTTCGAGTATGTTTAATAAATTGGAAGGTGGGATAGAGGCCACCCACCCACCCTACATATACATGTTTACTTCCTTTACACACTTGATTAGTTTCTTCTTAACGACAAGAGTGTCAGTGATGATGTTCAAAAACTTACAAGCAGTGTTTTGCTTTGAGATTTTATTTATATGTAGGGTGGGTGGGTGGCCACTATCACACCCTTCAATTACTACATCACTAAAGACTATTCTTCAAAAAATAATAGGAGAATAATTACGTCATTAATAATTTCGATTTATTCTAACAATTCAGTTTTTATTCTGTAAAATCTTTGAGTATGCTTAATAAATTGGAGGGTGGGATAGGGGCCACCCACCTACCCTACATATACATGGTTTCACCTTAAATTTTTTTTTATATGTAGGGTGGGTGGGTGGCCACTATCTCACCCTTCAATTACTACAACACAAAAGACTATTCTTCAGAAAATAATTATACACAGTAGAAGATTTACGTAATTAATAATGTCGATTTATTCTAACAATTTAATTTTTATTCCGTAAAATCTTTGAGTATGTTTAATAAATTGTAAGGTGGGATAGAGGCCACCCACCCACCCTACATATACATGTTTACTTCCATCACACACTTGATTAATTTCTTGCAAACGACAAGAGTGTCAGTGATGATGTTCAGAAAGTTACAAACGGCGTTTCACCTTGAGTGTTTTTTTATATGTAGGGTGGGTGGGCGGCCACTATCTCACCCTTCAATTACTACAATACGAAAGACTATTCTTCAGAAAATAATTGTACACAGTAGAAGATTTACGTAATTAATAATGTCGATTTATTCTAACAATTTAATTTTTATTCCGTAAAATCTTTGAGTATGTTTAATAAATTGGAAGGTGGGATAGAGGCCACCCACCCACCCTACATATACATGTTTACTTCCATCACACACTTGATTAATTTCTTGCAAACGACAAGAGTGTCAGTGATGATGTTCAGAAAGTTACAAACGGCGTTTCACCTTGAGTTTTTTTTTATATGTAGGGTGGGTGGGCGGCCACTATCTCACCCTCCAATTACTACAACACGAAAGACTATTCTTCAGAAAATAATTGTACATAGTAGAAGATTTACGTAATTAATAATGTCGATTTATTCTAACAATTTAATTTTTATTCCGTAAAATCTTTGAGTATGTTTAATAAATTGGAAGGTGGGATAGAGGCCACCCACCCACCCTACATATACATGTTTACTTCCATCACACACTTGATTAATTTCTTGCAAACGACAAGAGTGTCAGTGATGATGTTCAGAAAGTTACAAACGGCGTTTCACCTTGAGTTTTTTTTTATATGTAGGGTGGGTGGGCGGCCACTATCTCACCCTCCAATTACTACAACACGAAAGACTATTCTTCAGAAAATAATTGTACATAGTAGAAGATTTACGTAATTAATAATGTCGATTTATTCTAACAATTTAATTTTTATTCCGTAAAATCTTTGAGTATGTTTAATAAATTGGAGGGTGGGATAGAGGCCACCCACCCACCCTACATATACTTTATTACTTCCATCACATACTTGATTAGTTTCTTGTAAACGACAAGAGTGTCAGTGATGATGTTCAGAAATTTACAAGTAGCGTTTTACCTTGAGGTTTTATTTATATGAAAGGTGGGTGGGTGGCCTCTATCACACCCTCTAATTATTACACCACAAAAGACTATTCTTCAGACAATAATTGCACTTAGGAGAATATGTGCATAATTAATAATGTCGATTTATTCTAACAATTTAGTTTTTATTCGGTAAAATCTTCGAGTATGTTTAATAAATTGTAAACTGGAATATAGGTCAATTGTTACCTCATTATCAAGAGTGATTATAAAAGAATTAAATAAAAAAAGTAAATTTATGACTACATAATATAATGTAATAAAAATTAATTAATTACATTAATTAAGGAAAACAATATAAATACCAATAGAAGTATATAATATTAATTCATGGAAATAAATATTATAGTAATAATGGTCTCCACCATCATCTTCATTAAATTAATTGAAATAATTACTCTCGGTGTATTAAACACTAAGAGGAGAGCTAATTTTCCCTACAGTCTAATCTAATAATTCCTTTCCTTTTAACACTAAGTCTACTTAAAGAGAATAAACGATTATTTATTTGTACGCTACAGTCATGAATTCCATTATTTAGGGGAAATATCCATACACCATCCATAAATCAATCTTCCTGCGCCTCGCTGAATTCCTTCAGATGGTGTGAAGGAAGGGTGCGTAATAAATTAGTTCCGATGTGTAATATCGCGGTGCGTTCTGTAATAACTCGACTCGGACCGTCGCCAAACAATAGATTTCTACTATAAAAGACCCTCGTCAACCACTCGAGACAGCCCATCCCTCCGACTAGAAGGATGATGTTTAAGGTGGAAAATGTATTAAGCGCGTTAAAGTTTATTACTCCAATTTCGTGTGTTTAGTCCTTTCCATCCAAGAAATCATAAAGATAAATCTTAAGTATTATTATTGTTAATGAAAATGTATTAAAGTCCTAAAGTAAATAATTAGAAAAAATACGAAAACAAGAATTAAAAAGTATTATTGTTATTATGAATCCAGCTTAAACACAAACTTAAATAATTATAAAAGATGATAAAAATGAAATTATTTTAGTGTCTAATCTAAAACTTACAAGCTACTTAATTGCTAATTTGTTATCTATATTTATTATATTATTTAATACGAATAGGAATTCAGATTAATTAAAGGTTAAAATAGTAGAATAAACGTTTAATTCTACTATTTTAATAACCATAAACCTTTAATTAATCTGAATTTATATTCGTATTAAATAAAATAATAAATATAGATATCAAATTAGTAATTAAGTATCTTGTAAGTTTTAGATTAGGCACTAACACAATTTCATTTTGTACATTATTGTAATGACAATTTGAAATAAAGAATATTATTATTATTATAATATATTTTTTGAATATCTATTTCGTTTATCCGCTTTCCGGCGGCCTCAGAGAGAATAAATAATCCCCCTTTGTTTTAGCGTAATTAAATTTATTTCAAATTCATGCTTTCCGAACGTTGAATCCTGTAAATTAAAATCTCGTTCCTATTCTGTAATTCCGTTCGGAATTAATTCCGTTCGAATTCTTGTTTTTCGTACCAAATTATACGTTCCCGTCGCGGTCCCTCACTTTTTAATTAAATAAAATTGCTTCACTAATTGGACTAACTCATTAAAACAGCTGCTTTAGTGACTTTGTCGCACTCAATCAATTTGATTAACAAAACGGTGTTTTAGTACGTTAAATTAATATACACATAGTTTTAGATTGTTAATTCTTTACTATTTTTATTCCTATACTATACACAAAAGCATATATTACAGTTTATTTAGTACTGATTTAAATTATATATTAAATGTGTTTTTAATTACTAAGGAAAATAAACAAACCTTGCAGTTTTATTCTTGAGAATTTTTGCGAAATTATTAATACTATTCCAACTTCTCTAAATATGCTGTATCAAATATTTCATATAGCCATAATATTAAAAGTTAGAGGAAATATTACAATTTTTAAATATTATTAATTGTTAGAGAGACTACCTCTTTATTGTAGATAGTATTACAATATTTAATTATAATAATTATTGTGTTTCTTCGTCGTCTTCTTGGCTATCGACCGTAGGTTTTTCAACCTTATTAATTCTTATTTCTAAAGATTTAATAAATTAAATAAACACACTAATTTGTCAATTCCACTGTTAAATATTACTGTAAAGTAATTAACTTTTTTATAGCACTGTATATTACCTTGTAAGGTTCAAATAATATTTATTTTCCTCCGACTAGATTTATTAGTATCAAGGAATTATGTGATAATCTCTTGATAATAAATTTATGTTGAAACTAGTTGAAGAAAAATAAATATTAGTTTTTAATCAATAAATTAATCAATCAAATAAATATCCTTCATTGACCTATTTATTAGAAAGAAAACGTCTAAAAGTTAAACTATATGTCACACCCACTCCTAGTTTGATAGTTTCGCAATATTTTCATCGATTCGACGTTCCAGTTTATTAACTTATATTTCTACATCACTGCATATTTTTTTATAGAAGTGAAGCATTTTTTTGTTGTTGTATAGTTATTTCTCTCGAAGCAGCGACTTTCCCTGATGTTATTAACTTTTCTTATATGGAATTATAGTGCCAAAATAGACAACATAACTCACCCTCCTACCTAATTCCCAATCTATTATGAACGTTTTTGTTTTCTCGAATTGCGTTCACTAATTTTCTATCTGGCTCGGTAGATTAAAAATAACAGATATTTTCAATTCCACCTTCTCACACCTGCAAATAACTAGGAGTTCCACTTGATCATGAACTATCTTTCAAGCTCGGGCATTTCCGAGCAATAACGTTCAAAATTAAAAGTATTTCAACAAAATCCACAGCCAACTATTACTCAATCCTTTTTACCAAATTCCATCTTTCCTTTCTGCATCATATCAAAATTACACAAAGATCTGCACTCCGAAACCTTATCAAAATTAGGCACCAAAATTTACTTCACAACCCTTCCAATAAATCACTATTTCTTGAAACGCAGGTTAAGTTAGTGCAACTCAGCTGAACTTCGCTTGTTTTTTTTTTAGACTGTGTGGCCAATAATGACAATTTATTATTATTATTATTATTATATGCACCCACCAAAATGGCTCTCATCACCCAATATGCATTAGCCATTGGTAAAAAAATCTACTAAACCTTTTAACCTAATCCTCCTTGATAAATACTGTATTATCTGTAATGGCATTGCAGAATGGCCCAAAAGTCATGAACCTTTTTAATAATGATCTTTCCTTTTTCGTTTTTTCACACAATTCACACGCTAAGAGTGAAAATTTACTTTTTCCTTGAATGACTTTCTCACTTATCACTTTGTGAAACATTTTGAACGAATACTGATGAAGGTTTTGATTACCAAATGTAATTTAATTTAAACCTCTATCAGTAATAGTGAAAGTTTACTATAGAGAACCAACATTCAATTGTAAGAACGCAGCAAGCATATCATCGTCATTTTAACGTTAGATGTGCATCCTCGGAGGCAATGATTCGTTGCTTAATGGATCGTTTTGAGCAACAAGGTTGACCTTCCACATACAGCTAGGACAGATCTTTTGAAGGGTAGTATCACCCGGTTTCATCCAACCTACTTGAATCCACAATGGCAGAGGGATGTCTACAGTCATCAGTACCTCTTACTACGATCCTGGAGTTTGCCAATGCCTTAAGTTGGCTCGACCATAGCAAGTAATGAGGATATACAAAGGGCCCACTGGAGCCTACGTGCAGCGAACCTCTCTGCCCTCCCATCAGACAAATCCAAATGCAATCCACGTCTCCAGAATCCACATACTCGGAACTGATCAAATTCAAGTGAAACATGTCCCCTTCAATTTTCATTTGTTTGATTCCTTGAAAAGGCAAAGCTTCAACTCACACAACGAACTCAAGAACGCTGTGAAGGATTTTTCTCAGAACACGAAATATTTCGGCTCGTTATTCAATAGAATCACTGTGCTCAAGCCTACAATGACCTCAAGCATCAAATACAATAGATCTTCATAAATTTTCATATTGATAATGTCTTAAAAACTAGTCGAGTGAATAGAGAAAAGACCCAGAAACGTCGAGTCCAAGTTAATATCAGTAAGAGGATTTTACTCGATTTACATCTTTATCCGTACAAGATTCAAATGGTTCAGGAATTAAAACCTGCAGATCTATGCACTCAGGCTTCAACTATTGGCAATAAAGGAAAACATCTTTACGAATCGTCTGATTATGTCCGAGGAAGCTCATTTCGACCTAAATGGAATGGTTAATAAGACAAACTGTAGATCACTGTAGAGCAATATCACGAGAAATAATTGGACAATTTTCTTTCAAATTGACTATTGAGAAGCAGTGACTGTAAATGGGAAACAATATAGAGACTTGCTTCAGAATTTTGTGAGACCTGCAATGGAACGTAAGCCAGTAATGGGGTTTCAGCAAGATGGTGCTACTTGCCATACAGCTGAAGCCACATTGAAAGTTTTAAGGGCCGATTTTGACGACCGAATAATTTCGAGAAGATGTTCCGTGGATTATCCGCCGCGATCTCCGGACTTCAAGGCTCCTGATTTTTTTATGGGAATACCTGAAGGGGAAAAAAGCATAAAAAAAACCTCAAACAGTTCCACAACTCCAGGAAAATATCCGTGCCGAAATTAGGGCAATAGATCCAGACACGTTATGAGGTGTAATGAACCGTATCATTGAAAAAGCTCATTTGTGTGAATTGGAAGATTGAAGATGTTATTTAAAAGATGTTATATTTCGTACCTAGAATTTAGAAAAAACTCCAAGAATTATTCTTTCTTTTACGTATATACAAACAACCCAAAAATGCTCTTTATTAATTCATTAGATCGCATAATCACAAGAGTTATACTTAACTAGCTCAATTTCTTCATATTTATTTTTTACATTTAAGACAGGACAAAAAGACCATTCAAGTAAATACTACCAGAAAATAGGCTAACGAGCAAACGATCGAATTCAAGGAAATTAGATATCCTACCTAGATTTTGTAGATCAGATAGTGCTTCCAATTTTCTTTGCATCTTATATGTGTGTCTTATATATTTTCCATTATAGTTCTCACATTGTACTTGATTTGATAAATTTTTCTAGTGAATCTATTGTCTCTATTTTGTTGCTAATTAAATGTTTTAATTTTCCCTGTTGACTTCTATTACTTAGACGTTGTGTTTGGTAAATTCTTTTGCAATCTTCTGGCTCATGAATGGAATGTTTGGAATGGCTGCGAACTTGCAGTCTTCTTTGGTTCCTTTTCCATTGAACAGGAGTTTTTGAACTTCTTTTCTTCTTTTCCATTTCAGGATCCTGTCTACCTTGTTTGCCTTGTATCCATTTTTTGTGACAATTTGGTAAAATGTATGTAGTTCTCGGTTAGAATCTTCTTCGCTAAGTGGGATGTTGATCAGATGATGAATATATGAATTTAATGCGGAAGATTTTATTTTTTCAGATTGTAGTGATGTTGATGGGATGACTTTGTCTGTGGCAGTGAGTTATTTTAGTTTATTGTTTTCTAGTAAATTGTATTGAAAACATTAACACAATACAATTTACTATAATAATAATCTTCACGAACTTGAGAAATATATTTTTATTGTTTTCTATTGAAATACTCAGGTCTAAAAATTTGAGTATGCCATTGACTAGTTTTTCTATGGTGAATTGAATTTTTCTATTAATTAAATTTAGTGTTGTTAATAATGTATCCAACTGTCTATCTGTGCCATTCCATAATAAATATCATCAACATATTTGCACCAGTATTTTATGTTTCTTATTGACGTGTTGTTCCTAAATACCTGGTCTTCAAAATCACTCATAGGCGATCTGATGGGGAGTCCTTCGTGCTGGATGTAAAAGGTGTCGTTAAAATGGAAGTAATTTTGGTCGAGACAAGCGTTTATTCAACTGGCGATTTCTGGCATGTTGTAAGTCGATTATGGTTCTAGGTACTTTTTATGCAAAATTTTCTTGAGTTCAAGAACTTGACAAATAAATAATTGTGGAGGATTTCGTGATACATTTTGATAATTCAAAATAAATAAAATAAAGTTAATTGTTTTATTTATTTTGAATCAAGAACTTGACATCAAAAGAGACCAAAATTGTGTTTTTGTTGACAGCTGCGTTCTCGGTTCTCTTCACGAAATCGATGAAGTTTCTTATTCTGTATTTGAATATGCAGGGTATTATTTGTTTATGTTTATGTTTATGTTTATTAATCTTTAGCTTCCTTTCCAAAAAAATATATATGAGTATACACAAATATATAACAAAACGTACAAAAATTTTGGATGGCGGAGTTCATGCAGCTGCGATGTTCTTCCACTCTAACCCTTGTTTTTATCCATGATGCTGAGGGTGCAAATATCCTCTTGGACATCTGTATTCTTCTTTAAATACTTGTATTTACTTTATTTATGAAAGTATTTTATTGACCAGGGAACACACTTTATATGAGGGAGCATCGATATAGGAAACGATTAATTTTATTGGGATGTTTGGTTTCTGCCCTTTGGGCAGGCTGTATAGTGTGGGTGCCCTCGGATTCATAATTCTATATTTTAGATTTCATTACCTGGAATTATGGAATTTAATTGCTTCAACAATCTGCTTCTGGACAAAAGCATTAATTGATTTAAACTCAAACATAGCCTTTTCCAAAGAGGAGATTCTATTAATTTCTGAATTGTCACCAATTAAATTTGGGGTTGAAGCACTCTGCAGAAAAGATTATAATCGTTTGGTTGCAGACGCGACGTTTAAATTCATAAATGACACGCTTGTTGCACAGAAAAGTAAAATACGTACTGAATTGACAAATGCTCTGAAGTTTAGAATAATCCAAAGACGAACAGATATATCTCAAGTTTTGCAATATACACAAAGCGCATCAAAAAAAAAATCGAAGCGGATACAGAGTTATTTTCTAAACTTAAAAAAGGTTCTATTATAAAAATACTGGAACTTTAAATGAAAATACACTTCATTTAAAGTTCCTGATTCAAGATGTATCACAAAGTGATGGCTTCAAGAATTAAACATATAAAAATATTGATTCTTGTTATAAAACGTCCAGTGATAACGAATTAAACAGTAGTGATGATTTTGAAGATGAAGATATATCTGTAAAAACATATCTCTACGCTGTTATTACTGCAACTGTTTTATTAAAAAAGAAAGTAGAGTCTTATAAACAGCAATGACGAATGTTCCAAACCCTAAGAAACAAAACAAAGGATTGGAACTGGGACATCAGCTTAAGAAAATTACAAATTTTTGGGAGGCTTATGAAAAGCGAATTACTAGTCACATCAACAGAAATTTTCTGAAATCGGAAAAGAAAGATTCCAAAAGAAGAAAGTATCTGAAAATTTTCTCTTGCATAAAGCAGAAAAAAATTTGATAGTTTACTGAATTTCATTCAATACACTAAAACTCTTATTGTATTAACGCTAACAGTGAATCTGCTGAAGATTATGGAAACTAAAACAGAGACATATGTATATACAAATGTATAGATAGGGTGGATGGGTTGCCTCTATCTTACCCGACAATCAATAGAATATTCGCGAGAGTTTATTGAATTTCATTCAATGCACGATAAGTATTATTGTATTAATCAATTGAATAGTTTTCTCCTCTTTTACTGCTTTATGAGAAACAGTGCTTTGTATCAGGATAATTGGAGGGTGAAATAGTGGCCACCCACCCACCCTACATATATCTTGATAACTAATCATAAAATCAGCTCTAAAATTACTTTATAATACCAACACCAATTCTGCTGAAGATTATGGAAGCTAAAGCTCTGACAACGATGTACATATAAAAATATATGTAGGGTGGGTAGGTGGCCACTATCCTACCCTCTAATCAAAAGAATATATACGAGGGTTTACTAAATTTGATTGAATATAGGAGATAACTAGTATTGTATTAATCAATTAATTAGTTTCCACAATTTTTACACCTTAATGAGAACACAGTGCTTTGTATCAGGATAATTGGAGTATGGGATAGTGGCCACCCACCCACCCTACATATATCTTGAAAACTAATCATAAAACAGATTTAAAATTACCTTACAACATCAACTGTAATTCTGCTGATGTTTATGGAAACTAAAGCAGTGACAACGATGTAAATATACATATATATGTAGGGTGGGAGGGTGATCTCTATCCCACTCTCCAATCAATAGAATATTCGCGAGGGTTTACTGAATTTGATTTAATACAGGATAGCCAGTATTGTATTGATTAATTGAATAGTTTTCTCTTTCATTTATCTATTTATGTTAAATTGTACTTTCTATCAGTTTAATTAGAGTGTGTGATAGTGACCACCCACCCACTCTGCATATACATATAAATAAATAATAAATCATATACATAAACATTTATTTAAATTCTTAAAAGGCTTTTAAAGTATTTGTAAGAGATTTTCCAGAAAAACAAAGGCATGATAGTAGTGGAAGTTTAATTTTATATGTAAGGTGGGTGGGTGGCCTCTATTCCACCCTCGAATCAATAAAACATTCGCGAGAGTTTACTGAATTTAATCTAATACACGATAACCAATATTGTGTAAGTCAACTGAATAGTATTCTCCATTTTTACTTCTTAATGAGAACATAGTGCTTTGTATAGAGATAATTGAAGGGTGGGATAGTGGCCACCCACCCACCCTACATATATCTTAAAAACTAATCAAAGACACTGCTTAAAAAATATTTTACAACGTCTTCAGTAATACTGTTGAAGTTTAACGAAAATAAAGATTTAAGAAGGTTGTAAATCTAAATGTACATGTGGGGTGGGTGGGTGGCTTCTATCCTACCCTCCAATCAAAAGAATATTCGCGAGAGTTTACTGAATTTGATTTGATACAAGATAACGAGTATTGTATTCGACAACTGAATAGTTTTTTTTATTTTTACTTCTTTATGAGAAATAGTGCTTCGTATTTATTTATTTATTTATTTATCTTACGGAAATCTTCATTTTACATAAAAATTTACAAACTAGCAAAATATATTCAAAGAATCAAGAATCGTATGAGAATAATTGGATGGTGGGATAGATTGGAAAATTTTAAAATAACTGATAGAAAATGCTAAAATTCTTGAATTAATGGATTTTATAAATCTGAGAGCAACTTTTTTTTTGAAAAATTACAGAAAACTTTTCCCTGAAGAGAAATTTATTTAGTTAGAAAAAACAACTGAAAAAAATACTGCAAATTATTAAAGCCCCCAGAAGAAAACATTTGTAAATTTTAAGAGAAATTTCTGAAAAAGAAAAAGTTTTGGTAAATTCCGCAAATAAAATTTTTGAAGAATTTCTGGGAAATTCTAAGACTATCAAATTAGTACAAAATTTAAAATATCCGTAAGCTAAATTGCTGAAGAGTATTAAAAGCTTTTAAGCAAATTCTCGCAAACTAAGAAACTCTTTAAAAGTGTAAAACAATTATTGGAAAATACGTAAAAAAATTGAAGAATTTTAACTAGTAAAAAAAAATCATAAACTGTAGAAAAAGATTCCTGAAGAAGTAAAAAATTTGAAAAAATCGACTAATAGTGAATAACTTTAAAGAAAATGCTGCAAAATTATAAAACTAAAAAGAATGGTAGAATATTTAAAAAAACTGAGCCACTGAAAAAGAACCTCTTGACCTGGAAAAAATTGTCTTTGAAAAATCCCTAGAAAAGTAAGAAAAAATCGGAAACTTGAAAATATTAGAACAATCGAAGAAAATTTTCACAAATTAGAAGTTACATTTCTGGAAAAATAAAATATATTTACACTACCTCGTGGCCAAACGTGAAATCACTGCACTAATTGTGGATGATTAAAAAAAGTCTAAAGGTAATATTGTATTCACTTACTTCAAAAAAAACAACTGATTTATCCTATTGCACTCTGGACATTCTAATTGACAAACTCCTGACTTTTTTTGCTTTCGATCTTATCTTTGGCATTGAAAATAATGTGCTATTTGATAATCTGTTTTTTTTTAAACACCAGCAATTTTGTCTGAGCTGCTTCCACATTTTGTAAAAGCTAGTTAACTTATGGTGAAGTATTTTATATTAATATAATGATTAATTAAAAACCAAGAAAATATCAAAATACTCGGAGAAAAAATATTAAAAAATATAGTACATAATTCCCTTGGTATAATTGATTGATGAGGCTGATACATGTTGAAAGTTCATCTTCACTTTTTCTTCGCCTGAAGAGGCCATAGTGTGGCGAAACAATTGTAGCGTCTTACGATATATTTTTGAAAGTACTTATATAGTTTTATTCATATAAAGTCACTTAGTATAGTTTATATCAAGTGTATTAATTAGTCTAGGCTTTCTTTGTTATGACAACCTATACATTATTAGTCTATTTAAGTCAAAGTAATCAAATTAAATCTAAAAATACGAAAACATTTCCTGAATCTACAACAGTGAGTCTTACTAAGACTTCGACTTCGACCTTTGGAAAACTTTTTGAATGGAAAACAATTCAATTGAGACAATGGTGTCAAAAACCATCTGTTTCATTTTTTTGATGAGAAAGGACAGTTCTTTAAGCATTTCATCATGATGAAAAAGCCATCGAAAAAAATTGTCAACATAATTATTTCTTTCTATGAAAACCGCCTTTAATTATTACAATAA
This sequence comes from Ontholestes murinus, assembly GCA_963969525.1. Taxonomy (NCBI): domain Eukaryota; kingdom Metazoa; phylum Arthropoda; class Insecta; order Coleoptera; family Staphylinidae; genus Ontholestes; species Ontholestes murinus. The sequence continues at coordinate 61,010,654 of OZ018396.1, forward strand.
AAAAACCCATATGATTTTAAACTAAACCCAACAATCTACTCTATTATCCTATGATTAACTCTACTAGACTAATAAGAGACAAGTAGCTCTAAACATATTTACCCTACCCAAACTAATTTATTAATTTGTTATGTCAATAAAATGAATTTATAGCAATTTAAATGGCAATAAAATAACATTTACATAAATTGTAATTGTCACCAACAATTCCAAAACAAACAAAACATTGGATGCATTTTGTGTACGTATTAAATATTCAGCGTATTATTTTAATGTTTAACGATACTTTATGTAGGCCGTTAATTTGCGAAATGGGTCGTTCTAATTGCTGCGGGGCGATGAAATTTGCATTCGCATTCCAGAGTGTAATGAAAGCGTGTTTGTCCACCGCCGACATTAACATGTCCGCGCTTGTCTTTCATCGACTTCAAACGCGAATACGACCTATCTCATCGTGCGGTTTAATTTTGTGAGTTTAATTTAAACCGGTTTTGTAACGAAGCGTGCATCCGAGAAATTTTTAATATTGATACTTTAAAACTCAAAGAAAAAAATGCTCGTTTTTTTAATTATACAAGAACTGGAATCAATAGATGACATATAAATGAAAAACGTGAACGTTTTTGTACGATCTTGAATGTTTTTCAATGATCGCGAACGTTTTTGAATGATCATGAACGTCTCTAATAAAGTTTCTGCTTTATTTTATAATATTTGTTTAAAATTTTTAAAAATTTAAGAGCTTTGAAATAGTAGTAAACTACTTTAAAGGCTGATCGAATGACTTTCAATAATCTCGAGCGATTTTAAACAATCATGAATGTTCTTAAACGTTCTTGAATGTTCTCGAATTATCTCGAACGTTATTGAATGGTCGTGAACGCTCTTGAATAATCGCGAAAGTTCTTGAACTAATGATCTTGAATGTTCTTAAATGATTTTGAATGTTTTTGAGTGATCGTGAACGTTCTTGAATGTTCATCAATGATCGCAGTCGTTCTTGGATGATGGTGAACGTTCTTGTATGAATGATCTTTAATTTTATCTCATTAAAGACACTCTATTTGTAGTCATTATAGGAAATCTTTCCATTCCTATCAAGATCCATTTTCTTTGAGAAAATCGTTATCATATCTCTAACTGGTTCTTCAGCATCATCATCACTTACTGAACTAATTAGAGATTTTCTCATTAAATTAAATGTACTCTCTCTTCCAATGAAATCATCTTCCATCAAATTGTATACTGCAAAGCAATTATCAATCGTTTCTTCTAAAGTTAACCTCAGAAACAAAATCCAAGACAAATCTGAATGATCTTGAATGTCACTGAATGTTCGTGAACTGTTTTGTACCATTTTTAACGTTCTTGAATCATCGCGAAAGTTCTTCAAAGATCAACGTTCTTGAATGTTTTTGAAATATCGCGAATGTTCTTGGATGATCGTGTACGAATGATCTTGAATAATATTTAATGTTATTGAATGTTTGTGAACGTTCTTGTGCGATCTTAATTGTTCTTGAATGATCGTAAACGTTCTTGTACGAATGATATTAATTGTTATTGAATTATCATATTTAATAAAATTACAGGAGAAAATTATGCGAGTGATCTGAGGCACAAAATGGACAAAATTAATGACCAAGTAAAAATGTTTATTCTTCTACTAAATAATTATTAATGGACATTACATTTTATACAGAATATTAAAAAGTTATACAAAATAAAAACGTAAATCTTTGTATAATATATTATATACAGGGTGACTGACGAAAAACCTTTGGTGCTGTATCTCGCTTATTTTTGATCCAATTTGAATAAATAAAACATCAAATTAAATGATTTTTAAAAGACTTTAATATGAACTGTACTGATATTTTTTCTTGCATCCAGTTTTTGACAAAAGACGATCAACTTTTTTTTTCAAATTGCACTGTATATATATTTTGTACTGATCCGCAAGGAGATTTTTTTCTGAATCTAAATTTGTAAACGATTTTATCCATTCATCAAACCAAAGTCGAGAAATTGAGGATTAAAAAAAAATGAAAAATCAAATACCCATAGTAAACAATATACAGAGCCTATTCCAAATGTCAAAAGTAACAGTGTCAGTCATTGGTACAATACTGCAATGATTTTTAATAATTTCATAATAAAAATGTTGCAAGATTTCAAAAACTGAAAAACGATTTCTGTAGAAGCACAAAATTCTAGTACAGTGTTTGAAATATTGCAACATTTTAATTATGAAATTATTAAAAATCATTGCAGTATTGTACCAATGACTGACACTGTCACTTTTGACATTTGGAATAGGCTCTGTATATTGTTTACTATGGGTATTTGATTTTTCATTTTTTTTTAATCCTCAATTTCTCGACTTTGGTTTGATGAATGGATAAAATCGTTTACAAATTTAGATTCAGAAAAAAATCTCCTTGCGGATCAGTACAAAATATATATACAGTGCAATTTGAAAAAAAAAAGTTGATCGTCTTTTGTCAAAAACTGGATGCAAGAAAAAATATCAGTACAGTTCATATTAAAGTCTTTTAAAAATCATTTAATTTGATGTTTTATTTATTAAAATCGGATAAAAAATAAGTGAGATACAGCACCAAAGATTTTTCGTCAGTCACCCTGTATATTTTTGGATTTTACATCAGAACGTTTCAGGTTTCCACTGATTATTTTAATCGCCGTATAAACAACTACTAATGCTCCCCTCGCGTCAACCCCAAAGTTAAATCACCTGACTGTCTCAAACGCAATTCGGGGCATTTGTGTAGATTATGAGGGGGGCGCACGCTTCACGACGAATCAGAAACTCTGAAACCCCACCGACATATTCAGTCTATTAAATTTCTCGAGCGATTAATCCCAATGCACCGGATATAACGACCGAATGGCAGGTCCCCCCAACGCAAATTGAGATTTAAACATGGGGAACGAATATCCTCGTAAAAATTCATGTTTCATTTCTGAAAAAAGGAATTTTTGTTTGTTATGGCCTTGGTCTTAAATATATCTATAATTGAATGTAATACATCTGGTTATAATACTAAATAGAAATATAGATGTTGTTTGAAAACAGTTTTTATTATTACAGCAGGATGGAGCGACCTTATTGCAGAAATAATAGCAACTAATTTGGCCCGAATCATGTCCTCCTGCAAAGCGCGGCCTAGATTGGTCTTGCAATTATCACTTCAAATAATATTTACTATTATTTTAATATTGTAAATGGTTTTTCATCGCAAAAGTTCCCCAACAATCAATTTTTAGTGTTATGTATATATTTTTATAAATAGCTAAATATCTAAAATGAACTACCACATAGTAACGGTCGCTACCATCATTCTCAACTAAATACCTTTTAAATCTTGATGAATAAAGATGTTTTTTATAAAGTAAAACACACATTCCGAGTTTATTTTGTCGTAGTTAAGAGTTACGTATTCTTACTAGGTACAACAATCAACTAAAAGTTTAGATAGCCTATACAGTCTACTGTGATTCTGTTTTTGGTAATTTGGTGAAGACATTTAAAGCCTTATATCTTTACTATTATAAATGAATGACTTTGTGGGTATCACAAAGACATTCATTTTATTGAAAATATATCACGAAGTCAAAGTCTCCTCAATCTGATATTTCGTTATAACTTGTTTTCTCTTACAATCTTAAATTTTATATTCCTGCAATTCTGTGATAAAACGTTTCTAAGAACTGTTAAGAGCATATTTCTTTCATTTGTTGTTTTCTCTCGGTGGACCATGTTAAGCATAAACCAAATGTATTTTAACCAAAGACATGAACAATTTACCATATTAGTGATTTCCAAAGAATTAAATTGTTACTTATTAAATTATTGGTTTATCCTAACCTTAACGTATTTTTTTTTTGCCGTTTTAATTCCACTACAATGACTGTAAGGAATGTATATTAAATTTTCATAGAAGAAGGCGGAAAAAGAAGAAGGCACCCTAATCAGAATCAATAAAGCTGTCAAATAGGCACATTATAAAAATAACCTGATAAGGATAAATCAGTTGTTTTGGTGAAGTGGGTGTTAGTAAGTGAATACAATATTACCTTTAGACTTTTTTTTAAACATCCACAATTAGTGTAGTGCTTTCACGTTTGGCCACGAAGTGGTGTATTTAATGTTACAGATTTTTTCAGAAAATCCATGAAATTTTTTCTTATATAAGCGAAATATATTTTATTTTACCAGAAATCTAACTTCTGATTTGCGATTGTTCTAATATTTTCCAGTTTTTGGTTTTTTCTTACTCTTCTAGGGATTTTTCAAAGACAATTTTTTCCAGGTCAAGAGGTTCTTCTTCAGTGGCTCAGTTTTTTTAAATATTCTACCATTTTTGTTAGTTTTATAATTTTGCAGCATTTTCTTTAAAGTTATTCACTATTAGTCGATGTTTTCAAATTGTACTTCTTCAGGAATCTCTTTCTACAGTTTATGATTTTTTTTACTAGTTATAATATAGTTTAGTAACACTTCTATTTTTTACCAATTTTCCAATAATTGTTTTACACTTTTAGAGTTTCTTAGTTTGCGAGTTTGAGAGAATTTAGCTTTCAAAAATTTTATTTACGGAATTTACCAAAACTTTTTCTTTTTCAGAAATTTCTCTTAAAATTTACAAATACTTTCTTCTGGGGGCTTTAATAACTTTTTTCATTAGTTTTTTCTGACTAAATAAATTTCTCTTCGGGGAAAAGTTTTCTGCAATTTTTCAAAAAAAGTTGCTCTCAGATTTATAAAATCAATTAATTCAAGAATTTTAGCATTTTCTATCGGTTATTTTAAAATTTTCCAATTTTTCTTGCTTTTTCAGATACTTTCTTCTTTACGAATCTTTCTTCGTACAATACTGGTGCAGATATGTTGATGATATTTTCCGCATATGGAATGGCACAGATAGACAGTTGGATACATTATTAACAATAATAAATTTAATTAATAGAAAAATTCAATTCACCATAGAAAAACAAGTCAATGGAATACTCAAATTTTTAGACCTGAGTATTTCAATAGAAAACAATAAAAATATATTTCTCAAGTTACGTGAAGATTATTATTATAGTAAATTGTATTGTGTTAATGTTTTCAATACAATTTACTAGAAAACAATAAACTAAAATAACTCACTGCCACAGACACATCACTACAATCCTGCGCATTAAATTCATATATTCTTCATCTGATCAACATTCCACTTAGCGAAGAAAATTCTAACCGAGAACTACACATATTTTACCAAATTGCTACAAAAAATGGATACAAGAAAAACAAGGTAGACAGGATCCTGAAATGGAAAAGAAAAAAAGCAGTTCAAAAACTCCTGTTCAATGGATAATTAACCAAAGAAGACAGCAGTTTCGCAGCCATTACAAACATTCCATACGTGAGCCAGAAGATTACAAAATAACTCACCAAACACAACGTCTAAGTAATAGAAGTCAACAGGGGAAATTAAAAAAACACTTAGTTAACAACAAAATAGACCCACTATAAAAATACGGCATTTATCAAGTACAATGTAAGAACTGCGATGGAAAATATATAGGATAGACAGGAAGAAATTTCAAGATCAGGTACAACGAACATAAAAAGGCAATAGAAAAACAAACCACGGGAACAGGATTATCCAAGCATTGCGTCACAACATGACCTTAATTAGCGGACATGCTAAAAATTAAATCTCCTTGAAGGTCTAAAGATTAAGAGAGCCATTAGAAATAGTAATAATCTCCTAAACAACTACAACGAACTATTAACAAGTTCGAATCTCCTAATCTCTGGACTTTCTCGAAATTAACCCCATAATATATATTATACATTGTAACATCTTCATTTTAATTAGTTAAGTTTGTAATTCTTTTGAGAATGGTCGTCATTGATCGAAACTCGTGTCAAGAAACTGAATATAACAATATGAAACTAAAGAAGTGTTTTAATTTGAAATTACCTAATAATATAATTTCGTTTCATCAAGAGTGCAGTGAAGAACGTATATAGGGTGAATTCATTTTTGAGAATAAAAAGTAATTCACAAAATTGCAAATCGAGCAACAAATATGTTAAAAAGAAATATTTATTCAATATTATCTACGATACACATATTTCGCGGTACTTCTTAGGGACTGCATGACCTTGAGATGCTCAGTACCTGATTAATTAACTTGTCACGGACATTTTCCGTTCCATTTCTTTTTCCTCTTATCACGACCGCATCCTTCATCTTCCTACGGGTGCTTAATCTACGATTACGAATTCTTCTTAGGCGGCATACTAATGTTAATATTATTTCTAAAAAGATTTAAAAATAAAGTATTTTCTTGAAAATAGGCCTTAGGGGAAATCCATTTGTGATAAACAGGTTACTATTTAAGCTAAACCTTAAGATTGCCCGACTGGAAAATAACTTGGCCATTTTGACGTCCCTAGTTTCGACTTTGACAATGACCGTCAAAAGTCGAAACTTAAGTCTAAATCCGAGTTTACAACTAAGAATACACGATGTGTTGGATGCTTGAAGCCATAACTTTGTAACACATCTTAAGCTGCTGAATAAATCCCTTGTGTAATATTAACAACGTGCAGTTTTATTTATCATTTGATAAAAATGAAGAATACATGAGTAAATTATGATAAAGTCCAAATGTAAGTGCTGGTCTAAACTCAAATATTAATCTAAGTGTTCAAATCAAAATCATATCGAATATAATTTAAACATGAAGTTAAAGTGTACGTCTAAGCTTAAATCCAAGCCTAAATCTAAGTCCAACATTAAGTCAAAACTCCCTCCAAATAAAATTTAAAGTCAAAGGGTGCGTCCAACTCCGAGTAAAAATTTAACTCAGAGTCAATGTCAACATCCTATGTACACTTGAAGTCAATGTCCAAGTTAATGTCAAAGTCAATCAATACATAGATAAATGATAATAATGACCAAATTGAAGTATAAATACAAATAAGTCCAAATATAAATCTAAAACAAAACGTATTCATTACATTTAAGATCTAAAAATTTAGAGTGCAAATCAAAGTTTAATTGCAACTTTATGTCATGGTCAAAAATTTAAGTATTATTAAAAGACAAAGTTAAAGTCAAAATCAAGTCTCCAACTACAAATTTAAATTCAAATAAATTTTAGTTAAATTAGATATAATCTTTTAAGGACATTCTCTACAGAGATTATTTAAATACATGATGATCAAGTGCAGGTTTAAGTACAAGTGTGGGTTTAATCCCGAACCAAAATTCAAAACAAATCTTATGAAATCCAACTCAAGCCTAAAGTCTTAGTTTAAGTGAAAATTAAAGAAAATATCAAAAATATGTTTAATTGTGAAGGCGTTCACTTTGTGGTATATCTTGTCTCCTTCATTATATCAGAAAAAAACCAAATCTAGCTCAAATTCAGATTCTAAGTTTAATTATGTAACATTTCTTTGAGAACATTTACATTAAAATGCATAAATTAAAAACGAAAAAGTTCTAATTGGGTAAAGTAGAACACTTGTTTTGTTCCATAATTTTATTATCAGTTGCCTGACACGTGTTTCGATCGGTTAGGATCATTTTCAAAGTTAAACTAATTTAAAATAATGAAATGTTACACGTGTCAGGCAACTGATAATAAAATTATGGAACAAAACAAGTGTTCTACTTTACCCAATTTGAAAATATGGTTCCATCAAGAAAGTAGCGCAACAAGTATTCAGTATATGAAAAAGTTCTAAACTTAAATCTAAGTGTAAGTGCAGGTTTAAGTTCAAACCCAGATTTAAGTGCGGAATTAAATTCACACCTCATTCAAGCCCAAATAAAAACTTAAATCCAAAAACGATTTCATGGTTATCAAATCCAACTTTAATTCAATTCAAAGTCAAAGTCTAAATTTTGGCTCAAAATAAAATTTAGGTTCAATTTTAAGGTTTATGATCAAATGAAATTCAACTCACAATCAGAATATAAGCCTAGGATTAAAATAAAACAAATGTCATTTGTCATTTGTAGTCTGTCATTTGTCATATGTCATCTGTCATTTCTCAACTCTCACCAAACTATTTGTCACATGTCTTGTGTCATTTGGCATTAGTTATCTGTCACATACTATTTGTAATCTGTAATTTATAATCCGTTAACTGTAAATAGTCATCTGTCATATGCCATCTGTCATGTGTTATCATCTGTCATTTCTCAATTGTCTCCAATTGTATCATCTGTTGTATCACTATCAATTGTCATCTTTCTTATCATTATAAAAATATTCTAATATGTTATGTATTATCAAGCACCTGTCATCAGATATCCGTCATCAGTTATTTGTCATATTATCTATCATTTAATATTTGTCATCTATATTCAGTTATCATCTGTTATTTCTTAACTATCACCAATCATATCGTCTCTTTTGTCACATTCTTTACCTGTTATCTTTCATATCAGTTATTGGTATGTATCATCTGTCATCTGTCATCTGTCATCTGTCATCTGTCATCTGTCATCTGTCATCTGTCATCTGTCATCTGTCATCTGTCATCTGTCATCTGTCATCTGTCATCTGTCATCTGTCATCTGTCATCTGTCATCTGTCATCTGTCATCTGTCATCTGTCATCTGTCATCTGTCATCTGTCATCTGTCATCTGTCATCTGTCATCTGTCATCTGTCATCTGTCATCTGTCATCTGTCATCTGTCATCTGTCATCTGTCATCTGTCATCTGTCATCTGTCATCTGTCATCTGTCATCTGTCATCTGTCATCTGTCATCTGTCATCTGTCATCTGTCATCTGTCATCTGTCATCTGTCATCTGTCATCTGTCATCTGTCATCTGTCATCTGTCATCTGTCATCTGTCATCTGTCATCTGTCATCTGTCATCTGTCATCTGTCATCTGTCATCTGTCATCTGTCATCTGTCATCTGTCATCTGTCATCTGTCATCTGTCATCTGTCATCTGTCATCTGTCATCTGTCATCTGTCATCTGTCATCTGTCATCTGTCATCTGTCATCTGTCATCTGTCATCTGTCATCTGTCATCTGTCATCTGTCATCTGTCATCTGTCATCTGTCATCTGTCATCTGTCATCTGTCATCTGTCATCTGTCATCTGTCATCTGTCATCTGTCATCTGTCATCTGTCATCTGTCATCTGTCATCTGTCATCTGTCATCTGTCATCTGTCATCTGTCATCTGTCATCTGTCATCTGTCATCTGTCATCTGTCATCTGTCATCTGTCATCTGTCATCTGTCATCTGTCATCTGTCATCTGTCATCTGTCATCTGTCATCTGTCATCTGTCATCTGTCATCTGTCATCTGTCATCTGTCATCTGTCATCTGTCATCTGTCATCTGTCATCTGTCATCTGTCGAGAGATGATGCTGCGGATAAAGCCGGAAAATTTTAAATTAATACAAAATAATAGAAGAAAAAAGTTATAATAATTAAAAAAATGATACCCTTTTTCTTGCTTTATCTTATAAGAATTTAAATTTAAATTAATGTAATCTTGGTTTCACGTTTCTAGTATTTTTTATAGATGATTTTCCACAGATTTCTAGAATTTTAAAGCAACTTCTCTTCCAAATTGCGAGAATTTACATTTTGTTTTGCTCAAGATTTTTAAAATTCCTATAACTTTCCAACAACTTGAATTTCCAATTTCAAATATTAAGATAAATATAAATGTAGATTTGTTATCAGGTTTTTTTAAAGGTTCTTACAATTTTAAGTATTTTTCTTCAATTTTTTAAAATTTTCTAATCAAGCTTTTTCATTTTGAATGTTCAAAATTTTTGTAATTTAGATTTTACAATTTCTCTTATTCTTTCAAGAGTTTTTAATGGTTTTTCCAGCAGTTCTAGAATATTTAACAAAAATGTTTAAGATTTCTGCAATTACTGTAAAGGTTGTAGAGATTTTTACAACTTTCCAGTATTATTTTTTTCCATTCAGTTTTGTAATCACAAATTTAAGCTAACAACTCATGAACAGTCAAAACCAAAATTAAATGCTGTATTGATGAAATTTTTTTAAATGAGCTGTCAACTTGCCAATTTTGTTTAAACAAAGGATTTAATTTTCCGTTAGTATTTTTTTTTTTCGGTGTTTCCATGACATTCATTTAATATCAAAATCATGTTCAATCAAAATCAAAATCAATAGTTTTATTCACAGTGAAAATCATGTCTGTTCATTTAACATGTAATTCTCCATTTGATCTCGAAAAACTAACGAAAAATTAATTTTTAGTTTTTGTTTGTTACGATTGAAAACAGAAACCGACATTTTTGATTTAAACTCAAAAACGGCCACAGTTATCAAAATTTTCAAAGAGTGATAAAAGGTTCTAAAATAAATTTTCTATTAAAATATGGAAGAATAAATGTACATTTATGAGCAAACATGAAAGTTCGGAGCAAAAAAATTTTAGGAACGCCCTGTATAGCATGGTTCTCGCGGTAAGATCGAAGTAACACATTGTCTAAGTAATTTACTTGACTAAATTTCGGGTTGAGTAATGTGAAGTTATATATTATGATGAAACGAAAATAAAATTTCTTACTTCACTTATAAAAAAATTTTTTCTTATTTAAAAAGGAAATATCTGCACTTACGTATTTAATTCTGATTGTAAGTTTGAATATTATAAGTGAAGTAAGGAATTTTATTTTCGTTTCATCATAATTTACTTGATGTTAGTTTAGGCTGTACCAAATTGCAGCACTGTACCACAAACGGTTTTGAAAATATTTAGAAAAAGTTCTTAACTTTGATGACTTGTATATTGGTGATTTGAAGACTTTTGTAATATTTCTTCATTTTTTTCATCCTCATTTTTACTCTAGTATATGTAGCTAATTTTATTCCCCGATCACAGAAACATCTTGTATATTATAAATAGATTTCATTTTTGAGATGGAAAATAAAGAGGAAGCAAATAAATCAATAAAGCAAACACAAACAGAATTTTTACTGTATATTATAAAAAAAAACTTGTACAGAATATAATTTAAAATTATTTACAAAATTAATATAGAATCTTATTTACGAAATTATCCAAAGTATTTTCATATAGGAGTTATTACTACGCCCGAAGTTTTAAAATTTCATTCCAAATTATTATGTGATGATTTTCTTTTATTAGCCTTCGATCCCAAAGAGACCCGAAGTTTTTCCAACTCCGGCCATGTTTTCATTTAAAGTTTTGTATACGACAATCTCTGCAAGCGGCGACAAAAAAAATAACAGAAAATTCGCTTTCGTTGTAAAATCTATAAAACAATTATTAGATTAATAAAATATATAAGTCCTTTACGTTGTAGATAATTCACTAATAAATAGAAAAAACACGAAAATATATTCGTAAAATCTACAACAAATGAGTCTTATTAAGACTACAAGAACAAATCACTTGTTGTTTCAAAAGTGATTTGTTCTTGTAGTCTTAATAAGACTCATTTGTTGTAGATTTTACGAATATATTTTCGTGGTTTTTCTATTTATTAATTATTAGATTGCATTATTAAAGGTTTCTAGTTTCCTATACAATTTCTAAAATTATACAAAAAAACAAATTATTAGTATTATATGATGATAAAAACTTTCAAATCAATTATTTGTATTATATATGTGTATTCTTGTAATGGTAGCATACTTGGTAATACATTATTTAATGATAATATTGAGAGAAATAAATCTCTATGAGCGTTTCTGCACTAATATTTTACATAATAATGGAAAAACTCCAGCTAACAGTTATAGTTTTTACATTATTATGTAAAACATTAGTGCAGAAATGCTCATAGAGATTTATTTCTCTCAATATTAATTATAAATTATTTGATTTGATTCTGAAAATATTAAATAGAATAAGTAATAAGGCTGAAACTCTACCGGTCGATAGCTAATGGAAAAACAAAAAGATACGAAGCACAGTAATTATGTAACACTATTTTCCAATAAAGTAATAATTTAAATTATATGTAATTTGTAATTAAAAATACGACAACAATTCAAGTGTCTTACTAAAACTACAAAACAAATTACTTGTTGAAACAACTTTTTCTCTGGCTAATATCTCGACAAATATTGAATGATAAATATATAGCTCTTACATTGACTGAAATGGTGGATGCGCCGGGACAATCTGCATCAACAGTTTATATTACAAAAATTTAATGTTTATACGCCCTATACCGAAGGTAGAAAGAAAGACAAATGATTAAATAAATAATAATGTTTATGTCAATACTCAATAAGTCAATTATTTAACTCATTACAAATAAAACAAAAGAACTATGCGTGCTCGTGTATCTTGATCATATTAAAAATTTACGTGATTTGACATAATGCAATATCGTGATACACGCGAACGCGTACTTAATAAAAAGTACACATTCACAAAATCCACAGAAAGTTAAGAAATTATAATAATAGCGGTCATGTGTGTTGGAATAATTACAATCAAAAAGAAGAAATTCGTACGATACGAAATCTCGACAAGTCGATGTACAGACAAATATCTGTGTTTGGATTATTATGTTCATGTTTTTTATTATTATTTTGTGGATGTAAGGATTTTGACCCTTACCAGGGATCTCGTTATTTTAAAGGACGCCAACCCTCACTTTCAAGCCCCATTGATTCTGTCGCATAGCACTCGCCGGAATCTACCGATAAATGTATAACTACGAACCGCAACTAAAAATGAAATACTGAGGGATTTAAATAAAACTTTACTATCATACGTGCAAATTGGTTTCTTTGAAATACATGTTATAAAACATATGAAGCTACAATAATATTATTTAATGATAATTAATAATGAGAAAAATAAATCCCCATGAGCATATATAATAATATTATTGATTGTATGGTAATTTTTAGTTAACTTTCATGTATTATAAATAGAAACGATTACTTTGTTGATAAGACACTTTAATTTTTAAGTGATCGATCATTTTCAAACTTAAAGTTTTGATGTAATAAATTAATTATAAGATTTAATTTTCATGTTGTTATTTGTATATATGTCTAAGTTTATGGATGCCAATAAAGGTCTTTTTTGTATTTTCATGTAAAAATATATCCTAAGCTTGTTTAAGAGGCCAAAAAATATCGTTTGAAATTTATTTCATACAATTTCTGCATATGATTATAATTTAATGATTAAGAAGTACTATATGAAGTACACTATACTATATGAAGTACATTAATTTAGGCAAAAATTAAACTTTAAGTCAGTTCAAACCATTAGCATGCTCAGACGTAACTAAATGAAGTATGGTTCCTTATGCGAAGACTCATTACTACCACCAAGGGAAATCACCGAGGGTAATCCCTTCAGGAATCTCTAGTCAGCACTCCGAAGAATCTTTTAAGTTTAACGGCGGATCGGATTAATAGTAATAAATAATATTTCATGAATGATTTTCTCATTTACCTCGTGGTGAAATATTGTGGAATAATAGGTAATAAATAATATAATAATGATTTATTTCTCAACAGAAAATACAATCCAATAACAGAGAAATATTAGAATATATACATATAATTGATATAAAGTAAAAAATTAATTTAACAATATTACATTTAAGTCGTACAAATTGTAATATATTTATATATTATAATAAATTATAGAGGTTAAAAACATAGTAAGCGTTTTATTCATTGTTCAATATTACATATAATAATTTTAGAAGAAAAGAAGTATCTTTAACAATGTAATAAAACGTTTTACAAAATATTTTTTACATTATTATTAAATTTGAGTACATAAATTTATAAGAATAATAAACATCATAAATTTAGATCAAATAAATTAAACGAATAAAGCACTAATAACCATTCTTAAAATAAAAGTGTAAAGGGTATTAGTGCTTTATTAATCAAATGAACATCATATTTATTATTACCGAAAAATATAAGACCAGTAACGCAGTGAGCTAATTCGGAATTTGTAGATAATTCATGAATCGCCAAGTAATTTATCAAATGAGCAAATGAGTTCACAGTGCGTTATAAATCCTGGCGCTGGCACTGGAAAATTGTATTAAAAATTTATGTTTTCGCTTAAAAATTGATGAATTGTGGGAAATGGAATCTGTGATGAAATAAGCGCCCATTAAAATGTATGTGTTGTAAATGCGAGAACCTGTAATAATATTAATAATTAAACATTCAAAATGTATATTTAATGATAGATATTTAATTATATCCAGGTAAATAATAATTTATTAAAATCAAAGATGGAATAGCTACTTTACAAGTAAACAAAAATATATTTTTTAAGCTTTTGTGTCAAATATACTAAATTATCGATCGATAATATTTATTTATGTGATTCGTCGCATAGATTAAACAAAATTAATGCACCCTTCCTATAAGCTGATATAACTTATTATTCTTTCGCGTGTAATAGTGGTTGAGTAAAATATGAATCTGTCGTTTTGAATGTTCAAAGTTAAAAATTAACAGCGTCAAATACCTACGCGTTTCGTGCTTATCTTCTTAATAAATCGTACATCGTCTGGAGCACGCAACCGAAATTTTGAAGTATTCGCATCGATTTAAGTAATACCTTTACTAAAACCTAACCCCAGAAATCCAACCTCCCGTAATATTGAAGTTAGCGAGCAAACATTCCTTCGTACCCTAACAAAACTCCTTCATCCTCTTAATCCTCTACACAATCCCTCCAATCAGCTCCTCTATGATACTACTTTAGTTATCCCCATCCTAGAACGTCTTTGATTTCTATTCTCCAAAAATCCTTTTAACTTCCACATATTATCCCTATGCTGTCTTCCCAGAAACCAAAGCATAATCCCTAAATTTAAAAACCCACATTCTATCAATTTTGATTTCATTTGAACATATCACTTTGCACAAATAATGATATTTAATCTTAATTACTGCGAATAAAATTGTAAATCTGGAATAATATCCAAGAAAGTTTGGAAAATGAACATAAATAATTTAAATGAGCTTAAAACCTATTTACAAAAAGTAAATTGGATTTTTATCAAAAGTACTGGTATTAATAAATCTTACCTTATGTTTGCAGAGGAATTTCTACATTATTTTAATATTGCCTGTCCAATGAAAACAGAGAAAACTGTAAAATTCGTCACGGATAAATCTAAAAAGTGGATAAATGCCGAAATTAAAATATCAATACCTTAAAAACTTATTCATCCATAAAACAACATTTACAAGACTCAACGATACTTACAAAGAAGAAAAGAAAAAACTTAAACTGTTATGCGAAATAACAAAAAAGGAATCTCATCTTCAAGAAATTTTACCGGCACTCAATCAACACAAGAAAATATGGAATATGGTGAATAATAAATTAGGTAGAAAACCTCATATGAATATATGATTAAAAATAGAGCACAATAATAACATCATTAACAAACCTAAAGAAGTGACTCCTGTGTCCTAAATTATTTCTTTATTTTTATTAAATGTATGTATATCATATAATTTTTTTTGTAATTTTGTAAACAGGAGAAGCAAAGATAATAAATAATAAAGAATAAAGTTTGTTTATTTTGCAACGGTGGCGAAAGAAACACTTGACAGACGTTTTGGAAATTCATTATCAATGCATTGTACCACATCTACACAATTTGTACAGTCATTATTTATCAAACCTGTTAGTCCAAATGAAATACTAAAAATAATAAGTTCACTAAAAAACACGCCGAGCACAGAATGCGATACTATACCAATTAATGTAATTAAATGGGTAGGACAAGAAATATGTGAACATTTATCAGAATTGATTAATATCGTACTGATAACAGGAATATATCCAACTGTACTAAAAATTGCCAAAGTAGTTCCTATTTATAAGAATGGTCCGGAAACAAAAAAGGAAAACTACAGACCAGTTTCAGAGCTTAACATATACTCAAAAAGTATAGTAAGTAGATTGTGGAACTTATTGTGCAAATACAATCTTTTATCAGACAGTCAGGATGCATTTCGAAAAATCAGATCAACTGAGATCGCAACTGTAAATCTAATGGAAAATATCTTCGAACCGTTAGACTCTGATTTTTTAGTTGCCGCGTTGTTTTTTGATCTATCACGTGCGTTTGATAGAGTTGAAGTGATTTTTTGTGAAATCTAAATTAGAAATTCTTGGTGTTCGCGGAAAAATGTTGGATTTGAGAGTTTCATTTCTAACAGATCGACAAATGTATGTTCAAGTGAATCAGGAAAGGTCTGCAATGTACGATATGAACAAAGGTGTAGCGCAAGGATCAACTCTTGGCCCTTTATGTTTGTTTTGTTTATAAACGGGCATACAGGGTGACTGACGAAAAACCTTTGGTGTTATTTTTGATCCGATTTGAATAAATAAAACATCAAATTAAATGATTTTTAAAAGATTTTAATATGAAGTGTACTGATATTTTTTCTTGCATCCAGTTTTTGACAAAAGACGATCAACTTTTTTTTTCAAATTGCATTGTATATATATTTTGTACTGATCCGCAAGGAGATTTTTTTCTGAATCTAAATTTGTAAACGATTTTATCCATTCATCAAACCAAAGTCGAGAAATTGAGGATTAAAAAAAAATTAAAAAACAAATACCCATAGTAAACAATATACAGAGCCTATTCCAAATGTCAAAAGTGACAGTTTCAGTCATTGGTACAATACTGCAATGATTTTTAATAATTTCATAATAAAAATGTTGCAAGATTTCAAAAACTGAAAAACGATTTCTGTAGAAGCACAAAATTCTAGTACAGTGTTTGAAATATTACAACATTTTAATTATGAAATAATTAAAAATCGTTGCAGTATTGTATCAATGGCGGTCACTGTCACTTTTGACATTTAAAATAGGGTCTGTATATTGTTTACAATGGATACTTGACTTTTTATTTATTTTTTTTAATCCTCAATTTCTCGACTTTGGTTTGATGAATGGATAAAATCGTTAACAAATTTAGATTCAGAAAAAAAATCTCCTTGCGGATCAGTACAAAATATATATACAGTGCAATTTGAAAAAAAAAGTTGATCGTCTTTTGTCAAAAACTGGATGCAAGAAAAAATATCAGTACAATTCATATTAAAGTCTTTTAAAAATCATTTAATTTGATGTTTTATTTATTAAAATCGGATAAAAAATAAGCGAGATACAGCACCAAAGGTTTTTCGTCAGTCACCCTGTATTAAAATACAATACTAAATTATTGGAAACTGCAAATAAACAATCACTGCCATCTGTGACTTGTACAACAAAATTGGAATGTAATGAACCGATGATCGAAGGCGAAATGGAACCAGACAAAATATTTAGTGATAATAAAGAATGCAAGGCCAGTGATTCGCAGAATTCCCCTAAACCAAAAAAAAAACGACGGAGTCATTGTACCCAAACAAAAATAAACAAAAATCACAATCGGTCCAAAATTTAAATTCTATAATGATATTACTATAGGAAACAGTAGTGAAACTAATGACATTGTATTTGTAGAAGAAAAGAGAGTTTGGATTCATGTCGGAAATTTTAAACATGAGTTCACAGATGTAGACTTGAAAACTATCTTAAAAGACAAAATACCAAACGAAACATTTGTCATCGAAACAATCGAGAGAACGAGCAAGCCTTCAGGTGAAAAATATAAATGTTTTAAAGTTGGGATTCAAGAACGGTTTATTAGTATAATTAATAATCCAAATATATGGCCCACTGGAATTAAAATAACATCATTTCGTTTATTTCGTTTAGCCAATACAAAAACGGAAATTTTCCAACTAGAAACTTTAAATAAATATAGAACTAACGACTTCAAAATTATACACTTAAATATACGGAGTGCATTCAAAAAAATGGATGACCTGTATATTGCAATACAAGAGGAAACGCCTGCTGTAATATGTTTAACTGAAACATGGTGTAACAAAAACAATGTACATATAATAAATATAAAGGGATATAAGACAGCTACATACTATATCAGACCACAACGTGAAGGGGGTGGAGTCATAATATTAGTCAAACAAAACCTGATAAGACACAAAACCTTATGAAACAACTATATATCGAATCAGAAATTGAAGGATGTGCTTATTCAATCAAGTTAAATAATATCAAAATATGTATTATTTCTATATATAGACCACCTACAGGTAATATGGAGGTATTTTTCATAAATTTAACAGACATACTAAAGCATACGAGTACTCTGTTCAAATATATAATTCTTTGTGGGGACTAAAATATAAACATGTTAAAAAAATACTGTCGAATCGAAATTTTAAATGATATTCTAAAATCTTTCAATTTAATAAACAAAATGAACGAACCAACAAGGATTTAAGTGTTGGAAAACAGAATATGTACATCGTAAATCGACTATTTAGTTACAAATTTTAGCGCTGATTATGTAACATGCTACAACGTAAATTTTAATCTCTCCGACCACACAAATCCTGAATATAAATACCAACTTATTAGATGACCATAAAAGCAATGAAAAAACAACATTAAGGAAGATAAATGCAAATAGTATAAAGGAATTTCATCTTAATAAGGTAGACTGGAGTCAAATTGAAACAAACAACGTGGACTCGGCGTTTTCTAAATTTATTGAAGAATTGCTTTGCTTTAATATCGCTTGTCCAATTCAAAAGAAAATGAAACAAATACAAAACAGTAAAAGTTGGGTAACAACAGAAGTACAAAATTCAAGCAAAAACTTAAAAAATCTATTCGAACTTAAAACAAAATACAAATCAGCAGAAATGGATACAAGGTATCAAAATGAAAAAAAAAAACGCCATAAAGTTCTGATAGATCAAACATAAAAAATATTTCGGGCAAGAAATATCAAGAGCGGACAATATACCAAAAAAAATATGGTCCATGATTAACAGCCAGTTAGGCAATGATATACAGTCAAAAAAAGAAATCACGATAATTACTGACGGTATTGAGAGAAGCGACGTGGGTGAAATTGCAAAAGCTTTTGGGATGTATTTCTCAAATATTACAGATAAAAAAATTTATGCACACTTTGGAGACAATTTACTAGTTGTACAACATCAAAAAACAGTAGCCACACAATGTTTATCAAACCGATGAGTTCAAATGATATAGTAATAATATTAACTTCACTCAAAAATAAGGCAAGTTATGGTCAGGATGGAATATCAAGGAGAGTCTTAAAAAGTGTAAAATACTAAATTGCTGAACCCCTCGCATACTTAGTAAATTTATCTATACAAACAGGTGAATTTCCCAGTTATTTGAAAATTTCTAAAATAATACCTATATATAAAACTGGTGAAAAAAGTATTATGGACAATTATTGGCCAGTATCAGTGCCGAATTCTTTTTCAAAAGTATTCGAGAAAAGTATGGATGATCAACTCTGGGATTTTATCAACAAATTTCAACTAATACAGGATAAACAGCATGGGTTCATCATTGGAAAATCAACCGAAACTGCAGCAGTTGACCTTATGGAAGTGGTTAGCAGGAACGTGGATTCCGGAATGTTCGTGGTAGCATTATTCTTTGACTTATCTCGTGCGTTCGACACAATAGAGGTGAACTTTGTGCGCGAAAAGTTGTGGGCATTGGGTGTACGTGGTGTAGTTTTAGATTTAATTCTGTCATTTCTAACAAACAGAAGAATGTATGTTCAAGTTAAGGACCAAAATTCGAACACTTTCGACCCAAACAAAGGTGTAGAACAGGGATCAACTTTAGGACCATTGTTGTTATTGCTATTTATAAACGATTTGGTACATTTTATCAGTAAGGGGCATGTAATAAATTTTAAAGATGATACGACACTTATTGTGTTAGCAAATTCCCAGTGTGAGTTAGTGGATTTAATAAAAGAAACCACTCAAGAAATGCTGTCTTGGTGTAATAAAAATAACTTATTAAATAAAAATAAAACTGTTGTTTTACAATTTTACAACAGAAAATCTCCAGATTGCATAATTAGTACTTCTGCTAACACAAAATTTCTTGGCCTTTTTGTAGATCAAACTCTGTCGTGGAATAGCCAAATTGATAGTATTTGCTCGAAATTAAACAGTGCATATTATGCCATCTTGAAGTTAAAAAATTGTCTTAATCGAAAATCGCTCCTAAATATGTACTACGCTTTAGCGTATCCTCATTTGTCATATGGCGTGTGGGTATGGTGGAGAGCAAATGTAAACAGAATTGCTATTGCTCAGAAAAGAATATTGAGACTAATATTTGATATAAAAAGACAAAAAACATGTCGAAATATATTTAAAGAAAATAACATTCTTACGCTCACCAACATTTACATATACAAATGTGTGGTATATGTTTTTAATAATACAACTAAATTTGATAAGAATGGTGATAATCATCAGTACCATACAAGATTTAAAAATATGTTACGAAAAACGCCTCATAATACCACTTTATATGAAAAATCTGCTAAATATTCTTGTATTGTAGTGTATAACAAATTGCCTCATTATATAACTGATTGCGTGAACTTAAATTAACTGAAAACTCAAACAAAAAAGTATTTAATTCAAAAATGTTACTATTCTTATCAAGAATTTATTAATGATAAATAAATTTGGAAATTTCGCCTCATTTATATATCTTTACATTTAAATTATTCAAATAGTAAATAAGCATCCTTTATACTGTTAACAAATGAGGTGCTAATCGTTTTTTATTTAAATTAAAATTTATCTAATTTTTATTTATGACGCTTACATCCACCTAAGTTATATGTATCTATTATAATATGTATGTATAATTATTATCAGTGGCAATACGTAAATAAAGACTATTATTATTATTATTCAAATCGTACTTACAGGTATTAAACACTATGATATCAAATACTATAACAAATTACTACATTATATTAAGTGCATGTCTTTAAATAAATTCAAAACAGTTATTAAATAATAGATTAATGATTTTTACTCAAAGTGTGATACTTCAATTTAACTTCGAAGCACTTCTTATATTTAATTTATTTATTATTATTATTTATTTATTTATACATCGCCTTTTTAATTAGTTGCATTTATATTGATATGTCTGTGTCTGTATTATACCTGTGTATATATGTGCGACGCGTCTCTTTAAGAAAATTTAAGATCATTCGTATTATTTGTTACTGTCCCAGAGATTTTAATTTTTAATACTTTAAGTATTTTATATATTTAATTATAAATTATTGATTTAACTACACATGTATTCATTTATTTATTGTATTAACAATTTCATATGCACTACTATTCGCTAATTTACTACTTAAACTTTTTTTATTTTGTTTTAATGTCAGTCTGTATTACCATTACGATAATATTACACTTTTCATACCATGTATGTTTAACGCACATTTATACTTATACTTTACAATTTACCCAATTATATTTGACTTGTGTAAAATAAATATATATATATGACAAATACCAATAAATTATTATTATTATTATCATAAATATTTTATTAATATTCTCACTCAAAAATTTAAACTTTAGAATTTCTTTTTTATTCAAAAAGTTTTTCAATTAAAATTTATGTGTACATGTAGGGTGAGTAGGTGGCCTCTAGCCAACCCTCTAATCAGTAAAACATTATCAAAAATTATTTGAAAAATTTATATGACAAAATCTCTATAAATTGCAATTATTTTTTGTTTAATTATACTTTACAACTTTTAATTAAAACCCTCGCTTATGTTTTACTCTTTGGAGGGTGGGCTAGAGAACACCCACCCACCCTACATATACATAATACCTTTAAATACTAATTGTTGGTGATTTTGCTGCTTACAAAACAACAAAACCTTGTATGTAACGAAAAATAAAGCATAATACAAATTTAAGTAAAATGATCTTCTATAGCTAATCTTATTTAAGCTTGATTTAAAATATTGCCACGTACCATGTACATAATTTTTATTAATTTTCACACTCAAAAATTTTATTTTGTCAATTTTCTTTTATTCAAATTTTGTAATTAAAGTTACAGCAATTAAAATTAATATGTTTATGTAGAGTGGATGGGTGGCATCTATCCTACCCTCTGGCCAGTAAAACATCATCAAAAATGATGGTATGGTCATCATAATACTCTCCCTATATTTTTCCCGAAAACTATGAGGTTTATGTTATTCCTGATAATTTGCTCAAATTTAGATTCTTTGCAATTACTTGTTATATAAATTTTATCTAACTCCTATAGTTTATTAACAAAAGCCAAACATTGTCAAAATTATTAACTTTTAACTTTTTTCTCGCAAGTTTTTCAAAATTATAAAAATATCGAGAAAAAAAAACGCTTCGAGTATTCATCCACTTCCGGTTTATGTTCATCAATAGCTTTTCAGCTTGTAGAGAATGAACGACTAAAGTTAAAGAAAACAATGGTTTGTAATATAGTAATTGGAAAGTGGAATAGTGGGCACCCACCCACCCTACTTATAGATGTAAACTTAAGCTAGAACCCTACTTTAAATGTCTTTAAAACTATCAAGACAATTTCTACAGTTTTTCTTAGAAAGAAATAAAGTGTGAGAGATTGAAATTATATTATATACTATCTTATCTTATAATCTATATACCACCCCTAATTCTTTATTGAATATTCATTGATTTATAAAAAAAGTGTTTGTTCAGTTGATTACTGGTTATTTTCTCCTTAACAATTTTTTTATTGAGAAAATAATTGTTTGTGATATTGTAACTGGAGAGTGGGATAGTGGCCACCCACCCAACCTACATATACATTTAAACTTTAGATACACATCTGCATTAAAATTCTTTAAAACGATCAACACAAACTCTGCAGTTTTTCTCGGAAACAAAGGCAGTGAGAGATTAAAATTTAACACCCATAATCCTTTATTAATTATCCATTGATTTATAAGAATGTGTTTAATTAATTAATTACCTAATTTCTTATTGAAAAATCATTGTTTCCAATATAGTAATTGGAGAGTGGGATAGTGGCCACCCACCCACCTGCATATACACTACCACAATACTATTAAAATTTTTAAAAACCACAATAACAAACCTCTGTGGAATTTCTTGGAAACGAATAGAGAGTCATTAATTGAAATTAAGAAACATATGTAGGGTGGGCGGGTGGCCTCTATCCCACTCTCCAATTACTATATTGCAAACAATGATTTCTCAATAAGAAATTGGGTAATTAATTAATTAAACACTTTCTTATAAATCAGTGGACCAAATAATTAATGTAATAACGATTAATAAAACATTAAGTCCTTACGTTGTAGAAAATTCACTAATAATTAGAAAAAAACACGAAAATATTTCGTAAAATCTACAACAACCGAGTCTTATTAAGACTACAAGAAACAAATCACCTTTGAAACAACTACTTCTCTAGCTAATACTTCGACAGACATTAATGTTGTTGTAGATTTTACGAAATATTTTCGTGTTTTTTCTAATTATTAGTAATAATGATTGATTAATAAGAGAGTATTTGTTTATTAAACTAACTAATTATTCTTTCCTTAACAATTTCCTATTGGGACAACAATTGTTTATAATATAGTAATTGTAGGGTGGGATAGTGGCCACCTATCCACCCTACATATACAATAAAACTACAAGCATAAAATTGTTTTAAAATTCGTGAAAATCATCATCATCAACTGGGCAGTTATTCTTGGAAACAAATTAAGAGGAAGTGACTAATATTAAAAAAGGTATGTAGGGTGGGTGAGTGGCCTCTATCCTACATTTCAAATTATATAACACGCTTGATATTTTATTGAATAACAATTGATTGATAAGAAAGTATTTATTTAATTAATTAAATAATTATTCTTTTCTTGATAACACTCTATTTGGAAAATAATTGTTTGTAATATAGTAATTGGAGGGTGAGATAGTGGCCACCCACCCACTCTACATATTCCTTAATTTTTCGTATATTTTCTTTTACAAAATTTTTTATGAGAAATCTCCGTTTGTGTTGCGATAATTAGAGGGTTGGATAGTGGTCATCCACCCACCCTACATATACATTTAAGCTTCAAGTACAACACTGCTTCAAAATTCTTTAACACATCAATGCAAATTCATTATTTTTTAATTTTGGAAATCCATATAGAGTGTCATAGTAAAGTAAAAAAAATACATGTATAGTGGGTGGGTGGCCTTTAACCTACCCTCCAATCTATATAACTCACCCAATTTAATTGAATATCCAGTGATTTAGAAAAGAAAATGTTTGCTTAATTAATTACCTAATTATTTGCTCTTAATAATTTTCTATATTTTCTATTGAAAAAATAATTGTTTGTAATATAATAATTGAAGGGTTAGATAGTGGCCACCAACTCACCCTACCTAAACATTTAAACTACAGGTACATCACTGCTGTAACATTCTTTAAACCACCACTCTGCAGCATATCTTGGAAACAAATAGAGATACAGCGATTGCAATAAACTAAATATATGTTGTAAAATGTAGAGAAATATAAAAATAGTGATATGGCCATCCTAGTATTTTCTTTACATTTTTCTCGGAAACAATGAGGTTTGCGCAAAATGGTTCTTTTAATAATTTGTTCAAATTTTGATTCTTTAAAATTACTTGTTATATAAAATTCATGTAACTCCTATAGTTTATTAGCAGTGAGCAAAAAATATCAAAATTTTTATTTTTTTTTTCTTGCAAGTTCAAAACTTTATGAAAAAAATGTTTTAATAAATTGATCAATTTCTCATTCTCTTTACCTTTTGTTTAAATGATTTTATAATTTTTTTCGTTCTTAGAAAAATATCGAAAAAAACAACATATCGCCTCCAATAAACATCCACTTCCGGTTTATGAATATTTACCAAAAGCTTTTCAGTTCCAGTTATTAATGATAAAACCTTAAGTTTTCATGCACTAAAACAATGCTTCCCCTATATATACTATATATGGGAAAGTAAACATTATTTGAAATATTTCTATGAACACATCAATTAAAAATGCAATTATTTTGTGTTTGTTTACATTTTAGAAGTTCTAACTAAAACCCTCGATTATGTTTTACTGATTGGAGGGTAGATAGAGACCACCCACCCTCCCTACATATACATGATAACTTTAATTGCTAATTGTTTTGATTTCTTCTGCTAAAAACAATAAAACTCTTTATGTAATAAAAAATAAAACAAAATCAAAATTTAATTTTAAATATAAATGACTTTTTATAGCTAATCTTATCTAATTTAGATTTAAAGTCTTTTCACCCAGCATGAATCAAATTTTTACAAATTTACTCACTTAAAAATTTTACCTTTTTACTTTCCCTATATACGAAGTATATATAGGGGAATTATTGTTTTCGTGCATGAAAATGTCTGTATCTCAAAAACGAATGATCCGATTGAGATGAAACTTTAAACTTAAGGTTTTATCGTTAAAAACTGGAACTGAAAAGCTTTTGGTAAACATTCATAAACCGGAAGTGGATGTTTACTAGAGGCGTTTTTTTGATTTTTCTCAATATTTTTCCAAATTTGAAAAATATTACATAACTTTTCAAACAAAGGTTAAAAGGAATGAGAAACTGAAGTTTTATTAGGACATATTTTTCGTAAAATTCTTAACTTGTGAGAAAAAAATGTAACATTAGAATTTTTCAGAAAAATTTTTCTATAACGATTCTTGAAATTTCAGTAATTTCTCCTCCACACTTTCAGTTTTTATTGCAA
Source organism: Ontholestes murinus (assembly GCA_963969525.1). NCBI lineage: Eukaryota > Metazoa > Arthropoda > Insecta > Coleoptera > Staphylinidae > Ontholestes > Ontholestes murinus. Next base: position 61,036,442 of record OZ018396.1, read on the forward strand.
CTTCCTTTCCAAAGAATTTCATCGAGAATTCTACAAATTTTTACAAAGCAAAGATTTTATTCAGGAGTTTCAAAATTTTTCAGAAAGTCATTATTTATATTTATTTTTAGAAATTTATTCGTGGTTTTTGTACAATATTTTACTTAACTTTTTCTATAATTTTCTCAGATGATCCATAGATTTCATTTTAGTTTTATAAAACTTTTTTGAGAATTCTAGAAGTCTACAATAATTTTGTTTTCTTATCCAATAAATAAATAAATAGATATTTCCAGATTTTTAGCAAATATTTTATTTGAGAGTTCTAGATTTTTCAGAAAGTACTTTCAAGATTTTGTTTAATTTTATAATTTATTAGAAATATTTTTTCTAAATTTACTTAGAGTCTTCTAGAAGTTTCAGGAATTTCTTCTCCATATTAAAAGTTTTTTGCATCTTCATTTCCAAAGAATTTCGATCGAGGATTCTAGAATTTTTCACAAGGTTTCTAGAACGTTTTTGGAGTATTCTGAAAGTTTACAGTCATTTCTTCTTCATATTTCCAGAATTTTTAGGAAAGGTCTTATTCGGGAGTTTTTTAGAAAGTTCGCTTTAATATTTATAGAATTTTCTTTGAGGCTGTTTCCAGTTATTTCTCTTCCAGATTTTAATATTGTCGTATAAATTGCAATGATTTTTTCCAGAACTTTAGACATTTTTCAAGTATTCAGAAATTTCCAGTAACTTTTATTCAGATTGGAGGCAATAGATTTTTCTAGAAAATCTGTTCCTAGAAATCTAAACTCTTTTCATTCATTTCTTTTCCAGATATCAAGATTTTTTTCAAGCAGTCGTTTAAATTGCGGTGTTTTTAGAATTTTCAAAAAAAAATTGTTTATAAATTCAGAAAATTTCTAGTAATTTGCGAAGATTTAAATGAAGGCTTTTTTAGAAAATTTGTTTTTAAAAACTAGACTATTTTTGAGAGAGACATATTTAGTAATTTCTTCTCTACATTTCAAGATTTTTCAACTTGTCTTCTAAATCGTAAAGATTTTCTTTGAGGCTCTAGAATTTTTACAATTTTCTTCTAGAAATCTAGATTATTTTCTCCAGGGTTCAGGAAATTCTTAGCAATTTATTCTCTAGAGTTCGAGATTATTTTTGAAGTCGTCTTTTAAATTGCAAAGATTTTCTTTGAATGCCTAGTATTTTCTAGAATTTTTTTTTCTAAAAGTTTATAGTTTAGAAAATGGCCAATAACTTCTTAACAAAAATTATTTTTTCAACTATTCTTATAAATTCGTCTGCTTTTCAAAAATTCAGGTAAATTTTAGTAATTGCTTCTCTAGAATTCAACATTTTGTTTCAACTAGAAGCTATAAACTTATTTAGAAAGTTCTAAATTGTAGAATTTTTCTTAGATTTTTTTTAGAAAATTTTCCCCTTGAAATCTTTTCTTATTTTAGAGAAAGTTTAAAGAATTTTCAGTAATTTCTTTTATATTTATTCAACTGGTCTTCTAAATTTCTAGGAGGCTGTAGAATTTTTAGAAAATTTTAATTTAGAAATTTAGATAATCAAACACTTTATGTTTGATAATGAACAGTGAATGTTCGAAACTATAGTCACAGCAATAAATATTTTTTGTGGTAAAACAAAGTTAAAGTGTTTTAATTATCTTATTAAAATGTACCACCAAGTTAACGCCGACAACATTCAAGAATTAGAAATTTAGACTTTTTTTTTCAAGGGTTCAAGAAATTTCCAGATGTCTCCTCCAGATTTCAAGGTTATCTTCTTATCTTCTAAATTACAAAAATTTTCTTGGAGGCTATAGAAAATTTGTTTGTAGAAATCTAGGTTTTTCTTGAGGGTTCAGGAATTTTTCAGTAATTTCTCTTTTTTGAGGCCTTAGATTTTTGAGAATGTTCGTTCTAAAATCTAGACTCACTTTTTCAGGAATTCAAGAAATTTCCACTAATTCCTTCTCTAGGTTTCAAGATTTTTTAATTCAACCCGCTTTCTAAATTGTGAAAATTTTATTGGAAACTGTAAAATTTAAAAAAAAGATACGTTTAGAAATTTAAAAAAATTCTAACCCACCCCAAAATCAGTAAAACATAAGCGAGGGTTTTAATTAAAAGTTGTAAAACGTAAATAAACATAATATTATTGAAAATTTAATAGATTTATTCAAACAAATTTTGAAATTTAAGAAAAAGAAAGAAATAACTTTTCAAACAAACAAAAAGTTAAAGTAAAGTTACAAGTTTTATTGAAACATTTTTTTGTTCTTAATTTAAAAATTTTGAATTTTTTTCTTATTGTAAAAAATATAAAATCAAACTTTAAATTTTTAAGCAGAAACTTTCTACATGTATTCTGAATATTTTTAGAAATTTTCAAGTCGATGGCAATTGTTTTCATATTTTTTTTTTCAGACCAAAATTATGATTGCAATTTTTTAACGTCTTTTTAATTTGACGTGAAGTTATTTAAAAAAAAATCTAAAATCAAACGTTTGAATTTTTTAAGCAGTAATATTCCTACATATAGTCTCAATATATTTAGAAAGTTTCAAGTCAATAGCAATTGTTTTTATATTTTTTTCAGACTGTCAAATATATGATTGCAATTTTATTAACGTCGCTTTCTATTGACGTAAAATTTGAAAAATCTAGAACCAAACTTTTGACTTTTTAAGCATCAACATTCCTACATGTATTTTGAATGTATTAGAAAGTTTCAAGTCGGCAGTAATTGTGTTTATACTTTTTCAGGCTGTGAAAGTTAAGATTGCAATTTTTCATCGTCTCTTTCATTTGACCTAATTTTTTTTTTAAATCTAAAATCAACTTTTGATTTTTCCAAGCAGCAACATTTGTACATGTATTTTGAATATATTTAGAAAATTTCAAAACGATGGCAATTGTTTTTATATTTTTTTCAGACCATCAAAATTATGATTGTAATTTTCTTCTCTCTTTCATTTGACGTAAAAGTAATGAAAAAACTAAAAAGAAACTTTTGATTTTTTAGGCAGCAACTTTTGTACATGTATTTTGAATATATTTAGATAGTTTCAAGTCGATAGCAATTGTTTATATATTTTTTTCAGACCGTCAAAATTATAATTGCAATTTTGTTAACTGCTCTTTCATTTGACGTAAAATTATTAAAAAATCTAAAATCAAACTTTTGATTTTTTTTAAGCAGCAACATTCCCACATGTATTCTGAATATATTTAGAAAGTTTCAAGCCGATAGCAAGTGTTTTTATAATTTTTTCAGACCGCCCAAATGATAATTGCATTGAATTTCCACTTAAACTTGTTGATATTTTTAATAAAAATAACTTTGAAGAGTTTTTCATTTTAATAATTTAAAAACTAATAATAAACTATAGAAGCTAATAGAAATTTATATAAGAAGTGAATATAAATAATTTAAAATTGAGCAAATAATTAAGAATAACCTCATAGTTTTCGAGAAAAATATAGGGAAAGTATTATGATGGCCACATCACCATTTTTTAATTTCATTTTTATTGAAAAAGTTTTGTAATTAATATTATTGAAAACCGCGAGACGATAAGGAATTGAAGTTTATATGTATATGTGGGTGGGTGGACTCTATCCCACACTCCGATTAGTAAAACCTCATCATAAATTACTTGAAAAATTTGTTTGAATATATCTATTAAAATTTGCAAAAATGTTACGTTTATGTACCCTAGACATACATGATAACTTTAATTACTAATTGTTGATGGATTCTACATCTTTATTACTTTCACTATATAGAATTTGAAAAATATTACATACATTTTCAAACAGAAGTTGAAGGGAATGAGAAACTAAATAAATTTTATTAAAACATATTTTTTATAACGTTTTTAACTTTCGAGAAAAATATTAAAAATTAATAATTTTGACATTTTTTGCCTATTACTAATAAACTAGACGAGTTAGATGAAATTTACATAACAAGTAATTATAAAGAATTCAAAATTGAGTAAATTATTAAGAAAAACCATTTTGCGTAAACATTATAGTTTTCGAGAAAAATACAGGTAAAGTACTATGATGGCCACATCACCATTTGTGCGATTTGTTATATAGATTAGATAAACACCCACCGTATTAAAGCTGATATTAAAACTTATTATTGTTTCGCGTGTACTAGTAGCTATTAAGAAAAATTCGAAACTGTGATTTTCAGTGTTCAAAGTTATAAATTAATACCGTCTAAACCATTCATGTTTATCTTAATTAATAAATCATAAATTGCCTAAAGCAAGACACAAAATATTTCTATCGATTTAAGATAATAGTTACTATAATATTTTTGTGTGTATCTTTCGTTTATAGTGATAAATTATTGAATTATACACGCAGACAAGAATTGAATTAACTTTATGCGGTTAATTCATAATGTCTCTTGATAATAAATTCTATATCGAGTCGCCTTAATCATGACCGGTTGTGGTTTTGGAATTTTCTGTCTATTGAACGGATGACATTTTATATATGCTATAAATACATATCGCTAACCAATTACTATAAAATATAGTGCATTTCTCTTCGATTCAACGATCTTTATGAAAAAAAAAATTGATAATGTATCGATGAACCACGGTCGGCTATTATTAGGTGATTTATGTCCTCCTGTGGTATCTCATTCTAAGCAATTACTAACGCATTTCGAAGTGCTTCTAGAGTTTGAGGGGGATGCTGCAAATTAAGGAGTCTTCGGCTTATGATATCCCACACATGCTCAATTGAAGATAAATCCGGTGACCTCGATGGCCAGGGCAACAAATTGATTTCAGCGGGCTCAAAGAAGTTCATTGTGGCTCTTGCAATGCGTAGGCGAGCATTATCCTGCTGAAAAGTTGGATTTGGCAATGTCTGAAGATAGGGTAGGAGATGAGGTTCCAGAATTTCAAGAAGAATTCGTTATATCTATAAATATAAAGTTGCAAATTGTTTTCATTTAAATGACTAATCACACAAGTCTGTAATATAATAGACATACTTTAGGCTGAAGTCAATAAAACACAAAAATCTGATTATAAACAGGATTATAGAAGTGCAGATATTGGAAGAGAATCTTAATCTTAATCTGTCGCGGTATTTAAAGTAGAAATATTTCGCGTGTCGAATCGATTTAAAGAGGGCAGATGGATGTTTGGCGCAGTAATTCCGGCAAGCTTTCAACTTAATAATGATAAATACCACGCGGTGCAGCGTTTCGAGCATTTTCAAGTAAAAACACATAATAGGAATCCCCGGCAAGAATTCCGGATGAAATTATTTCATCTCGGCGTGAATAAATAGCGAACGAATTTGAATGAAGACAATAGAACAATAGATAGATTATGCTACGAGTTCGGTAAGTCTAAATGAAATTCACGTTTCAATCGCTTCTGAAAAGGTTGTATTTTCAAAACGTATTAAAAAATAAATCCTATTTTTTTAAATAAATAAATGAAAAAGAATAAGGGATATATTCAGTAATTCAGGTTGCGTGTTAATCCCATTTTTTTAAATAAATAAATGATATATTCAGTCATTCAGGTTGCGTGTGCTTATTTCTAAATTTAAATTCGTAAACTTAAGCATGAAAACCAATGGGATCTCTTGTGAGGATGCTGAGAGAGAGAGAAAAAAAGCGTCGATATAAGCTTCTTGACGAGAGCTTCCTTTGCCGTTTTTATGCCACTTAAACACGTCTCCTGTTTTATTCCAATTATGGCCGCTCTCGTAAATATTTGCAATTTTGCAAGTTATTAATAATACAAACATCAAATCGGATTATTCTCGAGTACAATGTGGGATATTGTGAGATTGTTCGAATGGAGGTGAAAACTGAACGGATCGAATGTATAATGAAAATCTTGGGAACGCTGATCCCTGATGGGTGGGGAATGTATATCGAATAATATCGTCAATGGTAACATGGCAGAAATTCGGGGCGAGGGATTGGGAAATGAGATTATGCGAGGGGCGCAAAACTGTCAGACGCGGATGTAATTTTCAGATGCATATTGAACTCGACTGAAAAGATAAAAAATTGTGTATATTCTTGATATACATTGATGGAAACAAATTTTATTGTTTATTGTTCCTGAATAATATATATATTATACGAAAAACATGCATTTAGAATTGAAATCATTTATTTAGGATTGAAATTTTAAAGTATTATATAAAACAACACAGTTGGGAGGGTTTCACATTTATTGTTGAACACTACAACTCAGTATATTAAAGTATTTGCGCTTTAAAAAACTAAATGATATAGATTTTAAAGTTGATTCAACAGACAACCAGCGGAAGAATTAAGAATTAGAGCTAAATGATATAGATTTTAAAGTTGATTCAACAGACAACCAGCGGAAGAATTAAAAATTAGTATGAAGAATTGCACGAAAATTGGATTGAAAACGTAATGTAACTATAAAATATATTCACAGAAAACCTAAATTAATAACTACAATGAATTTAAAATCTATTGGTTACTTATCAGGCTTAATATTAAAGGGCGAACGATTTCTTTTTGTAATAAGATCATTATTTACTACTGTTAAATAATTCTTGCTTTATAATAACATTTAGGAATGACTGCTTAAAGTAAATAATAAGTTTATTATTGGTGCAACTTGCATTCCACCTAATAACTCATTCAAATAGTTTGTTATATGAGAATCACAAAATGATCAAAATTGTGTAGGTTACCCTAATCCAGAGTATATGTTTTGTTGTGATTACAATGTACAAAATTATTTTTATAATGTCTTTAATGTAAATGTTTCAATAAACGAAATGTTTCTCTGAAATTCACTGCTGTAAATAATTCGATATAGTGCAATTTGTAAAGCGAAACATACCTATAAAGTGCCATCTATTGTCTAAGCACTACAATTCCCTAGGTGGGTGTTGTAATATTTCGACAATAGATGGCACCTAAATGGTATTATCTTGCTTTATGGATACCTGAAGAGTTTAAAACTCTAAAGTAATATTTCTTTGTAAAGTCTCCCTCTCCACTACCTTAACTATTTCTGAAAACAAAACTTCTCTCCTCTATCCTCGCCAACCTTGACATTGCCACCATTACATTTCCCCCCGCCTCCTCCAACCCAGTAGCATTATTAAGATCATACAACCCTCTCATTGGCACCATTATGAAGACTCATCTTCCAAATCTTGTCGGCGAACCTCTAACATTATCAGGCCACGTTTCTAGAAAGCCCCCTACCACTCTCCCTTCTCTCCGCCGTCATACACAAGGTCAATCTCCGGTGTCATCCGCGACTGACATCACCCACTTTGCCAAGGACCAAAGCATCACCCTCCAGAATGTCCTCAATGTCATCATCCGTGCCACTAGTTGCCTTACACGCCTTTACAGGCTGGAAATCCATAACCCCTCTACTCCCTGTTCTAAACTCATCACCTGCGATATCTGCGGATATTCTACTAACAAGTGCATTGCCACCACCCCCAAATGCGCTCAATGCGGGGACAAACTTCCCTCGTTTTTGAACAAATTCCCCAAAAAAAGTAGGATGCCGCCAAAGCTCACAGTTACTACAACCGTTCCCCCTAAATCCCTCCCCCTAAAAAAATGCTAATACTGAAGAAAAATTCATTCAAGTTATCACAGCCACTCTCTCTTTCTAAGCTTGACCCACCCAATCTGCAGCCATCCAGGAAGCGGTTTCATCCGCTGTAGCCGAGATTCTCGGCCTCCGCTTAATATTCGTCAACTCTGCCTGAGTTCATCTTGCCATGAATTTGTTTTTGTATTTGTATTTATTTATTTATCCAACATGCTTACACAATTCTTCCTAAATAAAACGCAATCCTATAAGTTTTCACGAGAATTGGAAAACCTCCTCCTAATCTCTCCTTTCGCTCCCTATATTCATAGGCCACAATTGTCACTACATCACAGACTTTCTTCTTCTTCATGTGCCGTTTCCATTCCTTTACTATTTTGATTATGGAAACTGTAGCCTTAAATACGTCAGATGACGTGACATTAAAACATTTTCGCAGTTTCCTAAGCCAGGACATTCCTCTCGCTCCGAGAGATCTTTTCCCACGATTCTTCCTTGGATTAGGAGTCGCAAAATTTCATATTTCTCTCATGATGTGTCCGAGATATTGCAATTTTCTTATTTTCACTTCCCATAGGATCTCTCTGTCTTTCAGTATTCTTCTCAGAACCTCCACGTTGGTCGCATGATCTGTCCATGATACTCTCAACATCCTACGGTAGGCCCACATCTCAAAGACTTCTAATTTCCTCTCACAATACACAATACAAAAAGACTGGGAATATGTAACATTTGAGCATTCGAGTTCTGAGCTCCAGACTTAGGTCACGGCTACAGAGCAGCTTTTTAATCTTTACAAAAGACGTACGGGCTTTTTCAGTGCGAATCCTTAATTCTGCGCAATAATTAATCCACGGCGCAGTCGATAGTCATACCTCTCGACTCTTTCCAGCCTTTCGCCTTCTATATACAGATGTTCATTGGGTACTTCAGTTTTGGTGACAAGCATGTATTTGGTCTTCTTAACCTTGGGTGTCAGCCCATATTCTCGACTGGTTGTGACGATGTTATTCAACATATTTTAAAGGAAGTACTGTCTCGTCCGCGAAACGGAAGTTGCTCATTGGGGTGCCATTAACTCGTATTCCACCGGCTACTCTTTCGGTGAAAATTTCTTCTGTATAGATGTTAGAAAGGGATTGAAGAGAGAATACACCCTTGTCTGACTCCTTTCTTGATCTCAACTGCTTTTGTTAGTTCACTTTGTTTTAGGTACACTTTTACTATAATTTGTATATCTCTTGTGTCGAGATTTTTGCGTTCCAGTGCTTCCATTAGTTGTTCGTGTCTCATTTTATCAAATTCCTTATTATAATCTATAAAACAGGCGTATACCTTTTTTGCATCAAGACGTTGCAGGCAAACAAGGCTTCTTTTGTGCCAACTCCCTTTCTATAGCCTAACTGGGTATCTTCTTTCAGTCTTTTAGTAGATCCTACTGTGAATAACTTTAAGAAAGATCTTCGGGATGCGTTATTTCCAGCGCTAATTACTTTGCTTCTTTTATTTCGCCTTTTTTCCTTTATAAACAGTAAAACCATCAAATTCGTCTTTATCACTAGTATTTTTCTGCGTTTAATACGACAAGGTAGTTGAGTTTCCGCCGGAGACGGAGCCGAGGCCGCAGAAACATTTATTTTGTTTTGGGTTTTTGTAATGTTATTTTCTTTTGGCTGAGCTGCAATTTTTTAATATTTAACAACTGTTTGTGACCTCTGTTGAATATCTTCACAGTGTGGTTCATTAGGATAATCGTACGGTGTTCTTCGCATTTTTTGGCATTATATCTCTTAGGAATTGTTCCAAACGTTGAGTGAACGTTGTGGTGTTATTCCTGTTTCATAGATCTTATTATATAGGTAAGTTATAACATATAAATGTTGCTCTTCAATAAACTTAAGCAAATCTGCAGGTAGGTCGTCGGGGCCAAAAGCTTTTCCATATTTCTTTTAAAATAGACAATCCAGTTTCATTGTTACCGTTGGTTGTTATTTCTTCTATTTGATCATTGAAAAGGGATCTGATATATTTTTCCCATAGGGTCAGTTGATCTTCAATATCTAACACAATGTTACCTTCCTCATTTATAAGTATGTATACTCTTTGTTTACGACCAATTCCAGTGAACTCTTCTTTTCTTATGCACATTAAGGGAGTCGTGCAGTTTCTGCAGGTTTCCAATCTCAGTAGTACATTTCTCGATCAGCCACTATTCCTTAGCTTGTCCACATTTATATTTGACCTTCTTCTGTATTCTTTTATACTTCTGTTTGATTTTTTTATGTTTTTCCTTTCTTTCATAAGCCTTAATATTTTCTCAGTCGTCCGATATTTTCGGATTGTTCTTTTCTCAGGTTTCAGATGTTTCTTACAAGGTTCTATGATGGCTGATTTTAAATTTTGCCACATATCTTCAGACTGATTCTGTTTATTAATTTATTTAGGTTTTCATTTATCTCCTGGTGCACCTTTGCTTTCACGTTATTATTTCTTAGTACGCTAGTATCAATAGTTCTATGGTTTGTCGAGACTTTCAGCTTCTTGAGCTTCACCATAATCTCCGCCACAAGAAGATTATGATATAAGCCTACATCTACTACTCCTGGGTATGTTTTGGCACTTTTCACTGCATTTCTGTACCTCTGATTGACGAGACATACCATATTCTCATTATTGACGTCATAGCCAACCATTTTGGCCCTTGTTCCATCGCCATCTCTCTCTGCTCTCTTTTCAATTCTGCCTTAAGAAAATCTTCTCCCGTACCAACTAGAACGTGTTCCAATGCTTACTAGAAACCATTCAACCTCCCCTGGCACTATCATCAACAGATGACATTGACACCGCCATTCAAGGCATTACTTTCCTCCCAGTCCTTCATCTCTTCCTCCCCACATAATGCTCCTCATTCGCCAGAAAAGACAACAAATCAAACAGGCAAATCAAACACCACAACCACCAACATGAGAGAATTGAATGGAACAGAGGAAACTCCCTAATAAAACTCTGTATCATAGAATTCAGAAAAAATGGCTCTACCAGCCTGAGTGTGGAGCTCTCATCCACTAAACCCCCATCCACTTGGCATATGAAAATACATTCCGGAATTACCTTTCAGTATTACTTCAGGATGTATGCGCCCGGACCAGCATTCTGTCTAGTTGTTTCTGTTCACTTTCCCTCTTTGTCGTATCGCCCTCTGTATAGCCCTTTCGTGGCTCTCCTTGGTCTTCATGATGTCTGTAATGAGGCCGTTTACAAGGTTCCATTCTTCCTCTCCTCTAAGCATGGTGCTAACCAGATTGTCAGCCTCCAGTTTCACGCCCAGGCTTCTCTCCGTGTCCTCCCTTTCATTTTGCCATCCGTCACATATGAAAATTGTGTGTTCCGGTGAGTCCTTCAGGTCACTGTAGAAACACGTGCTGCTGTCACTCAATTTAAACCGCTTCAGATAATTTCCGAAACAACCGTGTCCTGAGAGTACTTGTGTTAGGAAGTAGTTCGGCTCTCCAAATGTTCTTTCCATCCAGGGTGTGATCACCTTGATTAGCCTTTTGGTCCACACCGCTTGGTCTTCTTCCTTTCGCCACTCTTCCTCCCAATGCCTTAGGGATGTGGCTTTCCGGTCGCTTTTTGTACGGTTTGTGCCCACCTGGATTGCCTTCGTTGATACCGTTCTATAGGCTCGTGCCACTTTTATAGCGGCTTTCCTTTGTACCCCTTCCATCAACTTTCTATACTTATTGCATAGCAACCAGTCTCTCCAGATTGGAGCCGCATAGAGTAAGATCAACGTTGCGACCGAGCACAGGATTTTTCTCTTGGCCCATGAAGGTCCCCCGCATTTGGCATCAGCCTATTCAATGCAGTTGTGATCTGTTCCGACAGTCTCGACACTCAGTCTTCCGCTCTTTTCTAGAAAACCTTCCGTAACCTCTTAATAAAAATAAAAAAGAAGCACGGGCGGAGTTTACAATTAAATGTGTTGTTCCACACAAACCCTTTCTTTACCATGATGTGATCACACTTCAATGGATCACCTCCCTACTTAAACTCTCCAAAAACTTCTCTCCCGGCCCTGATGGCATTCCTTGTTGTATATTTAAACACCTTCTTCCCAACAACATCTCCTACCTCAGCCTAATTTTCCGAGCATGCATTGCTACCGGACACTTTCCTGCCCCCTGGAAACCTGCCAAAGTCATTATGCTCCCTGAAAAATCCAACGACCCCTCTAACCCATGCTCACACCACCCCATCTCCCTGCTCAATACCATGAGCAAACTCCTTGAACGTATTATCTTCTCTCAACTCCTAGATTCCTCTGAGCTCCACACACTGGCGGTGTGTTTTTCGATATACAAAAAGCCTTTGCCACCGTCTGGCACCAATTTCAAACTCCACCACTTGAACATCCCTCTACTTCTCATCCATAAAATCAAATCCTTTCTACAAAACCATTCCCACTCAGTCTCCTGCTATTCCGCTACTTTTCCCCCTTTCACCCTCTCCTGTGTCGTCTCGTAAGGTTCTGACCTATCACCATCAATCTACGCTCTCTTCACATATAATTCAAGTAATTTAAATATGTTTTACCGCTTTGTCAATGTCAACTATTTTAACGTTAGTTTTAACATATAGTAATAACCTTATAAACTTAATTGTTACTTATTCTATCGTACTCTTGACCTACCTCAACAGACAATGCAATGACCTTTCGTACTCCTGACCCGCCCGAACAAATTATACATTGAGGTAGGTCAAGAGTACGCTGGAGTTTAAGCGGGAAAATAGGCGCTAGGTTAACGAGCAGTAGGTCAAGAATGGATCAAGAATTTGTGATTGAGGTTAAAATATTAAAAGTAGATGAATTATTTATAGGCTATAATCAAAGGAGTTATTGTAATACCAATAATAACCCAACCATTATTTTATATAAATTTTTATAAGTAAAACATTATTTTTAGTTTTTAAATTAAAAGGAAATGCAAAGAGTAATTGTTGCGAAATAAATGCGGGCAGCAGAGTTTGAGTATAAATACTTTTGTATATGTAGGGTGGGTGGGTGGCCACTATCACACCCTCCAATCATTTAAACATTAACGAGGGTTTGGTTTGATTGAATTACTTCATAACATTTATTAGAATTTATTTGTTAAATGCTTACGTTTATGTTAAAAACGTTCACGAAAAACTCTTGTTTATATTAAATTGTTTGGAGGGTGGTATAGTGGCCAAACATATATATTACTACTTACTTTCTTATATAATCTTTATTTTATTTCTACGTGATTAGTTTTGATTACAAGGTAAGCATTCTCGAATTACCGTGTAATCGAAACTAGTCACACAGAAGTAAAATAAAACTAGTATACGTAAACTTAAGCAATTTTCTATTATGTTTCTAATAGGGTGAATTGACTTAGACATGAGCCATTCAGTTACTACCACTTTTTTTCTAATATATATATAACGAAATTAATTACTGATTGATAAGGCTGATAATTGTTGAAAGTTTATCTTCACTTTCTTTTAAATTAATTACAGCGAGTTTAAAATTCCCATTCCAAATAAGATCTGTTTAATTTATTTTAATAAATAGTTTGTATGAGAAGTCTACATATATTTAAACTAGTATTGTTTTGATAGTTGTAATATTTGTAGCACCCAAGTTACTATTATAATTCAACATCTGCTAAGGAGATTAGACATAAAGCAGTCGTTTCAACAATTTCTACACTTTTCATTTAAGAAATATATTTTTAATTATTATTACTGATGAAGGTATAAATTAAATTACACTTGGTTTGTTTCACAATTTTCCTATATTTACTTTTTAAGGGATTATCAAAAGTGATTCAAGAGATTTTAAATTATTATTTTAAAAATGAATTCTTCATATGTTGAGAAACTGGGATACGCAGTTTAATAATTATTAGAAGTTGATAAGTGTGCACTTGACCCTCTGGAAGATAAATCCCTCCCTAGTGTACGAGGCGCGATGAGAAAAAATAGCTTAAATAAATTCTACACATTTACGTCGAGACAGACCTCACCACTTTTGTTCACTGGCAGCTTTTGTGGAGTGTCGGTATTATTTCCCGGAGAACAACTTCAAACAAGACGAACAATAGTCTTAAGAGACCACGCCAAACGGAATTAATTAGTGCAATTTGGCCCATATACACCTGTGGCGTACACGAACCTCAAAGACGTTCGGCACTTGCTTCCCATTGAAGTTTAAATGTTGGGGGTGTGTATTGTGCGAAAGCTTAAAATTCCTTATTACCTGAACGAATCAATTACAACAATGAGATAAAATAAGGCCAACAAAAGCAATTGATGATAAACTAGAGGTCTGTCAAATTTCAGCCTTAACATCGCGTTCAAATAGTTTGAGGGATTGAAGTAAATGAGACAGCCTTAAGACGAAGACTTCAGGAGGGCGGATTAACTTTAACGAACCTGTCATTGGTGGAGAGGTACAACTACATTTAAATCGATACCTTCGTTAGTGGAAATAAGTTTCTTTCACTCATGAGTGTAAATTTATTACACTTGCCTAATTATCAACACCATTTTCTTAACATTATTACAGCTGCAAATTACTACTAGATACCCTGACTATTAGGATGCATACAAAACAATTATTATAAAAACATTATTTATATTCTGATGTAGTTTTTACATTACAATAATATAAAATTACGGATCAGAAACCCTCAAAATAATTAATTCTAATTATTACTTTTATTATATATAATTTTATATGAACAGCCTTAATTTTATTACTAATAATTAATTCTATAGTTTAAATTTATAAGAGTGTACACGAGAGATCTATTTGGCATTTGAATTTGTGAGAGTTTTGGGCTAATTTCCAGGAAATTCTGATACGCGAGGAACTTTATAATTGGCAACATTAAATGAACTTCACGAAATGTTAAGCCAAGCAGAAATTGTCGAACTTCTGCTTAAATCAAAATAAGTGAAACAATGCACTGTATGGAAATATTCGCGATAATTAATTCGCATTGAGTGAAAAGTTATAATTCAATGACCCGCGGCCATTTGTACATTTATTTACTTAGTTTTGAATGATTGTTTAATTTAAAACTTTAAATTCGCCTATAATAGTCAATGAATAATAATTATTATTTATTTAATATTGATCATTTATTAATATTTTCAATAAATAGAAATTGTCCTCCACGTTTATTTGTTATTTGAGAATAATGATTTTATTAAATATAAAAGGAAGGAACAGCACTAAAAAATATTACGAAACATAATTTAACAAATTGAATTTAATATTATTTAATGTTTGTAATTAAGAAGAAAGACAATAGGAATAAATGAAACATGAAACAATATACCTAAGTTTTTAAGCCATGATATTCCTTTTATTCCTCGTCCTCTTTTACAATAGATTTTTCCTTCGAGGTCAGATTTTTTGGTTTCGTTTCTCATAACGTGTCGAAGGTATTCTAGTTTTATTAAATATAACAGGAAGGAACAGCACTAAAAATATAATTAATTAAGGAGCATAATTTAACAAATTGCATATAATGTTATAGAATGTTTGTAATTAAGAAGAAAGGCAACAGGGATAAATTAAACATCAAAAAATGTTCTTAATGATATTTTTCATCTTCCTAGTTCTCTTTTACCATAGACTTTTGCTTGGAGGCAGATTTTAGAAGGCAGTTTTGGTCTCGTTTTTCATAATGTGTCCAAAGTATTCTAGTTTTCTTCTCTTGGTGGTTTTCATTACCTTCTTCATTCGTTGCATCACTGAACTGTTCATCAAGTCTTCTTTGTGTTGCTTCAATTATTTGTTTATTTTGATATCAATGCTGAGGCTGTAAACAGTTTACCCATTTGGTTAAAGGAAGCTTTTCCTTTGGAACTTTAAAGACCGTTCTGAATATAGATAAGAAGTTAACTCATCATATTTTTATACCAGGAATTTATAGTTCAGCCAATTCCCCGCATTAAAATTCTGTAATAAAAAATATATTAAAATCCTTTAATTCGTTGTATTATTCTGTATAGTATATATAAAATAACTTGTAATCACTTTTTCCACAAGTTATTTTATATTGGATCTTCTTCACGTAACTCATCAATCGACATTATCCTGTAAAGTATAAAGGAAACTATTATTTTATCAAGTTTTTTTATATAAAACATTATTTCCATTCTACCCATTGTTAATTGTGCCGAAAGGAAATGAATTAAAAGTCTGAACTTTAGGTTAATGAAGAAATTAAGTGTGCCATTATAAAATGGATATTAAAAATTTAATAAAGCCGTGATGGATTTTTTACAAAGCGTAATTAATCATTCAGGGCTATATAATACGTTTTATTGCTCTAAAATGTATACGTAATCTCTGGAGGAGTTGAGCTCTGCAAATGCTTTTAATAGCTTCTCTGCGATCATAAAACTTTTCCAATATAGCATGATGTGTTGAGGATAATGACTTTTATGTCGAAACAAGTAATCATCGAAACATTACATCTGATAAATATGATAAATATATAAAGATATATTATCAGTATACTGTTAATACATGAAAGTAAATAAAAAAGTGAAGAATAAAAATATTGATAATTATTGCAGTAGCAAAGTAAATGAGAAAATTATTTAAGAAATCTTAAGTTTTTCTTAAATTTTATTTTTATTAATGTTTATCTTAACTGATCAGAGGATGAGGTTTATTTTGTATATGTAAAGTAGGTGTGTGGCCAGTTTCCCACCCTCCAATTCCAAAATTTACGCCAGAAGAAGTAAATTAAGAATTTAATTTAATCAGTTTCATAATTTTCTCTTTCGTGTTTATCCTAAATATTATTTATTTCTATTTCTGTTAATGCTGTTAAAAAATGTAAGCATTGATTTTAATTGAATAAAATAGTATATGTAGGGTGGAAATGGAATAGTGTAAGAAGGGTGTGCGTAGCTTTTGATCCACCCTCCAATTAATACATTTTAATTAACGTTAAAAAGAAAACATTACTAATGAAGTTAAGCATCTGAAAAAATTTGTATGCATTTGTTTGGTAGTAATTAATTGATTAATTAAACTGCAAAACCGTCGCGTAGGTTTTACTGATTGGAGGGTAAGTCCGAGGCCACCCACCCACCCTACATATATCTATTAATTTTAGACACAACACTGCTGATGATTTTTGCTACTTAAAATCAACACTGTCACAATTTGTTTTCCTGAAAATTTAACGCTGATCAGTGGGTGGGGTTAGTATGAATATGTAGGGTGGGTGGGTGGCCACTATCCCACCCTCCAATTCCAAAACGTACGCCAGAAGAAGTGAATTGGGAATTTAATTTAATCAGTTTCATAATTTTCGTACTTTTTCATGTTTTACCTAAATATTATTAATTGGAGGTTGAGTTAGAGTCCACCCACGCATCTTAAATATATACATTTGACCTTTAAGCCATCGATTTTTAGTATCACCTAGTATTTATTTATTTTTGTTTATGCTGTTAAAAAATATAAGCTATACTTTTTACTTGAATAAAATGCTATATGAAGTGTGGGAATTAAATACTGTATATAGGATGTGAGTAGCTTTTAATCCACCCTCCAACCAATACATTTTATTCGACGATTAACAAAACAAACACATTACTAATACATGTGACAAAATTTTTATCGAATTTTTTGGGAGTTATTAATTAAATAAACTGCAAAACCCTCGCGAGTGTTTTAATGATTGGAGGGTGGGTCTGAGGCCGCCCACCCACCCTACATATATATATTTATTTTAGGTGTAACACTGCTAATAATTTTTGCTAATTTAATCAACGCTTTCACTTTTTGTTTCCCTGGAAACTAAACGCTGATCAGTGGGTGAGGTTAATATGCATATGTAGGGTGGGTGGGTGGCCACTATCCCACCCTCCAACTCCAAAACTTACGCCAGAAGAAGTTAATTAGGAATTTAATTTAATCAATTTCATAATTTTCCATCCCTTTCATCTTTTGCCTAAATTGACACTTTATTTTTAAATGCTTGAAATTTTTTCTCATATAAGCGAAATATATTTTTTGTCAGAAATGTATCTTCTAATTTACGAAAATTTGCTTCGATTGTTTTAATATTTTCCAGTTTCCGGGTTTTTCTTACTCTTCTGAAGATTTTTCAAAGAAATTCTTTTCCAGGTTGAGAAGTTATTTTTCAGTAGCTCAGTTTTTTAAAACATTCTACCATTTTTGTTAGTTTTATAATTTTCCAGCATTTTCTTAAAAGTAATTCACTATTAGTCAAATTTCTTAATTTTTTTACTACTTCAGGAATCTCTTTTTTTTCAGTTTATGATTTTTTTACTAGTTATAATATTGTCTTGTAGTTTTTCTACTTTTTACGAATTTTCCAGTTATTTTTTTCCACTTTTAGAGTTTTTCTCAAAGAGTTCCTCCCTTAGTTTGCGAGAATGTGCTTAAAAGCTTTTAAAACTCTTCAGCAATTTAGATTTAAGATATTTTAAATTTTGTACTAATTTGAGAGAATTTACCAAAACTTTTTCTTTCATACAAAAATTTCTCTTGAAATTTACAAATGTTTACTTGCAGTGGTTTTAATAATTTGCAGTTTTTTTTTTAGTTTTTGTTTTCTAACTAAATAAATTTCTCTTCAGGGAAAAGTTTTCTACAATTTTTGAAAAAAGTTGCTTTCAGATTTATAAAATCCATTAATTCAAGAATTTTAGCATTTTTTAGAAATTATTTTAAAATTTTCCAATTTTTCTTGCTTTATATTAGAGAAAATTTTTAGATACTTTCTTCTTTATAAATCTTTCTTCCAATTTGAGAAAATTTCTGTTGAGGTGATTATAAATACGCTTTTCCATCTCTTTTTATTAAATATTGCAGTACATTTTAGAGATTCTCTAATGCAACTCTCTTCCAAGTTAAAAGTTTTTTAAATTTCTAAATTTTTCTGCGATTATTTTTTTTCTACCAATTTAAAAAATTATCGAATGTTCTCGAATTTCCTCGAAAAATTTCTACAAGCCGAATTTTCAGCATCTTTTCGTCTAATAATTTGTGAATTGTGTTCTAATATGTTTGAATAATTCTTCTTTCAATTTATTTGGATTTTTTAATTTTGCGATAAGTTTCTCTATCAAGCTTTGATTCTTTTTCATAGTTGCCAGATTTTTTAAAAACTTTGCTTTTACAATTTTAAAATTTTCTACTTATTCAAGAGTTTTGATTTTTTCAAAAAAAAATCTCAAAAATTTCCAAAATTTATTGCATTTAATCAGGTTTTTTATTCTTAGAGAATCTTTCTAATTTGCAAAAAAAACTGTTAATTTTCAGTAATGTTTCAATTAAATTCTCTTTCAGATTGCGAAATTTTAGCAATTCAGATTTAGATTTTTGAAATTTTCTAACAAGCTTTAGAATTTTTCGTCAATTTCTTAATATTTTTTTATTACAATATTGTTTTAATACTTTTTTGTCAGTTTTAACGCTTTTCTTTTGTTCAATATTGCTGAACAATACAGGAAAAGTGTTAATAAATGTAAAAACAAATCAAAGAAAGAATCGAAAACATATTCAACATATTCAACAAGCTGATCAATATTTTAAAAACCATATACGAATTGTATAATAATTAATATAATAAATTTAACTATACCTATATTACTAGAATTAAATTTTTTTGTCCTATTATTAGAGACGGTTTAAATCTGTTGTAATCCGCTCATCAATTTGTGGAAAGATCAATGAAATTTCGAATTTATACTGCCCTTTCTATTCCCTTTATATAATTAAAATCGTTTTTTCGAGCGTTACACCTGCATATTTAATCCTTTGAAACACGCGCATTCCATGATTTATTAGTGGATTTCATTCAAAAGTTCAGAGTAATAAAATAAAAACAATTAAAGATTAAATCGTACGTACAGAAAATAAATTGTCCCCATGTGAATTTATCTTTATATAAAATTTTCTGTATTTCCCTAGTGGTAGAAAGCTGTGATGCAAGAGAAGTGCGATAAAGAAACGTTTTATTTTTCGATTATCGACTGGAAACACATCTATCAATGTTAGATATACTGTCAATGCCTTTCCGAAGAAAATGTTGAGATAAAGGAGTATTTTACATCTTGTAATAAGTAGATATTTAAAGTTATAATAAGAAAGCTAATAATGTTATTTGTATTTAATTATCATATCAAATATTATACACAATCTACCATTAGGAAGTAAAATTTATGCTACTAAACTCCTCAATCACTGGACAAACATTTATTGTTTATTTTAAAAATGGCAAGGACAAACAAACAAATGAACCAACTATGGAAAAAATACAAGCAAATATACAAGAAGGTTACATATAAAACAGTAGGAATGAAAAAGAAAAACCACAATACGCGGATAGCTCGCGACACCTGGCAGAAAATAGAAGAAAGAAGAAAGCTCATACAGAAAATAATATCTGGTAACAAGGAAGAAAATACAAAAAAAATCTGGAACAGCAATACAAGATACTTGACAAAAAAATTTAAAAAAGAACATCAAGATGAGACAAACGAAAGAGCCTCGAAGAACAACTCAACATAGCAGAAAAAGCAAAATCGATATGATAACATTGCACAACGTGCTATAAAGCAAAACCAGCAGGGGGAATAACAAAGCAAGCATAGCAACAGTACAGGGTAAAACAGGAAATATACATCAATTCAAAAGAGGAAATTAAAGAACGATGCATAGATTTTTTCGAAGAAACTTACCAAGAAAAAGCGATACGAAGAGTTGACGCAAGGGAAACAGTCAACCAAGAGATAGACATGGACACTGGTGAAATAACAGAAAACAAAGTAGCAGAAGCTGTTAAAACACTAAAGCGAACGCAAACATCATGCATAAACGGAATTGCAAATGAAATGTTGAAACCAGAGCAAGAACATACAATAAGCATGATGCACACTCTACTAAAGAAGATACGGACAGAAGAAAATACACCAGATGACTAAAAAAAGGAGTTATAGTCAGAATACCAAAGAAAAGCGATAAGACAAAATGCGAAAATTGGAGGGGTATCACAATACTGAGCGTCGCGAACAAGTTCATGAATAAAATCATTTTCAAAAGAATGAAGGAGGTCAACAACGTGGACCAGGCTACATAATTGCAAAATAATTGTAATTAACTTCATAGACTTCGAAAAACCTTTGACAAGATAAACAGGAAAAGGATCTGGAGAATTCTAGAAAGCTATGGCATGCCAAGAAAACTAATAAAAATGATGAAAATATTCTACAGAAACTATTTTGCAAAAATAGAAAAAAATGGTAAACCAACACAACCCATCAAAATAGAAACCGGCGTCAGACAAGATTGCATCCTATCACTTTTCTTGTTCCTAGTAGTCATCGACGGTATTAGTTTAGTTTAGTTTATTTGCTTTACAAGTCTTACTAAAAAAAATGATACAAAATAAAATACACTGACAATAACTTTAAAATTTAAGTAGCAACA
The DNA here is from genome assembly GCA_963969525.1 of Ontholestes murinus. NCBI lineage: Eukaryota > Metazoa > Arthropoda > Insecta > Coleoptera > Staphylinidae > Ontholestes > Ontholestes murinus. Next base: position 61,057,573 of record OZ018396.1, read on the forward strand.
CTTGACTGCGTAGTTCACTGCGCAGTGTTCTTCCACTCAACCCATTGTTCCCTGTAGCTGACGAGGAATATCAGCAGGCGATTCTTGCCATTCAGGCTATATTTTTACCTTTGCTAGCATCTAGTTTTGTTCCAATTTTAAGAAACTATTTTATGATATTATGTCAATATGACATTTTATACATTAACTATATTATGAAGATAGTGGCAGAAAATAAGACGGGAATAGCGTAGAGATTTGGGAGGACCTCGAATTTGCAGGCAAACAATAAAAACATAAAGGAAATAACAGAAAAACAAATCCACGAAGCATCAAAAGTCAACCTAAAAATAAATGTGAAAAGTGTAAATCGCTAGGAATAAATACCCAATCCAACTCAGAAATTAAACAATAACATGAACAGAGGCATTCTGTTACCTAGAAAGTATAATTGACAGTAATGGGTCTGGAAAGACATAACGAAGAAAATAGCCAGTGCTCAAAGTGCATTCAACCAACTAAACTGTGTGTGGAAATCGTCTCAAATATCGCAAAAAAAGCAAAACTAAGACTTTTTTACATCAATGTTATTAGTGTGCTGCTGCCTGTAAGCGTATCATGGACTACAAAAAAATGGAAATAACAAAATTAAAGATACTGGCCACACAAAATAACAAACGAAGAACTATGGAGAAAGTGCAATCAAGAACCTGTAGAGATACAAATTAAACGAAGGAAATGGAGATGGATAGGGCACACGCTAACGAAAGGTAGCGGAGAAATAATGAATCAAACCCTGGACTACACTATAAAAGGCACAAGAATAAAAGGAAGACCGCTAAAGTTATGGAAAAAACATATCCACCCTTGGAATGACATAAAATCAAAAACCAAAGACAAGACTGAATGCAAAAGAGCAATAGAATAAATAAGTAATCCAAGAGGAGACACGACGGGGCTAGACTAGTGACCTTGCCTTCAAACCAGCTGAAGAATCATCTGAAAAGATGCCCTATGCTTCTTAGGGAGCAACAGGTCTAATAATAAAGGGAATATAAAAATCGTATTTCTTTGCCTGTTCAATATTTTTTTCATAAACATTGGAAAGAAAGATGGTAGCAAGAACATCCTGCTATCATTTATAGATTCAAAAAAACTCCTTAATTTAATCAACATGCTTATCCTTCATCCAAACTTCATGATCTTATTAAAAGACTCCAAAGGTGTTGTTAAGGACTTCTAAGGTTGTAGCAGTAAGGTTAAATTATTTTGCTTTTATTTAAGAGGCTCCATTTTACTTTCAGTTTTCTTCTTTTGGTGCTGAAGAATGGGAAGAATTTAGAGTACCATCACCTCTTCCACATATCGCTGGAGGTTCATATTGCCTCAAATGAATAACAAACAAAAATTACTGCAATAAGTTATAGCACCATATACAATAATCCCTACAATTTGACGTACAGGCTTCTCAACAGAAAATTCCATATCTTCATCGGACGTTCATAGGACTATCGTGCATCCCCAAACAGAATCAGGATTCATCACTAAACTCCTTCTCCACTACAAACGCTGCTTGTGTAAACCGTTGAAAGGATTACAGGATGACCTCCGTTAGTTAACCATAGATGGGAGATTGTCTGGTACTTGAGAATTTAATTGATGATGGCCTCCCACCCACCCAACATATACATGATAACTTTAATTGCAAATCCTTGCTGATTTTGCTGCTAAAAATAATAAAACTCTTTATGTAATAAAAAATAAAACAAGATCAAAATTTAAGTTTAAATATAAATTATTTTCTATAGCTAATTTTATCTAATATAGATTTAAAGTCTGCCCACCCATCAAACATCAAATATTTACTAATTTACTCACTCAAAAATCTTACCTTTTTAATTTCTTTTTTATTCAAAAAGTTTAGTAATTTATTTTATTGGAAACGACGAGGCGATTAGGAATTACAATTTATATGTATATGTAAGGTGGATGGGTGGCCTCTATCCCACCCTCCAACCAGTAAAACATCATCAAATAACATTTGAAAAATTTGTATATATAAATCTCTAAAAATTATAATTATTTTGTGTTTATTTATATTTTACAACTTGCAACTAAAACCCTCGCTTATGTTTTACTGATTACAGGATGGATAGAGGCCACCCACCCACCCTATATATACTTGATCATTTTAATTGCAAATCCTTGCTGATTTTGCTGCTAAAAATTATGAAACCCTTTATGTAATAAAAAAATTTAAAAAATCAATATTTAAGTTTAAATATAAATTACTTTCTATAGTTAATCTTATCTAATTTAGATTTAAAGTCTGCCCACCCATTGTGCATAAAAATTTTCCGAATTTCCTCAATCAAAAATTTTACCTTTTGAATTTCCTTTTTATTCAAAACGTTTTATAGTGGATAGAGGCCACCCACCCACCCTACATATACATGATAATTTTAATTGTTAATAGTTGCTGATTTTGCTGCTAACAATAATAAAACTCTTTATGTAATAAAAAATAAAGCAAAATCAAAATTTGAGTTTAAATATAAATGACTTTCTATACATAATCTTATGTAATTTAAATTTAAAGTCTGCCCACCCATCCTACATAAAAATTTTATATATTTCCTTAATCAAAAATTTTACCTTTTGAATATTTTTTTTAATTCAAAAAGTTTTGTTATTAATTTTACACCAAACCGCGAGACGATCAGTAAGTGAAATTTATATATATGTAGGGTGGGTGGGTGGCCTCTATCCCACCCTTCAACCAGTTAAAACATCATCAAAAATCATTTGAAAAATTTGTATATACAGGGTGAGTTTTTTTTCGATGTTCTCTATGGGGATCTCGGAAACTATAAGAGATAGAGAAACGGTTAAATGGGTAAAGAAGTGTAGATTTACGAGACGAATAAAATTCCACTTTCAAAGTATTCAAAAAAGTCAAGGGTAACTAGATATTTTGAAAAAAGTAAAAAGTGTCAATTTTTTCAAATCAATATATCTCGGTTATTATAACAGATAGAAAAAAACTATAAAGGACAAAGTTTTAGATAATTTTATGCAGATTAATAAAAAATAATCACAAAATTTTTATCGCCATTATTTTCCGAGATATGACGCAAACTTACATTTTTTTGGAAACCATAGTTGGCTATGGCCTCATTCAAAAGGTAATTTTTTTCTCTTTAATCCAATATGACATACGACATAGTTATTTCTAAAAATAAGTGAGTTATAGTCATTTTAAATTTTATTATAAATAAAAAATGGGTAGCCATGAAAAAGATGAAAGTAAAACAATTGCAGTTGTTTATAATAATAGCAATATTGTAATTATTAGTTCTACTAAGTTAAATAAAAATGAAAAACCAGCATAAGAATAATAATTTTGTAATTATCAAATGGCCTTCTGTATGTGGTATAAACCCATTTGTCAAGAGGATAATACGTATCTTACAAAAATATTATGAACAGATGAATCGCGATTCACTAATTGTGGTATTTTTAATCGCCACAATGAACATAGATGAACTTAAGAGAATCCACGAGAAGTTTCACAGAGAAAACTACAAATTAAATTTGGGTTTAATCCATGGTGTTTTTGGATTAATAATTCTCGGTCCATATATTTTTGAAAGCTCACTAAGTGAAACTGATTCCTTTCATTTTCTTCAGGAAACATTTGAAGATACGCTCGATTGTTTAAATTTATCATTACACGCAAGATTAAAATAGTTCCAATATGACGGTGCTCCACCTCATAACATGTTGGCTTTAGAAATTATTTAAATGATGTATTTCCTAACTCATAAGTGGGAAGAAATAAACCAATCCCAGGGCCACCTAGATTACCCGATCTGCGCGTTTTAGAATTGTTTCTGTAGAGTTATGTACAAAATATATGAAAAATCATATCAATCTGTGGAGGATCATAAACTAGTTGTTATTGAAACATTTAATTCAATTTACATGAGAATAGTCAAAAAGCCATAAATTCAATTTTAAAAAGATATAATTTATGTCATAATAGTATTAATAGTGGACTCTTTGACCATATTTTTTTAATATTAAAATTTCTCTCCCATTGATATATTGATAATTACAGAATTACTTTATGCTGTTGTATCATTTTGGTTTATCTCTGTAAAACTAATAATTACAATATTGCTAATATTATAAACAACTGCAATTGTTTTACTTTCACCTTTTTCATGGCTACCCATTTTTTATTTATAATAAAATTTAAAATGACTATAACTCACTCATTTTTAGAAATAACTATGTCGTACGCCATATTGGATTAAAGAGAAAAAAAAATAACTTTTGAATGAGTTCACAGCCAACTATGGTTTCCATTTAAAAAAATGTAAGTTTGCGTCATATCTCGGAAAATAATGGCGATAAAAATTTTCTGATAATTTTTTATTAATCTGCATAAAATTATCTAAAACTTTGTCCTTTCCAGTTTTATTATATCTGTTATAATAACCGAGATATATTGATTTGAAAAAATTGACTCTTTTTACTTTTTTCAAAATATCTAGTTACCCTTGACTTTTTTGAAAACTTTCAAAGTGGAATTTTATCCGTCTCGTAAATCTACACTTCTTTCCCCATTTAACCGTTTCTCTATCTCTTATAGTTTCCGAGATCCCCATATAAAACATCGAAAAAAACTCACCCTGTATATAAATCTCTAAAAATTGTAATTATTTTGTGTTTATTTATATTTTACAACTTTTAATTTAAACCCTCGCTTATGTTTTACTGATTGGAGGGTGGATAGAGGCCACCCACCCACCCTACATATATATGATAATTTTAATTGCTAATCGTTGCTGATTTTGCTGCTAACAATAATAAAACTCTTTATGTAATAAAAAATAAAACAAAATCAAAATTTAAGCTTAAATATAAACGACTTTCTATACATAATCTTATGTAATTTAAATTTAAAGTCTGCCCACCCATCCTACATAAAAATTTTATAAATTTCCTTAATCAAAAATTTTATCTTTTGAATTTCTTTTTTAATTCAAGAAGTTTAGTAATTAATTTTACACCAAACCGCGAGACGATCTGTAATTGAAATATATGTATATGTAGGGTGGGTGGGTGGCCTCTATCCCACCCTTCAACCCGTAAAACATCCTCATAAATCATTTGAAAAATTTGTATATATAAATCTCTAAAAATTGTAATTATTTTGTGTTTATTTATATTTTACAACTATTAATTAAAACCCTTGCTTATGTTTTATTGATTGGAGGGTTGGATAGAGACCACCCACCCACCCTACATATAAATGATAACTTTAAATACTAATTGTTGATGATTTTGGTGCTAAAAACAATAAAACCCTTTATGTGATAAAAAAATGAAACAAAATCAAAATTCAAGTTTAAATATTAATGACTTTCTATAGCTAATCTTATCAAATTTAAATTTAAAGCCTGCCCACCCATCGTGCATAAAAGTTTTATTAATTTTCTCAATCAAAAATTTTATCTTTTGAATTTCTTTTGTATTTAAAAAGATTTGTAATTAATTTTATTGGAAACCGCGAGGCGATAAGGAATTATAATTTATATGTATATGTAGGATGGGTGGGTGGCCTCTATCCCACCCTTCAACCCGTAAAACATCAGCAAAAATCATTTGAAAAATGTATATATATAAATCTCTAAAAATTGTAATTTTTTTGTGTTTATTTATATTTTACAACTTTTAATTCAAACCCTCGCTTATGTTTTACTCATTGGAGGGTTGGATAGAGGCCACCCACCCACCCTACATATAAATGATAACTTTAAATACTAATTGTTGATGATTTTGGTGCTAAAAACAATAAAACCCTTTTTGTGGTAAAAAATGAAACAAAATCAAAATTCAAGTTTAAATATTAATGACTTTCTATAGCTAATTTTATCGAATCTAGATTTAAAGTCTGCCCATCCAACATGCATCCAATTTTTTCTTATTTACTCGCTCAAAAATCTTACCTTTTTAATTTATTTTTTATTCAAAAAGTTTTGTAATTAATTTTACACCAAACCGCGAGACGATCTCTAAATGAAATATATGTATATGTAGGGTGGGTGGGTGGCCTCTATCCCACCCTTCAACCAATAAAACATCATCAAAAATTATTTGAAAAATTTGTATAAAGAAATCTCTAAAAAATGTATTATTTTGTGTTTATTTATATTTTACAACTTTCAATTAAAACCCTCGCTTATGTTTTACTGATTGAAGGGTGGATAGAGGCCACCCACCCACCCTACATATACATGATAATTTTAATTCCTAAACTTTGCTGCTAAAAACAATAAAACTCTTAATATAATAAAATATAAAACAAAATCAAATTTAAGATTAAATATAAACTACTTTCTATAGATAATCTTATTTAATTTAATTTAAAGTCTGCCCACCCGTCGCATCAAATTTGGACAAATTTACTCGCTCAAAATTCTTACCTTTTCAATTTCTTTTTTATTCAAAAAGTTTTGTAATTAATTTTATTGGAAACCCCGAGGCGATAAGGAATTAAAATTTATATGTATATGTAGGGTGGGTGGGTGGCCTCTATCTCACCCTCTAACCAGTAAAACATCATCAAAAATCATTTGAAAAATATGTATATACAAATCTCTAAAAATTGCAATTATTTTGTGTTTATTTATATTTTACAACTTTCAACTAAAACTCTTGCTTATGTTTTACTGATTGGAGGGTAGATAGAGGCCACCCACCCACCCTACATATACATGATAATTTTAATTGCTATTCGTTGCTGATTTTGCTGCTAAAAATAATAAAACTCTTTATGTAATAAAAAATAAAACACAATCAAATTTTAAATATAAATTACTTTCTATAGATAATCTTGTCTAAACATTTTATTAATTTCCTCAATCAAAAATTTTATCTTTTGAATTTCATTTATATTCAAAAAGTTTTGTAATTAATTTTACACCAAACCGCGAGACGATCAGTAATTGAAATATATGTATATGTAGGGTGGGTGGGTGGCCTCTATCCCACCCTCCAACCAGTAAAACATTATCAAAAGTTATTTGATAAAATTTGTATACATAAATCTCTAAAAATTGCAATTATTTTATATTCATTTATGTTTTATGTTTAATTAAAACCCTCGCTTATGTTTTACTCATTGGAGGGTGGGATAGAGGCTACCCACCCACCCTACATATACATAATAACTTTAAATACTAATTATTTATGATTTTGCTGCTTAAAAAACAATAAAACCTTATATGTAATAAAAAATAAAGCATAATGTAAATTTTATTTAAGCTTGAGTTAAAGCCTTTCCACTTAAAATGTATATAATTTTTATTGATTTACACACTCAAAAAGTTTACTTTGTCAATTTTCTTTTATTCAAATTTTGTAATTAAAGTTATTGCAAACCGCGAGGCGATCAGTAAATTAAGTTAATATGTAAGGTGGGTGGGTGGCTTCTATCCCACCCTCGAGTTAATAAAACTCGATTGTAATACTTCCTACAGAGAAAGTAAAACAATAAATATATTTAAAGATCTAAAAATATCTGAAATTTATAAAACACATTATCTTGCAAAATATGTGCGAGAGTATATATTTAAATGCTCGTCAAAAAGCAATTTGCTGATAACATGCAACACTTTTATAGTTTATTTTTCAAAATTATTATTCAGTTTCAAAGATTGCAGTGCCATTATTAAACCTACAATAAACTTGAAACTACAGTAACTAAATGCACAATGTGTCGTATCAACAAAGTACATTATTAAATCAACGTTCAAGATGTATTACAAAGGAATCACTTCAGGCATTATACACATGTTTGGACGTGTTTACTGTGTACTACTATGTTGTAACAAATACTTAGTATTGGGTTTTATAAGTAAACTGAAACTAAATTCGATAATTGATCAAATGAAGAACTACGTTAGGTAGTATTACAATATATAATTATAATAATGACTGCGTTTCTTCGTCCTTTTCTGGCTATCGATGGTGTAATGTATTAAGGTGCAAATCATTGGAATTTATAACAAGCATGGTGATTTTGATAAACAAAGAAAACTCTAAAGATCTAAGTTACGTCGAATAATTTGAATAATTTTTGTAAATTATACAGAATCGTAATAAACTAATGGAACAAGTAAATACCATAGCTTTGTAATTAAATTAAGTAGTGTGTAGATTTTTTGAAATAATTTTATTGCTTCTAGATTGTATCCAATTAATCAACCTTCTAATTCTAAATGATCTTATAAATATATTATATGAGAGTTACTTTATTTATTACAATTTTAAGTAAAAGGAATAGGGAAACATGAAAGTGGTAACAATAGAATTGAAAGCTGGTCGTAAATACTACATTTCTTGGAGGATAAAACTAGTCATAAAAATTTTCACAAAAGGGAAGATGATATCTATATTAAATTTTGAAAGCTATTTTCAAATATTAAGGTATTTTAACAATTGATTTTGTTGCATTTTCAACACATAAAAATTTTTGAAAATACTAATTATAACTAAGCAACAGTTACTAGCTGGAACCATCCAACTCTTACATTTAAAATGTAAACGAAGATCGCTAGTAATTACATATTGATTTTCCTTTTGTATTTATAATAAAACAATAGATCAATGATAGTTTCGGAAAAAAATAACTGCAAACTGGATATAAACACAGGCATAAATCGTATTTATTTACATGAGTTGCGCATTTGGTGTTCCCCCTGTTCGATACCGAGGAGTGCGAGTATCGATGGCACCGTGAAAGTGTAAACACGAGCCGACGGACCCCCATAAACGTGAACTAACCCCCCATTTCCAATATAACCACGTCGTATGTACAGAAGGGCATGATCAATATTTACACCTGTTTGGTCGAGAGTTTCTAATGTGCAGTCTTACCTTCGGATGGGTGTAGGTCCCTTGTAGAGGTTCAGAAGGGCTCCACTGCGCCTAGGAAAACGTTTGTCACTTGTTAAATTCGTGTCTTTTTTTTGTATGTGTGTGGTAAACATTAACGAACGCACGAAACGTAAAGGGGAAACCGCAGGAGGAAACTGAGGCTGGCAGGAGTGAACAGACCTGCTGGAGGACGACCGAGGCGGAACGCGCAGGAGCAGGTTCCATCCCAACACATTCGCAATATTCCCTATTCCCTTCGGCGGAGGGTCACCAGGGTTGCCTACTACCCTTGTTTGTAACTCTTTTTTTATTTATGAATTCCTATTTTTATCCCGGGAAAAAATCCGGTAATAAAATATACTTTCTTTATAATACAATAAAAATTTAAACATTAATATTATTCTTAAAATTATACAATTTAATTTTTATTTTCATTATTTTCAAAAAAAATCTTAAAACCTAATATTTATATATTAGATTTAATTATTTAATTCGTAATAAATAATAATATTTTTAATTACGATTATCATTCGCTTATTAAAGTATTAGAGACACAAATATGTAAATTTATAGTAGCAATAATAAATTCCTTAAGCATTCCTCAACAGTCTATCGATCACATAAACCTCCAGTCGCGTATCCCAGCAGCATTTCCACTCGTTGCTACGCACCCCTGACAGTCCCTAGAACTTTTTGTCACCCGCCAGGCATGTAATTACTCTAGTAAGATAATTTCTAAAAACAACATAGAATATTTTTCGCATATCGTGTATATTACCAATCTCATTAGTATTCAATAAACATTTTTTTTATGCACTTCATCTTTTTTTTAAATTGATTGTTTAGATAGTGGCTACACACCTACCCTACGTATACATATAAACGTAAGCTTAAAACTATGTTTTATAATTTAAACTATTTAATCACTAAAACTATAAAGTTGAAAGGAAAATATTCGACGAAAAATGATGATTAAGGGTTGTTTATAGAAAGGTAGAAAGAAAAATTGTGAAAACAACCAAGTGCCTTTCTATAAACAACCCTTCGTATTAAAAATGTTTCACCACGTGATAAACGAGAATCAAATTCAACAAATAGAAAAGTGATGATTGTAAAAATATATGCTGTGTGGATGGGTGGCCTCTATCCTAAATTCCACTCACAAGTTATAGCTGTAGTTTTACTACTAGTTTTGTTTGTCATACAATTTTTCTGGTCTAAATAGTAAATTTATCTGTTCGTAATTTATAAACAATAAATGGCAACCATCTGAAAAAAATCATGAAAATAGAAAAGGAAACCAGAAGATAGAGGAAGATTTCATGAAGAGGAACTTAATGTTTCCTTAACAAACCAACCCCCCTTCCTGAATTTAGCTTTCACTGTGTGAATTTTTTCACAGAAATTAATACACTTAAGTCAATGGCAAAAATAATAAACTATTTCAATGTGAGAGAGAAGATACATCCACAAAGAATTTCTGCTTTCATGTATAGATTTTTTTTTTGAACTGCCTGCTTTTATGAAGGACATGTGACATCGATATATCTTTCACAGAAACTAATTCACTAATATCAATGGAAAAAACAATAAACTATTTCTATGTGAGAGAGAAGACACATCCACTAAGAATTTCTGCTTTCATAGATAGTATTTTTTTGAACTGCCTGCTTTTATGAAGGGCATCGATATATCTTCACTAGAAGATTTTTATAACTGTCTGCTTTTATGAATAAATGAGTAATTTTTTTGTATATCATCGATATATCTTCACTAGAAGAGAAACAAGCTTTGTTACTATAAAACATAGATTTTTATTATCGAAAAACTCAAATTTACTAACTTCGTATAAGAAAAAATCCTCCATATCTTTCAATAATCGGCTTCACCCAAAATAATTGTTTTATAATAATAATAATAATAATAATAATAATAATAATAATAATTGTTTTTATACTATAGAAAATATATCAAATACAATTTTTTCTCTTATAAAACTTCTATAAGGTTAACACTTTTCATATAACTAAGATTTTTTTAAATTTCAATCACCTACAGAATTTCTTTTATGAAGCTCCTAAAATTGATATAATAGAAGATTTTCTTTGTACGAGAGAGGAAGATGTTCATCAGAAACTTCCCGTTTCCACAATAAGCATTTATCAATATATTAAATCTTCCCTAGATTTTTTTATTTAATAGTAGTAGAAATGTTTTTTTAAACAAAGCTTTATCTAAAATCAAAATATCTTAAAAACTTACTTTATGTAAGAAAAATTGTTTAGTGTAGAACCTTGCAATTTCTAAAAAAAAATCCACAATAAGCATTTATCAATATATTAAAACTTCCCTAGATTTCTTTATTTAATAGTAGTAGGAATGTTTTTTTTAATAAAGTTTTATCTAAAAGAAAAATATCTTAAAAACTTACGTTACGAAAGAAAAAATGTTTACTGTAGAAACTTGCAATTTCTAAAACAAAATGTATTACTTCTTCATATACAAAACTTTCCTTAATAAAACCTTTTGAAAAATAGATAAAGACGTGATAATCCATACTTAAAACATAGTGAATTTTTCAATTCAGTGTAAACGTTTTGAAGTTCAAGTCTTTTCATATGATGCAGGAACTTTTTTCAACTAAAATTATTTTTCAGCATCAAGAAGCACTTTCTTAAGTAAATCCCTAAAACTAACTCTGTTCGTATGACAGAAGTTTTCTTCCTTATAAAACAACTCTTCAACTTAATTTCATGTGGGAGATTTTTCTTTAACAAATTTATATGATTTTCTTAATAGAGGTGATGGTTTTCAGTAGAATGTTTACATAACGTCCTTAAAAATCTCCCAAGATTAATTTCTTTTGTACATAAAGTTTTACATAATGTATTTATTTTCAAAAATTTCCTAGATTAAATTTTATTGTCGCCCTTGAGAAATTTCGTAAAATTAATCGAACAACAGATGATTTTCTCGTATTAGAAAAAAAAGATGCATCCCCAAAAATTTTCTGGATTCATCATCTACTCTACAAAACACGAGAAGACTTAAAAATAATTCACACGGCAAAACTTTTTTATTTGTAATAAAAGAAAGAGGTTATATTTGAAAATCGGCAGAACTTCCTTGAATATCCTTCCAAAAGTAACTTCCTTTATTGGAAAGAAGTTTTTCTTTGTGTTAGAAAGAATTTTTTTGCCGCGTTTATTATATTTATTGATTTCTAGTTGTCGTCATGTATGAGTAGCATCCTCCAATCAGTAAAACATAAACGAGGTTTTTAATTAAAAGTTGTAAAACGTAAATAAATATAACATTATCGCAAAATTTAATAGATTTATTCAAAAATAAATTTCAAATAATTTTTGATGATGTTTTACTGATTGCAGGGTGGGATAGAGGCCACCCACCCACCCTACATATACATATAAACTTTAAATCCTTTCGTCTAGCGGTTTGGAGTAAGATTAATTACAAAACTTTTTGAATAGAAAAGAAATTCAAAGGGTAAAATTTTTAAACGAGTAAATTAATAAAAATTTCATGCAAGATGGGTGGGCAGATTCTAAATAAAAAATTAGATAAGATTAGCTCTACAAAATCATTTATATTTATTGTTTTTATTTTCTATAAAACTCCCTTAAAAATTCCTTTAAATTTACTCTCCTTGAATGACCCAAGATTTTCTTTGTGTAAGAAAGAAAGTGCATTCCTCAGATTTGTTTATTTTAAGACATTCCATAGTAAGTCTTAAAATTAACTTCAATGGCAGCACGACAAAACTTTTTATTTTTTTTTTATTTGTAATAAAAATCTGGAGAAATTACACCATTGACAATTCTCATTGAAAATTCTCCTAAGAGTAACTTCCTTCAAACGACAGAAGCTTTTTCTTGATATCAAAAAGGAATTTTTTGTTTTCAACTTCTAGAAAACTTGCTTAAAACATGTCTTAAATGAAGAAGAATGAAGAGGATTATACAGAAATTTTTTGAATCCATCATCAACAGAACTTTCATGAGAAATCCTAAAATTAACTTTACTCACACGAAAAAAACGTTTTATTTCGAATAAAAAAATATATTTAGAAATTTTTGGTTTACATCATTGACAGATGAAAATAGAAAAATACAAAGAAACATGTTTGTGATATGAAATAAGTTTGTCCCAGATTCCCAAGAAAGGTTTTTTGGTAATCCTTCTAAATCTAATTTAGTTCATATCAAAATGAATTTTCGAATGTAGGATGAAATAAAACACGATTTTCTATGTTTTTTACCACGGTAAAATCGTGTTTTACTTCATCCTACATTTGAAAATGAAACACCACATAGTAACGGTCCATCCTGTTTCAAAAAGAATTTTCTTTGTATTAGAAAGATTTTTTTTATTTTCATCTTCTACAAAACTTCATTGAGAAATGTTCTAAAATTAACTTAACAGAAGTTTTTCCTTGTAATAGAAAAAAGAGGTTTCCCCAGTATGTTTTCTGCTTTCATCATCTGCAGAACTTGAAAATGAAAAGTCTTAAAATGAACATTATTAACAGAACTTACTTGAAATATCTCATAAAACTAAATGAAAATAATATTCACAAGTGAAGTAAGGAATAAAACTGTGTATTATTTTCATTTACAAAACACTTCACGTAAACTCAAACCAAAAATAGTCATAAAACTAAGTTTCTTCATAAGTTTTTCTTTGAATTAGAAAGACATTATTAAATATTGAATTGATCAGACGGATACATGATGAAACTCCATAATACATTGAAATAAAATAACACAGTTAAGTGGATTGAGAGAGCAGAATTTATCTGCTCGAAGAAGTATGTTACAGTTTTCAACAAAAAAAATTGAAACTTGCTTTACAAGATATTTTTGGTTGTAATCATCTTCAAAACTTTTTTAAATGGTTATATTAAATTATTAAACTATCTTGTTGTACAGAAGTTCTTCTTTGTATTAAAAAGAGGTTTCTGTTTGTATGAAACATATAAACAGAAACATTCTTCTTAAAGGAAAAGAAGAATTAGAATAAAAATGTGATAGTGATAAAAGTAAAAATACATATGTATGTATGGATGTAAACCAAAGATTTAGATTTTTCTCTTCTTTCTGAAAGATGCAGAACATCATAGGATTAATTTGGTTAAGTATATTGATATACTGTAGATATATTTTGAAAAGGATGTTCTAATATTTAGATTGTACTTATAGGAGGTGAAAGATCAGTACAACTTAAAACGAATGGTTTATTCAATTTATTTCAAGTAATAAATCGTTATAAGTATCAGTACATGTGGGACAATATCCTGAGATTTAGTACGAGGACAAAAAAATTTCTGGGGTCAAGCTTTTCCCAAACAATCAATTAAACATAAATAAGAACAATTTAAAAATACATTACAAAACAGACAAAGAACTTTGTAAAAAATATTCTAAAGCTAACCTAAAGTTGTTATTTTTCATTAATTTAAAACTTTCCCTATAAATACTTGGGATTAACAAAAACGTAATAAATATTTCTTAAACCCCTCACAATTCATGAATTCATTTGTGCGAATCATCAGGACAATTCAGCTAGCTAGCAAAGATACTCTTTTTCTCATTATTAAATTCAAGACGGGGCAGAAAGACCTCAGGTCTATAGCCCATATGAACTAACACCATCTATTTGTAAGGTATCCATATTTATTGTTATTATGTATTATGTTTTGTCCAAATAAAGATTATTGAATATATATATTTCTTAAAAAATAGTTATATTGTCTTAAAAAGAAGCAATTAATTGGGAAATTACTGTAGACAAATTGCAAAACAATTGAAAACCAGCTAAGAAAATATTAAACAACATTATAATAAAATTATTTTCAGCTGAAATTAAAAATAATTGAAAACTTCCAAAAAATTATTTTTCAATTCCCTTTAAACACTTGCATATTTTAAATGAGTTTTACTTAGAAAAGACAATTAAAAATTTGTTATAAAATACCTGAAAAAACAGTCACTAAATATTTCCAAATAATTTTAATTGGCAATCTGCATTATCAGTATACATATTTCAAAAGTAACATCAATTTACATATTTGACTCTTCTTTTGGGTCGTAAATAAAGTATTTAATTACGGACTGTGTTAAATCATTAATGCAATTTAGTATATTAATATAATTATACTTCCAGACAATAATTAGCATATTGTAAAACACATTATCCAAGTCCAAGATATGGCGGTCTGATTCACACCACAACAAATATCATTTTCGGCCTATATAATAACTACAGTTAAATGAGAGTTCGAACCAATTTATTCCAATAATATCTTAATTAATTCAGTTTGTAGATAACAAGGAAATTCACGTAATATTGTAAACAATTAATACGAAATAATCAACAAATTTTACACAGTGTGAAATTGTCTGCATGGGGATTTTCCCAATATCAAGCTGTCAGCTGTTTGTTTTCCTAAACAATATGTTTAACAACATTTTATAAAAAGGATTTATAACACTTATTTAAAAGGTAATTTGCATTATTAACATATTCATACTCTTCTAATAATATTGAAAATTTGGATTGCTACATAACTTAACCTAAAATTTACTTCTAAACCACAGTTAAACAGATAAAAGTGTGTATTTGTTGACAAACACTTTATTACAAACTTTAAAACTTAGTAAACTCTCTTTAGTTTAGTATAATGTTCTGCTTGGTTACCACATATCAAACCTTTCATGTTCTTGGAAAACTATGTTTATTTAACTTATGTATGTAATATTTTTGTATTTTTCTAATTATTAGTTAATTTTCTACAACGTAAATGACTTTAATACATTTTTATTATTGTATATACTTATAAGGTATAAACTCTAAAATATACATATAAAATGTACAAGATAAATTTTCAACGTTAGTTTTTAAAATTGAACATATTACATGTTTCTATCACTATCGACCATGTAGTCCTTCTGCCGTATTATTTTAATAATTATTATTATCTTATAATATTGTAACTCAAACTGTAATTTTATTATATGTATTTTACTAATATGTAAAAATGTTTTAATATAAAACGAAAGCATTTTATAAGGGAATTATAAATTTTAATAGTTTTGAACTGCTATTTTGACTGAAGAAATAAAAATATGTAGGTGCTATATTTCGAAAAAAGTGAAAAATACTTTAGGTACATTTTTTCCAGTGATATTTTCTTAAACAGGAAAAATATACACACCTAATACTGAAACATTTCACTTGTTATTAAGTTTTGAGTATCTATCCTAATGTCTTTTGTTCAATTTTTTATTGTTACAGTTATTTGTTTCGATGTCGTTCCTACGAGGCTCTGCAAACCATGTGTGGTGTACGACTAGTGTGCTGGGCAAGGGTGCCACCGGGGCGGTGTATCAAGGTGTTAACAAGATCAATGGTGAACCGGTAGCAGTTAAGACGTTCAATCAATTGAGCCACATGCGTCCGCAAGAGGTGCAGATGCGTGAATTTGAGGTTTTGAAGAAAGTAAAACACAAAAACATAGTTAAACTGTTGGCAATTGAAGAAGAGCAGCAGGAGAGTCGAGGAAAAGTAATTGTCATGGAATTATGCACAGGCGGTAGTTTGTTTAACATTTTGGATGATCCTGAAAATACATACGGATTAGAGGAGAGGGAGTTTTTATTAGTTTTGGATCACTTATCTGCGGGAATGAAGCACTTGCGGGATAATAACCTTGTTCACAGGGATTTGAAACCGGGTAATATAATGAAATTTATTTGCGATGATGGAAGCACGATTTATAAGTTGACTGATTTCGGGGCGGCGCGTGAATTACAGGAAGGTCAGCAGTTTAATTCACTGTATGGTACAGAGGAATATTTGCACCCAGATATGTATGAGCGTGCTGTTTTAAGGAAACCACCAGGAAAGACGTTTGGTGCAACTGTTGATTTATGGTCGATTGGTGTAACTTTATATCATGTAGCCACTGGAAACTTGCCTTTTCGACCATATGGCGGCCGTAGAAATAAAGAAATGATGTACCACATAACAACACGAAAAGAAAGTGGTGTAATTTCTGGAATTCAAACGGAGGATAAGGGGCCAATTGATTGGAGCAGAGAATTACCGAATAATTGCCAACTAAGTGCAGGGCTTAAGAAAATTGTAACCCCATTATTAGCCGGGTTATTAGAAGCCGATCAAAAAAGGATATGGAGTTTTGATACATTTTTCAGTCAGGTGACAAATATTCTCTCAAGAAAAGTAATTAATATTTTCCACACAAACAGAGCAACCAGTATTAAGATTTACATTCACCCTGATGAAACATATGAACAATTGAAAAATTATATAAATGAGCAAACAGATATAAACGGGGACAATCAGATAATTTTGCATAAAGAAAACTTGTTCATTGATGAAATAGGTGAAAATTCACGTGCTGGTGGTTATCCTGACACAACAGATGATGAACCGATAATACTTTTCAGTAAAGAAAATAATAACATATCCACAATTACTATGCCAGACATTCCACGATTTCCTGAATTTGCTAATTTAGTGTCAGTTGAAAATGATGCAGCACAAGCGAAAACAGCCTGCAGCATTGGACACATGTGCAAGAAAAGGATTGAAAGGACGTCTCTCTGGAGTAATTTAATGAAATATTCTGTTGCTTGTTTTACTAAGTACATAAAGAATGAACTGAGGTTGACTGAATCAAAATGTGCACATTTAAAAGAAATGACAGCAAATCATAAACTTACTAGTCAAACGTTTCATATTGCTCAAACAACAATTAATGCATTAACAACGAAAGAAAACAAGTTAAAGATCACTGATTTTCCAGAAAAGCTCAAAGAGATAAGTGATGATTTCCTATCAGAAACCGATCCAAAGGTTTCACAGGTTTTCCAAAAGAATGTTATTGAAAACACACTACAGTTAGAATGGGAATCATCAAATCGTAGTGTGCAATGCCCTTCTGCAACTAAAGCACCTGCACGTGCAAAAACCCTCGTGGATCGACTCCGTGATTCATGGCAGCATTTGGTTCGAGACCGTGCCACTCGTTCTTTGAGTTATAATGATGAACAGTTTCACGTTTTAGAACGTATCAAAATAACAGAGACTAACCGCCGGATAAAGCAACTCTTAGAAAATGAATGTGTGCCTGCGTACAACCAAATTGCAGAGAACCTAGGTGACTGGTACAAAATAGCTCAAACGATATATCTACAGGCTATGATTTTAAATAAAGATGTTATCACTTACGAGAACAGGTTAGAATCCTTCTCCGGAAACCTGTCGATCTATAGCATACAATACCTGGAGGAGATTCAAGCGGTGCTGAATCAAGCACACGATGGGATTAAGGCGAGTGGAACATTAAATAAGAGCCAAAATAGGAAGCTGAAGAATATTTTCAAAGAGGCAGAAAAGGAGAAGACCGAGGTGGAGGCACTGCTCAATGAAAATTCCAACCTAATCGATCAGTTTAAGGATATAATAGATAAGTTATTGTTTTTATATAATGACGACTGTTACAATGAGAATTGATTCCTGTAACTTCTTTACTTTTCCGTATTATATTCTTAGATAGGTATTTTTATACTTCTTTAATTTTTAAGGGTGTGTACAGTTGATTACATTTTGCAACGTCTGTCATTGTGATAACTTAAGGCCTCAAATTAAAAAAAAATTATAATGGGTTAAGTAAAACACTACTTTATCATTTAAAATGTTTATAAGTATTTAAGTATAATTACATAATTACTCCCAGTTTGGATATTATTATTATTAAATTCATATTCAAATGTTTTTTTTTTTTAATTATCCATAACATTTGAGGTCTAATTGTAAATTTATTGATGATCAACTGTTTATTTGAATCTGTCCCTAAATTTTAAGAAAATGGTGTAATACTAAAGTTAAAAAAAAAATATTGTGATTTTCAATTTGTTTATAATCTATTCGATATTTATGTTTTACTTTTTAAGTTCTATGTATGTTTAAGCAATAATTTTCAAAATATATTGTTTGTTACTATTGTATTATAAATAAAATATATATTTATCCAGTAATGATTTTATTTTGGGTAATTTATTTGTGAATTAATACAAATTTTTATTCCCGATTGTTAAGATCACTGGTATACACAAATTGAATAGGACAGTATAGCTAATTGCTTGATTAATAACAGATATACTATAGAAATACACTTAAAAATATATTCGCTCTTGAATTCATTTTTACATATTGCGTATAACCTGCAGTTTGTAAATTTTGTTGTGATTATAAAATAAATAATAATTTTTGAGTATTATAAAGCGGTTTATTCAAATATTTTTATATAAATATGATCTTAACAACAGTATAAAAAATGTTTGTACAAACATCTTATTGTATTATATACATTTTATAACATTACAAACTTTAAATAATAAGGATTTCATTATGAGCCTAATTGAACTATTTAAATGAATTAAATAAAATGTTCATGTTCTTATCATGTATTTAAGTTTTAATATATTTACAACAAAAATTAGGTCTAGGTGGCTTAACTATTATTTAACAAAGGATCATTTTAAAACAAACGTGTTCGAAATTCCCGATTTACCTGTTAAATTTATAAATAATTTCGTAGAGTTATACTATATACAAAACTTATATTAAACAAAATAATGTACATAATAGTAATAATTATAAAATTGCCCCCGAAGAGATGCATACTCCGGGGCTCAATTAGTGCTAATAGACTCGTCCATTATTTGTCATAGGCTTAAAACCACTGATGGATTTCTGGAATTCTAGTTTCAATATCTCCGTATCACTCAAATTTTTAATTTTGTACATTGCACCTGCAACAAAAAAAATTCCAAGTTTATATAATAAAAGTTTTGAATAGTTATTTAATAAATTACCTTTTGGAACAAAAAATCGACAGTATGTTTGTATTGTACAACATCGATTGTGAACTTGTACCTCACCCTGGCCTAATAATACCACACAACTCTAAAATATATTAAATTAAATGTTAGAAATTATTTTAGAAGTGCACAAAAAACATATTTTATAATTAATGAGTAATATTTTGAATAAATAAATTATCAGAGAACATTTAATGTTTAATAAATGTTATAATTCCTTAACCCCTTCAAGCACAATTATATTTGAAATTAATGTGCTCGTGCCTGAGATATCTGAGGTGTATGCAGGAAGTGGTTAACAAGTAATTTACCTTTTAATTAGTTAGAAAAAAGTAAAACACAATATCAAAATAATATAGGAAACGATTAAATATTTACTTACCAAATCATAATTATTAGAAACAGACCAATTCTTTAAACCTCCTGGTTTAATTTCTATTAGTCCAAATATACCACCATCATATTCGTAATTTGTACAAACACTGACTGAAGATTGAGTAGTAGGTTTTAAAGAATATTCCTCATTAGTAATCCAATCTAAAATGTCATTAAAATTTACTTTAAAGTATCCAAATACTAAATGACGAATGTTAGGGACATACAGTAACAATCAAGCAGAATTACCTTCCACCATTAATGATATTTATATTGACAGAGTGATTGTTTAAAGTAATACACTTATTTACAAACAAATTGAAGCTTAAATAACACGATGGAAACACCATGCCATCATGTAATATATTTTCCATTAAAATAAAAATAACTGGCTAAGATAAATTCTATGATACTGCTATTTCAATTTTTACATAATTAGTAATTCAACAAAATGAATTACTAATTATGTAAAAATTGAAATAGCAGTATTCTTTATTACAAAAATATTTTTGTTAATTTTCGAATTATAGAGGAAAATTAAAATAAACTTTTTGGTCCTAATAGTTCTTTAACCAGTGAGCTATGCTAACGAAAGTTTGGTTTTTCTTGCAGGTATCAATTTGTGATGATTAATTAAATTAATTTACTTACCAAAAACCAGTGAAAAACTATGTAAGAAAAATATATTAAAACTATCTTTTTTCCTTTTCTTGCTGATACCAATTTATGATGATTAATTAAATTAATTTACTTACCAAATGTTTTCTCCATGCCGTCAATTGAAAAAGTCAACTTTTTGCTATGTAATATTCCGTCTTTGATCAAGCTCTTCACCTCACTGCTTATTCTACTTCTGGACCTGGTTATCGACCCTTTGCTTTTTAACACGGAGTGACAATAAGAATCCACGGGTGAACTTGACCTCAGGCTTATCGAATTCTTTTTATTTGCAGTTTTAGGTTTAACTTCGTAAGGTTTTTTAAACACACTATCATTATTGGTATCCGTTGACTGTGTAGGTTCGTGTATATCATTTTCAGGGGTACCCGCAACATTACTCGTATATTTCATATTTTTATTAGCTTTACTGTTCACCGGAACCAATTTCCTTTTTGGAAAATTTGGTGACAATTGTATATCATCATCGTTTTCCTCCACAATTGCTTCGTTTGCATTTACATCATCATTGTTTTCCTCCGCAACTGCTTCGTTTTCATTTATATCAACTTTAGTAGAGTGCACCAAAATAGATGTAGATTCAATTGGTTCATTCATTGGTTTGCCGTTTTTAGCATTAGTACTGTTTGTTCGTACTAGATTTGTTGTAGTATTTGTAGGTTCTGTTTCAACCTCACCAATTTCAGTTTGTGAATTTCTCGTCACAATATCTGACTCTGAATGGTGTATTGTTTGCTTACTACTCTCTATATTTATATTTGGTTCGACGACTTCTTTAGATTTAGTATTTACATTCCTTACTCTTTTTCGCCCTGGCTTTCTTTTATTTTCAATAGGATTAGTACTTTCTAAAATAACGTTTACAAATAACTCGTTTCATTAATTCGCTATTTTAAATTACCTGGATATTCCCGCTGCTCTTGTGAAGCTTCAATAATCTTATTACTCCTCATATTACCTAAATTTAAACTAATAATTAATAAACCGTAAAAACCATAATTCAAAATTAATTATACTCACGGTTTGATCTTGACGTTGTCCTTTTTGAAGTAAGATCTAAAATTAAACTATATTATTATGGCTAAATAGAGAGCGAGTGATTGTATATATATATTTTTTTTTTTTCAGTAGTATTAGTACTTTTTAAAATAGCATTTATCAATAACTTGTTTCATTAATTCACTATTTATATTTACCAGAATATTTCTGCTGCTCTTGTAAAGCTTCAGGATTATCTTTACTTCTCGTATTACCTAAATTAAAACTAATAATTAATAAACCGTAAAAAGAAAAATGGAAAATTAATTATACTCACGGTTTGATCTCGACGATGTCTTTTTTGAAGTAAAATCTGAAATTAAATTCTATTATTATGGTTACATACAGAGTGATAGTAAATTATTAAGCAAATATAATTTTTCAAAAATTAATTTATTAATATTTTCATATAACACCGTTCAAATAAAAATATATATATATATATATATAATCAAAATGCCATTTACCTTACGGTGTAGGCTAATGAAACAACAATACACTAAATCTAGTGTAGTAGTTATTAAATTGCTTGTAATACTTATTTAAAATAGATTTAATCTTATTACTTTTAAACATAAAAATATCCATTTAAAGCAAGTTCTTAAAAATTCTAATTACAAGTATTGTATACATTTAAATGAAGGTAAATATAAAAATATTGTTCAAAATGTACCTGTGAAATATTGTAGCACGTCTAGTTCCTGTTTTGACCAACATTTAGACTTCTTCTTTGCTAAAAAAAAAGAATAAAATTAACTTTCTTTTATAAAATAACACAATAAATATGTTACATACTCTAAAATTAAAATATACTTACAGTTTTTGTGTTTTTTTGGTAAATCTGTGGAATCCAGTGTCTCCATTTTTGAACTCCGTAATCTTATCACGTTATTTACTTGGTTTTCTTTCTCATCTTCATTTTTTTCATTAGGAGCTTTATTTTCATCATTCTTGTTTTTGTCACTCACCACTTGTTTTGCTTCAGATTTCAATTTAGTTTTAGTATTTTTTCTTCCTCTTGTTACTATAGTATTACTTTTTGAAGTTGGCTCATTTGCTTTAGACGATCCCAACTGCGGACTTTCTAATAAACGAGTAGCATTCCTTGAATTACGCGATAAATCAGGTCCTAAATCTATGTATTCATTGGATACGACTTCATCAGCCGTTTTACTCCTAGAAGGTACATCTTCTGTAGAAGTTTTAGATTTCACCTTAGCTTTTCTTCCTCTTTTTGCTTTAGTATTATTTTTTGAAGTTGGCTCATGTGAGGTTTTAGACAAACCCAACTGCTGATTTTCAAATAAATTAATACTGTTCTCTGGATTAGGTGATGAATCTGCGCACTCATTTGATAAAACTCTATCATTGGTACTTTTTGCAGGTGCAGTATCTTCTGCAGAAGTTTTAGATTTCAGCCTGGTTCTGGTAGTTTCTAATCCTTTTGCTATATTAGTTATATTTCTTAAAGTGGATTCATCTTTTGTTTTAGACAACATTAACTGCTGACTTTCAAATAAATCTGTGTGGGTTGATAAATTATCATCATTTGATAAAACTACATTAACAGTTTTAGATTTTGATTTAGTTTTAGTATTTTTTGTTTCTTTCGTTACATCAGTTGTATTTTTTGAAATGGCTTCATCCTTTGTTTTAGACAATTGAATTTCTATTAAATTATCAGCATTCCTTGAATTAGTATTAACAATAGGGCTCCTTAGAGGCACAATGCCTTCTAAGCTATTTGATAGAGGTTCTAGTAAATTGTCTAAATTATCAGATGAAGCTTTATTTGAAATATTTACTGATTCTCGTGATAAAGTTACATCTTCATTATTATGTTGGTATGGAGTATCATTAACATCATCTTTTAATCTTTGTTTACTTCTGCTTTTTGATGGTTTTGTGGTATCTATATTATTTTTGGTTGCATTGACCTCAATATTATCAGTGTTTTTATTTCTACCTTCCAGTAATGTTGAAGTATTTACAGGCTGCTCAGCAGACCTCATACTTTTACTTTCTGGTGGAATCTCAACTGTATTTTGCTTTATATTGTTATCTGACATTAAGTCAGGTTCATGTGATTTTGTTTCATTATCAATATTACTAGAAGCAGTAATATTTTTTTGTTTTCTTTTACGTCTTTTTGATTTTGAAACATTTTTCGGTTCTTGAGAAGTGGTTATATTTTTATTTACCATAGAATCGACTAAAGCGGTTGAATTGTCTACAATTGAAGTTTGTTTGCTTGGAATTTCAGATAAATTTTTTTCTCTAATTTTTTTAGATTCTAATGGCATCGCAATATCAGCAGATTTATCTGGAGGTTTTTCAACTTCTTTAGTTTTGAGTGATGTCACAGTATCAACACACATACTTGAGTCAATATTATTTATACTAGATATTGGCTTACTTTGACTCCTTGTTAATATAGTTTCTGGTTTATTGTTCTCGTTTTTAGATGTTTGTATACTTTTGTTACACGTTGTCAATATTTGTTCAGTTTCAGTATTTTTCTTCGATAAGTTTCTGCTTTTTCTTCTCGAAGAACTTGGATCGTTTTCAGGTTCTTGAGAAGGAATTTTGTCTTTATTTTCGGGTGTAATTATGGATGCAATTAATAATTCATTCGTTTTAGATGTTTGTATGCTCTTGTTCGTCCTTGTTAATACTGATACTGATTTATTATCAGTATTCGTTTTCTTAGATGGTGATACATTTTTGCTTGCTGTAATATTTGCAGTTTCTTGCAAAGTAGCCGAATCTTTACGTTTAGGGGATTTATCGACCGTTGTAGATCCGACTTCATTAAACTTAGACGTCTGTAAACTTTGGTTCCTCGTTGATATTGTATCAGTTCTCTTCGAAGGTGATCTACTTCTCAATGATAAGGAAGTATTTACAGGTTCATCTAATTTCACAGTGTCAACAACTGTAGGTGTTTGTTTTCTTCTGTTATTTGATGGTTTTAATACAGGAGAAGATGCTGCATCTTTAGTTTTTGGTGATGTAGCTGTGTCTACCGCAGTAAGTGTTTTTCCTACAGCTGTTTTATTGAATTCTGCAGATGTATTAGTAGCTACAGTTTTCCTTTTTGATAATGGTACTAATGGTGTGAGAAAGATTGGTGATTGTGGTGTTGTGTTAGTAGAAACGCATACACCGTTTGCCTTTTCCTGGTTCCCATCTAAAAATGCTTTACTCGTCCTGATCTGTTCTTTCTCCAAATGGATTTGGTTTGAAGATGACGCCTTTTTGCAAATCGCCATAGGCAGTAAATTGTTCTTGGCGTGTTTAGGTGTTTGTTCGCAATGCTGCAGGTTTTTATTTGTGTCGTCAGTTAATCGATTTGCATCTTCGTTTATATTTTTTTTATTTACATCCTTTTGTTTCGTTTGAACTTCCTTCTTTGAGTTTTTTATCTGTTTGTTAATTGGTGATACGTCGGGGATGTCGGTGCGAAATTTAATTTTGTCCGGTACCGGCGTACTACTGCACGCGGGGTAATCCTTTTTCAAGTGTTTTATGTATCGCTGGTAAAAGGATCTCCTCTTCGGCAGTAGATCTTCAATGTTGAGCTTTTCGCAGGGCGGTTTTTCTGCTTCTGGCTAAAAAATTTAAAATAAATGTAATAAAATACATTATTGTTTTAATTTTGATATAAAAATTAATTAACTAAGCAAACTATTTTAAATGATTGTTTTCCCTATCTAAATTACATATTAGATTTAAAAAAACTTTTAGTATGAAAAAAATCAATTTGAAGTATTCTACAACACTTACCGTTTTCTTCTTTGGAAGAGCAATTGAAGAGTCTGATGAAAGTGAAAACTCATCACTTGTCTCGCTAACTTCAAATTGCGGTAAAACTCTGAAAAATATATACCTTATATTCTACTGTCACCAGATACATTAAAATTGGGTTATAACTTCTGTCTGAAGTTAAATTCTTCATGATTCGCCTCAAATGTCAATAATATGAACAAATTATTATGATATATATATTCCATAATATACTTTTTTTTGTTCTTTTCAATAATTAATAATTTGATTAATTGAAATAATTAAAATGATGAAAAAAAAGATCATTTCATTACAAACTTTAGAAATTAATTTAAAAAATGTTTAATCCTTGGCGTGGCTGCATAGAAAAATTTAAAATGTATCACAAAGTAATGACCTCAAACAGCAATTATTTAATTTTCTACAACGAACTAAAGGATTTTGATACATTTTATTATTCAATTATATAAAGAATAGTTATTTTGTGACAGGTATAGGATTTTCGAGATTAGTGCCCTAAAAGTAATCATTTATTTCCCGAGTTCCTCTGATTGGGAAACAGATTTTCAATAGTATTATACAATGACGATGAATCACATAAGGAAAGGAGCACCCTTCATTTAGATTATTATAGTACGTATTTATAATACTGCAGGTTTTATCTTTATAACTAAACACGATTTGTAAATGAAACTTTGAACATAATATTTAACAAAAAATCATTTTCATTTTATTTATTTAATGATTCATTTAAAGCTGTAGCAAAATGTAATAATAGTAGTGTAAACATATTTTGAAAGCACTGTGCCTGTATTGGATTGTGTGTAAACAATTTATGATTTTGTATTAATATATCATAACATTGCAATTTCTAATGTCCATAAACTATATAATTATTTGAAACGCTTCAAATTAAAGGATTTTTTACATTCGTTTGAAATCTTATAAATGAACTTAAACAACTTACTTTACAAATGGTATATATAGTTGAAATAATAATAAAATAATATTATAATTATTATAGTTATATAACAATCAAACAAATCAAATATGAGCAATGAAATGAATCCAAGTGGAAACTATTTGTTTAAGTATTAACTTGTAAGTAGCTATTTTGTCATAAGATGAAAATTAAATTGCTAATATCGTAGGTATGCACTGAATCAATTTAATTTATCTTAAATGAAACTTATTGGAGCTGAAATTCGGAATTACGACTAAATATAAAATGTATACAAGCCAGTTTGTTTGACTCCAAACTAACATAACCCCACTTACGGTCTATTCCGCAGTTCCCACAGTTTCTCCAACATTTTCGCCTCCGCGGTCATTTTGGCGGCCAACAAACACTTATAATCACATGTATTGCCACAAATTTTTGCTATGTTTTGTCCATCAAAATATTGTCACTTTATTTCAAAATTAAATTCGTTAGGGTTGGAAACAATTGCCTCCAACCGACAATTCAACATTTACTTCGGGCGACATCTGTTAGCGTAAACGCGATTCACCATTTTCCAAATGGATTGATGCGTTATTACCATAGAAAATAGATAAATAGATTGTTTGTACGTAATCGATTGTTATGCGTAAACTTTAACACATATTCGAGAAAAAAAAACGTTATCATTGAAATTTTTCAATCAACAGTATAATATTATTATATCTATGTTATTGTATAGCAAATTGTTAAATAAAGATTATTATTATGATATTTAATTTATATATTGTTATAAATTATTACTATTACTATTTAATTTATATATTGTTATAAACTCGATCCTTTAATGTTGTAATTGTTGATTGAAATATTGTACTATATTTAAATCAACGGTTGTAATAACGTTTTGAAATAATCAAACACAAATAAATTCCCTGACTTTTTTATACCAATAAAGTATTTATTTGTCTCGTTCTTGTCGATAAGTAAAATAAATAAAAATAGTAACAACACAATTGCAGGAAACATTTCGATTTAATAGAGTGGATATTTTGGTACTTTCTTAGTATTAATTATTATTGCGACTGGTTAAGGCTTTTAAGCTATCATCGTGCGAAAGTAGAACCTATAATATTTATTGTAGTGGTTATTTCGATTTAAATGGCGTGAATTTGTAGGCAGCACCATCTAGCGTTATAAAAACACTTCAGGATAATTGCGTTGAAAAATTGTTATTCTATGGTCGTGCCGCTACATAGACGTTAAAAACTAACCTAACAAAATTTATCGATCTGCCCAATTAGGTAAGTAAAACGTTAAATTTAACCGACCAACGTTAACGTAAATATTGTGTCGGTAATTTTCCACAAAAAATGTATTTTGCGAGAGGCCGCTTGTATTCTCGATTCTTAAAAGAAAGAAATATAACGAAGACTTTTATTAGTTTTTAAGATGCAAGATAATTTTAATGATTATAGCTTATTCATATCATAGGAATAGTAAAATAGTATGAAGATAAAAATCAATTATACTGATAAAGTATAAGATTTGCTATTAAAACAATAATTTATATATAAATTATCCCCGCGCATACAAAATAAATCTCTTATTTGAAATTATAATTATTATTTCAATGCTACCTTCTTTCTTATAAGAAATTAACGAATTTTTATGAAGCTAATAAACTTATTAAAGCAATGTGAATATAATTAAAGTATTAAGAGACGTATGCATAATATTATTCATGTTTTAAGAATATAAATAAGGCCAATAGATTTTCGTATTTTAGATATAAAATTAATTAAAAAATTCAGTTTAAGAAAAATTTCTAATCTTCAGCGTCACGCGTCACTCATAATTATTATAATACACCCACCTTTGTTTCATTGAGTAAACAGATTATTTAATATTCAATTGAATATGATTAAATAAATAAATAAATACTAAGATAACTGGTTAATATAGTCTTTAATAATAAAAAAAAAAACACGGTTAAATTCCTTTCTTCATCGTTTTTATAAAGTGCTTAAATAAAAACAGTGAAGAAAGGTTTTTATTATTACATACAGTTGGTTAGATTCAATCATTTTCAGAACCTCTTTCTTTGTTGTACAGGTTCCACAGGTCTAGTAGCCTCTTATTTTAAATACATGTATTTAATTTGCTGTAGCCTTCTGCATACATGGAAATAACACCATAGTTTATTTTCAGTTTTAACTCGAACTTATAAGAAGACTAAATGTGATGGCAAAGAGGTTGAAGAAAACAACTCGTCAACAATATCAGCACCTCATAAGGTTCATAGAAGAAAATCGGATTTTATTAATGAAGAATTCAAAAAAACCATCGGAAATACAGAAAGTAAATAAATTGTGGGAAATATTCGCGAAGAAAATAAACAACCCTTCAATCGGTCCAATTAAAACAGGGAGCCAATGGAAAAAAGTAAGTTACTCTCAGATCTCTTTTTTTTAATGATTGTAATTATTTTAATATAAAAAGTAACTATGTACAAACAAATCTTCCCAAACAATATTACAGTTTGCATTATAATTATAAAAACATGCATAAAGCTCACATAGCTTTTTATATTAATTACATTACATTTATTCCAAAATTTCTAGTAACACTTTACACACTTTTTAAAATATCAATAATACCATTTAATATTTTCTTCTAATTTTGAACAGATTTTTGTTGAATGGAAAGTAAACACAAGACGGAAAAGTAGATATATATTGGCTCATCGGCAAGCAACTAATGGACCTGGTACATTAAAAACCTTAAACGATTTGGAGCAAAGATTACTAAATATCATAAATCAATCACGAGACACATTCAGTAAGTTCAACAGATGTGATTTTTTTTTTAAATTATACTATTTTTATTAATATAATTATATAACAAAAAAGTTAGATTCTACTGTATCATCAGTATTTGCTATTTATTTATCTATTTGAATATCTACATAAGATATCCATTATTTTCTCCTTCATAATCCTCTGCATTACTTTGTCGACCTGTTCAGTCATTCTTTAAATCTATTCCTTCATGCACTTGACCAACTATTGTCATTTTTCTTTCTCTTTTTATACTTTTAATGCATCGTCTATATATTGAGTAAACTTTGCATATATAAAACATTACAGATTGAATAGTTTTTGATTTTTTTTAATTTGAAGTTCATATTTGTTACTTGTATCTTAAATTATTTTGTTGATTGATTGTTGAGGCACTTAAGTGTTGAAAATCCATATTCACTATTTAGATAACAAAACTGTTAGATTTTCAAATTGGTTTTATTGTATTGTATATTTTCTTCACCTGAAAAAGCCACAGTGTGGCGAAACATATGTAACCAATTTGAAAATCTAACAGTTTTGTTATCTAAATAGGAAATTATTTTGTAATTTTTTTATGTTTTAAATATTCTTTGTTATTAATCTGCTGGACAATAAGCTTATTATTATTATCATATTTATAGTAGTATATATTTGAGATTTTATTTAAGAAGAGAAACAAAGAAAACAATAAATAAATATTATATTCAATTAAAACTTATTAAAACAGATTTTGAAAGAAATAAAACCCGATGGAATCAAATGCAATTTTACTTTTCTAGAAAGAATTTCGGTATTAGTCACAATTATTACTGAAGATGTTTTATATCATATATACTTCTTTTTAATGAAATGATACATTTCTCTGGTAATTAAAGAAATATTTATTTATTCTAGACGAAAAGCTTACACCAAAAGAAGAAATCATAACATTGGAAATGGTAGACGACAGTAAAGAAAATCTAATGGTGAGTTATGTTAATAAGGTAAAATGTTTATATTTTATTTAGTGGCAATAGGCCTCTTAATCTGTTTTAATTAATAAACAACACCCTGAAAGAAATATAATGAATACATAATTAAACAATTATATATTACCTTCAAAAGTCCTATAATATATTATTTAAAATGTAAAATTTATCAACAAAATTCTTTTGCTTTTCTTTCATTATAAAAAACTGACAAGTTTACACATTCTTTGAAAACAAATAAGTTTCGGTTTCCTCGCAATTTTTAATTTATTATTTTAACAAAACAATCTTCTATTTTCAGTTATTAGATGTAAATTCAGTGGAACACAATTATGTCAATATGCAGACTGGTGATTCCTTTGATACAAACACGACAAAAGATGTAAGTAATGAATTTTTATGACAGTTGATTCAACAATAAGACTATTAATAATATTTACGAAATGTTTTCGTATTTTTAAATTAATAAGACTATTGTATAAATTTGTATACAGCATAAATATAAATACGTGCAATATAAAATATAATTAATACTTCTTATATAATTTGTATTTGCATTTGATGCTTTGTTTCTCTTGTAATAAAAAAAATATTACAAATGGATAGATAAAAATATGTACTTATAATTTTGACGTAAGAGTTTCGGGGGGGAGTTCACTCGGCAGAATGTTCTTCCCACTCCAGCCCAATGCTGCATTTGAAGTTCTTCAATAAGTAGTGAATGAAATATATTTGTTCTAATGATTTTTTCATCTAATAAATTATTAGACTGCTGCCATTTCAAATTATTTCATTTTGTATATAACTTTTTATTAGCCTACAACGAAAGGTAAAAGGCATTTTTGATAATATATTTATATAACTTTTTAAACTCATAAATAAATTCGTTTTGCTGTAATATATTTGACTTTCCGTTTCAGTTATTAGATGTAAATTCGATGGAGCACAATTATGTCGATGTAACATCCACCGGTAATAGTTGTAGCGTAAAAACCTACAAAGATGTAAGTAAACATATTTATAATTCTAAACTAATATTTAGGTAATTTTTCTTTTTACAGGAAAGTGAACCACAGGAAAGATTACTTTCAAAAAATGAATCGCCAAAGGAATCCTACGCTCAAACGAATAAAACACTGGACCAGCAGGCGAACGCTACATTTGCATTAGCGGACGCTATAAACAATTTTACAGAGGCTTTCAAAAAACAGGCGGAAGCGTCTTTGCTAATGGCGAAAATTAAAAAGGAAGAAGTAAAGTTACAGTATTACAAAACGTTCGGTAACTTGGATCGTTTTGAATTGTAGTTCTCAAGAATATTATCATTTATTTAATGTCCTAAAACAAATTAAACAAACAACTGTTATTGCTAATAATGTTTATGTCGAGGAGCAATTTAAAAATATTGAAAGTTAAATTTTTAAAAAAAATGAAGGAGACACGATGACTTTTCAAGGTGTACCACAAAGTGATGCTTCCACAATTAAATATTTAAAAAAATTACTTAAACTTTCTTAAGCTTCTCTTTCTATATTAAAAGTGATAGAAAAAAATGTAAATAGCTTTCTTTCTTCTCGAAAACAATTGTGCTATTCTTATCTCAACAAAATAATTATTAATTAAAAAAAACTTACCAATTTTATGTCACACCACCCACTGGGAGTGAATCGGAGAGCAGTTGTTTAGTAGAACACAAGCATCAATATAATCCATTTAATGACAAAACCATTCTGATATTAAAGGGGTCCCTAGTTTTTTTTTTTACAGGACCAAGAATATGACTAAAATAAGCATAGATACATTTCCTTTTTCATCCACAAACTGCCTTATTTTTGTTTTTGATTGAACTTAGTTAATTGTATGTTTCTAGGATTGTAAAGGCTTCACTTATTGGATTCTTCATTTACAGCTGCATTTAAGTGTAATTAATTAGTTACACAAGTACAATAAAAATAATTACAACTTTAATTAAAAGTACGTCCATCTGCAGTTGCTTAAATGTATAAATTTATTATTTTTATGTTGTTGAAGAACTTGGGTAAGGTTTTAACTTCAAAGGGATGTCGTTGCATTGCAATTACGGGCTGAAACAGTAATTAAAATTCATTAATATTGTTATAATTAGTGGTAAAACAGAGTTCTTGAGTTTAATTTCGTAATATTCAAGATGTATGCTTATTCGCTTATAATTCTTATACTGAGAATTAATCGCACTCATAATTGGAATTCTCTTGTTATTATTTTTGTTTAAGTATTAAAATAGTTGATTAGAAGTGTAAACTGTAGAAATATTATTTTTATATATTGTGTATTGTTAACACAACTCATATTTAATGAGATAAATATTTTATTCGTTGACACAAGATTTTATATCTATTTAAATATTCTATGTTTGATATTTATTTCAAATGTTAATTATTAGCCTAAATAATAGAACGACAACATTTCATACTTACTCCTGGTTCGAGAAACTTTAGGTTTTGTAAAGTAATTTAACATCTCTTTATATTCTTTGTTTTCAATTGTCCTTAATGCCTTTTCGGTTACTAAAAAAATAATTCATTTATCCAGAGATAAAGGATATATGTTGTCACATAAATATGATTTTTCAACTTAAATCTCTAGTAGCCATAGATTCTTTAAAATATAAGATTGAAATTTATAAATAGTACAATTTTTAACTTACCTTTGGCTTTGGTTTGTCTTCTTGTTGGTTCTTTACTTTGTCTTACTTTATTGGACCTATTTGTTTTGACTTTTCTAACTAAAAATAACTTTATTTAGTAAAAACTATATTGTCTCTAATGTATAACTTTATATTAAAACAATAGTTCCCCTACACAGGGTGTAAATACTAAGTCGTTACACCTGAAAATGGCAGTTAGAACTCGTTAAAACAAACAACTTTTCTTAGTTCCAATTTGGTGCTCCAGTTCAGAGTTATTGGAGTTCTTTTGTTTTTCTAAAAATCGCTATAACTGCATTGTTTGAAGGACTATTTAAAAAAAACAAAAAGTTTCAAAAATAGCTTTCAGTTCTCTAAAACATTTGTATTTACAATTATTTTTTATGTTTCAAATAACAAAATGGCGACCGATCAAAAATAATAAAAAATAATTATAAATACAAATGTTTTAGAGAGCCGAAAGCTACTTTTGAAACTTTTTGGTCCTTCAAATAAAGGAGTTATAGCTATTTTTAGAAAAACAAAAGAACTTCAATAAATCTGAACTGGATCAGAAATTGGAACTAAGAAAAGTTGTTTGTTTTGACGAGTTCTAACTGCCATTTCCGGACTTAGTATTAACACCCTATATATACTCTATAGGGAAAGTAAAAATAGTACTACTACTTTTGAAAAGATTTTAGAGCTCTAAAATATATAATACATATGGACAAAAAACAACTTACAATGTTGTATTACTGATTTCTCAGTATTTTTATCAATTGTACCATCCTCATGGTTCACGACTATATCACCTTCTACTGATTTATTCGAATTAGAATAATTAGTATAAAGTGACTTCTTTTTACCATCCGTACCCTTTTTATCATTAGATTTTTCCATTGAGTGAGTTTCTGATTCATACGTCAAGTGTTCAGTAGATAAAGATGTGATATCATTTTCAGAATTCTTTTCTATTAATGAGTTGCCTTTTAAAAATGCCTCTTTAGAATAAGAGACATTTGAATCTGACCTTTGTATTTTCACTTCAATTTCTTTATTACCCGATGAGTCATTTAAAGCTTCTTTATTCTGAGATAAATTAATTTGCTCAGAACTATTTATTATACTTACATCTTTACTAGAAGGTAAAGATTTGGTATTATTAGTATTTGATGCACTATTTATTATACTTATATCTTTACTAGAAGGTAAAGATTTGGTATCATTGGATGATACTGAAGTATTTGTAGTAACATCAAAATTTAAAGTGTCTACACATTCTATTAATTTATGTTTGACCTTTTCCTTTTTCTTTTTAGGTGACTTTTTCACTGTTTTGAGTTGTAATTTCGATTTAGTATTTCCATCGTTTTTTACCTCTAACGGTAATGAATCTTCAATGTTATGCATTTCTACAGGTGCAGATTTTTTTGTACTTAGAATTTCTGCATTTATTAGTGATTCATCATTATTCTTTATTGCGTCTATTAAATCATCTGTTAAACTATTATCTTCAGTTGTCAGTTCCAATTCATTACTATCATCTTCAATTGTAGATTTTAATTTTTTAGGTGAATGCATTCCTGTAGAGTTTATTCGTCTTTTACTCGAACGCCGATGCTTTATTTCTGTCGATAAAGTTTTACTATTTTTTGGTGTATTATTTAATACCAAAGTGTTTTCTTCGTTTATATTATTTATTAAAGGCCATTCAGTTTGAGTGGTTACTGAAGGTATTGATATAGTTTGTACATCTGTATTTACTCCTTCGTTATCAAGTAGAATATTTTCTAGTGAAAAGTATGTCAGTTCTTCAATTTTATTTCTAACAGCTTCGCTTACACAATTAGAATTGGATTCTTCGTTTACAGTGTCATTTTGTGATTGTTGTTTATTAATTGTTTTATTTCTACTTCTCAGAGATAACGAAGTCTCCGAATTATGAACAACCGTCTTTTGTGATATCACACGTTCTACATTTTTTATAATTTCAGTAATTTTCGCCACAGTGGAATTAATAATGGCTTGGCTTATATTTATATGAAACCTATTTCTGTCCCGAGGAGAACTTTCTGCTTGTTTATCCTCATTTATTGTGTTTTTCTCATTAGTAGAAAGAATAGTTACTTTTCTGCCAGAAAGAATATTTTGTTCATAACGGTTAGTACGTTTTTTTGGAGATTTTTGTTTCTTGTTTGGTTCATTTTTAGTAAGTATATTCCTTACAGTGTTTCCCCTTTTTGAAGCTTCTATTGGTTTTCTAGGAGCTTCTTCATAATTTTCTGTTATATTTGAATGCAATTGTTTCATTGCTCGTTTTGACGACATTCTTTTACAAAGAAATTTTTAGCTATTTTCTGATGCGATTGTGTGTGTAGCCCCAAGATTGTCTACCTTCACTCTTGTGTGATCTTTATATTAACAAACAATTTAAATTGTTATATTTCACATGATTAGATCAAGTAGTTTTAATTTGCTCTATCCTAACTCAGAAATTGTGTAATATCTGAAGGGTAACACTGAAAAAAAAAATGGTAAAATGGTAAGTTATTATTAGACATTAATAATATTAAAAAAAAGTACATTTCACATTTGCTTTAGTTATTATTACAGTGCACATTTGCTTACATAATTAAACACTTTCACATTATTGATTGCCACTTTTTATTGTCAATCAATCCTCTCATTATTAATAAACCTAGTAATGAAATTGCATGATCACTGATTAGAAAATACATATCTCTGATTATTTAACAAGATGATTGGCGTTGCGCCACTCGAAGAGGCTCTAAAGTTGCTTCAATACTTTAGGGTGTTTTGTACATTTCCGATAACATTTTCTGAGAAACATAAACGATATCACTTTGTACATCTATTAAGTATTACCTATATCGTACCCTTAATTTTATGGTGGGGATTTTCCGGATACACGATATACACTTTACTAATGTCTGTTGAAAATAATTCCATGAAGGTTTGGACGAATGTTTGCATAAAAATAATCAAGGTACTCATTATGGTCAGGTTGTTGATAGTGAGTAATACAGGAAAGACTGAGATAGTTAGGTTTTTAAATTGGATTAACACGTTTGATGCTAATATACCCCACAATGGTGTTTATAAAAGTTTAAAGTAAGTATATAATTTACATAATTTAAAAATTATATACACAGAGATATATTAATCCCTTTCCGAATAATTGTTTTTAAAAATAGTTTCGCGTGCTTAAAATATCTTGAGCGCATGCGGGAAGTGGTTAATAATATAATTTAATTTTAGATTAATGAAGATGTATATCATTCCGCACAATTGTTTTTAAAAATAGTTTCGCGTGCCTGAGATAACTGAGGCATATGCAGAAAGTGTTTAATAGTATAATTTAATTTCAGATTAATCAAGTACATCATTACATACAAATCTCTTATCATTATCATAATTACTATTGTTAACACAATATCATGCGCAATCCATGTTAACCAAATACACATTTGTTTAGAAGAATTTGTTACGTACAGCCTTACATTCATCATAAATTCCCTACTGCTGTTACAATTTTCAATATTCGTATTTATGCTCTGGAGCCGATTGAGAATTATAAATAATTCCCTCACCAATATGGTGACGAAAGGTAAACTTGATGGAGAAACCGTTTATCCGCCTTTGAAATACGACCGAAAAAAACCAAGCATGATGCTGAAGCTTTTGTGCAAGCAAAATTTCGAAATATGTAAATACGCGAAATTGTTGAACGCTGTAAATTCGGAAGCACTTTTATTGACGATTATAAAGGCGTTTGTGGATACCTTAAATGGATTACATTCAATGTTAACAAAAGACGATGCGTTTGTAGTTATTTTTGATATTTCTTGGGGATTGATATTATTAATTGAAATCATTTTTGTATTGATACCGTGCACTTCGACTACAAAAACAGTAAGTATTTTAATTGTTAATTATTATTTGATTAAGTGTTAATGATTTACCCATTTTTCAGTCACAGAGAACTGCAGAAATTTTAAATATGTTGGATACAGAAGATGATGCAAAATTGAAGTTTGAGGTAATTAATTAATTGATTATAAATTATTGATTTTCAAGATTACATGATAATAATATAAGAAAACTATTGATCCTGGTTAAATTAAGATATTTCTATATGAAATGATTTTTATAATTGTAGAAAGACATGTTTTTGCTACAAATGATACATCAGAGAATACAGTTTACAGCAAATGACTTTTTCCCATTGAATGAGACTGTGTTTGTAACAGTAAGTAGAAACCTACATCAATTTATGTTTAAATTCAAAAATTAAAATATTTTTCGACCCCTTCAGAGCCATTAAGAAAGGTATTTTAATATAGTTTAAATAAAGGCATATTCTATACTTTTATATAATAAATGATATAAAGAAATATAAGCAATAATAAACAAAATTAAAGCATAAGAAGAAACTTGTAAAATTAATACATAGTTATATCCTATGCTTTTATTTTTCAGATTTTTGGTACTACGGCCAGTTATTTAATTATACTCATACAATTTGAATCAATTTTTTAAAAGTAAATACAATGGGTGAATGCGTTTTTATCTACATCTATTGTACTATAAATATCGAAAAATATTTAATGCCCTTCTTTAGAGTTAGAACGTCAATGTTTTAGTCTACACTGGGGTCTGAATATTACCTTAGGAACACAACTTATTACAAAAATGGTACCATTAAAATACAGATTGTAGATTCTATTTAGCAAGTAAAAAAAAAAATGCTGCTGTGACTGTAATGTATTTATGTTGTAATTGAATTGCCAAGCCTGATATCTTCAGCACCTCCAAGAGTTGGCCCCGGAATGCCATGCACCTCTTGCACTACTGACAGTATGAATGTATTTAGAAATGAATAAACGGTTGTTAAATGTAAATTGATTATAAAATGTGTATTTTTTCTGTTAATGTCCTTATTATACTGGGTGTCCCATTTTAATCCGCCAGTAGCGATAATTCTGAAACATTGCATTGAATCAAAAAGTGTTCCAAATGAAAAGTTAATGGTTCTGAGGGGGACATCTGATGCCGTAGACTTTGCCCCCCCAGCCCCCCAAGGGGGGCAGGAACAGGGGGCAACTTTAAAATCTTAAATGGAAACCCCTATTTTTTATTGCAGATTCTAATAGAAGGTTAAAAAGTATGTAAGTTTTATCCGAAACATTTTTTTATTGGTCGAGAGATGGCGCTGCAAATGTAAAAGTTTTTTGTCAATTAAATTGCGAAAATCGTCACGTAATTAACTGTTATTATTACTTAAGACTTACTCACAACCTTACAAGGTTGTTTTTTTCTCAGCCTGCCCAAATACTACCCCCACCCTCCTTACAAAGACGTAAAGTACTCAAAAATAGCGATTGAGTACTTCTTTTTCAAATTAAATAATGTTTTTTTTTCAAAAAATGGAGCTATGAGGGGGGCCAGGTCACTGTTTGAAAAAAAAATGACATTCTTTTTTAAATTATTTTACCATTATTTAATTTGAATAAGAAGTACTCAATCGCTATTTTTGAGTACTTTACGTCTTTGTAGGGGGGCGGGGGTAGTATTTGGGCAGGCTGAGAAAAAAACAACCTTGTAAGGTTGTGAGTAAGTCTTAAGTAATAATAACAGTTAATTACGTGGCGATTTTCGCAATTTAATTGACAAAAAACTTTTACATTTGCAGCGCCATCTCTTGACCAATAAAAAAATGTTTCGGATAAAACTTACATACTTTTTAACCGTCTATTAGAATCTGCAATAAAAAATAGGGGTTTCCATTTAAAATTTTAAAGTTGCCCCCTGTTCCCGCCCCCCTTGGGGTGCTGGGGGGGCAAAGTCTACGGCATCAGATGTCCCCCTCAGAACCATTAACTTTTCATTTGGAACACTTTTTGATTCAATGCAAAGTTTCAGAATTATCGCTACTGGCGGATTAAAATGGGACACCCTGTAGATCAGAATGTAATCAAATTTCTTCGTTTGAGTATTATGTATATATTGTTGGCTAGTTTTTGCTGAAACAAGTCTCGTGACGCTAAGTATTTCATTATTAACAGAACACACAAGCGAAGACACCAAACAAACCTCAAAGGATTTTACATCCAAGAATACTTAAGGCTAAAATAAAGTTGACATTCTTATAATTATAAGAATTAAGAGATGTTTTATTTAATTGTTCGAAAGGGATTGGCATAAATATGTATAGGTTAATTGCAAATGATATAAGAAACATTACTTACGAATTAGTTTCTGATATGTATTAGAGAGAGTTTACTGCTTCGACTTTTTGTTATTTCCCGTACTTCTCTTAATTAAACACAAATACTTATTTCTACAAATAAAAGCAGAAACCAATATTAATTAATTACATTCTACACATCAAATGTTTATTGTCATGTTATACCTACAACTTATTATTGTGCTAATTCCATCGATCAACCAATCTTAATGTAATCTTATTAATTACGTAGTTTCCTATAAGCAGAAAAAATCTTAACTTTCAAACTTTCGCAGGGAGTAGGTAGATATACATAAATAAGACATTCAGTGTTACCACTTAATAAAATTTAAAAAAATAATAAATAAATTTTTACTCCGTTGGTTATATTTAGTGATATTAATTTTATAACTATATTTATATATAGAAAAGTGGTAAATAAAGTTTATTTATTTATATAATCCTTTAAGTTTTACCATTGATTGATATATTAAACAATATTATATTCTCTATCCGATATTAACATCATAAATAGTTAATAATTAGAAAAAATACGAAAATATTTCGTAAAATCTACAACAAATGTAGATTTTACGAAATATCTACATTTGTTGTAGATTTTACGAAATATTTTCGTGTTTTTTTCTAATTATTAGTTAATTTTCTACAACGTAAAGGACTTATATATTTTATTACCATAAATAGTATTGATAATTATATATTCTATTATTAACATTCTATGTTTATTTTCTTTCACATCACAGATCTTATCAATATATTTTCTATGACACCAATTCTTATGTTTTCGTGTTTGCTGGCGGTTGTTTGTTGTGAAATTTTTAAATTACATTCAAATTAGGTTATAATTTTTTCGCTATTTATAAACCGTGTTTAGCATTAATTTTAGAGGAAGATGTCGTTTTCTTTCAACACACCAAAAACCGGTAAGTCGTTTCATAAAAACTGAGCGGATGATATTTAACCTCACAAACTGAATAGATGCAGCTCCCGGGTTTTCCTTCGGGACGCCCGCAGGCGACTCCAAAGCGGCCAATAAACCTTTCGGGACCCCGACGACTCAACCTACTCTTTCTGGGTTCGGACAGAAAACGGCAACTGCATTTTCTTTAAGTAAGTATTAGTGTTAATTCGTTCGAAAGCATGAAACAAGTACTTGTACTTAAAATGTTGACCATTGGTAACAAGCTAACAAGTTTATGGTGTTGGGTGTTTTTTAATTAAAATTTTATGTAATTAAATTAATCGTTAAAAAAAATTACAGGTTCAACTCAGCAACCTCCTGCACAAACAACTGGCCTCAATTTCGGTGCAGGTGCGGCTCCACCCGCGTCAACTGGATTCGGTTTTGGTACACCTAAAGCGGCCACAACTACGACTAGTACCGGCTTCTCTTTGGGAAGTACACCATCTACAGGCTTATCGACTGCGTTCGGCTTCTCGACACCAGCTCCAGCAACAACTGCAGTAGCTGGTGCAGTGCCGGCAACTACTGGTTTCACTTTGGGAGCAACACCAGCGAGTTCAGCCCCGAGTTTGAATTTAGGGACCTCTGCTGCGTCCGCAGCTCCAACATTCAACTTTAACTCTGCCAGCACTCCAAAAACCACAGCAACTTTATCTTTTGGAGCGACTCCCACTGCAGCCCCTTCTCTTACTAAGGCATTATCAACAACT
Source organism: Ontholestes murinus (assembly GCA_963969525.1). NCBI lineage: Eukaryota > Metazoa > Arthropoda > Insecta > Coleoptera > Staphylinidae > Ontholestes > Ontholestes murinus. Next base: position 61,098,667 of record OZ018396.1, read on the forward strand.
ACAGCGGCCTCGTCTGTAGCCCCAACATTAAGTAATTATTATTTTTTATTGCTGCAACAAAATCACACACAAATATAAAAAATTAAATTCATAAAAGTATGATCTTTAAACAGCCACAGAAAGATAAAATACTATTATATTATTATAAGAAATATTAATTTTTACTTTTGCTTTAAGGTTTTGGATTACCTACAAGTACTGCTAAAACAACTACAGGTTTTTCATTTGGGGCAACTACAACAACAACCACAGCAAGCCTTGGAATAAGTAGTACAATCAATACATCTACAGCATTGTGAGTTTTCAATTTCTTAAAATTCTTTAAATGCCTTGTGTAGGTGGCTCTCCTAGTGGAGGTTGGCCACTATTTCAGCGACTATTTAAATGCCACAATAGGAATACATTATATAAAACTATTAATGTTTTAAATTTGTAGATCAACCAGTGCAATTCCAACAACTGGTACTCTTACGTTTACCCAACTAGAAGATGCTATTAACAAGTGGACTATCGATTTAGAAGAACAAGGCAAACTGTTTGCAAATCAGGCCAAACAATTAAACGCATGGGATAGATTACTGATTTCTAATGGAGATAAGGTGAGATTATAAACCATTTAACAAAATGAGAACATACATTACAAAGCAATTGGCTTTACTGATTTTAAAATAATAGATTTTGAAATGATGTTATACTAGTCATGCCTTCTTAAAAGTATTTTAGCAATTTCATAGAATTTTCTTCGAATAATGTCTTAATTTCTGTAGTGGTTTTCTGAATTTTTTTTGATAATGACATTAAACCGTCGAAACTTAAGTCGTGCGTTTTTGTAATATATGTATATATATTACATAATTTTTAGTGGTTAAAACATAGTAAGTGCGTTAGTTAAGTGTTTATCTGAATTTTTTGTTTTGTTAAATTTAGACCTAGAAAAATGCCTTAATTATTTCAACAGGTTTTATCATTAAATAATGGAATAGAACGTGTGAAACAGCAACAGCAGCAACTAGACCAAGAACTAGATTTTGTACTGGCACAGCACAAAGAGCTGGATGATTTACTAACACCACTAGAAAAAGAACTAGAAGAGATTCCGGTAACGGATGTTGATCGAGGAAATACGTAAGGAAATGTTTATATTTGGTGTATGTTTTTATTAAATCATTGTAATTTTTAGATACCAAATTGCTGAAGGTATCGACACACAATTAAAACAGATGACTGAGGATCTGAAGGAAATTATCGAACAGTTGAATGAGTCAAATAAGACGCAAGAAATGTCAAATCCTGTAAGTTACTGCAATGAAACATTTAACATAATGTTGTTGAAACAATTAACATAAGCAAACATTACCTCCAAATGTGCCTGTTTTGTTATTTTCTTGTACAAGAACGTCACCATTTAAATTCATTCAAAATTTTTATGATTATCTAGAATGTATAATACATTCTTAAACAAGAATTCTTCTAATACATCCTGTATAAATTATTGTAATGTTTTTATTTCTCTTTTAGATAACACAAATTGGGAAGATTTTAAATGCACATATGAATTCGCTCCAGTGGATTGATCATAACACGACCAAAATAACAACACATTTGGATCAGATTTCGAAAATGCATGATCTGAATAGAAAGAGCCACGAGATTAATTTGAAGAGGACTTATGATTAGTACTTGTTTCTGTTTGTATAAATAAAAGTAATGTATTTCAAAATTTAAATAATTTAATTGTTTTATGTATTTTTTGTTTTAAAAAATGCTGTTGTATACAAAGAAAAGCTAATTAGCTTTACCGACTGGCAGCATCTACAACTATGTGTGTAATTTTAAAGAAATTATTTTGCTAAGAATTAATTATATTAGAATAAAAAGGCGCCAAAAATTAATTTGTATTTTTTTGGAGTGTTTAATATGATATTTTCGGAAACTTACCAGTTACCTGCATTAGATGTATTTATTCACTAAATATTAGAAGGTATAACACCATACAAAATAATGGGTTTTGCATTCATAAGTTTGTTTATTTGAATAAGGAAATTATACACAATTTTCCATCATTATTATTCTATTATCTATACCAGGGGTCTCCAAACTATGGCCCACCAGTGACATCAATCCGGTCTCCGACAACGAATAGCTCTAAGCGTATGCTCGCTTAGAGCGCGTACTGGGCGACTAGAAATTATAGATAATGGCAGAAAATTTAAAACGGTTTTGGCCTTTGTAACTTACTGGAGTAAACAGTATGGTCCTACGGCTGGAAAGTTTGGAGACCCCTGATCTATACAATTATTGTATCATAGACAATTTAATATCTATGGATTTGTTTAAATAGTTGCCTATTATTACGATCACAAATGAAAATAATATATTATTGGAGAAACATTTATTGCAAATACATTTAAATTCTGTAACATGGTTTAATTTTTAATAATAAACATGAAATTAAAATCAAAAACATTTTTAACCGTTCATGGTTTTCGTACAACTTGTAACCTTGCGCCTACAAAACTAATCAATATTAAATTATTGTTTGGATCTCTAAATTTCAAACTGAAGTCAAACATTACATAAAATACAATACTCTAGAGATAATGAGGTAATAACTGTTTATACTCACCAGTTAAAAATCCATGTCTGAAAACGATGGCCGCAGAGCAGAAACGTCAAAAACCTAACCAAAATGTTGCTTAGATTAAGTTAAATGATATACATCCTGTTTTTCTGGTATTGAATTCATCGAGAATACGCTGAAATGGAAAATTCAGACCTATCAACCAAATACCAAAAACTCGCCAGCGAATATTCTAAAGTAAGTATGTATTTAGGGGCTTGTTAAAAATTTCTTAGGCTCTACCGAACACACTGAAAGTTTTTGTTGTCTACGGGTAATAATTTTGAGGCATTTAAGTGATTTCTAGTAAAAATGAATTGCAATTTGTATGATTTTTTCAAGTGACAAGTCATTTCTTTAAATACTTTTTTGTTAGAAATAATTAAATGTTATCTACAAAACCATCATTTCCAGCAGTACCTTTAACATGTGTGTGTGTCTAAAAATTGCTTTTATCTTAAAATATAATGGAATTGTTTCTGTTGTTCAATAATTTAATGGAATGTAGGTAAAGTACTTATAATTAATTTTTCTTTTGCATATATGGCAATTGTGACTTAAAGTTTTGTTGTACACATTGTTGCTATGGATTTAATTTGTATTTTACATGAAATTGATTATTGTGTATTGTACACAAAAGCTATAATGTAATGAAATAGATAAAGACCCATACTAAAAAATGTTTGTTTTAATTAAGGAAACTATTTTATTACATCCTTTTATTGCCTAACTATTTTAAATCATCATGTTCATGTGGGGGTTTTTAAATAATCAATTAATTCTTATGCTTATTTTAGATAAGATCACACGCAACTGTACTGAAAAAAGCAGTTCTCGATGAACAGTCGAAAATACTTAATTTGAAAGAGATCATTAAGGAGCAGGAGCAGAAAATTCGCAAGCACGATCAGGAAATGGAGAGTTTGACTTTTCGCAATGAACAACTCACTAAACGGATATACGTTTTGCAACAGGAACTGCAGGTCAATAACCACGGCAAGAAAACTAAGAAAGGGGCAGCCGATGGCCAGAATCAGTCAAATTTCAGCGTGTTTGATGAGGAATTGCAAAAAAAGATAATTGAAAATGCCCGTTTAGCCAGTGCGGTGAGTTATTTGTGAATACATTATTAAATACAACTTTACATATTTGTTTACGGTTTAGCAAGAAATCAATTATTCTTTGCTAATTATGTTTTATCATAAAACAATGGACTTAATTGCTTTCTAGAAGTCCTTGTTTAAAAGGATTAGTAAAAGTAGAAAGTATTGTGTTGTGTCAACTCCTAATTATATTACAATATGTAATTGTAATACTGTTAAATGCTGTGTAATGTATTATAAAGGCAATTGTCTTTTCAGATGGCAGATAAAGATATTGAGTTAAGTAATTGCAAGGAAAAAATAGATTGGTTGGAGGAAAAACTCACGAAGGCACAGATGGATTTCAGCGAGAAGTCTTCAGCTTATATAGATGAGATAGAGAAGATTAAATTAGCTGCTCAGAAAAAACAGAACGGTCCAGTAAATAATAATCAAATGATTAAGGATTGTGAAAGATGTAAAAGTGGAAATGAACAATCGGTATGTATTATCATAGTTTTATTTATTTACAGAATGGAAAATTTGTATAACTCTTTTACTTGAAAAATTATACAAATAAATTTGATGAAATATCACAATAATTTGCTTGCTATTATAAATAAATAAATATTTATTACCCTACAGGAAAAAATCCCAATTACATGGCAACATATATAAATAAGAAAGTAATTACATAAATAACACTGTTGTATCCTTGTATAGAAATAAAGTGTGAAGTAAGGATACAACAGTGTTATTTATAGAAATATTCTATATTTATTGAATGATACTTTCTAGATAAATTACTGGCAACAAGAAGCCGAGAGGTGGCATACAGAGTGTGACTTGCTCCGTTCAAAACCGGAATCCAATGAGCAGCTCACTGAATATTTTGAGCAGAAAATGCGTGATCTGATAGAAGCGAAACAGCTGTGCCAATCGGAAACTAGCAGTTTGTGGGCGGACAATGATGCCTTAAAAACGCGGCTGGAGCACGTCGTGCTGGAGAAGAACGCCCTCGAAAGTATACTGGAAAAGAGCAACGAGGAGCTGCACACCACCAGCGAGAATTACAGGTCTCAGTTGGACGCAATGACCGAACATTTGGCCGCGCAAAACGAGAAAATCACCCAACAATGTGATGAGATACAAATTTTGAGGCATAAGTTGAACCAAAAGAAGTGAAGAAACAAACCAGCCAGTTCATTCCTTTATTGTTGATATATTTTACATGGTTTTTTATTAATATATTTTACAGCCTCCAGAGATTTAAGATAATCAAATATAGTCTTGTTATCTATCTTTATTTATTTTAAGTATGTTTTATTGTATTCTATGTATATATACGTAAACCGTACATATTGTATTATGCTATTATTAATAAAATGATTCGTACTATATAATGGAGATGGTTAATGTTTTACCAATTGATTAAAATTATAAATCAATATTAAAAAATGTATTCTGAATTTTATTAATTTGAATATTACTAATTTTAGAACAATAGAACTATTTTAAATAATGAATTATCACTATAATTTTTTTAATCATTTCTTCAATTAAGCATTTAAATAAAAATGCTTACTTTGTTGATATCACATTTTATTAAGTAAGCGTTTCTGTTTGAATTTCCGGGATGAATCAAGAAGTTAATTTAATTAATATGTTTGATTGTTAATGGTGACACTTTGTGATAGATCTTGATTATGAAGTATATTAGGAATTAAAACTAGTATCACAATTTTTTTTTCACTTTTATTCGTTTGATAATGCCTTAACTGAACAAAACTAGTCACAATTTAAAAATCTATGATACTAATAGTGTTTTAACTCCTAACCATCATATTTCTTTAATTATTGAGACCGTATTAATTTGTTAAATAATTATCTCCTTAACATACATGATTTATCGATTGTACTTTTATAAAAGACGAGATACAGACAAAAGAATATACATCTACACATTTATTTACTAATATATACACAAAACATTTATACAATAAATACTTAATCTAACAACAAATCGTTAAGATTTAATATTTCAACAGACACCTTGTAAATCAAGTAAACAAACAGGTTTAGGTTATTGTCGTTTTCCAGAAGGATAACCCAGTAAAAGAGGACTAGCGGTATGATATAATCCTTCAATCCAAACGCACTGCAAAGGAAGCACCACACGAGCATCCTTGTTCTGCCAATGGATTGTGCACAATCTTGAAAGAGGATCTTATCAACTCCTCCTGGTAATCCACTGTTGCTCCCTTCACATACTCCAAGGATGTTTCATCAATGACTACTTTTGCTCCATTCTTTTCAAATATTCTAAAATAAGAAGTAATTACACATTTTTCATTCTGTAGCAAATAAATACAATAATAATAATTGCATTAAATAGCTTTATTTGATTAATGAATTAACAATAAGTTAAAATATGATGCACAATATTTAAAAGTGAAATCAAATAAATTGCTCCAAAAGAAATTTCACTAAAACTAAAAGGGCAAACAAAAATATACCATAGATTATAACTTTAACAATAATTTAAAAGGCAAAAATGTTTTTGAATGTAAATAATTTATCATTACTAGTTAAGTACATAAATGTGAGCATGTTACTTATGCTATTGCGAAACATACATACTTATCATCGTCTTGCAACGTAGAATCCAAATCGAATTTATACTGGAAGCCCGAGCATCCCCCGCCTTCCACGCTGACCCTGAGGAAACCCCCTGAATCCTGCGTGAGCTTATTCAATCTCTCCGCACACTGTTCAGTGATGTTTAGTTTTGCCTCAACATTCTGCAACGGTTTAAAAACGGCTTCAGATACGTACCGGGGGTTAATCCTGGTCAGTACTTGAACTGACCTGGCGGTGAGTATTTTGGGAAAAAACATCGCAACTGCATAAAGTGAGTATTTTTAATAATTCGGGACTAGAATTTTGACATAAAAATATTTTGATATCGTGCAGTGTTTCCAACTGTATGAACATGAACTGCTCATCTTTAAAAGTATGTATTTTTTAAGGGTACATTTTAGATGTTTTTAATTTAAATAGCGATTTTAATAAGTATAAAAAGTATATAATTTTAAATATATTATATATTAATAGTTTTTCTTTTTGTTTTCTTTAGGTTTGTATGATCGGATAAAACTCGCGCCTGCCTTTCGCTGCACACTTCGGCTCAGTTTTATTGAGGTTGACGTATTGAGTGGGTTGTGTTTCCTATTATTATTTTTATTATCTATGACTGAGACGGACCTGTGGTGAACTGTTTGTGATATGTGTTAAATGATAAAAACGTGCGATCATGGGTAACTGGTGTAGTAGTCAGTCTGACAGGGTTGACAGGGATAATAGGCTGCCACCCAATTCCACCGTGGAGATATCTCAGTTACAGGCCAATCCCATTCCAGCCCCATCCCCCGAGCTCAACATGAGACCACCGGTGGTCAATCCCACAGAGCCTGATCCACCCAATTCTAAAATATTCGTGGCTCTGTACGATTACGACGCCAGGACGGATGAGGACCTCAGTTTCCGCAAGGGGGAACACCTCGAGATACTGAACGACACACAGGGGGATTGGTGGTTGGCCAGGAGCAAACGTTCCAGACAAGAGGGATATATTCCATCGAACTATGTCGCTAAACTCAAGAGCATCGAAGCTGAACCGTAAGTGCTTATTTTTTTAAAACTTAAAATACTTTCTAGTTTTGTTTACAATGATGCCGTTTAGATTGGATAGTTGTTTTCTACTTTTTCCCTTTTTCTAAATCATAATACAACACTGTCATTATTATGGTTTTCAAAATTGGTAAATTATGAATTGATAAAAGTATTTTTGATAGTTGTGAAAATTTTACGTTCGGTACGTTGTATTAAAGTGTGTTTTAATACTATTAATATAAGTTTTACATCTAATATTAATAGCTTATACTATTTGTCTTATAGAATATTAATTTTTTATCAGCATTGATTTGTTAAGTTACATAAATTATTTGTTTTAAACACATTGGAAAATAATCACTGTTAAATGTGATATCATGAATACTAATTATATGTTCAAGGATAACAAGAATTGTAATGACAATTCCTTGATCTTGAAGTGCGTTTATTTTATTCAGCAATGGATCTGTACGAGAGTTTAGAAAGTCGTAAACATGTAAACTATAATTTAAATCCTAATTTTTCTTCTTACATATATAACTTTAATAATGAAAATGTGCATTATAATTTGTAAACCATTGCATTTGTGTGGTGAAAGGTTCAAATGCAGGACATAAAATAGTTGCAAAAATTCAGCAGATTTTACTCTTTGCCCCCTATTTATTTTAATATTGATGGCTTTCTTTAATAATAATATATAGTATGTGATTCTTAATTTGAACACTGTATTAGCATAAAAAATGAATCATGATTAGATAAGAAAAACATTTTTTATGCGAAATAATTTACATGTTGTAATTTATACTGTGTTTTAAAGCTAATTAGATCCATAATGTTAATATTACTATTCATTTAATTTGGTAATTGGTAATTTCTTTTTTTTTATAACCATGTTAATAGTTATAAAACTGAGTAAATAATTGATGTCCAAGGCACATTTGTATACCGCTGTCAGTTTGTTCCACAAAATTTTGGAAACATTCCAAGTGTGTATTTTATAATTGTGTGCATTATGTTAAGTTATTTAACTCGAGAAAAATAAACTACTCTTCAGTGCTATTTCAATAATTATATTAAATACAATAAGATGATAGAATTTTAGACTGAAAATCACATTTCTAAAGTTGGCTAGTTAAATCAGCTGCGACCAACTACATGCAGTAAATAAAAATCGATTATAAGGCTGTCTCTTAATACAACGATATTTTTTGGTTTATTAATCAGTTTTTACTTCATTTTAATTTTTCTATTCATCAACATCTTGTATATTCTGGTATATTTTACATGTGTAAATTTGAATGGTTTATATATAATAAAAATAAGTACTTTTCATTAATGAATAAATCAATAAATAGTGCTAAATATAACATACATATCATCACGATTATAAAATAAAACATTCCTTAAAAGTGTGACGAATAGCAAATATTGCTTTATTATTTAAATAAACCGTGATTCTATAAATATATCAATTTTGATAAAATGTTCTTGAAAAAGTGTAGTCATTGGCATTGTAATCAGACAAAATTTCTCAGTAGCAATTTAATCAAATGTATTGAGTAAAACAAATAGTTTGATAATGACTCGCCAAACACAATAAGCTGTAATCAAATAAATTTTTATATTAAATATAGGCGTAATTGTACTTTTAATTGATATAACATAACATTATAAATTATTATTTAACATTTATATAATAAGGCATTAAAAAAGCAACCCCCCTCCAAAAAAAAAACTATCAACTTATTAAGCTTCAAGCACATTTGTGTTCAAAATACTTTATGCCATTAGAGTAGTAAAATTATATGATTTAATTAATAAATAGAAAAAATAATCAAATCACATTTTTAGATAAATTAGTATACTCTTTGGATTATTATTATTTTTTTGTCTACGAATTCATGCCGGTACACTTGTTAATTATTATTCTTTCTCACTCTCGCTTTTGTTTACAAATATATACGAGAAAGTCGTACAGATCACCCACCCACCGGGCCTTCTTTTTTAATTAAAAAAAATTTAATATTCGATCGTAAAATGGTCCGTTATTGAAATCGCAAGTGAACACTCGGTATTTGCATATTCAGAGAAAGCTTATGTTTTTGTAATTTATTGTAGAAAACTTCACGCCTCGCGATTATCTGTAATACGTTGTTGAATCATGGCGAGCTTTTTTGCGATGGGAATTACGGTTTATCGAAATCATCGTTAGTAAACCTCAGATATATTTATCTGACAAAACCAGTGCTGTTTCCTGTGAGGAAAAACTGTGGACTTTATACAGACAGTGACAAATAGGAGCGTTTTTTAAGAGTGCAATTTATGTGCACATTAATTGAAATCAGTAATCATTTTTCAGATTTTAATTTAGCACGTTTTATGTATAGTTGACATTATATAATCTTTTAACTTAATTCGCTATCATTCATGCGATGATGTAATGTAAATTTTGAATATGCTTATCTGAAACGACGATATTTATTATAGAACAAAGCAGTGAAAGAATTGTGATAATCACAGAAAATAATGGATTATTTTATGTAATTTATAATTATATTTTTTTATATTTTATTAAATATAATTTAGATTAACGTGGTTCGTAAATTCTGACGCGATTTTCATTTTGTACATGTATATGACACCTTGAAAATAAAGAGATATTATTATAAGATATCGTAGAAAAATATTGAGAAGAAAATTGAATAAAGTTAATTAAAATTTTATATAGAAATAAACAACAAATTATATCAACTGAGGATTAAAATAAATTCTCAAATAAAAAAAAATCGCCAAAATAAATATAATATATGAAACTAACTTAATTTTTTTATATATATCACACGTGTTCTCTGTCATATTTGATCTATCACCTGTCATCCCTCAATTGTCTTTTGTGATCTGTCATTTGTATTTTGCTATCTGCCATTTGTTATTTGTTATCATTCATCTATCATTTGTTTTCTATTATTTGTCATCTGTTACATGTCATATGTCACTTGTTATTAATTATGTCAATAGATATCTGTAATCTGTCATTAATTATGTCATCTGGCTAACAATAATAATCACAAGAAAAAAATAACAATTGAATCATAAGAATGTTGGCGATCGTTACTACCATTTGTTATCTGTCATCTGTAATATATCATCTGTCATCTTTTATCTGTCATGAATCATTTATCTGTTGTCAGTTTTTTGCAACTTTTAAATCTTTATTTTTTTACTTTACTTTACTAGAGAAATTTTTTTAAGGATTTTTCTTTAAACAGCAATAATTATCTACATTCAAGGATTTTCAGTATTTTTGTTTCATCTGTCATTAATTACGTCACCGGTCATCTGCCATCTGTCATCTATTATCTGTCATTTACTATTTATCATTTGCCATTTGTTATCTGTCATCTATAATATATCTGTCATCTTTTATCTGTCATTAATCATGTATCTGTTATATTCAGCTGTCGAATATCGAAACAATAAAATCAATTTTGAATTCCAGTTTTCTACAACTATTAAATCTTTATTTTTTTGAATTTAGAGAAAATATATGGCTTTTTTTCTTTATATGAACGAAAATTTCTTTAAGGATTTTTCTTTGAATACACTCAAGGATTCTCAGTATTTTTTTGTACAATTTTGATAGGCGTGTGGGAATTTTATTTTTCAAGTTGCAAGAATTTTCGTTTTTCTTTTAAGCAATTGTCATACATACCATATATATATCATGTTGCCATTTCTCATTTGTCAAACATCATTCGTCATCTGTCAACTATCATCTGTTATCTGTCATTTGTCATCCATAATATGTCATTTGTCATTCATAATCTGTCATCTGTTATCTGTCATTTGCCATACATCATATGTCATCTATTATCTGTCATCTGTCATCATCCAAAAAATCTCTGTCAACTGTGATGTAATTTCCATCATCTATCATTTTACATTTTTTTATGTCATTTGTCATCTGTCATCTATCTTTTGTCTTCTGGATTAGATAAAGTATTTTTTACCTACTGTTCTTATAATGTTGAGAAAGGAAAAAGATTTGACAATATTCCTAACATCCAACGAAACGCGACGAGGCTTTTGAACTCCATTCTAAAAGAAGCCTTTTTGTATAGTTTCCAGGACATGTATAGTATATTTGTTATCTGTCTTATGTCATCCATCATCTGTCATCTATCGTCTGTCATCTGTTTTTCTAAAGACTAAAAAAACGATTTGATGTTTGTGAGAAAATAGTACCATCAATTTCTTAATTGGAAATTAAATTTAAAAATAAAATACAGATGGAAAATATTGAGAGGAAAATCGAATCAAATTACTTAATTATAAAAACAAAACAAAAAAAAACTAAGAAATGAAAATTGATAAAATCTGGATAAAGAAATTTACTTGAAAATAAAATATTAAAAAAATTAAAATAGTCAAAAATGAATACAATATAATAAGAAACTTGCCAACAGTATTTTTTTACTATACGTCTTGTATTTTCTACTATCCTTCATTCTTCATATGTCATTCTTTCGTCGTTTGTTTGTTTGTCTATCATTTATATTGTGCCTTATGCCACCTATTATATATCATTTGACATCTGTCATCTCTCATTGTCATCTGTCATCTATCATTTCTCGTCTGTTATCTGTCATATACCATCGATTATCTGTGATGCGCTAAAAGTCATGTGCCTAATGCCATATATCGTGTCATATGTCATTATCAAAATAAACTATTTCTTTCTAAAAACAAAAACAAAATCTTGGATTGTTGTTTATAAGAAAATAGTACTATTAGTCTCATTTATTTGTCATCTGCTATCTATCATCTGTCATCTGTTTCTGTCATTTATTGTATAATCTATCAGCTGTCATCTTTCATTTTTCATCTGTCAAGTGTCAACAGTTATATCACAACTGTCATATTATATAACATGAATCATGATTTAATTGTAAGTTTTCATTTGTCATTTAATGAGAACATAGCCGACTATGGTTTCCATTTAAAAAAATGTAAGTTTGCATCATATCTCGGAAAATAATATTGATAAAATTGAATATATTTTATTAATCTGCATAAAATTATCTAAAACTTTGTCTTTTACAGTTTTTTTTGTATCTGTTATAATAACCGAGATATATTGATTTGAAGAAATTGACTTTTTTTACTTTTTTCAAAATATCTATTATAGTTACCCATAACTTAAAATTTTGAAAGTGTATTTTTATTCGTATTGTAAATCTACACTTCTTTCTCCATGTAAATTTCAATAGTACTATGTGTCATCTATCATCGTTCATCTGTTTCTGTCATTTATTGTATAATCATCTGTCACCTGTCATTTTTCATCTGTCAAGTGTCAATAGTTATATTACAACTGACATATTATATAACATGAATCATTCTCTAATTAAAAATTGTCATTTATCAGTTGTCATATGTGAACTTTAAACTCTTAATTGTCATCTTTTATGTGTGATAGATTAGATTTTGAAAAAGTACAAACTGTCATCTGTCAAGTGTCAACAGTTATATCATATTATATGTCGTTTATCTTTCAATAATTTTAAGTTGTCATCTCTCAACTGTCATCTATTAAAGTATAATGTCAATTGTTTTCAGCGCATAAATTATTATAGTCAATTGCTAATGTATTTGGATTGATAAATATGCAAATATTGATAAATATCATATATCATTTGCAAATTTAAAATCTTTTATCTGTCATCTGACATTTATAAACTATCCATTATCCTCTGCTAACTGCCATCTATTACAGATTCCAGCCGACTATAAACAACCATCTGTCAACTGTCATTTGTCATCTATTATCGATCATCTGCTATGTGTCACTATGAAACCTAAAGTGTCAACCCTCTGCTGTTTTGAACACGTAAATTCAAACAGTAATTTGTCATTTATATTCCTCTGCTAACTGTCATTAATTACCTGGAATCTGTCAACTATCATTTGTCTCATCTATTATCTATTATCGATCGTCTATGCTATGTGTCACTGTTAAACCTCAAGTGTCAACTGTCGGTTGTTTTCAACACGTAAATTCAAACAGTCAATGGTTTTTCATATTTAGCTAAGTAATAATTTATTTGGCCATTTTATTCCATTGTGTGAAGCATTAAACGTAGAAAAATAAACTTAGTTAGTTTAAAAGAAATGTCAAAAGTCAACTGTCAACTGATTTTTTTTTCTGTCATCTGTCACATGTTATTAGGCTTCTGTCATCTATCATCTACCATTTAAGATTACAAACTAAATATCCCAAAGATTTATAGTATGTTACTTAGTTTAAATTCTCCCAGAGATTTTGAATTAAATTGGAAAATTTATTTTAAAATGTAAAATGTCAATTGTCACCTGACAAATGTTTCTTATCAAATGGATAACTATCATTTGTCATCTGTTATCGAACATCTATCATCTACTATCAATAATCTATCATGTATCATTTATTATATATTATCTATCATTTATCATCTGCCAACTGTGAATTGTCATCTATCATCTGTCATTTGTCATCTGTCATCTGTGATTCTCAAGAAAAGAACATTTCTTATCAAAGACTGAATTATTTGTTTGAGATGCATTGGAAAGTATATTAAGCTTTTTTGAAAAAATGAAAATCTTCAAAAATATAATATAAATATACAATATGTTAAAAAAATACCTAAAAAATATTATTAGAAAAATAAAATTAGTTAAATAGTTTAAATTTATGTCAAAACTCAACTGTCAATTGAAAAATGTTTCCTGTCATCTGTGACGTTTTATTGGACTTCTTTCATCTATCATCCGTATCTAAGATGACAAACTAAATACATAATCCAAAGATTTATAGCATGTTGCTTATGCTTAGTTTAAATTTTTGTAGAGATTTGAAATTAAATTTGAAAATTTATTTTAGAATGTCAATTGTTTCCTATCAAATGTAAATTATAAAATGTTACATGTTATCGGATATCTGTCATCCGTTATCGGACATCTATCATCTACCGTTTGGCATTTATCATCCGCCAACTGTCACCTGCCACCTGTCACCTGTCAACTATTAATTGTCAACTATCATCTGTCACCTGTCATCTGTGATTCTCAAATAAAGAACATTTCTTATTAAAGACTGAAGCATATGTTTGAGGTGGATTGGAAAGTATAATAAACTTTTTTGAACAAATGAAAATCTTAAAAAATCTATACAATATATTAAAAACAGTACCCAAAAAATATTATTATTATTATTATAAAAATACAATTCGTTAAGTAGTTTAAATTTAAATGAAATGTCAAAAGTCAACTGTCAACTGAAAAATGTTTCCTGTCATCTGTCACGTGTTATTGGACTTCTGCCATCTACCTACCATCTGCCATCTAAGATGACAATATAAATATTAAAAAGATTTATAGTATGTTGCTTAATTTAAATTTTCCGAGAGATTTGTAATTAAATGCGAAAATTTATTTTAAAATGTCAAATGTCAATTGTCACCTGACAAATGTTTCTTATCAAATGTAAATTTTCAAATGTCACATGTTATCGAATATCTGTCATCTTTTATCGGACATCTATCATGTATCATCTGCTAATTCTCACCTGTCAACTGTCATGTGTCATCTATCATCTGTCACCTGTCATCTATAAATAAATAATATATTTACGTATGTATAATGAAATGTATTTTTTATGCATGGGGATCACGTAAATCTATCAACTGTCATCTCTCTTCTATCAATTCGAATTTGCTTTTATTATTATTATTATTATTATTCCTACTTCACAATGTCAAATAAGAAAATTTCTTATTTAAGAATAAATAATTTGTTTGAGATGCATTGGAAAGTATAATAAACTTTTTTGAAAATTGAAAATTTTCAAAAATATATACAATACGTTTAAAAAAAAATACGCAAAAAATATTCATTTTGCATTCCGTGTATTTTCTGTATATGTTTCATCCATCATTTGTTAACTCTTTTCTGCCGTATGTGATAAGTAATTTGTCCTGTGTCATTTGATATATTACTTGATATCTGTCAAATGTTTTCTGTTATCTGCGGTCTGTCATCTGTAATTTATCGTCTGTCATCTATTATCTGTTATTTATTTATTTATTTATGTATAATGAAATGTATTTTTTGTACAGGGGGTTCAGTAAATCTATCAACTGTCATCTGTCTTCTGTCGATTCGATTTTGCTTTTATTATTATTATTATTCCTACCTGACAATGTCATCTGACATCTGATACTTGTTATCTATAATCTGTCTTGCATCTTCTGTTTTCTCTTTTTTGTCTTCTCTCCTCTGTTGACTATCTTTTTCTTCTCTCTTCTGTCTTGTCTTCTATCTTCTGTTTTAATAATAATAATAATAATAATAATAATAATACATTTATTAACTGAAGCCATTTACAGAGTACAAGTACAAACGATCATTAAATACTAAATACAGAATAAATAATTAAAAATTACTGATAAAAACAAACACGAGTCAACAAAAAAATTGGTGATTGTGTTGGCGTTTGTTGTTTATCTTTTGTCTTCTCTCTTCTATCTGTTGTCTTTTATTTTATGTTCTTATGTTTTTCTGTCCTCAGTGTTCTGTACTTCTACCTTCTGTATTCTGTTTTCTGGCTTATGCCATCTGGATTCTGTCTTCTAGCTTCCGTCTTCTGTCTTCTCTCTTCTGTCTTCTTATCTCTGCCATCCGTCTTCTGCCTTCTGTTTTCTATTTTCCACCGTCTGTCATTATTCAACTGCCATCAACCTTCTGTTCAACACTTGTTCAAAAAATTAAAAGGGATTTATTGGATTGAATGAAATATAGAAAAACAATCAAATGAATCGATTGAGAATTGAAAATAGACAAAATCCGCATTAGAAAATATAATCTATGTTTTTTTTTTATAAATGAATAATGTCAAATATATGATGTATGAATATGAAAAAATATATTTTTTATTTGTCATGTAATTTCTGTCATCTACAATTTGCCACCATTCAAAAAATCTCTGCCATCTGTCATTTAATTGCCGCCATCTATTATGTAACATTTTTTTAATGTCATCTGTCACCTGCCATATGATATCTGTCATTTTCCATCTATCATCTGTTATTTATTTATTTATGTATAATGAAATGTATTTCTTTGGTACAGGGGGATTCCGTAATTCTATCAACTGTCATCTGTCTTCTGTAAATTCGATTTTGCTATTAATATTATTATTATTATTATTCCTACCTGACAATGCCATCTGGCCTCAGTTACTTGTTATCTATAGTCTGTCATTTGCTATCTGACATCGGTTATATGTATTCTTGCTTCTATCTTCTGTCTTCTGTTGTCTATCTTCTGTCCTATGTTGTCTATCTTTTGTCTTCTCACTGATGTCTTCTTTCTTTTGTCTTCTGCCCTCTGTTGTCTACCTTTTGTCTTCTCTCTTTTGTCTTTCTTCTGTCTTCTGTTGTCTATCTTCTGTCTTCTTTCTTTTGTCTTCTATCCTCTGTTATCTATCTTTTGTCTTCTCTCTTCTGTCAGAAGAAGACAGAAGTGTTTTTTGTCTAATGTTCGTATGTTTTACGGACGTCTGTGTTCGGTACTTCTGCGTTTTGTATTCTATCTTTTCTCTTATTTCATATGACTTCTGTCTTCTATCTACCATATTTTGTCTTCTTATTTCTGCCTTCTGTTATCAGTCATCTGCCATTAATCATTTATTTGAAAAACCAATGAAACCAATCGATAGAGAATTGAAATTAGACAAAATCCGAATATGAAACCGTACTATAAAATAGATTGTATTTTTTTTAATAAATGCATAGTGTCAAAAATATGATATATACTCATCAAAAAAATATTTTTTATTTGTCATGTAATTCCTATCATCTATAATCTGCCACCATCCAAAAAATCTCTGTCATTTAATTGCTGCCATCTATTATGTAACATTTTTTTTAATGTCATCTGACATCTGTCATTTTCGATCTATCATGTATTATTTATTTATTTATGTATAATGAAAATTATTTGTTTGGTACAGGGGGATTCAGTAAATCTATCAACTGTCACCTGCTTTGTGTCGATTCGATTTTGCTTTTATTATTATTATTATTCCTACCTGACAATGCATCTAGCATCTGTTACTTGTTATCTATAATCTGTCATTTGCTATCTGACATCTGTTATATGTATTCAGGCTTTTATCTTCTGTCTTCTTTCTTTTGTCTTCTGTCCTCTGTTGTCTATCTTTTGTCTTCTCTCTTCTGTCTGCTGTCTTTTGTCTATTGTTCGTATGCTTTACGGTCTTCTGTGTTCGGTACTTCTGCCTTCTGCTTTTTGGCCTATTTCATCTGACTTCTGTCTTCTATCTTCCGTCTTTTGTTTTCTGCCTTTTGTCTTTTGATTTTTGTCTTCTGTCTTCTTATTTCTGCCTTCTGTTTTCTCTCTTCCACCGTCTGTCATTATTCAATTGCCATCAACCTTCTGTTATCAGTCATCTGTCATTTATCATTTATTTCTAGAACACTTGTTCGAAAAATTAAAAGGGATTAATTGAATTGAATGGAATAAAGAAAAACAATCAAACCAATTGATTGAGAATTGAAAATAGACAAAATCCTAATATGAAACCGTATTAGAAAATAGTATGCATTGTTTTAATAAATTTGTAATGTCAAAAATATGATATATACTTATAAAAAATATTTTTCATTTGACATGTAATTTCTGTCATCTACAATCTGTCACCATCCAAAAAATCTCTGTCATCTGGCATTTAATTGCCGCCATCGTATCATATAGCATTTTTTTATGTCATTTGTCTTATATCTTCAGTCTTCTGTCATGTCTTCTGTCCTCTGTCTACCATCTGTCATCATCCAAAAATTCTCTATCATCTGTGATGCAATTTCTGCCATCTATCATTTTACATTTGTTATGTCATCCGTCATGTATCCTCTGTCATCTATCTTCTGATTTCTGTATTAGATAATGGGAAAGGAAAGAGATTTGACGATATTCTTGGCATCTAACAAAACGTGACGAGATTTTTAAACTCCATCCCAAAATAAGCCTTCTTGTACAGTTTTCAGGGCATGTATAGCAGATCTCAACGGTGCATAATTTTGGGAGTTAGCTATTTCGAAGGACAGTAAGATAACTTTCGTTCTTTTTCATCTACGTTAATGTTACCAAACTTTATTGTCATTTTTGGGTGAGGCGTTGACACCTATGGCCTTCTATTTTTATAACAATCTACTAGCTGGCTACTAGTATAAAAATTTTAGAACACACACAGGACAGGAAGGAAACATTTTATCTCGGATAAAACGCGTCTGTGCCGCATCAATATAATATAAACACATGCTCAGAACAGTAAAAGTTAAAAATACTTCGATTATATTTAAAGACGAACGTCGCGTTTCGGGCTCTCCTATCCGAACAATTACATACCCACCGTGGAAAGCGCCCCAATTATTGCGTTACGAAAAAATATAACTAATTAGCCGTGATTACAATTCATGTGTAAGAATTGAAAATCGAGTGAGCACCGTAATCACTTCCTGACATCGATAATGTAATTTTCTTGAATGCAAAATAGAAAATGCGGACAGGAGAAATTCGTAGTCTGAGTCGCCACCTGTGGCTGCGCCAATTTTCCTTTAACCGTTCTAGCCGCCTTTACAGTCAAGGTGAGGCATTTTTTTTCAACTAAAGAAACCCGTTTTCTGGATCCATAAAACCGCGGGAATTCGATCCAGCATGCTTGTCAGGTATGGCCGTAAGGGCGGGTTTTCTCTAAAGCGCACCATGGGGGATGTAACGACCTAAATATAGGCCGACTACCCTATTTTCATCATCCGTGCACGACTTAAATCAACATGTTTTTGATCGATTGTTTACGTCACAAGTCGGCCGAACAGTCACGACCCACAAAACCATATGTACAGCAGCACGCGCACAATATTATTGGTTTGAATAGATGTTTCGAGTGTTGTAATTTTATTTCATTGATTTATGTCTTTCGCGCTTGGTCTGTGCTTTAATTTTGGGAGAAGGATTATATATGAATTAATCATTGGAGATTTGGTGATTATTCGCGGGCGGTGGGATATAATTAATGATGCTTAAGAGTGACGAAGCGATCCTTTGAAATAACTAGCCCAATTCGAACCACAAACAATTGGAATGATGTATCGAGTGTTGAATATGTTATGCATATCAAGATTATTTTGCAAAAGTCAAAATCATTTCAAGAGTTCTCCAGCAATTTCTACAGTTTTTTAAAAGCTTCTTCTCTTCTTTTTTGTGGTAACTCCTCTTATATGTTTTAAAACAAAATCTTACCTTCTGTATAATAAATTTCAGGAATTTTTCTTCCAAATAGTTGGTAGTTTTTTATTTTAGTTTCTTACAATCTTCTACCAATTTTTAGATTTGTAGATTATCTATCAATTGTATTTAATTTCGTAGAATTTTGCTAGAAACTTTTTATAGAATTTTATTTTAAGCAATTTCAAATGGTTTGCATTTCTTGAATTGCTAAAGATTTCCATAAATCTTCAATATCTCTTGCCTCTTGATTTCGATTTTGGAATTGCACAATGCTTTAACACATTTTTACTATCATCTGGTCTTTTTCATTTGTCTATTTTATTATTTTCTACACCACTTTTAGACTAATCCATGTCGGGCCTTCAATTGCTTTATGTCTACATTTTCTCATTAATTCCGCCTAAGCCTTTTGTTGGAATAATTGCAGAGGCCCGCCGTCTATACATCCCGTCTCTCTCTCTCTCTTTTGTAACCCCACTCACAATTCCATATTATTATTTCTAGTCATCACATTAGAATGTGTTGTTAATTTACATTCAGGACGGCCATTACTTGCAACTGTAAACGGTTTTGTCGGCTGTGGTGCTTACTGTCTTGTGCCTGGCCAGAACAATTTTAGTGGAATGTGTGCAAGTGCAAGTGGGCTCTTGCATATAATTTTAATTACGTGTTGCCACGGTTGAAAAAGTTTGCACAAGTTTCCATGCAAACGCCTTATGACTCTTATATAAATCGTTAATTAAAACCTATAGTTTACGGGTGTGTACAACTTGGAAACGGGTGTTGCGAAAATAACCGGTAAACGGTGTTGAATATTGAAAAGGGGGATTTGTAAATAATGAGATGCGTGTAATTACCGAGTTAATTGTATGCCCTGAAAGAGATTTCATGGCGTTCATGCGGAATATTTACATTTACATTTCCTAACGTCAAAATTCGATTTTCATTTGTTTTTCGTTTTTTTTTGGCCATAACTCTAAATCGAATGATCGAATTTTAAATATTCTTGCACTGATGGTTCACAAAAGTCGCGTACTTATTGTAAACGTTGAAAACGAAAATTCGATTTTCATTTGTTTTTCGTTTTTTGGCCATAACTCTAGAAGGAAAGATCGAATTTTAAAAATTCTTGTACTAATTGTTCACAAATATCGCATACTTATAGTAAACGTTGAAAACGAAAATTCTATTTTCATTTGTTTTTAGTTTTTTGGCCATAACTTTAAATCGAAATACCTAATTTTAAAAATTCTTGCACCGATGGTTCACAAATGTCGTGTAGTTATTGTAAACGTTGAAAACGAAAATTCGCCTTTCATTTGTTTTTCGTTTTTTGGCCATAACTCTAGAAGGAAAGATCGAATTTTAGAAATTCTTGTACTAATTGTTCACAAATATCGCATACTTATTGTAAACGTTGAAAACGAAAATTCGATTTTCATTTGTTTTTAGTTTTTTGGCCATAACTTTAAATCGAAAT
Source organism: Ontholestes murinus (assembly GCA_963969525.1). Taxonomy (NCBI): domain Eukaryota; kingdom Metazoa; phylum Arthropoda; class Insecta; order Coleoptera; family Staphylinidae; genus Ontholestes; species Ontholestes murinus. The sequence continues at coordinate 61,119,863 of OZ018396.1, forward strand.
ACCTAATTTTAAAAATTCTTGCACCGATGGTTCACAAATGTCGTGTACTTACTGTAAACGTTGAAAACGAAAATTCGATTTTCATTTGTTTTTCGTTTTTTGGCTTTAAGTCTAGAACGAAAGATCGAATTTTAAAAATTTGTACAGTGATAGTTCACAAATGTCGCTTGCTTATCGTAAACGTTAAAAACGAAAATTTGACTTTCATTTGTTTTTCGTTTTTTGGTCATAACACTTGAACGAAAGGTCGGATTTTAAAAATTCTTGCACTCAGTGTTTACCAATGTTATATACTTATTGTAGAAGTTAAAAACGAAAATTCGATTTTCATTTGTTTTTAGCTTTTCAGTCATAACTTTAAATCGAAATACCTAATTTTAAAAATTCTTGCACCGATGGTTCACAAATGTCGTGTACTTATTGTAAACGTTGAAAACGAAAATTCGCTTTTCATTTGTTTTTCGTTTTTTTGCCATAACTCTAGAAGGAAAGATCGAATTTTAAAAATTCTTGCACTGATTATTCACAAATGCCGCGTATTTATTGTAAACGTTGAAAACGAAAATTCGATTTTCTTTTTTTGCACATAACTTTTAAACTAAAGATCTGATTTTAAAAATTCTTGCACCCAGGGTTTACAAATGTTGTATACTTATTGTAGAAGTTAAAAACGAAAATTCGATTTTCATTTGTTTTTAGTTTTTTGGCCATAACTCTTGAACGAATGATCAAATTTTCAAAATTCTTGCACTGATCGTTCACTAATGTCGCATATTTACTATAAACGTTGAAAACGGAAATTCGATTTTCTTTTGTTTTTCATTTTTTGAACATAACTTTTAAACGAAAGGTCGTACTTTAAAAATTATTGCACCCAGGGTTTACAAATATTGTAACCTATTATAGAAGTTAAAAACGAAAATTCGATTTTCATTTGTTTTTCCTTTATTGGTTATAACTCTTGAACGAAAGAACGGATTTTAAAAATTATTGCACCATGGGTTTACAAGTGTCGTATTCTTATAGAAAATGTTATAAAGTACCTAAAAAACTAACGAAAAATTCACCTTTTTTATATCGTTTAAATATATAGGCAAGTTAACAGCTCAACTCGTTTTTCAATTGTCATCGCCCACTCAGATTTTTACGAGGATTTTTTGTTTTTACTTGTTACGATTGAAATAAGGGACTAATACAATTTTGCTTTTAACTCAAAAACGGCCACTGTTATCAAAATTTTCAAAGAGTGATAAAAGTTTCTAAAATAAATTTTCTATTAAAATGTTGAAGAATAAATGTAAATTTACGATCAAACAAAAAATAAATAATTTAATACATTAGACAAAATTTTGTTGATTTATTCACAAATAAAAGTGTGATATGGGTATTATTGATTAAACCCATGCATAAATCGATCAATTCCGCAGGCATTATATTATATTTTATAACAATGATAAGATAATGAAGTGGAATTCAGAATAATCGGGTTGTAGAGCGATAACATATGATAGTAATGCACTTATCTGCAGTTTATTAAATATTGCGTCATTAATATTTTTTTTTCTTACCAGTTGTGAGATATTAGCTTCTATATGCATATTTTAGCTTTTGTCTATTACGGTCGCGGTTTAGATACATTTATATTTCTTCAACTAGAAGCTTTTCTATATTACTGTTAACAGTTTTTGTAATATGTGTGAGTAGTATATTTAAAAAAGTTAGTAGACTTTTGGTTTGAAGGAAAAGGGCTGGGAGTAGTTTGCAACATCTGTCTTAAAAAAATATGGTAATGTTCTACTAAGAAGAGAACTTTTTCCAAATTTTGGTCTCCACTAGCACCCGATAATCTACTAACAAGGATTTATAATGTTGTCTGTGTGGTAATGTTGTGTGTTTTTATAATATGGAGCATTTTCTTTATATCAATCGACGATTTCGATATAACAACTATGTTTCAGTTGGATTGAAGTCTATAAATAATTAAGAATATTTAATATTTTGCAAGACAGACATCTAAATATAAAATATATGTGCCAATGACACTTTGACCAAGACATATTTTGAGATCGGGAGTAGGCAATGTATTACGCGAGGTGGGATCCGCATAGTTTCTTGGTGGTTTGGCAACGGTCCGATGTTGTTGCGTTTTTGTTTTGTGTATCTTCTGTATTGAATGCGTCCAAATGATTCATGGCTGGTTACCAGCGAACGCGAAAAGCACGCGACTTCGCCTGAAATATGTACATGTGACGGATATTAGATAAGCGGTAACTTGTTTATCAGTTAATGTTGCATAAATGAATATTAGTTATGAATAATCATTACTTTTAATGGTATTTAATTTAAATACAAATTTGTGTATTTTAAATTATCTAAACCTTTGATTTGCATAATTTTTAATTCTATTGTCATTAAGATTATATTTTTTAATAGAGAATTAGAGTAAAAGTTTTCTGGTAATCCTCAATTCTCTCTTCAACGGATATAAATTACTTCTTAGTAATTGTTTGGAATATTTTGCATTGTAGGTATGATTTCCACTTCTTCAATTAGAGCTTGTATTATTTCGCTATTAACGCGATTTTTAAGCTGATCCAAGATTGATTCAAGACTTGAAATCCACGGACAAGTTAATAATTCCTGCTTAAAGTTACTGTATACCTTGCACTATCAGAAGATGCTCATTTTTTGGCAATGTTCCCAAAAATTGAATGTTTCGATATTTACAACAGAATCGTTGGACTTTTCTTTTTACAAGAATTAAAAAGGATATTTACAGCTTTTTTTAGACAAACACGTGATTCTAAAGCTGAAAGTAAATGCACAAACAATTTGTCCAAGATAGATGAATATGACATTTCATCATAATATTGAAAAGTGTCTTATTCTTCCATTAATCTAAAATTGTCCAACTAAAAGCAAAAATACATGAAAGTTCTTTGGTAACAGTAGTAGATATTTTTGGTCTTTTTGTAAGTCAAAAAAAAACAAGATGAAAGTCTCAAATATCTTATGTCGCTCCATCATTATCACAATTCTTAGTGTGGGAATAGAACTTGTTCGAAACTATAAAATTTCTCGTGTGAAAAACAAGTTTACAGCCATATAAAAGCAAATTAACACTCGGTAATTTGTATTCACAGCCCGATATTTTTTAATAAAACGATTGATATCCAGAGGTGGTTAACATTGACTGGTTTATACACCACATGAAAGTATCCGCAAACAACCTTCAGTTTCTAAACTTGTCTTCCGTGAAACGGAACTCCGAAAAATGCTAATTAAAGCCGCACCGCTCGGATTAATTACCATGTTGCATGAAGGCATGCAAAGCGACCGCACCAATGCACAGGCAGAAATATTTAATAAAAGTACGGTGGTGCGATGTCACTTTGTGATAAAGTTTATACCTCGTTTGTGTATCGCATTTCAATTTCAAACTATGTTTTCGCCTGCAACAATGTAACATTTTTTTACTATCCGCAATTCCAGGCAACATGCAGAAGCCGTACAATATTCCCATTGGGGTCAGTGTTTTATTGACTTTATAGTGGCGGAGACGAGTTAAAGGAAATACGATTTTTCGTGTTTTCGAATTGAATACTTTCATTTTTAGTTGAAGTAATAAATGCTGCACGCAATCGTAACGTTGCTGTACGTGAATGCGGTCTATCTCTCAAGGCTGTACGCACGCGAAGTTTGCCTGAAGGCATTCAACTTTCGTAGCAATAACATAGTATATATAGAACTGTATTATGCAAGTATAGAATATTCTTGAAAATTCTTTAATATTTTGGTCTTATCCATTTCATTATATTAAAATCGTTTTGTTTAAAAAATGAGAACTTTTTAATCAATAAGGAAGTTTGTAATCATGTATAAAATGATTAGAAGATATATTTTTGATATTTCGTAATCAATCCAACCATATTTATTCATAGGAAATGATTATGAATTTAAACTTGTAACCAACATCAATCCTTGATATAGAATTTATGATCACCTTTATTTTTTCTGCTTTTGCTAATATTCCTGCTATGTCTATTATATATCCCAGCCTTATCATCTTTAATTTAAGCTTCTTGACAGGATCCAACTTTTTGCATTTTTAAATTAATTTAATTCTTAACAGTTAAATTTTGGTGAGAGAGAATTTAATTTTCTGATTATGAACTTATTGAAACGTGCTATATTTCTATTTGATTATCAAAAATTTTATTTAACTTCACTGCAATTGTTTCTTCACCCGAAGAAGAAGAAGTTCATGTTCTTGATCACTTTTATATTCGTAAATAATACTTGATGACACTTTAATTGGAAGGAAAACGGTATCCAGAACATTAGGAAGTGGAGAGGGATGGGGTTTGAAGATCTGATAAGAGCAACAACAGATTGGCGACTATTTCGGCAGATGATTCCTTATCTGTTGTTGCTCTTATCAGATCTTCAAACCTCATCCCTCTCCACTTCCTAATGTTCTGGATACCGTTTTCTTTCCAATGAACGTGTCATCAAGTATTGTTTACGAATATAAAAGTGATCAAGAACATGAACTTTCAACCACCATCCGCTAGGAGAGGCGCGTACAATAAGACACTTTCAAATAATTTTATTGATTTATTCTCTACAATTATTTCGCTACACTATGGCTTTTTTAGGCGAAGACATTATAAACATGTGCATATATATCATGTCTTTCCAAGCAAGTTAAACCATTAATATCGAATTTTTTTAGTTGAAAATCGCGCGCAGGTGATTAAATTTATATCTTGTCTTCCAAGCAAGTAAATGAATCTCGAATTTTTTGAAGATAAAAATCGTGCACAGGTGATTGAATTTTATGAGATAATAATTTAAAAATTGTGCAGCTCAACTTAATTTAGTAGAAGATTTTCTATCGCGACTGTCTAATTAAGCATACCGAAACCTTTAAGAAATTCCACAATCACGTTGCAAATATTTTCCGGTATAATTGAAAACCGTATCCAATTTCTAAAATGTATCCATTGTCGTTCAATTTCAAATTTTTTAGAATCGTTGAAACAGTTCTAATCATAAAATTCTAATAATGTATTTGCCTTTCAACAATAGTGGAACAAGATTAATTATATCAATATTTAAGGATGGTGCGAAAAATGATTTGCTGTTTTATGAAACTTATTTTTATGAGAACAAATTAAGACACGATTATAGCGTCCCAAAGAAGATTATACTCATATGAATAGAAAATTATAAATGTTTCTATGGTATTAGACATTTCACAAAGTTTCTCACATTATTAGAGTTGATCATCAACCTATGTTTAATTATCACTTACAGTTCCAAAGATATATCTGGTTTATTGCATTCATATCATTCAAACAATTATCACTTGCAGTTACAAAGACATATGAGGTTTACTGCATTCACATTATTCAATTAATTTTAAATAAATTTTACGATGCATTAGTGAAATTTTCTTGATCTAATATTTATTAATATTAAAAATATAAAACAAAAATTGCACAACAATATATTCTACTATAAAGGGAAAAAAAACACTGAACCTGGCAGAGAAAGTAGTTTCGACCTTGAGTTGTTAACGATGCTATCTTTAGAATTCCGCTAAGAAGTAACTTTTAGCAAATTTTAATTGACTACAAAAATTTAGTGATTTATTACATCTGTCATGGCGACATAAACAGGTAAAAAGTCTCTCCTTAAATGGGGACAAAAGAAGAAAATAACATATATAAAGGATTGCGGATGTCAAAGAGGATACCTGCTACCTCAAAATCGTAATAAAGGAAAGGTTTGAGTGGAAGAACATAATTTATGCTGTGCCTAAAACTTAATGTTTATTTTCGTTCAATTAGTTTGTGATATATCTAATCTTCAACAAAGATGACCAAAGATAATAAAATAAAATAAAGAATTGAAGTAAAATATTTTAAAACATTGAAAATTGTATTTAAATAATTATTATGTTAAGATGACCATTTTTTTGGTGTTTGAGTAATCGATTATATATACAGGGTTCATTATAAAAGTAATGCGCATTTTCTTGGAAAAATATATTTATTGATCATACTGGTACAAATGCTTAAAATTCTTCAAAACACTCTCATCCAGTATTAATCCACTTGCGGACTCGTATCTGCCATGCCTAGAAGGCACCTTGAGAGTCCCCGGAAATGTCTCTTAGGAACGTTTCCACGGACTTCCAATGCATTCCTTTCAGCTCTCTTTAGTCACACGGAGCAAAGTCGTCACTGTAAGGGGGCTTGGGGACCACCAGGGTGTTGCTCCGGACCAGAAAATTGATAACGATAAAGGCCGTGTGGCTGGGGGCATTGTAATGGTGGCGCCTGATCGTGTCTTTAATGTCAGTCCTTACGGCATTTTAATCTTTTGGGCACATGCAGGAAGTAGGTTGAGTTAATAGTTTCTTCCTGTGCTACAAATTGAAAATGATCGATTTCTTGGCGATCTCTTACCGGTCCTCCTTAAACGCCCCGTGCTACCTCCCAGATCGTCCTTGAAGACCTCTTGAAGCGTCTGGAATGTTCGGTTGCATTCTTTCCAAGCCGCACACAAGACTTGGTTGCATATTGCTTTTCAAACGAACGTTCCGTCACGCCGTTTTCGAAAAATACACTTCACGCGGAGGTATGCCTTTCCATTCAGACTTTTCGAAGCAAACTGGCCACCTGCTGCATTCGAAGGGCAGACCCTTCACCGCATTTTTACTCCGCTGCGATAGATAGTCGCGTCATAATAAAATCATACGCATTACTTTCATAATAGACCCTGTATTCAGATTCTGTTTCTTAACCTTTTATTAATTTCCCAATTTGTGGGACGTCGAAATATCCGCTTTCGATTTTTCTCAGGGAAAATTTTGCAAATAAAATTAACATCTGATTTGACTAATGCTTTAATGCCAGTCTAATATGTAGAAGCGGCAGTATATATGAAGTACGTCGTTAGCCTTTCTGCAATTATATCTTCTCTTACTTACGGTCTATTGTCAGTATTTTGTTGCATAACATAATCGCTTTAAATGCCAAGAAGAGGTGTTGTGCCATTTTGAAATTAATTTAGATGTTGAGTATAACAATTTTTTTTTCTGAAACAATGTGACTAACTGTAATCGATGTAAATTTATTTTTATTTTGCAGAAACATACATAGTAAGCTCTTTTGTGGATCATCCAGAAAGTCACTCTTGTTATGTTCCATTTCTTTAAAGAAATCAAACATAAGAAGAATTCTACTTCTCTCAATGTGAAAATTTGGTTCCATCTAGAGAGTATCAGAACAAGTATCGATTATATTATAGAAAGTCACTAGTTTTTTTGGTCTATATTTTTCAAACCATATCATCAGAAAATCAGATATTCCTCACAAATTCCTTTGTAAAAAATTTGCGTTGATAAGCGGTTATTTTAACATCCAGTTTAATTTCGCTCTGCTTTTTTTAAATAATATGCTTGTTGCAAATTCTTCTCATCCAACTGCATCCTAACCTCAATTGCAGCCAATTGAACAGTTGAAAGAATTGTTTACCTTTTTCTTCATTTGATAATACCCATTCAACTCTCATTAAGTCTTCCATGGTGGCTGCTAGGATGAAAGCAGGATCTTTTTGTTTCTTCGAAATTTTTATAACAAAAGCTGTTCCATATGCAAGTGACTGTGACTGGTGTGGTTTCTTTGATAGTTCTGTGAGAGTTCGTACAGTGCAAATATGATACTAGAACATAACTACTTCTTACGAACAACATGCAGTTGTAAAATTTTGTTTTTTTTTATTTTGCAAGAGTGTAGCAAAATCTGTTGTGCTTACAAAGAATATGCTCTTAGAAAAGCCAAGTGTACGAATAGGTTTTTCGGTTTAAAGGGGAGAAATGGACCATTAAAGATCAGTAACATTTCGGTCCCTCTTAAACTACTCAAAGCGAGGGTAATATGGGCAAAATCCGTACTCTGATCATTGAAGGACCATCCACTAATTAGAAGACATATAGTTCAATTGGGCGTATTTTGTTCGTTTATTTGAGGTTGTGAAGAGTGGCAGCCAAGTTCTTGCTTAGACTTCTGTGTAGGTATCAAATGGATTGTAGTAGTCATTCAAAGCCGATCCAATATTTTCCAGCAAAATCATCAGGCGGCAAGTCCTGGTGGCAAAAAATAAACAACAGTAATCTCGTTGAAAGTCAACTGACTCCCTTTGCCCAAAGGAAACTCAGTAGCTGAAATGGAATGTGAAGGTGAAGTAGATTTGTTTTTTTTTGGATCGTACACTCAGAATTTGTTCGTTCAAAACCAGACTACGTAGACGTTTGACATGAAAACTACGTGCTTTTCAAATTTCCGGCCACATCCCTGCATCAAATTGAAGACGGCTACCTTGACCCACGCGCCCTATTCGCTGGTTTTAGCATCTTCGGAATTCTACGCGATTTCCGAGAATGAAAAGATACTTGAAAGGGAAGCAACTTATCGATGTCAAAGATATAAAACGCAATGTCACGAAGGTATCATTTTTATATGTGCTTTTAATACTGTAATGAACGATAGAACAAGTGCGTAATACTAATGGAGAATACTTTAAAGGAAGTTACTGATACTGTCGATCATGGTATACTATCAACCAAATCAGGTAAATTGATATACACGGTTTGTTCTTATTTTTGTGATAGAACAGATTAGGATGTAGCAATTATTGTTCCCGCTTAATTCACGTAATTTCTGGTGTTCCCTAGGGTTCGCATGTAGATCTCCTTTAATTCAATATCTTCATTGAACTACTTACTATTTGGAGACGACATAAAAATATTTATGGGTTCGCCCCAAAATAACTCTCATCTTCTCTAGAAGATATTAATACGTTCAATAGTATGGTAATTTAATGAAACTACACTTGTAACTATGATGTCCTAGCCACTTATTAACTAGACAATAGGATGGATGACTAGTATCCTTCGCTGTTGGGATATAAATAATGACACTAGAATGGCGGAGGCGATCTTTTAGAGTAACAAGCTCATTTACTCAAGTGAATACATAAATAACACTATTAGTACTATTACTACTAATAAAAATTTTAATAACAGAGGAATAAATAGGTATGTATTTCAACAAGTCATTCGAAGTGCAATTTAATTAAAGGTCAATTTTAAACACTCATGAACATCACTTATATTCTTACGTAATTTTGCTTGGCAGTTGTAGTAGGTAATACTCACATTTACGTTATTTGTACTTGTTTTATATAGATAATATTGCAAATATTTTAAATACTCGAAATATTTTCCAATTCAACCATTTTTCTAAGACTTTCTATTCTTTGCAAGAAAATATACATCCGTCGGTTATATAATTCGCCCGGATAGTTGAACCGTCACGTCATGGTCGGTGTATTAATTGAAAAACAACATAATGGGTGGCTCATTATCGCACTTTTGTATTACGCAACGGCGGCATATCTGCGGAATTAAACGAAAGGAATTTTCGCGGTTCTGCTCCTGTTTGTTTGTGTGTGCACGAACGAAGCGTCGAGGAAAAGCTGGCCCTGTTATGCAGTTCGGATGTTTTAGGTCGTGATCCGAATTAACGGGCGACGTCACCGACGCTATTATTCAGTTTAAAGATGAGGCGGCAGCTGCAGCTGAAAGGTTGAAAGACTTGTCGGTTCGAGGACACAAAGATGCAAGATGAATACGAAGGACGTAAATAAAAGCCAACTCATGGGAAAATACCGCGGGAGGACAGGACGGGCAAGGCTGGTAAATTATAACGTTTGCTGAAGTTATCTTTAACGTACGTTTACAAAAATTAATCACAATTAAATCGTAATTGATGTAAATATAAAGGGACTAATTAAATTTAGACTTTAACGGACTGAAGCATTTATATAAGTACAAGAATATAAGTTAGGTATTCAGGTAAATGATTAGAAAATAATGCAGAAAAGAAAATATGTTTGCTTGTTCAGAGATTAATATTTTGTTTTAAAATTTCTTTGGATACCAAGAGATTAAGCTTTTCGCCTTTTCGACATGCCAATAAAGTTCGGTGAATAGTCCTGTAACATTAACGTAGATGATATATTAACGAAATTAACCTTACTGTCCTTCAAAATAGTTACCTCCCATCACTATGCTTTACTGAGATCTGCTACACATGTCTTGAAAACTTTCAAGAAGGCTTATTTTAGGATGGTGTTCAAAAGCCTCGTTAAGTTTTGTTGGATGTCGGGAATATCGTCAAATCTCTTCCTTTCCAAGAGTTTGATTCGTGAGAATAGGAACAAGTCTGAAAGATTAAGATCTGGCGATTATGGTGGATGTACAATTTGCACTACCTCCTTTTTTGGCGATAATGGCTCTGCAAGGGTGAGGATTGTCGTGAACAAAAAAACCAAGAATCTTGTTGTGTGTACTGGGGTTGTAGCCTGCGGAGACGTTTAATCAAACGGTTCAAAATTTCAATGTACCTTGCAGCATTGACAGGAAAGATATTTGACGATATTCCTGACATCCAACGAAACGTGACGAGGTTTTTGAACTCCGTCCCAAAAAAAAAGCCTTCTCGAAAAGTTTCCAGGATATGAATAGGAGACCTCAGCGGTGCATAGTTATAGGAGGTGACTATTTTGAAGGATACTAAGATAACTTTCGTTAATATTTCATCTACGTTAATGTTAAAGGCCTATTCACCGAACTTTATTGTCAGATGCATATTGATAGTATATATTTATTTTATATTATCAGATTTTTTATTTATGCTTTATTTATATTACCCGATTATAATAGTATATTGTTCAACGAGTGACGAAAGTAACATTTTTTTAAGCGAGAGAACAGTTTACCAAACGAGGCGAAGCCGAGTTTGGTAATGTTCGCGAGCTTAAAAAAATGCTTTCGACGAGTTAAACACTATACTTTTTCTACTACCTTACCTATGATACTAACAAACTTTTATTAAAAACAAATACTTTATTTTGAATTAAAAATTACAAAACTACATACAATATTTAAATTACTTACGATTTAAATATCAAATTTTCCGACAATTTTGCAAAATATGCAAATAGCACAGTGAATATTAATTTACGCGATTATCTGTCTTAAATTCCATGAATTTTACATATATTTCTTCATACCTCTTTTTCGATTTTTCTGATAATAAATCCACATAGGTTTTCTCAGCTTGATTTACTATTTCTGGTGCAGTATTGGAAAGATCTAAATCACTTACTGAATCAGAAATCATGATATGATGAAGTTACGAACAGTACAAATTCAAAAACTGACGTTTAATAATGACACGATATAGTGACAGTAGGCAACTAGACGGAGGTGAAAATTTGTAGGTAACTTTCGTCCCTAGTGACGAAAGTTAGCGTTATGGGATTTTCTCTCACTAGTGACGGAACTGAAATTTTCGCTGGAGTATTCGGTGACGAAAAATGTCTTTTTATAAAGGGTATTAGAAAAAATAATTTTATTGTCCAAGACATATTTGCAATGAATATTTCTGCATTAACGCGTCTAATTAATTTGTTCATCCAATTAGGTGCAATCGGTAACGAGGAATGATAATTAATTAAGCAAAGGAAGTGTCACTTCCGCAGCAGCGATATTACCAACGGGCCATGAAATTCAACAATATATTCACCTTCGGCTTTTCCTATAAGGCACGCTTAATAATAAGAATTCCTCAGAACAATAATCGCCGTTTCACCTTAATGCGCCAGTGGAAATTATTAGAAAATCGTATTATAACCCAGATGCACGTATATGTGTACACTACTCCGAAACCACGTAATTTTATCTCTCTTTCTCTAATTTTTAAGAGCCGTCCATTAAAGACGAGACGGGATTCACATGGCTGCAAGTGAAGAGAAAGTTTAATGATAATAATAAGCAATGATTTTCGTTCCGACCGCACATATATGATTTTATAATTGTGGACGAGGTTTTTTTTTTAATATTTGGTGCACGTAGTGAAACGTGCTCACCCCGCCATGGCATTACGTGGAGTTGCCTGTGTTCTCCTCGAACTCTGAGAGGGTGAATTGTTGAGTTATCTCGTGGGGCTGACTGCTTTCAGGCGAGGTGGAAAATCCTGTTTCCGATTCTGGAAAATCGAATGGCCGATTCGGCGTGGAGAGCGGATGTATGTAATCTGGAGTCGGAAAGTAATGGGAAAGTCCAATATCGCAACTCAATCGACCCGTGCGGAAAGTGATTTGATGGCGCTTATTTGAATTAACATTAGGCACACCTTAACCGCGGATTTGATTTATGTCGATCTATGGAATAACCTTTAATATGCATAAAAACAAAACAGACGAACCATTTAGAAATAATACTAATCATTTCTTTTGTGATTTCATAATTTCTTCGTTTTTAATTTATATTTATTGCCCTTTATTGTTGATTTAATTTAAAAGTTATATTGTAACAGTCATACGAGGAGGCTCTGAAATGTTTCCGGAATCGACAAGAAAAATACCGTTATTTTTCGATGTAGGCTCCTTGAAGATCAATACACTTTTTCAAACGATGCTCCAGTCTCTTCAAGCCTTTGGAAAAGTAGGATGTTTCGAGGTCTGCATGATAACAATCTGTAGCGGCGATGACCTCATTTGAGGAAAATCTCTTTCCTGACAGTGATTTTTTCAGGTTTGGGAATAGGAAAAAGTCGCTGGGGGCTAGGTCCGGTGAGTATGGAGGATGAGAGACTAATTCGTAGCGCAACTCATTCAATTTGGACACGACAATGCCGGATGAATGAGCGGATGCATTATCTTGATGGAAAAGCTGCTGTTTCTCCTTCATACTATATCGAATCGGGTCAATAAATCGTTGTAGTATTTCCCCGTGATCGTCCTTTCCTTCTGCAGATAGTCGATGAGGATCACACCTTCGGAATCCCAAAAAATGATCGCCATGACCTTGCCGATCGATGCTTTCTTCAGAGCTGCTTCGTCCGAAAAATTCCACTGCTTCGACTTTTCCTCGGTCTCCGGTATGTAGTGGTGGATCCAAATATTGTCTACGGTTACGCATGAAGAAATCCCTTGGATTGCGTTGAATCCTTGCCAGACACTCCTCCGAAACGGTCAACCGTTTTTATTATTTTATTTTTGTTTGAGCAAAAGCGGTACCCATCATACCGAAAGCTTTTTCATTCCAAATGTTTGGTGTAGGATATGGCCAACGCGTTCTTCTGAGATGCCTGTTGTCTCTGCTATATCTTTTAGCTTTAATAGGCGGTCAGCTAATACATCATGAATCTTGTCGACCATTTCATCGTTGGTAGCGGTTCTTGGGCGTCACTTGTGCTTGTGCGGCCACGTTTGAACTCGCTCACCTAATTAGTGGTAATACGAGGGTATTTTAAAAGTTTCCGGAATGGGCAAGAGATGGCGCGCGTATCGTGTAATTGTTATGATGGTTGTCAAGGCTAACCTATTTTAGGTAAGCTGTCAAATTTTCAGACACGTGCGTCGTTCCGTTTTTGTTTACTAGGATATCTTGTGAAGCAAAGCAGGCACTTTTGCAAAAATGGATAAAAACGAATTTCGTGCAGTCATCAAACATTTCTAGATGGATAGGAAAAAGACGACGGAGATACGAGATATTTTGCAGAAAGTTCATGGCACATCTACACCTTCATTTTCGACTATTAGTTTCTGGGTGAGCGAGTTCAAACGTGGCCGAACGAGCACCAAGGATGAACCACGCAGTGGACGTCCACAAACGGCCACAAATGAAGAAATGGCCGACAAAGTCCATGATCTCGTGTTAGCCGATCGACGAGTGAAGTTGCGCGAAATAGTAGAGACCACGGGCATCTCATATGAACGTGTGCAAAATATCGTGCACGAACATTTGGGCATGAGAAAGCTGTCGGCGCGATGGGTGCCGCGTTTGCTGACTATGGACAACAAGCGAAATCGTGTGACCACTTCGAAAGAGTGTTTAGCCTTGTTAAAGCGTAATCCAACGGATTTTTTTTCGCCGATTCGTGACCGTGGACGAAACATGGATCCACCGCTACACACTAGAAACCAAGCAGCAGTTGAAACAGTGGATTTTTCCAGGCGAATCTGCTCCGAAGAAGGCAAAGACTGTCCCATCGGCTGGAAAGGTCATGGCCACCGTTTTTTGGGATTCGCAAGGTGTGATACGCATCGACTTTTGGCAGAAGGGAAGAACTATCACGGGACAATACTACAGCGATTTATTGGATCAATTCAACGGCATATTGAAGGAGAAACGGTCTCATTTGCAGCGGAAGAAAGTGCTCTTCCACCACGACAACGCGCCGGCCCATTCATCCCGAATCGCCAATGCTAAATTGGTTGAATTGGGCAACGAGTTGGTGCCGCATCCCCCGTACTCTCCAGACCTAGCCCCGTCTTCTTTTTGTTCACAAACATGAAGACTTGGCTCGGAGGCAAGCGCTTTACATCAAATGAGGAGGTCATCGACGTTACTAAAGCTTATTTTGTAGAGTTCCCGAAATCATATTTTTCTGAAGGCTTAAAAAGGTTGGAGCACCGCTGGGAAAAGTGTATCGCCCTGCAAGGGTACTATGTTGAAAAATAATAAAAAAACATGTTTAATTACTGCGTTTTCTTGCCCATTCCGGAAACTTTTCAATCTACCCTCGTATGTGTTTCGAAATTCAACCTAGAGGAGCCTGAATAGAAGAACATGGTCAATTAGGTTAAGAAGAAGAAATTACAATTAAATAGCAAACCATACTACCTACCTATAACTAAATTTTCTTAAATACGGTGAAAACTCTATAATATACAATTAGTTTGAAATAATAGATTCCACTAATAGTTTACAATTATTGTTTAGAAACAAAAATAAACCATTTAAATAAACTGTTTAATAAATACGACTTAATATACATGTTTGTTTCTGTTTTTCTAAAATTTTCTTTCTTTCTTTTATAGGTAAGTACCGATATTCCTGCTGATTGTAAGGGTAAGTTACAAATAGTTGATCAAGTTTTTGGAACATACATATGGATTTTTTAAAAATGAATTTGATCATGATTTTCGTTTCGTTTTAGCATTCACAATGTTTAAATATTAACTGTTTTATTTATTTAATTCTTTATTGGAAGATGTTTTCATTGTACTGGTCATTCCTTTTCAACATGTCCGTGTTGAAATTATACTTTTCAGGCAAACGGAAAAACCCAAGAATGATTTGATGAACTCATGAAATACCAGGGCGAATCAAATATAAATCGAAATTTAGTAAATTTAAAAGTATATGTGTATTATTGTAAATAATAATATTATGTTTTATTTTTCTACATAATCTCCGCTTTTGTGTACACATTTTTCTCAGAGAAGCGGAAGTTTCTTGATGCTTTTATCGAAGTATTTAGTTGCTCAGAAGCGATTTCACATCTTGGTCACTATGAAAATTTGTCTTTAAGTGGACCAAACATATGAAAGTCACACGAGGACTAGTTGGGGCTATAGGGTACATGTTTCAATATTTCCGAATGATTTTTTTCTCTATTTTTTGTCGAGTCAAAACAGCTGTGTGTGGTCCAGCGTTGTCTTGAAGGTGAATCACACTTCGGATGTGCGTGTCTCGTCTTTACTGTCGATAAGCCAATTTGGCTTCATCAAGGAGCTTGCAATAATATTCAGCATTGAACTGTACGTCGTTCATAAAGCAGTATGCCTTTTCTATCCCAAAAAAACTGTTGCAAGAACTTTTCCCGCAGACAGACGGGTTTTGGCTTATCAGAAGTGGCAATGTGATCTAAAAAAGTATCACCCCCTGCTTGGTATTGCGCCAAAGGCCTTCCACAGAGAGCGAGACAGTGATCTTCCTTCAGTAGGCGAGGTATCCATCTTGCCAACAATTTTCGGTAACCCAACTAATTGGAAATGACTTATTGAAGAACACCCTCGTATGATATTCCTACCTCTGCAGCCATTTCCTATACTGCAAATCAACTGACGGATAGCACGAATGTTCACCTCAGTAATGATTGTTCGCGGTCTGCGTGCATGGCTCACGTTTTCCACCATTGTGCGGCCACTTAAGTTTTTTATACCTTTTGCAGACTTGAGATTTCGAAAGCGTATTATTAGAGAATTGTGCATTTAGTCGACGAAAAATTTCAGAAGGTTTTACGCCTTCCCGTGACAAAAATTTATTGATGATGCGTTGCTCAACAAACGTATGTACCTCTTGCTCAGACATTGTGCTAAACGTATGCTCAGGCATGGTGCTACTGGTGGCAATAAGCCTTAGTGAACCAAATCGACATCCTCTCCTCTCCTTGACAATTACCTCCAACACATTCAGCGCTACCGCGCATAACACTTCACTTAGCGACCTATAAATAAAAAAATCTTGTTTGTATTTGATCCACCCTCGTATATAATAATAAAAAAAATCAACAAATTCAAAGTACACTTATCACCTTCAAACTTCAAAATTATTATACAGAAAAGGAAATACTAATGCACACAATCAAACAAATGCAAATATATGTGGAGAATTAGAGGGATGATACTTTAAATGAATAACAAAATGCCAAATATATTCCTTGGATAACTTTCTCACGAGTCACTTGTTGAAACATTATGAAATCATAGGTAAAAATAAAAATAACCCTTATTTGTTTCACTGATTATTTTTAAGACAATGATAAGTTGTAAAAAGAGAAATTAATAGAAAAAATAAATAAATACCAATTAAATACTCTTTCCTACTTTATTGTAGAGGAAACGTGTAAACATGTTTTTTTGTTTTGAGAGAGAGAATTAATAACTTTATAAAATCATCATTACTTATGTTTCTGCTTTTCTTACAAACGAGAAAAATCAAGAGCACTATTTTAGAAGATATGTGGTTCTTTGGAATTTGTTGAAACAAACAACTGATGATAATGAATGATTACATTAATGTTTGCATCATTAATTTAGACATATATATTTGAAATAATATTACCATTGTACACTTCATATTAGTGGCGAACGTCTATGTTCATTTCTTAAAAGGGAAACAAGGAAACTAAAACTGCTACATTAATCTATGTTTTGGTAAAAAGTTGAAACAATAAGCTTCTGATAAACCTGATCCTTATTACGAAGTTAATGCCTCAACCATTAATCAATTGATTTTTATAATAATCTGCAAAATTATTAGGGAGTACATTTTACGAGGGGAGTTCAATAATTAATGCAACAAACTTTTTTCTCGGCCACGTTTGGTTGAAAAACCTGAACATTTCGTGTAAAACATCATTTGATATTCCCGCTTCGTCTCGCATAGTTTCATTGATTTTCGATAGGTGACAGCGCTGTACGTATAGGGTCCGCCAATAAGGGCGTGTGAACTTTAAAATTGAATAAAACAAGTTGTGTATGAGGTAGAAACGAAATTTATTTTTCATTCGAAAGGGTATTCGACCCCATTAAGTATGGAAGATAACATCGTTCAAATGACCACCGCGGCTCCGTTTGGTAGCCCAGATCCGGGAGGTCCAATTTTCGATGACTCTGGAGCACATATCGGCCTCAATTTGAGCGATGGCGTTGCGTATGTTGACTTTGAGGTCATCGGTGTTTAGAGGCTTGTTGGCGTAGACCAGCGACTTGAGATAGCCCCAGAGAAAAAAGTCTAAAGGCGTAAAATCGCACGATCTCGGTGGCCAGTTGATATCGCCTCCGCGCGAGATGACCATGTCCGGAAATCGCTCGTGCAGAATGTCCATTGTGGCATGGGCTGTGTGGCACGTGGCGCCGTCCTGCTGGAACCACATGTCGTCCGTGTCCATATCATCCAGTTTAGGCCAAAAGAAGTTGGTTATCATCAACCTGTAGCGTTCCCCATTGACGGTTATGGCCGCCCCAGCTTCGTTCTCGAAAAAGTATGGACCGATGATGCCGCCGGCCCAAAATCCACACCAAACAGTGACTTTCTGGGGATGCATTGCCACTTGGTGGACCTCGTGTGGGTTGTTCTCACTCCAAATGCGGCAATTTTGCTTGTTCACATACCCGTTCATCCAGAAATGAGCCTCGTCGCTGAAGATGATTTTTCGGCCAAAATGGGGGTCTGCTTCCAACTGCTCCAGAGCCCAGTCAGCGAACGCTCGACGCTGTCTGTGGTCGTTTATCTTGAGCTCCTGGGTCAATTGGATTTTGTACGGGTGCAGACCCAAATCCAGATGCAAAATTCTGCAAGTTGATGTCTCCGAAAGGCCAAGTTCCTGTGCACGACAAAAAATGGACTGCCTCGGGTTCTCGCGCACACTCTCACGGACAGCAGCGATATTTTCGTTCGATCGGGCGTTTCGTCGACGTGTCAGTGTTGGCTGGTTGTTTACTGAACCAGTCGACTCGAATTTGCCCACCAATCGACGGATAGCCGACTCTACAGGCCGATCATCGCGACCGTAAAATGGGCGAAGTGCGCGGAACGTTGCTCGAACTGATGACCCATTTTCGTAAAACAATTTAATAATTTGCACGTGCTGCTCGACACTCAAACTTGCCATGGTGATTTGGGGTTATATACTGAACAAATGACAGCAACTTTGACAGCTCTACCTCGAACAACATGGCCGCACCCTTCCGGCAAACTTCGCGCGTCCCTATTGGCGGACCCTTTAGTTGCTAAAATGGCGTCTATAACGGAGGTGCGTCCCAGGCAACGGACAGTGATTGAATTTCTTTTGGCGGAAAATCGGTGCATCTCAGATATTCATATGCGGTTGCAGAATGTCTACGGAGATCTGACAGTGGACAAAAGTATGGTGAATCGTGCAATATCGGAGCGTGCGAATGCTCTCATTCGAGATGATCGACGGATTACAATCAAAAACTTCGCTGCTCAACTGGACGTCTCTGTTGGTAGTGCTGTCACAATTGTTCACCGGTTGGAATATTTAAAGGTTTGTTCCCGCTGGGCCCTGCGATGTCTAACCGAACACCATAAAGAGTAAAGGAGTGCGGAATTGCTTGCTCGATATGAGGCTGATCGTGACAATTTTTTTTGTCAAACATTGCTACAGGCGATTAAACATGGGTTTTTCCCTTCAATAGAGTAGCGCCACATCCACTCCCCTATCAAGAAAAAGTTAAAAACCATACCCTCAGCTGGTAAAGTCATGGCTACGGTCTTCTGGGATTTTGAAGGCCTTATTCTGTTCGATGTCCTTCCCATGGCCAAACGATCAACTCTGAAGTATATTGTGCTACTCTTAAAAAATTAAAGAAATGACTTCAGGGTGTTCAACGGTCAACGGAAACCGCTATAGGACCATGCTAACAATTATTTTTTGGGAGTAAATTGCTGGATTGGATGTGAGCAACATCTGGTTCTAACAAGATGCCACACTAGCAACGAAACTATCGACTTACTGCGGTCAAAGTTCGAAAATCGTGTAATCAGCCGTCGTGGAGATGTGAATTGGCCAGCGAGGAGCTACGATTTGACGCTTATGGACTTTTATCTCTGGGATGCCGTTAAAGAACGTTTTTATGACGATCTTAAAGTCAATATCCAAAGTGCCATTGCTGAGATAGAGCCGCAGACGTTGGAAAAAGTTCTGAAAAATTGGGTCGAGAGAATGGACTATTGTAAGGCCAGCCGTGGCAGCCATTTGACTGATGTCATATTCCATGTATAACCGGATACTCTAGGCTACAAAATAAATGCAAGATCATGAAATTCCATCTAGCCATTTGTGTGTGATTTTAAAAAGATTCCTTGCAATGGTCCACCCTTTAGAAAGAAATCATTAGAATAGAGGTGAAGACATCGAAAAAGATTAATCTTCTTTGCGTTGATTTAAATATTCGCGGATTTCTTTTTCATAGCAACTTCATACATAGTTGGTGTTGGTGTTTGCCAAGTTTGGCCGTTTGACCTTAACCTCGTTTTCCAATCGAACCAGTAATACACAGTAATAATCTTTATTAATTGTTTTTCCATGTTCAAAATAATCAATAAATATTGTCATGTGCATCCAAAAATATATTTGCAAAAACCTTGCCGGCTTGTTTTGTCTTTAGGCGTTTCGGACAAATCTACCCAAAAACTTTTTCTTATTTCGATTAAATAGCGCCAGATTTTGTTTTGAAAGTCAAATACGTACTGCTTTTTGGTCAATTGGGAATGATTTGACCAACGCGTTCCTTTGAGCTGCCTATGATGTCAGCACACTCACTAATTCTCTTGATGATTTCTGCCTCATTTGGCCTTCCTTTGGTGCATTATTTGCAGTATTTGATTGATTAAAATCGATGGGATAGAATTGCCGTAACTTTTATCAAGCCTTTGCTTCAATAGTGTTTTTTTTCATCAGAAAGTAATTCTTCCTTTTTAAGTAGGATTAGATCCTGTTATTTCTCCAACATTTACATATAGCTGCAGATAAGACGCTGAGCTCCAGCTCTCATATCATCTTTGTTAGTGGTCTTTTTGATTTCGGTGACCCCGTTCTGGCAATTTTTGGCAGTCTTGTTTTATCCAATATTCCATTCTTAATCAAAACACGAAATTCACTTTTGTCCATAGTAAGGTATCATCATTTCAAAAGATATAACTTGTAGCCGAGGAAACGAAATATCATGAAATGTTGATAACAATTTTGAAGTTAAGGTTGGAACTCTATAGGAAGTTTAAGGATTTTACGTTTGTGGCGTTATTTTTATTTACCCTTTCCTTTAAAATTATCAAGGAAGCCAATAATTGAATATTACAAGTTTAACAAGGAAATTCTTACGGTACGTGAGCGCAAATGTTACATCACGAATAGCAATAATTATATTTTTTATTGAGAATAATATCGATTTCTTTATGCATTATCTTTTGTTTCAATACCGATTGGATTGCCTGTATTAAAATATGAACATTGCGTTATATGAAAATTATTATTATAATTACGTTCAAAAGTTAATTATAAAAATATTGCTCGAGGTCTGGTGGTTATTTGTTAACTTGCCGTACCCAATATCAGTGAATGCACGTAAACTCGGGAATCCATTCCTTCGGTAATGGTTTTATACGCGAGCGCTATTATTATTATTATTAAGTCGTGAAAGAAAGGATCTCGCTTCATTTTGCAATAGTTCTATTTTGTCCGCAAGGATTCTCACTTGCGAAAACCCAGATAGATGTGTTAACGTTCAGAAATATGCGTCCTTCGTTCACCAAAGCTTTCCTATCGCCACTTTTTACTAACTAAGTTGTATTGTGGTTTAATTAAACAATAGTAGTAGTAGTAGTGTGTGACTATCGACCACGTGGTCCTTCCGCCGTGTGATTTGTGTGTGTGTAAATGAGCTTGTTACATTAAAGGATCGCCTCCGTTTCTCTAAAGCACCATTAATTGTATCACAATGGTGAATGGTACCGGTCACCCATCCAACTGCTGGCCCGAACCAACGTTGCTGCACGTTAGTTCGGGGCAGCAACCGAATACGACACAATTACATTAATTTGTTTGAAGGTGATATTAGAAGAGCTTTATCGATGTGTACTAAAAATGCAATCAGATAAGGAAATTAAAACTAAATTATTTAAATAATTTACCATATGAGATTGAGTTTACAGACAAAAAGAGAGCAATTTATAAACGAATGTTGTCCTTAGCACATAAGTTACTTCTAACATGTGTAATGTTTTCTAATTTGGGATTCGGCTCTCGGTTATGTTGGCTTCACTCGCTTTGCACCGTTCAAGTGGTATATTTATTCACATCTGTTCTACTACATAAATGAATACATCTGAAAAATGTTCCTTAAAATGCAATATTTTTCTATTCGCATGTATTAAGCAGGTTGGGTTTAAAATAATCAAACTGGACGATATGGATCATTTAAAAAAATGCTGCTGTTCACAATGTCATGCTGATAAAAACTGCCTAAAAGTTCTTTCTAAAAAGTGGACACAAACATGATATAAAAGGAAATATAAAAGTTTTCAGATGTGGATGAGAATACCTGCTCATCATCATGGTCTTTAAGGTTATTGATGGAACAACAATGACCATTAAATGGAAGGATTTACAATCTTCAGGAATCTTCTGGTACATCTATAGAAAGAGTCTAGAATAAATTTCTTTTATACCATTTATTAGAGCAGAATTATCAGAAAAAAATAGATTTTATTTTTTTTAAAGTTTTATCTTTTAATTGTAGCATTAATTGCCCACCTGTGATCCTGTTGAATGTTCCTGTTGGTTATAAATTATAAATAGCGTGTAACCTTCAGTCGCTTTATTAAAGTTAAGCTTCAGGTACTGACCTCATTTCGTGCTTGTTGCCTCTTCCTCATCGGTCGATTAGTATCGGCTTGTGTTTTAAAATTTCAGTTTTCCGTATTTACCGCAGACGAAAAACTGATTGAAACTTTTAAAGGCTTTGCGATATTTACATCATAAAGTATGTTGTAGTGAAGCATTTACGGCGTGACCCTATTAGAATTCCCCTTTTATGTGCCCGGCTGAAAACCGCCGGAGGGCCATTGTGCTCGCGGAACTGGGCCAAGCCTCTCGGTAATTGCTGAATTCCTGGCCGCAACACCGTAGAGACAGATTCTCCCAACTTTGCGTCCCGAATCAGTCGTCAGTTGAAGCGTGTTCCTCAACTCACATCTTCAAATTATAGAGACGTGGTAAATGTAAAAAAAAGTAGTTAATGTTTACTGCAAATCTGTTATGAAGTTAAACATGGAGAATGTTGAAAGATGTGATTAATAAACAATGGTTAAATATAAAAATAATTATGTCTTATTCTCTGCTTAAATTTTTTTCACAGAATTTTATGTAGAATCTAAATACGTATTAAAAAATATAGTATTCCATTTGAAATAAGGAAGTTGGTGTTGACTTCCGGTATAACCGGAAGTCGTATTATCTTGAAAATATTTTAATTAAATAGAGCACACTTGATTACATAAGCCATGAAAATTTCATAAAAATACATTCACTAGACTTTTGATGTGCGGTTTCGGTGGGACACCCTGTATATGATCTATCGTTTCACTGAATAAATTTTTAGATAAATATATAAGTAAAAGAACACCAAGAATTCGTCGCTCAATTTTTATGAAAATTTCAGATAATACGTAAATAATCCACACGAAGAGATGATTAAAATTTCAACAAAAAATCATGTTTTTTTTCTTTAATTTCAATATTGAGTTGCTCCTCCACGATTCCTGGAGCACTCGATAACTCGCCTAGGCATTCTAGAAATCAAATTGTCAATTTCAGCCTGAGGGATTGCATCAAAAGCTTCTTGAATTCGCATCCTAATATCAGGTAAAGTGAGTGGGGGTGGCTGAAGATGGCCCAGTCTTCTGCCAATTGTATCACACACGTGTTCAATAGGTGATAGGTCTGGAGAACAAGATAAATAAGCATTAGTTAGTTCCAGGAATTGCATAGTAACCCTAGGTGTATGCGGCTTTGCATTGGGGTTTTCCAACCTTCTCAGATAGGGCATTAATGTTGGTTCTAGAACTGTGTTAATGTAGCGATTTGCATTTAATGTTCCTGGAATGAACACAAAAGGAGACCTACTTCCATAAGCGGTCGCCCCCCATACCATCATTCCATGTGTAAGAGGTGTATGGCGTTCTACTGCAAACTGTAAATTTCCTCGTTCTCCTCGGCGACGTCTAACCATTTTACGACCATCGTGAACAAACGAACAAAATCCCGATTCATCGCTAAAGATAACCTGCCTCCATTGATCGACCCATTTTAGTCTCTCATGGCACCATTCCAAACGTCACCTCTTATGGTGAGGAGTTAAGGGCAAACAAAAAAAAGGACGGTACGACTTGAGACCAAATGATCGAATTCTCCGGTAAACTGATCGAACGGAGATTACTTGGTTAGTTGAACCTCTCCAGATGTCTCCAATTGCTCTAAATACTGACCTACTCAATAAGTTTTCGAATTACAATTAATATATATCTAAGCATTTAATGTTTGTCCCTCTTTCTAGGATAAGTACTAAGAACCTCTTTTATTTAAAGCAATGGATATTTTCACATTCATATTTTCACATGCAATCTGAAATAGAAAAACATACCGATATTCTCAATAAACGCGACGACGCCCAACGACTGCTCCCCACATGCAAATCCACTTTATGCAACATGCACTCGCACCACACTTTAATCCCCACATTCAACGATCGCCTGAAGAAGACCAATGTGACTTGAACTGTTCTTTTCAGAACTGCTAAAACTTTTAATTAAAAGTTGTAAAACGTAAATAAACATGACATTATTGCAAAATTTAATAGATTTATTCAAACAAATAATTTCAAATAATTTTTTGATGATGTTTTACTGATTGGAGGGTGGGATAGAGGCCACCCACCCACCCTACATATACATATAAACTTCAATTCCTTACCGCCTCGCTGGATCCAATGAAATTAATTGCAAAACTTGTTGAATAAAAAAAGAAATTAAAAAGGTATCATGTATATGTAGGGTGGGTGGATGGCCTCTATTCCACCCTCCAATCAGTAAAACATAAGCGAACAGTGAAATTAATAGCAAAACTTTTTGAGTAAAAAAAAAAAAACAAAAAAGGTAAAATTTTGGATTGAGTAAATTAGTAAAAATGTAATTCTTAATGGGTGGGCAAACTCTAAATCTAAATTAGATTAGATTAGTTATAGAAAATCATTTATATTTAAACTTAAATTTTGATTTTGTTTTAATTTTTATTACATAAAGGGTTTGATTGTTTTTAGCAGGAAAATCATCAACGATTAGCAATTAAAGTTTATATATATATGTAGGGTGGGTGGGTGGCCTCTATCCCACCCTTCAATCAGTAAAACATAAGCGAGGGTTTTAGTTAGAAATTGTAAAATGTAAACCAACAAAAATAATTGATGTATTCATACAAATATTTCAAATAATTTTTGATGATGTTTTACTGACTGAAGGGTGGGATAGATGTCACCCACCCACCCTACATATACATATTAACTTTAATTACTGATCGCCTCGCAGTTTGCAATAACTTTAATTACAAAATTTGAATAAAAGAAAATTGACAAAGTAGAATTTTTGAGTGTGTAAATTAATAAAATTCGTATGCATGATGGGTGGGCAGACTTTAAATTTAAATTAGATCAGATTAGCTGTAGAAGGTCATTTATATTTACACTTAAATTTGGATTATGCTTTATTTTTCATTACATACAAGGTTTTATTGTTTTTGCAGAAAAATCATCAACAATTATTATTTATATTTATCATATATATGTAGGGTGGGTGGGGGGCCTCTATCCAGCCTCCAATCAGTAAAACCTAAGCGAGGGTTTTAGTTAAAAGTTGTAAAATGTAAACAAACACAAAATAATTGCAATTTTTAGAGATCTATTCATACAAATTTTTCATATAATATTTGATGGTGTTTTACTGACTGGAGGGTGGGATAGAGGCCACCCACCCACCCTACATATACATATAAACTTCAATTCCTTATCGTCTCGCTGGATCCAATGAAATTAATTACAAAATTTGTTGAATAAAAAAGAAATTTAAAAGGTAAAATTTTTGAGTGAGTATATTAGTAAAAATTTAATGTATGATTGGTGGGCAGACTCTAAATCTAAATTAGATTAGATTAGTTATAGAAAATCATTTATATTTAAACTTAAATTTTGATTTTGTTTTAATTTTTATTACATAAAGGGTTTGATTGTTTTTAGCAGGAAAATCATCAACGATTAGCAATTATAGTTATCATGTATATGTAGGGTGGGTGGGGGGCCTCTATCCCACCCTCCAATCAGTAAAACATAAGCGAGGGTTTTAATTAAGAGTTGTAGAACGTAAATAAACATAACATTATTACAAAATTTAATAGATTTATTCAAACAAATAATTTCAAATAATTTTTGATGATGTTTTACTGATTGGAGGGTGGGATAGAGGCCACCCACCCACCCTACATATACATATAAACTTCAATTTCTTATCGTCTCACTGGATCCAATGAAATAATTACAAAATTTGTTGAATAAAAAAAAAATTAAAAAGGTAAAATTTTTGAGTGAGTATATTAGTAAAAATTTAATGCATGATGGGTGGGCAGACTCTAAATCTAAATTAGATTAGATTAGTTATAGAAAATCATTTATATTTAAACTTAAATTTTGATTTTGTTTTAATTTTTATTACATAAAGGGTTTGATTGTTTTTAGCAGGAAAATCATCAACGATTAGCAATTGTAGTTATCATGTATATGTAGGGTGGGTGGGTGGCCTCTATCCCACCCTCCAATCAGTAAAACATAAGCGAGGGTTTTAGTTAGAATTTCTAAAATGTAAACTCCTATAGTTTATTAGCAATAGGCAAAAAAATGTTAAAAATTTTAGTTTATAATTTTAAAGTAACAATAATCTTTGCGAAATTGTATAGTTGTAAGTTTTAAATGTCCTCAGTGTTCACAGGATGTGTGGCCATTTAAAACACATAACGCCTGTATTCCGTTTTACATAAATATCCGAGTGCTGTCGTTAACAAGCAGACTCAATTTTCACTTGGTGTAACTAATTTAATTAGCATGCATAATTATTACTTAATTAACTAAAACTTTCGAACGCTTACTTAATGCGAGGAAGGTAAATATAAATAAAACAGTACGTTTATTTGTATTTATTTTAATTTGTTTCATTGTTTACAATGGATACTTGACTTTTTATTTATTTTTTTAATCCTCAATTTCTCGACTTAAGTTTGATGTATGGATAAATTTGTCTACAATTTTATATTCAGAAAAAAAATCTCCTTGCGAATCAATAAAAATATATATACAGTGCAATTTAAAAAGAAAAATGTTGATCGTATTTTGTCAAAAACTGCGTGCGAGAAAAAATAACAGTTCAGATACTATTAAAGTCTTTTAAAAATGGTTTAATTTGATGTTTTATTTATTAAAATCGGATAAAAAATAAGCGAGATACAGCACCAAAGATTTTTCGTCAGTCACCCTGAAGAATCACGGGTGAAATTCGCTAGTTTAGATCTTATAAAATTTCTCTCTCTCTCTCTCTCTCTATAATGGTTTTTAATTAAATGTACTTTGACCGGGGGTCAATATTTTCGTCTAGCCCTCTAGAGAGGAGTCTCGTCTTATTCACAGCCGTATGTGCCGTGCCAACAACCGGCGCACAGTGTGGCGGATCGAACCGAACCACCCCTTTCCGTGGGCGGGGGTGTCATTTTCAAATTCAATAGTTTTTAAAATTAAAGACAGAAACATATCCTCCGTACTTTAGAATATTGAAATATTACATTTCAGTGCTTATAATTAACGAAAAATGAATTAACACACACGCTTTGAATAAATAACGATTTGTTGTTAAATAAATATACCTATTGAATGTTTTCCTGTAAAAGCTAAATGAACTCGGCTTTTACGATTCACGTCATCATAATTTTGCGAAACTAGCAAATACATATTCCAAATTTGTCCAGCCCTAAAATAGAATTAAGACGTATGCGGATGCTGTGAATTACTATGCTGGTCTCGACAGTGCGGTTGAAAATAGGAAAACGGAATGTTACTGTGCGAACGAGACCCGACTGGGTCGAAACCTGTCCGCAGATGTTGTTGGCAGGGAAACAATAATTTAATGTAGCGTCCAACCGATTAAATTGAATTAGTTTGATCCAATTAGTTGTATTCACCTAAATCACATCGGTGGAGCCATCTAACAAGATCAAGTTGAAATCCATCGAGAGAATCGATATTGTTAATCATACGCATAGTAATTATTCTATTTTAATTGCAAAATATGTTTATTAATTCGTTTTCCACTCTGATTGTAATCAAATTGAATACGTTTATTGGCGAATTCTATATTTAGTAATTGGTCGCATCGTTTTTAATTCATGAACAAGTAATTGCACTTAATTGCAAAACGATGTGTTCATGCGATCAGAGTTTGCAGGTAATGGCCGTAATTCAATTTTTCACTGCGAATAACATTTCCCCGCGCTTTTGTGCGTTCATGGAAATAATTATATTCAGCATGAAAATATGCAGGGTGAGTTTTTTTTTAGATGTTCTCTATCTGGGAAACTATAAGAGATAGAAAAACGGTTAAATGGGGAAAGGTGTGTAGTTTAGAGACGAATAAAATTCCACTTTGAAAGTTTTCAAAAAAGTCAAGGGTAACTAGATATTTTGAAAAAAGTAAAAAGTGTCAATTTTTAAAAAAATTAATATATCTCAATTATTATAACAGATAGAAAAAAACTGTAACAGGCAAAGTTTTATATAATATCATGCAGATTAATAAAATATATTCAGAAAACTTTTATCGCCATTATTTTCCGAGATATGGCGCAAAATTACGTTTTTTTATGGAAACTCTAGTTGGCTATGGACTCATTCGATAGATTATTTTTTTCTCTTTAATCTAATATCACATATGACATAATTATTGCTAAAAATAAGCGAGTTATAGTCATTTAAAGTTTTATTATAAATAAAAAAATGGGTAGCCATGAAAAAGATGAAAGTAAAACAATTGCAGTTGTTTATAATAATAGCAATATTGTAATTATTAATTTTACAGAGATTTACCAAAATAAAACAAATTTTGAATGAGGCCGTAGTCAACTATGGTTTCCATTTAAAAAAAATGGAAGTTTGCGTCATATCTCGGAAAATAATGGGGATAAATATTTTCTGATTAATTTTTATTAATCTGCATAAAATTATCTAAAACTTTGTCTTTTACAGTTTTTTTCTATCTGTTACAATCACCGAGATATATTGGTTTGAAAAAATTGACACTTTTTTCAAAATATCTAGTTACCCTTGACTTTTTTGAAAACTTTGAAAGTGCAATTTTATTCCTCTCTTAAAACTACACTTCTTTTCCCATTTAACCATTTTTCTATCTCTTACAGTTTATGAGATCTCCATAGAGAACATTTAAAAAAAGTCACCCTGTATATATATTCCATAATCGTAATCGTTAAAGTGTTTTAACGAAATATGATTGTATTATGAAGAACGTATACTTTATGATATATCTCATAAAAAAACAATAATGTCTAAACGCTGTTTTAAAGTCAATAAATTTAAATAGAGTTAATTCCTCACTTCACATTAATTTAAAACTAAGTTTATTGAACGAAATCGTATCACCTAAATTTATAACTGTTATTAATTATTATTATATGTTATGAAAAATCATTTACTTCACGTAAAAGTAAATTAATTAAAATGTTTTATTATAAATAATAAAAATATAACATTATATTATATGCAACCCAACATACACGCGTTCACTGAAAGAATAACAAGTTGCCTATACTACAACTCTGCTAGTGACGAAATTCAAATTAAATATTCCCTCAGCAGTCGTGCAGTATTTAATTTAATTACTCTTGCGATGGTTTCGCGGTTTTAATTAGTAATTAATTGCCATTCGTAACTTAACTTAACGCAATTTTGTAACGGAGATAGTTGATGGAAATTGCTATTCTCCGTGTACCAGTGAAATCGGTCAGTTCAGAAATCGTTCAATTCCCGAAGAGTAGTAATCGCATTGTGTAACCGTGTACACCGTTTACCTACTAAAACATGTTTTGGGTTATGCTAATGCCCCCATTTATGTAACGACCAATCCGTGGATATTGTACAAATCGGTTTGCACGCGCAGCAGCGCCCCCTCAGATCGTATCTCGCGAAATAATTAAAAAATAACACAAGAAAGTATCGCGGAAAATATTAATTGAATGATCGTTTCGCGCTTGGGTTATTGATCCCGTGGGTCTAAATTTTACCAGGTATGGAGATGCTGCGTTTGTGGTATATTCAAATCTTGTGGATATTATGTCAGCTTATTGTAATTCAAGACCCCCCGTTTGTTAAATGGCTGGTTACGGTAGTGAATTTGAAGTATTTAAAGGCGACATCTGTAGACGTGCGAGTGAAAGTGTGCAACGGAGGCGCCATGCATAGAACCGTGACAAAATTAAAATCGACTTTATTTACTTTGACTTCGCGTTATTAATGATTTTTTTTTTGTGTGATGAAATTAGTAATTTCACTTTAGTAATTATAATTAACCAATAGTGTTGCATGCGTTGCATTGCAATAGATTAAATTGTGTTAATTATTAGTAAGTGTAATAACTTCAGACAATTAGATGGTTGGATAATTCTGTTTTGTAGATAAAAATGAAATGGATTATAATTAAATTATTATTCTTGAAGTTATTTTCATTTGGTTGCATGTAGGGTAGGTGGGTGGTTACTATCCCATCCTCCAATCAGTAAAACATAAGCGAGAGTTTTAATTAAAAGTTGTAAAATATAAATAAACACAAAATAACTGCAATTTTTAGAGATTTATTCATACAAATTTTTCAAATAAATTTTGATGATGTTTAACTGATTGGAGGGTGGGATAGAGGCCACCCACCCACCCTACATATACATATAAATTTCAATTACTGATAGTCTCGCGGTTTAGAATAAAATTAATTACAAAACTTATAAAATAAAAAAAATTCAAAAGGTAAATTTTTTGTGTGAATTTTTATCCAGGCTTTAAATCTAAATTAGATAAGATTGTAGTTTGTAGCAAAATCATCAACGATTAATAACTAATATTATTTAAACAATTATTATTAATATTGTTGCTATTATCTATTAAGCATGACAATAAAAGCATTAAAATTTATACATGCGTGGGTTGGTGCTTGGATATTTCTAAAACAAAGGGTGATTTACACATTATACACGATAAATTCAGAGAACAACACCCAAGCCCATGTAAACAATTATCTTTGAATGTGTAATGAAGACTTGGGGAAACATTAGATGTTATTAAAAGGAATATTATTAGGGGGAGTGCTAAACATTATTATTATTATGTAATAACTATAAGATTATACGTATACGCCTATGAAATGAGTTTAAGCGCAAAACAGAATATTAATTTATATCCACCATAACTATATTGATGTAGAAACCTTATTTTTTAAATGAAAAATATTATAATTAAACAAAAAACAATACCCAATATATTCTCCGCCGACCTTGAAGATCTTGATCGACCCGTTTTTGTTTTTCCAATATTGTACTGGTCTCTTCACCTTCAAACTTCTTTATTTTCGAATTAGAGTTATTCTTGGCGTCTTATTTAAGTAGCAAAAACTTTACACGCTCTGCGCTCGCAGAATCACAATTTAAAACTTAGTTAAAACTTTCGCACAAACAACGAGCGGTCCGCTCCCGAGAAACGCTTTTGGGACACCCTGTACTTTAAGTCACTTGCGTAGTTTCTTAATTGGAGCATGATGTAACGTCTTTTTAAAAGCCTCCTATGAACTTCATGTCTAATTTTAATTTAGCTTTCAGAGGCAAGAAACAAAAAAGTAACAAGAAAGGTGTAATAATAATTATGTTTTATTTTTTCGTTAGGTAAATAACAGACATTTAAATATTTGTATTTTGTTTTGCACTTTCTTCACTTTCACACGGTAATCCGAACCGAACACTATCGCGAGCACAAACATGTGACGTAACGCCACTTAATTATTATAATTGGCAGAAACAATTTTTATTATTATAGGTAATTTTGTAATGAACTCAAGTTTCCATTTAGAATTTCATAATTATTTTAGTATGTATTAATAGAGCATTTACTACAAAATATAGAATTTCTTGCAAGGTTATCCATTACAGTCTTTAGTTTAGTTTATTGACTTTACAAGTCCTACAAAAAATATACAAAATAACTTACATTTATAAATCCAATTTGAAATTCAGATCGCAGAATTTGAAGGCGTAGTTCACATGACAGTGTTCTTCCACTCAAACCATTATTTCCTGGTTCTGGATCTAGATTGAGTTTTCCAAGGGTGATGAAATCATTGGCCAGAGCACCTAGGCCTCACTAGGCCCTTTTGCTCCCCTGGCTGGTACAGCCCTGCGTTGTTCTATCACTTATTTAGCCACCCAAGGTGACGAGCAAAGGACTGCACAACGCTTGGAGGGGTTTCCCTAATGTTGGCCATGTTCGGCCAGAGCTCTCCTAGCATGGACTCTCTAAGTTAGGCGAAAGCCGGGCAGGTGCTTAACATATGCTCCACTGTCTCGTCATCTTCTTCACATGCTCTACATATGGGGGTTTCTACCAAACCCATAGTAAATAAGTGTTTTTCCTTAGCTGACAGTGACCCGTAAGGATACCTGTGATAAGATGCAGATTCCCCCGGGACAGTCGCAGATAGTATTCAGCTATTTTCAGATTGGGTAGGCGGTTGCCTTCTTCATTATTGTGTCCCTTGACCCAGCTCAGCTCAATACTGTTTGGTTGTGCTGCTTGTTTCAGAGTGTTTCTTTAACTAGTCCTGAGGTGATCTTGTAACCACTCACTGCTAGTATTGCTGCTCTACCTGTCTGTAAGGATTTGGATGTTCCTATCACGGATGTCACGGTGTAGGATTTCTTTTGCCCCATAGGTGATGCCAACGATCTCTGCTTGCAGAGTAGTTGTGTGGTTCTCCAGGGGTATAGCTCGTGATAGGTCCATTTGTTGACAGTAAATACCCGCCCCGGATCCTCGGTTTTAGAACCATCGGTGTAGGGGTTTCCCCACCCTCTTCTCTCCGGGTTCCTCTTTTTGTCGATACATTGTAGGATCTATTGAAGAAGTAGCAGGGTGGCAGATTGTCTGTCTTCCTTCCAAGGAAGGTTGTCTTCTTGACAGCCTCCTTTTAGATGACAGGGTCTACAAGCCCTGCCTCCTTTGTACCAGAGCCCAACTGAGTTTAAGCGCAGTGCTGCCGCCGTGGCCATCTCCTTTACGTATAAGTCGAGAGGTGGAAGGCAGAGCATTGCTTCCATTGCTGCAGTGGGTATTGTTCGCATTGCCCCGGTCGTGTTGAGGCATGCTATCCTTTGCAACTGAGTAAGCTGTTTTGCTGAAGTTTTCTGTCTGGCTCTGTACCACCAGACCAGTTCTCCATAGATTAGCATTGGTCTTACTACCACTGTGTACGGCCAAAGTGCTATCTTAGGAGATAGCCCCATGTCTACACCCAGAGGGAGAAACATGCTTTTTTACATTTCATTTTGAGATGTGGTTCCCACGTTAGCTTGCCATCGAGGATCATTCCCAGGTATTTGACTTCTGACAACAATGTCAACCGGATGTTGAGGAGCTTAGGAAGCTTTAGCTTATCTAGTTTTCTTTTCCTTGTGACATTATTATTTTCTATAGCCGATGATGATCAGCAGGTGAATATTACCATCGAGGAATATTATTATTTTTGCCATTGCTAGTGGCTATTTTTGTCCAATTTACTTGGAGTTATTTTTTGACATGTATGCGATAAACAAATAAATCAATTGATGTTGGTATCAGATTCTCTGTAAATGATTTTTTTTTTTTAATATAAGTAGTGCAAATATTTATTAACTATCTTCGTTAGAAACTTGTCGAAGGTTGGACGTGCGAAAATGACTATTTAATCGAAACCGAATTTGTTTCCGCGTGTTAATTTTTGGCATGTGCGTATTAGGATATCGCGTGTGCGGATTCGCTAATTGCACGGCCGGACCGCTTCGGGCGATGACGGCGGACTTTTAATTTTTACTTCCTCCACAGTCGACTTTTGCACGGCACGACGGCACATTAATAATTAAAACTGTTGATCAAAACAAACAAACGTGCCTCCTCCTAATGGTAATTGCCGTTCCGGTACGTTTCCTCAAATTTGCTCATTCCCACCGACACGCAAACCTTGATGGCATTGTTTTCAATTTAATATTAATTTCGTTTACTCCTTAATGACTTTAAATTGCGTTGTTTTAATTCCGAATGTAAGCAGTGGATAAATATGTATGCTGTGTAGGTGAAGTTTCGAGAATTACTACAGTCGTTCTTTGGACGATTGCCAATAATGGGTTGAAGGATGCAATTTTAATCTGATAAGATTCTAAATGATGTATTACAGTGTTGAGTTTAATTTGTTACTGTGGGCACATAATTATGGCGTGGGAAACTTTATTATAGTATATTAAGTGTACAAACATTATGGAAAAAGTTATAGAAGAATTTTTAAAATCTTCATCTGTATAGTAGGTAAAGAGATTCAAGAAAAATCTTCATCTGTAGTTAAGAAACAATTTTTAATGGATTAGAATTTCTGTAACTGTAGATGGAGCTTCAAACATGATTGGCAAAAACATTGGTTTTGTCACACAACTTAATAAATTCACTGGGCGTCAAATGATTCGATTCCATCATTTTATTTATCAAGTACTACTTGCGACCTTTTTCTGATGTTATGCTTTAATTTAATTGTAAATTATGCAACGGCTTTCAAAAAGCGTCAGTTTTCGGATTTTTTATCTGAAATGGAGACTCGGTATTCAGGGTCGGATTTGGATTTGGGAAGAGGTCCGCTGCACATTTTTTGCTACGGTAGAGCCAATCCAAAGCAAGCCAGGAACGCAGCAAGAGGTACTCTTAAGATGTCTGATGACTTTAGACATCTCTCTTCCATTCTGATAGAATTAGGTAAGACTGGATCCAGCTCAACAGGACACGATCGATGCCCATACGAGTCAAAATTAAAATTTCTTGGTCAACGGTGTCAAACGCCTTGGATAAATCAGTATAATTAGAATCGACAATGTCACCTTTCTTCGAGGCATCAGTTACGTATTGACCATATACCAATAGCTTAGTAGTCGTTGAGCACCCTTTCGCGGAAACCATGTTGATTTTCATTAAGTAAAATTCCTAAGGAGCTATATAAGTATACAGTTACAAGATGTTCAAATAGTTGCACAATGTACGAAAGAATAGAAATTGGACGGTAGTTTATGACAATATTTCTGCAGCCGTTCTTAAAAATCGGTTTATTAGAGAAGTCTTCCAGGTAGAGACATATTGAACAGAAGCCAAATAGGTCTACTAAACTCAAATGAGCATGTTCTTAAGATTAAGGTTCCCGTGCAATTAGTTATTTTGAGACTAAATAGCTCGTGTAAGATAGATGAGATTTTGATTACTGGTCCATTATGTAAGTTAAGATGTGTAACACTGTTATATGTATGAGCTATAATCGGAGGTTTGTACACAGAACCGAAAAAATCAGTGAATAAGCGGACTATATTTTCACTAGCGGAAATTATTGTACCATTATCGTTAAACGAGTTACGGATCGTCGAAGTATTAGACCTACTCGCGTTCTAAAATGACTTTGAATCAGATTTAATGCGATTCTCAATCGATGAAAAATGATGATATAATCTGTGTCTTATCACAGGTATCCTTACGGATCACTGTCAGCTAAGGAAACACGTATGTACTATGATGGGTCTGGTGGAAAACCCCATATGTAGAGCATGTGAAGAAGAGGACGAGACAGTGGAGCATGTGTTAACCACCTGCCCGGCTCTTGCCCACCTT
This sequence comes from Ontholestes murinus, assembly GCA_963969525.1. Taxonomy (NCBI): domain Eukaryota; kingdom Metazoa; phylum Arthropoda; class Insecta; order Coleoptera; family Staphylinidae; genus Ontholestes; species Ontholestes murinus. The sequence goes on from OZ018396.1 coordinate 61,155,347, forward strand.
AGAGAGTCCATGGTAGGGGAGCTCTGGCCGGACATGGCCAATATTAGGGATAACCATCCAAGCGTTGTGCTGTCCTTTGCTCGTCACCTTGAGTGGCTAAATGAGTGATAGAACAACAGAGGGCTGTCCCAGCAGGGAGGGGGCACAAGGGGCCTAGTGAGGCCTAGGTGCTCTGGTCAATGATTTGATCACCCTTGGAAAACTCAATCCAAATCCAGATCAGATAGTAGCCCTGACTGTTTATAATTCTTATGAAGCATTTTTTTTTTGTGTATATGATCAATTCGCTCAGGACTGTAACATTTAGGAAAGCGATAACTACAGTATGTTCCACAACAGCATTCGGGCTGTTTCTCATAAAAAAAATACAAAATTGTTAAAAATTTTATTTGGATCTATTAATACATTCCATAAGCTAAAATGCGTTTACTTAGTAAATTGTCCAATCTCCTTTGTTATCGAGTATGGCCTGGCAGCGTCGGGGCATGCTTTCCAGGAGATTTTCAGCTATTATCTGAAAAAAACCTTCTTTTCTCTGAGTTTGACCTTCATGACTGCCCACACGTTTTCGATGGGATTGGCATCAGTCGATTGAGAAGGCCAATCCATGATAGTAAAGCCATTTTCACGTTTTCACTCCTTACATGCACGACTTCGGTGTTTTGGGTCGTTGTCCTCTTGTAGCACCCATGAACTATTATCTGAGCCAAACCATCTTTGAGCAGACTTCAGTAAATACTTATGATAAATCATATTCATTTTCTGTGCATTCAGATTGTCTGTGAAGAGATGTAAAGTACCAAATCCCTGTGTACAGAAGCAACCCCACACATGTACTTTCTCTGGGTGTTTTACTGTACGTTGAACAACGGGATTCTGATGAGTCGACTAGAAGGTATGCGTGACCTTCTAGTACTCCAGGCCCAAAAGGATAATTCATCAGTAAAGATTACAATGGAAAAATCACGATCAATATTGGCCTTTGCTAATTGTCGTCTAATAGTATTAAGGCTCACTTCTATATCCTTTTTCAATAAGATATTTTGCGCTCGCCGTAACGAACACCCAGGATTCTTTTCAAATATCTTGATGATAGCTTTGTCATCCTTTTTCGTCGTTGAGCGCCGGATGCCACGTTCCGGCAGGTCGTCAACACTTTTTGTTTCGTTGTTACGTTACACCCACTTCCTAACGAACCCCTCTGACTTTTTAATGTAGCGGCCGGCAGCTGCATACGACATTTTCAGTCCTTTCAGATGTGTGCAAAGAAACACTGTTTCAAAACGACTTGCATACGCAGCACTCATTGTGTTTATTCTGCTGTGTTACAGACAAAACAAGTCACACTACCGATATAACCTCAAAGCATTCTTCTAAACTGTTCAGAGAATCGGTAAAACCTAACCTAACATCTGTGCGCCACCTATTAATACAATGCGGAACCGTACGCTGTTGTGGAACAGACTGTACAAACTCATCAATGGCAGTATGTACTATTGAATAAAGTATATCAACGTCATTCAATTGAAATAAGTTGTTCCACAGTGTATTGCTAAAAATACTACTACGTAGGCTGTTAAAATCGAAAACTTGAATTAATTTCAAATTATAAATTAGATTTCCATTAAAACCATTGTGTAAACTAGCGTACTCCTGACCTACCCTAATAAGCTATGTATTGACCTAGCGTACCCTTGACCTACCCTAATAAGCTATATATTAACCTAGGGTACTCTTGACCTACCCTAATGTACTGCATATTGGGTCGGCGTAACCTTGACCTACTGTCTAAACTATTGCTCCGGCTAGTATGACCTTGAGTTAGGTCAATGCATACTTCATTGAGGTAGGTTAGGAGCACGCTCTATCAATATATAATTTGTTATAGTAGGTCAGGACTGCGCTTGATTAAGCAATGGTTTTTTAAGGTTGGCCAAGATACACCATTAAAGAAATGAATACAAAGGGTAACAAAGGAGAAAAAAAAGCAGAAACATAAAATTCATAAATGACAGACAGAAGCAAAAAATAAAAATAAAAAAGAAAGAAGGGAAGAAAAAATTAACACAGAAAATATAATCGACATACAACAGACAAACAAAGTATTGATAAAATAAAGTAAAATGATAAATAATAGATAAAAGGAATAAAGAAAATATTAAAATTAAAAAAAAAAACATTACATATCATGAGGAAACACAAAAGAACAGATTTTAAACATACAAATATAAACGATAAGTAAAATAAATTATAAATACAGATAAATCAAAATGATGACAAAAAATGTATTGAAACAAGAGAAGAAACAAAAGTACTAACTAAATAAAATGAGATAAAATACATTTTTTTATTGAATGTGTTACGTGAAGAAGATAACTTGATTAAAACGCTTAGAAAACCTTTCTTCACTACTTATTTGTAAGCAGATGTACATTTTGGACAGAAAGAGAAAAATATTATTCAAGTTAATTGCATAGAATGAAATTAGAGCATGAGAAATGAATACATTTAAAAAATATATGAGGTGCTCGAATGGCTCACCCTCCATCCCCAAGCATAGCGATTTCTTAAATTTTGTATTGATCTTAAAACATCTCTTCTTCTTATTTTGGTCCTTTAAGTTGTAATGATTTTTCTTCGCAAGTCATTGATATCTGATAAATCTGTATTATAAATTATGTTTTTCATAGCTCCCCCCCATACATAAATATCTAATGGGGGAAAGATCTGGCGAACGTGCCGGCCAACGTACGTCCCCACTATTTGAAATAACTCTGTCGAGAAATATTTGAGATAAGTAATCAGACACTCAAATTGGGTAAATTAAAGCACTTGTTATGTTCCATAATTTTATTTTTAGTTTCCTGACACGTGTTTCGATCTTTTATGATCATTCTCAGAGTGTAAACTGACAGTTTACTTTGAGAATGATCGTAAAAGATCGAAACACGTGTCAGGAAACTGAAAATAAAATTATGGAACATAACAAGTGCTTTAATTTACCCAATTTGAAAATTTCGTTCCATCAAGAATGTAGCGCAAGAAGTATTGAATAAATCAGACACTTTTCTAGCGTTATGTGTGGAGCTCCATCTTGCTGGAACCAAAGGCTATTCAGGCGGTTGAGACAAATGTTGTCATCGATGTAATCGGTCAGGTAAGTCATTAAAGGTGCTAATACCCATCTGCAGTCAAATTGTCTTCGTAAATATACGGACCAATGATCTTAACGCCAAATAAACCAACCCATACATTTAGATCAAAACGTGCTTGTGGTCGTCGTCCGTGTGGATTTTCAACGGACCATACATGTTCATTGTGACAATTGAACATGCCTGTGTTGGTAAACTCATCCGTGAATATCACGTTGGAAAGAAAAATGAGGATTTTGCAATAACAGCGTCATGATGATGATGTTCAGTGTCTTCTGGATGTAAAACTTGCGTCATATGAATTTTAAAGGAGCGACTCTTTTATTTTTTCAAGAATCTCCACACTACCTGACGAGATACATTCATTTCTTCTGCTATAGCCCTTGTCGATTATTTAGAATCTAATGGAGAATTAAATTTATAACTGTTTATTATTTTTCAGAAGGTTTTAGCATTTTATTACTCACTGTTTGTAAAATTACCATTTCATTTCCGTTGGGCCTATGAACACGTATTCTAGGTTTTGGAAATGCACCAAACTCAGCAAAATTTCTATGAAGAATCAGAAAATAATTTTCAGCAGATTGTTGTCTTTCTGGATACCGCTGAAGGTATGTTTCCGAAGTAACTTGCACATTTCGATGCGATGCGTAATAAAGTTCTAGAATATTACGCTGTTCTTTGCTTGAAAACGGCATTTTGTTATAAATGTATACCAGTTTTGGAACTGTAGGTCATGATAAGCGAAATTCAGTTGAAGTGTCAAAAATTGCTTTATTAAACAAAAGTGTAGCTGATTTTCGGGATTTCCATCAAACTACTTGACCGAACCCCAACAGATGACACATCAGAATAAAAATCTCTATTTGAAAATGTAAAAATCCAAGATGGCGGCGCCCATAAGAAAAAACAAAGCTGATGATAATTAGCAAAAAAAAAAAAATTTCTACAACGTAAAGGACATATATTTTATTATCAAAGCTGATGATGTTTACCAAAAATTGAAATGTCGAATTTTTATTATGATATCGCCACGTTGTAGAGTGTACAAAGTGACAATGATAAAGTGTTAATTGTTTTGAAGTATATCTAATAATACATTTTCGAGCGGACTTAAATCAAAATTTAATAAACAGTCTTTGTGTTTTTTTTTCATTTCAATTGCCCCAAGCATATTTAATTGACAATGTTATGATGGTTTTAATAATTTTACGTTCTCTGTTAAGAACTTATGGCCTGCTTCAGTTGTGTGGTTAGCCACCGCAGATTTATCTAAATTCTGGTATTTAATATGTGCGACATGTTCTTTGAATCTTGTTTAAATATTGCTTTGGTGTTTGTCCTATGTAAATGTTATTGCAATTACAACAATTAATGGAATGGATTCCTGATTTCTCAAAGTCACCTATTCCATTAAATGTGTTCCCCAGTAGGTTAGGTAATTTTGTATTTACATAGTAAGCTGGTGTTAGATTGAATTTCGTATATAATTTTTAAAATTATTTTCAATTGTGGGGAAAAACGCAATTTGACATATTTTATTTTGTACTGAACTATTAATATGCTTTTAAAGTGACTTTATATAATTGTTCCTAAATTAGAGATAACGAACATCCGCAATCACATTATTCATCATTCCCCGAACGACTTGCAGTGCGATTTAAACGATTATCGGATGCCTTCTCAGGAATTTCGCATCGCAATTACTGGGCGATTGCATCAAATGGAAGATCCCCCAATTCCTCACGTGACCAGCACGGCAAGACACCTCCGGTCTCGACAGGCGTCACCCCAATTTTGCCTTTCTCGCCACAAGAAGACATCCTCCTGTCTGACGGGTCGGCTGTTTTACTAGATGACGTACAGAACCGGTTCTCTTGTTCCCGTATTACAATCAAAGGATGAAATTAATTAGCATCGACCATCAACATCAAAGCTGCGTTCAATTAGAATTAATAATTAATAAAACCCACTATAGGGTGGAAGGGTGATTAAATTTGCTTTCGTGATGCAATTACGATATACACAGACTAATAATATTAATATTGATTTATTAAAATTAGGAATATATGTATATATTTATTATTTATTTATATATTCCCATCCGGATACAATTACACCTAAGAATGTAGTAATTTTTTTCAGAAAGTGTTGTTGTTAATATATATAAAAAGAATTAGTTAATCTGTTAACAATAATGGAACTTTGTGAATTAATACAACCTAGTTTTTTGTACCTTTGTTATAATAAAATGATTGTTTAATTGTGGAGGCGTTTACTTTGTGTTACTTATTGAATATAATGAAGGAGACGCGATGACTTTGGTAAAAAGTGGCAAAACAAAGTCATCGTGTCTCCTTCTTCATTATAAATAAAATAATTTGTTGTTACAATTTTCTAAACCCAAAAGAATGCAATGTTAATTATGATGATGGTTGCGACCGTAATTCACACTATAGGTACTATGTTTTTACCATAATTATACAGTACTAATTGTGATAAATCCTCTAAAAAGGGGACAAAACAGAAAATAAAAGCATTTATTGAAGAATCCAGATGTTCAAGAGGATATTTGCTTCCTCAGCATCAAAGACAAACAAGGGTTAGAGCGGAAGAAATGGAAATGGAAATTTTGGTACATTTTCTATAATATTTGTGTATATACATATGTATATTTTTGGAAAGGAAGCTAAAGACTAATAAACATAAACAACGCAATTCTGTTAATATTAAAATTGTTTGAATCATATTTGAAATTTAATTTTATAGAAATTTTTTGTTGGTTTGTAAATTTTGATGTTACAATTAGTTTCGAGCGAATTTCAGTGAATTTCGATTCTTGGAAAATCGAAATTAACGTACCGGCTTGAAAATTATGCAAATCAAATTAACGACCACTTTTGGTTCGTCGAAATCCACAAAATCCAACTTGCAGTTGTTGCCATGTAATAACGAACAACAGAAATTATGTCAGCTGAACTGATTGCGAAGATATTGCTTACGGAATAATAAAAGTACTGCAACTGTCCTCAATAAGTGTTATATAATTAACGACAACCATTGTCTAAAAAGTGTAATTAAAACTAATTGGAAAGTGTAACACATCTCGTGATACGATGTTTTTTTTAAATATCATTTAGACGCCGCCTGTGTATTTATTTTCACTATTACTATTGACCTGTAATTATCATTGTCGTATAGAGAATTCAATTTCGGATAATCCAGTCCATATCGGTACGATCCGGATACGAAAATTATCTGCCTGCCAGAGGCCAAATTACTCTAGTTTCAGTAATTTGGGTTGGCTTCGAGAGTACAATTCTCCCATTCGATTATAAGCATTATGCATAATGGTAGAAAAGTGGTTCCGGCTTTTGATTATATAGTTCGAATTGAACAAAACCGGATGTTTTTCTCGCTGTCGGAAAAATAGAAATTATTTTTTTTATTAAGCCGCGTATCATTAACGTTGGTTATGGATTTGGTACTGGGTCACACGGTATAATGTAAAAGACGAGTGCAGCAGCTTTCCTTTATGTACATCGGTGTGGAATTTAAAGAAGCCAAACAGATTAAGAGAGTGGATAGAGTCGGGCGCCACAGCATCAAGTGCTGCTCTTGGAGCAAGAGGAGAAAAAAAAGGATCTCGCGGATTCCGATGGATAATTGCAGCTTTATACCTAGACCAGCTCACTAATAGTCGGTTATGGCGATTTTTTCAATCGTAAAATTACACGGTAGGTTTCCTCTTAGCTACATACGAACGTCGCCATCCGTATATCTGTAATATCTGTAACGCTGTTGCTATTTATAGAAGAGACACACACCACCGACATTTGTTGATTGCGCTTTTTAGAGGGCAATCACTTGACTGTTGTAACTGTTTCTTAAATTGATGGCAGTTTGTCTTCTTTATGTGACCTTATTTTTGCTTGCACTAATTAGATAACTAGAATTTCACAATAATCTAATCAAAGAAAATTGTATAATTGTATTTATGGTAATTTTGAAGCAAATGACTGTATACACAAGAAAAAATAATACTATCAAAAATGTTAGAATTTTTGGGTGGCGGTTTTGTGAAGTAATATTGATTTAATTTAATAAGTATCGCGTTTGTAAACTTTACAAACCTTACAAAGTGTATTTCATTTTCGTCATTTCCTCATTATTAAAACATGATTCAATCTAAGTATACTTTTTCAACTAGATTAAGATTAATTGACACAAAGGAAATCATAGCTTCACAGCAGAGACATATGATTTGTAACTCCAGTCTGGAGATTTTTGGTACGCGAGAGGAACTCTCTTTTCAGATATATTGTGGATACCTCCTTATCTCAGATGGCCAGCTCTAGCTTTGCCTCTTTGATTAGTCCTATTTGCCGTACCAGAAGAGCTTGTGTATAGATCTCCGCGCTTTGGTTTGTAGTGACCAGCTTTTGATATCTAATCCTTGCTAGGCCCTCGCAATGGCATAGGATATGGAACGAGTCCTCTTCTTCCTCTAGACAGAATCTGCATGGAATATTTTGCTTATATGTTTGTATCCTGTCATCAGGCCTACTATTATTTTGACCATATTCCTGTCTTGGTCCAGAAGTTCGGTCGTGAATTTTGGCGATTGTTTCTTGAGGAACTGTTTCGCCTGTCTCTGTCCTGGCGAATTCATCGAGGTTTGGGCCTATTTCTTCACCAATTTTTTTATGGATCGTTTGACTGCGGTTTTGGAGATGCCGCAGGAGGGTTCCGGGCCAATTACTGCTTTTGACGACCCTTGTTTGGCCAGTTCGTCTGCTTTGTCATTCCCCGGATGTCCTCCGTCTCCAGGACCCATGTGATTGTTACTTTTTTCTGACTGCCAAGACCATTAAGAGCACATATACAGTCCCACACTAGTTTATATTCGACCCGTGTGGAGCTTAGTGCTGTCGATGGATATAGCTATTTACCTACTTTTGGTATCTTGTCTTCCTATTTCTCTTGTTGAGTCAGGTAAAAAGCTATCGCCTCTGCTTGGAATACCGTGGTGACCTTGGTGAGACTGACGGAATCTTTGTGTTTGGTTTCGTACCGTATATACCTGCTCTTGGCGATTTTTGAACCAATTTGATTCTGCTTTGGTGGATTCGCCGTCGGTCCAGTTTTCTCTTTGCGGGATCAGTACCTCGTATTTCCTTTCGAAATTGTATTTGCTCAAAATCCATAGATACATAATTATTAATGTTCTTCCTACAATACACTGTAATTCATTAGAGCTCACAAAGTTAGAACTTGGTTTGAAACCGTACTTCCATTTCTTCAGTCTTCCACCTTGCTTTATAATTATCAGACAAGCTATTCTCCACTGAAACATACTTAATGTATAGTTTAATATCTAAACTTTAAACATCCTGACATAATATTAAAATTGAAACTGTACAACTCTGATTAAATTCCTTATGTCATTCTTATTGTCGTACGTGAATTACAGTTCCCAAGTATTCGCAATACACATGTCACTGTTACGTACAGGCACGCCAATATTAACTGGAATATATCGGGCGGGAATGCAATGCGAGCCAAGAATATTCTGTCAAATGAAAATCTCGAAGAGAAAACAAGCGGTCTTCTAATAAGTTGAGATTTATCGGGCTATAACGTTTATCTAAACCTACTCGTGTTGAAATGGCGCTTTGTCTCGTCTTTATGATCTCCTCATTATCGGTAATGCGTAATTGAATTGTACCTTATAATATATCGGCGGCAGTTGGATTTTATATCTACACGCAATTTATTACGGCCGTGTGCAGATAATGGCAGGGAATTACGTTCAGTTATTGCTGGTTTTATTCCCATCGTTGCCTTGAAGTAAATTATTGTTGTTGTTGTTTTTTTCGGATTGTTGTGTGTTTTCTCCTAATTATATAAAGATCGTATATTTTTAGGAAATTTCCAACAGTTTTAAGTATTTTATTTGTATTTGTTTACTGTCGAGACATTCAATTGTTTTTAGCGCTTTGTCAATGTCAACTGTTTTAACGTTAGTTTTTAGATATTGTAATAATCGTAACATTTCCCGCTTAAACTCCAGCGTACTCTTGACCTACCTCAACAAACAATGCAATGACCTCTCGTACTCCTGACCCACGCAAGCAAATTATACGTTGGGGTAGGTCAAGAGTACGCTGGAGTTTAAGCGGGAAAATAGGCGCTAGGTGAACGCCTAGTTTATTGTCGTAAGTCAAAAGTACGTTCAGTTAAATAAACCACAAAACAATACAGCTTGAATTATTTGAATTTTCACCAAGAACAATTGAAAATTTTTGAAACCTATTTTAAAATTCACTTCAAACAGTTGCCTGAAAAACAATTGAAGTTCGAATTTTAGATGTTTACTTAATTTAAATAAACTTGATTATAGGAATCCATTGGTGCAAGAATTTCCATAATCTGATGATTATTTCGGAAGTTATCGTGGAAAAACTGAAAAACAATTGAAGTACGAATTTTAGATTTTGACTTGATTTAAATAAATTTGATTGTAGGAATCCGTTGGTGCAAGAATTTCCTTAATCTGATAATGATTTTGGAAATTATCATAGAAAAACTAAAAAACAATTGAAGTTCGAATTTTAGATTTTAACTTCATTTAACTATATTTTATTGTAGAAATTCATTGGTGCAAGAATTTCTATAATCTGATGATTAGTTCGGAAGTTATCGGGGAAAAACTGAAAAACAATTGAGGTTCGAATTTTAGATTTTAACTTCATTTAACTATATTTCATTGTAGAAATTCATTGGTGCAAGAATTTCCATAATCTGATGATTATTTTGGAAGTTATCGTGAAAAAACTGAAAAACAATTGAAGTTCGAATTTTAGATTTTTACTTGACTTAAATATATTTGATTGTAGGAATCCATTGGTGCAAGAATTTCCATAATCTGATGATTATTTCAGAAGTTATCGTAGAAAAACTGCAAAACAATTGAAGTTCGAATTTTAGATTTTTACTTGATTTAAATAAATTTAATTGTAGGAATCAATTGGTGCAAGAATTTTCATAATTTGATGATTATTTCGGAAGTTATCGTGGAAATACTGAAAAACAATCGAAGTTCGAATTTTAGATTTTGACTTGATTTAAATAAATTTGATTGTAGGAATCCATTGGTGCAAGAATTTCCATAATCTGATGATTATTTTGCAAGTTGTCGTGGAAAAACTGAAAAACAATTGAAGTTCGAATTTTATATTTTCACTTGATTTAAATGAATTTAATTATAGGAATCAATTGGTGCAAGAATTTCCATAATTTGATAATTATTTCGGAAGTTATCGTAGAAAAACTGAAAAACAATTGAAGTTCGAATTTTAGGTTTTTGCTTGATTTAAATAAATATGATTGTAGGAATCCATTGGTGCAAGAATTTCCATAATCTGATTATCATTTTGGAAGTTATCGCGGAAACACTGAAAAACAATTGAAGTTCGAATTTTAGATTTTTACTTGATTTAAATGAATTTGATTATAGGAATGAATTGGTGCAAGAATTTCCTTAATCTGATATTGATTTTCGAAATTATCATAGAAAAACTGAAAAACAATTGAAGTTCGAATTTTAGATTTTAACTTCATTTAACTATATTTTATTGTAGAAATTCATTGGTGCAAGAATTTCCATAATCTGATGAATATTTTGCGAGTTATCGTGAAAAAACTGAAAAACAATTGAAGTTCGAATTTTAGATTTTTACTTAATTTAAATAAATTAGATTGTAGGAGTCAATTGGTGCAAGAATTTCTCTAATCTGATAATTATTTTGCAAGTTATAGTGGTAAAACTGAAAAACAATTGAAGTTCGAATTTTATATTTTTACTTGATTTAAATGAATTTGATTATAGGAATCAATTGATGCAAGAATTTTCATAATCTGATAAGTATTTTGAAAGTTATCATAGAAAAACTGAAAAAAAATGAATATCGAATTTTAGGTTTTTGCTTAATTTATATAGTATATATTTTATTAGAGGACTCTGTTGGTTCAAGAATTTCTTTTATTTGATAATTTCAACTAATTTTCAATTGTTTGTTTTATTCTTCGTAAAAATTTAAATTTTGTAAAAAAAAGTTTTCAATTGTTGTTATTCCTTAGCAACTTTTTTGTAATTTCTTCTACTGTTTTAAGCATTAAGCCAATGTATTTTTAGAAAGTTTACAATTGTTGTTTAAAATATAATTCTATTGTTTTATTTTTTATTTCAACTGTTTTTAACTGTAAGTTTTTTAGTAAATGTCGTTTGTCAGCTGATTTTCAATTGTTTTTTTTTTGTTCTTGGTAAAATTGAAACGGTTTTTAAGGAAATAATGATTTTAACATTTTTTATTTGGCATTTTTTTCCACATTTAATTTTAGCTGTGCTTTTTGAATCAATTTTTTTCTTATTTGAGAAAATTTTTCTTTGTAATTAAGCAAATTTTAACTGGTTTTATGAAGTAAGTTTAAAAATGTTTCTTAGGATAGTTTCAGCTGTATTTTAACAAAATTTCAATTGTTTTCTCATTCTGAAAGTTTACAACTATTGAGAATAAAATTCAATTGTTTCCTTTTTTTTAAATTCAACTGATTTTAATTGTATTTTTCTTAGAAAATGCTTTTTGATTAACTTATTTTTAATTATTTTTTGTATTCTCCAATCATTTTTAAGTAAATAATTATTTTTTTAAATTCAATGTTTAGCTTTTCTTTTTAAGCTTTTTTGTTCCTAACTAAATTCAATTGTTTTTTTTTGAAATTTTAATACAAAAAATTGCGATCGTTGTTGTATGTATGCGGGTTCAGATGAGTTTAAGTGTAAAGGGTGCGTGGGTGGTCACTATCACACCCTTCAATTATTTTAAGGTAAACAAGAGTTTCAGGAGGAAAACACTAATAACGTACGATAAATATTATTAAGCAAATGTTTGCGTTTGTATAAAATACATTCGTAAAAAGCCCTTGATTATGTTAAGAAATGGAGGGTGAGATAGTGGACACCCACCCACCCTACATATTTTTTTTTTTGCTTAAACTAAAAGAGGGTTTTTAGACGTGATATTTTTAACAAAAAATAACTTTCTACTTTTTTTTTGTTGAAAATGGATCAAGAATTTGTAACTGAGGTTAAAATATTAAAAATAGAATTGCTGGGTGGTTTATTGTTTATAATCAAAGGGGTTATATTAATACCAATAATTATTTAAAAATTATTATATAAATTTTTATACGTAAAACATTATTTTTAGTTTTTAAATTAAAAGGAAATAAAAAGAGTTGCGATTGTCGCAAAACAAATGCGGGCAACAGAGTTTGAGTGTAAAGAGTTTTGTATATGTAGGGTGGGTGGGTGGCCACTATCACACCCTCCAATCATTTAAACATTAGCGAGGGTTTGATTGAATTAATTCATAACGTTTATTAAAATTTACTGCATAAATGAAGTTTATGATAAAAACATTCATTATAAACTCTTGTTTATGTTAAATTGATTTAAGGGTGGGATAGTGGCCACCCACCCACCCTACATATATATTTTAACATTAATTAAAACAGTTGTTTTGAAGACGAGCTATTTTTACCAGAGCTGATGTTTTATTGTAATTGAAAATCGAATAAATGACATTAATTATAGTTCTCTGTCAACAACAGCCACGGACCGGTTTCGATCTATTTTGGATCTCATCAGCGTAGCTGTTGTGTTGGAGACAGAGAATCGAGAAATAAAAACTACTTGATAAAAATTTGAGGAAGTTATAAAGTATAATCTTTATAAATAATACAGGGTAAGTATTATGATGGCCACATCACCAATTTTTCATTAACATATCTTAATATTAAGATAATTAAAAATGCTACAGTAGTGCAAAAAAAAAATACTCGAAACGTGTCAGAGTAAAACTGTTGCTAAAATATGGAACATAACAAGAGTATTAATTCAAACCCACCCATTAAACATTGTATCCATCAAAATTGTAGCAAAGAAGTAAAGAGCTTGCAGCGTCTGCGAATGATGTTTAGATTTTCAAAATGTCAATGTGACATAATATATTTAATAACAAAGTTTTCATTCTGGTTACATATATGGCAAGTAAACAGAGGGAAGATCATCAAAGTATTTTTTAATGGTAGTAGAACCAATAAGGCAATATTGGGCGAGAGTGGAAGATCACATGGACGTGAACTTGAGCATTTCCATGTGAGGTCGAAATTTTTGTATACATGTGCCTTGTAGAATTATTTGTAAGTTTTCCTAAACAGTTATATTCACAAATTAGATAAATAGATATCAATATCAATATCATGTTTGGTGGAAGAAAGATCAGAAGATAGAGGTGGTCAGGGCAAGATATTGACATTATCCTTTGCTAATCAACTTTTGCAATATAAGGACGTTCGTTGTCTTGCTGGAAAAGCGGATCTTTCAGTTGTTGACGAAATTGAAGAATATGGGGTTCTGTCACCTTATCCACATATGGCTGGGTGTTTTATTACTTTTGATGATACCTATTTCTATAAGATATACGAGGGTAGATTGAAAAGTTTCCGAAATGGGCAAGAGATGGCGCGCGTATCGTGAAATTGTTATTATGGTTGTCAAGGCTCACCTATTTTAGGTAAGCTGTCAAATTTTCAGACACGTGCGTCGTTCCGTTTTTGTTTACTAGGATATCTTGTGAAGCAAGTCAGGCACTTTTGCAAAAATGGATAAAAACGAATTTCGTGCAGTCATCAAACATTTCTGGATGGATGGGAACAGGGCGACGGAGATATGAGATATTTTGCAGAAAGTTCATGGCACATCCACACCTTCATTTTCAACTATTAGTTTCTGGGTGAGCGAGTTCAAACGTGGCCGTACGAGCACCAAGGATGAACCACGCAGTGGACGTCCAAAAACGTCCACAAATGAAGAAATGGTCGACAAAGTCCATGATCTCGTGTTAGCCGATCGACGAGTGAAGTTGCGCGAAATAGTAGAGACCACGGGCATCTTATATGAACGTGTGCAAAATATCGTGCACGAACATTTGGGCATGAGGAAGCTGTAGGCGCGATGGGTGCCGCGTTTGCTGACTATGGACAACAAGCGAAATCGTGTGACCACTTCGAAAGAGTGTTTGGCCTTGTTAGAGCGTAATCCAACGGATTTTTTTCGCCGATTCGTGACCGTGGACGAAACATGGATCCACCACTACACACTAGAAACAAGCAGCAGTCGAAACAGTGGATTTCTCCAGGCGAATCTGCTCCGAAGAAGGCAAAGACTGTCCCATCGGCTGGAAAGGTCATGGCCACCGTTTTTTGGGATTCGCAAGGTGTGATACACATCGACTTTTTGCAGAAGGGAAGAACTATCACGGGACAATACAACAGCGATTTATTGGATCAATTCAACGGCATATTTAAGGTGAAACGGCCTCATTTGCAGCGGAAAAAAGTGATCTTCCACCACGACAACGCGCCGGCCCATTCATCCCGAATCGCCAATGCTAAATTGGTTGAATTGGGCTAAGAGGTGGTGCCGCATCCCCCGTACTCTCCAGACCTGGCCCCGTGCGACTTCTTTTTGTTCACAAACATGAAGACTTGGCTCGGAGGCAAGCGCTTTACGTCAAATGAGGAGGTCATCGACGCCACTAAAGCTTATTTTGCAGAGTTCCCGAAATCATATTTTTCTTAAGGCTTAAAAAAGCTGGAGCACCGCTGGGAAAAGTGTATCGCCCTGCAAGAGTACTATGTTGAAAAATAAAAAAATAAACCTGTTTAATTACTGCGTTTTCTTGCCCATTCCGGAAACTTTTCAATCTACCCTCGTAGCACCTCATACCAAAATCCCTACAGTTTGATGCATAGGCTTCTCAGCAGAAAATTTCATGTTGCGATGGGCCCCACGTCTTCACTTGACCCTCAAACAGCCATTGCTTGCCTCTCTAAGTTCTAGTGCAGTCACAACTTACGCTACTACAAACGTTCTTGTCTACGTTGAACTGATAGTGGCAACACAAAATGTGGCCAATACGTCAATAAACTTTTCGAAGGGTTACACGATGGCCTTTTGAATGGATCTGGTTCTAGAGAATCGGTTTTGGGAGGATGCTGATATTTTGAAGAACTTGGTTAGGATATATATATTATTTAAAATGATTTGTAGTTTTGATCGACGGAAGTAATATAATTTATAATTTGATAAAATATGTCTTTATCTTTTATTATTGATATTTCGGCAATTCCTTAATATGTTACTATTGTCATAATTGCCAATATTGATGTAATTTTATTTTTACTTTGTTTGTATAATAATATTTTTAATATGTTATACTGATTATTATTATAATTAATGTGAATGATAATTTTATTACAAATTACTGATGTTTATCGGAGGAATTCGAATCTTATCGCTCATAATTAAGCATTTCCAGCGTTGAATTTAACACATGTCTGACATAAGTAACATATTTTGAATACCGAGAGCTGGTTCAGAAGCGTTCTACATATTAAGTAGCGATATTAATAGCGCAGATGACATAAATGTAAATTAATTGATGATTTATCGAGAATGTGGTCTTCTGGTGTGGTCCGTTTTCGCCATTGGCATGCAATAAATTTGAGGATCTTCTGGGAGTATAGACAATTGCTTGGCGAAGATTTATTGGAAGATGGTGGGGCGCTTTTGGGGTTTTGGGGTGGGCGTCGGAGTCTTTTTGCATTCCCGCGCCAGAATTCGCGAGTTTGTTAACCCAGGGAAGAGCTGGCCGGTCAGATAACCTGCTGCTCAGCTGTATTTATATCTTCGCCCGTCTCTCCTGGTGTCTACTATAGAAGGTATGGTATGATATGGGTACGGATGCCCAAGGACGCGGGTCGTTCACTCGGCGACCTTTCAAGTACGGCCCATGCCTCCGAGTCCGAGTAATCCAATCATTCAACCGCAGCGAGAAGATCGGGATGCGGTGTACAAAAACCAAAACCCGCTGTCATTGTCGTGCTCAAAATTAGGGACATCTCCGAATAACTCACGTTATCCATCCCATAAGCATAAAGTAGTCTTAATGCGATTTTAATGGGTTGTTTGTGTCACGACCGTGTGTGAGAACCGCGGAAGTCCTCGAGCAATTCACCGATTCCATCCAATATTATATTTTTTATGAGCGGGTTTTATGCATTCGAAATCATGAAAATAATAAAAAGATTCCGGGTTAAGTCGAATTCCAGTCTGGAGCCAGCTAGCCGCCGACCACTTTCTCCGCGCCGTTGAAACGTCCAATTATAATAATTTTTCACAATTAATTCGCAAAAATCCACAGGAGAAAAAAGGGCGGACTCTCCTCCGGTATGTGAAATCCGTAATTGATTTATGTTAATGGAGTACGTGGCGCCAAAAAATGAAGACCGCGCGCGCACCTACAAAATGAGGAGCAGCCGTCGAGCTTCATAAATATGTACCGTTCGCCATCGCGTCGTACCGTCAGCGGCAGCAGCTTCACCAACTCCAAGATCCGGTTTCGAATGGCGAACGCACGCTGCCTCATCAGTTACAGGCCTGTTGTATAACTCTTCAATCATTTTCATTTTAAACGCATAAACATTCGACGCAAGATCGACAACGACTGATATATAAATAACGATTTGTAAAAGAAAAATAACGGTACGACCCCGGTCTCTCACGGGTTCCTTCACCACAAAGTGCAAATTTCATTCAAGTGCTACTTTTTATATATATATATATAAATGCCTATATAGGAATTTTATGGTAATACCTAAAGCTATTACGAGACAAAAGTTGTGTGATGGAATATCAGTAGCTTTACACTAATTATCTTAATAGAGAAGCATATAAATTAACCATAGTTTAATTTCTTTGTACAAAAAGGTTTATAGATTTCAATTGTAGACATGCGTTTATTTTCTTCTCGGGAGATAACTTTAGAATAAGGCTAAAACGTGTACCAATTCATATCCTTTTTTATCTGGGTTTTGTAACGTTAATAAAATTATTTATTATGATTTTTTGTGGGATACTTAAATTGAATATTTATTTTAAAATAACATATAACTTTGTTCAACCACAATAGTACCGACAACATTCAAGAATATTTATTTGTTTGGCAAACTTAGCTTTGAAACACTTTTCCTTAATTTATTTTTGAAGATAGATTTAGAAAAAAATACGTGGTACTTTTAATTTCATAAATGTTTTTCTTAATAATTACATGTACGCATTACGATCATATTTTCTTATGTATAAAAGATTTAAAAATGATGCGTTACAATGTACACAGGGGACAGGATGTATAAATTTACCTAATTTGAATGTATAAAAGGTGCGTGTGGGTGAGCGCACAATGGAAGTACCTTCCTTACGACAATTACCAGAAGAGGCGCACACAGGAAGATCGCTTATAAATAATATACCAGGCATAATTTATATTCTGCGTCTTAATTGAAAACTTGTTTTCTCTGATTGTATCGATATTTTAGGAAGACAACTAACAACGTCTCGTCTCGGTCCTGATTTGCATCTTCCTTTATTTATTCAACACCGCGCGGACAATGAAATTAAGAATCACTGAATCATCTTTGTTTTTATTTCCTTTTTGGCAGATATCTGGGCCATCCTGTGGTCGCCAAGTTTCTTTCGCATTGACTCTTTTTTTTTATTGCCAATCGATACCTGATCCGAATGCGAAACTTGGCTCTAGTATAATTAAATATCTGGCTAAAGAATTGGTGTTTTCTTTCGCGATGGAATTATTACGTTTCAATTGTCCAGGATCTCGACAATTGGGCTGACCCAGTTGAATGAGTGAATGATGTTCGAGCGCCGTGTCTCGGATTAATGGATGCAATTTTAATAACTAAACGCCCAATTCTAATCACCAATTAAGCTCAATCTAAGGTATTCCAATAAGTCATCATCATGATCCGGCTTGCGTAAAATTCCTGGCGCCCAAAAAATGGGACCAATTTTTCAAGTTCGTTGTACCGTGATCTTGAGGTTTCACATTGAATCTGATCGCTACGTTATATCAAAGAACTTCTTTTGATTATTTTTATTACATTAATTACATAAGAAAGAAATTATTATATAATTAATATTTAACTATAAATGAAATAAATCACTATGAATTAATGTATATTATTTTTCTCTAACTTTTCTTTTGAAATTGATATTTAACTATAAATGAAATAAATTCCTATGAATTAATGTAATGATTTTTCTTTTGAAGTTTGTAGGAGGCTTATATCAAAACCTTCAAAATTTGATAAAATTACTAGTGAACCGTTCCGTTTAAAAATGGCAAAAAAGGTAAAAACACACCATTTCGATCAATTCCATCCGAAGAAGCTGTTCGTTATTCCTTCAACTAGCAGCGAACCCAAACCTCCAGATGCGTTTGACTTGATGCGTCCAAAACCTAACGAATATCAGGATTACACCATATCTGAAACAACGGCGGAAATGGACAGGTGTGATATCCGTATGCGAGTAAAGTACACACAAGCGGAATATGAATGCTTTCCAGAAGGTGAAATCAATTACCAAACGCCCACAAAGAAGCAAAAACATTGGTAGTTTTTCTGATGTTTGTAATAATCGAAGCTTTTATATATTATACTATCTGTGTGTTAAAAATATCGTGTATATTTGTATTATAGATATAAAACTGTGCATAATCACATAACCCGTTTTAGCTAGTGTCAAAATTTATGTATTTTCAAAATTCACGTTTTCCTCTTTTGTGACCATAATGGCCAAACGTAAGGATAAAACTAAATGCGTCTTCGATATGTTCCATAAGGAAAAGGTGTGTGATATCCCAAAAACGCTAGGGGAATACATTGACCCGATGGATAAATTAAGACCGAAGAAAACGGCCGCAAAGGACTATAATTTATCACAAACCTTCGCTATAATGGATAAAGGACCCGTTAAACTTAGGTATACCGATACGCACGGTGAATATGAATGGTTTCCACCTGATTATGTGCCTCCACCGCCTAAAAAGAGGCACACTCGAGGAAGGGGACCACTCGAAGAGCTACAAGAGGAAGTTTGGGCGAAAGTTGTTGAGCGACAGCAGAAACGCATTAAGATGGCGAACACTGTTAAATTATTAGAGGCGGAAAATGCTAGAATAGCAGCAATTGGCAAAAGTAAAGCTCAGATCTTGAAGAGAGTAGGACCAGATTGGTATCAAGAACTCTCCAACTATCAACGCTATTCAGTTGATAGATTAGCGTTAAGTATAATATTAGATTTGAAAAATGATTCAATTGTGTGTACAACACAAAGTTTACTTGATATTGGAGTTAAATGTAAATATAGTATAATTTCGTTTGCTTTGAACAACTGTTGCGCTTCTCCTGTTGAATTTCTCTTAATGGTGTACCAATTGATTAACCCTAAACGTAAGTTATTTAATTATGTTGTACTATTTTATATATCATTTACTTAAGGTACTGCATACTCAACTACCGACCGACTGTTATTATCTTCAATTGCCCATCTATCTATGAGAGATACGTTGAAGGAGTTACACATTCGAATACCATCTCCTCCTCCTAAAGAAAAGTCCGTGCGTCGTCCAAAGACAGAGGAGATGAGAGGAACGTGTAAATCTCCATATTTAGATAAGTACTTATACAGGGCGCCGCCTATTAGAAGAAAATGGGGAAGGCCTAATAAAGAGTTTCCGAAAAATGAGTATTTTAGTTACCTGCAGGAATTGGTAAATTATTTTGTCAATATATATTAACAGTAACAATTTATTTATTTATGTATCTTTGATTTTCTTTCTTGAAAATTATATACATAACAAATCATTTTCAAAAGAACACAATTGGTGATTGTGAACTCCGCCTGTACTTCTTTTGCCTAAAATTTGACTATACCTAAGTCAAATTTGAGACGAATGAAGTACAGGCGGAGTTCACAATCACAAATTGTATTTTTTCACTCAAAATCTTCTTTTTCAATCAAATAATTCCACTACTTATCATGTGAAGGTACAAGCTTAAAACTCATGTAAAAGTAATATATAATAGCACCATTCTTCTTCTTAGGATGCTGTCTTCTAACGGAGGTTAGCTATCATTATGGCAATTTTCACTGTAGATGCAGTAGCTCTAAATAGTTCGGTAGATGTCTGTCCATACCACCCTCGTAGGTTTTTGAGCCAGGAAGTTCTTATAGCACCATTACAATTCTTATATTTAATATAGTTTAAAAATTACATTTAAATTATCAAGATAATTATAATCTCAATTTTTCTAGAAACAAAATACAATTTACATATACGCCGATGAAGAAATTCCCGACGTTCCGAAAATAGATTATTCAAAAATATCCGAAAACACCGACTGTTACACCTGCGCTTTAATCGAAATGGAACTAAATTTGGTTAAGGAGTGGGTAGCTGCACAAAAAGTATACAATAAAATGGCCACGTCTAAACGTGTTAAGGCCTTATACAAAGCCTCTGTTTACGCCGCCTGCATACAAGAGACCCAAAAAGACGAGATGACTACGGAGGAAGGTAGCGAAGATTTACCCGATGAGGAAGATTCGGAAATTATAATTCCTGAAGAAAACGCCTATACATGTGAAGAATCTGTGGAAAGTATTAGTGATAAAACTGATACGTGTTTAGGAGATGATGACTGTGAAGATAAAAAAAATAAAGATGGTTCGATATGCAAAAAATTTTTAGTTGAAAAAATGTTGGAAATAAAGACTAGAGAATGCGGTTGTTGTTACTGTAAAGAGATGATACTTCAAATGGTGAAAAACACGCAATGTCAATGCGAGGAATGTAAGGAGGAGAGGAGGCGTAAAAATACCATTTCTACTCCGATCATATTCGACACGACTGTTGATAATTCGGGAAAGGCGTTAAAGATTATTAGCGGAATGCAATCTAAAACCATTTGTACTTGTTTGGAAAAGTATTTGGCAAAGTGGAAACGCCACGAGAGAAGGACTAATATTAAGAACGTGCAAGAAGATTTGAAAAGTTTAGGAAATAAATTTGTTATAAGAGGCATGACGACTGGTCCGGACGGTAAACCAATTTACATTTTAGAAGGTGTCAAAGATAAAGATAAATGCCCATGCTATAACAGCAAGAAATACAGGGAGGAAGAAATGCGTAAGATGGAATTAATGCCGAAAATGCCTGATGGGTGTATCAAATACGTTGTATCTGGTGTACATACTACTCCCGAAGGTAATGTTTATGTTATTGCTGGAACCACACCAAACGCGGATTGCCAGTGTATGAATATTTATAACAAGTTTATCGATAATCATTCCTTCTGTCTTTTACTATATGAATCATATGTGAAAAAAATCGAGGTTGAAAAAGGGGAATATTTCAAAGAACTATCACCGGATTATTTAGATTTTATTCCAAAGCCGGATAGTGATACGGAATTAAGTGAGGATCCTCTTCTATGTCCTTGTAGAGATGATGAAGATGCATCTCCAATTTCTTGTAATAATATAGCTGATAATGATTATTGTACTCAACCTGATAACGAAATGTGTCCATGCGTCGAAAAAACTTCGGAATATGCTGAGGAACAAACTTGTAAAATAGATGCGTACCAGTGTGAGGATCCACCTCAAAAATGCCAACTCGCGTTTGAATGTGATGAAGAACAGAAACAGTCAGAATCAAATGGTGTATGCCAACTGGCTCGTTATCTATGTGAAGATGAAGAAGGAGAAGAAGCACGTCAGGAAGGTAGTAATTGCAGTTCTGAAAGCATGTATTGCACGTGTGATGAAGATTCGAGTGATGATAACAGAGATTTAGAACGTTACATAATTTTGAAACAGTTTCCAAAGGATGTAAAAGAGCAATACAAGTTATTAAAGGTAAATTGAATTTAATATCAAATAATACACATGTTTTGCCTTCAAAATACGGTACTTCTATCCTTTTGTGGAAGTCAATTAGGTCAATTTGGTTTAAAGTGTTATATACAATATGAATTAGATTTTTACATTGGCATAATGACACTCAAAACAAATGATGAAAAGCGAAAACATCTTATTGTTTGAATTACTTTATAATCAGTTATAAAGTTACTTTTTAAAATTTATATTTACTACAAACAATTAATCGAAATCAAATATTTACAGAAAGCCCTTGCTAAACTCGCAGAAGATGGATTTCCTCTAGCTATTTTACCAGAAGCCTATAGACTTCCACAGTTTAGAATATGGTTAATGATGCGCGCAAAAAAATATTGGACCCAGGAAGACAAGCGTAATACTTATTTGCAAAAAAATGTAGTAATTGCTATATTTATTTAATTGCTGTTTTTTTTTAGGAGCAATTTTACTTGAGGCTAAATTATTATGCAACAGAATTGATATAACAAAAGATACGCCCAGTTTTCCTGGGAGCCGCTTCTTACGCGATGAGCCGGAAAAGCATAACTGGAAATACCGATCCCTTATAAAGAAACAAGTGGGATATTTCTTATAAAAATACTAAATATAATTTTAAAATTATGATTCTATTTCAGAATGAGAAAATTAGAACAATGTTCTATCGAGATATCAAACGCATTGAACTTAATTACGCGCGCATGTTTTACCCAACAACCTACACCTACGAATTCCCTAGTAATTCATTTAGGGATGTTTATTTTTGCTACATGCCTTCGAAAGAAGCTGACATTCTTGCCTACAAAGTTTGGAAGAGCCATGAATATCGTGAAAATAATAATA
This sequence comes from Ontholestes murinus, assembly GCA_963969525.1. Lineage (NCBI taxonomy): Eukaryota > Metazoa > Arthropoda > Insecta > Coleoptera > Staphylinidae > Ontholestes > Ontholestes murinus. Next base: position 61,178,267 of record OZ018396.1, read on the forward strand.
AACAAAGATGTACAATTTGATCAACTATTTTGTAACTATGTTTTTTTGTCTTAATTATAAACGTGTATTAATTTTTGTATTTGTTTCTTTCTAGGTAAGTCATTTTTATAATTCATTGCAGTTGAAGTTGCATGTGGTAAGTGTGTAAATATTTATGATTAATAATTTTAAAATAGAACAAGAAATTATGCACAATTTACACTTTAATATAGAAACAGCGTCCAATTAAATGTATTAAAGAGTCAACGGAGCCGGTTGCGAACGCATCGATTTATGTCAAGATATTTCTAGAATTTCTTTGGGATTTTCCGGCGTCCTAGATACGGCCAATTTCATAACACGCGCGTCTAGACAATTTGCAATTGCCGCGAATTGATGTTCCGTGGGCGTAGATGTCATGTCTCAATCTGGCTGATATTCTTGCAACTGTTCGAAAAATATCCGACCGCATAAATTTTCTATTAGCCTCATTAAATGCACATTTTATGTGAGAAACGTGGGATTAGTTTCAATGTTATTTCAATATATTATATTTTTAAAAGTATAAATAAGAAATAAAACCTATAGGTGTTTTTCCTCAATTCGCTGAAAATGGTTTTATTAAATCGAATGTTAACTGTCATTTGCCAATTTCATGAATTCTTTTGATTTATGAACAGTAATGGAGCCAAAATTGGTAATCATAAGTCTGCAAGCAAGATGAATAGAATATCTGAAGATGCAGTAAAGGAAAAAAACTGTCATCTGTCAACTATCATCAGTCATTTGTCATATGCCACATCTAATTTGTTATCTGGCCTCTATCACCTTGTCATCTGTTACCTCTAATTTGTCATCTGTCATCTATCATCTGTCATCTGACATTTGCCATATCACCTCTAATTTGTCATCTGGCATCTATCACCTTGTCATCCATCATTTGTCATATGTAGGGTGAGTGGGTGTCCTCTATTCCAGTCTCCAATTAGTAAAACATACACACTAATTCTTTGAAAAATCTCCTGCGCTCAATGCATCTGATAAAAAACGATTTGAAGATGTTTTATTGACATAAATTATTAATAAAAACCTTTGCTGATGTTTTACTGGTTGGAGGGTGGGATAGAGGCCACCCACCCACCCTACATATATTTTAATATTTACTACTGATCTAGTGTCGTTCGCAAAAAAATATCTACAAATTTTGCGTGAGGTTAAATATAAAAGAATAACTTTAAGCCCATTGGTAATTAAAATTTTGGGCATATTGAGAGTGGGTGGGTGTCATTTGTCATATGTCACCTCTAATTTGTTATCTGGCCTTTATCATCTTGTCATCTGCCATCTATTATCTGTCGTCTGTCATCTGACATTTATCAAATATCACCTCTAAGTTGTCATCTAGTATCTATCACCTTGTCATCTATCATTTGTCACATGTAGGGTGGGCAGGTTTCCAATTAGTAAAACATACACCCGAATTCTTTGCAAATAAATCCTGCTTTCAATGCACCTAATAAAAACCATTTGAAGAGATTTTATTGACATTAATTATTAATTAAAACCCTTGAGGATGTTTTACTAGTTGGAAGGTGGGTTTGAGGCCACCCACCCACCCCACATATACGATGGAACTTTAATTACTAATCGCCTCGCGTTTTTTTTTGTTTTAGTCCATGCGAATAATTGTGTAATTGATTTTTTTAAACGTTAACGAAATCCGTAGCTGAAGTTAAAATTAATATGTGGGGTGGGTGGGCGGCCTCTTACCTGCCCTGCAAACCCTAAAACACAAGAAAATTCTCATTAAAAGTTCTTGCTCATGTTAATCTCATAACAAGTAGTTTATTACAATAAAATCTTAAATAAAATTTCTGAGAAAGTTTAATCGATTAGATGGTGGGTTAGAGGCCACCCGCCCACCCTCAATATGCACTAAAACTTTAATTACCAATCGACTTAATGATTTTCTTTTATATTTAACCTCACGCAAAATATTTTAAATTTATTTATTTGCGAACGACACTGGGAACAGTAGTAAATATTAAAATATATGTAGGGTGGGTGGGTGTCCTCAATCTCACCCTCCAATTAGGAAAACATACACACGAATTCTTTGGAAAAAATCCTGCGCTTAATGCACCTGATAAAAATGATTTGAAGAGATTTCATTAACATAAATTATTAATTAAAACCCTTGCTGATGTTTTACTGGTTGGAGGGTGGGATAGAGGCCACCCACCCACCCTACATATACAATGGAACTTTATTTACTAATCGCCTTGCGTTTTTTTCTCTTCTAGTCCATGCGAATAATTTTGTAATGAATTTATTTTTAAATGTTAAGGAAATCCGAAGTTGAAGTTAAAATTAATGTGTAGGGTGGGTGGGTGACATCTAACCTACCCTGCAAACCCTAAAACACACACGAAAATTCTCATGAAAAGTTCTTGCTCATGTCAATCTCATAACAATTAGTTTATTACAATAAAATCTTAATTAAAATCTCTGAGCAAGTTGTATCGATTGAAGGGTGGGTTAGAGGCTACTCGCCCACCCTCAATATGCTCTAAAACTTTAATTACCAATCGACTTAATGCTTTTCTTTTATAATAATTAAAACACTGTAAACTTTTTCTTTTATATTTAACGTCGCACAAAATATTGTAAATATTTTTTTGCCAAAGATACTGCGATCAATAACAAATGTTAAAATATATGCAGGGTGGGTGGGTGTATTCTATCGCAGCCTCCAATTAGTAAAACATACACACGAATTCTTTGAAAATATCTTGCTTTCAATGCACCTGATAAAAACGATTTGAAGAGATTTATTGACATAAATTATTAATTAAAACCCTTGCTGATGTTTTACTGGTTGTAGGGTGGGTTTGAGGCCACCCACCCACCCTACATATACAATGGAACTATAATTACTAATCGCCTCGCGGTTTTTTTGTTTTAGTCCGTGCGAATAATTTTGTAATTGATTTCTTTTTAAACGTTAAGGCAATTCATAGCTGAAGTTAAAATCAATATGTAGGGTGGGTGTGGGTGGCCTCTAACCTACTCAGCAATCGCTAAAACACACACGAAACTTCTCATGAAAAGTTCTTGCTCATGTTAATCTCATAACAAGTAGTTTATTACAATAAAATCTTCATTCAAATCTCTGAGCATGTTTTATCGATTGGACGATGGATTGGAAGTATGCCACCCACACAAAATCTTTAAAACAATAATTATGCGCTCAATGCACCTGACAAAAATGAATTGAAGGGATTTTATTGACATAAATTATTAATTAAAACCCTTGCTGATGTTTTACTGGTTGGAGGGTGGGATAGAGGCCACCCACCCACCCTACATATACAATGGAACCTTAATTACTAATCGCCTTGTGATTTTTTGTTTTAGTCCACACAAACAATTCTTTAATAGATTTGTTCATCAATAATCAAGGAAATCTGTAACTAAAGTTGAAATTTATGTGTAGGGTGGGTGGGTGTTCTTTAACTTTCTGTCTTTCTCTATCTACCCTTTAATCTTGAAAAATACGAGAGGGTTCTACTGAAATAGTAATTAATTTCATTAAGGGGTTTAGTTTATATTTATAACTTACATAATAAATAAATATAAGTTTTGAGAATTTTCCTTCAAATCCTCACGTATGTTTTACTGATTGGAGAGTGGAATAGTGGCCAACCAACCACACTACATATACATTTTCACTTTAAGATAATGCGCATGCTTTTTTTTTAATTTACACATCGCTGCATTGATTTCTTCTTCCAGAAAACTAAAGCATTATCAGTAATTGTAGTTAAAATGCATATGTAGGGTGGGTGGGTGGCCTCTATCCCGCCCTCCAATCTTTAAAAATACGCGAGGGTTCTACTGAAATAGAAATTAATTTCATCAAACTCTTTAAATCTATAATTTATTTAATAAATACAAATTGCAAGAATTTTCCTTCAAACCCTCGTGTATGTTTCACTGATTGGAGGGTGGTATAGAGGACACGCATCCACCCTACATTTTTACTTTAAGATATGATAATTCCTACGTTTTTTTTTAATTTACACGTCTGACATTTGTCATCTGTTATTTATCATATGGCATCTACCATCTTATCATCTGTCACCTCTAATTTGACATGTTAATAAATAGGGATAGAAAAACGTGACGTACAAGAAAAAAGGACAGAAACAAGAATTAGTATCAAACAAACCATAACTGGTGAGAGTAATAAATACGAGGAAATGAAAAAAATGTTGAGAGAAATTTTAGACGAAATGAGGAAAAACACTCAGGAACTAAAGGAGGAAATACAAGAAATAAAGAAAGAAATGCGGTCAAAAGAGAAAAAAAATGGGAACAAGAAATGAAACAAATGGAGAAAAGATTGGAACAACTAGAAGGAAAAATTGAAAAAGACGAGAGAGAAAAACAGAAGGAATAAAATATTTGTTAAAAGATTTAAAACAGATAAAGAAAATATAAAGGAAGCACTCGAAGAATTTATATCGATGGAACTAAAAGTAGAAGCAAAAATTATCACGGCGTACGAAATTAACAAGGCGAGAAAAGAAAGAAGAAGAAATGTTGGTAGCGGAAATTGAAACAAAAGACAAAAGAAGAAATGTTGGTAGCGGTAATTGAAATAAGAAACAAAAGAGAAGAAATAATGAAAGTAAAAAGTACCAAATTGATACATAGACAATGATATGACAGCTGAAGAACGAAAAATGCTACGAGAAATTATAAACACTGCGGAAGGGAAGAAACGGAAAAAGGCAACAAAGCAAGGGTTGCTTACAAAAAATTATACTAAATGGAAAGGATTACATCTGGAATCACAAAGAAAATGGACTAATAGAGAATGGACAAAGGAGTAAATGGTCTAGAATAGAAAAGATGCTGCTACTTAATCAACAAACGCACCTTACAAAAAAACTATTAGTGAAACATACGAATAAGAAAACAACGAAACCCAATCAAATGAACAAGGGCAAAAGAAAAGGAAATAAACAAGATAAGGAAAACGATGATAAATCAGAGGATAGCAGCTATTGAACGTGGAAAATAGGAATATGGAATGTCAGAGCAATAAATGGAAAAGAAAGGTAACTCGAATTTGAAGAGGTGGGTTTGGAAATCCTGGCAATAACGGAGACAAAGAAGAAAGGCAATGGATTGATTAAATTAGATAACGGGCCCATAATCTTTAATGGGGTGGAAAAAGGAAAAAGATCAGCAGCAGGAGTCGGATGCATAATTTACACATCCTTGAAGCACCAAATATACAATTGGGAAGCAAAATCAGAACGAATATTGATTATAAAAATACGAGAGAGGTCAAAAAACAAGAACAAAATAAAAACAGTAATCCAACCCAACCCAACGAAGATGAAAAAGGATATGAATTTTGGAAAGAGTTAGACCTCTAACCGAAGAAGCAAAAGGATAATATGTGTCGCTGGAGATCTTAATGCAAGAGTAGGAACTAAAGATAAGGAGTATGGGAAAGCACTAGAAACAACAATGGAAAACGGATGCTAGATTACTGCATAATGAACATAACATAACAAACGCATTCTTTCAACACAAGAACATACACAAATACACAAGAGAAGTGAGTAGTAGAAATGAAAAGTCCATTATCGACTATGTAATTATAGAAGCAAGGAACAGGAAGGAAGTACGAGATACAAAAGTAATGAGGGGTTCGAAAATAGGAAGCGACTACTACATAGAATAAGAAAGAACAAGGGAAAGGAAACAAAAAAGACAAACAACGGAATGAAACAAAGAGGTGAACACAAAAATAAGAACGTACAAACTAAGAGACAGAGAAACAGCAGAAAAATATAGAGGGGCATTCGAAAACGGTATAGAAAGAATCGAGAATGAACTAGAAAATAAAAATCTAGAACAAATGTGAGCACTGTTTAAACAAGCAACTCTAGAAGCCGCAGCAAAAGTTTGTGGAGTAAACAGGGGGGCAAAAGAATTAAACAAACAGCAGAGATAAGAGTCCAAATAAAAGCAAAAAAGTTAGCATGAAAAAATTATATAAGCAATAGGGCAACTGAAAATTATGTCAAATATAAGGTTGAAGAACGAAAGAACTAGTAACAGCGACAAAGAAGAAACAATGGGAGGACTTTGGGGAAACACTAGAAAAAGATAGCAGGGGAAGTTAAAAGCTGTTCTTCAAAGCAATTAAGACATTAAGGGAAAATAAAACACAAGAGCCAAACTATATTAAGAGCAAAGGTGAGGAAGGAATCATGAAGAGATGGAGAGAATATTTTCAGGAGCAATTATAGGTAGAGAACGCCTTAGAAGGAAATTATGAAAATGAAGATATTAAAGATCTAACAAATGTAGAAGAGCTAATGGAGATAATAGGAAAATTTAAAAACGGAAAAGCTTCAGGACAAGACTAAATTACAGGGGAAATGATAAAAAGCATAGGGAAAATGGGGACAGATTTATTTGTGAAAATCTACAACAAAATATGGGAAGTACAGCAGATACCCAAAGACGGCAGATGGCGCTAATTGTACCAATACACAAAAAATGAGACAGAAAGAATTGTGACAACTACAGAGGTATAATGTTACTATGCATTAACGCTAACCAAGAGACGGGGAAGCAGGATATAAGCAGCTGAGTGAGTGAAATATCTAAGAAGAGTCAGAGGAGTGACCAAAGAGATAGATTGAAGAACGCAGAAATAAAAAACGACGTAGGAATACAGTCTACACTAGACTTCATAGAAGACAGACTAGTGGTGACATCTATAGAAAATGGAAAAAGCACGAAGTGAAAAGAGTAAAAATAGAAGGGAAAAAGAAACGAGGTAGACCTAGACTATAATGGGACCAAATGACGACAAAAGCAATAGAGAAGAGAGGAATAACATAGATGGTAGCAAAAAAGATATCGGAAAATAGGGAAAAGTGGAAAATATTTGTGAAAAAATAGAGAAAAAAACTTTTATGGTAATATATATATTAAATAGGGAAAATATAAACACGATTACATGAAAATCTGTTTTTGCTCATGGATAAAAGTTAAGACAAACAAATTATTTAAAAGCATATAAATGCTAATTTATAAAATACTGGTTGATGCGTTGCGGTCAGTATATTTTGCATTATATGAATCACACGTAAGTTATGGAATAATCATGCATTTATATGCTGTTCAGCGTTATAGTGTTACAATATTTCAAAACGATATTCACTAACAAATAATAGTTAAAATTTGTATAAGGGGCATTATATTCATTGACAAACTGAAGTCCATTTGCTACCTTCTTTAATTAACATGAGTATCTCTATTGTTATATGTTCCCCAAGCCAACCAACTTTAAAATACTTGTTTGATATAAAGTAAAATAAATATCTACAGTTGCATAAAGAGCTCCAAGAATGTATAATTTTACTAAAACTTTCACGAATATTCAAGTTGAAGAAATTCTGGAATAAATGGGAACATTCCATCAAGCTTTGGTTGGAAGAACATTCTGAAGAATTAAGTCCGCCTGTGATTCCCGTGCTCAAACTTCAAACAACCGTGATTAATTATAAGTTAAAAGGTTACGGACCAGTAGACCGAACGTATTAAAAATAAATTATCGTCAGGGATATCTGGTTGGAGACAACAAAAAGAAAACCGTGCAATCTATTATGCAATTAGCCGTTCATAAGAATTAAAATAGATAAACAATTGACTTATAGAATGTAAATTACGTTGCACTCAGTGGAAGGTTACTGGTAATAACGCTTCGGTCGTGCGTGGGAGCGCTGGTGGCGGAAGGAAGTTAGAAGAGAAAAGGATTCGTCCTTAGCGCGGACGCACATAAAAATTCGTACTCGGTTAGTATGCAAAACCTCTCAATAACGAACGCAGGTTCACGGAAAAAGACTGGATGTGAATACAATGCAGTGTCTGCAAGAATTGTTCGCAGCTCACCTCGACAACAATATTTTTATACACAAGACACCGGGTGGCGACATTCTTTCGAAATCAGCGCCGACCTCAGCTTTTCTTCGGCGTTTCCGATTTTAATGCCTTCATAAATTATATTAACGGTTATTTTTTATGTGCATGCAGCTATCAGTTACGGGTCAGGTCACAATTTCACGGATGTGCGGCTTTCGAGGGCGACCAACCACATTGTCCTTTTTGGCCGAATGGCAGAATTGCGCAACCGGGAAATCCGAAGAAAGTTGTTTGTTTTTCACATTATCTGCGATCGGCTAATCGGCAACGAACAGTAAACACGCACACATGACGGGTATTGTGATTCACCGAACAGGTTTGGATAAACGTCCATTCCGAAGCTGTGGACGACCAGCAGCCAGCACGTCATTGCCACGATGGGCCTTCAGAAGAATAGGTCCGTCGTCGAATTTTGCCGTTAAAATTTATATGCGCTTAATTATGCACGTTTTAATTGAGAACCTTCTAATTGACGGTTGGGGTCGGTCGAGGCATGCATGTCACCGAGGCCGATAGCTACAAGGTGCTTGTTTCCTAATTACTGGGAAATGTTACGTAACCTGTGTATATGTTTTCTGAAAAGTAGGTCTTCAACGTGATCGTTCATCTCTTTGTGTCAATTTTTTGTTCAAACTGTTATTACAACTTATGAACAGTGAAGAAATTGAATTAACTAATGATAATTCAACAAGTAAAAATAAGAGCGAGTTTTGGTCAAAACAATAGACGAAAAGAAAATCAGATGAGTTTAGATGCTGACCGGATAGGAAATGTTTCCCTAAAATTTTTTGACTTTTTTTTTTGAAGAGATTCAATTCCCAAAAGTTCCCATTTTAGATTCAATATAACTTTTGTTCATGATCATTTAAATTTTGTATGCAAATTTCAATATACAGTGTGTTAATACTAAATCGTTTCACCCGAAAATTGCAGTTAGAACTCGCTAGAACAAACAACTTTTCTTAGTTCCAATTTGTGATTTTGTGCTCCGGTTCGGAGTTATCGAAATTCTTTTGTTTTTATTGCTATAACTCCCTTATTCGAAGGACTATTTTAAAAAACCTAAAAAATTTCAAAAGTAGCTTTCGGTTCTCTAAAACATTTGTATGTACAATTATTTTTTATTGTTTCGAATAACAAAATGGCGACCGATCAACAATTTCAAAACAAAATATTTTGATACCCACTCCATCGATTTTTTAAAATAAAACATTTATAAAATCCTTATGCAATCTACTACAAAATTTGTCCTAAACATTTTTTTCAGTCTATCCAAAAAAAAGTATGTACTAATGACTTATGAATACACACAGCAATATTTCGCCATAATATGGTTAAATAAAAGTAATACACTCGATAGTGGCAATAAATATTATATTTGTTCGTTTTATTGTGTTGTGATATGAATAATTCATTGCATAGCGGGAAGATTAATAAAAACTCACATTAAATATGACCACCCACGATCATGTTTAAGAACACCAAATGGATGTCCATATTATTAGTTCCAAGACCGTGGTAGATTAAAAAGTACTTTTGCATTAATAATAACATTCGATTTGTTTTGTAATCACCAGATTGGTTGATTCTAACAGCCAAATAATATTCTACTTGTACAATCTGATATCAGAAAGATTAATAAAATGCACTTTGTTATTAGTCACCGGTTTCAACTTCACATGATCATTATAACGCTATTTTTTTAGTTTTACAGATATGAACGTTGTGATTATTTATTTATCAAACGATTTTCTTGTCATAAACAAGAAAATCCGACCAAGGTCGTAAAAGCGATTGACGATTTTTAAAATATTTACGCGATTAATTTATGTGAATATTTCACACGTTAAAAGCTGAATTAACATCTTTCAAACGAGACAAGGTCACATTGCAGGCTAACCCACGGCTAATTACGAGCCGATACGTTACATCATCATGATACTGCATTTAGCGGGTAATTGATCAAATGATAAATTAAGTTGACCCTTCAAAAGTACGACCGGCGGACGGCATATAGGTCGTGGGATACAGGAAAAAGAAAACGTATCTATGTCAGGTGCACTCGAGTAAATTGATAATTCACGATTCCGTTTCGTGTAATTACACCGAGATATTTGGGCATTAGTGTCCCATAAAGTTTAAGGCAATAATAAGATTTTTTTCGTTCGTGGCGAAGGTCAATTGTGCAACGAAATGAAGCAACTGGTCAACGCCGACAGTCGGATATAAAAGATGAAATATGAATCAAAACTTGATTAAAATATAAATGGGGTCTGATCATTCCGTTTTATCCGTGAAGAATCTGCTTTCTGCTTAAATCAAGTTTTGAATTGCACTCGATGAGAATATATATGGTATTTAAATACATTACATTATAAAGTATGTATGTATGTACAGTGAGGTAGCAGACTTAGGATTTCGGTCTTTCAGCCCAAAATGATTAAATATTGGATTGTTGCTGCTGTTACTTGTTAAAACTCCATAATAACACTTAAATAAATAGTGACACAGTATAGGGTTTCTGTTTTTATACTGTGTCAGTATTTCTTTAAGTGCCAAAATTATTATTATTGCTAATTTGTTATAATTAATTGAATACATTTATTAATTAAAATAGTGTAAGTTATAACCTATTGTATTGTTTGCAATTATTGTCTGTAGAATTTGGCAACTGGTGTTTAGCCATGAACCGCTGTTTACAAGTTATTGGCATTGATGAATGAATACCAATTTCATGAATCATGTGGTAATGGATTAAATTGGATTGTGTAGTAAAATTACATTTAAATACATTACGAATAATTAAATACAGTGGGAATTTCCTTTGGCAGAGGGACACTGTTGTTATCACACATTTTTTTTTAATAAAAGAGTACGCACTGTAAATACTAGTTTATCGTCCTTGAAATATGATTCATTTGCAATTTTATTCAATTTCCCGATTGTCCTTTTTAATCGAGCTAATAATAATTATAGTTCTTCCTGAACGATTAAACGATTATGACGTATAATAGCGTTCACAAAGAGATGCGAATTATTAATTGCATTGTTAATTCGTTAATACGTCATAAGATCATTCACCTGAAGTATCTGTAACGAATGCCTAATTAAATAATAATTAATCGTATCTTATTAACAAGTTATATGTCATTTAGTTAATTTATCTGTATTAGTTTACAAAATTGAAAATTGTAAACTCGTAACGACATTACTTTCATATAAATTTTATCAAATAATTTTTGATGATGTTTTACTGGTTGGAGGGTGGGATAGGGTACACCCACCCACCCTACATATACATATAAATTTTAATTACTAATCGTCTCGCGGTTTGGTGTAAAATTAATTACAAAACTTTTTGAATAAAAAATAAATTAAAAAGGAAAATTTTTGAATGAGTAAATTAGAAAAAATTGATGCATGATGGGTGGGCAGACTCTAAATCTAAATTACATGAGCTTAGCTATAGAAAGTCATTTATATTTAAACGTAAATTTTGATTTTGTTTTATTTTTTTATTACATAAAGGGTTTGATTGTTTAAGCATCATCGATTACGAATTGAAGTTATCGTGTATATATAGGGTGGGTGGGTGGCCTCTATCCCACCCTCCAATCAGTAAAACATAAGCGAGGGTTTTAATTAAACGTTGCAAAATATAAATAAACACAAAATAATTGCAATTTTTAGTGATTTATGTACACAAATTTTATCAAATAATTTTTGATGATGTTTTACTGGTTGGAGGGTGGGATAGAGGCCACCCACCCGCCCTACATATACATATAAATTTCAATTACTAATAGTCTCGCGGTTCGGAAATAAAAATAATTACTAAACTTTTTGAATAAAAAAGAAATTAAAAAGGTAACATTTTTGAATGAGTAAATTAGTAAAATATTGATGCCCGATGGGTGGGCAGACATTAAATCTAAATTAGATAAGATTAGCTGGAAAAAGTCATTTATATTTAAACTTAAATTTTGATTTTGTTTTATTTTTTGTTACATAAAGAGTTTTTTTGTTTTTAGCAGCAAAATCAGCAACTATAAGTAATTAAAATTATCAAGTATATGTAGGGTGGGCGGGTGGCCTCTATCTACCCTTCAATCAGTAAAACATAAGCGAGGGTTTTAATTAAAAGTTGTAAAATGTAAACAAACACAAAATAATTGCATTTTTAATTGATGTATTCATACAAATATTTTAAATAAATTTTGATGATTTTTTATTGATTGGAGGGTGGGATAGAGGCCACCCACCCACCCTACATATACATATAAACTGTAATTCCTGATCGTATCGCTGAATCCAATGAAATTAATTACAAAACTTTGAATAGAAAAAAAATTAAAAGAGCCAAATTGGTGAGTAAATTAGTAAAATATTAATGCATGATGGGTGGGCAGACTTTAAATCTAAATTAGAGATGATTAGCTATAGAATGTCATTTATATTTAAACTTCAATTTTGATTTTGTTTTATTTTTTTATTACATACAGGGTTTTGTTGTTTTTAGCACCAAAATTATCAGCGAATAGGAATTAATGTTATCATGTATATGTAGGGTGGGTGGGTGGCCTCTATCCCACCCTCCAATCAGTAAAACATAAGCGAGTGTTTTAATTAAAAGTTGTAAAATGTAAACAAACACAAAATAATTGCAATTTTTAGAGATTTATTCAAACAAATTTTATCAAATAACTCATGATGATGTTTTACTGGTCGGAGGGTAGATAGAGGCCACCCACCCACCCTACATATACATATAAATTTTAATTACTGATCGTCGCGCGGTTTGATGTAAAATTAATTACAAAACTTTTTGAATAAAAAAGAAATTCAAAGGGTAAAATTTTTGAGTGAGTAAATTAGTAAAAATCGATGCATGATGGGTTGGCATACTCTAAATCTAAATTACATAAGATTAGCTATATAAATTTATTTATATTAAAACGTAAATTTTGATTTTGTTTAATTTTTTTATTAAATAAAGGGTTTGATTGTTTTTAGCAGCAAAATAATCAACTATTAGGAATTCAAGTTATCATGTATATGTAGGGTGGGCGGGTGGCCTCTATCCCACCCTCCAATCAGTAAAACATAAGCGAGGGTCTTAATTAAAAGTTGTAAAATATAAATAAATACAAAATAATTGCAATTTTTAGAAATTTATTCATAAAAAAATTTTCAAATGATTTTTGATGATGTTTTACTGTGTGGAGGGTGGGATAGAGGCCACCCACCCACCCTACATATACATATAAATTGTAATTCCTTATCGTCTGGCAGTTTATAATAAAATTAATTGCAGAACTTTTTGAATAAAAAAGAAATTAAAAAGATTAAATTTTTGAGTGAGTAAATTAGTAAAAATTGATGCATGATGGGTGGGCAGACTCTAAATTTAAATTACATAAGATTAGCTATAGAAAGTCATTTATATTTAAAATTTCAAATTTTATGAAATAATTTTTGATGGTGTTTTACTGGTTGGAGGGTGGGATAGAGGCCACCCACCCACCCTATATATAAATATAAATTTCAATTACTGATCGTCGCGTGGTTTGGTGTAAAATTAATTACAAAACTTTTTGAATAAAAAAGAAATTCAAAAGGTAAAATTTTTGATTAAGGAAATTAATAAAATTTTTATGCGCGATGGTTGGGCAGCCATTAAATCTAAATTAGATAAGATTAGCTACAATAATTCATTTATATTTAAACTTAAATTTTGATTTTGTTTTATTTTTTGTTACATAAAGAGTTTTATTGTTTTTAGCAGCAAAATCAGCAACTATTAGTAATTAAAATTATCAAGTATATGTAGGGTGGGTGGGTGGCCTCTATCCCACCCTCCAATATGTAAAACATAAGCGAGGGTTTTAAATAAAAGTTGTGTTGTAAATGAGTTACTCTGAAATCTATTTGATAAACATGCCCCAGAGAAATACATCCGAGTTACGAAAAAGAAATCGCCGTGGATAACGGATAATATTAAACTCTGAATGTCTCTTAGAGACAAAGCTTTCTCTAAATTTAAAAGAACAAAATTGACCGCACACTGGAATTATTATAAATCGTTGAGAAATTATACAACTCAGGCTGTTAATAATGAAAAAAAGGCTTATTTTAGTTATTTATGTGAAAACAATTGTCCTAGGAGAATGTGGTAAGAACTGAGACAAATGAACGCATTACCAGGTAAGGACAAAGAATTGCCATCACATCTTAAAAATGTAGATGAACTAAATAACTTTTTTGTAAACAACGTACCAAAAACTACAAATGCTTACTCTGCTGAACATATAGGCGAGTATTTAAGTGAAGTTATAGTAAATGATAATTTCCAATTTAGCTACATTACTGAAACTGAGATTTTGTCTTCTTTGATTAAAATTAAGAGTAATGCAAAAGGATGTGATGGTATTAACTTGAAAATGATATTACTCTGTTGTCCGTACCTTGCTAATGTTTTTGGACAAATAATTAATACTATATTTTTAACTCAAACATTTCCAAAAAGTTGGAAACAGGCTCTTATACGACTGCTTCCGAAAATCAAATCGCCAAATGAGTTTAAAGATCTTCGTGCAATAAGTATATTACCAGTATTATTTAAACTATCGGAAATAATCATTAGTCAACAAATGTTGGTATATTTAAATAGAAACAACATTATACCTGACATTCAAATTGGATTTAGAAAAGGACACGATTGTGCATCATCACTATTATGTATTACTGATGACATATTTGAAGCTACGGATAATGGAAAAGTAACAGTATTAATACTATTAGATTATAGTCGTGCCTTTGACACAATTAAGCATGTCATATTATTATCCATTTGTGCCCATATTGGGTTTTCTGCTAACGCAGTTCGTATTTTGTCAAGTTATTTAAAAGGAAGAACATAAATGGTCTGTTACGAAGAAGTGCTTTCTTCGAAAAGGATATTGGAAGCGGGGGTTCCCCAGGGGTCCATCTTAGAACCACTGTTATTTATTTTATATACCAGTCAATTCTATAAATGTATTTTACATTGTAATTTGAGAATGTATGTGGATGATACACAAATTTATCACTCTTTTTATCTAAAAGACTATAACCAAGCTTTGATTGATATTCGCTCCGATCTAAATAATTTATGCGAACTTTCAGATAAGCATTCCTTAGCAATAAATAATGACAAATCTCAAATTATGTTATTCGGTAATAAACATGATATTAAAATTCTAAAATCTAGCTTAATTTTAACAGTAAAACAGCAGCCAATTACCATTGTTGAGAAAGCAAAGAATTTAGGTATAACCTTTGTCAAGCTTTGAGATTTGATGATCATATCGTTGGGGCTGTTAATAAGGCATACATAAGCTTAAAACTCCTATATCCTCATAGACATTCCCTTAGTCGAGCAATCAAGAAAATATTGTGTGATAGCTTGGTTCTTTCGCACCTTAACTTTGGTGATATAGTTTATGATCCGTGACATATTAAAGCTTTTCTTTTGACTCGACAAAGTGGATAACTAATAATTCAAAAAGATCTACCATTCCAAATACATCGAAATCTGTATCATCATTTAATTTGTGTTAAACTTCAATGCACTTTGTATAATTTTCTTAAGTTATGCGTATACTCTGATAATTTTTGTTTGTTTGAGAGACGTAATATAATTACTTATATATTAGCTTAGGCATCTGATTTAAACTGTTTATTTCTCATATTTTCAAGGTTCTGATGGAAGAACAGTTCTGAACTGAATTACGTCTTGCGGTTTTAGGTTCTAAATGTATTTTTATTGCGAAATATCTATTTTGTGATACATAATATTATAGTTATGATGTGAATCTGTCAAAAAAAATGCCTGCAAGAACTTAAAATAAAGGATTATTATTTTTATTATTATTATTATTATTATAGAAAGTCATTTATATTTAAAAGTAAATTTTGATTTTGTTTTATTTTTTATTACAAAAAGTGTTTTATTGTTAAGCAGCAAAATCATCATCGATTAGGAATTGAAGTTATCATGTATATGTAGGGTGGGTGGGTGGCCTCTATCACACCCTTTAATCAGTAAAACATAAGCGAGTGTTTTAGTTAGAAGTTGTAAAATGTAAACAAACACAAAATAATTGCAATTTTTAGAAATGTATTCAAATTTTATCAAATAATTTTTGATGATGTTTTACTGATTGAAGAGTGGGATAGAGGTCACCCGCCCACCCTACATATACATATAAATTTCAATTACTGATAGTCTCGCAGTTCGGAAAAAAAAATAATTACAAAACTTTTTAAATAAAAAAGAAATTCAAAGGGTAAAATTTTTGAATGGCGAAATTAATAGAATTTTTTTGCATGATGGGTGGTCAAATCTAAATTAGATAAGATTAGCTACAAAAATTAATTTATATTTAAACTTAAATTTTGATTTCTTTTTATTTTTCAATACATAAAGAGTTTTATTGTTTTTAGCAGCAAAATCAGCAACTACTAGTAATTAAAATTATCAAGTATATGTAGGGTGGGTGGGTGGCCCCTATCCACCCTCCAATCAGTAAAATACAATCGGAGGTTTTAAATAAAAGTTGAAAATGTAAACAAACACAAAATAATTGCAATTTTTAGAGATTTATTCATACAAATTTTTCAAATGATTTTTGATGATGTTTTACTGATTAGAGGGTGGGATAGAGGCCACCCACCCACCCTACATATACATATAAACTTTAATTCCTCATCGTCTCGCGGTTTATAATAAAATTAATTACAAAACTTTTTGAATGAAAAAGAAATTAAAAAGGTAAAATTTTTGAGTTTGTAAATTAGTATAAATTTGAAGTATAATGGGTAGGCATAATTTAAATCTAAATTAGATAAGATTAGCTACAAAAAATCATTTATATTTAAACTTAAATTTTGATTTTGTTTAATTTTTTATTACATAAAGTGATTGATTGTTTTTACCAGGAAAATCATCAACGATTAGCAATTAAAGTTACCATGTATATGTAGGGTGGGTGGGTGGTCTCTATCTCACCCTCCAATCAGTGAAACATAAGCGAGGGTTTTAGTTAAAAGTTGTAAAATGTAAACAAACACAAAATAATTGCATTTTTTAATTGACATATTCATACAAATATTTCAAATAATTTTTGATGATGTTTTATTAATTGTAGGGTAGGATAGAGGCCACCCAACCACCCTACATATGCATATTAAATTTAATTACTGATCGCCTCGCAGTTTGCAAAAACTTTAATTACAAAATTTGAACAAAAGAAAATTGACAAAGTAACATTTTTGAGTTTGTAAATTAATACACACGATAAAATACAATGGAAAGTCTTATAATTAAGCTTAGATAAGATTAGTTATAGAAGTTGTAGTATTTGACTAATAGTGAATAACTTTTATGAAAATACTGAAAAAGTATAAAACTTACAAAAATGGTAGAATGTTTAAAAAAACTTAGCCACTGAAAAAGAAACGGATTAGTTGCTGGAAAATATTAGATATTCACAAATTAGAAGATGAGTTTCTGAAAAAAAATTATATATACAATACAACGTGTCCACGTAAGTATGCAACAAATGGGAAACTTTTTTATTATTAATTTCTCAGAAAATTTTATTCTTTATAAAAGTTGGTGCTTGATCTTAAACATACAAAAAAGACAAAACAAATGGCATACGGTTTTAATCAACAAAAAATTTAATTTCTTTAAAATTAACAAGCTTAGCGATATTATTCCTTTAATAACAATCACTCGATGTGATCCCCTTCCCTCTCAATACATAAATTTGTTCTTCTCTCAGAATAAAATCTGATTTTTAACCACCCCCAAAAGTAAAAAAGTAGATTTAGATCAGGTGAGCGAGCAGGCCATGGAAATTTTGAATGTCTTTTAATCTATTTCTCATTAAATTGTTCATTTAAATATTCAACTACGACACGAGCACTTTGTGCAGGTTGCCAATCCTACATAAACTAAAGAGAATTTCTTGGAGCCAAAAGTAACATATAAAATTAATTTTCCAATTCCATATTTAAATATCGTTCTGAATTTTAATTATGCCGAAATATGTAGGACCCTATTATATTTCGGTTCAAAAATCCAGACCAAACATTTATTTTTCGAGAATATTTATTTTTGTAAATAATTCCGAATGCTGGATTTTCTCTTGACCACCAACTACAGTTTTATGATATAACTACACCGTTTGCAGTAAATGTAGCTTCATCCGTAAACAGGATCTTCTTAGGAAATGTTCTATTAATTTCTATTTCATTTTGTACCATGAAACAAAATATATAATGATTGTCGTAATCATGTTCTTGCAAAATTTAAACATATCTTGGTTTAAATGCTTTTAACTTATTTCCCAATTATATTATTATTGTTTCAGGATTTTCAACCAGGCTTTGCAAGATATCTAACGAATTATCCACATTTCTCACTGGTTTAGTACATTGTTTTTAAAATGCAATTCAAATTTACCGGTACTTTTAAATTGCTTTAAAATTCTTGACACTTTTGAATAACTGATTCTCTTTTAGGGGTGCTTGCCGTTAAACATTTCAACTGCTTCTCTGCAAATTTTATAGTTATCGTCACATATTAGCACCAACTCTGCTCTGTCTTGTAAAGTTAATCGCTCTGCCATAATTTATACAGATACGTCAAAACTAAGGATAAAATTCGCTAAAAATTGCAAAAGTTATAAAAATTGTTTATTATCTTTCTAATATAGCATTGAATATCATTTGTTATGTCATTTTTGTAGGTTTAAGATCAGGCACCAACTTTTATAAAGAGTAAAATTTTCTGAGAAATTAATAATAAAAAAAGTTTCCCATTTGTTGCATACTTACGTGGACACGTTGTATATTTTGATTTAATGAGAAAAAATTTGTAACATTATAAACACCACCTCGTGGCCAAACATCAAGACTTTGTGAAATTTAAAATAGAGCATTCTCAAACGTCTGTGCAAAAACATTTGCACAAATTGGGATATCTTAGTAAACTCAATATTTGGTATTATGATGAACGAAATAAAATTCCTTACTTCACTTATTAATTATTTTATTTCGTTCATCATAATATAGAACACTTCACATTACTCAACCCGAATTTAGTCAATATCTGGTATCCACATGAACCCAAAGAAATTCATTTAACAAATCGCATAAACGCTTAAATCCATTTATCGAACGTATTGTCACGAACAATAAAAATTAGTATTAATCTATTTACTTCGATAATTATATGTTTGTAAATTCACTTCCGCTGCTAACCTTGCTTGGTCATTGGTCTTGAAAATTTGCATACTTAAAATATTACTGTATAATCAGTTCGAGATAGGATTAGATGTTTTGCAATTATAATAATTGTTATGGAACTCTGCATGAAAATATTTTAAATTTACAAATCAAATATTACAATAAATTATCATTTTTATTCTATTTCAATAAATAAATAATAAATATTTATCTATGCCTCATTGTATAGTTTAAAAAATTGTCGTTTGTTATTCTAAAGCGACTACGGTAAAAATAACACAAACAATAACTTATTTAGAATGGAGTAACTTGTATACAACTAAATAATAATAATCTTGATTAGAAATTAAAAACACTTAAGTGAGCAATGAATTAAATATATAAATAATAATAGCCATAATGACACATAACTGTTATATATAAGTGATATACTTTAGATCAAGCATATTTAATGATTCATAATTATTGTTTTGCGTATTGACTTTGGACTCAAAGCTATAAGGTTTTAATTTCAATCCCGAGTCTTCTTTTCTTTATATAATTAATAAATTTTTGCACAAAATAAAATTATCCACAAAACCTAAATCTCTTATTACCCGGCTATAAACACTAATGTCGTTCTTTTTTGTAATCCACTCTTAAAGAGTTATTCTTTACTTTCTAATATTCTATTCGATTCTAATCGATTCCCGATTAAATGTTTCCCAACGTTGAATTTTTCTGATTCAATCAAAATTCACTTTAAAAAAAAAATAAATGATTTTATTTAAACTTTTCAATATGAAATCCTTTTCGAGAGAATTCATACCATTAAGAATATTAAATATATTTCAAAATATCCTTATATTAATTTTGGCTTAGATAGTGACGAACATTTGGTTACAAATATCTTCTCTTCATCAAGAGCTCTAACTAAGTCTTATCATTTAGCCAAAAAAAGGAAAATAAATAAAATAATGAATTAAAAAAGTTGGACCAATTGTCATTCCTTTTAGCCAGAGTAACTCCGCAAAATTACTCATTACATCCTGATGGTGTTTTAAACGGCGGATGCCGCTTATAAAAAAGAAGAGACAATTTCACCAAAATTCTTCGCAAGGTATCGTCCTTCCCAGAATACCGCAATTAAACAACAATCCCATAGCGTTTCTTATATTAACGTTCTAAACGAAAAATTTTTCTCGCATCGCCTTCTTCATCTGATTGGAAAGGTTCAATATTTACCAGCTAGGTGCTAAAACCGTAGTTTTTGCACCTGCTTTTCCGTTGCATTTCTGTGACCCAGAAATGAATTCTTGAGTTCTGATTTTAGTCAGTTTGCATACTCCACATAAGAAGTTGGATAAACGTGTGTGGATACAGCTCGGTACATACACGAAATTAATTATTATTATTATTGCATAAGCTGGCGATAATTGATTTCTTGAAATGACGGTGTGTTTACGCGAACGTGCGAATTAGGTTAGTTTCTAAAGTTCATGGAAGAAGATTATGCTAATGTGTGGTGAACATATCAACGTGGTTTTTTTCTGATTTTGTGGTCAACATATTATATATAATGTATATTAAATGTTTACTTTGTGGTACATCTTGAATATAATGAAGATAACCTCTTGTTATTAAGATTAATCGATTCATCAAGTAATTGATTATTATTTTAAAGGGATAGTAAAAAAAGTAATTAAAGTTTCAAGCACTTTATCTTTAAATTAATTATATTGCAGAAAATCCACATGGCCAAGTACTCGACAGAAGAAGTTTACGCTGGCTTGTGGAGTAGGGCTCAGAAGGTGGCGCAAAGGACCAACGAATGGTCCATCTGGCCGCCCTCCAAAAACCAAATAATTTATATTAAATATATTGTGTTGCCCAAATAATTATTAGTATTTCCAATTATTCATTACAAAATAATTTTATCATGTTGAATTAATACTTCCGCTGCTACATTCCTGGTGAAAAATATAAATCACAGGGGTGGATTTGTAGATTAAATACTTGTTTAGTTTCATATAAATAAGCAAATATGAAAGTATTTATCATATTGGCTTATTTATTATAAATAATGTTCTTAGTAGATGTAATTTTTTACTGCTATCATTCCAATAAATTATTTTCGTTTGGTTACTTTCCAAAAACACTTTAGATATTCGGAGGAAGCCACTGTAGATATATGGAGCTCGCAGAAGTAAAACTAGATAAGTGTATTTGTTGCGTAACCTCAATACGCGATCAGTTTAGAGTATTAGCTGACCGTCGAATCCGCCTCGCCAATAAAATGGCTCCACTTTTGCACAAACATTGACGTAACCGGAGAATTTTAATCGCTCCGTAATTTCTGGGTTGCAGTTCGGCGGTAATTTATTTCTTTTTTCCCTCAATTAATCGCATTACGTAAATGAAACGAAAAAAAAATGGCATGTTTTTCTTGCACCGTCAACGACCTTACCTAGGGCTATGGTTTCTACAACCAAGGCAAAAAGGTATACGGTAAGACACGCAATTAGACCTAATTAGTTTCTCTCGTCCCCGATTTATTTTTTTTTGCGTACAATAAAAAGTGAAATTGGAGACTTTCTTGTCTGAACGACACCTGTCGGGGTCTTCTACTCCCTTCAACGATCAGCGTTATTTGCATTTTCACTATCTATCCAATTGAATAACTTCTTAATTGATTGGCTTTCTTCATTCGTAAGTTACGCAATCGCACCTTTGTAATGGTAAATTCTAAAAAAAATGTATTAATTCCCAGCTTCCGTCCTTGGATGATTCCTGAAAGATCACTTGGACGCACTTGTTTCGCAATTTGGGTTTGTCACTACGAGCAGTTGAGCTCGAGGCTGTGGAAAACCAGGCGATATCCACTCTTGTTTGATCTATTTAAATTATGCGGAATTCTGTTCGTGTATTTGTTAAATGACGTCAAGCGTGTTGGCTGTGCCTGTTGTGAATAAGTGGGAATTTATTATTTGTATGTGTGATCAATGTTAACAAGAAACTAAAATTGATTTATGGTGATATTTGTTAAAAGTGAATTTAATTAGCAGTTTGATAATATTGGAATGATTGTATAATTTTTCATTAGAAATACGTAATAAATATATTATTAAGGTTTATTAGGAGCTTTAAAATCAACTGCATACACATTACAAAGCCATTATCAGACATACAATCAATTAGGCTAGGTTTATTAGATTTTTGATTAAGGCTAATTAAAGGTAGGTATTATATCCAACCTACAATTTCCTCTCTTAAGGCTTGGATGTTTGAGCCATACCATTTGTTATTGGGTTTAAATTAGTTAATATTTGTAATAAAAGCGATGTTCCTTATTATTATTATGATGCTTTAGATTATCTGATAACAAAATATATCAATAGACACATACACTTAATTTTGAGCACAGGACTTCATTATTTAAAATGTTTTTCTTCTTCTTAAGATATAAGTAGTAAAATTACGAAGTTAATAATATAATTGTATTAAGTGTAAGTAAAAAATATATGTATAAAATATAAATTCAAAAATTGTATTAGTCGTATAAGTAATTTGCATAGGTGGATGTGGTTTTGTTATTTATGAAACTTGTTTGGCGTTCCAAAATGGGTAAACTGGGACCTGTTTACCCAGAATAGTCTCTTGGGCGTTAACCACACATTCAAGCCTGCGTCTGACATTTAATTTCTGATTTATCTACAATCCTGTTAATAATCTTATTTAGGGAATGAGGTTTGAAAGCTATTAATACATTGATTCTTTTTAATGATTACACTACGATAATTTAATGTTACTTTATGTAACTGACACTACAGAAAGATTTAATTATACCCACAAGTATTGAGATGTTGAGCAACATATTTAAAAACATTTTTGAGCAACGAGAAATCGTAATTGTAAATCTCTTTAATTCCTTAACATTAATTTATGCAGTTTTTAATTAAGCCAATGGTTTATTACCTTGAAGATTACTCCGAGTCTGATAATAATAATTAAAATCAATATTTTGTTTTTAAAAACATATTTCAAAACAAATCTTATTGAAGAATTACTAAAGATACCATCTAAAAACTACTTGATGATGACAATAATTAATTCATACTTATTACGAACGAAGCAGATATTTTAGATTCGTAGTATTATTGGCATTTCTGAAGCTTATTGAATTATTCATTTCTGAATTTAAAAGGAAACTAAGTATAATTCAGTTTCTATATTTTTATGATATCCTATTTACCATACCGTAATCATCTATAAACAGTTAATAGTAAACATTACATAATTTTCCATTTAGCTAATGATAACATCTATTCCGCGTATTGTTAAAATTGATTTGTTCGATCTTTCACTTTCGGCTCTACCAAGAAATCCAATTTGGCCGCGGCCATCGAGCGTAACCTCACCAGACGATGATTTCCTTCGCCTTCCCAGAAGTTCGGGACCTTGATGATGGCCGAAACCATCTTTCGATAATTCTTCTCAGAATCTGACGCTTGTTTTGTTATTGAATCGAGCAACGGGATTTTTGCTTCTCGAATTCTTTACGACCTTGCATTTTGACTCATTTACTCGTTTACAGACATACGCATAATTACAAGCGAAAGAAGAGAGAGGAAAAAAAACAACACTTTCGATGTACGTATTGCGATCGCATGACGTGTCTTTCATAGAAAAATTCCTTCAAAATTTACGTAAGCCCGAAAGTGTTTTTTTTTTGTTTGGGCGGATAATACGTCTTACATCTTTTATATAATATTAATGTCTCCTAATTATATATATTACATATCTTCAATAACATTTGGTAATTTGCAAATACTAGAAACTGATTTATATGATGTAATATTATTATTAGCAAGGAATTTATTTCGAGAGGGTTTTGATGTGAAATACTTTCCTCGTGAGTTTAATTGGAACCTTTAAGTAGCTGTCATGTTAATTTGATGAGTCAAAAAATAGAGAAAGTTGGGAAAAAATGATAAATAAGGCTGTGTCTGCTCGCGGCGCTTCTGGTTTTAACGAGCGTGAAGGACAACCCAGAGATATAATTTGATAAGTAGCATTAAGTTGAGATGTATACCTAGGTAATGCGATGTTACTTGCGCGCCTGTATTTTATTTATAGACACGTTCATATTTATTAGTTCTTGGCTGCGCATCTAGCTTATGAGAATGTAGACATCCTGTTTGAAAAAGCTCTTTTATGAGCTAGTAATTGCATAAAGTCCCAATAAAAACCTGTCCTTTCAAGGAAATGGCTGGCGACGTTTTGTGCTTCTTGTACGCGAGGCCCATCGCTCATTCATTGTAACATATATTTACACATTAGAGGTCAATAGTTTTATGTACACAAGACGGAAAAAATCGGTCTGCCAGTGCAGTTTCATTGCCGGCTAATTATGCTTAGGAAAGCAAATAATGTGGTTAATGTGTGTCAACGTTATTTCTCTTGACCATTTACTAAATTGTTAAAGCAATCTCTGAATGTATATTTATTCACATTATTTGCAAGCAAAAATATAGATAGCTGTTGATAATAACATATAATAACTTAATGGATAAGTTAACGTCAACAACAGCTACAGACTGGTTTCGATCTATTTTGAATCTCACCAGAGTGGAGCAGCTCAGTACAGAGAAACGGATTATGAAGAAATAAAGCATTATCACCACCATCAAATCAATTATTCATAATTCTAAATTTAATATGCATTTATATTTGGTAATTATTTCTTTCGAAATGTGATTAAAACTGGATTTACCAAAGATAAAAGAACTCGATTTTGCGAAATCGGAACTAACGGTATTAAACACGTGCCGTTTGCCAAACGTGAATTAGGATTCCCATCAGAATTCATGAATAAACTTCGAATAGAATAAATTTACAGAATCGTTGTAAATGTTGTGATTTAATTATATAAATTATTTGCAAAAAATATTAAATATAAAAAATCCAATATTATTGCCATGAAGATATATCTTCAGCTACAAATTGTTTTTATATAAGGTGCTTAAACAACCTAACCTTATTCAGAAAGCGTCTTAATAGTAATGAAAAAGAATGGAGAAGTATGTTTTTAGGAGACATTCAAGTTATCTTGAAAAATTCAACACGGATGTTGAATCAATTGTACCAACAATTCCCTTTTGGTACGAGTTTTTCCTCCAAATTCAATCATACATTTGTGAACAGATTACTAATATTCAAGTATACGACACTTGTAAACCCTGGGTGAAAGAATTTTTAAAATCCGACCTTTCGTTTAAAAGTTATGTTAAAAAAAAGAAAAACAAATGAAAATCGAATTTTCGTTTTCGACGTTTACAATAAGTATGCGACGTTAGTGAACCATCACTGCAAGAATTTTTAAGATTCGATCTTTCGTTTTAGAGTTATGGCTAAAAAACGAAAAACAAATGCAAATCGTATTTTCTATTTCAACGTTTATAATATGTATGCCACATTTGTGACCCATCCGACCTTTCGTTTAAAAGTTATGTTCAAAAAGCGAAAAACAAATGAAAATCGAATTTTCGTTTTCAACGTTTACAATATGTATGCGACATTTGTGACCCGTCGGTGCAAGAATTTTTAAATTTCGACCTTTCGTTTAAAATTTATGTTCAAAAAACGAAAAACAAATGAAGATCGAATTTTCGTTTTTTACTTCTACAATAAATATACAGCATTTGTGAACCCCAGGTGCAAGAATTTTTAAAATCTGACCTTTCGTTTAAAAATTATGTTCAAAAAACGAAAAACAAATGAAAATCGAATTTTTGTTTTCAACGTTTATAATATGTATGCCACATTTGTGATCCATCGGTGCAAGAATTTTTAAAATCCGACCTTTCGTTTAAAAGTTGTGTTCAAAAAACGAAAAACAAATGAATTTTCGTTTTCAACGTTTACAATAAGTATGCGACATTTGTAAACCATCAGTGCAAGAATTTTTAAAGTTCGACCTTTCGTTTAAAAGTTATGTTCAAAAAACGAAAAACAAATGAAGATCTAATTTTCGTTTTTTACTTCTACAATAAGTATACAGCATTTGTGAACCCTAGGTGCAAGAATTTTTAAAATCCGACCTTTCGTTTAAAAGTTATGTTCAAAAAACGAAAAACAAAGGAATATTGAATTTTCGTTTTCAACGTTTACAATATGTATGCGACATTTGTAAACCATCAGTGCAAGAATTTTTAAAATTCGACCTTTCGGTTAAAAGTTATGTTCAAAAAACGAAAAACAAATGAAGATCGAATTTTCGTTTTTTACTTCTACAATAAGTATACAGCATTTGTGAACCTTAGGTGCAAGAATTTTTAGAATCTGACCTTTCGTTTAAAAGTTGTGTTCAAAAAACGAAAAACAAAGGAATATTGAATTTTCGTTTTCAACGTTTACAATATGTATGCGACATTTGTAAACCATCAGTGCAAGAATTTTTAAAATTCGACCTTTCGCTTAAAAGTTATGTTCAAAAAACGAAAAACAAATGAAAATTGAATTTTCGTTTTCAACGTTTACAATAAGTATGCGACATTTGTGAACCATCAGTGCAAGAATTTTTAGGATTCGATCTTTCGTTCTGGAGTTACGGCCAAACAAATGAAAAACAAATGAAAATCGAATTTTCGCTTTCAACGTTTACAATAAGTATGCGACATTTATGAACCATCAGAGCAAGAACTGTTAAAATACGGTCTTTCGTTTAAGTGTAATGATCAAAAAGGAATAAAAAAATTAAGCTTTTTATTTAAACAACATAGGCAAGTTGACAGCTCAATTCGTTTTTCATTTGTCATCGTCCACTCAGATTTTTCCGAGGATTTTTCGTTTTTTGTTTGTTATGATTGAAATCAGAGACTTTTGCTTTTAACTCAAAAACGGCAACTGTTATCAAAATTTTCAAAGAGTTCAAAAAGTTTCTAAAATAAATTTTCTATTAAAATGTGGAAGAATAATTGCAGATTTACGGGGATTCAAAAAAGTACTAAGCAAACAAGTTTTGGGAACACCCTGAATAGCATGATTCCCGCGTTCCGATCGAAGTTACAAATTGCCTAAGGAAAACTGGACAATTTTTCGATATGTTGTAAAGAGTTAAACGCAAGAAATCTATTCGAAATCAAAACCGACTGCTTAACTTTTCCTATCTACGTAGGTGTTGGAAAAAACTTGCTAAATAACTAACTACTGTTAGAAACAAGTTTTAAAGAAACGCCTTAGACATTTATTGCCCTATGTGGAATCTAAAAGAAGCACAAATAAGAACTTAAGTTTAATTAACTCAAATGATTGTTTTCGTATTTAAAAACATCCTGATTCTACGTAGTTAATTCTATTAAAGAAGTGGAAATATTCGTTAATAGTTTTGGGTAAAAATTAGTGTAGAATCAAAAATTGACTCCTATCACAATTAATTACGTTCAAGATGATTTGGTGGAACAATTATTACTTGCATATTGTATTGGTTCTAATTTCATTCTGATAGAGGATAATGCAAAGCTACGTACAGCTTTAATTTACATTTACTGAATCTTGGTTTTTATGGATTGGCCAGCGTTACGCCCTGGTTTGAATCCTATTAATGATGCGTGGGACCAGCTTGACCGTCGCGTTCGTAAACGCCTTAATCCACTATAAACCATTAACGAAGTAACGCAAGCTTTAATTGAGAAACGGGAAAGCATACGTCAAGAATGCCTTCACAGTAGTATACCAAACAGGTGTAAAAAAGTACTTCGTAACCGTGGAGGACAAATCCATTAATAAACTCCGCCGATACTCAGACAATTTTACAATGCAAGTCGGTTTCATTTATTATGGTCCAAAATAATTCTAAATTTTCTATTGTAATTTAGAAGAGAGCTGTCAATTAAGAGATTTCAGATTTCTTCAAGTTTTAGAATGTAGTAACATTCACAAAAACAAGATCTATTATATAAATCTTGTTACATATTTTAGTTCCTTGTGTTTATTAAACATTACAAAAAAAGTATTACCTCTTCCGATAAGAATATTTGGTTCCATCAAGAAAGTAGCTGAACAAATATGAATTATTTTAAAGTACATAGAACAGGGAGTACTTCTATTCGAATAATAAACCCATCTATACTTAATACGGTGTTGGTGTTGTCATGGTCTTCGTCCTCGACTTTCGAAGTTAGAAGATTAAATTGGCATTACAATTTTATATTTATATTTAGCGTGTACATCCTAGAAATTCATCAGTTCCACTTACGTTGTTTATCCGTTGACGTTTCCACTATTAATTTTTCATTAGCTACCAATTACAAAAACGTGCCGTACGTGTGGTAACAAAGTCGATTTTGGTGGCGATTTAACCTTTGCGCTAAAATTCCTGCATTTTCAAAGCAGCGGCGGAATTTTACTAAACGACCACCAATTAGTCGACAATTCTATGGACATTCCACGTTGAATGGATACGAAAACAATTTATATCGTGAGTTCGTCATGTCGAATTTTAATGGCGTCTCTCCGTTCTATTATTATGTCCTCGTGTTTTCATGCCGGAATAATTTTGACAATGGTGCGGATTAATTTCGGATTTAAAAAAAAGTATGCCAGG
Source organism: Ontholestes murinus (assembly GCA_963969525.1). Taxonomy (NCBI): domain Eukaryota; kingdom Metazoa; phylum Arthropoda; class Insecta; order Coleoptera; family Staphylinidae; genus Ontholestes; species Ontholestes murinus. Next base: position 61,207,140 of record OZ018396.1, read on the forward strand.
GCGCTTATCTGATTGTTATTTATTGATAATTAATTGTAAAAGGAACATCACAATTCAAGGTTTCTTTGTGTTCTATAATTTCGATCAATTTTAAAGTATAAACTGAAAAGACCAAATTATGGAACATAAAAGGGGTTTTTTTTTCACCAAATTTGCAGATTTGTTTCCATCAAGAATTGTATCAGATAAATCTTCTAGACATTCTGTACAAATTAAATTATAATATCAAATTATGAAATTAATTCTAAACCTGGGTATACATCTGTGGTTCCTTGAGAATTGTAAACAAAATTCTAAGAATAAACCATAACATCCAATGCTTAAAACCACATACGATTATTTTCTCAAAAATTACGCAAGCAGGTATTAATTACACGAACTAGTTTTATTTTTTATGTTTCCCATTAATGAATAAATCGATTCTAAGTCGAGTTCATTAATATTAACGCGTCTGCGTCAAAAAAAAACCGTTACTAGAATTAAGTATAACTTTTCATTGTTTAAAAAGAACCTCATAAAAAGTGGTGATAAAGACATTGTAATACTTGATTCTACATTTAAAGTTACACATGCTGTTACAGCGAATACATTTTTCATGGAAAACATTTCATCTCGTCCTTGATGAATGTCAACTATTTCAAATTTCGTAATAGCCGATTTACATTCTATTTATAAATTTATATTTGTTGTTAATGTTTTGTTATTAAGTGGATATTCAGGTCAGATAATTGAATTAGATACTTTATTATGTTTTAATGACTATTTGATTTGGCAAAAAAACATCGCTTGAAGATACTTAAATATTAAATTTTAGAAAACTGTTAGCTGGAAGTAATTTGTTGGAAAGTATTGAACTACTATATCTCTTTATCTATGCAGGATGAGATTTTTAGATGTTCCTGGAAACTATAAGAGATATTTTATTCAGACATCTATTTTCAAAACTCAATAAGTTAATAAATTAATAGATGAATTAAATTCTCACTTAACCCGTGGTGAAACATTTTTACTTTCCCTATATAGAATATATAACATATGGTAGGTAAATTATTGTTTTCGTGAATGAGAATATCTGTTGGCTCTGTATCTCAAAAACGAATGATCCGTTTGAGATGAAACTTTATATATATTTATACTACCTTTTTGCCATCACCTGAAATCACTGAAATTTTTTTATGAGTTCTTCTAGTCATTTTATTTTTATTTTTTCCTCATTTTTTTTCACTTTTAGAGAATTTTTTAATAAATTCCTCTTTTAGGCTGAAAGAGAGAGAGAAAACATCTTTATTATTAGAAGTAAGTATTTACACAGTTTTTATGAAGTGAATAGTGTACAGACTTGAGTTTCTTCTAATTGGTCTTTCAGCCTGGATTTTACTGTCAAAAACGTCATGATTACTAACGTCATGATTATTAACTGTCTTCTGTTATTCGAAGGTTATGATCGCTAATGTCATTATGAACTGATGAGATGAATGGTGATTTGTGGATGTTTTGGCTTTGGGTTGATTAAAGGGTTACGAGGATTACACAACTGGTTAAGGATTTCGAGGTTATGGGGATTTGTGGCGAATTTTTGGGATAGATATTTTAGACGCTCTTCAATAGGGATTACTTGGGTTAATTCATATAGGAGGGTATTAGATGGGTTATGAATGGGATTAAGAGGGTGTCTGATTTTAGTAAGGATGCGAAGGGCTGATCGTTCTGCTACCTGGAGGTTTTTTAAGACGGCGGGACGGGGATTATGGAATAGGATAGCGGAGTACTCAAGAAGAGGCCTACAAATCGACGGCTGTGTGTGTCGATATGCCTTGATTTTGATACGTTAAAACTCTAAAATGTCGTGCTCTCTTCTTGATACTCGCTTTAAGGTTTTGAGTGTAGGATTTGAAGGTTAATTTGGGGTCAAATGATATACCTAGGTATTTACAGGATTGAGAAGGTGTTAGTATGTGGTTATTTATTGTTATTGTGTATTGAGAATTGTAAGGAATGAGGAGTTAGGATTTATTTGGATTTATCGATATTCTCCATTTTGAGAACCACAATTGTATGGTATCAATCAGCCCTTGCAATGTGGAATGGGCTTTGTTTATGGTGGATGCGTGGGATATGAGCGCTGTATCATCTGCGGAAAGCAGTGGATAGGCGGATGGGTTGCGATAGAGGGGGTCGGGATTATAAAGGTCGTGTACATAAATATTATAGAGGAGTGGGGATAGGGGAGAACCTTGTTGGGGAACAAAAGACCAGGATAAGGTACTTTTGACTTTTACTTGAAGGAGTCTAAACAAGAGGAAGTTGTCAATTAAATTAAGGAGATGGGATGGAGTTTTTAGGGAGTGGCATTTAAACAGCAAACCATCCCAAACAGAGACAAACGCCTTGCGAATGTCAAGAAAGACTATGGCGGGCTTTTGGTTTTCGAGGTGTGCTGTTTGACAGTTTGAAGTCAAGACTGTTAATGGTAAGGAAGTGGAGCGGTGTTCAAGAAAGCCAAATTGGTATATAGGGATGTGGTGGGAGAGCTAGAGCATAATTTTAGTTTTTAGTATGGATTCGAATAGTTTCCCCAGGACCGAAAGCAAGGTGATGGGGCGATAGCTTGATACTTCTAATGCGTCGTGCCTAGATTTTAACCCTTTGACCGGGAATGACGTGTGTGGCTCGTGACGCTGTACATGTGCCATGCCGGGCAATAACGAGCTACACACGTGACAATTTTTTTATTCGTAAAAATTGTTTTTCCGCGCGTCGAAAAAGCTGTGTGAATCCAACTCTGGATTTTGCAGTAAATTTAAAATTTATACGGGACAGGACACCTTACATGCCAGGAATACAAGTGCATCAGAAAATGTTGTTATGGAGTTGGCAAAGTTCATAATGAATAAAGGATATACACTATATATGGACAACTGGTATTCTTCACCAAAACTGTATAATAATTTACACGCCAAAAATATTAACGTTATTGGAACAGTGCGACCGAACAGAAGAAATATGCCAAAGGAATTAGTTTCCAAAAAGTTGAAGAAAGGACAAGTAGCATGCAGGTCTGCAAGATTATTGGCTGTAAAATGGCTGGACAAAAAAAATGTTTATGTTCTTTCCACCAAGCATAATAACGTTGAAATAATCGACACTAACAAAACAAGAATTCTGAAACATAAAAATAATGAAGTTGAAAGAGTTGCAAAACCACAATGCGTTTTGGAATACAATATCGGCATGGGAGGAGTTGATCGTCAAGATCAGTTATTAGCATGTTTTCCCATTATGCGAAAGTATATGAAAGGGTATAGGAAAATCTTTTTCTATTTGACTGATATGGCCCTATTCAATTCGTACGTTTTATATGGTCGATTGAGGAACAAGACGACGCATTATACGAGTTTTCGGTTGGATATCGCCAAACTAATATTGAGTAAAGTCAAGTTGCCCAACTACAAAACCCGTGGAAGACCATCTGTTGGCGATACTCCAAAACGGTTACAGGCAACGACTTGGGCACATTTCCCAAGACATATTCCACCAACAGCAAGTAAAGCCAAACCGTCCAGAGCATGTAAAGTATGCTATAAAAGGCAGAAACGAAGCGAAACAACCTGGGAATGCAAATTATGTCTTGTTTCTTTACATGTACCAGACTGCTTCGAAATATTCCATACGGTTCAGAATTATTAATTTAATTGTTTTTGATTATGTATGCATTTGAATAAATATTATTTTCTTTCGTTTTATACAAATTCTCGTCATTTTTTGTTGTTTTCTAACATATTGAATTAAAAAATAAATACACTTTTTTTGACATTAAATAGTTTAATTAATTTCCTGCTCAAAGGGTTAATATGCAAGTTATTATACCTCACTTCCATTCCTGGGGAATAATTTGGGACTGGCAAATGTGGTTGAATATTTGTATAATGTATACATGGATATTGTCAGGAAGGGATTTCAGGATACTTCTAGGAATATTGTCATAACTGGGTGTTGTGTTTTTGCCTTTGTGAAGGTTAGTGTAGTACTCTTCCTCGATTATAGCATCAGGAGTGAGTGGGGTAGGTTTTCCACTTTTAGAGAATGTTCAATAAATTCCTCTTTTAGGCTGAAAGATTATTCTTCATTCTAATTTTTCAGAAACTTTGCTATAACAACTTCAAAATATTTATTTATTCATCAACACAATCTCTCTTAATATAATAATACAAATTAACAAAATTTAAAAAAATATGTATATTTACATAATTATCAATTAAAAATAATATGTGAATTAGAAACCAGAAACCAAATTAATTACCTAAAACTAATTTAAAGATTTAGAACGTTAGGTTTAAATTTTCTACTAATTCGAGTTTTTTTTTCCCACAAATTGCTCAAAAAAATTTCCACCATTTCTTATTTTATGTAAGCGAAAGTTTATTAGTAATCTTTCCTCTCTAGGAATATGTTTTCCAGCTTGTGAAAATTAAAGTATTTTCCAGCAATCTAGCAATTTTTATCTATTGGTATTTTTGTCAAATATTTAATCATTCAAATTTATTTATAGAGTAGGATGAAAATATTTTAGCATTTTTAACATTTTCTTTAAATAATTTTTAATTCACTTTTATCGCTTGTATTGTTAATTTTAATTCAAGTAATTTCAATTGTTTTCTGTTAAAACATTCAATTGTTTTGTGTTATTTTAGAATACAATATCTATCGTTGTTTTAAACTATAATAAACCGAATAATAATTTAATGTAGCTTTATAAACTTACTCTAAATCATTATTTATTCTAGCGTACTCTTGACCTACCACAATAGTCAGTACGATGACCTATCGTACTCCTGACCTATCTTAATAAACTACGCATTAACCTAGGTCAAGAGTACGCTAGTTTAAGCGTACATATTATTAAAGTTGAAAAATCTATTTTCTAACCAATATTTCAAATTATTTATATTTTAAATTTATCAGCAAATTTAATTTTTTTGATAAATGTGTGAGCAAAATATATAATTATTACATTTATTAAGTAATATTTTTATATTATATTAAATAAGTGTAGATGTCAATATTTACTTGAGCTACGTTTATAAGAAATGAAAAAGTGGTTCTAATTAATATACAATAACATCCTCTAATAATGGTCTAGTTAGTGTGTCACCAGGCAAATTTTATGTTTTTGACCTATAGTTAAAACTAATTAATAATTTATGAAGTTGTAAAATTTAATCCTGAGCATATTTAACCTCCATATTTAATAACAAAAAATTCAATTTCATGCCTTGAATACGAAATCTGTTTTCCTTCCATTGTAAAAATATTTTAAAAATATTTAGGTTTTATAATACCATAATTAAATTCAATTGGTTTGTTTCACAAATAATTTTATTACTACTAAACATCTTTATTCAAAGAATGAAAATAAAATATAATACTTTTAATGTATAAAATAAAATAAATTCTAACATAATTGGTCTTCTGTTTCATGGCTATCGACCAATGGTCTTTCAGCCCTAATTTTATTATTTAAAAAGTATATCAAAATTAATTTCAATAATAGAATAAATATTAGAATTTATAGATTATTTTTATTAATATTATCGTATGAGTTTTATTAGCCATTATATTTAATCCTGTTAGATAAGTCTTTAGCTTAAAGTACAAATTGTAACCGAAAAAGAATGAGAAATAAATTAATTATATGTTCATTGTAAATTTAATACTATACTATGTAATCATGATGCCAACAAAATTCAATAAAACAATTCCAATTATGCTTTATCAAAAATGTTCTCTATCTTTTTAAAAATTTGTTTAATACTCATAATAACACGTAGAATGAAATTGGTTATGTTGAATCATATTTTAAAAATTTCATTGTTTACTATCAACAATTTTGAAATATTATGAATAGAATAATCAATTGGAAATGGCAGTGAAAAGAAACAATGTGCATGCTTTAACTAGAATTAAACAATCGCAAATTGTTTACATACGTGTTGGGTAATGTTTTCCCATTAACATAATAATGATTAGAAATATTTCGGATATCCTTGGAAACCATTGGTTCTAGTTTTGGCGAACCTTGCTTGTAACAATAATTGTAAACCAAGGTATTCAATTGTATGTTATTAATATGTTGATTGCAAAACATTCCTATTATTATTATTATTCGTATACTTAAGATTGTTAATGTTAGCAGGAAAAACGAATAAAGAATTACAATACACTATGTGTAATATTACAAACATGATGACTCTTAAGTCGAAGTAATAATAATATTTAGTTTTAATAGCTGTACACATTTAATGTCATTTAATTTTATAAACGAATTATTAATTAAAAATAATTTTGTTGATTAATTACTTCATTTTAGACAAAGAATTAGTTTTTTAATGTAATAATAATTTATGAAATTTCTCCTACAATTAATTAATTGGCTGAATTTGAATATGGCTTTTATTTATGCATAATCTATTCTTTTAGTTTTTATTTCTTTGAATTGATTTTTTAATATGTAAACATAATGACTTTGAATGATGTAATACAAGATAACGAATAAATGTGGTCATAATGACATTACCACGGATTAATCCATCAAAAGGAATAGTTTACTGTCAAGTCGGAATTTCCAAAAATATTATTTAATTCATTTACAAACTTCTATTGAATTTAATATTTACATTTTTCAAAGTGAAATTGATTGAATGTTAAATACGACAACTATTTGTAAATTACATGACCTCGACCAAATCAACTACCATTATTAAATCCCAATATTTTCGTGCAGCGAAACAATTCCGCATTTACTCCTCCACCCACTTCCTGCCTTACATAATCCTTTATTATTATCGTCAACAATAATTAGTAACGCAATTAAACAAACTCGCCAATGTCCATTTTTTTCCATATAATACACGTAGCAACAACCGGGCCTCATCGGTGATTGCATATTTATGATTAAAAAAATTGCAAGTTGGGCAATGAAGAATCGGCGTTTTGGCCATCCATCTGATGATGTACAATTATTGGCGATAAAATCAAGCGAGGCCCCAACAATGCAGTTGATTACGAATGCATGCATATTTTCGGGGCGTCATAAATAGCCCTCGGGACGGTCATAAATCGAATGGGAAAAAAATCTACCCATCCAATGCATGTGTTTATTTGCGCTGTCACTGGTGCGAATGAGGTAATTTAATTAGGTAATCAATTGTAACGGGTATTATGAAAGTTTTGTTTATTAAATGATCTGTTGTTTTTTATAACATTTTCTATTATTTCTTAGAACGCCAGGCAATCATTATGCAGTGTTTATGATTAATGCAACAAAAGTAAATGAAATGCTAATTTAGTAAATATAAAGCAGCTTGCACCGCAAATTGTTGGCAGTTTTGAAAGAGACATTGAAAGTGTATGAATAGGAATGTAAGAAATTTAAATTCTCCACTGAAGCATTAGCAATAAAAAATAGTTTATTAAGTAATTGTTTTATTATTTAACTTTGTTATTGCAATAAAAATATTTTGTAAATCTACAACAATGAGTCTTAAGACTACAAAACAAATCACTTATTGATGAAAAAACTTACTTCTCTGGCTAATACCTCGAAAGATACTGAATTATCCAAAAGAATTTTCGACGTGTTACAAATAGCGCCCAGACGAGACATTTTTTCGAAATGGAAGAGGTGGAAGAAGTAGTAGCTACCGATTGATAATTCTTTCATTTATTAGTTCATTCATTTTGTTCTGAAACAAATGTATTTTTTTTCTTTTTTAAAGACTTTGAACAACTTAAATATGTAGTTTACTAAAACATCAAATTACAGCTGATCATAATCGAAATCGTTTTCAGCTTTTCCAAAACAAATTATAATATGTAGTAGTGATTACTGATTAGACCCGAAAAAAAACGTCTCGTTTTGAAACGAAACAAATATCAACATCTGTACTTCCTTATGGTAATTTAAAAATTAAGCAAATGTATGCCGGAATTTTCCGATGTTTTCGAACTACTAGTAGGGCCTTGGTACTTGGGAGTACTTGCAATCAAGAAAAATCTATTTCGACGACCCGCTTTAAATTCAAGGCCTTGCGCTTCCTTGTTTTCATTGTTTTGAAATTGTAATTCCATCGATTTGTGAAAATGACTAAGTGTTTGTCGTTCGCCGGGTAATTGTTTTGGAATGGCTCTACAAGTATTCCATTACTATTACTTGTTACTATGTTGATATGTGTCAACTTAATTATATATAGCGCATTTGTTTTTTTTTTTTAAATCACAAGTGTTCATTGAATTGTTTGTTTTGCTGTTAAATTTGTGAAAACAGGATTTCGATTGATTACAATTATTACCCACGTAATTAATATATTATTTTTAATATTCACTTTTGGTGATAATCTTAAGATAATAAAAAAATAAGACCACTACTATAAACACAATTATTTTGTCCCAATAAGCTTATTCGCATACACCTTTTCCTTGACATAGCCCCAAAGAAAAAAGTCCATCGGTGTTAAATCGCACGATCTTGGTAGCCAATGTTGATCGCAAAACCCGAGACAAAGGTTTCTGTCAGCCTCACCAAGGGCACCACGGTGTTCCAAGCAGAGGCGATAGCTCTTCACCACTGCACAAGAGAAATAGCAAGACAAGACACCAAAAGTAGGGCTATATTCTCCGACAGTCAGGCGCTGCTAAGAGCACTAAGCTCCACACAGGTCGAATCTAAGCTAGCGTAGGACTGTATACGTGCTCTAAATGAAATTGGCTGTCTCAAAAAGTAACAATCACATGGGTCCCAGGACACGGAGGACATCCGGTGAATGACAAAGCAGACAAACTGGCCAAACAAGGCTCGTCAAAAGCAGTAATTGGCCCGGAACCCTCCAAAACCGCAGTCAAACGATCCATAAAAAAATGGGTGGAGACACAGGCCCATACCTGGTGGACGAACTCACCAGGACAGAGACAGGCGAAACAGTTCCTTAAGAAACAATCGCCAAAATTCACGACCGAACTTCTGAACCAAGACAGAAAAAATGTCAAAACAATAATACGCCTGATAACAGGACACTGCAAACTCAACAAACATTTGAGAAAAATAGGCCTGGTGGAAGAAGCACCATGCAGATTCTGCCTAGAGGAAGAAGAGGACTCGTTCCACATCCTATGCTACTGCGAGGGTCTAGCAAGGATTAGATATCAAAAGCTGGGCACTACAAACCCAAGCGCAGATACCTATACCCAAGCCCCTCTGACAGGACTAATAGGACTAATCAAAGAGGCAAAGCTAGAGCTGGTCATCTGAGATAAACAGGGATCCACAATAGATCTGAAGATCGCGGTGGAATAGGCGCTGGTGCCACCCATATAACATCTATCTATCTATCTGATCGCCAAATCGAGAAATGACTCAGCCTAGAAATTCTTGTTGGAAAGGCATAGTCTTCCATATCAATTACTTCCAATTCGGGCGACAAAAATTTGTTAACATTTCGCGATACCGCACACCATTAACAGTTAGCGCATTTTCAAAGAAATTCAGCCCAATCTATTTGTCAGCCCAAAATGCGCACCAAACAATTACTTACGGTGGATCCATTGGGTTTTCGAGTATCACACGAGGATTTTCAGCATCCCAAATCCGACTGTTTTGCTTATTTGTGTATCCGTAGAGTTGAAAATCTCATCTAAAGAAATGATTTTCTTCAAAAAAATCCGTATTAATTTGATGATGTTCCAACACCCAATCAGCAAATCCAAGGTGCTGCTCATGGTCCCTTGGCTGGATTGCTTGCACCAATTGAACCTTGTACGCATGCAAATGCAGATTTCTTACCAAAATTCTTCTGGAAATGTTTAATTTTTAACCCCGATGCCGAATGGAAGTTCCTGGATTCTCTACCATAGATTTCCTTACTGTGGTTATATTTTCAAGTAACCGACAAGAACCACGACGAACAATGGTCTTCTGCGTAAATTTGGTCTCAATTTTTTTAATTAAACGCCTCATTGTCAACTCATTTGGCGCATTATTGCGACTAAAAACTTGATGTAATTGGCAAACTGTTTTCAAACTTTCACCATTTTTGTAATGTGTTTTTACAATAACTAAACGTTATTCGTTTGTATACTACTTCACAATCTTAAATCACGTGGTCTTTTCGTGACAACGGTCCAATAAATATCACCTTACAACTCCCATTAACAAAATGGCGGCAAATTTAAATTCGCAGCTCTTGTTTGTTGGGACACCCTTTCCAAAAAATATTTACTTACAACATACAATAACACAATTTTTACATTGCGTTCATTAACACTAATCTGACTGATTGATGTTGATTAATATGACTAATATTTGTTTTTCTTTTCTTTTCCAGGTAAGTCCGCAATTACTTTTTATTTCAACGTAAGTTATTAGTAAGTTGCATAGTAACATATCCGAAGTCAAGTTTTAAATTGAATGACCAACATTGTAATTACATAGATATATCGTTGATGTGTCAATACAAGAGTTGGTTCTAATATAGATGTTTATTTTAGAGATAAAGTCTTGAACGCCATAGAATAAAGATGAATTCAAAAATTTCGCTTATAATAAAAAGTTGCAAGATTATTTTAAAAATATATTCGTAGATTTGAAGTACTGCTATACTTCATACAAACGGTAGATAGGTTCCAAAGGAACGTTTTGATATCTAAAGTTTAAAGTTTCATCTCAATAGGATCATTCGTTTTTGAGATACAGCTCCCATCGACAGACACATACACACTATCTACGAGTATATATGGAAAGTAATATTTTCTGTCTTAGAGACACACCCAGGAAGCGAGGACATCATTTATTGGATAAACAAGAATTATGTCTTAGAAATATCAGGATTCTATAATTTATAATTTTCTAAGAATTCCATTATATATATATACATATTTCAAAAACTTCACCAGACTTCTAGGATTTTTTAAACAATTTCTTCTACAAAAACTACTTTAGTAATTGTCTTATCTCATCAGTATTCTCAAGTTTTTCTAACCTAATATTGTTACGTGATATACATTTTTTCTAAATTTTTGGCGATCCTCCTCAAATTTTGGCTTATTTGTTAACAATACGTTAAACTCTAAGTTTGTCTAAAAATGTATGTATTAATTGAATTCATTTATTTTAGATACTATTTGCAAGATATATCCTAATTCCTAATCTTCGGAAGTTTGGTTGTTAAAATGAGGTGGTTTCATATTAATTTCATAATTTTTCCTTACCTCCATTTTTCGAATATTTTATTCCATATTCTTAACGTTACTGATTTCTGGATTTTTTAATATTTTCATTTTTAATTTTCTTAGAGCTCTCAGGCTTTTATAAAAAAATTCTCCTCCAGTATCGTATATAAATTTTTATAATTTTTATCTTCTAGGATTCTGAACTAATTTGAAAAATCTTCTTTGGGACTTTTTCAGATTTAATTAAACCTTTTAAAATTATTTAGAAATTTATCTTCCTATTTTTTTCTAAATTTTCTAAAATTTTATAGTATATATTTTTTTAGAAATTTATCTTTATAGAATTAAAAAATCATTTTAAAAATTGGTGATGTGACCATAATAGGACTTTCTCAACCATTTGTTCAATTTTCGATTCTTTACAAGTAATTGCTATATAAATATTATGTTTTCATATTATAAATGTTCATCAAAAGCTTTTCTGGTCTAGTTTTTAATGATAAAACCTATGCGGGGAAAGTAAAACATAGAGTTAGGTTTTAAAATTAAAAAAAAATTAAATTATTGAACTGAAGAAAGAAAACAGGATAACTTTGTTTTACCACTTTTTATTTAACAAATTACACGTGACTAAAAAGTTTGGTAATGTTTGATAATGACTAGTTGATAGTCGAAACTATAGTCATGTGTAATTTGTTAAATAAAAAGTAGTAAAACAAAGTGATTTCTTTCTCCAGTATATTCAAGATGTACCACAATTAAACATTTAAAATATTTGAATAAGATATACAACTTAAAGTTTTCTCAGGTAGATTAATTAAATATACCGTATTGTTATTATACGTTTTTTTTATTAGTGACCATTTTTACAACAAATTCATTTACTTGATTTAAACTGTATTACAAAATAATGGTCTCAAGCTTCAATCACATTAAACGATTTTTATTTATCGAAGTAATAACTATTACACATTAAATATTGTCTTTATTCTTCATCAGTATTATTATGATCATCTTTTCTTTATTCTGTAGATTCCGTTTCTATTTTACTCTATCTCTTAAAATTTTTGTTTTTCTCTTTCTTTTTGATTGTCTGAGCCAAGGATTTGTGAAGTTCCCTTTTAATTTTTGTCCTTTCAGTGAGTCTTGGTTTTAAAATATAATTCCAACAACTTCATATATCAAAGAAAAACAACATTCAACGTTGAATGCTTGGTGAAAAAAAAAATATGGCCAGAGACAGTTATAATTTTATTGATTGGAATTTCGCCAAGTAACAGCTCCGTCAAATCAAAATTATATGAATCCTCATTTAAAAATATAGTTCCAATTATTTGACAATTGGTAGTCAGACGGTGCAAGGTCCGGGCTGTACGGTGGATTCATCAAAACTTCCCAACCAAGTTCCGTCAATTTGTTCCGAGTCATCAAAGATGTGTGTAGCCGTGCATTGTCATGATGAAAGACAACACCCTTTCTGTTGGCCAATTCTGGTCTCTATTCTTAGATTGAGTTGTGCACAGCACAGGACCGAATGATTTCGCCAGGTTCCAACAGCTCATAATAGACAATTCCCTTCCAGTCCCACCAAACACTCAAAAGAAGCTTTTTATCGTCAATTCAGGCTTTGAAGTTGTTTTGCGAAGGTCACCAGCCTTTGACCACGATCTCTTGCGTTGGGTCGATTTCGTTTCGTTTCAACAACATACTTTTTCTCCGATGATTCATGTGGTATCCAAACATTGAGCTTCTTTTTATAGCCTTCTCTCTTCAAATGATTCCAAACTGTCATCTGGTTTATGTTTAGTTCCTCCCCTATTTTGCAACAGCTCGCGTGTGGGTCTTGCTCCACCAGTTGCAAAGTTTCATCGACTTTTCAGTTACTAGCCGGCTAACTTTAACATCCAAATTTCCGGAAAGGAATCTAGCAAACCATTCCGGGGTCCTTCGTTCACTAACAGCATTTTCGCCGTACACTTCACATTTTTTTTTGGCATGTTCTTGCAGCGGTTTTGATTTTTTATAGTAAAAAAGCATCATTTACCGTATTTCTTCAGTCATTTCACTTATTTTCAAATTAATATAACTTTTGACACGAATTAGAGAACTATCTTGGCAAGTATGTGAGCTGGAATGTTACATTTTAGGTGAGTGTTGCTTGAGGTTAAGGTATCAGAACTGGCCTGTTATTATTATTTTTTTAATTTAAATAATTTTAGATAAGTTTAAGCAGTTTCACTATCAGCTGATGCACTCTTTCCTTGTATTTTCATGTTCTGTAATGAAAAGCGTTTTCTAAAATGGTCTAAAACTAACCTGTACCGCCAATAAAATCGAGGTTAGTCGCAGATTTTTTACTTTAGCTTAAAAAGTTGTAGATTTTTAAGTTAAACGGAATACGTTTGTTGATAAGCCATTAATCAAGAATTGATGTTTTGGAACAAACAAGTCATCACATTTGCATGTGTAAAATAACTTGCGGTAACAGAGGATCTAATTTTCTGTTCATTTTCTTGTATGACACGGATTAATAGCTACATTTAAGTTAACGGTTTTAGCTTACTTATTATAATTTTTTGTGACGATCTAAAATCTAATTTTTTTGCTCCAGTGAAATGAAATGTTTCTTAAGAGGTACCTTTTAGTATGTGGTGAACATTGTACTCGGCTACAAACAAATAATACTTATCTTTTTTTAAATATTTCAATAACAATGCATACATACCTGTTGCTCGATCTAATAAGAATTATTAAATCTTAGTATTCTACGAACAAAATGTATATATGTGTAATGGATATTGTTATGTTAATTTTTTACACATACACAAAACTTACACAACTGAAACACTCGAATTAAAAAATACGTACGTACAGGGTCCATTATGAAAGTAATGCGCATTTTTTTGGGAAAAATATATTCATCGATCGTACTGGTAAAAATACTTAAAATTCTTCAAAATACTCTTCCCACCATCAATACACTTTCGATTCTGGGTCGTACTCAAACATGCAGGATTCGTCTCCGGTTACGATAGAGTTAAGAAAGTCGGGTATATTTCAATTTCAAATTCAATAATTTTTGACAGCGTGAAACTCGAAGTTCTTTCTAGTCTTCCGTCAACACTTTCAACTCAAGTTTCGCGCAGGCCTTGTGCTTTGCAGATCGTCAGTCACTATCCCATGTATGGCAAATGTGGACATGATTAGGGCGTCAGCGATTTGCTGGATGCTCGAACGCAACACGATTTACGTTTTCATCAGTTCTGGCCGTTATTGTCCAGAACGGGGCTCGTCGGCGATTTTTTCCAGGCCCTCCTTGAACGCCTTGTGCCATCTCCCGGACTGTGACCTTGAAATGCGGTCATCCTTGAAGCATCTGGAACATTTTGTGTGCGGCTTTGATAGAACGCGATCGCTCCATCGCACAGTGTTATAAAGTCGAAGAGCACACTTCACGCGCATCCTCGTCTTTCCACTCAAATTGCTCAGAGCATACTGGCATAATGTGATTCGCCCACATTTTCCGACTTATTTTATCAATCTGTGATAGATAGTCGCATCACAATAAAATAATGCGCATTACTTTCATGATAGACCCTGTAGATTACGATATAATAGGGTTTAGGTTATCGTTTCTAAAAGCAAGCCTTGAAACAAAACTGCGTTATGAGAATGCCGTGTTCTATGGGAGTTGCCTATATATAACAAAAACAAAGCTGTGTTCTATTTTTTTTCTTGAAAACACTCTCATAAACTGCACAGTAAATACCAGTGAGATGTAACTTTGAAGTAAGATTTTGGCTAAATTACAAAATCACGTAATAGTAAGAAGTGTTGATGTACAGCTGCTAATCATAAGAGGCGGAAGAAGAATAAATCAGCTATCGCTCGATTAAGATGCTTAGCAAAGGTGTATTGCATTAAACGTAGTGTAAATAATTCGTGTTGCGATGAAAAACTGTATTAACATGATTATTTAAATTGCATACGAATGCTTAAAATACACTGTACAACGTTATTATAATGAAAACCTTTTCAAGAAATTTAAAAACCAGAAAACTCGCTATGAAAATATAACATTTCTAGTTCTAAAATATGTAGTTGTCAAAAGAAATTATAAATTGAAAAAAACGGAAAAGGCAATAACAAAAACATACAATTATTTGTTAAGTATATGACTGAATAAGCGTAAAAATAAATAAATTGAGTTTACACAAATTTGACACACAAAATATTGAATGGAAAATCTCGTTAATCAAAATTTGCCGCACAGTCCAGCATGGTTTTGTGTGTTCCAAACAAATACAGGAACCACAAAACTTGCACGAATATCTTGATTTTCGGTCCTTGCAGAATTTGCACTTCCTTCGAGCAGTTGAAGTTGTCGATCGGGGCTCTTCTGTGACTGAGACATGAGAGAATTTAGCCGCTAATAGCCTTACATTCCGTGGTAGATTTGGTATACTCGCTCGTCGTTTCATGTTTTCTATCACTAAGTCTTTGTCCAAATTTTCCGAAAATAGTCGTCTGCTTTTTGAAAATTCTCTATCTGAATTGTTCGTTTTATTTATTATGAATGCGTTGATTGCTCCTATGTTGAGCATGCCGAAAAAGAAACACCAATGGTCATCTTCTTGTGTTTCGAGCTAGATTATGAGATGTAACTATCCTGTCGACTACATCGATACCGATCTTTGTGGAATTTTAGAATGTCAGTAACTATTTTCGTCTATTTTGTCATCGTAGTGCATTGATGATACATTCTTTGACTTTCTTGGGACATATGAAGTAAGTATCACATCGGCATGGAATGCAAAAAATAAAGACTTTACAAGTCTATCTTTAACATTTTTAACTACTTTCCGCAAAGACTTTCAACTGGATTGTATTGTGCCAACTACAGTTAGGCGGTGATACAGCTTCCACATTAGTAAACCATTGATCCATGGTAACATTCCTTCCAGTTCCTGAGATGTGGTTCGTC
Organism: Ontholestes murinus; assembly: GCA_963969525.1. NCBI lineage: Eukaryota > Metazoa > Arthropoda > Insecta > Coleoptera > Staphylinidae > Ontholestes > Ontholestes murinus. The sequence goes on from OZ018396.1 coordinate 61,223,344, forward strand.
ATTCTTAGAATGACAGCTGTTACAGAATTGTCTATCTGAAAGGGATTTTTAGGTTGCCTTCCAGCATAGATCTCCAAATGCGACGTGTATAATGTTCTTGCATCCACTGTAGAAAACACTTTGATCTCATATTTGTTGGGTTTATTTGGAATGTAGATACGAAAGAGACATCTTCCACGAAATCCTAACAGCATTTCATCTAGAGTCACATATTTATCCACACTTTAATGTTTTTTTATACTGTTCATTTAATTTTTCAAATATGTCCCCAATGGCAGCAAGTTTATCCAACTTCTTTCGCTCATCCCGTGTATCGGTATTTTCGAATCGTATACACTTTATCAGAAACATAAATCTTCGCTGAGCTAGCAGAAAATAATTGGAACCCAAAGCCCTCCTCAGACCAAAATTCGTCTAATTTTGTTCGCCCCCCAATGCTGAGAACCGGCCAAATACAGCAAATCGATAAACGCTTTAATTTCCACTTTATTAGCAATTACAACGTCGTATTTATTCTTATAGCTTAGTGCTATTTTTTGTAAATACAAGTTGGTATATAATGCCAACTGTGTCTAAAATTTCTTCAAAAAAGAGCACCCAACACTGCGTTTCTTGTACCTGCACGAATACCAGGCAATTAGGTAATGATCATATACTTGTTTCTCATTAATCACTCGGTGAAACATTGTATTAATGTAGGTTTTAGATTAAATTAAAATTCACTTGGCTTGTTTCACAAATTAATAATCAAGGCTCAAGGCCATTAGTTAGAAACTAGTCGAATAAATTATTAATTTGTGAAACGAGCCAAGTGAATTTTAATTTAATCTAAAACCTAGGTAATGATATTTTGCTGTTTCGAACTCATTGGTCTGGGCATGCTTTTTCCACTTGGTTCCATCTTCTCCATAAAAATACAGAGATCTGGGAGTTGTGCTAGAAGTATCTAATTGGTTTCCATCTTCATCTGGTTCTTCTTGCTCCGTATATGTATCGTGTTCGCTAATTATGTCTTGTGCACCTTCGTCTTCGGAGTCAGATGTTTCAGAAACGTCTGGGGTTGGTACTTCATCATAAAGTGACTGTGGTCTAATATTTCATAAGCATCCATCTTGCCAAACAAAAGTAATAAAGTCACAAGTGGAAAACGTCACAAATGGAAAATACGCCTAACTCTCAGTTGCACTTCCAATAGAGACTAAACCAAAAAATTCCATGTCTTGCTTTATATGGTACGAACCAAATTCATAAAGAACTTCTACAAAAGATAAACTATTTAGAGTAAGAAAGATAAATCTCCTAAACTCGAGATAAAAGTTTGCTAACATGCAAAAGATTCTGCGTGAATACTTAGAAACTAGGGGAAGGCCCTAAGGATGTTTTATGCCTAAAAACGACACTAATTTAGTCGTTTTATGAAATACGAAAAAAATAAATTGTAGGAAAAAAACTTCACGAATACACGTGTTGGGTCTGACAAGCTCTTCTGGTAGCCAAACGACAGATGATAAAATTTGGACAAATGATGGAAAACATGTCTTTATTAAAAGTGTATAAACTAAACTTAAAAAAAAATCCTGTTATTCAGAACTCTGAGATTTTGGAAGATAAACTTAAACAACTCTTTTTACTAACCAAAATCGTATTTTGAAGAGCGAATTCAAAAAATGCATATAATATAAAAAATCATCTAATCAAATCGATTAACTGGTCCAAAAATATGTTACCCAAAACGTCAAGTTTTGGGATTCTTTTAAATGGATAATATTTAACAAATATACATTTTGTACATCTGTAGAAAGAAATTGTGATGAAAATGGTCCTTTCTTAAAAGTTAACATCTTCAATAACTGCCAAAGCATCTTGGAAATGAAACATACATTGATTCTTATAAATTAAGAAAAGCTATAATTTCAAAATTAATGTTTGCGAAGAAGACTGTTGAACGAAGAAAAATTTTAAAATCTTGTGAAGTAAAATCAACTTTTAGAACCTATTCAAATTAATTATACTTTCCATAAGATGAAAAATAATGAGAACTAGAAACTAAGTAGATTTGATTTGATTTAAAACTACAAGGTAAGAGGATAAATTATTGTTATCATTAATATTGTATCAATTTTTACACAAACAATCTCATAGTTGAGTGATTTTTTATATTATGAAGATTTAACTATACAGTCCATTAATTTTGGTAATTACACCATCTGAGGTGTAGAGCATATAATGTAAAAATAAAATTGACGTAGAAAAAGATAATGAAAACGTAATCAATTTTGTAATTTACAATAAACAGATTAAATATTTTTCAAGGCTATCGATTCTTCAAAATATCATGATAATTCTCAGGCTTGGTATTGTTATTGTACTTTTTTTGGTAATTACTGGATTAACCGTATTAGTGAAACAATTAGGCATCGATTATTCACATTTTACGTCGGTTTTATTCAAGGAATTTATTTACGTTCTCGTATAATGGTATTCAGAGTTTAAATTAATTACACAAACTTCCCATCGGCCTGTTTTATATTAATTAAGCTCGACAATGAATGAGACAACGCGTAATTAAAATACCCAAAGTGCAAAAAAAAAACGTAATTTCTTAAAGCCATAAAAAAATACAAGGATTATAAACATTGAAAGTAATCTGTTGTGAGCACGAGTAAAAGTTTACAATCCGTATTGGATAATTACATACATTTATTACTTCTATGTATTTTTTTTTTCTATGCTAGCAATTATTTCTTGTGGAGACAATTTTTCCGTTGGCTATTATATAATGCATTCCGTTCGGGCTATTATTTATGATTATTACTGATAGATAGCGACATATTAATACATTTTAAAACGCATATTATGAATACATTAAACATTCTGACGTGCGAGTAACTGTAGTTTCAGTCTATGGGAGAACTGATTGGAAAAATGTCGGATCTAATAGTATTATACATTTATCTCCACTTATTTTTAATCAATCGTTTATAAATAGTTTTTTTTTGTTTTGTTTATGGGCTCCATATATCTGTTTAAATAATTTAAATTATTACTCATCGTACAAACATTATATCTACAAGGTAAGATCAATTGTTGCCATTAGTTAACTTTGAGAGTGGCTAATATCAATAATTTTAAATATTAGTTTGAACAATTAATTTATTTGACAATTAATAATACTTCTTTATTTTCTGTATTTTCAAAAACATTCAATGCTTTTACGATCAGAATTACTGTATTGATTAAATGCAATTTATTGTAAAATTTAAAAATTTAAACGTAAAGAATGTATTAAGGGTTAGGAATTTGTTCTATCCAAGTGTGTATTAAGGGTGGTTTACAATGAGGCACTTGTAAAATACTTTTAATAATAAAAATGTTTCACCACGTGATAACCGAGAACCAAATTCAGAAAACATGTAAAAATTCATTTTTTATTAGATTTTTTGTGAAACATATTCTAATCTAAAATCAAAATAGTTTACAAATTTTTCACCGCAGGTTAAGTGAACAATTAATTAAAGGTAAAAATTGTATCCATTTTAAAGGATTTAAGTATTTTGAGTAAAATTGTAGTAAATTATTTGGCACGCATCAATACGTATTAAAACTATTGCACGTTAAAATTATTTCTCAATTTTTATGCACTATAAAACGTTGTTTCAAAATGTGTTTTGAATGTTTACGATCGAAATACAGTTTTTTTTGGGTTAATGAGCCTGTCAGTGAATCCGGAATAATGAAGTAATTAATTATTATGCCTGAATTATGGACAGAGAATTAAATTAATGCGATGATGGACAACGGTAGTAAAGAATATTTATAATATTTGATGTTCATTAACAAATTTATTAACAACATAGTCGTGAGAATAATAAAATTCCTTCTGCGGTATTTCGTCCAGTTCTCGGTCACGGTTCATCATTAATCTTGATGTTTTATTAATCTCGCTGCCTTGTACTGATACATTTCTATGCGAGTTATTTAATAACTAACTGGTTTGGGTATTTATTTATTATTATACTATTTTATTTACAATGTTGTTTTTTTGCATAATGTGAAAAAACCTTCAATTGCAAAATATTGTTCTAACAATTATCACCAATAACTTTTTGATGTCTGATAAGTCTGAATCCTTCAATGACTCATTCAGCGAACTGATGACTCCCTGTATTTTCCAAATACACGAGAAACCATGAAAGAAAAATTCAAGACCGCAAATATAATGCATGTATGTAAATAAACATTGTATGTGTGAGAATTAATGTCGGCTAAATATTCGGTCGAATTCATTTTAGATCATTCCCCTAGAGAGTGAAAAAATATCGATATTGTTTTATTGCAATTATATTTGTGTCCATTACTTAAAAATCATAACTTTTTTGGTTGTATAATTTATTACTACAAGAAGCAAGTTTCTCACTGAAGAAAGTATTGGTACGAGTGGAAGAACGCTATATTGTGAACTCTGCCCTTTCCATATGTGAAATTTTTGTTATGATATTTATGGATTTTACAAACATTTTTGGAATTTTTTGTAAGCATATTGGAATAAATAAATGATACTAGTTACTTTAACTACGAGGGGCATCCGGAAAGTAGTATCCTTTTGGGAAAATAGAAAAAAACTAGTATATAAATTTAATCTGTCGTAACGTGAAAAAATATGCTCTTTTGTTAATTTTTTTTAAATAGTTTAGAATATGAATTTCTCATTCTCATTCCAAAAAAATCGAAGTGCTGAACGTAGAGATGGCAGAAGAATAGCTGAAGATGAAAGAATTATTTTTCTTCTCTAGAATTGTCAACTCTATAAGCCTATGTATTAATAAAAAGAAGTTAGTCGAAAAAATGAAAGCCAAGCTACAAATCAAACAGAAATCACAAGAAAATGATAACTTAGATGAATCTAAACTTAATGTAAATTTGCAAGAAATGTCTGAAACTAATTTACTAAACGAAACCAAGGAAAATCTAGAGACGAAATTGCAAAATATGACTGAAGTAGAAAAATCAGAATTGATAGACACTTTGCAAATCGAGCTTAATCATATTACTCTAAATTGGATATAAATTCACAATCTGACCTGCAAGATGTAATCATAAAGCAGCAATTGGAAAAAAATGAAAAATTACAAGGCGACCTTCAAGAAAATACAAAGCCAATAAAAAAATTTAAAATTAAATTACAAGAGGTCATGAAAAAGAATCAACAGGCAGAAGAAAATACAAAATTGCAACAATATCATGCAGAAGTATTAAAATCTGCTGACAAATATGAACAAGAACTAATGGAAAAAGTGCAACTAATAGAACATTTGCAGGAATCATTACAATCAACACCACTTTTGCTAGAAAATTCAAAACATGATATACAAGAGAAATCTCAATTAATCGAAAATCTACAAAGTGAATTACAAGAAAAATCAGAAGTAAATATTCTTGCAGTCGAATTGGAACCCAAAAATACTGACCTTTCTAACGAAATCCTTACATTAACAGCTCAAATTGAAGACCTCCAAAACATTACTAGGGAGTACGAAAATCAAGTTGCAAAGCTTTCACGTGAATTAGAAACCCTTAGATCGAATGCTAATAATGCCTCAAACTTAGAATTGAGTCGCAAAGATGAATTAATCTCACAAATCGCATCATTAGAAGAAAATGCGAAAATTTATTCTTACGCTTTGCATATGAAAATTAATGAACTAGGAATGTACATTGAGACACAAGATTTAGAATTAAACCGATATAAAGAAAAAGTTGCAAAATTGGAAGAAGGATTGTCTAACGTAGAAGAACGAAGAAAAAGTTTAGAAAACCAAACAATTCGCCTGGGAGCCGAATTGCGTGAGAAGGATGAGAACTTTGAGAAACACGCTCAAAACGAAGATTATCTAGAGTTGCATTTGAAAGCACTTGCAGAGCGCGATGCTGCTATTGAAACTAGTTTAAAGTAGACTTTAACTGAAAATCAAAATTTAACCTCTTATAATCAGGACTTATTGGAACAACTCAAAACTATTAAAAGGCAGCTGGAAATTGCAGAACGGAAACTAAGTTTGATGCCCTAGAGAGTGAAAATTCACAGCTACACCATACCTTAATTAATGTTGAAAATGAATTAAAAAATGGTGATGTGGCCATCATAGTACTTTCCCTATATTTTTCTCAAAATCTATGAGGTTTACGTAAAAATGTTATTCTTAATAATTTGTGCACTTTTGAATTCTCTACAATAATTTGTTATATAAATTTTATGTAACTCCAATAGTTTATTAGCAATTGGCAAAAATTGTCAACATTTTCAATTTTTATTATTTTTCTCGAAAGTTAAGAATTTTATGAAAAACATGTTCAAACAAAACTTGTTCAGTTTTTCAGTCCCTTTCACTTTTGTTTGAACCATTTTTAAAAATTTTTCATATTTAGAAAAATATCACGAAAAAACCAAAAAACGCCTCGAGTAAACATCCACTTCCGGTTTATGAATGTTTACCAAAAGCTTTTCAGTTCCAGTTTTTAACGATAAAACCTTAAGTTTAAAGTTTCATCTCAATCTGATCGTTCGTTTTTGAGATACAGCGCCCACAGACATTTTCTCGCACGAAAACAATACTTCCCCTATATATACTATATAGGGAAAGTAAAAAAGCTAATTCAGAGTTAAGAAATTTGAAATATGAACGTGAAAGAAATAAAAATGAACTACAGGAACAGTTAGAGCAGTATAGTGTGGAGAGAAAATTGCTAATGGAACAATGTGAGCTGTCGAGCGAACAAGTGAATGCGCTGACACATACTCGGGATGAGTTATCCTCGGAAATTGCGGATCTTGTGCAAAAGCTAGACCAACAACAGTTAGATTTTGAAGAAAACATTCATAAGTACCATAAATTGGAGTCTCTTCATAAGGAAAAGCTTTCTGAACTAGAGGATCTCAATAATAAATTTCTACAATTAGAAGGCAAAAAATTGGAATCCCCTGACACCATTGCAGAATTAAATCAAACTGTTGCTCTTTTGCAAAACGAGTTGGAATCCAAGAAAAAAGAATTGTTGGTTCACAAACAACAAGTTCAATATTTAGAAGAAGAACGTGATAAGCCTCTAGACTCTATTTCTATGAAGCAAATTAATCCACAGGGGACAGCACAACCCTTAGAGTCTGCAGTCAAAAATGAAAGTAGTGTTTTTACTTGGACAGATTCTGAAGATTCTAATGATTTCTTCTTGTGTAGTAAAGATGCAAATGTTCAAATCCAAAATCAACAAATCCGCGATGATAGTCAAAAATATCAAAATATTGATAATTCCACTCAAAACTACAATGCTGGTCAAAAATCGGTTATACATATCCTGAAATTAAAATAAAACAACACAGTTGTTTCACATTTATTTTTGAACACTAAATGTCATCGAAAATATTCTCATATAATATGAGCATAAATAAGCCAGAAATGGCAAAAATATTGCCTAAATGGTCATAATCTACTACTGGTGGATACCATCACCTAGTATTATGGGTCTGAGTGGAAAAACACTACGTGAACTCCGTCCCCATGTCTCCTGCTCTAAATTGTAAAGTGTTTTTTATATTTATATAAATTGTTTTAGAACATTTCTTTAAGTGGACATGTAAAGCAAAATAAATAAATAAATAGACATGGTTGATTACAGTTGAAAACAATAAAGAAAAAGTAAATAAAAATTCTCAAGAAACAATGTTTAATGGTCAAAACGTAGAAATTTCAAAAAAAAAATTTAACTACGTACCAAAAAGCTAAATGGATTCACTTTATCAATTCTTGATGAAAGTATGGCCAAATTCAACGGCAGGTCGAATTTGAAGCCCATCAAACGTGGAATAAAGTTATGGGTAAGAAGCTTTTTTTATGATCTCAATGTGTGCAGCGGAAAGGAGGATGGATAAATAGATGGAACAGTAGGAGAAAGGGTACTTAACAAACTTACCAGCTCGATTAGGAATACAGATAATAAAAATTCTGACACAGTATATGGTTTCAAAAATGTTGGCCACTGTGTAGAGAAACAATGTCGTAGAAATAAAAACATTTTTGAAACCATACACTGTGTCAGTATTTTATTAAGTGATATGGAGTTTCCAGAAGTAACCACCTCATCAATATAAGAATACAGGTGTTGTGATCTGTTTTGACAGTTTTTGATGAGAACGCTACCATATGCTGTAGTAGGAACTTGTATTGGAACGCGAAAAAACATACCAAAAAGTCAGGGTAAACTGGAAAAAGGCGAAGCTACATTTTTATGTACAAATGATGGAATAACCTTTACTAAGTGGCAAAATTCCGAAGATGTATTGGCAATTTGCAACTGTCATGGGAATGCGAATTTACATTCATTGATCGAAAACAGAAGAATGGCGAAAAACTTGCTCTTGCATGTCCCTAGATGATCATTTATCTAGCCTGTATGAATTTTATCGTAAATCTACCAAGAGGTGGAAATAAGTGATGGTAATTGAAGTAAACGCATTTAGTATTTACAATGAAATCAGACGTAAAGAGACACCAATTTTGGATTTCTTGGCAGCTCTGATAGAAATCCTTATAGAGCAAGGGAAAAGCAAAGCCGAGATTAAAAGATGTTCAACTTCTGGATGACCATCAAAGAGGCAAAAAATAATGTTGAATGTTGGAGACTATATACCGATTGTCGGGGAGACAAGATGTTCAAAAAGGAAGATCGAGAAGTGGACAAGGGCTATTTGTAGAACATGTTATGTGCCGTTGTGTAATGAATGTATTTTCCACGAGAGAAATAAAGACTATTATTATAAAAACTATCACCATAAGTAAAATTATGTAAAAGTTTGATAAAAAATTATTCGTTCAACAAATTTATGTGTATTTCATTTTAGAACTGATGGGAAATATTGTCCCAAAGTAATGGACTAGTGGGATAATGTGTCCCACTAAAAGAAATTAATAAAAAAGTTAGAAAAAATCTGAAATATAATTGATACTGGTAGAGCTACACTCTTGATGGAACGAGATATGTAAATTCAATGGGGTAAAACACTTGTTTTACACATTTTTTTTGTACTTTGAAAATGATCAGGAATGATCGAAACACGTGTCAGGCAACTGAAAATAAAAATATTATGGAACAAGTGTTTTACCCCATTGAATTTAAAATCTGAAATAACTACAAACATCCTAAAAAAGATTCTACTTTAAAAAAATGAAGCTACCTATTAGAGTCAGCACAAAAAAAAACCGTCTTGAAAGGGTTAAAGGAACAAGCTTATTTACACACACACATATACACAAATAACACGGCGTATGGACCACGTGGTCGATAGCCAAACACTTCTACTATTTAAAAACAGAAAAAAATATTTAAAAAAAAACAATGGATAAACAATCGATAACTGTTGAAAACAATTGAGGACGGACTAACATATGAAAAGTCATAAAAAATAATTTCTGATTAAATACTTGAGTGTGAGAAGATTATTATTATAAGTGGTTAAAAGTATATCCTTTCTTCAACAGTTTTATTATTAGCTATATCTACATTTCGAACCCTAGGGGTTCATTTTCAATTGAAAATTCGAAATGTAAATATAGCTAATAATAACTGTTGAAGAAAGGATATACTTTTAACAACTTATAAAAACCATTTATAATTGTTAAAAATGTAAAGATTTGTAAAAAAAAAACAACTGAAAAAGTAACTTTTTTATTCTTCTTCATTTTAAATCGTTTTGGGTTATTTTCATTTATATAAAAAACTTCTTTTAATGATTTTTTTTTTGTAAAATAGTAATTAGAAATAAACATAAATATTATTATGCAAGCATTAAAAAATATATGAGATTTATTAAGGAACATAATTTTAATTTGAGAATTCGTAATAAAATAATAATTGTCAAAAAAGCTGATATTTGCGTAAAAATAATTGACAATTGTAATAATAATAATAATAATAATAATATTTATTGTGTTAAAACATTTACAAATAAATATTTATACTCGTCAACAAAAGAAAAATACTTCATACTACATAATTTTAGAAATTAGAAATTTGGGTAAACTAAAATGTGTAAGTAAAGAAATCATTTATGTTGAAAGCACATTTCATAATAAGGAACTGTTTTATACAATGTTTATATTCATTGAAACTTAAATGTCTGATCCGTGTTGGAAGTTAGTTGAAATATTTTAATCCAAAATAATTGACACTGCATCGAGTTTTTTTAAGTCGACTGAAAGGAATATATAAATTGTCAGTTGATCTCGTGAACCTCATTTACAGTTTCGTATTTTGTTATATTTTGCTTGATATACAATAATGATTGAAAAATATATTGTGCTAGAAGAGTTAATAAATTATATTTAATAAAAATATGTTCTGTATTTTACCTGTAATGAGCACCTTCAATTATACGTACTATTTTTCTCTGTAGACTAAAGATTCTAACAGCTGATGCCGAGTGTCCCCAGATTATAATAGCATAGTTCATTTTTGCAGCAAATAAAGCATGGTACGCAGCAATTAAAACTTTTTTAGACGCCGAAATATTTCGGAAAAGGTAAATTAACGATGATAAATGGTTTGCAAGTCTATCGCAATGTTCAAACCAGGTCAATGTTGGTTCAAAATAAATACCTAGAAGTTTACCTTTTTTTGCTTTAAATTGTTCCTCTAAATTTCGAGTTCCAAGAATAATTGTCTGGGTTTTAGTTTCATTTGGTGTTAATTCGTTTGCTGAAAACTAATACTTTAACCGATTTTTAATGTTAGTTGTTGCAGATAATAATGTTTCCAGATTTTTTAAACTATTTAACACCGATGTATCATCTGCAAACAGAGTTAAGTTTGTTTCATTTACGTGTTGATCTATATCATTTACGTAAATAATGAAAAGTAGAGGCCCCAGTATAGATCCTTGAAAAACCCCTCGATTTAATGGTAAAATTTTTGACGATAGGCTGTTTGATTCAACATATTGCTGCCGTTCAGAAACTAAAAAATTCAATTGCATTGTCATCAATTTTGTATTGTTTAAGTTTATGAAATTCAAGAAGTCAACTAAAGCAGATACTGTACTCTTATTTTAACAAATTCTGGAATAAAAAAAATTAAAATTAAAAACGCAGATGTTAACGTAAAGATAATTGGCAATTGACAAGAAAGCATTCACAAAGTCTGGAAAACAATTTAGCTTATTTAAAAAAAAATATATAGATTCAAAAATATTAATAAAATATAAATGTACAGAATAACAGAAGAGATTATTATATATAAAATAAAGTATGAAAATTATTTTCAAAAACAATTGACAACCGTCAAAAGCAATAAAAATAGTTTATATGAACGTTCATGAAAAATAATTGATAATTGTCAAAAAAGTAGAAATATAAAAAAAACATTTCAAAAAACAAATGAACAAAAAACACAAACATTCTTTGTTGTTTTTTGAAAAATAAAAATAATTTTATAAATGAAACAAATGACTATATTTAATATTTACGATGGAAGTTTCTACTTCGTTATACATCAAAGGGTGCCCATTATAGTTCTTTTCTTATATTTTTCTTAAAAACCATTAGGTTTAGAGAAAAATTCTATTCTTAATAATTTGCTCAATTTTCAATTCTTTACAATTACTTCTTATATAAATTTGATGTACTCACATGGTTTATAAATAATAGGCAAAAAATGTCAAATTTTTAAATTTTTATTTCCTTTTTAAACAAAAGTTAAAAAGAACGAGAACAACTGAACAAGTTGTTTTAAAATATTTTTTTCGTAAAGTTCTTATCCTGGGAACTTTACGAAAAAAATATTTTAAAACAACTTGTTCAGTTGTTCTCGTTCTTTTTAACTTTTGTTTAAATGGTTCTTAATATTTTTCATATTTAGAAAAATACTGTATATACAGGGTGAGTTTTTTTCGATGTTCTCTATGGGGATCTCGGAAACTATAAGAGATAGAGAAACGGTTAAATGGGGAAAGAAGTGTGGATTTACGAGACGAATAAAATTCCACTTTCAAAGATTTCAAAAAAGTCAAGGGTAACTAGATATTTTGAAAAAAGTAAAAAGTGTCAATTTTTTCAAGTCAATATATCTCGGTTATTATAATAGATAGAAAAAAAACTGTAAAGGACAAAATTTTAGATAATTTTATGCAGATTAATAAAATATAATCATTAATATATTGATAAAAAAAGAATTACTTTATGCAGTTGTTTCATTTTGGTTTATCTCTGTAAAACTAATAATTACAATATTGCTATTATTATAAACAACTGCAATTGTTTTACTTTCATCTTTTTCATGGCTACCCATTTTTTATTTATAATAAAATTTAAAATGACTATAACTCACTTATTTTTAGAAATAACTATGTCGTATGTCATATTGGATTAAAGAGAAAAAAAATACCTTTTGAATGAGGCCATAGCCAACTATGGTTTCCATTTAAAAAAATGTAAGTTTCCATCATATCTAGGAAACTAATGATAAAAAATTTCTGATTATTTTTTATTAATCTACATAAAATTATCTAAAACTTTGTCCTTTACAGTTTTTTCTATCTGTTATAATAACCGAGATATATTTCTCTATCTCTTATAGTTTCCGAGATCCCCATAGAGAACATCGAAAAAAACTCACCCTGTATAAAGTAAAAATAAAGAACTTAAAAATATTTTTGTATTTATAAACAGAAGAGATTATTGCAAAAAAGGGTCAATGGAAAATATATCCAAAAACAATTGATAACTGTTGAAAATAATAATAAAAAAGACGGCAAAACAAATAATAATTGTCAAAAACGTAGAGATTTATGATAGAAAAGATTTTAAAAGATCCTCAAAAAAACTGATAAAGGCACTGTTTTCTCTTTCATTCCGAATTAATTTGGTTATTTTCAACAATTACCTAAACACTGCTTTTGATGATTATTGAAAACTTCCTTCTGAATAATAATAGAAATTAAAAAAATAATAATAATTAGTATCTTGAAAATAATTTAAAATTGTCGAAAACGCAGACATTAACGTAAAAATTATTAGCAATTCAAATTCAAATTTATTCAGCCCAAATAACGGGTGTCCAACAATTATTGCAGTCCCGGGTGGCGTTGGAATAAAAAACGTAGGTCGATTCTTACATGTTGCAAATAAATGAACTGACATTTTTATTGCACATTTAGGTTATGTTTGACAATTAACATGTCGGTTCATTTATTTGGCACATGAAAGAATTGACCTACGTTTTTGATTCCAACGCCACCCGGGACTGCAATAATTGTTAGATTAGATTTACATATGATTTTTACAATCTTTGTTTATTTTTTGACTTCTTATTAGCTAAGTTGTTGCGTACAACAAGTACTTGTTTCATGCTTTCTATTTGGTTTTTCAGTTTTAAATGTATCTGAACCTATTTATAAATATATAGAATTAGAATTAAAATTAAATTTACAATGCAAATCTCTAGAAGGGAAAGTAAGAAAATAAGATAAAATTAAAAAAAACCTTTGCCTAACTTACAACAATTTGTAGTGAGAGGATTAATTGGTGGGGTGTCATTGGAATATTGCTGCTATGGTATCTCTGTTGTTTTGTATAAAAGATTTTATTTCATTTATGTAGGTCTTCTTATTTTGTATCTCCATTATCTGTTTCCATTTAACTAAAGTGACGTTGAGTTTTTTGTTGGCACAAAATGGGATTTCTATTTTTCTGTTAGTTTTAAAACTTGTTTCGTGATGGTGATTTGGATGGTTTTTGTAAGTATTTTGTTTGTGTGTATACAGGGTGGGACATTTATCTTGGCAAAGTGGAATATTTTCGGAACAGGGAATTGGATTTTCAAATGTTTTTCTTTTTCCAGAAATTTCTACCTTTTTTTTTGACAATTATAAAATGATTTTTATGAACGTTCATGTGTTCTTTCTTTATTGTTTTTCACAGTAGTTAATTGTTTTTGGAGATATTTTCTATTGTTTCTTGATTTTGAATAATCTATTCTGTTATTAAATAGATCTACGAATTTGTAAATGTTTCTTTACAATAACACCACCTTCAATACCAGACAGTTTTGTACATTGCAAACTCTTATATACAGGGTGGGCCATTTATCTTGGCAAAGTGGAATATTTCCGAAAATATGAAAAAATGTTTAAAATAAATGTTTTTTGTTATGAGGGGGCAAATTTTATGTCACTACGTACGATTTTGAAACTTAGTTCTTTCAAGGTCATTTGAAGGTCAACTTGGTTTTTTTAAATGGAAACTATTTTTTTTTATTTCTACGCATAAAAAGAAAATTAAATTGTATAAATCAATTTTTTCTAAGACGTACCATTTCTAGTTTAAATTTGTCATTTTTATATGTAGAAATAGAAATACAAAAAAATATATGTTTCCATTTAAAAACACAAAGTTGACCTTCAAATGACCTTGAAAGAACGAAGTTGCAAAACCATGCGTAGCGACATTAAATTTACCCCCTCATATCAAAAAACATTTATTTGAAACAATTTTTCATATTTTCGGAAATATTCCACTTTGCCAAGATAAATGGCCCACCCTGTATATGAGAGTTTGCAATGTAAAAAGCCGTCTGGTATTGAAGGTGGTGTTATTGTAAAGAAACATTTACAAATTCGTGAATAATTCAATTATAAAATATGGACGCAAAAATATTATTAAAAAGTAGATTTATTTAATAACAGAATAGATTATTCAAAATCTAGAAGCAATAGAAAATATCTCCAAAAACAATTAACTACTGTCAAAAAACAATAATGAAAGATCACATGACGTTCATGAAAAACATTTGATAATTGTCAAAAAAACGTAGAAATTTGTGAAAAAAGAAAAACATTTGAAAAATAAAATGAGTTACTATTTTTACTTCCCCTATATGAAATATAGGGGAAGTATTGTGATCGTGATTTTTTTTTGAAATTTTTTTTTTGCGGAAATATCCGTTTTGAGGTCCCCTGAGTCCATTACACTAATTTCTGGAAAAAAAATTGTGTCTGTGTGTGTGTCTGTCTGTCTGTCTGTCGGTGGACGCTGTATCTCAAAAACGAATTATCGGTTTAAGATGAAACTTCAAACTTAAGGTTTTATCGTTAAAAACTGGTACTGAAAAGCTTTTGGTGAACATTCATAAACCGGAAGTAGATGTTTACTCGAGGCGTTTTTTTGGTTTTTCGTAATATTTTTTTAAATATAAAAAAAATTAAAAAATGGTTCAAACAAAAGTTAAAGAGAATGAAAAACTGAACAAGTTTTATAAAAACATATTTTTCATAAAATTCTTAAGTTTTGAGAAAAAAAAATAAAAATTGAAAATTTTGACATTTTTTGCCAATTGCTAACAAACTATTAGAGTTACATGAAACTTGTATTACAAATAGTTGTAGAAAATTTAAAAGTGAACAAATGATTAAGAACAGCCTTTTTGCGTAAATCTCCTAGTTTTCGAGAAAAATATAGGGAAAGTATTATGATGGCCACATCATAATTTTTTTTTCAGAAATTAGTGTTTTGGGTTCAGGGTACCCCAAAACGGATATTTCCGCAAAAAATTTTTTTCAAAAAAATCACGAAAACAATACTCCCCCTATATACTACGTGTATAGGGAAAGTAAAAAGTTGACGATTAGAAAATTCGATGTACAGAAAATTCTCTGTAGAAAATTTTGTACCCAAAAAAAATCGATTCTATTCAATACTCAATTCAAACTATAGAAAATTTTCAGCTAGAATTATATTTACAATATTCAATGTGCAGACAATAAAATAACAAAAACTAGACGCTAAAAAAAATATGTACAGTAAATTCGATGTAAGGAAAATTCTGTGTTTAGAAAATTCAATACCCAAAAAATTCGATGTATAGAAAATTCAATTTTCAAAAATTTATAACTAAAAATAATATTTAGAAAATTCGATGTATTTTTTTTTAGAAAATCTACAAATGCTATATTGTGGATTAAACACATTTTTATAATCCTGTTAGATTTTTCGTAATTTTTTTGATTTTTAAATATTTTGATTTTGGAAACTCACAACATAGATTAAAATTGTTCTTTATTTCCTTCTAAAATGTTTAACGTTTTCTTTTCATGAAATTTTCAATTTTCAATTGTTTTTTCAGTAAATTTAAATTCATTTTTTTGTAAATTTTCATCATATTTTTTAGAAAATCTATACCTTCTTTTATTAGATTTCAATTGTTTATACACTTTTTGTAAATTTTTAATTGTGGTAAGAGATTTTTCAATTTATGTTTACAAAATTAACAACTGTTTTATTACAGATTTCATTTGTTTTTATTTTTTAAATTTAATTCTAATAAGTGAATTTTCATAGATATTTTTTTATTGCATTTTTTATTGTGAAAAATTCAATTATTAAAATATTCAAAAGTTTCCTTTTCTAATGTATTAATATTTTTTGTAGATTTTTAATTGCTTTTATTAGAAATTAGAATATTCTTCATACTTTAAATATTATCTGTTTAGAAATTTCTCAAAATTTATTATATTTAGAAAATTCCATGTATAGAAAATTCTTTGTTTAGAAAATTCGATGTATAGAAACTATTTTATTTGGAAAATTCGATGTATAGAAAATTCTTTGTTTAGAAAATTCGATATATAGAAAATTCACTGTTAAGAAAATTCGATGTATAGAAAATTCTTTGTTTAGAAAATTCGATGTATAGAAAATTCGATGTATAGAAAATTCTTTGTTTAGAAAATTCGATGGATAGAAAATTCTTTGTTTAGAAAATTCGATGTATAGAAAATTCGATGTATAGAAAATTCTTTGTTTAGAAAAGTCTTTGTTTAGAAAATTCGATGTATAGAAAATTCTTTGTTTAGAAAATTCGATATATAGAAAATTCTCTGTTAAGAAAATTCGATGTATAGAAAATTCTTTAATTAGAAAATTCGATGTATACAAAATTCGTTGTACAGAAAATTCTTTGTTTAGAAAATTCGATGTATAGAAAATTCTTTGTTTAGAAAATTCGATGTATAGAAAATTCTTTGTTTAGAAAATTCTCTCTTTAGAAAATTCGATGTATAGAAAATTCTTTATTTAGAAAATTCGATGTATACAAAATTCGTTGTACAGAAAATTCTTTGTTGGGATAATTCGATGTATAGAAAATTCGTTGTACAGAAAATTCTTTGTTTAGAAATTTCGATGTATAGAATTTTTGATGTATGGAAAATTCGATGTACAGAAAATTCTTTGTTTAGCAAATTCGATGTTTAGAAAATTCTTTATTTAGAAAATTCGATGTATAGAAAATTTGTTGTACAGAATAGTCTTTGTTTAGAAAATTCGATATATAGAAAAATCTCTGTTAAGAAAATTCGATGTATAGAAAATTTGTTGTACAGAAAATTCTTTGTTTAGAAAATTCCATATATAGAAAATTCTCTGTTAAGAAAATTCGATGTATAGAAAATTCCTTAATTAGAAAATTCGATGTATACAAAATTCGTTGTACAGAAAATTCTTTGTTTAGAAAATTCGATGTATAGAAAATTCTTTGTTTAGAAAATTCGATGTATAGAAAATTCTTTGTTTAGAAAATTATCTCTTTAGAAAATTCGATGTATAGAAAATTCTTTATTTAGAAAATTCGATGTATACAAAATTCGTTGTACAGAAAATTCTTTGTTGGGATAATTCGATGTATAGAAAATTTGATGTATAGAAAATTCGATATATAGAAACTTCCTTGTTTAGAAAATTGGATGTACGTAACATTCTTTGTTTTGAAAATTCGATACTTATAATAATTTATGTTGAGAAAATATGATGTATAGAAAATTCAATGCTTAGAAAATTTATTGTGCGGAAAATTCAATTAATAAAATATTCAAAAGTTTTTTTCTGATATATTAATATTTTTTGTAGATTTTTAATTGTTTTTAGTTTAAATGCTTCTATTAGAAAATTCGATGAATAGAAAATACTTTGTTAAAAAAATTTAATACTGAAAAATCTATGTTTAAAAAATGCTCTGTTTAGAAAATTCGACGTACAGAAAATTATTTGTTTAGAAAATTCTATGTATAGGAAATTCTTTGTTAAGAAAATTCAATTTTCAAAAAATGTATGTTTAGAAAATTCTTTGTTTCGCAAATTCGATGTATAGAAACATCTTTGTTTAGAAAATTCGAAGTACGGAAAATTCTTTGTTTAGAAAATTCGATATATAGAAAGTTCTTTTTTTAGAAAATTCGATGTATAGAAAATTCTTTGTTTAGAAAATTCGATGAATAGAAAATTCTTTGTTTAGAAAATTCGATGTACAGAAAATTCTTTGTTTAGAAAATTCGATGTACAGAAAATTCTTTGTTTAGAAAGTTCGATGTACAGAAAATTATTTGTTTAGAAAATTCTCTCATTAGAAAATTTGTTGTACAGGAAATTATTTGTTTAGCAAATTCGATGTATAGAAACTTCTTTGTATAGAAAATTCGATACTTATAATAATTTGTGTTTAGAAAATTCTTTGTTTAGAAAATTCGATGTACGGAAAAGTCTTTGTTTAGAAAATTCGATATAAAAAAATTATTTATTTAGAAAATACGATGTACAGAAAATTCTCTCTTTAAAAAATTCGATGTATAGAAAATTCTTAATTTAGAAAATTCGATTTATACAAAATTGGTTGTACAGAAGTATCTTTGTTTAGAAAATTCGATGTATAGAAAATTTGATGTATAGAAAATTCGATATATAGAAACTTCTTTGTTTAGAAAATTCGATACTTATAATAATTTATGTTTATAAAATTTGATGTATAGATTAGTCTATGCTTATTACTTTCCCTATATACGAAGTATATATAGGGGAAGTATTGTGATCGTGATTTTTTTTTTTAAATTTTTTTTGCGGAAATATCCGTTTTGAGGTCCCCTGAGTCCATTAAACTAATTTCTGGAAAAAAAAAAATTGTGTCTGTGTGTGTGTGTGTGTCTGTCTGTCCGTGGGTGCTGTATCTCAAAAACGACTGATCCAATTGAGCTGAAACTTTAATCGTAAGGTTTTATCGTTAAAAACTGGAACTGAAAAGCTTTTGGTAAACATTCATAAACCGGAAGTGGGTGTTTACTCGAGGCGTTTTTTGTTTTTTTCCGATATTTTTTTTAATATGAAAAATATTACAAAACTTTTCAAACAAAAGTTAAAGAGAATGAGAAACTGAACAAATTTTGTTAAAATATATTTTTCATAAAATTCTTAACTTTTGAAAAAAAAATAAAAATTGAAATTTTTGACATTTTCTTGCCAATTGCTAATAAACTATTGAAGCAACAAGAAAGTTATATAACAAATAATTGTAGAGAATTCAAAATTGAATAAATTATTAGGAATAACTTTTTTGCATAAACCGCATAGTTTTCGAGTAAAATATAGGGAAAGTACTATGATGGCCACATCACCATTTTTTTTAATTTCTAATTGTTTTTGGTTATTTGAAAACAATTATCTAAAAAAATCCGCCCTTTTGATGATTATTTAAATTTAAAAGTTTTTTGAAAAATAATAATTAAAAAAAAACAAATAATCATTATCCTAAAAACAATTGGC
This sequence comes from Ontholestes murinus, assembly GCA_963969525.1. NCBI lineage: Eukaryota > Metazoa > Arthropoda > Insecta > Coleoptera > Staphylinidae > Ontholestes > Ontholestes murinus. The sequence goes on from OZ018396.1 coordinate 61,242,975, forward strand.
CATTTTCAAAAATTCCGAAAAAAAACCATTTATATTATAAAACAAAAAAACATTTCAAATGATTTAAACTATTATTGAAAAGTATATTTTTTAAGAACAGGAGAGATTTTATGGAAAAAAATTAAATAATCTGCAATTGTTAAAAACACAATAAAAAGAATTATGAAAGCAGAAGAAAAACAATTGATTACTAATGAAGGTTTAAACTTTCAGCAGTAATAGTTAAAAATGTTTCACCAATTGATAAATGAGAAAGTCATTCAAAATAACTGTCAAAAATGTAGAGATTTGTGAAAAAAATACTGTCTGCTATTTTTTTGGCAATTCTTCCTAGAATATTTAGATAAAAAAGAAATTTTTGTAGATAAGAATATATTCATTCTACCAGTGAACTTTTATTGAATTGTTTTTTTTTTGTTTGGTTTTGAATTGGAACATTTTCGAGAATAATCCGTGTTTAAAACCACTATGCAGACAGACACTGGCTAGGTATACCAAATACACATAACCGGGCCATGCGCATGGTACCCTATCCTGAAATCACAAACCGAGTCACAAGCAAGTGGCAACCCATCCATCCATCCCCACCTCGCGGCCCATGCACTCGTGGTCAATCGCTTACTGTAATCGCTCGGACCACAGCTAACACGCTCAGTCCGCGGACAAGTCTCTTTCAACCTCGCGTATATCAACATTACACTCGACGTTTACACACACACTTTCTATTGCTGTAATCGCACCGCGCGTATCGTCTCGTTTCGAACATTTCAGTGCATTTCGGGCTTGTTACATGTGATTTTTAAAACAATAGTGCCTTCTTCCGTCGGTTTTGTTACCTACCTGTTGCTACATGAGGAAGGGATTATTTTTTTCTCCAGGTACACACATATATTTCCTTGGTTTACTAATATTGAAGTTCCAGACTATGTGGAATTTCATTATCCAAACGACTGGCATTGTTAGTCCAATTTTAATTGTTATTTAATGCCGAAGATAAAAAGCAGGTTGTTCTTTTTTTGTTTCACCGCGGTAATCCAAAAAGTAGGCTATTATGTCAAAATCAGTTGCCCTGATGAGTAGAAGCCGATCAATCTCTATATAGAAAGTGCGCTTATGTGCAGTAAAAAAAAAGAAGTGGGTAGGAACATTACGAAATTCATGACCTTGCCAAATATTTATCGAGTATTAAATTCCACTTGATATTTTTTAAATTCATTATTAGAGATTTTTATTTACTAGAATTGTAATTTGCAAACAATTTACCTCTGGCGCCAGGCGATGCAAGAGCCTAATGATAGAACTGTAACCTGACGTCCTTATAAGGTTGTTTCGTTTCGCGTATATATAGAAACCTGCACTTTGCAGAATGAACTCGCAAAAAAGTAATAATTGCAAAATACCGTTCTTTCGACCAGACTGACTATGCTACATCCTTTATACGGAATATCTATATTTATAGCTTCTTACATGTTCTAGATTGATGAAGAAATAATTTTCTAACAGTACCCGCAAATTGTAGTAAAAAAAAACTTTCAAATTCTTTGTGTACCGGTTTTGTGTCGTCTTTCATCGCAAGGACCGAGCATTGGACCTGTTTTATTTCATTCAAGATTATTTTCAATCGGAATTAAATAATATTTAAAATCGATTACTTTCGTACAAAAGTGAAAATATCGGGTTTTCTGGGTAGAATTTGCTTTCACTGGACAGATTTCCACGCGGATAATGGTGCAGCAATGAGTAAATGTTTAGTTATTCGTTTGTAATTCCGCACACCAACGCGCGAGTTTATTGTCTTTGGAAAAATAAGGTGCGTCGCGCCTTTGCGCTTTGGTTCAAAAGGAACACCCTGTTGTAAATAAATCCAAGGCTAAACATTTGCCAGTCGTTCACATAAAATCAATAAACAGAGATACCTATAGTGACCGAGTCACTCTATTTTAGATTTGAATTAATCTGGAATACAAAACACGATCATTTTATATATGAAGATATCTAGAAAATAGTTTAATGCAGAATTTCGATAGAACATGGTGTCGTCAGGAGTGGTTTGGTGCTGTAAAGGTGACCAGTGGGTACCCCTCCAATTGAGTTCCATAAGATTACACGGCGTCTTAACTCAAGCCCACTGGGCGGCCGTATCTGAATTTCTGCAAAGCGTCGCTAACAAGCAACTGATATTACAAGATGACGGCTTCAAAGAACTCACCGAACAACAAAAGGAACTTCTCATGCAACAGCAGAAGGGCAAATTGGAAGATCCAACTGTAAAGTCGCCTTCCCAACTCGTTTTAAATTCTCTAAACAATAATTTAATATTAAACGAAAATGTGATAAAGTTAACGGACGCTAAAGGTGCTCCATGTGGTTTAGAAGCCAAGCAAAAACAGTGGCAGAACTTGGTGTTTCAAGAAAACGGTCTAATCCAAATCTTAGATGGGAATGACGATGACAACAAGAACAGTTTGGACAATATTCCTGAGCAAGAGGGCGCGGAAACGGAATCTCAATCTCAAATTTTCACATTTAAATTTGAAAGTGCGGACGCGGAATCGCGCAAGAGTTCGTCCACGCAGGAGGAAGCTAATAATCCGTCAGATGTAGATAGAAACGTATTTATTGATAATAATTTATTAAATAACATAGAGACTGAAACTAATTTAGTTGATAGTAGTCAAAATAAGACTGTTAGGAAATACTCAACACAAAGTGATGAACTGGTGATAAAATTGCTCAAGAAGTATTGCAAATATAGTCGTGATGCCCTGGATGACAATATCCTCAATGCCATTGAAGGAAGTACAAACGTGGAAGATGACGACAGTCCTAAACTCAGGACTCGCAAGCTTAGCTTTTATCCTATTGAAGAGAAACTCTATGAGAACTGCAACGATCTTCGTTTCGGTCTTGACGATCAAGACGAAAACGAACGTAACGAGCACGTATTAAGGTGGCTGAAGCAACAAAACCGGAGATTCCTCACCGAACCGCCAAGAAACAGGAGGTGTAGTTTACCAAATTTCGCCACCGACCGACGATCCAACACTATTTTGGAATCCTCATCCCCGACCGATAGTCGAAAATCTAGTTTAACTAGTAAATCGGATAGTAAATCCAGTGGAATATTTTCCTCCGGATTTATGAGCCGCAAATCCAGTGTAGCCTCGATATCAGAAAACCGAAATTTCGAATCGTCTTCTCCCACATCATCGGCCAGCAGGAAATCCTCCTTATCGAACATCAACAGTCGCAAAAGTAGCGTCACGTCGAATTCCAGCTGCTCTGAGAGTGACGAGGGCGGCCCATCGCACTGGCAGTACATGCTGCGAAAGAACATCGGCTCGAAAAAACTCGAAAAACGCCTGCAAAAGCAGAGGGAAGCCTGGGCCAGGAATACGAGAAAACTGAGCACCGGCTCTGAAATCTACGGCCATCTCTACGTCCAACCGTAAGTACAAAAATCCGTTTATTATCGACGTGTAACGAAGCATATGATTATAATGGGCAATTATAAGTTTCACGTGTATGTGAGTTGTTAATTTGAAAGCTGCGGACATGGTGGCGCCACGCCGATGGCAAATGCTTTCCTGCTTCTCATTTTCTTAATCTCACCCATTATGGTCGTAAAAAAAATATATGAAATGACTTTCCACTGATTATCAGAAAATATCTTGTTTTTTTTTTTTAGTGTGTGTGTCACACATAATGTTCGATATTAAATGGTAATTAAGTAATTCCCATTGTCAATCAATCACTTTCACAATTATTTTATGTCAATTCTTAATTATGTAAATTTTACCGAATCTTTGTTTCTTTGACGCAGAGATGTTCTTATAGAAATTAGAAAACTCTTTCGCAACAACCGAATATATTGTTTTGTTCGGAATGAAAATCGAACGTTTTAACATAGTTCAGCGGATGTCAAAATTTGAATATTATTAAATAATATAATCCTGAGATGTAAAGAAGATTTCTACTATAAAATATTTTCAAGTTGATTAAGGTAACAGTAATAATATAAAATTATGGCTTAAAATTTTAATATAAATCTATAATTATTAAATTTATCCACTGTAGTTAAATATATAATAAATATTAAATGATAAAATAATATGTTCAATTCTTATTCCACAAACGACGGAACTTTATAAAGTTTTTATTAACCAGTTAACTGAGTTTGACGAGTATATTCGTCAACGATCGATTTTCGTGACACGCAGAAATTCGCACTTTTAAAACGGAGCGACACAATTAACTGGTTAAAATATATAGAGGGTTTTAATAATTATAATAATAATAATAATAATACGTCTTTAGTAGTAGTAATAGTAGTAGTAGTAGTGTTTGGCTATCGACCACATGGTCCTTCCGCCATGTGTCATCTGTGTATTTGTTTGTGACTAAATGAGAATATGTCTTTATTATATTAAATAATTACATTTGAAGAAATATGTATTTTGGCAGGAACAGGCGAAGTTCAGTTGGTTGTAAACTTTAGCTGCTTTTCCACTTAATCTCTGCATATTATAATAAATAAAAATTTGCATTAGAATGCGATAAATTAACATTTTAGTTGATATGTGTAAGGATTTTAAATATAGACTATATAGTTAATTGCATTTGTTATAAATAGAATATTCGGTCGTAGCATAAATATCGTAAAATCAAGTCAATAAAAACATCTGATGCAACTTCCTCTTAAATTTATTTCTGAGAATTCACATGAAGTATTAAACGATTTTTATTGAGTTCTACTGATAGTTATTCCGTACTCTTTAAGGAATACAACAAATTTTAAATTTTAATATGATTTCAAGTGTAATGAATTTTATGTTTTAACATACTTAATGTTATTTAGTTCTTATTCATTTGGTTCCTATGTGAATTTGATCAAAAACTATTTTTTGTAGTAGTAGTAGTAGCAGTGTTTGGCACCACGGAAGGACCACGTGGTCCTTCCGCCGTGTGATTTGTGTGTGTGTAAATGAGCTTCTTACTATTTTTTTTTAATTCACTCAAATCTGCAGTTTATTGCAATACTTCAAGAATTTAGGCTTTGTATTACGCTTTGATGTATTTATTATAAGAAATACACTTTTGTCTTTGACCAAGTTATACTCTAACAAAGAAATCAATAAAAACACACAAAATAATTAATTGTGTGAACTGATAATTGTAAATTACACTTACTACCAAGATATTTCATCAAAGGAATTTAATTTCGTTTCTATTTAAAATACAAAATTAACACATTAATGAACTTTCTAGGATATTCAAAATATTTTAACCCAAAATTTTGTGTTTTCGACATATTTATAACACAATAACTTTTGTTGCAATACAGGATGTTTGTTCCATCGGTTGATTTCCAGAACGCAACACTTCTTATCAGTAGTTCTGGGTTTCATTTTTCAATGACGCTAACAACTGGGTAATTCGATAACATTTAACGATTAACATGGCGTTATTATACACCTTTGTTATCATGTAATATGGTGTATACCAGGTATTCCCGGAATTAAACCATTTGCGTTAATGACTTTGTTATTTCACAGTAATAGATTGTTTTCTTATAACATTCAAATGGCGCAATTCATGGATAATTAATGAAATCGCAATTAATTGCCATAATGCGGCATTATTTAGAACACGAATTCGGAAATGCGCCGATACGGTCGTTACTTTGCGAATGCTTAATTAAAATTCCTTCTGCTTATCGCACATGTGCAAGAAGGTGTCGGTTATTTCATTCATAATTCCGGTCATCTGTTTCAATAAAAGTAATATGTGCTTATTGGAATATATTTTACTTGGTTTCCGCCGGTGTAGCAGCTCGAGAATAAAAAAAAAATATTGAAAACGAATAGTTTTTAATAAGAATACAAAGAAAAACATTACCTAAAGAAGTATAAATCAAGATTTAATAAGATCTAAAAAAATGCATAGATCTTGACTAACACTTTTGATTCAACTGCTCCTAAAAGATCCATTCAAAAAGTAAGAAGTTGCAAAATTACCAGATTAGTATGCAATTTTTATGATGATTTTGAAAGCTTAAATATATTTTACAGTTTCTAATAGATATACCATTTAAGAGCTAATAATAATAAATAATAATTTAGCATTGAAAATGGTCACATTGTGACCGAAATGTACATTTGCGATCAATAAATTTTGTGAAGAAAGGAGACTCAATCTTTCATTTGTAGCTAATAATCAAAATGTGTTAATCTATCTAGGCTATAGACCTGCACACCATCTTCCTGTCAAAGGAGAATTTTGGCTAGGTATATGGAATGTATTTTTTCAATTTAGTGTAAGTATGGATTACCACGTAGTAACGGTCGTAACCATTCTCTTTATTATATGGAATGTCTTAATGATTCGCACAAATGATTTGGTGAATTGTAAATGACAGATGTTGGGCTTTCGAAAAATATTTAGATTACTGAGATTGCAAAATTTGGCAAGTAAAAACTGGCTAAAAAAGGCTATTTGCAAATTTAATACCAAGGGCAAAAATAAGCCAGGATAAGAGTGAATTTATTAGAAGGAAATATTTTGTAGTGTTTTAGAATGATATTTGAATTTGGTAAGGATTATATTAGGGTTCGTCGATGTTGGGATTTAGGTGAAATTTTGATACGCTATTTGCATAGGAGTCAAAAGAGTCAAAAAATTTAATATTTCTTTTAGTGCTTCTCTTTATTCTCTATAATTAACTTCATGATAATGTCTACTGACAATTCGTCAATTTTGTATCATTAATAGTACATATCTTGATTAGAAATTAAAAACACCTGGTTTGTTTCTGTGATATTTCAAAAATGTTTCACCACGGGTTAAGTGATTAATTAATTAAATATAATACTACATATTTCTAAATATAAATTTCCAAAAAAAGTTGGAAGATCTTAATCAATTCAAGATCAAGAAGTTGACCTGTGAACATCATGTAATTTTGATCTGCTCCACCAATAAAGAATCACCATTGATTTCAGCATTAATACCATTTTGATTACACCAATCAATTTTCTTAAAAATCGAATGATTAGTCAACCTGTTTTGACCAAAAAGACAAATGATGTAAATAAAGTTCTGGCATCCTTTTAACACGTTAACGCCGGCGGGTACCACCGGTGGTACACGAGTTTTTACGCTTTTGGTACGCCACTGATTACTTCCATGGTGACAATAAATAACTATATCGCGCATCTAGGACTTCAGTCACCATAGCAACCATAACAACCATAGGCGTGCGAGCCAAATTTTGTCATTTTAAATGAATAATTGTAGGGTACAAAAACGCCGGCGTCAACGTGTTAATAGCCTATATATTTATTTATAGCAACAGGCATTAAACGTAAATAAATAAATATATAAAAAAAACAGGTACCATCAAAATTACGTTAATTTAATGGTGTGCTCTTTCCAGTTTAATGGACCGGCGATACCAGATCTAACAATCCATCCATTTTTAGATTTGTTTTTTTTTTTATGTCCGCCGTCAATTTCTAATTAAATTTCTCGCGCGCAAAGGCCAACGGACTGAAAGTTTAGATCGTTTTTACGCTTTACTTTATAGTCCAAACATAATCGTAATTTCGTTAAATTATATCACCGTAATTAGGTTCGATTCGATTTTTTTTTTCATTCGTATGCCGATAAGTTCATCCGCTCTCTATATAAATATATCTGGTCGATGCGAAGCAGAAAAAAAAATGTGCAATTTGCTAAATAGGCGAGTAATTGATATGCACGCACTTAAGTGAAGGCGAGAGAGAGAAAAGAGGACATAGACATCCTCTCGGGCATACACCAGACGATGTGTAATTTTTGCCGTAGATACCATTTACGATCCGACTTCAGAAATGCTTTTTTATTACATATAAAGGTCGACGGAGTATCTGGGTTAGTAGCAAAAGCCCTGGGCCAAACTTCGCCCAAAATTCAGGATATAAAATACCGATCGATAATTAACCGTTAATGCATTTAGATTAATTTTTGGATATATATCACTATGAAGATTACATCAAATTGTAAGATTTGGAGATGTGTCATTTACAAAAATGAGCATTCGTCCTTGCAAGGTTGTTAATGACGCGGAAATTTATTGGATTCACAACAAATCCAGTTATTAGATGATGAACGAAAGGTTAGTCATACCGTGCGTATGCGCACAGGTCATTCGCGCTGAATATTTTTGGGTTTTGAACTTGAACTTGTTTCACCATTACCGAGCGTATTTTTATAGTGGTTTATATACAGCAGGTGCAATATACGGTGCTATTTATAAACCAGATACGCGAGCATCTGATTCCCTAACTGGTTTCGACATGCTATAATTATATTAAATAAGACGGATTTAAAGTACAATGCGCCTTTCTCGAACCGATTCATATTATTTTGCAGGTGACTCATAGTGTTATCTAAGAAACTGCTGCAACGAAATGACGTTAATGTAATTAAGATTACGGCAGGAAGGCTAATATTTACACCTCGTCACGATGCGTGACTTTTTTTGAGGACTTCCAGGCCATGACTTAAATTGTTTTAATACATATTGGCGTCAATGAAATCGGTAATAAGAATGCGCCTGGTGCAGTTCGTGCCCTTCAATACACACAAACAGTCGGTGTAATTAAAAAGGTTAATTAAATTCAACTACTTTACTTAAGCAAAACGTTATAATCACATTACGATGTCGACGTGACTTCTACGTATTCAATAGAGTTGATGACTTTGAAGTCACGTTCATCAGTAAGTAGCTCCTATCATTTTTATATTACAAATGATTGCATTACAATTAACATCATTAATACATTTAATTACAGAAATCAGGTGTTTGCTAAATTATGTGTTGGGAATGTGATGGTTTGTATGTAGGCCAAACTGGATGGACCGAGGTATTCAGAACAGCCGTGAACAAAGTAATCATATCCATGATGAAGGAGAAAATTTTACTATTTTTGAATGATCCAAATTAGAAGCAAAGAGGATTCTTTAATATTAGTACGATCAAAGTGAGAATGTGGAGCAAAAGGACCAAAAAGGTTTTGCTGTGTGGTATGATATTAGAAAGAAATCATCCACTATGAGATATTTCTATTGGGGCAAACATTTAATTCCAAACAATTGACCAGATTAAAGCAGGCTATTGACCAGATCGCTTCTCGGCCTATTCCTATAGTGTCTTGCTTTTCCTCTTCTACTTTCTTTAGTGTAGGCTATCGGCCAGAAGTTAGCAGAATTAGTCAATAGAAGGGATGTTGTGTTTTATCAAGAAACGTTAGGCCGCATACATCACTAATAATAGACCAGAAGTTTTGTGAGCTTGAATGAGAGGTCCTATTACATCTGCCATATAGTACAGACTTTGCGGCAAGCAATTATAATTTGTAAAACATTTGCAAAATTTTCTTGATGGTACAAAACATTAAAAGATCTTCAATAGTCTCAACAGAATCAAAAGATTTAATTGTTAGTACTATAATAGCTTTAACTGTATAGATAAGAATAATGCAAATAAATCATGTAAGGAAGATGATAAAATTAATCTATCACTTTCTTCACAAAGTTGTTTTTATTGACCAGATGTACATTCCTTATCAATAGTTAAATTAAATTTATACCTAGGCTAGAATAGAAGGATAGAAGAACTATATCTGCAAGCTTTGATTCTAAAAAAATATTTATCTTGTTGAAACTATATAAAAGCAATTAACTTATCATTAATTTACGTTCTCGTACAAAATTATTTGTAGACATTGAATTTCTCAATAATCACACAAACACTACTCAAATTAATGATTTCTCTTTTGTTGTAAGTGCGTACAATAAAGATAACTTGATTGATGAAATCGTTAAATATAAATAAACATATTTGTAGATAAGAAATTAATTACTTCTTTATCTTCAAAACGTGTCTGTTTATACACAATTTAAACGATTTGGCCCAACGAACAAAGTAGTTTTAGATGGTCTAGATACGAGTTACTATTCTTCTAAATAAAGCTTTGGTAAAAAACATAGTTGAGTATTTACTTTGGCAAAACAGTTAAGTGTGTTATTATTTATTGTGATCATATTACTAATTGTAATGCAGTCGTTGGAAGAAGGAATGGTAATTTTTAATTGCCTCGACGATAATAATATTGCAAATTACATTCGCCATTTGCATAAATCTCGCATCAAAGCGTTGTACCGTATCAGCAGTTGTTAATTTGTGGATTACTGTAAACGCGCGCGAACTTTCCACAGTGTGTGTGTGTCTCTGTCAAAACAACAGTCTGACAAACCAATTCAACCATCAAAGTGGGTTAATGCTTCTCGCCTCTGCTTCCCGTTCCAAAATTGAACGGATTCCGCGGCTTTGTCATTATGCAATCCTTATGAAATATGTATGTGTATGTAAATTATCGCGAATGGCTATGATGATGATAATAATTCTTTCGCTATTGTGCAACCGTTTTCGCACAGCTCGACCAAGAGTGTTTCAAGTTCAGGCCGGCTGGCGTCTAGATCTGTGTCACAGGAAAGAAGGTCGCCGTTTGAACTTGTCTTATCCACGAACGCGGATTTCCATAAATTTCATAGGTATCGCGGAAAACGTGGATTTCACTTTCTCGAAAACGGCTTACGTAACGATATTGGATGAGGATGTATCATCGGAGCACCTCTTCGGATTGGAAGCATTAGCATAGTGACCGGTTTGCAGCCGTACGATTTTTCTAAGTCGGCCGGTTTACATAATTCGCGCTGGCGAAACTTTCACGGCACGTCTAATTAGTCGAACGATAACTGAACTTTGTCTTATAATTGCAATTATTCGCTGACAAGGCCGTTGACGACGGGGTGAACCGGGTCCGTAATGATCCGCTCGAGTACCATTTACACATTCATGGATACGATCGCTGTTTACGCACGTTTATCGACTGGCGGCTTATCTAATCTATTTATAATTGGTTTTTAAGTCAGGCACAATTGACAGATTTTGTACGATCTGTTGTTCACTTATCTCAGTAAAATGTACGTTAGATGTTTCATGAAGAATACCACGATTATTTTTATCGTTTTGATTTACTTCGGCGAAGGTAAGATCAATAAATATTTATAATTCTAAAACACAAAAGAGTTATTAAACTCACCATTTAAAAAAATAATTGACAAACTTAAATCATAATTATCCAGATTGTTCAATTACACTTACTATTATATATCGTATAGAATCAACATACTTTGGGTAGTCTTAATTTTTATAATGGGCAAAAAGTATACATCGATTTAAGTTTTGTTTTTTTCCTAATGAGGTGGTGTCGCTTAGCGTCCCTGCACTGCAGTCTCCGTGGTCCTTTTTTGCTTCTCTGGATGTTTTACTCCCTGTGTACTCCTGTGTCTTCTATAAAGTCTAGGAGTTTCTTTCAGGGGATACTCTTTAGATGTTCTACAGGAAGCATAGGCTTCACTGTGCGTTCTCATTTATATGCTTCGCAAAATAAGCCTCCTGTGCTGTGGGTGTTTCGAAGGAGTGGAAACTACCCAATATCAACTGGGTAGTTATCTCTTCTTCCAAACACCCACAGCATAGGGGGCTTTTCTCATTCCCATCCCATGTTTGTGCTTATTCAGGTTACAGTGCCCAGATACTAGTTCTGTGATTTTTTTTAGTTTCAAAATTCTATCAAGACTGAGTAGATACCGTTATCTGCTGCTTCAGTTTACGCAGCGACATCTATCACGTACACAAGGCATTTCACTATCTCTTCTTTATCTCTCCTGAAATTTTGCAACCGCTATAACTGATACACCAATATTCAGCGTACCTTATTAAAAATAGGAAAACAAAAAAGGTCATTTTATTCAAGACGTGATGAATCAGTATCAAACAATTTTGTATCTTCTTTATCCTTTTGGCCAGCCAACGCTTGAAGTTCTCGCGTTCCAATTAAATCTGTCTGCTTTTTCATGATTTCCTCTACCAGCGCATGTTTCTCCTCTCGGAATTTCATGCACCAGCTCTTGAAGATCTGTTCTTGGTTCAGGTAATCTGCAAAAATTATCAAATGTTTTAAACTGACTATCTATTAGACAACCAACGCTTAAAGTTCTCGTGTTCCAATTTAATCTGCTTTTCTTGCTGCTTTTTGTCAATTTCCTCTACCAGTGCATGTTTCTCCTCTCGGAGTTTCATGCGTCAGCTCGTGAAGATCCGTTTCAGGTAATCTTCAAGAATTATCAAATGTTTTAAACTGAAAATCAATTGGATAGCCAACGTTCGAAATTCTCGCGTTCCAATTTAATCTGCTTTTCTTGATTCCCTCTATCAACGCTTCTCCTCTTGAAGTTATTCATACACCAGCTTTTGAAGATCTGTTCTTTGTTCAGCTAATGCACAAGCATTATCAAATGTTTTAAACTGATTCTCTATTGGCCAACCAACGCTTTGAAGTTCTCTCATTCTAATTTAATCTGCTTTTTCTTGATTTCCTCCATCAACCATATTTCTCCTCTTGAAGTTATTCATGCACCAACTTTTGAAGTTTTTTTCTTTGTTCAATTAATCCGCCAAGAATTATCAAATCTTTTAAACTGGCTATTTAAACATTACGTCAGAAACGCTCAGTTTATTTATTTTTTTAATGTTGCACAATTTTTTCTACATTTTTTATTGCTTATAAACGTAAATTTTATAGTGCTAATATTTCGTAGTCTCGTTTGCTAACGGAAGATTATGATGTAATGAAATGGAACAAAAATGGCAAGTCGTTTCAATTTAGCGACAGTGTGTGTGTGTGTGTGTGTTGGGGATCTACCGTTAATCCGATCGAAAAAAAAAACTGGGACGCGCAGCTCCTAACGTTTCAAACCCAAAAAACTTTCCTTTTTGAAGCCTTAATTTAATAAAACATAAATATTATTTTATTAAATTTTCAAACTTATGTAAGTTAATGAATTGATTCAATTTATTAAAGGTATAAAAACAATTAAATATGTTTAATGTATTAGTGTAAGTACCATTAAAATACAATTCTCGAAATGTGCAATTATATTGTGGAACATGAATGCGATAAATGTGTGAATAATTGTTAAACAAACGTGCCTGATTTGGTGATTGGTTATTGTTAAAAAATTCGTTACGTGTTGTTATTATTAATTATGTTGAATCGTGAACGTCACACCATTTACATCGTACGTTTTATTTTACACATTTTCAAATAACGAAACCCTTTAAAAGCAAATATAACAATAATTATAGAGAATTTAGGGATTATACGGGGTGGTCAAGAACGGTACCTAAGACTTCTTGCGATACGTAATCGTCCTGGCACTTTGCGCCAAGTTCGAGAGGTCTTTGTTGCAGCAACAGCAACAGGGCGAGTGGTTTCTAGGCAAATAGTTAATCGAAGAGTTCTTGCCATGGGCCTTTATGCGTTCGGTTCATTACAAAGCTCGTCGCTTGGTATGGTGCCAAGCCAGATTTAACTGGAATGTGGAGTGGAACTTCATTTGCTTTAGTGATGAGTCCAGATTCTGCTTAGAGGCCCATGATGGACGTAGATGTGTCCGTCGATTTCGCGATGAAGTTTGTCTTAGAATGCCACACAGCCAATACCCCTGGCTTCATGGTATGGAGCGCTATGTCCTGGAAGTAGACCTTCCTGGTGTTCAATAGGGGTAGCCTAATAGCCTAATGGTACGTCGCTGAAGTTCTATAACCTGTTGCAATACCATACATTGAGACTATCCCAAACACCATTTTTCAACAAGACAACGTCAGGCCTCATATGGTCGGTCAAACCATGGACTTTATACAAAATTCTGCAAGATCCCCTGATTTATCGCCAATAGAACATGTATAAGATAGCATTGGAACAACACTTCAGCGATTGCCACAGTCACCAAGGACTTTGGACCAATTGCGCATCTGTGTTCAACATGCCTGGGACCGCTTGCCAGAAGAAGACATCAACCACTTGATTCGGTCTATGCTTCTCTATGAGTTAGAGAGTGCTACAACAACCGCCGTGGGCCAACATATTGTCAGTATTTTTTGTTCAATCTGCACCAAATTGTAATCGTTTGTTCTGACATAAAAACTGAACATACATTTAATACAAAAACATTTAAAACATTTTTCTTTCTGGGTGTTGTATTACTTTTGAGCTCCAGTGAAATCAAATAACCTTAACTAAACAATCTAAATTCTATTGTTGTCACTGTAATCACTTCTCAATTTATATCTTCTGTTTATAAACAACACATCACTCGATTTATTTATGCTATGAAAATATTATTAAATAATGAACTACCGTGAATGAAAATCCATGTTTAATAGAGGACGATTAAATATCCATTCAGTCAAATTCTGTTATTCATATTGCCGACGATGAAATCACAATTCTAAGTAAATCTACGAATTAGCATGTCGGAATTCATATTCGAATGTGTTTACGTGCCATGAGATTACCTCATCTAAATTCAAAGCGTATCCTGCTGTTAATTATACGTATTACAGAATTTTTAGAATCTGCGGTTTCTGCGATTGACACTGATACTATGTAATTTTTTGTTCATGTTTCTCTGAAAATTAAAGTATTCAAACTGGTCACGTATTGCTCGTTATTAGTTTTGACTTATCTTACAACTAGGATGTAAATTAATATTTACATTTACCAAAAACGTATTATGTTTAAAATATCTAAAACAAAAATAAGTATGTATAGGAATAACATAGCAATATAGTAATAAAATACTTAGGGGTATAAAATAATCACTTAACAACATATTAAAAATTTCAATAGGAAAATTCATCTATAATATTATATAATTTCTGTTTCCATCAAGAGTGTAGCGCTACACTTCAACTGTAGGGTAGATAGTTACTCTACTCCCACTTGAATTTGGTCAGTTCCGCATGTGTGGATACACGTTATCATGGAGCAAGACCACACCCTTAATGAGCAGCCCCTGTCTTTTGTGGATCTGTGTAATCTTTGGAGTATCTCACAGTACACATCGGAGTTAATGGTTCTTTGTGCTAGAGGAATTCAACAAGTAGTGGACCTTGGGTGCCAAAAAAAGATGGTAATCAACAACTTGCCTGCTGATGCCACAGGTTTTAACCGTTTAGTGAGAGGTGACAAAAGAACCAATACGTCCAATGTAGACTGTGAGGCACTCCGAAGTCTATGGAGATCCATCAAGAAGAAAATACCAACTTCTCATGGAGGTTCTGCTTCATTGTTATCATAATCAATACATCTTCAGGACTATACACGCGGAACTGGCGAGCTTAATCATCAAGATCAATACGTCTCCAGGACCATAGATGTAGAACTGGCGAGCTTAACCATTACTACAGCCTGGACATGTCGCCTTGTGATTTACATGTGTTTAGTTCCCTTAAAAAACATCTGAAAGGGCAGCGCTTCAACCCTAATTACGAACTCAAGAACACTGAAAGATTCGATCTCGTCACGGCTACAGGAGTTTTGGGAACAGGAACTCCATTGGCTCATTAATCAATGGAATCGTTGTGCTCAGGTCTATGATATATTCTTTGAATAAGGACTTCATTGTGGGCAATGGATAAGCAAACCTTCCGCCGCATTCTGCTAAAAACTGCTTTCAAAAAGAGGCAGATGTACTAGGCGTTGATAGATAGTGTGCCAACCCTAAAAACACTACAAGCTTATGAGAGGATGAATCTGGCTGATGCTCTTGCATCTAAATCATTTTCTAAAGTTGAGAGGATTATAAAGCAAAACGACGTGGTAGATGGAATGTACTTTGTGGAACAAGGAACTATTAGAATTACACTTAACTAACGCACTTACTATGTTTTAACCACTAAAAAATTATGTAATATATCTACATATATTACAAAAACACACGATTAAGTTTCGACGGTTTAATGTCATTATGTCAAAGTGAATTACTGTGAACGATATTGAAAAAGAGGTAGAGGTGAACAGAGTGGGTAAGGGTGGATACTTTGGAGAACTTGCTGTTGTTACTCATCGTCCTAGGGCTGCATCTGCTTGTGCTGTTGAGGATTCTTGGATGTGGAAACATTTGAAAGATTATTGGGTCCGTGCATGCAACTAATGAATAGGAACATCAATGACTATGAAGAACAGATGCCCAAAATATTTCTATGCAAGTCTAACATAAAGGACATCCGATGAATTACCCCCATAAGCCTTCCTCATTACCCTCAAAAAAAAAATGTATCTGTATTCATATTAACATACATGTCGAGTAGTAAACACAGCTGGTTGCATATGAAGGGTGCTGCGAGTTTACTGGTCAAGTGTACATAATATTTACAGTGGCGTTTCGTACTTTTTCATTTAAACACCCTTAGCATTTTCCATGGCTGTAGACACTGTGGCTTAAAGAAATCAACAATTTTGGTTAATTTTATATTGATGGCATATAAAAGAACGCGAAGATATTCGAATACAGTTCTGAACCATTCTTAACGTTCCAATATCTTATAAAAGAAAGTCAAATGAAATCCGTGTCAGAATGCTTAAATACGAAATAACCAAACCATTTCAATTCGGAACAACAGAAGAATATAAAAATAGAGTCGGAACACAATTCCTCTCCAGACAACTGAAATCGGCATCAGAATCTTTAAATACCAAACAACCAGACCATTCCAATTCTGAACAACAGGACGTGTCCGTCAAGCAGAATAATAGAAAAGTAGAATCGGAACACAATTCCTCTTCAGACAACTGTGATGTCGCCATGGAAGAGAGCTGGAGCAGAGGAATTCGCCGTAATAAAAAAACTCTAACTTAGTTAGTCAAAGAAAATGGGAAATCTTTCGAAAATTGTGATCAGCGCGTTGGAAGAGAAGATAACGAAAAAACAGCATAAGACGTAAACAAGGCGCTCAACTAAGAGTCTTGCTTTATTTGTAGAGATACTGCTGCAATTGTTTCACCACAGAGTGGCTTCATCGGATAGATGTGTAATGATTTATACGAATTACAATTGCAACTTAAATACTAATGATGATGTGGGGGAGAAATTAATTGCTATAGACATTAGAACTTATAATTTAAAAAAAAAAACAGTGAGCTACTGTAAGATCTAACTTAAGATCTAGGAAATATTAAGTTGAAAAAGAAACAACATGATTTTCGTAAAAAGAGAAAGTTTTAATACATAACTTCAAAGACATAAGAGACATAAGAATGAAATCAAAATTTTTTATTATATTTTTGTCTCGAAAACAAGTCAGTTTAATGAAAGCTGATTAGTTTTTTTTTTATTATCTTTAGCATTAGTTTGAAAATATTTGTAAAAAAAATCGTATTTTTGAAGGAAAGAGGAAAAAGAAAAACTACGTTTAAAGTTTGAGTTCAAATATCTACTCTTTATTTGTGTCTATTATCTATTTTCATTAAAGTAGTTTTCAACAAATTTAAATGTAGCTAAAAAAAACTTGAAAATAAAAACGTTTCAAACCGTTTTAGCTTTTTAAAACAAAACAATTGAAAAAATATGTTTAAAAAAATTGTCAAAAACTCTCTATCAATAGCAATTCAAAATTAGCATAAACTAAACTAAACAAACAAAAGACACTGATTAAAAAGTCACTACATCAAAGGGGAGAATTAACAATACACTAAAAGATCTTTCCAATTAAAAGAGAACAGTTTTAAATTTTATATTAAAAACATAATTTAAATTTTAATGAAAAATTTAAATACTTAATGAAACATTTAAAGAAACAGTTTAAAACAATTATATTACAAAAATTAATTCTAATTGCTTCCTCTTTCTATCCTAACATCGAAAATGCAAACTAAACACCTCGAAGCTTAAAAATCAAACATACTTCATTTAGATGTTCAAAAAGCATTCAACACGGTTTGCCATTTTGGAATCTTATATAAAAATAAATTAAATATTGATTTACAGCTGCAGTATTATGAAATACTTGTATCTTCATACACCGATGAGCTGTGATACAGCGAAACACGTGTCTGCGGATAGTCATAACAATTTTAAAGATCAAAAGTATTTCTCTTTTAAACTGTAAAAATATTCTACAAAGATTTTATAATTTTTCATCATCTTTCTGATATCTTGATTTGCAAAATTGCTTCGAAGGTATTAGACATTTCCAATATCTTCAATATTTCTAGAATTTTCCAACAATTCCTCTCATAGAGATCTCTTTTAATTGGAAAGATCTTTTGGTGTATTTTGAATTCTCTCTTTTGATGTAGTAACTTTTTAATCAGCTATTAGTTTTTAGTATCTTCCAGATTTCTAGATTTTTGAAAACATCCTTCGAAGGTTCTAAAATTTTCCTTGTTCTTTGATGTGATTTCTCTTCTAGAGTTTTTACGTTTTTTTTTTTTCAAAATGTCTCTACCAAATTATGAAATTATTAAGGTTTTATTCTTCCAGTATCGTCGAGATTTCTATTTCTTTTTCTAACTATTTCTCATTGAAGTTCTAAAGTTTGTTAGAGATTTTCTTCCAAGTTAAATTATAAGAGTTGCATATTTATTTACTTCTACATTTACAAATTTATAAATTTACAGTAGTAAATAAATATATTGTATTGTAGTCTGTTCCTTCCTCCTATCTTCGCCTCAAGAAGAGTGGCCCGTAAGCTGGTCCGTCTTGGGCTATCGGTATTGGAGGATACCTGTGTTTTATTTGTTTGGTGGTTCTTCTTACGTCAAGTTGCGAAAATATTTTTCGAAGGTTTTAGTTTTACAGTGAAATTTCTAGATTTTTCTAGTGATTTCTCTTCTAGAGATTTTAAGATTTTTTGAGATATTTCTCTTTCAAATTGCGTAAATATTTTCAGAATATTTCAGTCTTCCAATATTGTTAATATTTCTTACAATTTCTCATTTGGAGTTCTTAAATTTATTAGATATTTCTCTTTTAAATCACGAGACAATTTTTCGAAGGTTGAGAAACGGTTACACCACAAACATTGTTACATAGTGCTGAATATAATTTCAGACATGTAACGATAACTAAAAGTTATTTAATTCATTGCCTGGCGGTGCAGAAATGCTCAAAATAATTAATTATAATATATCCTATATAAATGTTTCCTACTAAAAATCCCCCGTCATTTACACACAACATTTACACACAACTTTTTGCCAATAGATTCTGGCAAGTGAGAACTAAACAAACGCTTTCCCATATCTTCCCAATCTTACAAGTCGTCCCTCAAGGTTCTCCCTTATCCCCGCTTCTATAGAACATATTTTGCCACGATATTAGTAATCTTGATCCCACATATTTCGACACTTGCTTATCACTGATGACACCGTCCTTTTTGTCTCTTCCCACCCTCTTCAAATCGCTCAATTATCCCTTCAATCCTCCTTCAATTCCATCCAAACCTGGTGCTCCAAATAGCGAATTAAATAAAATTAATCCTATTCATCTTTTTTTCCATAAAATCACACCACAATTCCCTACGATTACAATCAATAATACTATTATTTATCCCACCTACACTTTGTATCCTATTTGATTCAAAACTCTCCTTTAAATTCCATGCACAATCAACTAGGGCACGGCATTTCAGAAAGTTAACTTACAAACAACAAGGCATATCTATAAAACTGCCACTCATATATTTAAATCGATATGCCGGTAATTGTTAGATTATGTTGTAATCTTTTTCACCCAAACCTTACCATCTATCCTTCACCACTTCTAAAAAAGATGCTAAACTAAACTAAACTTCGACACTCTGCCAACCTATTCCACTACCTCTTAAATGATCTATTACACGAAACCACCCAAAACCCACCAGTTTTCCAACGTATATTAAGCCTTGGCGTTAAATTTGCTAACCCCCTTAACCAACTTCTGTTAACCAAATTCTATATCCCCCGAAACCCAAATATCCTTTCTAGGTATCAACATTCTCCCCTCACAATTCATGAATTCATTTTGTGTTCAGGACAGTTCAGGTAATTTTTACTCCCTTTACTAAATTGTGAAACTAGTTGAAAACTTAAAGTAAACTTATAATTTAAAAATAAAAAAAAACATTTCGCAAATCTACAACAATGAGTCTTACTAAGACTTCAAAACAAATGACTCATTAAATGTTTAATTGTGGAGGTGTTCACTTTGTGGGTACATCTTGAATATAATAAAGGAGACAGGATGATAAAGTGGTAAAACAAAGTCATCGTGCCTTCTTCATTAAATCACATATTTGCAGCCATGTGGGAGTTTATTATAAACTCTAGGTCCTCTGAAATGAATTACTTCTGCTTAGATAAATGTAAACACTAGATAATTATGTAAAGTCGGATTTTAGTTTAAATACGTAAAGGGCATAACTCACATATCTAGAGACAACGGCATTAGACGTAGTTGTTGGAATATTGGTCGACAGTGAGCTATCAAAGCGGCCTCGGCAATACATCTTAATATGCGTTTCTGATAGATGAAGAGAGACTGAAGATGTCTTGAGTATTCCCAGAAGCACAATCAATAAGTTAATCTAGATTTGATGGTTGCGTGGTAAAAGTTCATTAGTTGTGGTACTTCAAGTAATACATCACTCAATAGGTCTCCGGTATAACTAAGAAAACATTTTTTCAGTAATTCCACTTTATTCATCAACAGACTCTTGACAAGCCTTAGATTTGGCAATTACTTTTTCATTTGAGCCAAATTTCTTTCCCTGGGCCATCGTCTCCATGTCTACAGAAAGCCAGTAGTCGCTGGGGGCCAAATCTAAAGAGTACGATGAGTGGGAAGGAGCAGGAGCATTAACCTGGTGAAACAGCACTTTTTTCTTTTACATGTGGGCCCGTTTTTTCTTGACTCAATCGATCCAATTATGCCATGTAATATTCACTATTGATAGTCGATAAACAAAATTCCAAGCGCGTTCCAAACTACGGATGGCAAAATGTTGTCAGCCGACTTTTGAGTTTTTGGTCAGCGGACGATCTTTTTGATTCATGCATGTAGTGGTGGATCCATGTTTCATCCACTGTCACATACCGTCGCAACATATCCTTTTTATTTCGTTTGAATAGCTCCAAACAGCCCTCTGAATCCAGTGTGAGCAAATGCACCCACTTCGAAAGCAACTTGCGCATGCCCAAATATTCATATAAAATTATAAAGACACTACCTTCTGATATCTACAAGATATCAGCTACCTCAGGAAACTTCACTTTACGGTCTTTTAAAACTATTTTATAGATATGTTTTATATTTTCTGGAACAACTACCGATTTTGGGCGACCAGAGCGTTCGATGCTTGTACGACTGCGTTTAGATTCAACATACCAGTCAATAATAGTTTATTTACCTGGTGGAGAGTCTCCATAATGCCTATTGAGTCACTGTTTCGTTCCAAGAGTATTTTTCCCCATAAAAAAACAGTGTTTAATCAACACATGATATTCCTTTCGATCCATTGTCTTAAAAATTAGAAAATTGGGCTCTATAAAACTACTATACCCTCTAAACTAACGGTCAGAATGCCCGAAATTTTTGGTATGTACTCTTTGAATATTAGTACCACCCGAAAATTATATGGGTCTGTTAACAATAAGAAGAACAAAGTTCTAAAGAATATATGTGTCAAAAAAAATCCGTCCCTTATAAATATTGATTATGTAATTCACAATTTTGTTATGGATACCTTAAATGTTTGATGTCGTTGAAGGTATGCCAAAAAGCAACAAACATAAATTATAATATACTGGTTTTAACATATTTTTCTTGTTTCTTGTTATTTCCATGCAATATTTTTATCACAATAACAATTTAATAGTCATCACTATATTATTAACTTTAGGTACGATTTAAAATAATTTAAATCATGTTTACAAACATTTCTACCTCGCAACAATTCCAAATCGGCTATAATCTGTCATAATCGGGAAAATTTCCTCATTCAAGATTACTACTACCATTTCAGATAAGGAAATTATAGAAGGAAATGGAAAAGTTGTGAAAGTGATTTCAGAAAATCCCGCGTTTTCCAAATGTGTTGTAAATTTATTAATAAGAAATACTAAATCATTAAAATTTAATATTAAAAGTTTGAAATATCTTTTTCTTCACTGTGCTTATTTAAACTTAAACTCTAAATGCACATTTTTGACGAGCCGAACATAGATAAATAATTTCTCATATAAAAGAATTCTCATATGAAAATTGTATCGATGCTTTACTTTAGAATATGGACTAATATGTTAAATGAGAGAAGTAATTTAATAGCAAAAAATAAGTACGAGTGTAAAGAAATAAAAAATAAAAGATTTAAAATAAAATAATCTCAATTGAATTAAAACACCTTGTTATTTCCTTCCTTATAAAAATAAAAGTGCTGGAAGGAAATAACAAAGTGTTTTAATTCAATAGTGATAACAACAACTCAAGTAAAACCGTGAACTTAAAGGCATTAGTCACCCTTCAATTGTAACGATTATTAAATGAAATACGAGTCTCCTTTCTTCATTCGTATTTCATTTAATAACGTAACACAACAATCATTAAATTATAATTGTAACGATGCTGCACTTTTGCTAGTTCGGCTGTCCTATTTTTAACATTTTGTTTTTCGATGTTTCTCATATTATTGCTGAAGTTATATACTTGCATAATCTCTATTTGCTAGACAGAGCATACGAGTTGTTTCATCAAGTTCCATCAGCCAATAAAACGCTTTGAGTCATTTCCATCATCGATCAAAAACAATCAGCATTAAAATATAAATCATAGAAGAAATTCCACAATCAAAAAACAGGATTAAACCTATGATTTTTCTTGAAGATTTTAATTTCAGGGAAAATATCTTTAACAGCTAATATATTAGAAAGTACACGTGTATTCGCTCGTGACATTAATGTGTATAGTTTTTATTTATTTACAAAAATGGTTGGTATTCCATTTTTATTAAAATACGGAAGCTGTTTGATAATTATATTCTTAGCTAGTTTGAAAGTATCTTCTTGGTCAAGGTAAACAACTGCGCTTATTCTTTCCAATCGTTAATTGAGTACTGCAGCAGCTGTGTTTTGTTGTTGTAGTAGTTATTCAGTACTAACCAAACACACATATTGAAACAGAGAATACTAAAAATCTCAATTTGATATTTGAAATACTAATCATAGGTTAAGCTAGCCTATACAGTAATTAAAACAAAAAGGATAAAAAAATGATTAAAGTTCTTTAGTTCATTGTAACACGAAAAATACTTTTGCATCATTCAATGTCTATCGAGGTATTAGCCAGAGAATAATTGTTTCAATAAGTGATTTGTGTTGTAGTCTTAGTAAGACTCATTGTTGAGTTACGAAATGTTTTAATAATTAAAAAGGATAAACTTTATAATAATGACCAATTTGTAGTCGAAATAATTACAATCACGTGTTTGACGAAAGACGACTTATCAATTAGTATTTGTCCAAAAGAGTATAAATGTCTTAAAATTACGACCAAACTGGGAGAACATTTATACCCTTTTCGATCGTCTTTCGCCAAACACGTGATTGAAATCATCCATTTGTATCCATATGTATGAGTTGTATTTTGTGGTAATACTGTTGTTGATGTTCCTCACCTAAAGGCTTAGTCGTAAGTGCGAAAACATGCCTTGCTAAATAAATATCGAAATAATAATTGAATCTTGCGCAAAACTGTTAACCAGGGTGTGTAGTTTTAATTCTTGGCGAATATTTAATAAGCCGTGTAAAAATGACGGTGTTACGAAACGCCAGTGTCGCCATAGTCCTTTAACCTTGCATGAAATTGTACCAATAACATTGCACACGAAATATTTCTCTTTTTGTACAAAGAATACTGATTACGCGACGGGTCACCTTGTTATCTAACCGCGTGCCGCCCGAGAGATGTCCGCGCTTAATGACGTTATTATTTTTGACCACTTCGGACACAATGACCGCCGTTGACATTAATTAATTTCAATGCTTCGAATTGACGACCAGAGTTGCAAAGAAAGTTTCCATCGCGGGGCATTTGCAGTTTTATCGGATCGACATCGGCTCATGCATTATTTATCGGCGGTCGTCGCTTTTAATTGTTCATTAGAATATTTTACAGGCGACTGGCTTAGGTATTGAATATATTCCGATATACGTTGCGACACATCGATTATCCATTTCATTCATGGTCCCGACGACGATTTACGCCACTTTCTTGTTCGCAGGTGGTATTTCCGCAAAATAAAGAGAATAGAAGCCGAGAAGAAACTGCTGCTGCCGGAAAATGAACACGGAGCTTTCCTAATACGCGACTCCGAGAGCAGACACAACGACTACTCTTTATCAGGTAAGATGATTCTCTTTTTGAATAAAGTTTGTATCTTATTTCATTGCTATAAATTTGTATAAGTAATTATATGTATAAAGAACTCGTTAACACAAACAACTTTTCTCAGTTCCAATTTGTGATTTGGTGCTCCGATACGGAGTTATTGGAGTTCTTTTGTTTTCCTAAAAATCGCTATAACTCCCTTATTTGAACAATGAAACAAAAAAAGATTAGACAAGTACACGAAACCAAACGAGATAGTATGTATGTCATGAATTGAAATTCTTTAAGGTTCATCATTTGTGTGCTTATTGTCTATAAATTGTATGTTAATTTGCACTATTATCAAAACGATGAACTTGTTAACATGCCTTTGGTTTTTGGGAAGGCAAGGCGTAATGCACGAGAAGCTCGAAGAATTTATCAGAGAAGATACCCAAATCGTCATCAACCAATTAGGCAGCTTTTCAGAAAAATTTGTATACGTTTGACAGAGACTGGTTGTTTTTACCCAAAAGTTGGTGGTAATTCCAACAGATTACGTCGAAGCCCTGCATTCGAAGAGGCTGTACTTGATATTGTTGAAACCAAATAAGTGTCTTGTTTCAACACCCGATAATATCCTATTTTTGTTTCATCAAGAGTGCAGTGAACAAAGAATTTACTGTATTGGCTGTTGCTAGCAGGAATGGTCTTTCTGTTGCTTCCAGATGTTTAATAATTTTCGTGTCGTCCCTTGTTCTCCCTATACCTCTGCATGGTACAACATTATCGGTGCTATCGCTTCCTGGTAGATGGTCTTCAGCATGCCCGACGATGTCCCCCACGTATTCCCTGCGACGATGAACAGTTTGCTGGCTCCGTTTTCTGTTTTTCCTCTGATCCTCCACGCGTGTTCTATCCAGTTCAATACATCGTCTACGATTAGTCCCAAATATCGCAGGTGGTGTGACATCTCCACCCTATTTCCATCTCCCATTTCAATCTGTTGAGTGCATAGCCCTCTCCGATTCAATAAATCAGAAGGAATATTTGTCGGATAAATATTCCTTCTGATTTACTGATACAGAAGGTCAGTCAAGGGTTGTTGGCTTATCTTTTACATTCTTCCCATGTCCTCTTTCATATTGCTTCGATATTTTTGACTGAAGCCGCCGAGACCACCAGTATGCCTGCACATATAGACCTTTTTATTTTGCTCATGCACCTGAACCATCATTTCATCTCAATTAGCCACAGTATCGAGCACAAACAGAGTACATGCATATCATGTGACAGTTTTGCAAGTTCTAAAAGAGCAGTGCCTTTATCCATTCTCTAGACAAAAGGTGCGAGCTTTGGGACCTTTCGACTTCCAGGCAAGACTGTTGTTCTGTTGTTGGCTTCTTCGACGATGTAATCTTCAAAGGAATTTTGAATAATTTATACTGTTTACGGACGAAACATGTTTCACGAGGGATGGTGTATTTAATTCTAAAAATAATCAGGTGTCGGCTGACGAGAATCCCCACGCAACATTTATTCGTGCACATCAACGTTTTGCGTTAAATGTGTGGGCCGGAATCGTAGGGGAGCACGTAATCGGGCCTTACATACTTCCAAACCGCTTGAATGGTGAAAATTGTTTCACTTTCTTAGATACTGTGCTACCGGAGCTTCTTTAGGACTTGCCACTAAACATCAGGTGGAGGTGAAAATTGTTCCACTTTCTTAGACACTGTACTACCGGAGCTTCTTCTTTTTGCTATTAAACATCAGGCGGAGGCTTTGGTTTCAGCATGATGGAGCATCGGCTCACACAACGCGAGAAGTCACCGCATTGCTAAATCGACAATACCTAAATAAGTGGATTGGGAGAAGAGGCCCTGTTGCGTGGCCAGCCGGAGTCCCGACCTAACTCCAATAGACTTCTTTTTCTGTCGTCAGATTAAGGCCTCTGTATACGAAACACCGGTAAACACAGAGGAAGAACCAGTGGCTAGAATCGTTGTTGCAGTAGAAGATATAAAAGAGAAGCTAGCAGTTCTTGCAAAGGTCTCCACCAACATTAAAACACGCTGCTGGGCTTGCATTGCTGCGAATTGCGGCCATTTTGAAAATGTATTATAAATATGTAGTGTAATTATCAAATCTAATAATCCTTTGGTTTAATGTTCAATGACAGAAGCTACTTCGTTTAAATATTTTTGTTTTGTTTTGTTTGTTGATACTTATCTGTAATTCAAGTAACCGATGAAAGACTTTTTTGGATAGATTGAAAAAAGTGTTTAGAACAAATTTTGTAGTAGATAGCATAAGGATTTTATAAATGTTTTACTTTCAAAAATCGATGGAGTGGTTATCAAAATATTTTGTTTTGAAATTTTTGATCGGTCGCCAATTTGTTATTTGAAACAATAAAAAAATAATTGTAAATACAAATGTTTTAGAGAGCCGAAAGCTACTTTTGAAACATTTTGTTTTTTTTAAATAGACCTTCAATTAAGGGAGTTATAGCGATTTTTAGAAAAACAAAAGAACTCCAATAACTCCGAACCGGAGCACCAAATCACAAATTTGAACCAAAAAAAGTTGTTTATGTTAACGAGTTCTAACTGCTATTTTCGTGTGTAACGACTTAGTATTTACATCCTGTATATTCTATAATATATAGGGAAAGTAATAAAATGCGTTAGTTAGATCGCCCTTCATAATATTATTTTTTGCAAGAGCTGTAGACCCTAGTAGATCCTTGAAAATGGTCTGAATCTTTCAGCAACACCCCCCTCTTCATTTTTCCAAATAATTCCTTCTGTAGCAATTTGCTGATCTTGAATTTCACTATCATCTTCATTCTCAAAATTTGAAGACAATCGCATACGTCTTCTTGTGTGTGTATTTGAAACGTTTTCGTATTCACCGTACTTGACTCATCTCAGAAGTTTCACTTCACTCAATAACAATTTTATGGTCACTGACTAATAATTCACTTTCGCTATCATACAATTCATAATTTTTATAGGTGTGCTAGTTATATTTTCCAAACTCTTAGAAAATTTCATTTGATTCGCAATTTTCAAGGTCTAACTAAAATATCGTTTAATCTAATAATTAGACAATCTCTCTGTGTTTAGTTAATCATGATTTTTTCTTGGATTACATATAGACTTCATTGTCATTGCCAAAGTCAAAGTCGAAATGTCAGGTACTGGATAAAATAATATAAACTTATACTTTAACTTATAGCTACAGAAGTCTTGACATTATTCCCGAAAGAAATTTTTAGATCGAGTAGACATTTTGATATGAAATTGCAATTGTCAATAGATGACACCTCAATGGTCTTATCTTTCTCAAATATGATCCATTGGATCCTGGTGCGTTCCTGTTGGACCATCAGACGAACTTACTACTTCAGGGTACGAGTTGAAGATCATTTAGAATGAACTCTGCCCAATTCTCGTGCACTCTAAATTATGGATGAATATGAATAGCTATGTGTTTGATAATGACAAGCTAAATTTGTCGACTCTAATCACAATAAAAAAAAATCAAGTTATACAAACAAAGTTATCGTGTTTTATTCAATTTACAAAAATGTATAACGAAGTAGAAGCCTCCAACATATATAACAGAATATTATTTTTGTATGTATTAGGTTTTTTTTGTTAGCACAGAATTAAAACAAGCAAATAAATAAATAACGTGCGAAATCTGTAATAATGAGATATAATTTGTTAGAAATATGTATTAGGTATGTATAAATATAAACTCTTACATATTTTTATCCCGGATCATCCAACTATACAAGAATATAATATAACGTATGGAAATGTAATGCTTCTTATGAATATCCTAATAGTTTACATTTTATGTAATGATTAACACAAACATGTGCACAAATAATAAAGTTTATATTTGTGATGAAGGTTCTGGCTCTTCCGATATTGTTGATATTTTGGCGAAGTCATTTGTCCTTTTTTTTTCTCTCATTAATCAGGCGATCTCATCCAAAACTCCTCTTCTTGCTTTTGCACTCGTGTCAAAATTTGGTTCGTTCGTTACAATTTGATCTACTATTTCGGTTTTTGTTTCTAAACTTTTTTAATGAAAATCTGTAGTAATTTATGTTAGTTCATCGTCTTCAGAACCAAAATTTTCGACTTCTTCAATACCTTGTTTGGCGAGTTCCTGAAGGTCGTCGGTAATAAGGCCTTCTCCAGAAACTTGCAGTAGCTCCTTAATATCCTGCTCATCTACATCTCCTAGACCTGCTGTTTCGACTGGATTGACAATTTGACACACAATTGGCTCTTCTCGTTGATAGTCCTGGGATATCTCCGGCCTCATCTTCTTTCATACTCCATTCATGAACATCTTAGTTAGTTCTTGCCAAGCGACATCAAAGATGTTATTTTTTTTCCAAAATTGCAAAATTGCTTCTTTATCTCCACCTTCTGTTATATCAATAAGTTGTTGAATTATACGAAGATGATAATGTGCCTTAAAATTTGCAATAACCCCCTGGTCCATTAGCAGAATTAACGACGTAGTGTTTGCTGAAAACTATTTCCACCGGAATGAAGTGTTAAGTCCGATAGGTTGATGGGATGAGTTAGTGCCTTGTCCAGCAGTAATACAGGTTTTGGTTTCAAAATTATTTAGTTCACAGTAACATTTTACAGATGGAGGAAAATGTGTGGTAAACCAATTTCGAAAAATGTCTCTTGTCATCCAAGATTTCTTATTGTACTCCCAAATGATGGGTAGATCAGATTTTAAAACTCCTTTTATGACCCTTGGGATTTTGTCATGATACACAAGTAGAGGTTTTAATTTTAAATCGCCATTAGCGTTACCACCCAGAAAAAGGGTGAAACGGTCTTTTGCAACTTTTGCTCGAATTTTTTTTCGCGATATAAATGTGCAATGCCAAAGCTTCTAAAAAAAGCCCTGTTTCATCCACGTTAAGAACCAATTCTAATGGATAATTTCCTCTTTCAATTATGGCCAATAACGTCGTAGGAAAAATTAAAGCGGCAGCAGGATCTTTATTCGCTGCTTCTGCGGTGATTTGAATGTGAGGTTGCTTCTTCTTTTAAAATTATCGAACCAACCTCGACTAGCTGTATAAATTTTCACTCGTATCTTCTCTTTTATTTTGAATGCGATTAAAAATAATAATAATAATAATCTTTATTTGGACATATTTACAATACATAATTACATTTAACATACATATAAATAAGTGGTGTTAGTCCATCTAGGGTATAGACCTGAGGTATTTCTGCCCTTTGGATTAAATATATTTATGGCCTTTTGATTATTTTTTGACTTAGTAACATGTTGCGTTCGATTTCATCATTAATTCAAATGCAAATTACTTTTCAATTTAATATCTTTCGTAGCCAAAGACGTATAGTCTGTTCGTTGGATCTTTGGTCGTACGTCACAAACTATCGCTTCAAAAAACGACGAAAGTTTTACAGTGCGTTCTTTTTCTAACGCATTTGGTTTACTTTATCAGACTGAATGTTTTTGCGTCGTTTCTCGAAGCGATAATTTGTGACGTACGACCAAAGATCCAACGAACAGACTATAGTTGTTTTTTAAGTGATTATTTTTTCAAGTCTTTGTAGATTTGCATGTTTAAATTCTTTTCTGTCTGTTAATTTTAATCGGCCGCTCATAAAACTCAACTACTTTGCTTAGTTAACGCTCTTTTTTATCTTAAAAAAATAATGAATAGTTTGTTTTTAGGTATGAGTTTACGTGAAGTGTTTACAATCAAATTAAAACTTAGATTATTCCTTACTTATAATTAGTGAAGTTTTTTAAATTGATATTTTTAGTTTGGGCATTTAGTCATAAAACCACTTTAATTATGATTGTTGTGTGTTGGATGATTGAAGCCATATCTTTGTGATACATCTTGAATCATTAACAAAGTAAGTTTTATTTATCATATGATTTTTGTATATGACGTATATTTATAATATAAGTTCTAAGACTTTAAATCATCTTTTCTAATAAATCTATAAGGTCAATAACTGTTAATTCAATTTTAATTTCAAAATCGTTTGAGAAGTAGATTTATAATCAATAGATTTGTAAATTTTTTGTTTTTTTTTGTTTACCTTTCTGAAAAATGCAAATTAAAAGAACCCTTACATCAACATTACACAACAGTAAATTAAGGCAACTTCGTTACGCCTACAAATAACCAA
Organism: Ontholestes murinus; assembly: GCA_963969525.1. Taxonomy (NCBI): domain Eukaryota; kingdom Metazoa; phylum Arthropoda; class Insecta; order Coleoptera; family Staphylinidae; genus Ontholestes; species Ontholestes murinus. The sequence goes on from OZ018396.1 coordinate 61,273,493, forward strand.
TAATCTTCTTTCAGCCGCTAATTTTATTATAAATTTCTATTAAGTAATGTGTTATGTCGACTACCGGATTCCCAAAATGCTACGTCATTATGTAACGTGAAAACTAAAATTGGCTCGTAATTCATTAAAATTTCTTCGCCAAATTAAGCGCCTTTAAATGTCAAATTGCGCAAAAACGTCAACGGTAAAGTATTGTGACAAATATTGAATGACGCATTTATTTTATAGAAAAATTAGGAATTTTATTTTCTATATTTAAAATATAAGTATTTATAGAGAATAAACATATTGCATGTATCATGTTCTATGTTTTTTACGCCCTATAAAGGAGTTATTAAATTACTTAATTTTGTAATGACTTGAAAATTGCTTAATTTTGATTGATAACAACTGCTAAACAAAAAATATTTTAATTAAAAATGAAGAGACGAAAACAAACAATGAAGAATTCAAAACAATATTGGCCTCTTTTAAAAGGAAGTTTTTTTTCAATACAAATACCGGGTGTTTTTAAATGAATGTCGGAGTTTTAACGCTTTGTAATTTTTGTAAAATGTAAAATTTCATTTTCCCTGCCAAAAAAGGTGATAGTAGGGTGAAAAGTTATAAGATATATAAAAAAAAAAACACCATTTCCCCATTATCTAGATGTACTCTACCTCTCCGGAACTTGTATAAATAATACACTGATGAATACGGGGTGTATTATATATTCTAATTATAAAAATACAAGTCCTCGCATCATGTCAATACTTTATATCACTATCCCACTGCGATAAATTTAAACTGCATTTATTCCTTACTTCATCGATTTGTTTAAACATTTCGAACACAACGTAAACATTATCTATCAATAACTAGCTATGTTCACCATGGGTTTAAAAAGTACACATCTAATGTTTAAATAAATACGTAAAAAGTAAGGAATAAACTCAGTTTTAATTTATTTATTCAAAATCATAATCTGAGTACAATCTTAAATATTAGCAAAATATAAGTAATGTTAGTAATCATTGTTATTCTCGTGTCCTAGTTCTAGAATACGTGCTAAATTTTGTACAACGGAAGATAATGAATGTCTCCAATTGTACAATGTATAAATTATGAAAATAATTTTGTGTGGATAAAAATATCTCACAAATTAAGTTTTGTCTTTTGTTGTATTGTGAATATACTTATTTATAAAAAAAATTATTGTCATTGCATTGTTATTAAGTGTTTCCCACAATAACACGTGACCTCAAAATTTAACAAACTCGTTGACAATTTAATTTAAAACACACTATACAATCTATACATATGCACATTTTACATTTCCTGAGTTTAATATAAAAATAGATAACAATAAGCTGCAGACACTCTACAATCAATATGTTCAATGAAGATTCGTCCTGACAGACATGACCTTAATTTATTAATCAAAATAGTGTGATCAATGGTATCAAATGGCTTAAAAAAATCATTATAGACTGAGTCAATTATATTCACTTATCTCTAAAGCATCATTAATATGTTGACCATAAACCAACAAGTTTGTCGCTGCTGAGCATCCAGATCTGAACCAATGCTGCTGACTTTTCAAGAAGACACCAAAGTAACTGTATATTTAACAAGTTACAATCCCTTAAAATATTTTTGCAACAAGTGAAAGATTTGATCAGGAACCATAATTGTCGACACTGATTCCAATGTTGTATAATTGTATTGCTATCATAAATTACTACATATAAATAAAGAATAATTCAAGTTCTGCTTTTATGTGAATAATGTAATTGCAAAATTTTTTTACATAAATGGAATTCAATTGAAATTCAGTGTTAATAGTAAATTCTATAGCTTCTTTAAAATAAACGAATTTAATTTTAAATATTAAATTACATACCAATCTTAGATTGTTAATCAATACAATAATGTTTCTCTGTGGGTTAAGTGAGAAATCAATTCATCGTACATACAATAAGTTTAACAGTTTTATACATATTTACAATATTACATATTTTTTAGTTGTAAAAATTCAGTAAGTATATTAATTTTGTATTCTTTTTGCAGTGAGGGATGGTGATACGGTGAAGCACTATAGAATACGACAATTGGATGAGGGCGGTTTCTTCATAGCGAGGAGAACGACGTTTAGAACCTTACAGGAATTGGTGGAGCACTACAGCAAGGATGCCGACGGCTTGTGTGTCAACCTGTGTAAACCATGTGTACAGGTCAGTATCACTCTAGGAAAAATAACATCCAACACACATACACATTACGAAAACAAAACAATCGGCGTCGGTTTCCCCTAAACTTACCAACCAGACTCTACAGCTTCTCTATTTATTTGTTGTTACACCTGAGACTAACAACAATTATTTTATTTTTATGCAGAATCCTTTGCTTTCTGAGGTATGTCAGTTTATATTTTGCTGTGGCAACTTCACCAATCAGCGTACATTTGTCCCTACCCCCTTTTCTTGTTTTCTTTTTTTAATACCCCGCACTATTCATAGCTTGCACTCTTAGAGGTAGGATCATATATTTTTCCTTCTATATATTATACTGGATAATAATATAGCAACTCTCTTGTTGGTAACAATTAATAAATTAAATTATAATAATATAAAAATCTACTCTACTACTTAGATAATTATAAAATAAAAATGTTGTAGCTTTAATTTATAATTAGTTCTATCTAAATAATGTTTATAGTTATATATCATAATTTTTTTGTGAAGGATAAATATATTAATTAACAATTTACAAATAACAAATTAATAATCAAAATCAGAAAAATTCTTTAATACATTGTATTTTATACAATATAAATAAATTATTGTAATAGAAATTGTAATATAAATTCAAAACGGGTCAATTTTAAAGTTGTAGTACACTATGTTACTTAAATTAGAGAATATTCCTCTTATTGGCTTCTATCTCATCATTTGTTATTAAGATCAAAATGAAATATGCATCACAAAATATGACAAAGTTTACAGTTTTGGTTTTATATTATTGTTACTTTCCTTACACATTCCATCTCATGTTGGCCATTCTGAAAAGGGTATTAAATTAAGTCAAATGTCATTTGAATTTTTGAGGCTTATAAATGTTGAAAGTTGAGGCTTATAAATGTTCTTTACTGTAAATAATACCCAAAGCTGTAAATCTATCATAAATCGTGTAAAAATTTAATCATCGCATCACCTGAAGAAGTGAGGCGAAACAATTGTAGAGAAGCGCCTAATAATTTTAAATGTGTTATTTATCATATTGTTTACTATTTTTATAAGATAACAAAAAAGATATTATAATTAGAAAGATTATAATCAAAAATGAATATAAGAAATTTGCTATATTTATTGTCATTGATGTACATACAGTTTATCAGTGTCGAATAGCGGAAATCATTGATGCTAAAATCGATCCTAATTCGTTTATTGTCTTTTTAGGTAGAGAAACCCCAACCAGAAGGCCTATCCCATCGAACAAGGGACCAGTGGGAAATCGACAGATCGTCCCTGAAATTCATCCGTAAACTAGGACACGGACAGTTCGGCGAGGTGTGGGAGGGCCAATGGAACAACACCACACCGGTGGCGATAAAGACGTTAAAGACAGGCACGATGGACCCCAAAGATTTCCTGGCAGAAGCACAGATCATGAAGAAGCTGCGGCACTCGAAGCTAATTCAACTGTACGCCGTTTGCACGATGGAGGAGCCCATTTACATCATCACCGAATTGATGAAGAACGGATCCCTGCTGGAGTACCTGCAGGGTAAAGGAAAGGGACTGAAACTTCCACAGCTGATAGATATGGCCGCACAAATTGCCGCCGGCATGGCTTATTTGGAATCACAGAATTACATACACAGGGATTTGGCTGCGAGGAATGTTCTAGTTAATGACAGCAATGTTGTTAAGATTGCCGACTTCGGTTTAGCTAGATTAATTAAGGTATGTTTTATGAATCTATTACATATTATGTTTTAAATACTATGATTACGGTTGTATATGATTATAAATTAACATGCTTCGTACAGTGTGAAAGTGTGGCTTCAGTGTGCATTAGAAAGTGATTTACACTAGCAATATAGATATTTCAGATTTAATCCCTGTCTGAAGCTTGTTAATTTTTAATCTAATAAGATAAGCACATTTGAAATTAATGAAAATTAATTTCTGTGTAGGTCAATAGTTACAAATAAAAAAATAGTTTTAGTTAATATAATAAAAACTGATCAAAAATAAATTACTCTATGCGGTTTTCAAATTGATTCAATTTACATAAACATACCACTAAAATTTTAGTGGTAAAAACATAGTAGGTGTTTTATTTAAGTGTTTATATTATGAATTAGTAACAGTCACAACCATCATCATGATTGATTCAATTTACAATTATCTGTTGATTTGCTAACTATATAAAATTAGTTTTTTTTTTGTCTCTCAATCGGCCTTAATAATCAAGATCTCCATGGCATCTGCAATGACCTTCCTAAATACTTGAACTCCTGAACATATCACTTATCCAATTCCCGAGAAGCCTTTCCATTATGCGATGATAATGGTAAAAGAATAGTTATGGCAATGTACGTATTTTAATTCAATCTTAATTTCGGTTTTAATAGGAGGATGAATACGAAGCGAGGGTAGGAGCTAGATTCCCTATAAAGTGGACTGCGCCCGAAGCTGCCAATTACAGCAAGTTCTCCATCAAATCTGATGTTTGGTCATTCGGTATTTTACTTACAGAACTGGTGACTTACGGACGTATACCGTATCCTGGTAAATATCATTTATTTTCTTAATTTCTTTCATATCCAAAATATTAAGCAATAATCCAACATATTTAAAATTGCATAATTTTATAGATGTAAATCTAGATTATGTACTGTATATTGATGTATATATAAATTTTTTGTTTGTTTAATTATAGGTATGACAAATGCTGAAGTATTGCATCAAGTTGAGCACGGCTACCGCATGCCGGCGCCGCCGAATTGCCCGGCGCCACTGTACGATATAATGTTAGAGTGCTGGCACCGCGACCTGATGAAGAGGCCTACATTCGAGACCCTGCAGTGGAAACTAGAGGACTTCTTCACCATGGAAGGCTCAGAGTACAAGGAGGCGTCCGCTTACTGAGGCCACGCCCACCTGCCCGCTGATTGGCTAAGGAACGCAGTAGACGTGCACTATCATTAGACCCTCAGCAGGACAGGTGGCGTTGGTGCGTCTCCCCGTACTTCCCCCTCCTTCATCATCATGATTGTGACATTTTTGTTCTATTGCGACAACGGATAAAATGCTTGTACATAAATATCACCGAGTATGTACATAATTTACGCATTACTTTTTTTTAAGTTCAGACTGAGAAGATAAAAAAATTATTCTGTCTCCTTACGCATCAGATTTTATTTCTTTACTCGTCTCATGTATTAAGTTATAAATTTCAACTGATGATTGATGACCTATCATGTATTGATTGTATGGTAAATTTATACTTCCAAATTAATGATTGAGGAAAACATTTTCTATGGGCTTTTGTAAAAAAGTAACGCACAAAACTAGTTTATATCCCTAATGCTGCCATATTGTTCGAAATTTGTATTATACGTGAAAATGTTTTAAGATATCTACATGGAAATTTATACATCATATTTATACTCCTGTTCTTTATAATTAGGGTTGTACTTTTAAGTTTATTATGTTCTTTTACACACATTCCTGCGGATTCACGTTTCTTTTTTTATGTACATTACAGAAACAAAGAACAATCAATCAATTCTCATTTCATGAAATTCGTCACCAGCCTAATTGTTGGCACCAAATGAATTTGTTACTTTTAACAAATAAATGGCATTGTTTATACATTAAACACATTATAAAATATTTTTTGTATTATACACTTAGTTATAATAAATATTATAAATAAAAATTATATATTATTAATACAAAATGTTATGCTCTTATTTTCTAAGTTCATATCGTGATATTTTTCCGCTACCACTTTCATCAATGACCGGAATGGTCTTGTGAAACGAGCTCACACGTTTAATTACTTTAGTTTGCTTCTAATTTCTTATAACCGTAATGACAGCGAACGAAGTTAATTAGTTAAATGCATGTCGTTACGTGTAATCACCAGTGATTATCAAAATTACCATTGATTTTGTATAATTTCGACGTTAAAATCTATTTAATTTATGTATGCGTTATACCAATGTTGGTGTGTTTCTATTATTGTGAATTGAATTTACTACGTTCGGTTATTTAAATTTTTTGCCAATTTTAGGTACTTGTTAACGTATTTATTTTTATAAGATTATATCCAAATTGTACTGTGTTCAGACCTTTTCATATCAAAGAATTACAATACTTGTTATTTAAGAGAACTGTTTGGATTTTTATTTAATTTACGGAGAACAACTAGATCCTTTATAAATTATTTCTTACGAACGTACCTATGACATTTTAACAGAATAATTATCGAGTATTGAGATAACAAAATAAGCTAAACTAATTATTTGAAAAGGGATGGAAGAGAATAGTTTTGGAGGCAAAATCCCTTTAAGGGACGTAAATGCCAAAGAAAGAAAGAATTTAAAATTAAAATAATAATAATAAGAATTAATTATTTTAAGCATTTCTGCACTGTAGTTTTACATTATTATAATATAAAAACTACAAATACTAACAGTTAAAACAATTACTCCTCGTACTAAAGCACCTCCAGGTATTCATTTACATAACAGTTAGTTGTCGTTATGTCTGAAATTACATTCAGCACTGCGTAATAATTTTTGTGGCGTCACCGTTTCCCAACCATGTCATGGAATTATTATGACTATCCGCAATGAAAGAAATAATTGTTTGAAATATATAAAAGTTATTTAAATTCCTAATGAGAAAATAAATTTAATGTTAGATTATACAGTTGAATAAAAGTTGTATACAAATATGTAGATATGCTCAAGGTAATTAAAACTTATTCTACGCTTTTTGATTGGGATTAGGATACGCTCTGCCTTTAAGTATTTAATAACTTTTAATCCTACAAAGTGGTTAAATTAGATGGTTTTAATGTTTATTCAAACGCTAAGTATTGTTTCACTTGATCCACAATAGACCTGGAAAGGTCGCGGTGGAATAGGCGCTGGTGCCACCCATACAACATCTAATCAATTGTTTCACTTGTTTTTTGTTCTTCTCTGACTAGTTTCGATTATGTGTCATTCTCAAGGATTTTCTGAAATTGACGAATATTCAATTATATACGAAGGAAGAATGTTACTCTTTTCAATTCTTCTTTCCTCGTACTACATTTAAAATTTTTGACTAGATGCTTGCAACAACGTTCAATTATTTACGAAGTTCAAACTGGCGCATACATGTATTACTGATTTCATTCCTGCGTTCTACTTACAGAAAAATATCGTTGATTCTTGAGGCTTCTACTTGGTTATACATTTTGGAGTATAAAATGAAAACGCTTGATAACTTTGTTTGTATAACGAAAATAAAATCCATTTACAAACAAAATTATGAAGTTTTTTCTTCATCTGAAGAAGACACAGTGTGTCGAAACAATTGTCACGAATAACAATAAATATTTGAAATAAAACAACACAGTTGGGAAGGTTTCACATTTATTGTTGTTCACTGCAACATGTTTCGCAACACATTGACTTCATGAGGCAGATGAATACTGAAATTAGAATTCATCTGCCGGATGAAGCCACTGTGGGGCAAAACATGTTGCAGTGTTCAACAATAAATGTGAAACTGTCCCATCTGTGTTGTTTTATTTCAATTTGTTATGGAGTTTCATCATGTATCCGCCTCGTCAATTGAAATAAATATTTGAAAGTGTAATCGTATTTCAATTACGAAAAATTACCAAAGTGAATAAAATTACCAAGTGTTTTCATTTTTTACAGAAAAATACTATTCCTCTTCAAAACTAGTGCATTTTCAAAGTAATAGAAACTATTGAAGAATGCTAATTCTAAATATTTCTATGTATTAGATTACTTACCATTCGATGTGGTCTTTTTTTCCAAAATGACATTAGGAATATAATAATATGAAGGAAGTAATAAAATATGGTTCAATAAATATTTATTTTTGATATTAAAGTCTATCCTCGTGGAGTGTGCATTGTTTTGTGAGTATTCGACTGGAAAGTTGATCAGAAGAATTGAGAGTATTCTTCTAGCATTAACATTAATAATAATTAATGAACGGCTTATGGATTAGTAAATTGTATTCAAAATATCAGCACTTTCTTCACAAATTTTTTTTTATTAACTAATTTTGGCTTATAGATTATTGTCTGATTGCAATCATAGTTTGTTTTTTATTGCCTGAACCACTTTGTACTCCCTATGAACGGCTTATATTATTATAAAGGTTATCAATTAAAATTGTAATTAAGTTTGTACACAAAGATTTTTTTATTAATAATTTAATACTGAGATTTTTTTTTTGTATAAACAAAAACAGACAAATTCGAGATAGTCTACGTTTACATTTAGGTATATGGCACATTTATTTAATTAACATAAATCGATCATCCGACGGCTGCTCCAGTGTGATGTTCATCTCTTTTAAGATAAATAAAGATACCAGTACCTATTAGATTTTATAAATAATTATTTACAAATGAACTTAAAGTTCTACGTCTACTATTAAGTACCTACCTAGAAATATATTAAATCTATGTACAACTCTATATAAAGACATAATACACAATATCAGGCTATTAAATATATGTATATCTAAATGTAGTGCGAACACATAAATAAATGTACAACATTATGATGATGATGATGGTTGATGATGAGACGGGATGATTGAAAACTGAGCGGTCTGTGCGAACGTTTCGCTCAGACCGGCTAGTTTTCCGATGAATAAATAAGTTAAAGCATCAGCGGAAATGATGAAATACAAATATATATATATATTTAGAAAAAAGTCTTTGTTCGAAAGTGCGCTTGTCGAGGACGTCTTTATCTTTATGGAATAATAACATCGTTTTAATTGCAAACATGCTCCTCTTTCTTGTACCTACATATATCACATACTACATTACAACACCACACGAATTTACATTTACATTTCTCTTCTACTTCACGAACACGGGTCTGGTAACCTCTGCCGCAGCAGAGCAGTCTGCACCCGTCCATACCTTGGCTCGTCCTGTTGCAGAGTCGCCCTTTTGTACCCAAAATGCTTAAACTAAAACAAATACATATATATTTATATAAAAAACGTTATTTTTTCAATATCAAGTCTAGGCTTGCCAAAGAAAGTTTTCGAAATGAACATGGTGGTAGCCAGTTTTTGAAGTACTTTTCTTATCATATTAAAATATCGACTAGATTAAAGCAGGAAATGGTATGTATGTAAACTTTTAGGTATGATTTTTTTATATAATCGTTTGGAGGTTTATGTGATGTATTGAGTAGACAAACTTACGTATCATTTTTCTCGCAATAATCAGGCGAATCATCCAAGAAAACGAGATCAGTTTTGTTTGGCTTCTTGAGGTCGGGACTGACGGCCCTCAGTTTTTTCCTCCGCCTCTCCACGAATTTCACGTGCGATGCACCTTCGTAGCTCTGGAAAAGTGCTTCGCCCACCTGCCTGAACGGCGGAAGCCTTCGCCAGCAAACACGTAGACTGCACGAACCGGACATTCCGTGGCATTTGCAGACTCGTTGCATACGAGACCTTATACTCTGAAAAAGTAATTAGTTTTATACTAATTGATTAAGAACTATACTCAAATGCAAGATATTTCAGTTTAAAGTGAGGTGGTATCATACCAACATACTGGAAACAAATTATTTTGATATGAAAAAGGGCTCTTCAAGACTATGTAAAGCTTCAAGTCATCAAATCCACTTATACAAACAAGTTATAAAGTTTAATGCTTGAAGCCATCACTTTGTGATACATCTTGAATCAAGAACTTTAAATGAAAATACACTTCGTTGATATCACACACATGATTTATTACGTGACTACAGTTTCAACCTTTAAAAGGCCATTATCTGTACGTTTGATAATGGCCTTTTAAAGGTTGAAACTATTGTCACGTAATAAATCATGTGTATGATATCAACGAAGTGTATTTTCATTTAAAGTTCCTGAAGTTATAAAGATTTTTCATTGTATACATCAAAATAAGGTTTCTAAATGTGATCAAACCATAAAGGGAGTAAAGTATTGAAGCTATATTGATATATTACGGAGAGGCTTTTATTGTTTAAGTTATATTCATGCCGTTTTAGATTTAAACTTACCCTTCTTCCGGCCTCGTTGTTGTGAAGATTCATCAACCCCAACGCCGTGTTGGCATCTTCGCGGACGTCGAGGAAGTCCCTGCTGAATTTCTCACCGAACCGAATGTCCTCCGAGCATCCACCCCATTGCCAGGATTTTGGTTTCCTCTGCCTCACCCGGTTATCACAGGAACATTCGTTCAGCTCGCCCTTCGAACAGGCCCTCGTCACAGCAAAGGCGACGCTGGCCGCTGAAACGGCCGATAAGTACGCAGATTCTCGACTTCCTGAAAACACAATTATAGATAATAAACATAAATAGTTCCAGTAAAAAATGAAGAACTGATATGTGTATCAAAAAATGGAAATTATTTTCTAGTATTAAATAAAATAACTGATGTAAGTAACAAGCTTATTTACACACACACAAATCGCACGGCGAAAGGACCACGTGGTCGATAGCCACACACTACTACTACTACTACTACTATCTGAAGTAATTATTTTAAAAATACATCAGATTTTGTGTAATGTATTTTAGATAGCAACATTGCTAAAACATCAAGATTATTATTATTATCCTTATATGCCTTAGAAGCAAATATGAAATACACATTCGCAAAACAATAGAGCTTTTATACGTTACGATAATTGGTCGAATGTTAAAAATAATGAATGGCTTGTAAAGCGTACTCACTAATTGAGACAACATTCCCGAACACCGAGTTGTTTTCTGGAAACGTCGTGCAGTTCCATCTGTTGTTCCTGAACTGGTGCTGACATTCCTCCATCGCCAGCCGGGCGCCGTTTCCTAAAATCTTTAAATTGTATTTAATAAGAGGCCCTCGAACATGTCAGGTGTTCGGTAATATATTAAACACTAATTTGTTTAATACTTACAGGTAATATTTTATCGTTTAATGTACATAACTCTTTTTGGCGGTCTACCAGGTACTCTAAACTCTGACATCTGTCTTTGTGGGCTGCCGGCGTCAGATCGACGGAATTCGATATCGAGCTCGATAATCCTAATTGCCTGAAACAAATAAAACGGAGAATTAATGAAAGTATGCAACACGTGTAATGGGGATTAATATTCATATTTAGTAAACATATTTTATATTTGTTGGTGAAACATTTTTGAGGTCCGTTTTGAGACAATTCCACTAATTTCTGGAAAAAATGGTACTATGATGGCCACAGGACTATATTTTTTTTTTCGAAAACTAAAAATTTATTTTATGATTTAGATTTTGCTAAATTCTGTATTCTTTACAATTACTTGTTATATAAATTTCATGTAACTCCTATAGTTTATTAGCAATAGGCAAAAAATAGTAATTCAAATTTGTTAACTGTCGAGACATTCAATTGTTTTAGCGCGCTTTGTCAATGTCAACTGTTTTAACTTTAGTTTTTAGATATTGTGATAATCCTAACATTAAACTATAATAAACACAATATAATCTTAATTATTACTTATTTTATCGTACTCTTGACCTACCTCAACAAACAATGCAATGACCTCTCTCGTACTCCTGACCCGCCCAAGCGAATTATACGTTGAGGTAGGTCAAGAGTACGCTGGAGTTTGAGCGGGAAAATAGACGCTAGATTAACGCATAGTTTATTGTCGTAGGTCAAGAGTACGCTCGGTTAAGTAAACCCAAAAAAATGACAGCTTAAATTATTTTAATTTTTACCAAAAACAATTGAAAATAATTTCTAAAGCCAATTTTAAAATTTACAGTCAACAGTTGACTGTTTCAGGTTTTAAAAAGTAAAAGTAAAAGTAAAAATCTATATTTGTGCAATATTAAAATATTAAAAATAATTCTAATAACTTTTGGTCTTTTATTAAAGAGAAAAAAGAAGTCAAAGGTTTAGCAGTTATAATGAAATATAAGGGCCAAACCAATACCAATATGCTGCAAGTAGTTAATTATATTGCAGAACATTTTGCCCCTTCATATACAGCTGATGTTGATGAAGTTTTAATTTTAATTATAAATTTAGCGTCTGAAGTGTTTCAAGCAATTAACAATTTGAAATGTACTTCCACTTGCGGTCCAGATGGAATTCCCAGTATGTTTGTATCTTTGCACTAACTTCTTATATTTGATGTGTCAATTAAACAGGAAACATTTTCCAATTTATGGAAACCACCTATTTTCAAGTCTGGTAAGATTGATGAGGTCACAGATTACAGGAGTGTGTGACTACAATCTGTGATTCCTAAGATTTTAGACTTAATTCTTTCAAAACAGTGCGTTGGTTATGTAAGAAATTTAAATCAGATCAGCAACACGGTTTTCAGAAAGGAAAGTCTACCATAACCAACCTAATCGAGTCACAAAATTTTGTGTTGGAAGCTTTTGAGAATCATTCAATCAAGTTGATGTTATTTACACTGATTTCTCAAAAGCTTTTGACAGGGTTGGCCACAAGATATTGATTAATAAACTTAATGTTATTGGGTTCAACCCTAGCATTGTCAATTGGATCAGTTGCTTTATTTCAGATAGAAATCAATGTGTGTAGTGTCTAAAGATTTCATGGCCAAGTCAGGGATACCACAAGGAAATCAATAAAAGCGAAAAATAAAGGAAAATCAGGTTGGGAAAAAGGTAGACCAAGAAAGAAGAACGAGAACAACGAGGCAGGGGGTTACTCTGCAGATAAACAATAAACAATTTGAAAATGGCAGAGGAAGCAGAAACCACAATGAACTAGAATGCATTTTACAATGAAACTGTAGATGACTAAAAAATAAGTTTAGTGAAATACAAAGCCTAGTAGAACAACATAAACCAGTAGCTATTTGCATACAAAAAAGTAACCTAAAAAATAATGAAAAATACGAATTAAGAGGATACAAAGTATTTAGAAAAGATACAGTTGAACTCCTTGGCAGCAGAGAGAGGGGTAGCCACTCTAGTACGCTCAAACATACCCTCGAAACTAATAGAACTACCATCAAGGATTCAAGCAGTTGCTGTAGAAATAACGTACCCCAAAGAAAATCGTTATTGTAAACAATTACCTTCCAGACAACGGCAGCGAAACATAATTAATCAAATTTCAGGACAGTTGCTATTTTCTGGCGACTTTACCTGCCACTACAAGTTATGGGAATCAAAGGTAAATAGCACGAAAGGTATCACTCTTGAAAATATCATAAACAACTAAAACTTTAGTATTATGAACGATGGCAGCCCAAAACATTTCATAGCAACATCGGGAGAATTTAGTGCCATAGACTTAACGATAGCCCACCCACTTCTAGCGCTTGCTCTATCATGGAAAATATTAAATGACCTTCACCATAATGATTTAAATTATATTTGACAAACAAAAAATCGAGCTTGCAAAACGAAGCAAAATTGAACATAAAAAACGTATAGTCAAGCCACAAAAAACGATGATATCGATCAAGCAGTACACAATATTACATCAGCAATTATGGAAGCAGCGTTGGTGACAATACCTAAAAAGTCTAATCCTAAAAACAAAATTTCCGTCCCTTGGTGGACAGAAGAGATAAACACAATAAATAGAAAGAAAAAGCAACTGCTTAATTTATACAAGAAAAGGCCTACAATTGAAAAGCTTATAGAATTTAAAAGAGTAAGAGCACAAGAATGAAAAATGAAGATAGAAGCACAAAATAATATTTGGCATCATCGTTAACATCTTCATCTGACCCGCGCATAATGTGGAAAAAATACAAGATATAATGCGGACAAAAAAGGAACCGTCCAACCCATGCTTAGAAATTGAACCCAATAAAATAATAACAAATCCCAAGTAGCACACCATTTTCAAATAATATCAATTGACGAACAGTACGACGAAACATTTCGAACATACACACTCGAAATAGAAAAACAATTATTGTTGATGTATATCGAATTACCGGAGAATATGTCTCTGTATAGTCGATGCCTGGTATCTGTGAACACCCCTTTGCAACTAATCTCGCTTTGTATTTTGATGATTCTTTGTCACCTTTCTTTTTGAAAATCCATTTACATTTTACAGTCTTCCTATTTGTCGGTAGATCTGTAATATTCCAGGTATTGTTTTCTTCTAAAGATTTAAGTTCAAGTTCCATTTATCTGATTCTTGACCCTCTAATGCTTCTTGAATGGTAGAAGGAATTTCTTCCCCTTGAATTGCTTTTGTAGCATACACAAAATCCTCCATCTTCTTCGCAGGTTTTAGTATACGTGCAGATCGCCTCGTTTCATTGAACATTGTTGATGTATCTGATGATTTCGGAATGTAGTCTTCATCGCTAGAATCTTCATAATCTGATGTGCTCAGTTCTTCAGGTCCATCTGTTGAATTCTCAACTTCTTTAGACGTTTCATTATCTTGATCATTTTCTCCCACTGAAGTGTCATTTTCTTGATAAAATGAATTAAATACCTTTGTATCTGGGTTCGATTCTAGAAAGATTACATCTCTGATAATTCGATTTTTTTTGATATGGGATCAATACACCTATATCCCTTACATTCGTCACTATAACCCGTGAATAGCAACTTTTTTATCTAGCTTCAATCTCTTCTCCTTAGGAATATGAACCATGATTGGACAGCCGAAGGTTCTCATGTGTTTAACATTTACTTTTTGACCAGACCATTTTCCTTCTGGTGTGTCATCTACTAGGCTAGTAGATATGGATCTGTTTATAATATAAACAGCAGTATTGACTGCTTCTGCCCAATAACTTTTGTCTAACTTTGAGTCAAATAACATACACTTAGCTTTTTCCACTATTGTACGATTCGCTCGTTCTGCTTTACCATTTTGCTGTGGAGTATACACATTTGATGTCTGGTGAATTATGCCTCTTTTTTTGCAGAATTCTTCAAGATCCTTGTTACAGTATTCCTTTCCATTGTCAGTACGTAAAATCTTGATTTTCTTTCCAGTTTGTGTTTCCACCAGCTCTTTAAACTGCTTGAATGTATCAAATACTTCACTCTTATGCTTTAAGAAGTAGACGAATATTTTATGGGAGTAATCGTCTATGAAGGTTAAAAAGTATTTTCCTCCTCCTATTGAATTATTTTCTATTGTTCCACATAAATCTGAGTGGTCATTGTCCACATAAATCACTCCTGATTTGCAACTTGAGTGTAGCAACAGTTCATTCTTTTTATTGTATATTTTACACCCATTTCTTTCAAATATTACTTTGTTGCCTTTTTCAACAATTTTTGCAACAGAAAGTAAATTTACACTGAGTTCAGGTACAACTAGCACCTTTTCAACGCTTATTTCACTATCATTTACTTGTAATGTAGTTTTTCCGATACCCGTAACAGACAATTTAGAATTATTTGCGATCATGATGTTTTCAATGTCGCAGTTTTCTTTTGTTGTTATGCAGCCTGCCATTGAAGTCATATGATGTGTTGCGCCACTGTCTATGAACCACTCATTTATTTTATTCTGTTGCGAACAAAACCTAGCTGTAAATGCACCTTTGTTGTGTGCTTTTGTATCTTCTGTTTTGCCTTTAAACTTCTCTCGACATTCACATGATTTATGGTTCTTTTTACCACAGTTGTAACACTTTATGATTTTTTTTAAATGGTATATTTTGATTGAAGTTCTTATTTCCACTTAGAAAAGCACTGTTGGATTTATTGGTATAATCAGTTTCCAATAGTTTTGATTTTATTAAATCACCAGTTATTTTGGTGTTACTGCTTTCTATTCCCATGCTCATGGTTTAAAATCATCTGTGAGCCTTGCTAAAAGTATTGCACCAATCCATTCTTCTGTGATTGCAAATCCAACACCTTTTAGTTTGTTTGCCGTTCCTATGACATTGTTTACATATTCGGACATGGTGTTAAAACTTTCCAGCCTGAATGTGATGAGTTTACGTAGCAATCCAATTTGTCGACTTAACCCTTTGTCATTGAAAAGATTTTTAAGAGCATTCCAAATATCTGCTGCTGTTTTTAATGTTTGTATGTGCATGTATCGACATCACTATGCGAGCTTTCGCCTTTTTAAGTTTATCCGCATCCTCTTCTGTACATGGTGTACTGATGCACTGACCGAGTCCGTGAAATTCCAGCACCGTTCTTATAGCGAATTTCCATGTGTGGTAATTTTCACTGCCCTTTAGTTTTTCAATCGATTTATCACTGGTAGCCATTTTCGACAACGAATGCCCGCACGACAACGTATATACCGGCTTCACCACGTGCTTCTAACCTCGAATTTCGCGACATACGCGTTTTTTTAGTCTACGCCTATTAGCTCCCTATTTACCTGCCTGGGCCCATAACCTGTAGGGATGAGGTTTTGTCAGGAAGCTTAAGGGGGTAACAAACGTAGATGAGCAATGATTAACAAATATATTGTCTATAACAACGTTCTTAACAGTAATTGACGTCACTCACAAGGTTACATTGGTACCAACTACTAAATAATATATTCTCCAACAGAATCAATGATAAACTATAGACTAATTAGCCTGCTGGAGAAGAAAAACCTTATAAGTAACTACCAAGGAGGTTTTAGAAAAGGATACTGGACGCAAAATCAAGTAATTTACCTGGATAAGTTAATAAATGAAGCTTTCACTGAAAGGAACCACGCTACTGCAGTTTTCTTCGAAATAGAAGAAGCCTATGATACAACTTGGCATTACGGCATAATAAAACAACTTTTGGAGTGGAAAATTGATGGATCCATGCTAGGCATCATTAGTGATATTTTTAAAACACAGACGCTTTAGAATGAAAGTTGGAAAAGTAAACTCTCGAGTTTTTCAACAAATTAATGGGATCCCACAGGGTTCTGTCCTGAGTGTGACCTTTGCTATTGGAATAAAATAATAACAAATCCCAACGAAGTAGCATACATATTTTCAATGAAAATTTAGTGGGTACAACACAACATAAACACCATCAACAAAAAAAACGGAAATAAAGGTTTTCAGGTTATCTTCTGCAAAAAACGGTATGCGTTCACTTTTGCAGACTCCGTAAGCCCCATAATAAAGCGGTTCTTATATTGAGAGGTAAAAAAAATATTCCATATTCAGACAGCCTTAAGTTCTTAAATTTTTATTTTCAAATGTTGAAATGATTTTTTTAATCTGTGCTAATATATTATATAACACTGTGTAAAAATATCGGATGTGATAAAAAAATAAGTAACGCGCAGATATTACAGTCGGTGGGATGATGATGCATTGCCAGCCTTTAGTTAAGAATTATGGCACGGGACAAGCGATAAATAATTAATCTGTAAGCGCGGGCAAATCCTTTCTTAATCCGCATAAAGAAGTCGCATACGTTGTAGGAGTGCGTGCTCGATGGGGGGACGGAGAACCCACTGGGGACGAGTTTACCGAGATTGCCCACCTGAGACCCAGGAGACAAGAGAGAGGAGTCAGGAGGCAATATTCCGTCTGCAGCGGTGTCTGCCCACCTCACCTCAACAGACTATTACTACAGTTACTACTGTAACCATAATGCAGACGGACCCCTCGCGACGTAAAATTGCCAATTCCCTTTTTTCTCTCTCCTCCTTCCATCTCTTCTCGATTTGCCACAATGGTCAATCGCGCCATAACTACTGGGTAACCGAACCGGGGGTCACGATCTCTAGACGTCGTAGTCAATACTCGATATTTACGACGCCCTTTTCTGACGTGGAATTGCCTCAGTCCATTTAATATTAATGCGATAGAAATTTGCAGGTTCATGCATTCAATTTCCTTATGAATTCGCAAATTGCGTATTTAATACGATTAAGAAATGTAGAAAATTATACACTGAAGTAAAACGTAGAAATACTTGAATTTATGGATATAATTATTTATGGTACATTAAGTTAAGCATCATAATGTTGGTGTATTCATTGAAATGATAATAAAATCTATAACAATTAGTCTTACACGTGGTCGATACCCAAACACTACTACCAAAACTCAAGGAATTTGTTGAAATATCTATGATATGTAAAATAAAAATCAATGTTTCTTTTAGATGCAATCACAATTCACGTAAATTTCATTACAAGATTAAACATCCTAAAAGGACCTGTTGCTCCTGGAAGGGACGAGCTGCATCATCGCCCTGAAGAGAAAACTCCGAAAAAAAAATATATGAAACGCCATTAATGGTACATACCGGTATACGGTATCGAATTACTTATTCTCCATGTGAACGAAGCCTCGCAAATACTAATTAAACATGGGGTTTGCCCCGCGGCGACCAATGACATCCCTCATCCTGGGGTTGCAGCACACTCCATTGGCTCCGTGCTCGGCCATTGTTCACCCATTGTTGAACAACAATACTCCCATTATGCGTATTTGCATTCCTAGTAATTACATTCAACAACTAATCAACGTTTTGTGATGCTTTGTAATGGCCAATCTTGCGCACTTGCCCATTAAAATGGCGGATTTTATAATTAGCCCCTTGCTCTCGAGCGCACCATTGTCTTCTCCGCACTACTTCTACGATCGTGCGAATTTGAAGAAGGGAAACGAAAATACATTTGCAACGAGTATGTAGTTAAGTATTAAGATGAACTTTTCCCTCCACTTACGACCAAGTGCCTTCGTAACGCACAATACTCAAGCCCTGAAACGGTTCTTTTCGACGAACTATTCATTACTGTGTGCTTTACGTACGTATACATACCTTTATCAACAGAAATGTAACAGAGGAAAAAAATTGGTGTTGTTGCTTCCGCCCAGAAACACAAGACTTCAAATGACTTCCACAATTTACTCATAGTTCTCCCATAATATAAATTCGTTTAATCTTGTGCTATATGTACGTATATTTATATTTAATGAAATATATTACACAATTAGAGTGACGAGGACAATCCTTTAAAGTAACAAGCTCATTTACACACACACAAATACACGGCGGAAGGACAACATGGTCGATAGCCAAACACAAATTTTTACATAAATTCCTTTTACTTTTCTAGAGTCATCTCACAAAAGACAATGTGAAGTTATTTGCTCATCATAGAATTTTCTAGAAATCAGTTGCAATAAAAACCGGTTTGCTTAAAGTAGGAAGTTATTACAGAATGAAATATTCACCAGGAGATAAAACTCTGAAATTCAAAGAATTTAAAAATTTCACATCATGTCAATAAAACGTAAACCACATGATACAAATAAATCCTTCAAATACATTAACTAAAAATTTCACTATACGAACCATAGTTTACCTTGTATAATAAAATAACATTTTTTGACTAATATTCACTTTTCCCGTATGCAAAAACGTAAACGCGAATTTATAAAGTTAACACGCCCCCTCGATAAACCGATATGATTTATTCGATTTTGATTAAAATTGAAAAACGACGTAATTACAGCGTTTACCTCACGAACGTGTTACGAGGAGAAATATCGTGATCGATGTTATCACTTAAACAAAATAAAGGCTCGAAATCGCCGGGCCGCGACCGTATAATTTGTCGTAATTAAGAATTTTACGACGCGACCTTCGGCATTATTATTATTTTCCAGAAAACTGGCTCGTTTTGCGTAATATCGACATGTGCTGATGTCCGTCATCGTTAAATCGTGCCAATTATGACTGTATCGACGCGTTTTAAAAATTTCTCTCGTGAAAATGCCACAGTGGTGGAGAAAACAAAATTTTAGTTGGTTTCACTTAAAAAATATTAGGAAATATGTTACAATTTTCACATATGCATTCCTAACATACTTGAAGTCATGAATTTAAAAGCAGTGTATTGGTTTGAATTTAATTACATATGATTCATATTATATTATATATATTAATTCATATAATAATTCATATAATAACGATAAAATGATAATGTGGCCATCATAGTACTTTCCCTATAATTTACTCGAAAAAATCCCGATAGGATAAAGAAGAATTAGTGGAAAATTCTTGAACTAGGAAGGGAAGTTGTTGAAGGATTCTTGACAACTAAATATATATCAATATGTAAAGAGACTGCTGGAACATATTTTAAGAAAAATGATAAGAAAAAGTAAGTAGTTTTAGTAAATAATAGAAGAAAGTGTGCTGAGAAAATCTATAAACCTAGAAAAAAATCTGCTGGCAGTGTCGAAGAAAATTCTCGCAATTTAAATGAGACATTTCTGAAAAATACAGATAAAATAAAGCAAAAAAATGGTGAAAAACTATATAACTCACCAAAAACATCTTGCAAAATGAAAGAAAAGAATATAAATAAAATAAAGCAAAAAAACAACAAAAAAACTTTTTTTTTACATTTTAGAAACAAATTAAATTCAGGTTAGCTCTCAGCTTTCTATAATTTTCCAACCATTTTTTTTTGTATTTTTTTTTAGAAATTCTAAATTTCAATAATGTTTTCAATAGTTTACGATAAGGTAAAGAAAGAAAAGGCATTAGAAACCTTGAAGAAAATTTTTCGAATCTAATTGAAGTGAAATTCTAGAAAAAAAAATTAATAGAACAAAGCAAGAAATATAGTAGAATTCCTGAAACTATGTAAAAAATAAATAAATAAGATTTTTCACAAAATAAAGAAGACTAAAAAAATCTACAAAATTCTGGAACTTTAAAGAAAAATATCCAAATATGGAAGAAAGTTTACTAGTAATTTCTAATAAAAAATATCGTGAAGGAAAAATTTAAAGAGAAATTACTGGAATATTCCAGAAATTATATAAACCTACAAGAAATTCTCGTCATTAATTTGGAAGAGATATTTTCGAAAAATTGATGAAAAATAGCTAAAAACCTTAAAAGTCTATAAGAGGAATTTCTAGAACATTTTAGAAGCCTCCAAACAAATTTTAAAGTGGACAAATTGTGCAAAAATAGATTAAATAAAACAAGTAATCATAAAAGATCTTAGGATGATAAAAGAAAAATCTATAAGCATCGAAAATAAATGTCGATATTTGAAGAAAAAAATACGAGAAAATTTAGCTAAAATAAAATTTCAAAAGTAGAAAGAAAAATACCAAAAAAAACTAATTCTAAAATTCTAGAGAATCTAAACAAATTCTCGAAATCTGAGTGAATATACATAGAAAACTGAGATAACATTTTTGAAGAATTCTAGAAAGCTCGAAGAATAATCAAATTATTTAGAATTAATGAGAAAATTAAATGCAAAAAATTTGTGGAAAATTCTAGAAACCTTAAAGGAAAATTTCATAATCTGGCAGAAGAGATTTCTGAAAAATTGAACAAAGCAAAAATTCTTAAAAATTGGATGAAAAATAAATAAAAAAATCAAGAAATCTGTAATAAAAATATCCTAAAAACTTTATAATTCCCAATGAATATTCTTACAATTTGGCAAGAGAATTTTAATAAAAATCCGTTAAAATTGACCAAAGTGCGCAAGAGGAATTTGGAAAATTCTGTAAAAAAGAAGTTTCGAGAAAATTTCTAAACCACCAAGAAATTTCTCTTAATTCCTGAAAAAAAGGCAAAACAAAGCAAGAAATTTTTAAATATAATATTCAAAAATCTCAAGATTTAAATATATCGTTGATTCCTGCAGCATCTACATCGTTATATATTTTTGAATCACTTCTGTTTTGTGTCTGGTCGAAACTATAGTCAGCAAAGATTAAATCCAGTTATACAGACAAACTATTAAGTATTTGTATTGTATTTAAATATATCTTAGAAAATTCAATTAAAGTAAAGCAAAAAGAAGGTAAACAATTCCTAAAAATTAAAACTAAAAGTATTAACAGTTTTTTTGAATCCTCGACAAAAATTGACGTATCATGCATGTGGAAAATTCTTTAAAAATTCCGAAAAATTAAAGCAAAGCATTATGTACAAATGTATGGAAGTGTTTTGGAATATTCATAAAGTCTAAAATTAATTGTTAGATAATTCTGGAAAGGAAATTCTCGCAACCTGAAAGAAAAAAAAACTTTAAATATTTATAGAACATAAAGCATTATTATAAAAAGAAAAAATAGGGTAAAAATCTAGAACCCACGATGTAAACTCTCGCAATTTACAAAAAAAAAATCTTAGAAAAAACGAGATGTTAAAAAACTTTTGAAAACTGGAAGGAATATTTTTCTCGCATTCTAAAATAAAAGAAATTCTAAAAAAATTAGATAAACTAAAGCAAAAAATTCCGACAAATTATTAAAATTGGAAAAAAATGTTTTCGTTTTTTCAAGGGTTCTATAACTCTCCCAGCAACTTATGAAATTAAGATTTCTAGAATGTGCCTGTAATTTTAAGATTCCTATAATATGTCAAAAGTTTCTCTTCCTTTTTAGGATTATAGAATTCTTCCAGGAACTTTCCCTGCATTTTATTCTAGACTTCTATTTTTCACCATTTTTTTTTCGAGAGTTTAATAATGGCCACAGCAACCTGTGTCTAGATTTCTAGAATTTTTCAGCAACTTATTATCTTGATTTATGTAATATTTCAGCATTTTCTTCTTTTAGAATTCCCTACCCTATCTAAATTTTCAGGACTTTTTTTGATTTAAATAATATTTCAGCTAATTTTCCTCTTTTCGGAGGTATTAATTCACCCAGCAACTTGTAACTAGGTTTATATAATATTTCGCTAATTTCTCTTGTTTTTGAGGGTTCTATAAGTAACACAGCAACCTGTATTTCGATTTCTGGAATTTTCCAATTTTTTATTTTTCTATATTTATATAATATTTCAATATCTCGGTATCCTAGAACTTACTAATATTTTTTTTCTGGATTTCTATAATTCAGAAATGTCCTATTTTTTAGAGGGTTCTAGAATTTTGTCAATTTCTAGAATTCAGCAGTTTTTCTATGTTTCTATAATATTTCAACAATTTCTTGTCTTCTAGAGAATTCTAGAACTTGTATCCAGACTTCTAGAATTCTTCAGCATTTTTGTAGATCTTTATATTATTTCAAAAATTTTATATTCTCGAGGGTTGTAGAATTCTCTCAGTAACCTTTATAGAACTATCAGCATTTTTGTAGATTTAAAATGGTGATGTTGCCATCATAATACTTTCCCTATATTTTTCTGGAAAACTATGAGGTTTACGGAAAAAGGCTATTCTTAGTAATTTGTTAATTTTAGAATTTTCTACAATTATTTGTTATATAAATTTCATGTAGATCCAATAATTTAATAGCAATTGGTAAAAAATGTCAAAATTTTCTATTTTTATTTTTGTTCCTTTTTCATTATCTTTAGCTTTTGTTTGAAAAGTTTTCTAATATTTTTCATATTTAGAAAAATATCGACAAAGAACAAAAAAGAACAAAAATGTTCACCAAAAGCTTTTCAGTTCCAGTTTTTAATGATAAAACCTCAAGTTTAAAGTTTCATCTCAATCGGATCATTCGTTTTTGAGATACAGCGCCCACAAACATTTTCACGCACGAAAACAATACATCTCCTATATACTACGTATATAGGGAAAGTAATAAGATTTATCATATAATTTTATTGTAGATAATCAGACAAATCCTTTGACAATCAATTATGTTTTAATAAATTATTAATTCAGTCAAGCCCTAGCGTATGTTTTACTGATTAAAGGGTGGGATAGAGGCCACCCACCCACCCTACATATCTCTTGCAATATCAACCACTAACATGTTTAGTTTCCAAAAAATACATCAAGGATATTTTTGTAGTTCTCAAGAAATTTAAAAGCAGTGTTTTGGCCTGAATTTCATTGCATATGTAGGGTGGGTGGGTGGCCTCTATCCACCCTCCAATTAAAATAACATACCACAGGATTTATCCTAAAATTTTGTTGTAGATAATCAAATAAATCGTTTGACAAATTTTATATCAATTATGTTTTAATAAATTAATAATTCAGTCAAACCCTCGCGTATGTTTTATTGATTGGAGGGGGGGGGGATAGAGGCCACCCACCCGCCCTACATATCTCTTGCAATTTCAACCACTAACATGTTTAGTTTCCAAAAAATACAACAGGAATATTTTTGTAGTTGTCAAGAAATATAAAAGCAGTTTTCTGGCTTGAAATTAAATGAATATGTAGGGTGGGTGGGTGGCCTCTAATTACCCTCCAATTAATATACCATACGACATTATTTATCATAATTTTTTTTAACTAATCAGTCAAATCGTTTCAAAAATTTTATATCAATTATGCTATAATAAATTATTAATTCAGTAAAACCGTCGCGTATGTTTTACTGATTGGAGGTTGGGATAGAGGCCACCCACCCACCCTACATATCCCTTGCAATTTCAACCACTAATACATGTTTAGTTTCCAAAAAAATACATCAGCGATATTTTTGTAGGTGTCAAAATTTAAAAGCAGTATTTTGGTTTAAATTTAAACACATATGTAGGGTGGGTGGGTAAATTTTATATTAATTATGTTTTAATAAATCATTAGTTCAGTCAAACCGTCGCGTTGTTTTACTGATTTGAGGGTGGGATAGAGGATACCCACCCACCCTACATATCTCTTTCAATATCAACCACTAGCATGTTTAGTTTCCAAAAAATAGATCAGGGATATTTTTGTAGTTGTCAAGAAATTTAAAAGCAGTGTTTTGGCCTGAATTTCATTGCATATGTAGGGTGGGTGGGTGGCCTCTATCCACCCTCCAATTAAAATATCATACTACAGGATTTATCCTAAAATTTTGTTGTAGATAATCAAATAAATCGTTTGAAAAATTTTATATCAATTATATTTTAATAAATTATTAATTCAGTCAACCCCTCGCATATGTTTTACTGATTGGAGGGTAGGATAGAGGTCACCCACCCACCCTACATAAACCTTGCAATTTTAACCACTGACACATGTTTAGTTTCCAAAAAAATACAGCAACGATATTTTTGTAGTTGCTAAAATATAAAAGCAGTGTTTTGGCCTGAATTTCATTGCATATGTAGGGTGGGTGGGTGGCCTCTATCCACCCTTCAATTAAAATAACATATCACAGGATTTATCCTAAAATTTTGTTGATAGATAATCAAATAAATCGTTTGACAAAATTTATATCAATTATGTTTTAATAAATTAATAATTCAGTCAAACAGTCGTATATGTTTTACTGATTGGAGGGTGGGATAGAGGCCACCCATCCACCCTACATAGCTCTAGCAATCTCAACCACTAATACATGTTTAGTTTCCAAAAAATTACATTAGTGATATTTTTGTAGTTGTCAAAATTTAAAAACAGTGTTTTGGCTTGAATTTAAATACATATGTAATGTGTACCCACCCACCCTATATAATAATAATTCTTTATTCATGCTGGAACAAAGTTTACACATATCATAAAAGGTGGAAAACATATGTATATGGTATGTAAGAAAAATTCCTGAAACATTCTAGTATCTTCAAAGAATATTCTAAAAATCTATGGATAAAATTTTAAGTTTTAGATGCCTTGAAAAAAATTATAAAAAGAAAAAAATTCTCAATATGCAGAAGAAAAATATGGCGAAAAAATAGTCGAAGTTCTAGTAACCTTGAAGAAAATCTTGCAATTAGTAAGAGAAAATTTAGAACATTGTAGAAATATTTATTACAAGATATTTTTAGAAAATAAATAAAATAAAACAGGAAATGCTAGAGTAATTAAACAATCTAGCGAAAGGACCACGTGGTCGATACGCAAATACTACTACTATTACGACTTTTAGAAATCTAGGAGAGAAATTGTTATTAAATTTTAGAAACCTCAAAAAATTCAATTCAATTCTTTATTCACTTGAGCCACCATATACAAAAATAAAACAGTTATAAACAAATTATACAATTGTAGTGTATGTGAACGTCAGTATAATACAAAGTAGTCTTAGTCTTTACAATAAAATAAATTTGAAACAACCTGGAAGAGAAATTTTTGCCAAAATCTTGAAATCTCAAAAAAAGTTATAGATTTTTTTTTGGTGAAGTAAAACACTTGTTGTTTCATATTGTTACTTTTATTTTCAGTTTCCTGACACGTGTTTCGATCATACTCGATCATTTTCAAAGGTTAAACTGCTTTTTTGTTTGTTTCAAACAGTTAAACAGTATATCTTTTGAAAATGATCGAGTATATGTATTCAAATTCAAGCCAAAAAACTGCTTTTAAATTTCTTGATAAGTACAAAAACTACGCTGATGTATTGTTTGGAAACTAAAAAGGAGTTAGTGGTTGATATTGCAGGAGATATGTAGGGTGGGTGGGTGGCCTCTATCCCATCCTCCAATCAGTAAAACTGAGAGCGAGAGTTTGACTAAATTAATTATTTATTAAAACATAATTGATATAAAATTTTCTCAAACTATTTGTCTGATTATCTACAACAAAACTTTATGATAAATCCTGTCGTATGTTATATTAATTGGAGGACTGGTTAAGGACACCCACCCACCCTACAAATTTTGTAGTATATCAGACAAATCGTTTGACACATTTTATATCAATTATGTTTATAATAAATTAATAATTCAGTCAAACCCTCGGGTATGTTTTATTGATTTGAGGGTGAGATAGAGGCCACCCACCCGCCCTACATATTTCTTGCAATTTCAATCACTAACACATGCTTAGTTTCCAAAAAAATACAACAGCGATTTTTTGTAGTTTCCAAAATTTGAAAGCAGTGTTTTGGCTTGAATTTAAATGCATTTGTAGGATGGGTGGGTGGCCTCTATCCACCCTCCAATTAAAATAATATACAACAAGTTTATCATAAAATGTTGTTGTAAATAAACGGACAAATCATTTGATAAATTTTATATCAATTATGTTTTAATAAATTAATAATTCAGTCAAACCCTCGCGTATCTTTTACTGTTTTGAGGGTGGGATAGAGGCCACCCACCCGCCCTACATATCTCTTGGAATTTAAATTACTAATAGATGTTTAGTTTCCAAAAAAAATCAACAGGAAATTTTTATAGTTGTCATGAAATTTAAAATCAGTGTTTTGGCTTGAACTTAAATGCATATGTAGGATGGGTGGGTGGCCTCTATCCACCCTCCAAATAAAATAACATACCACAAGATTTATCATAAAATGTTGTAAATAAACAGACAAATTGTTTGATAAATTTTATATCAATTATGTTTTTAATAAATAATTAATTCAGTCAAACCCTAGCGTATATTTTACTGATTGGAGGGTGGGATAGAGGCCACCCACCCGCCCTACATATTTCTTGCAAATTCAATTACTAACACATGCTTAGTTTCCAAAAAAATACAACAGCGGCTTTTTGTAGTTTCCAAAATTTAAAAGCAGCGTTTTGACTTGAATTTAAATGCATTTGTAGGATGGGTGGGTGGCCTCTATCCACCCTCAAATTAAATTAATATACCACAGAATTTGTTATAAAATTTTGTTGTAGATAAACAGACAAATCGTTTGCAAATTTTATATCAATTATGCTACAATAAATGTTTAATTCAGTCAAACCGTTGCTTATGTTTTACTGATTGGAGGGTGGGATAGAGGCCACCCACCCACCCTACATATTCCTTGCAATTTCTACCACTAACACATGTTTAGTTTCCAAAAAAATCAACAGGGATATTTTGTAGTTTTCAAGAAATTTAAAAGCAGTGTTTTGACTTGAATTTAAATGCATATGTAGGGTGGGTGGGTGGCCTTTATCCACCCTATAATTAAAATAACATACCACAGGATTTATCATAAAATGTTTTTGTAAATAAACAGACAAATTGTTTGATAGATTTTATATCAATTATGTTTTAATCAATTAATAGTTCAGTCAAACCTTCGAGTATGTTTTATTGATTGGAGGGTAGGATAGAGGCCACCCACCCGCCCTACCTATATTGCAATTACAACCACGAACAGATATTTAGTTTCTAAAAAAATACAACAGGGATATTTTTGTAGTTGTCAAGAAGTATTAAATCAGTTTTTTAGCTTGAATTTAAATGCATATGTAGGGTGGGTGGGTGGCCTCTATCCCACCCTCCAATTAATATAACATACGACAGTATTTATCATAAAATTTTCTTATCGATAACCAGAAACATCCTTTGAAAATTTTATATCAATTAAGCTATAATAACTTTTTAATTCAGTCAAATCCTCGCGTATGTTTTACTGATTGGAGGGTGGAATTGAGGCCACCCACCCACTCTACATATTTCCTGCACTATCAACCACTAGCATGTTCAGTTTCCAAAAAAATACATTAGGGATATTTTTGCAGTTGTCAAGAAATATAAATGTAGTGTTTTGGCTTGAGTTTAAATGCATATGTAGGGTGGGTGGGTGTCCTCTAATCACCCTCCAATTAATACAACATACCACAGGATTTATCATAAATTTTTTTGTAAATAATCAGTCAAATTGTTTTAAAAATTTTACATCAATTATGCTAAAATAAATTATTAATTCAGTAAAACCGTCGAGTATGTTTTATTGGTTTGAGGGTGGCATAGAGGACACCCACCCACCCTACATATTTCTTGAAATTTCAACTACTAACACATGTTTAGTTTCCAAAAAATACATCAGCAAAATTTTTGTAGTTGTCAAAATTTAAAAGTAGTGTTTTGGCTTGAGTTTAAATGCATATGTAGGGTAGGTGGGTGGCCTCTATCCACCCTCCAATTAAAATAACATACCACAAGATTTATTATAAAATGTTGTTGTAAATACAAATCGTTTGATAAATTTTATATCAATTATGTTTTTAATAAATAATTAATTCAGTCAAACCCTCGCGTATATTTTACTGATTGGAGGGTGGGATAGAGGCCACCCACCCGCCCTACATATTTCTTGCAATTTCAATCACTAACACATGCTTAGTTTCCAAGAAAATACAACAGCGGCTTTTTGTAGTTTCCAAAATTTAAAAGCAGTGTTTTGGCTTGAATTTAAATGCGATTGTAGGGTGGGTGGGTGCTCTCTAACCACCCTTCAATTAATATAACATACTACAGAATTTATCATAAAATTTTGTTGTAGATAATCAGGCAAATCGTTTGCAAATTTTATATCAATTATGCTACAATAAATGTTTAATTCAGTCAAACCGTTGTTTATGTTTTACTGATTGGAGGGTGGGATGGAGGCCACCCACCCACCCTACATATCTTTTACAATTTCAAGCACTAGCACATGTTTAATTTCCAAAAATATTCATCAGTGAAATTTTTGTAGTTTTCAAGAAATTTAAAAGCAGTGTTTTGACTTGAATTTAAATGCATATGTAGGGTGGGTGGGTGTCCTCTATCATACCCTCTAATTAATATAACATACGACAGGATTTATCATAAAATTTTGTTGTGGATAGTCAGGCAAATCGATTGACAAATTTTATGTCAATTATGTTTTAAATAAATAATTAATTCAGTCAAATCCTCACGTATATTTTACTGATTGAAGGGTGGGATAAAGGCCACCCACCCACCCTACATAACTCTTGCAATTCCAACCACTAGCACATGTTTAGTTTCCAAAAAAATACATTAGGGATATTTTTATAATTGTCAAGATGTATAAAAACATTTTTTTGGCTTGAACTTAAATGAATATGTAGGGTGGGTGGGTGGCCTCTATCCCACCCTCCAATTAATACAACATACCACAAAATTTATTATGAAATTTTGTAAATAATCAAATCGTTTTAAAATTTTTATATGAATTATGCTATAATAAATTATTAATTCAGTAAAACCGTCGAGTATGTTTTATTGGTTTGAGGGTGGCATAGAGACCACCCACCCACACTACATATGTCTTGAAATTTCAACTACTCATACATGTTTAGTTTCCAAAAAATACATCAGTAAAATTTTTGTAGTTGTCAAAATTTAAAAGCAGTGTTTTGGCTTGAGTTTAAATGCATATGTAGGGTGGGTGGGTGGCCTCTATCCACCCTCCAATTGAAATAACATACCATAAGTTTTATCATAAAATGTTGTAAATAAACAGACAAATTGTTTGATAAATTTTATATCATTATGTTTTTAATAAATAATTAATTCAGTCAAACCCTGGCGTATATTTTACTGATTGGAGGGTGGGATAGAGGCCACCCACCCACCCTACATACTTCTTGCAATTTCAATCACTAACACATGTTTAGTTTCCAAAAAAATACAACAGCGACTTTTTGTAGTTTCCAAAATTTAAAAGCAGTGTTTTGGCTTGAATTTAAATGCATTAGTTAGGTGGGTGGGTGACCTCTAACCACCCTTAAATTAATATAACATACCACAGGATTTATTATAAAATTTGGTTGTAAATAAACAGACAAATCGTTTGATAAATTGTATATCAATTATGCTATAATAAATTATTAATTCAGTGAAACCGTCGCGTATGTTTTACTGATTAAAGGGTGGGATAGAGGCCATCCACCCACCCACCCTACATATACCTTGCAATTTTAACCACTAACACATGCTTAGTTTCCAAAAAAATCAACAGGGATATTTTGTAGTTTTCAAAAAATTTAAAAGCAGTGTTTTGGCTTGAATTTAAATGGATATGTAGCGTGGGTGGGTGGCCTCTATCCACCCTCCAATTAAAATAAGATACCACAAGATTTATCATAAAATGTTGTAAATAAACAGACAAATCGTTTCAAAAATTTTATATCAATTATGTTTTAATAAACTATTGATTCAGTCAAACCGTCGCGTATGTTTTACTGATTGGAGGGTGGGATAGAGGCCACCCACCCGCCCTACATATATCTTGCAATTACAACCACTAACAGATATTTAGTTTTCAAAAAAATACAACAGGGAATTTTTGTAGTTGTCAAGATATTTAAAAGCAGTGTTTTGACTTGAATTTAAATGCATATGTAAGGTGGGTGGCCTCTATCCCACCCACTAATTAATATAATATACGACATGATTTATTATAAAATATTGTAACTAATCAGTTAAAACCTTTGACAAATTTTATAACAATTATGTTTTTAATAAATAAGTCCAACCCTCGCGTATGTTTTACTGGTTGGAGGGTGGGATAGAGGCCACCCACCCGCCCTACTTATCCCTTGCAATTTTTACCACTAACACATGTTTAGTTTCCAAATAAATCAACAAGGAAATTTTGTAGTTTTCAAGAAATTTAAAAGCAGTGTTTTGACTTGAATTTAAATGTATATGTAGGGTGGGTGGGTGGCCTCTATCCACCCTCCAATTAAAATAACATACCACACGATTTATTCTAAATTTTGTTGAAGATAATCAAATAAATCGTTTGAAAAATTTTATATCAATTATTCTATAATAAATTATTAATTCAGCAAAACCGTCGCGTATGTTTTACTTATTGGAGGGTGTGATAGAGGCCACCCACCCACCCTACATATTTCTTGCAATTTCTACCACTAACACATGTTTAGTTTCTAGAAAAATCAACAGGGATATTTTGTAGTTTTTAAGAAATTTGAAAGCAGTGTTTTGGCTTGAGTTTAAATGCATATGTAGGGTGGGTGGGTGGACTCTATCCACCCTCCAATTAAAATAACATACCACACGATTTATTCTAAAATTTTGTTGAAGATAATCAAATAAATCGTTTGAAAAATTTTATATCAATTATTCTATAATAAATGATTAATTCAGCAAAACCGTCGCGTATGTTTTACTGATTGGAGGGTGGGATAGAGGCCACCCACCCACCCTACATATATCTTGCAATTTCAACCACTAACAGATGTTTAGTTTCCAAAAAAATACAACAGGGAATTGTTATAGTTGTCGAGAAATATAAAGCAGTGTTTTGGCTTTAAATTAAATGTATATGGAGGGTGAGTGGGTGGCCTCCAACCACCCTCCAATTAATATAACATACGGCAGAATTTATCATAATTTTTTGTTGTAGATAATCATACAAATTGACGAATTTTCTAACAATTATGTTTTAATAAATTATTAATTCAGTCAAACCGTCGGGTATGTTTTACTGATTGGAAGGTAGGATAGAGGCCACCCACCCACCCTACATATTTTTGGGAATTTTAATCACTAACACATGTTTAGTTTCCAAAAAAATACATCAGCGAAATTTTTGTAGATGTCAAGAAATATAAAAGCAGTGTTTTAGATTGAATTTAACTACATATGTAGGGTGGGTGGGTGGCCTCTAACCACCCTCCAATTCATATAAAATACTACAGGATTTATCAAAGAAGTAGCATGGAATATCAAAATAGAAAAATTAAGATTGAATAAAAGAATACATCATAAAATACGTTAATTTTCGAAAAAATTAAAGAATTTTAATATTTTAAAATTTGACATTAGTAGAAATGATGTCAGAAAGACCTCTGGTCGATAGCATTTTGACAAATTAATACATTAACACCTCATTCATTATTCATTATTCACTATTCCAATGTAAATATGTACAAAATTTGTTAATAAATATATGTTACTTCGACAAACTTAATAATCAAAAGGTTTATTTAGTTATAGATCACATTTTCTTTACATATAAGATTTTTTAGATGTAAAATATAAAAATTTTAGAAATTACGTTTATAGAAATCATGGGGAGTCTTTAATGCATTACAGATTTTCATTCTCGCCCCCGCATTTTTGTAATTTTGGTGTTATACATCAAACAATCGGTATGCTTACGTAGAGATGACTGACACCTAAAACATAAAATCTGTGTGCGTGTAATATTCAAATAAACAAAGAAAATCTCGTACTGGAATTCTCACGAATAATTTTATAACATCGCCACATGTTCGGTGAGACGTCGCTCGTCACTGGCACTTACTAAAATTTTACAATCGGACATTAACAGCATATAAATAAATAAATATATAAATAAAATGTCGTAAAATTAGGTGCGCGCGCGGATAAACTAATAAAACTTTAAGTGTCAAAGTGATAGTTGCCAATAGGCCGCCGCTAAGAGATTTTTAACAGAACACCCTCCGCCATTAATCACACGAAAATTGTAGAAACCGTTTCGACCTCTTCCACGACGTGTAATCCATTTTTTATTCCTAATCATTATCATGAAAAAAAAACGTGTCCACGGAATGCAGCAACTGGTTCCTCCTCCTATAATTACAAGAGCCCCCTTATTTGTTTCGGCCCAGTTTTTCATCATGATTCTATATTCATCATTGTTCCAACGCTGGCCATAGCTCCGGTCATTCTTGGAAGGTTATTATTACACCATCACTGATTTACAATTAGCCATACCACTTGTAAAATGTACAATGTTAACTTTGAAAAGTTGCCCCACTGGAAACCCAATATTCGTGTATCGGTGCATCTAATTAGCAAATCAGTGGTCCGATCTAATAGTTACTTAGTTGGGGTGGAGTTTTATTAATTCATAACCTATTTTAACTTGTACATGGGGCGAGGGTAAGGGACGCGGAATTAGGGTTGTTATTCGTGGTGTGCCGAACAGGAAAACGTCTCCCCTAACCGGAGCCAATAAATGTTAGGTTAAAATAGACAAATTGTGAATTATTGCCGTGCATTAAACGGTGCAGTTTTTTTAATAAAGAAATGGACAGAGGGTGGTTTTATTATTTATTACCCCTCCATATGTATGTTCTTATTTCCTTCTTTTTTTTTGTACTACAGATATTCGTGCATGTTTTATTAAATGAATAATTCATTCTGGTGATTTTTATCGTATATTTGAACAACTTTAAAGGATTATAATTAATGTTCCAATTAACTGACAATGTTGGCATTGTTAACTAACAATAATCATACCATATGTTGTCTTAAAATTAATAATTAATGATTAAAATTAAGACCATGCTGTAATTATTATTATGTTGTATTGAAAATAATAATTAATGATTAATATTGAGTCCATGCTGTAATTAGTTTTATAAATTGTATACAATTACTAAATATTATCCAACGTATAGTATATTTGATGTGTGGCTTTTATCTGACGAATCGATGTCCGTTTAGCATAGATATATTCGCGTCGGGATTCGCTTAAAGAAAAACAGTAGCAAAAGCCACGATCGGAGATGATTTATGCACGATGAAAGGCAACCCAATTTCCAGCCATTCATACAATATTCTGATATATATGCACCGGCTCCTTGGCTTCTTGGCTTCTTGACCGTAATACAGATTGTTGTGATTATCCGAACAGCACACTATGAATACAAATTGCGACTCGAGCGTAATTATTTATTAAAACTAATAAACTACGCGGGGATTATGTACTGGACATCCAGATATGAAATCGTATTTGCATGGTGATTAGATGTTTTTAGGCTATACATTACAAAAAATATATTTTGTTTTCATCAGTCTTATATTTATGGATATTTATTCGTTTTAATAGTATAATACTCTTTAAAGTAAAAAGAATCTAATAAGTCACTTAATTTTACTTATTTAAAAAATGCGCAACAGAATGACAACATTGCAAATTAATAAAATGGTGATGTGGCCATCATAGTACTTTCCCTATATTTTACTCAAAAACTATTAGGTTAACGCAAAAAGGCTATTCTTAATGATTTGTTCACTTTTGAATTCTCTACAATTATTTCAAAATTTTCAATTTTTATTATATTTTTCTCGATTTTATGAAAAATATATTCAGATTTTCATTCTCTTTAACTTTTGTTAGAAAATATTTGTAATATTTTTCATATTAAAAAAAATATCAGAAAAAAAAACACCCACTTCCGGTTTATGAATGATTACCAAAAGCTTTTCAGTTCCAGTTTTTGATAAAAAAAACCTTAAGTTTGAAGTTTCATATCAAACAGATAATTCATTAATTCCGACAGACACACGCACACAGACACATTTTTTTTTCTAGAAATATAGAGAAAGTAATAACACTGTTGTCTCCTCTCTTCACACTTTATATCTATAGAACTTTCCACCATTTTTATTTCTTAGATTTCCAAAGTTTCCTAACAGTTGTTTCTACAGATTTCCGGAATTTCCTTAAAAGTTTGGAAAAGTTATAAAATTTTACGGCAATCTTTCTTTCTTTTTGGAAAAATTTTCTTTTCATTTATTTCAGATTTCAATAGATTTTTCTCTTTCGTGTTTTCCAGAAACTTATCTTCTAGATTCTTTGAATTTTCTTAAATAGTTTTTAAGTTTTGGCAATAATTATAATTCCACACTTATCTGCTTTTTTTCTAATAGATTTTATCAATTTTCTAGAAGTTCCTTTTGCTAATTACGAAAATTATTGTAAGGATTATGGAATATTCACAAGTAATATCATAAGTGGTAGCAATTTACTCGAATAAATTTTCTATTTTTTAGAAATTTCTCTTTTTTGTTTTCCAGAAACTTATCTTCTGGATTATTTGAATTAATTTGAATTATTTTTGAAAGAGTTTTAGGTTTTGACAATAATTATTCTTTTTTGAAATTTAGCTCTTCTTCTTATAGATTTTATGTATTTTCTAGAAATTTTTTTTGCTAACTACGAAATTTTTGCAAAGAATATGGAATTTTCTTTTAGAAACAATTTTTTGCTTTATTTTATTGGAATTTTTTAGTTTTATTTTATTAGCATATTCCAAAATTTCTCATTTAAATTAGAAGAATTGTTTTTGAAGTTCTAGAATTTCATATTTCTAGCTACGAATTTGCTAGAAATTTATATTCCCAATTTATTTATTTATTTATTAACGGTTAACACCTTTTACATTTAATTACACAAACATTAATAACAGCAATATTCTAAACCAAATCACAAGGGAATAAACATATAAACAATAACTTAAATATAACCCAATATGACACAACAGTGATGCGTTGAAGTCAGTAATATAATATAATCAAATTAAATTTAACATAGATTAATAAGAAAAATGTAGCGAATACATACATTTACATTTAAGGGATAAGATAACTTGACTAAGGGGATACAACCTAACTTATTCGAGTCCAGTTTAAATTATTTAGAGCTAATAAAACAGGTATAATAATTTTTGTACATAAGATCAATTAAGTAACGATAAATTAACATTTCTGAGTTTAAACAAAGATAGTGGAATTTTTAATTCATTTAAATGACTGTACTTATAATGGAGGACATTGAACGTTCTAAGTATTCTACATAGTGGATTGTTGTTGCCAAAATTTGTAGAATGAAATTTTTGATGAAAAAATAGTTTTGACCGAGTTGATAAAAAAATTTCTTTTAGGCTCAGAGAATTTTTGATTTATTTTATTAGAACATTCTATAATTTCATTTCTAAATTTCGAAAACAATATCTTTAGAATTTTCTAACATTTTCCTTCGAATTTCTAAAATTTTTTAACTGTTAAAGATTTCTGCAATTTTCTTTAAATTTTTTTCAAAAATCTTTCATTTCTCTTTTTCCTGCCTCTGTCTGCTCGAAATTGGAAGAATCTTTTTGGAGGGTGTCTAGAATTTTCCATTAAATTTATTTTATATATCTGGAATTTTCTTGAAATTTCTTTTTAAGGTTTTTCAGAATTTTCTTATCCAGATTCCTTGAATTTTCTTAGAATTGATTTGGCAACGACGTTTCTTCATAATTTCTTACAGATTTTTTATAATAATAATAATATTATTCAAAACAGAAACAGTACAGAATGCAAAATGTTATTATATAATTTTATAGAAATTTCTTTTCCTAGTTAGTAGAATGTTAATAATCCTGGAATTTTCGAGTATTTTTTCTTTAGACTTACATTCTTTCACTATTTCTTAATTCATTTCATCCGAATTTTATAGCTTTATTATTCTATTTTGTCTAAATATATCGTCGTTTTTATATTGTCTCGCATAGTTTAAGAATTTTCCAGTAAATTTTTCTCTAAATTTCTAAAATTTTACAATTCTTAAATTTTTTTTGAATTCTTTAAAAATTTTTCTTCGAAGGATATAAATTTTCCAACATTTTCTCTTCCAGACTCATATAATTTTCCAGCGCTTTATTGAACTGTAATATCTGATGAAATATAACAAAAATGTTTTTCATCAGAATATACCAGAATTTTCTTCTCCAAATTAGAGAAATTTCTTGAATGGTTATGAAATTTTCTATTCAATTTATTTTAGATTTCTACAATATTCTAGACATTTCTTTTTAAAAATTCTTGAATTTGTGGAATTTTAATATTCTGGAATTTACTAACTTTTTTTCAGATTTTTGAAATTTTTTTGAAATTGGTAAGATTTTCTTAAACTATCTTAGAATTTTCCACATGTTTTATTTAATTCTTCAGTGTTTATATAAAGTTTGATCTGTGAAATTTCGAAAATTTCTCTTCTAAATTGCAAAGAATTTTTTAGGGACACCATTTCTTCTAGACTCCTAGAATTATTTAGCATTTCTTACGCCAATTTGTGAAATTTTTTCAAAAGTTCTAGAATAATTGGCCTTTTGGGTATTGGGTAAATATCGATAAATAAATAAATAAATAATTAACCACTTTCTTCCATATTGCCAAAATGTTTTTTAAGGATAGAATTTTCCGGAATATTTTTTCATATTTTAAAATTTTAACATTTTAAAATTTCCAAGAATTCTCTTTCAAATTGTTTTTTCATGTATTTCACAGCTTTTGTTTCTTCCTTTTTTTAGAATAGGTCATATAGTTTATAAAGAGTTTTAAAATGATTCAATATTCTGAAATTTTCTTGTGAAGAATTCTGTAATTTTTCAGCTAGAATTTTGCAGCAGCTCAGATTTTCTTAATATTTTTTTAAATTTCATTAGTATCTTTCAGAAACATGTGGAAAATTTATTTTATGGTTCTTGAAATTTCCAGTAATTTTTCAAACTATTTAGGTTTTGCAGCAATTTTTCATGCTGTTTCTTATTCGAGTTATAAATATTTTAATTTTTGTTTTTTTCAGACTTTTGACAAGAGTCTAAGACTTGCAGCTTTTTCCAAAATTTTTCTTCAATTTAATTAGAGAGTGTTAAAATTTGGTAAACATTTTTCTTTCTAATTTCTTTAGTGAATAATGAAGATTTTTCAGATAATTCTGTTTAAGATTTTTAGAAGTTTTCCTTTCAAAATATGTCTGACGAGTGTAAAAACTTAAATGTTTATAACACAATAAAGAATCTATTCTATTTTAAAGTTATTTGAGGATTGTAGAATTTTCTAGCAATTTTTTTTCTTATTTAAATATTGTTCAACACTTTTCCTAGAATTTCAAAAAAATGTTTACCAAATTACGATATTTTTTTATTCATCTATTTTATTTTTTTCTTTCTTCCAGGTTTCTATAATCTGATGGACTTTTGCTTTAATTTACTACAATATTTCAGATTTTTTTAGGGTTCTAACAATTTATTCCAATTTTTAAGAATTTTCCAAAAATGCAATCAAATTCTGCATTGTGTAGCGTGAAAGATAATTCAGAGTGAAGTATCTTGATGTAAGTTGAGAGTACATCTCTTCTTAAAGTCTTCGAGTGACAGCATCATCAATCAAATATTTTCCAAAACGTTCTCTCTTCCAAATATTTGGAATTTGTAGTATTATTTGTTTAATTTTATCAGTATATACCATATAGAGAGAAAGTTCTAGAATTTTATAGCAATTCTTTCCAATAATAGAGAAAATCTGCTCAGATCAATCAACTCATCTCTTTGAGACCATCTTAATAATCTATAAAATGGTGATGTGGCCATCATAGTATTTTCCCTATATTTTTCTCAAAAACTATGAGGTTTGCGCAAAAAGGATATTCTTAGTAATTTGTTTACTTTTATTAATTCTATGTAGCTCCAATAGTTTAGTTGCAATAGATCAATAGATCAATTTCCGATCTATGCACACTTCACAGTTTATTAACTTCAAATATTAATTCTTCTTCCTTATTGTCTACTATTAGTTTATTTCCCTCAAATTTTTCAACCGCTTTAAGGAGTAAGATTTTATTAATTAAAAAGCACTAAAAACCTTTCTTCACAATTTTATTTAAATTAACAGAGTTTTTCGAAGGAATTAGAAGATGTAATTGTCTCTGATTCCCTGAGGCAACATGTGTCCATGTTTCGGTATAACGAAGGCGCTAGTTAAATCCGGCAGTAAAACAATTGTTGGTACGAAATTTTCCCAATTATATCTCAAAAAAGCATATAATAACCAGAGGCTGTACAACTGCAAGAAGAATCGTTACATTTTACGAGCGGCCATAAAAAGTATAAGGAAAATAATTCGATTCGGTAAATCCCCGGGAAGGTTTTCCTGCATACCACCGGACAGACAATGGCATCAGCACAAATCACACACACATTGAAATCTAATGTAATAAACTGTCTGTTCACGCTGAGAGCATCAAAGTTTTGCACGTGCGGCGAGATTTATTGAGCATCACATTTTTCTTATTATTATTTAGAATTTGTAATATTGTACGGGTATCGATTCGGTGGTAAAGTAAATGGGGCATTTTCTCATCCGACTATAACGTATGAATTATATTGATACGCCACCGTAATTCGGTGGGGACCAAAGATTTATGCATCGGGCAATAAATGCTAGTATTAGCAATGAAATCCTGGCGACCAACATAAAGTCGAGGAGGGTTTGTGCTCGTAAACATGTGTCCGCATGCTATATTGACAAATTTCAAATTTCATATGAAGACCACTGCCCCTTACATCCACAGAGATGTACTCCCCAGATTCCACGACCATAAACATAACTCGCCCAACTCCAACCACAATCCATACCCTAATTTCTTAAAAGCAGCAATTAATTAAAGCCAAAAAAACTTGAGCTCCGGAAAAAGTGAAGATGCAAACATAACAGCTTTTAATCAAATGATGAAAACTTAGCAAGTCTGGCCCTGCCTTAAATAAAGTGTATGCTAAGAAAAAAAAAACGGAGGCATCGTTATCATACTGCGGACTAGAGAGAGATTTGCATGCAGGACATTCTTTTATTATACAGGAAAATATGATAAAAGGCCGGCGAATATTTCTTCAGCGGGGAACGTCCCTGTTTACGATGGTGTATCGTCCCCAGGCATTAAAGTGGTATTAAATAAATACTAATAAACGTTGGAGGGCGCCCCTTTTATGTACCGGGGTGGTGTTATCGTAAAATCGGATTACGATTCGCCACTATAAAAAATAATTAAAGTTTAATACGGCGCACATATGACCGCCCGTGCGCCCTAATCGAAATTTCGGTTTATCGGCGCGGAATTAAAGTGTTTATATTAAAAAAAAAAAAAAGTTAAGGGTTGCGCGCGGTTCCCGGGGATGCCCTAATGAAATTCGAGCGGCGCGTGTTTTGTAAATTTTAATGAAGATTTGCTCAGATTAAAGCCTTTGATACACGCAACGTGCACACTGAGCTTTCATATATACACATTAAAACAAAACAAAACAAAAAAACAAGTGTGTTGGTTACTTGTTTTAACACAGGATTCAACGAATTATAAATTGAATCCAATTTATAATCAATTTTGAGAATGTATTTTCTAGAAAATACATTACCTGTCTACGTATAGTGTTTATTTTGTCAGTCATAAGATCATCGGTGCACTTAATGTCAATTATTACGTTGAATATTTATACAGGTAATTGTAATTACCCCCGCGGTCGTATTTTTCTTAGTCGCCGCAATCACATTTCCCGTAATTACGGTTTATCACCGAAGCATATCCAGCGCTTTGATTTATTGGCTTAAGTGCATGTCGTGATTTTAATTTGCACGTTATGAAAATGTGAGTAATGGTATTCCGACTTATTATAATTTTAATCTTGATCGGTTTGTAATTAATGTGAAGACTTTCCTTGAATATTTGTTACTAATTACGGTATTACTTTCTATAGTGCTTGCGGTTATTTAAAGTCTTCAATAATATTCGAGATTTAATAATTCATAAAATAAAAATATTTTTCTTCAGTCTATTTGTTAAGTCTCCTGGTTAAATATCTGCCCCTTTTCAATTAATTGCTTTTAATCGATTTGTTCTTTTAATCTACTTTTAAAAATTGCACACAGAGTGACCTGTGAGTATTGTTTTATATTATTAACAAATTAATTTGTATTTTTAATTTTTTACATAACAATTGAATTTAATGATTGATTATATGTTTTTGTAAATGGTTTAATTGCAATATTTATATTGGGTTAGTTTAGGATATTCAATATTTTGCAGTAATATAATATAATTTTATTTATGTAGGACTCATGTTAAAATAAATTTTTATACTTTGTTATCATTGAGTTTATTGTGGCTAATTTCTACATAAGGAAATTAAATTAATATATCTCTATATGTAGGCTTTATAAAAATTTTAAATTCAAGTTTACACTGTGAGAAATTTTTTTGGTTGTTGGATGCGTTGCATTGTTAAAGTTTAAAAACTGATTTAGTTAACTATCTATCAAGGTTCTATCTCGTGGCCATATTCTTGTTGTTTCTGAATAATATCTGTACCAGAATTAACCACATTGACGAATATGAACGTGATTTGCCTGTAGGAACGATTACAATACAAAACAATACAGATCAGTCCTTTGCTCACTGTTTCAAAAGTAAGTGATGAAGAATCAAGTCCAATAGTGGAAATAGAAGTGCAAGAAAGTACACAATAAAAATTGCTTTATTAGAAACTTCAAGTGCGATCTGTTTATGAATCATTCTGCAACAAATAAGGAGAAGAAACTGTTAACGGTGGAGGCTTCTACTTCGTTATACATTATTCTTCACAAATAAAAACTTTTTAACTTTGTTTGTGTAACACTGATTTTATTAAGTGACAATTTTAGCTGGTCATTATGAAACTAGAACTTCTAGTTTAATAATGACAAGCTAAAATTGTCGAAACTATAGTCAATTAATAAAGTCAGTGTTATACAAACAAAGTTAAAACGTTTTTTATTTGTGAAATAAGAAGAAGGTTTCAAGGAAGACTAAAGCAAATATGGTTTTCAAAAGGCAAAAAATCAGTGATTGTTTGAACACCACAAGTGTTTGTAAGAAGCAGAAACATATTTCCATTACTGGTGGTTCGAATAACGATTAATTTAAACTCTACTGTATGTATCGATAAAGAAACAAGTATGAACTGAAGCTCAGATTAATATGTCGTTGTTGTCTACACCTGAAAAAACGAAAAGAAAAGCCAAATGTCATGTTTATCATATGAGAATGTAAAGTGCTTTTAGATGATATGATGGTTGATAATAGCTGTTTTGTTTTGGTCACCAAAAATATACTAAGGGCTAGTGTGCTGTTAGATAATGTAAGCCAATATGTTCATCTTGCAAACCATAGAATATTCCAATAAAAGACCAAGAAGCTCAGAAAAAGTGTAATTTACCTCTCAAATATTATAACAAGATCCAGTGTAGGAAACTTTTTATTAGTAATAGTAATTGTTTGATGACAATAAATATTCCTAAGAAGTAGAAACATATTATCATTTATGTTGATTCGAATGATGAAAAATGCCTACACTACGGATGTACAAGCTATGAAGGATGTGAAGACTGAAGATAAGAGTAGTTTGTCGTGGTTGTCAAAAAGAATGATTATGCACAATAAAGACCAAGAAGCTGAGAACAATTAGAACTTTTCATCAATGAAATAATCGTATAATAGGAGCAATTCTAGGAAACTGTTTGATGGCTATACTTAATGTAATGGTCATAAGAGCGAATAATGATTTAAAAGCGGCAGTTGAAAGCAGCGGTGGTACACTCATCTTGAAGATTTAATTTAATTTAATTTATCTAGCTAATTAATTTAAATATTATTACGACATATGATGATTGTA
The DNA here is from genome assembly GCA_963969525.1 of Ontholestes murinus. Taxonomy (NCBI): domain Eukaryota; kingdom Metazoa; phylum Arthropoda; class Insecta; order Coleoptera; family Staphylinidae; genus Ontholestes; species Ontholestes murinus. The sequence goes on from OZ018396.1 coordinate 61,316,495, forward strand.
TAAATTTACAACGAGACTTAGATACTATGGTAATCTAGTATCACATGAATAAATTTAACATTATTGTTGATAGAGCTGAAAGTTTAATGTAATAAATTATTAAATTGAGATTATAATTATGTATATCGCTTGTGAGCTTCAACAAAATAAACGTTTTTATTATTACATTTGATAGAGCTTTGTGAAGATGTGATAAACTTTAGAGCTTTAAAATTCGATGTATTTTTTTTTTTAGCAATTATCGCTTTAATATTATAAATAATTAATAAATGATTGTAAAAAACCTTTTATATATCACACACTTAAGCTTAAGCTATTATCTTCAATGTGACTATAGTTTCGACAGATTTTCTGTTATTTTCAATTTAGTAAAAATTTGAAGTATAGTTTGAAAATGACAGAAAATCTGTCGAAACTATAGTCACATTGAAGATAAAAGTGTGTGATATATAAAAGGTATTTACAATCATTTATTAATAAGAATGTATCACAAAGTAGAAGCCTCCACAATTACCTATTATAAATAATTAGCTTAAAAATGCGGAAAATAAAATTTGAAATATATTCATTAAATTGAATACCTATAGTTTCAATTCATATCAGAAACTAGAATAGTTAAATATTTCTCTTGATACTCACAAAACAATTGAAAGCTATTATCTACACTTCATTTTAATGGACTAAAATTCACGCCTCCTTGTGTCAATAGTTTTATTCTTTATTTTATTAATTTTTATTTTATTTAAAAAATTTACCAATATGATTTAAAGAAATGCATTCAATTTTAGAATTTATCTACTCATATCCTTGGACCCTTTTCTTGTTCTTGATTGTTTGAGTTATATTATATTTACTTGTGGAGGAAAGCAAGTTTCTCTTATCACATACTGGAGACTAATCACTGCCATAACTATTCTCTTTATAGTTTCCAGCATCTTATCTTTATTAATTTAATTACGTTAATGTATTCTTTTTATTAATAATTTATGGAACTTGATGAAATTCAATCTGCAGAAGAGAAGCACAAGAAAGCATTGCACAAATAGAAAGTAGATTGAAGCGCGCAAAAGCAATAGTATTTCTGCAATTAAAGCAATTTTAAAGGTTACAAAAACAATATCATCACCAAGCATTCAACAAAGTGGAGTGTAGAAAAAAGGATAACACTATCATTGGCGAATACGAACGTGATTTGTCTGTAGAAACTAGTAGACACTAACAAACTATTTACAAGATAAAGTTGATGCTTGTAGCGCTACACTCTTGATGAAAACAGATATTAATATTAGGTGAAGAGAAACACTTGTTTTGTTCCATAATATTTTTGTTTTCGTTTGCCTAATATGTGTTTCGGTCTTCGCCCGGATCTCACCAATTTAAGTGTTAGTAATATTATTCATAGTAGTATATATATTTGGTTAATTTAGGAAGATAAACAAAGCAATAAATACATAAATACATACATAAATATGAAAGTTTAAGTTGATAATGAAGACCCAAACACATGTCAGGAAACTACAATAAAAGCATTATGGAACAAGTCTTACTCTTTACCTAATTAAATAGAAAATCTTAAAATAAATCAAGAGAATTTGTAGGATTTTAGTTTTACTGCTGATCAGTGCAATAAAAAAAAACCTTCTATCTGTGTTGTTCCATTTCATTGTATTGTGGTGTTTTATCATGTATCTGCCTCAATTCAATAAATCAATTGAATACAGATCAGTTTTTGGCTTACGGTTTTAAAAGTTTTTGTATAGAGGAAAATAGGAATGAACCTATTAAAAAATAAGATCATATTTCGATGATCTGCTAAATGAAAAACCTTCAGACCTTAAGAATAAGGAAAAAACTGATAAGGCAAAGTAGATAAAAGGTAATCAGAAATCGTAGAATGCAGAATGTAGCGCGAAATTTAAAGAGCTTTCACAAAAGAGTTAGACAAGCTGACACAGTTTCGTCTATTGCGGCAAGTAAAGGGTTCGAGAAAGACTAAAGGAGAGAAGAGATAAAGCAGTGATTATGATGATGATTATTTGATCACGGTAGGTGTTTCTGAGAAGCAAAAACTTATGAGTATTAATAATTATTCGAATGTCAAATGCTACTGGATGTTTTGGCGAACACAAAGGCGTTGTCGTAAACAACCAAAAGAAAGATAATACCAAAGGTCGTATTTACTATGTTTGAGAGTATGAAGTTGTCTTTATAGTCTGTCCGTTGGATCTTCTGTTGTACGTCACAAAATATCGCTTCGAGAAACGACACAAAAACATTCAGTCTGATAAAGTAAATCAAATGCGTTAGAAAAAGAACGCACTGTAAAACTTTCGTCGTTTTTTGAAGCGATAGTTTGTGACGTAGGAAGGAAGATCCAACGGATGGACTATATTTGTCCGTGTTTTAGATAGTATGAAGGTTGATAGTATCATATCGACTTTTTAAATATATAGATTTTGAAAATTCCAACAAATAAAGCAAACACAGGTCCTAAGATTGAACTTTGTGGTACCCCTGATGTTGCAAAGTAAGAACAAGATTTGAAGCTGTTACGAGTGACATATGACTCATGTTCACGGCTCACGATAATAATGCATTAATAGATTACCAAAATTACTCAACTTCTGCAGAAAAATGTTATGATCAACTTTGTCAAACGCTTTTGAAAAGCATAATATTGCTGAAGAATGTTATGATCAGTATTTGACAATGTGGGTGGCCTCTATCCTACCCTCCAATCAGTACAACATAAGCGAGGGTTGTAATTAAAAGTTGTATAATATAAATGAACACAAAATAATTGCAATTTTTAGAGATTTATTCATACAAATTTTTCAAATAAATTTTGATGATGTTTTACTGATTAGATAGTAGAATAGAGGAAACCCACCCACCCTACTTATACATATAACCTCTAATTCCTTATCGTTTTGCGGTTTCCAATAAAATTACTTACAAAACTTTTTGAATAAAAAAGAAATTAAGAAGGTAAAACTTTTGAGTGAATAAATTTCTAAAAATTTGATGCATGATGGGTGGGCAGACTTTAAATCTAAATTAGATAAGATTAGCTATAAAAAGTCATTTATAATTAAACTTAAATTTTAATTTTGTTTTATTTTTGATTGCATAAAGGGTTTTATTGTTTCTAGCAGCAAAATCATTATTATCAATTAAAGTTATCATGTATATGTAGGATGGGCGGGTGACCTCTATCCCACCCTGCAGCCAGTGAGTACGACAAGTTGATACAGATTACGGCAAGTAAAGGGAAGATTTCGAGGAAGACTTTACCGGAAAGGATTTCCAAGAAGCGAAAAAGCAGTGATTCCGATGATTATGATGGTTAGATCACAATAGTTATTCCTAAGAAGCAGAAACATATTAGCGATATTAATGACTCCTCTGATGTTGAACTTGTGATGTCAATTTTAGTCAAGTTTGTTGTATAGAATAAAAGCATCTGAATTTTTTAAAGTTAATTCGCTCCTGTTCTTGCTTAAAATAAATTTCTTTTGTGAAAATATTTGCTCACATTTAAAGTTGAACCGAATGTGAACAAAATGGCAACGCAATTTTTTTTCATATACGAAAACTTCGTAGGAAGTTATTATTTTCTGTTTTTTTCCAAATCTTTGCACAATTCCTTCAATTTATCCGTCCATAACGTTGAATCAATCATTTCTAAACTACAATTTTCAATTTTTAGATACAAATTTAAAACATTTTCTTCTATTTATAATAAATGTAAACATTTCGCCATGCTTCTTAAAACTTTGAAATCGACTTTCATATTCACTTTTAATCACTAAAATCCAACTTTCGAACATATTTAGATTGCTTTTATCAATATTTTCTTTTCCATGTTCCCTTTTTAATAAAGGAGAGAAAATATTTTTTTTAGTTTTTATGTCAGTTTCAAGTAATATTAATTTCGATGTAAAACCCTTTTATTCTTCATACTTTTTCAAAATTGTATGGTTATTTCCTTCGAATCGTACGTTGAAATCATTATAATGATTCATTATGTCTGTTAAGAACAAAAGTCTTTAAAAAGCCATTTTTATCATTGAGATCGAGATTATTTTCGCCGATTTCGTGAAGAAATATGTGTATATCATCAAAACACTCTACAAAAAACCTATTAAGAACCATCAAATAAAAAATACCATCGTATTTCAGAATGTAACAGCAAATCTCATATTTCGATTCAATTTCCTCCAAAAGAGCTTTGAATCGCCTGTGTATTAATGCTTATCATTCTATTATCTTGTTTTATTATTTTCCATTACATCCTTAAGTTGTTGCCTTTGCAAATAAATTTTCTTCATGTATAATACAATGAAATGGTAACAGTGAGCGGCCAAGTTTATTTTCCATTAGTTTTACAAATCCAACATTTTGTCCTTTATTCTTTATTCTTTATTGTCTTTGCTTCTCCTGCTTACAAAATTACAAATACATATTATATGATATTTAATAAAAAATACACTAATAATTTAGGACACAGGAGTTCACTGTACCAATGTTCTTCCACTCAAACCCATGTTCTTCCTTAGGCAGGTGATATACTTTTGTCATTTTCGGAGTTCTTTTCAATTTTATTTATCAGCAAATATCCTTGAAGCAACATCAGTTGTTATTGAAAACAATTTACTTTTTAAATCCAATAATTGCAAGCTTACCCATACTATTTATGTCAGTACTTTCATCAAGTGCAATGCTAATTATGTCCATAGATAACAATGACCTGTTCGTCACTATTATTTTGCCATATCTTCAATGAGACGCCGAACTGATCTAGCTGAAAATGGAATTTCTTTAATTCTCTCAATTATTTGTCTTTTATTTGCGAAGTCGTTAAGTGGAAAAATTTATGAATGGGTTTTTTAAAATTTCGCCATCTGTAAATGGTTTTCCGTTGGTACCAATGCTAAGAGCTACAACAAAGCTAGCAGATGTAGCGTGATTATAGCGGGTAACAAAGAATTTATTTTGTTTTCCAAAACTTAATACACGTTTAGCAATGTATTCAGATTTAACTTCATATGTCATTTCATTTACATCTTTCTAGGTCGGTGTCTCTTTCTTTCTTATTTTTCTGAATAGTGTCTGTAACTAAATTAAATGTAAAATCTGATTTGAAAATTGTAAAAATTCCAAATGGTACTGGAAGGGGTGCAGACAATCTCAGAGTACTTTGCGGTTGCTATCAAAATACCTGAAAGAGCGAAAGGAAAAATGCAGCCAAAGGTTGTTTTTACCATATCCTTACTGGTTCGTGCTTTACGTAGTATAATGAATGATAGTATTAATGATGTTGATTGAAATCAAGTTACGTGAAGTAAATGCAAAAAAATAAACTGTGGGGGAAGTGATTACAAGTTATTTTATGATGATAGTATTGACTCGTCGACAGTTTTGGCCACCAAAGGATACAAAAGCTGTTGTAAACAGTCGGACAATAAAAACCAATATGTTCGCCCAGCTGATTACTGGAATGTCAGAAGGCATACACGTTTTTAGACGCATGGGATTTCCTAATAGAAGACCAACAAGCTGAGAAAATAATCGAATAATCCTATAAGATGGTTACAGTTTTCATGTAGTGATCACATAGTGACGATTGTAAGCAGTGTTAATAAATATGTCCCGAGAACACCAAACACTATTAATTTAATTAATTAATCCAGCAAGGCATAAGGATGGTGCTATCGGAGGTGGTTTTACGACGGGGTATAGAATTTGATAAGCATTTGCTCGCGTGAACAAATATATACTTTTAATTAGATGATTAATTAAAACACTTGGTTTTGTTTCGCTATTACTAAAATAATAGTGAAACAAAACCAAGTGTTTTATTCAATCTTCTAATTAACATAAAAATATTTCACCACGGGTTAAGTGAGGAAAGTAATTTATTTTTATATTAATAATATTTAGCCTTGTAATTTTAAGTTTTCATTAGCATTATATTGTATTTTGGGTTTTCAATATTTTTTATCACCTTGAACCTTCAGCAGTAATAAACGTGCACTTTCGTACTACTTAAATTATTTCTTCTTATCATTTTTTTTAATTTTTACATAGATAAGTTACAATAATATTATTTTTTATCTGTGTAAGTTATATTTTCTTGTTAAAATTATGCATATTTATAATTTTTGAACTTATTTTTGTTATTTTGTATATGAATGTTTTTAATATTCATATCTTAAATACATATATTAATGCTTCAAAGTTGTGGAAATAAATTATTACAAGTTGGTATTCTAAAGACTAATTAAGAGTGAAAATGAAAAGTGTAGAAACTTTAAAGATATTAACTTGTAAAATTATGAATGCCTACTCTAATCATATACAAACTTAGGTTGCTTCATTACATACGTTGTTTAGGTTAATGCAGAACTGTTGCAGAAGTGTTCATAAATCAAACGAGAATTAGGCACTAACTTCAAAAATGATGTTTTTTATTCATTGAAGAAAATTCGTAAACATGCATATCAGTTTAAAATCTCTGATTTTAAGTTTTTTAACTGTTTTTTTTTACAGAGTTTTCAATTAATTTTAAGTAAATTTATAGCACTTATTTCTCTCTATAATTTAAATTTTCTTTTAGCAATATTGACTTTTACAATATTTACTTTCCAAAACTTTTGTTTCATAAAATTTATAACTGCTTCAAATTGTTTACTTTTTCCAAGTATATTTTAAGTTTTAGTTAAATTTTATGACATAAAGGACTACTACCAACCGTACATAAACGTATTACATTTAAAGTCTTTAGAAAACATTAGTAGTAATTTTAAAAGAAACTGGACTTTGTTGATATCACACGCATGATTTATTTTGTTACTATAGTTTAAAGCTTTAAACTGCCTACAAGCAAACCTAAATCAGAGACGACGTGTACCACCGAACGCTAATAAAGGGCATCGTCTGGATAAAGATAGCGGGCATAACTTTTATTGCCTTTTACGCGCACCTCGAAGAGTTTCAAACATGGTTGGATGCCCTAAACCGCTGTACAAACCATGTTTATGTTTATGTCTTTGGCTTCCTTTCCCAAAATACATATGAATATACACAAATACTATAGAAAACACAAATTTTGGATGGATGAGTTCATACAGCTGAGATGATCTTCCACTCTAACCCTTGCTTTATTCCATGATGATGGGGGAGCAAATATCCTGGGAACAGTTTTATATAGATGGCGACTTCTACACCACACAATTAGGGCGAATCCAGATTCGATGCCAATCACGTCGCGAACGAGGGCTCGGAAGGAACATACGTCAGATGGAACGCCCAGTCATAGACTTTACAGTGGCAACCCCAGCCATGTCCATAGAGAAGAGTTTACGACGTGGCCATCCCCCAGATTCAGAAGGCAGCGAGGCACAGGTTGGCATACTGGTGGAACGAAGAGGTAGCCGATGCAAGGAGAAAAGTCAACTTTTGGACCTGAGCAGATGATTCTTAACGTTATTTGATGTTATTTGATGCCCTAAACTCAGATCTTCAATCCGTTTGGTTCTAGTTTTCCAGTTTGCGCATGGTGCACTCTTATAACATCGTTTGGAACTTGTTTTTGTGCAGTGATTTTGTTTTGGAACGTGTGAAAATGCAGAAACAACGTTTCAAAGTCTGTTGGACCCTAATGCGTAAAACAGATCCCAATCATTATAAAAAACTCAGTTCAACTTCTTTTCATTTCTGATTTATACTTTTTAATTCAATAAATTAAATCAAGTCATTCTTATCATGTCTATAAAATTTTATCGTATATTAAATAGAATTTTATAGACATGATAAGATTGATTGATTTAATTCACAATAATAACATTTTTTCTTTAATAATGACTCTTATACATTGCTTCGACGAATGAATTATATATAAAAATAATAACCGGAAGCTAATATTATCAGTACAGGAGCACATTATATTTTGTGAATAATAAATGATGACATTAAAGAATTTTAACGTTGAGAGGAGGAATAGAGTGCAGAGCAGGTATGGGATTGGCAGTACATTCTGTTATCGAAGAGTATTATTAATTAAGTCCTGGCACACTTTGAAAGTTATAACGTAATATAAAGCCTGGAAACATAAAGCCCCATTAGGAGGGAGATGCTCCCCCCATACTTTTATAATCCATTCACTTCGACGTTTACCGAACGGAATAAAACGTTTACTATTTCTCTATAAAATTAATGGGCTTCATTACATCCACAGAGAGCGGAATCATATTCCGCAAAGTTGTTGGTGATCCTTTGTCCGGGATATTAGTGGACGTTGAGGAATTTCAGTGAATCGGTATAAAAGGCTGAGCATAAACTGTACAAAACTGTACTCTATCCATAACGACTGGCTATTAAATGTGTGGGCCATAACAGCGTTTACAGCGCAACGTAAAAATCGCATTCCGCTGCCCCTAAGGTGGTTAATAAAGAGGAGGATTTGGATGTGGTTTGGGGTGCGTCGGCGATTCGTCTACGAGTTTATTACAGACGGTCTTTTTTTTGTTTTGTACTTGTCTATCTAATTCATATACAATAAAGACTATTTAATTATCTGGTTAATATTAATGATAAATATTATAAATATACCGAATTTTTAAAATTCAACTCGAGTAGTGAAGATTAAATCATTCCGGATATCCGGACAATATTTACAAAACCATCAGACTAATTACGCGCCACGCCACTTAGGTCTTTAATTTACTGTTTTGACATTTGCAATTAGCTAAAGATCATACATACAGCGTCAAGTGCCACATGCTCAGGAATGTGGACACATGTGCACACTTCAAAGGTAAAACGCTTTCGAGGGGATTATGATTTTCTTAGAAGATTTTAATATAATTAAATAATAAATATGACCGTAAAGTGAAGTTGATCGAGATAGTGGAGACTCTGAAGATATCAAAGCAACGTGTTGGACATATCGTCTATGAATATTTAGGCATGTGAAAGCTTTGTGCAAAGTGGGTACCGAATGAGCTCACAGTCGATCAAAAACAAGAACGTGTTGATGATTCAGATTACTGTTTAAGCGAAATAAACAGGAGTTTTTGCGGTATGTGGCAATGGATGAAACATGTATCTATCACTACACTCCAGTCAGTCAGTCTAAAACGAGAAAAACCTGGCTATGTTTTAAAAAAATAATCAAAATAAATTTGTGAATAAAATTGAGATAATCTGAATATTACAAAACTAATATTCTAATAAAAGTTAACGTCTCCATCATACCATATGCATATTTGATATTAAACATTAATGTCGACTCGAATACATTTAAAACGAAAAATAACGTAAGTATTTCCATAAGCCGCCTTTGTTAATTGATGAAGATATAAATGCCTGGCCACAACTAAGGATTTATCACCAATAATACATCGGCGCTGACCATGACCATTCTCTGTAATTTAAAATCGGCGATAAAATTTAATTGTCGCTATATCTCAAAGGCATCAATCGCCGCCCCTATGGAGACATTGAAATTTTTTATTGTCTGTAATAACACACGGACATAGATAATGGTACACCTTTTCAGGTGTCTCGCAGTAGAAGCCGTACCCTAGGTGATGGTATTAATGTATGGACGTGATAACTCGAAGTGTTGTAAATGAAAATAACAGTCAACGCATCGTATTAGTCTATAAATCTGATCCCAGATAAGGGTTGGGGATTATAAATTCCACCGGTCGAAAAAATTCCGGGGATGTTCCATAATTCGTGTAAACAGTTACTGATGGCTAAGACCACCTCGATTTGAATTAGGTGGGATACTATATCATCCATTAGCCCGCAGGTCTTCCGTATCTCCGCGATTCTCTATTTGCTCGTCTCGTAAATATGGCGTACGTGTGTGTGCAATTAATGCCACCTACTACAACTGTATATAATCTAACGTGTTTACAATCCGAAGAGGTCTATAGATTCCGATTGGTGATGGTGTAAAGAGTTAATGGTGTAATAACTTATTTTATTGTTGGTATCACGTTGCCATTGAGGCTTGCTGGGAAAGAGGTAATTTTAAATTAATGGTTTCTCCGGGTATTGTCATATTTTGCAATTAATTATTCGTATCGTTATTTTTTCTGTAACCAGATAATAATAAATAGATAAACGTATTCCAATAGACTAACTACTCTGAGGCTATTTTAATAGGAGACAAGTGAGTAACACGATGAATTAAATTCTTACTTAAACCGTGGTCAAACATTTTTATGTTAACTAGTGAAACATAGCGAAACAAAACCAAGTGTTTTAATTATTCTTTCTAATTAAGTAAAAGTTTGTTAGTTAAAAATGTTGCTCTTATAAGTAATTCGATTTACTAATAAATAATATAAATAATAATAATATTTAGACGTAAGTTTATTGTAATTGTTTGTATATGTAATTTTTAAGAAAGGATCCAAAGATATATAAATGAATAAATGAATGAATGAGTGAATATATTAATATAAAACATATATAAACGTCAGGAATTGTGATAAATTATAATTATTGTAAATTGGATTGTAAATCAGCTACATTTATTATTCTTCTTTTAATTTTTGAAAAAAAGATCAACAATTATACTAATTGGGTTGTAATAAAGCTAAAAGCACAATACTTTTAAATTTAAATATATATTTAGTATAGATCGATAGCAACTATTCCACCTAATATTAAAATTACGGTTTTAAGAGGAGTTTGCACGAACGAATATGTTTTTAAACAAATATAATGCAAATAATTTTGTGCTCAATAAAAACCTATGTGTTAATTGGTCGAAAAAAAAAATGATTAAGAAATATGATTGAGGTGCTTTATAACATGTCTATGATATCGTTACAGGTGACGAATCTTAACAGCAGTTGACTCTATTGTTCTTTCAAGATGAGCCAAATCTACATGAAGTACATGAAGCAAATGGTCGCCTCTTTTTCCGAAAAAAAAAACAGACATGTAGCAACTGTACAGCTAGTGAAATGTAGGATGGTCAATTTTGAATGCTACACAACCATTTTTTAGAAGTCTTTGGGAAAATTAAGAAAACCCAACCGTTTTTAGAACGGAAAAAGTCCACTTCATGAGTCTTCTGCTAGACAGCCCTGATTTCTTATTTTTATTCCCGCAAATCAAAGTAAATTACGAACGGTCGATGAATTAAATTCTCACTTATGCCGATGTAAACGTGAAGAACGCGGATTATAGACACCCCTACTTTTAGTTCAGACCATAAGGTGTAGTCTTTTGTACATTTCCGAAGAGAGCATAATCCGACCAAATGTCTTGATAAGGCTCTTCATAACTGGTGAACGTTTCATAACCTCCGACCACCTCATAGTCGCACCTGATGAATTCCACCTTTTCTAGGTGTACTTTCCTGTAGATATACTTTGCGAGTTATAATGTTTCTACATTTAAGACCGAGCTTCTTAATTCCCGCCATTGCTAACTCACGAAGATATTCATGTTCAACAATTGAACTTAAAGTGACGTAAGAATATCTCTCTAAGCACGATAAGCTCGAATCTATGGAGAAAATGCCAAAATTTAACAACTTAGTCTACTAAAATAGTTGATGATTAGCTCTTGTATTTTCCTGTCTTCTATAATTCATGCTTATCATCTATAACCTATAACTAAAGTTGGATATATTTTAATCCATCGAATCTAACATCTGGGCTATTGAAGTAATAAGATAATTGTAATAAATAATGTTCGATATTAACATTCTGCCATCCTTAGTTAATGGATAAATTAATTGCCGACCAACTAATGTTTTTATGCAAAAATATTGTATGTGATAAGCAACACGGCTTTTGTTACGGACGTAACTAATTTACTTGTATATACAATCATACATTTTAAATGCCTTTGAGAATAACTGCCAAGTAGATGCTGTGTACACAGACTTTTCCAAAGCCTTTGATCGCGTATCTCATTCTAAATGGCTTCACTGTTATCTGACTGACAGTTTGCAGTTTGTGAAAATTGAGAATTTTGTTTCAAAATCAATCAAGCCGATTGATTGCAGACTAGTTTGTCAAGTGTTCTTAACACAAATAAAGATCTACATACGAAATAGGTTAAGAAAATAATAACACTTTGCTAGTATCACGAATTTCGTCCTATAGGATGAAAGTAGTCACAATAAAAAGTGTAAAAATTCGTGATACTAGCAAAGTGTTATTATTTTCTTAACCTATTTCGTAATCAAGATGTATCACAAAGTCACGGCTTCAACAATCAGTCATAAGATCTACAAAGTTTTTTTTTTGATAGATTATCAATATGATCTAACCACTTTAATTCCCATTCCATAGTCGGGTAGAACTTGAAGGTCAATTAATTCCTTGGTACTCCAATGTTCCAAAATGCATACAATGTGGCAAAACTTTTGTTGCAGAAAACTGGATAATGTATTGATTTTATTATTCAGCGACTGTATGTTAATATGTAATAGATTAAAAAGTGTTCATGATCGAAATCTTTGTTGATGGTTGGGGCGAAAATTTTCAACTCTTTTTGGGAAATTAAACCTAAGAAAATGCATCTTGAGGCCAGAATTGCGAATTGTTTACAATGTCCATGAATTCTAACAACAATGGTATTCCTAACTTAAATGAAATATACTCCACCCCTTCGTATTTTGGCTTCACAGATTCTACTACAAATCCTTCTGTTGCATTAGTTCCGTTTTTTAAATAATGCATGACATCATTTATTTCGCTGTGTTAATCGAGTCTGGATATAAACAACCAATTTAAATATCGCTTTGGCATTACCTCTGATGATACATCCTTAGATTGTCCTCTGAAACGGTTGTTTTTGATCTTCATTGTATGGTTTGTTTTACTCAAATTTTTCTTACAACTGGACGGCGCAACGGTATTAACATTATGTTTCTGTTTTCATTTTGAAGAAACTGGTTTGTTTTGTTTTTTCAGGTACAGGTGTTATGATTATTGAAGATATATTTGATATATGTACTTGTTCCTGATTACTTTTACCCTCTACATCATGTATGTTACTTTGTGTTATGATTGAAGTTTGCATCATCTGCGTTGTGGATAGTAGCAAGTCTTTCTTAAAATTATTTAATGTTTCAGAAATGAATTTTTCTAGTGTAGCATACGGAGAACATTTCGAAATTTGATTTTCTTCTTTTGAAGCTATATTTTTTCAGATAGAAGTGATCTTAATTCCTTGTCCATACTAGAAAAATTAAAATATTCCTGAGTATAGACTCTGTCTGCAATGTTAAATTAGAAGTATTAAAAAAACTAGCTTTGTGTAACAATAAGATCTTTCAACCTTAGGGTCAACAAAATTCAGTTTCCTGGTTTAAAGTTTGAACAATATCATAAGGATAGTGGCTACCGTTATTACCTGGTAATCATGATAAACACTGAACTAACACACTTACTATGCAATTTTAAAAATTGCTCAAAACAATGAATAACCTATATCTATTAAAAAATCCCAACCCACAATATATATACAATCATTCACTACACTCACTTATTACGGTAAAGCTACCGAAAAAATTGCTAACATTTTCCGAAAACATAATCATCGAGTTGCATTTAGTGTCAGTTGTAAATTGCCAAGCATGTTATTTAACACAAAAGATTAAATCAGTTCCTTAAAAAAATTTCGTGTCCCGAAAGCAACTCTACTTATATAGGTCGCAGCTTCGAAACTAGTTTTTCTGAACATTTTCGCGCGTTTAGTTTAAATCAAAATAGTAGCACTTTTCAAATCATTCTTTAGAATTCATCAATTGTCCAAAATCCAAAATTTTATATCTCTGTACCAAAGGTACAAAGCTTAATCTCCTTGAATCTGCCGAAATTTGCAAAGAAAGTAATAATCCTCACGTTAATCTGCTTAAAAAGCAAACGGATTTAATGAACGCCCCAACTTTTCAAAAATCTATAATCCGTTAACGATGCGTAATCCCCTTCCTTTTACCTACCCTACAATACATTAGTATAAATTGAAGCAAATTAATGAAAGAGTTCTATTAATTTGCTTCATTTGATAATGACATTAAAATGTCGAAACTTAAGTCGTGCGTTTTTGTAATATATGTGTATATATTTTTTAGTAGTAAAAAACATAGTAAGTGCGTTAGTTTAGTGTTTTAACAATAGTTCAGATAATTTATACATAAAAACGCATTTTAAAAGATTGAGATGCTAACTTCTCCTATGGCTTGACAGCATCTCACCGAATGTCGAATCTTTCAATGTACGAGAAAAATATTTCAAAGACTTCATCATCCTGGGCTTGAGAAATTAAAAGAGTTCAGGTGCATGACTAGAATTCTTTAGAAAATGCTGCAATACACTAATAACTATATGGAAAAGGTTTTATATAAATTTTAAATCCGAAATTTTGTACAACACCTCACTCTTTTCTTTCTAAATTAACGACGCTTATATTTGAATGTAATTCAACATTTCTGATACCTAGAATGCTTTAGAAAAACAATACGCCAGAACTCTGATTATATATTATTGTTATCATAACCACCGAACAAATATTTTAGTAAAGGAGACACGTGACTGAAAACGTTGATAAATAAAATCATCGTTTCTTCTTCTTCATTATATTCAAGACGAACCACGAAGCAAACGTCTTCACAAACAAATATTTTAGTTTAATTAGAACTCTTAGAAATCCGTCATCATTTTTGTGTTATACAGTGATCGAGTTTTATCACAATAATTTTAATTTCGGCCAAGTTTAATCTCCAGAACTATTGAATAAATGTATTTTGACCATAGAACTCCACGAGTTATATCTTCTCTGAGTACGAATATTCGAAATATCGTGATAGTATAGACGTATCATTTATTTATTCCAATATGCTTACACAACGTCCCGACATTTTACATAAAATCCATTAATATCAACAATAATTTCAGTCACATATGGAAAAGGCAGAGTTCACAACAGAGCGTCACTTTCTTCCATGAGAAACTTCCTTCTTGAAGTCCATCTTGCTAAAAAAGTGTATTAGAAAGTTAGCATCTCATTTGTTAAAATTTTGACAATTAATTATTAAATAATATAATATTATAGAACTACATAAAAATTTTGAACACATTTGGAAAGACTTGATTTTACAAAATAAATGTTCTTCCATTCTCATGTTCTATTCTTCTGGTGGCAGTTGCTTCATGAAGACTCTCTTGATGACGATTCATCAAATGTTTTGGCAAATAAGGTTCTTTTGTCTTAAAACGAAATTAATATTTAACACTGCTCATTACATAAGGAAAATATTGCAATTATCTTATTTATGTACAATTCCTTTAGTTTTAGGATATTTTTAATTTGATTATTATGGTGTTTTTCCTTTGTGAGGAAAGTAGTAGTTGTGATAAAATTATTTTTATGTATTGCCTAATAAGATAACTAAAATAATGATTAAAACTAACATTTAAAATTCATTATTTTAATACAATTAAAAACAGTTTCATTAGATGAGTTACGTGAAGATAATTTTGATTGATGAATACAACACTAAAAACCATTCTTCATGTTTAAATTTTATTTCTTAGAGAATTTAGTAAGCAATAGAATGTTATTACATGAAGAATAGCTTTAGGTATAAACGTTTAAAAGACTTTTATTGATTACTAAGTACTATATTATAAAATATGTCTAATCTAATACTTTGATTTGATTGCATGCAGGAAAACCTTAGGTTTGAATATCAATGACTTTTATTGATTACTAAATAATATATTATTTATAAAAATAAGTCTCACTTAGATTTGACACTTATTATTGATTGTTCCCAATTACATAACGCACTTTACAGTTAAATTACTCGTTACATTACCGAACCGCTTTTTATTTCTTAGAAATGACCGCTGGCGACAATTTTGTGAAAGTGAACAGATCAATTAATTAATTAAACCTGTCCGTGAAATAAAAGTTACTGGGTGAAATAAGTCTTTTATTTAGTGTAATGAATATATTGAATAATATGAGTGAATTAATAAAGTGTATTAAAGTCCTTTAGTTCGTTGTAGAAAATTAACCAATAAATTAAAAATATGAAGTTTTTATTATTTTTAAATTAAAAACTTGTTTCTACAATTGCTTGTCACTTTCATCAAGAATGTAACAGCATAAGTATTAATTTGATATACATTTATAAATGTGTATACTTTATTAATCAGCTTTGGCATTATTTATTTTTCTATCTAAATTTTAATGAAATACAAACGTCAGGTTACTGTAAATAGTGTATTGAATTAAAGATAAGCGTTTGAGTTATGAATTACAAATCTATAAATCACATCTGTGTTCTGGTAATTATGTTAATAATTATAATTAACAATAAACAACCTGATTATTTATGCGTTGGTACTTCATCAATTTATAATTATTACACCATGGAGATAATGACGTTAATTATTGTAGTGAATAGAAGATTTATTGTATAGTTTTTTTTTGTGCAGAAACAATTATGCCTTTAAATATTTATTGTTTTATCATTGACCTTTCGCCACATCGTGCACTCTATTCGTGTGTAGGAGATTGTTGCTATTTGCTAACAATTGTTTATTATGAACGCATTAATAATCTAATTGGTTTTAACGCATGAAAGAACAAAGTTATTTAAATTATAATTTAATTTAATAAACAGTAAAGTAAGGAATTTAACCGCGTTTTTATTATTAGTATAATCTTCACTCTTCACTCAAAAATACATACAAATTTCACATATCCTAATAAAAATTGTATCTCATATTATAACTTATATAAATCACAAATTAATTAATTAGTTTTGTATAACAGATTTTTTATACAAAATAAAAGTAAAAAAGTGTGTTTAATTTGTGTTTAAGTATGTATAAAGAAGTAGAAGCCTTATACAAATATTTTTAGAAATATTTTTCAAAACTTAAAAAGCTCGCCGAGTTTTGAAGTTTAATTTAATTTACAACGGGAAATATTAATAATAACCTATCGTGAACTTAGTCACCTCCGTCGTACGAAAAACGGTAGAAGTTAATAGACCACACACGATTAAAATAGTTTTAATGCCCTATATCATAATGTCCTCACCAGGTTCTGTAATTGGCCTATAATTTGTGTTCATTATCCTCAATCAGCATCAAATTACGAATATCGGGTAATCTCGGATGTTTAAATTTAAATTCATTTGCATTCCAATTATAATAAGCTGCATCCTCACATTTTCGTATCCTTAATTAAGGTTTTTCGAAATGTGCACATAATTTATTATTACTGTTAGAGCGATTCGATAATTACGAACGTAATTAATGGTCAATTCGGAAAGGTGAATAGTTCTTCACCTATAAACTTAGAAAATACACTGAGGCTCTAGGCTATATATTAAATTGTAAATGAATTGAAGTGCAAAACTATAAATCGAAAAGTTATTTGATATTTGAAAGGTGTTATGTCTGACATGGGCATGACCAAAAAAGGGGTGCAGCTGTTATGGAAAAAGTAAATATTCTTAGATGTAATACATGACTAGGAACATAAATTATTACTTATAATCCAGAAAAAACGTCCGTTTAATTATTTACAACATTATCCAAATGTCTATAAGAAATAAGGTCGATCATGTCATATATCAAACAATTATTAGATGAATAATACATCTAGGTAATATAAATATTTATAAAAATGCGTTAATAAAATAAAATAAAATTACAAAAAATATTTAATTAATTAAATATTGTATTGTACAGGTTTTTATGATTTTTAAAAATTTATATTACATTTTTATACATTTGAATAAAAGAATGATTTGCAACGAAGATTCCTATTAATATAAAATGTTATTATATAATAATAATAATAAATGGCTTTATTTGCATAATAAACAAAGAAAATAGTAAACAAAGACAAAAGAATAATAACTAAGTAACTTAAATTAGTAAATCCTAATATAACATTATTATATTATTATTGTAGGTTTGCAATTTATATGATTGTACATTTTTATTATTGCTTGTAGAAGCGTTTCGAAGCTTCTTCTTCTATGATTATGGCGCTGTCTAGAGACATAATATTTTTACGAACATATAACTGTATTCCAATAGTTGCAATAAACTAGCAATTTAAAAATTTATTGCCATTCACATTTCATTACTCGTAATAATTTTAGTAATCACGAATATCACAATGCTTTTAATAATGGGTGTTTTATGGTATTTCAACATTTTATATTTACGAGTCGAAATGATATTAAAACTATTAAACTTAAACGGTTTATTGCTCTCTATACCATAAGTTTTAGATTAATGAGCATTTCAAGAGAATCTGTTGGCTAAAGATTATAAATTAAACTCATTGCTTGTTTTTGCAGAAAAAAACAATCTTGTAACTTATTCGTTTTGATACAAGGTGATTATATTAAGTGTACAAATGAATAACACAAATTATGCAGTCAAGAAATTAATTTGAAAATCAATTGATTAAATTGTAATTCTCAATGACATTTGGTATGCCGAAAAACTTAACATAATGCAGAATAGTTGGGAATAATCCAGCAATTGATTTCTAAACGACTATATGAGATGGAAAAGATCTAAAAAGAAAATGGGTTACACTTAAACTCAATTTATCCAACAAAACTCAATTTTTTTTATTAGAACTGAACACACTTGGTTTGTTTACAAAAATTTATGAAACAAACCAAGTTACTTCTTATCAAAATAGTTCAAGAATGTTTCATCATGGGTTAAGTGAGGAATTAATTGAAGATATAAAAAACAACAAGTTATAACGTCAAAAGTCTTTCTTGTGGAAAATCGTTACGGCTGATGAGAAGTGGATATTCTATAATAATCTAAAAAGTAGAACGTCATGAATAAATCCTGGCTTAATCATCACAATCAGTCGCTTCGGACAAAAGGTTCTTCTCTGCTTTTGGTGGCATATTAAAGGGGTGCTTTATTATGAGTTGTTGCAAGCAAGTGAAACAGTTAGTGCGGATTGCTGCCAGCGTCAATTAATCAACTTAAGTTAAGAATTGGAACGAAAACGGGTGTATACTGGCAAAGAAGAACTTCCAGTGGAATTGTTTCATGATAACTCCAGGCCATACATTGCTTCCAACACAAAAGACATTATAATTAGTCTTGGCTAGGACGTCTTGCATTACTCGGCATATTCACCAAACGATGTGTGGATGAGGTGATAGAACCCCATAATCTTACGTTTCTTCAGCAGTTGGAAAACCTACTTTTCCTGCAAGACAATACTCGTTCCCATATTGCAAGACTTTCTATTAGTCGATTTGCATTTCGCTTATTAATCTTGTATGGGACATTATGGAGAGAATACTAAATAACATATAGCATCCTTCGCAGACGCTGCAAGCTCTTTAGCACGAATTACAGATTGGTTAGGATACAACACCTCAATTTTCGAGATTGTATGTAAATGTGCAATTTTCATGTATTTTGTTAGTAGTATTAATATTAAATGGAAATTCTACCTTTTTTCTACTACAAAGCCACAACATTTTCTAAATTATTTCCAAAATTGTAAAGTCTAAATTAACACTAACAATATATTCCATAGCATAGATAATACACTATCAAATAAAAGTAAATTTTATGACTTACGCTTACTTCAGAATTGGCCTAGAAGATGATATATATTGCTGCTTACCTGAAAATGAAAACGATAAATAAAAAAAAACGTCGCTAAAATCATTTTATTTTAAAAACATTTTTAGATCACGCTTTATTTTCAAAAAAAAATATAAGGAAATTACTATGATGGCCACATCACCATTTTTTTATATTTCTTTACATTTTACAACTTCTAATTAAAACCCTCGCTTATGATTTACTGATTGGAGAGTGGGATAGAGGCCACCCACCCACCCTGCATATAAACGACAATTTTAATTACTAATCGTTGATGATTTTGCTGCAAAATACAATAAAACCTTATATGTATTAAAAATAAAGCATAATCCAAATTTAAGTTTAAGTATAAATGACCTTTTATAGCTAATCTTATCTAAATTAGATTTAAAGTCTGCCCACCCATCATGCGTAAAAATTTTATTAATTTCCTCACTCAAAAATTTTACCTTTTGAATTTCTTTTTTATTCAAAAAGTTTTGTAATTAATTTTACTTTGAACCGCAAGACGATCAGTAATTGGAATTTATATGTACATGTAGGGTGGGTGGGTGGCCTCAATCCCACCCTCCAATCAGTAAAACATCATCAAAAATAATTTTAAATATTTGTATGAATACATCAATTAAAAAATGCAATTATTTTGTGTTTGTTTACATTTTACAACTTAAAACTAAAACCCTTGCTTATGTTTTACTGATTGGAGGGTGGGATAGAGGCCACCCACCCACCCTACATATACATGATAACTTTAATTGCTAATCGTTGATGATTTTGCTGACAAAAACAATCAAACCCTCTATGCAATAAAAAATATAACAAAATCAAATTTAAGTGTAAATATAATTGACTTTTTATAGCTAATCTTATCTAATTTAGATTTAGAGTCTGCCCACCCATCATACATTAAATTCTTACTAATTTCCTCACTCAAAAATTTTACCTTATAAATTTCTTTTTTATTCAATAAGTTTTGTAATTAATTTTCTTGGAAACGGCAAAACGATAAGGAATTATAGATTATATGTATATGTAGGGTGGGTGGGTGGCCTCTATCCCACCCTCCAGTCAGTAAAACATCTTCAAAAATTATTTGAAATATTTGTATGAATACATCAATTAAAAAATGCAATTATTTTGTGTTTGTTTACATTTTACAACTTCTAATTAAAACCCTCGCTTACGTTTTACTGATTGGAGGGTGGAATAGAGGCCACCCACCCACCCTACATATACATGATAACTTTAATAACATAGAAATAAAGAGAATCAAATGGTGGACAGAAGACAAAAAGAGGATGATAAAAGACAAACAAGTTAAATGGAAAAAATACCTACAAACTAAAAAAAAATAATGGACTGCGATGAATACAAAGAAATAAGGAAAGACAAATTAAAAAAGTAAAACACGAATCATGGATAAAGTTTGGAAAAACTATAAATGAGACTTACAGAGAAAACCAAAAACTATTTTTTGGAACAATAAAGCAACTCAAACAGAAAAAAGAACACAACATGATGAACATTAAAGACAAGTACGGAAAATAATAATAATCACAAATGAAGACAAAATTCCATAAGGTGACAATACTTCGCAGATCTGACCGAGCAAGATACTGAAGAGAATGAGATACATGAAATAGAAGAAGAGACACAAGAAGAGATAAATATGGCAACGATAGAGAAGATCAAAGAGGAAGAAGTAAAGGAAGCGATTAAAAAATTTAAAAAAACGGAAAGGCGCCAGGAGTAGATGAAATAACAGCAGAAATGATGAAATACATGGGTGATAATGAACTGAATTAATGAACGAAATAGTAAAAAAGTAAAACCCCCAAAAGAATAGAATATGGGAATAATACTTACAATATATAAGAATGGAGATAAGTGAGAAGGCACAAATTACAGAGGAATCACATTAACAAGCATACCAAGCAATATACTAACAAGGATATTAGAAAAAAGGATGAGGGACCAATTAGAAGAAACAATAGAGGATAATCAGAAGAGGGAGAAGTACTCATGATCAGATATTTATAATAAGACAAATAAGCTTAAACAAACAAACAAATGTATTGCAGTTATTGGCGGATTTGGTCAGCTCCAAATTAAAATCGGTTTTTGATGCATTTGAAAAATAATTAACTGATTTAAGAAAGAAATATTGAAATTGAATGAAGAAAAAACGAACTGGAACGTAAAATTGATGCACTAGAACGACAGACCAAACACACCAATTTATGCATCTACGGAATTTCCGAAGAAGAAAATGAAAACACAGAATGCACCACATTAGATTTACTCAAAAACATACAAAGATGTTACAAAGTAGGAAAACAACATCAATGTAAACCACGCTCGGTAATTATCAAATTTTTGAATTATAAAAATAAATCAATTATATTTTCAAACAAAAACAAACTAAAAGGTTCTAACATCATAATTCAAGAAGATCGCACACAAAAGCGGCTTACATTGATCCGCAAGGCAATAATTCAATTTGAAAAAGCCTTTCACAAAAACAAGCAACAGGAATTACATTCAGTAGATTTTACAAGAAACATAATTGTTTAAGTCTAAATATTAAATTCAAATATTATTTTAATTTAGAATTCCACTAGTTTCTTTAATTAAAAAAAAAAATAATAATGCATAATATATTTATAGTTTTAGTAAGAAAGTACATATCACATATATTACAGGCAACATTATTATAAAATTCATTAGTCTTTGTCCATAGTCCCCTAACGTTTAGATAATATAACGAACATTTTAATGACTGCTGTGAAGCAGTTAGTCACAATTTTTGGTATATCATTAATAAACTTTAACTTGAGATCATCAATTCTCCTTTTTAATTCATCGCGGATCTACTTTTCATACACAATTTGGCATGGTGTTCTGTCACTTCTAATCCATATATTCTTTAATGTGGCAATGTTCCATAGTTTGTTTGAATTCGTTAGCACTATCTTTGCTTCCGACGAATTCGTAAAACATACTTTAATGGGCCGAGGTCTCTCTCGAATTTTAATACCCAATCTAATTGCCTTATTTGGAGTGTATATTACTTTCAATAATATTTGTCAATATATTTTTAATGGTATCAGCATCATTAATATTATCAGAAGGATCAGAAACATTGAAAATTATAATTAGGCGTATTATTTATTAACATTTTAATTTATTATTGGCACCTTTATGGTATTGATTGCGATTTTACATTTAAAAAATTGTCATTTTGCCATTTATATGCCTCATCACCGAACTTAGGTTTGTTCTCTATAGAGGTATGACAGAAAAACAATTGATAAAAACCTAAACTATGCAGCCTTTAGAATTTAAAGCTTTTGATCATTGTATTTGGTTTAGATTTGGACCATTTATTAATATTTGCAGATGAACCATCCTGAAAACTTTGTAAACATTCTCCTTCAAAGCTTTCCATATGGTTCATTATTTGACGATAGAATCTTTATAGTTGCCCCTTTTTTATGGTAACAATATATGAACAAAATGCCGTGTAACAAATTTGCTAACGTTAGACCATATTGACATACATTATTTTAAAAACATAATATATACAGCAAGATTAAGATTTTAGCAAAGTTGCTATTTATAGAAATAGGGCGATAGTTCTCGATGTCATTTTTAATACTAGATTTAAATACTGGTGTTACGCGAGCAACTTTCCGGTTTATTTATTATTATCAAAATAAGTACTACAACTTGAGTTCTTTTTTTTGTTATTTAATCCTCTGCTTTAATAATCTTCTATACGACTTTTGCTTTTTTGCTTTAGAAACTGAATTGTTAATGTCATCATTTTGTTATAACTTCTATTCAAAACTAGACTTATTCTTCTTTGGCTGTAGTTTAAAGTCGTGGGTTTTATTATAAGCTACTGTGATTAAGGCCTAAGTATTTCTCTTATTATACAAATAGGAATTATACCATTTTGGTTGTTTAGTTTTTATTTACAGAGTTGTTTCTTCACTGAAAATGAGTAATTCAAATTTCGTGTGAATGTTGATAAAAATCTGTCAATTCATTTGCGCTGCCTATCTCATCAATAAAATTCAACTACTCCTTATCCAACAACTGAAATAAAGTGAAATTACCGTAACTATTGATAGGACGTACAAATTCAAAATATTTTTACGAACTGATTGTTGATCAACCTAAAAATTAAATAAAATACTCTTGTGACCAGTTGCAGAGTTAGGGCAAACTTGAATCCATAACCTTCAGCAAAGCCCAAAAGCTGAGATCTGTTGCAATTAGTCCCGTTAAATCTAACATTGAAATCTGCTATAATATAACGGGTATCCAATAATGATTGTAGTCCCGGGTGGCGTTGGAATCAAATACGTACGTCGTTTCTTACATGTGCCAAATAAATTGAACTGATATGTGAAATGGAAATTTAAAGTGTTGTTAACTTTAATAAGTAATTCAAATATGTTTACTCAAGAAGAGAATTATGTTTGATAATTCAAATGTCAGTTCAATTTAGTTGGCACATGTAAGAATCGACGTACGTATTTGGTTCCAACGCCACCCGGGACTACAATAATTGTTGGACACCCGTTATCTTACAATTTCATTAGTTTCCTCTATTCGCTTGCAACTATCCATCTTAGTCAGTAAGCTGCTTGTTTCTGTACAAAAATATAATACAATCCCAGAATTTTAAGTGAGCTTCCAAAAGTACGAGATCAAAAAATTTGGAAAAGGGGTAATAAACTTGTTTTCTTTCTTTCAATATTTAGGTTCCTCACAAACTCAAATAATTTTATTTAATAAAGCGCATACACGCCGGCGGCAAGCTCTTATAAATGACAAAATATTCATTTCTCAAACGTGTGTACTGCCAATTGGACAAATTAAATAAGCCATCAACAAAAACACTATGACATTAACATAAGAAACAACAGGGAGCCTGGATTTGACCCCTGAGGGACACCACTTGAGGAACAGAACTTTGTGGATTTATAGTTAAACATACTGCGATCTGTCTGTTAAGTATGATTTGATTAGAGCAGTCGGGTTATCACTATAGGCCCCAATGCATTTTTTTGTTATAAGAACATTGTGATTGAGATAATCAAAAGCTCTACAAAAATTGCGATCGCCGGTCGAGTTGATACGAAACAAATTCAACAAAGTTTTGCACATTTAGAAAAATACAAAAACATTTCGTAAATATATAACAATCGCAGATTTACGAAATATTTTTGTATTTTTCTAATTATTAGTTAATTTTCTACAACGTAAAGGATTTTAATTTTTATTTTAGCAAATTGGTCGCCGTTGATCTTTTTTTCATGAAATCATGTTGCTTTGAGGATATTTTTGATACAACATGAGAACAAATTTTATCCGCTACTATGATTTCAAAGATTTTGGCAAATTTGTTAATTATGGAAATAGTGCGATAGTTTTTTTATATCATTTTTAATACCAGATTTAAATAATGGTATTATGCGAGCATTGACTTGAATATATTACTAAGTGACTTGAATGCTTGAATACAGTCCCGAATCAAAAATTATGGTATATTATCTGAAGCCGATGTAAAGTTATTACCCAGACTTTTTGCAGTTGACAATATCTCACTTTCCGTTATGAAATCGTTTAATTAACTATTAAAATTGAAAGCTGCAGTATTCATATTACACGGAAGAAAAATTATTCCAGAAACTATTGACTTTACAGTCTGGGCCAACAATAGCACTATTTTCTTAAATCATGGTGCCTAGGATTCTAGTCTGAGATTTTTTAGAATTTATATAATTCCATAATTTTTTGAGGTCACTACGTATGGATTCTTCGGCATCAGAGATAAATGTTTCATGGTCCCTCCTTATACGAAATTCAAGTCGTAGTTTGGCAACCCGCATTTTGTAGATGTTAAATTTATGCTTTTTGAACCATCTCCCATAAAGCTCCTTCGTTCTTATTAGCCTTATCATTGTAGAACTGAACCAATATTATTATTTATATAGCAAATTAAAATTATATTTAAGTTAAATTTTCGATAACTAACATTAGAGGTAATATTTGTTTGCTTACATGGATTAAAATTGGACGAGAAACATAAAGGTGGGTGAGGTCTATCAACTTCATGATCTTCAATGAAACTAGATAGAATTATTGCTGGCGTTTAATATTCGGTTTTGTTGAATTAAGCTAATAATTATTAACAATACAATTAAAGCACTAAAAACCTTTCTTCACACAGTTTATTTGAAATACCAAATATATATTTAATACTTAACAGTATTAAACCATTGATAATGGTTACTTTGTGTCCGAAATATATATTTGGTATTTCAAATAAACTGTGTGAAGAAAGGTTTTTAGTGCTTTATTTTATAATCATGTTTATCTTCACGTAACTCATCCAATTAATTTACTAATACAATTAAGTTCATTGAATTGTGTCAATAGATTCAGCAGGAGGAATATATAGACAAATAAAACATACATCAATGCAGTTAATAGTGACACGCACACATTCAATTTTAATATTTGTACCTAGGTAAATATAATCATGAAAATTGACTTCGAACTGCTATCATTACCCCCCTACCCTGTCGCCCTAAAAACATGATTCTGGAAATAATTCTGTATCCTTAACATTATTGCGTAACCAAGATTCACTAATCATAAAAATGAGTAACCAAAACGTTACTATAAAATTCGTTGGTTGTAGATATGAGACCGCGACAGTTTTGATAATAAATAGTAATGCTATTAACAATTCGTTGGGAGCAAATTAGTTTTCCTTCATCTTAATATTCAATTCTCCTGTCTCCTGACGTTGTTGATATTCACTTAATATTGTTTTCCTGCTCAGTTTGTAGAGAGGCTTGGATTCAGTTCGTCTTAATCCTCTATTCTTCGCTTCAACTATTGTATTTAAGAAAGCTTCAACACTTTAATTTATTCAATAGTATTATCTGGTAGCAACTTATTATTCTCTATTTAATTTTCTCGTCGGTTCTCAAATTCTTCAACCCTTCTGTGTATCACGAACTTCATTCTATTCAATATAATATTTTCTGATTTTTTCTCTCATATCTCTGAAAGTATTTTCCCCATCGCCTTGTTTTCATCTTGCTTATTTATCTTCTTCTGAATCACTAGTAATTGGTTCCATAACTTTTCCACTTTAATTCGTCCCATTTACCTCTTAGCCAATCTCTTAGTCCAAGGGAGGGTTTTATAATAATTAAAAGTTGTAAAATATAAATAAACACAAAATAATTGCATAATAATTTAAAAATACGAAAACATTTCGTGAATACCAGGCAATCAACTACACCATACTATTACTATATTTTGAAACTTCTACAGTGATTATTGTTTCGTCTATAAGCTTGATAATGACTAGGTCAAGGTCGAAGATAAAAATCGCAAAAAAACTAAAATTTTAAAATCTAGCAGATTATTAAGTTATGTTTCAATTATTAGTCGATTAATTAAAATCAGTCAATACTTACATCAAAAGCGACATAAACGAAATCTAAAACTAGTATGGTATTAAGTATGTTAATTTTTCTAAAAAAGGTATTGGTCATGTATTTTATGCAATAAAATTTAAAATTGAAGTTTCTGAGTCACACATGGTGGAAATTCATTATTATTGTGGATGTGTTTTTCTTATTTAGGTGTAGAACTCTTCATTCAGGTCTTAGAAAGTTTCACAGACAAACATACTAAGGTGTGATAGTATTTATTTCTTGTAATGCAATATTTCTTATGTGAATTTAAAGTGTTGTTAACTTTAATAAGTAATTAGAATATGTTTACTCAAAAACAGAATTATGTTTGACAATTAAAATGTCAGTTCAATTTATTTGCAACATGTAAGAATCGACCTACGTGTTTGATTCCAACGCCACCCGGGACTACAATAATAGTTGGACACACGTTATAATTGTTTGTTAGTTGTATCAATGCTCTCTAACTGCAGTGATGGTATACATAAAAAAAATTGTTAAAATCTCCTAATGGAGAACGGTAGGCAGTAAGAATAATATTCTTTTTAATACAAATCCCAGCAATTTTACAATCCCTATCAGATATAATATTGTAGAAGTCACGGGGTTCTATGTCATTATAATTAGTACGCCTCCATGGCGAAATATTTTTCTGCAAAATTTAGAGGTGCAAGGGAAAACAGACTAGTCAGTGTTTACTTACACATGAAACAGATAAATTATGCAGGCTATATTATGTCAAGTTCACTTGTTTTAGAGCGAATAGATTGAATGTTAATAGACAAACAAGATAACTCTTTATTATTTTCGGTGACGCCATTTACAATACTCAAACCCTGATTTGCCTCCAATGATCATATATGCCATAAGATTTTTGCTATGCCAGCAGCTTTTATTATTTTACATTAGTTTTACTTTTAGAATCGTTTCTGTATGACGAATATATTGGGTTGAGTCTTATGTTATTTTGATTCCGACTAACAGATGTATACACTTGTATTTTTAGTCCAATCATCAAACCTAAATTTCATTTGACAAAATACACTTCAATTCCAATTGAAAATAAGGTAGTGAATCGATTCAGTAGTCCTCTTAAATCAGTGGTCAAAAAATGGAAAAGCAAACCGAGGAATATCGCTATGTTGGTTGATAGATAAGGCGTTGAGATGTTGATAATCCATATTCATTTGTATATTAAAGTTGTAAATAACTAAGATTTTCAAAATGTGTGTTTATTTTCACTACAATTGTTTCGCAAATTTATTGCTTCTTCAGGTGAATTACAAAGTTTGTAAACTTTCATTCACCTGAAGAAGCAATAAATTTGCGAAACAATTGTAGTGAAAATAAACACACATTTTGGAAATCTTAGTTATTTACAACTCTAATATACAAATGAATATCGCTATGTTTACTGTTTTACTTAAGAAAAGGGAAAAGACGCAATGCCATCCCATTAAATGCCATGTACTGCATATTGTAAAGATTGCTTAACAGAACGCCAGTGTCAGAATTGGTTTGCCAAATTCCGATCGGGTAATTTGAATGAAAAAGATGTGCCACGTTCAGGAAGACCAGTTGAAGCTGAAGACAATAAAATAAAGACATTAATCGGAAAATAATTGCCGTTATATGACTCGAGAGGGCGCAAAAATATTAAATATGGCCTTGGAAAGACATTAGCACAAGCTGGGATATGTTAGTAAACTCAATATTTGGGTTCCATATAAATTCAGACAATATTTTATTTAATAAAGCGTATAAACGACTGCGACAAGCTCTTGCAAATGACAAATTTCCATTTCTCAAACGTTTTGTCACTAGCGATGAGAAATGGATAGTTAAACATTTTCTCTGTTAAGTATGATTTGTTAAAAGCAGTCAGGCCAATCCACTAATTTAGTTATAACAACATCGTGATTAAGAGGATCAAAAGCTTTCCTAAAATCATCTACTTTCGATCGCTGGTTGAGCTGATACGAAACAACTTCAATAAAGTTTTGCAAATTTAGAAAAACACGGAAACATCTCTTAAATCTACAAGAAATGTTTTCGTGGTTTTCTAATTATTACTTAATTTACTACAACGTAAAGGACAAATTTGTCGCCGTTGATCTTTTTTTATAAAACCATGTTGCTCTGAAGATATTATTGATTCAACATGAGAATAAATTTTATCTGCTACTATGGTTTCAATGATTTCAAAGATTTTAGCAAAGTTATTAATTGTATAAATAGGGTTATAGTCATTTTTAATACCAGATTTTAATATTGGTGTTACGCTAACAACTTGCCAGTCCCTTGAAAATTATTTTTAGCTAAGTATTGAGTTGAATTTATGACTAAGTGACTTAACTAACGCTTGAATACAGTTCCGAACCAAAAGTGATGGTATATTATCTGAACCTAATGTAAATTTATTACCCAGAGTTTTTGCAGTTGACAATATTTCACTTTCCGTTATGAAATCGATGTTTCATGAACTATCCAGAAAGTATTGACTATAGTCAGGGCTAGTCTGAGATTTCTTAGAATTTACATAAATCCATACCTTTTTGAGGTCACTACGTATGGCATCAGAGATAAATGTTTCATGGCCCCTCCTCTTTTCGAATTTTACGTCGTATTTTGGCAACATGCATTTTGTAAATGTTAAATGTCTGGTTTTTGAACAATCTTCGATAATACTCCTTCGTTCTTATTCGCCCACAATTACGTGCATGTGTATGAAGAGGAACACATTCACTGAACATTTTAAATAGATTTTTATATAACGCATCACAATGTGAAGATGTTATTTTTAGAGATAATTTTCTTGTCGGTTCTCACATTCTTCAAACCTTCTCTGTATCATGAACTTCATTCTATTGAATATTTTCTGTTTTTTTCTCTCTTTTTCTCTGATAGCAATTTCCCATCGTCTTGTTATAGCCGTGCTTCTTTTTTTGAAAAAAATTTTTCAAAAAAAAAAATAACAAAAACAATATTCCCCCTTATATATAGCGAAAGTAAATATTGTTTTCGTGAATAAGAATGTCTGTGGGTGCTGTGTCTCATAAACGAATGATAAACTTAAGGTTTTATCATTAAAAACTAAACTGAAAAGCTTTTCATAAACATTCATAAACTGAAAGTGGATGTTAACTTGAGGCGTTTTTATGTGTTTTCTAAATTTGAAAAATATTACATTAGTTTTTAAACAAGTTTTTAATAAATTTCTTAACTTCCAAGAAAAATTAAAAAATTTGATATTTTTTTGCCTATTGCTAACTTAACTATAGGAGTTACATAAAATTTATATAACAAGTAATTATAAAGAATGAAAAATTTGGCAATTTGTTAAAAACAACCTTTTTCCGTAAACTTCATAGTTTTCGATAAAAATGAAATTAGTATGATGGCCACATCACTATTTATATGTTTTTTGTTTTATATTTTACAACTTTTAATTCAAACTCTTGCTCATGTTCTACTGATTGGAAGTTGGGATAGAGGCCACCTACCCACCCTACATATACATGTAGGTATTGCCAATTTATTTGCTGAATTTTTCTCGTCTGTGTATACTAATGTTGATTGTAGTGCTATTTCTACTCTGCAGAATAATCAGTCAGTAAAGTTTGGTCTTTTATCTATATCATCAATGCATGTTTTCAATGATATAAATAACTTAATAAATAATCTTAGCGCTGTAGCTGATGGGATTCCATATTTCTTCTTGAAGAAATGTGTTTATACTATTGCATAATACCTATTGCCACTTTGTTTGATAAGTCACTACGAACTGGAATATTTCCAGTATTATGGAAATCGAGTTTTATTACACCGTTTTTTAAATTTGGAAACCGTAATGATATAATATCATGCATTCCAAAGTTATTTTATGGTCTATTCGATCGTGTTCATCATGGAAATTTGGTATCTAAATTATCCAACCTGGGATTAGACACTGTCTCAGCGAAAGTGATTAGAAGTTATCTCAGCAGCAGGACGCAGTTTGTCAAAATCGACAACCACATCTCAAACGGTATCAGTTTCACTTCAGGTGTGCCTCAAGGCTCGCATTGTGGACCTTTGTTGTTTTTAATATTCATTAACGACATTGCTGTAAATATTATATCTTGTAAATTTCTCAATTCACGCGGATGATCTTTAAAGGTAAGCTTTTTATGCTACATTCTTGATGGAACCGGATGTATAGGTTTGATGAAAAAAAAAGAAAAACATAACAATTGCTTCTCTTCATCAAACTTATGCATTATCTTTGTTTTTTTAGTATTTCTGACCGTTTTGCTAAAACTATTACTTATAGATTGTTCGACAACAGAGATATTACGAATTTTACTTATTGTATTTATTTCTTGTAACATTTTATATTTTTTTTGTAATATTCCAACTATCTTCATTAATTAATATAAATTATCAAATATCTCCATTTATTAATATTTTAATTATTTCACATTACAAAGATTTTGTATATCCATGTGGTCAAGACAATAATATAATCCATTTTTTTCATCTAATCCATCACGTTTCTACAACATAATTCATTCAATCATACACTCCAATTGAGAAGCTATAATAACTCGATTAATTCCAGGAATTCTCCTTCGTTTTAATAGGTTATTGCTATTAATATTGCAAATCATAATGTATTATAGAATTTATCTTTTATTTTATAAGCCTTACTTAATTCTGTGCATACATTAGATATGTATGTATGTAGAGTTCAATGAATTGCATCAAGATTATGATTATTTTTGCACAAAAAGTAATTGGGCTTCTGGACGGCGGTCCCTTTCAACATTTACGAGCACACTATATATAGTTTTAATACGAAAATAAACGCCGTATAAGCACTGCACGGCGGTATTACAGACAAGGTGACAAGACCAGAGTTACACTGAAAACCCAAGGAGGCAACACCGCAAGCCGTGTTGAGTGTTGATGGACTGACAAGACTCTGATATAGTTTATTTATATTCTAGACCGCCATTGATATACCGACGACGGACGTCCAGACGCTAGTTATGTTATACTTTACAAAAAAAAGTGGATATCATGTATGTACGTGAAATAAAAAAAAAATGTATCGATTGTGGTGGTAAGGAGAGGACCCAGGTGGATCCGCGACGGTCCGACAGATTGGCTTAGTCCTGTTGATTTACACTTACTGGAAACCGATACATGTAAATGGTCCTGTTTAGCTTTTTGCAAACTGGATACATCCGCAACGTGCAATATTCAATCCTGATCCTCACAATAAAAGTGTTAAACATTATGGATGTTAAAATTGCTCTTAACGTACAGAATTATGGAAACTTTTTCAAATTTTCAAATGGCAAGAAATATTAGTATAGGTTGTAGTTTACCTTTTAAAAATATACTCTATCTACTAATATCAGCATGTGAAATATAATCATTTATGTTTAGGAATTAATTAAGTTATGCGTTTTATACTAAAATGTAAAACTTTATCAATAGTTTACGGAAGTAAAATATGTTATTCAGGATAGTATTGACATAAGAATGGAGAGGAAATTGGCGAGTTTCGGGTTTTACTCAATTGGAGTAATCTAAACTATATTAGTAAAATATAGTATGTAGAATGATTTATTATTTTAGAGAATTCTAGTAGCAACAATCACTATAATTTTTCACTAGTATTCTAACATCCGTATTATGCCCCATATTAAGCATGCTTCAAACAGAGGGTATCAAAGAGTGATAATATTATCGAATGCACAGACGTTTTGGTTCTTCTATTATAATATCGAACCACCTTCAGAAATATGGAAGATATGAAATCATTAATTCGAATAGATTGATTAATTATCAAATAAGATAATCCAAAAGAAATTGCATATTAATAGATTAATATCTCAATATTAGAAGGTAATAGACATTTAAAAAATTATGAATTTTATCATGTTTATTCAATAAGAAAAGAATAAGTAATAACTATAGTTCCATAAGGACTTTTTAAAAATGTATAATATGTAATATAAAGCGAACTCTTTTAGCTTGTCATGTTAATTAAATAACATACAAAAGAGTGAAAACAGAAAAACACGACAACATGATTGGCGTGTTTAATTGCTGTAATAATAGGATGATGATTAAGCAGACCGGGTAATTGCAGCGGTTTATGTAATTATAGTAGCCGTTGAAGGCAAATATTGATACAGGAGTCAATTTAGCAGATAACTGTCGCGTGCTGTTTGCTAATTGTGTTTGATTTCGAGCGAAGTTCGCTAAGGGGACTTATTATTTAATTGAAAGCCGACGGCGATATTTGTTTTAACAGAATATTCAAATCAAACAAATCCTAATTTCAATTCTCGCCGACCGTCCTTATTTTTCTTCCCAAAGATAACTATCCGTGCTATCTTAATGACGAAAACTACACATGATAATCACCCGGGAAGTCGATCGTTAAAGGAGGCGAACCCCTTTTATAGACAATTAAAAGATTACACAGACCTCCGAGATGGAATTGTTTTTTTCTTTTCTTATTAGCGTTAATTGATCCTATTTATTACCACGATTAATTAGCATGCTTGATTGTAATCGAAGATTGTTTAAATTCTTCTCCGAAAATATTTGTAATGACTAACATACAATTAAATAATTGCTGGTTACACAGCGGCGATCTATTGTTGACTGTCGGGCCGCTAGCAGGAATAAAAAAGTCTATTATTAATGTTTGCATTATATTATAAATAGAATGTGCGTTTAATATACGTTCCGTTCAACCTCAGATGAGGATGAAGGTTTATTGCGAAGTATAATTATTGTGGGTTTAATGAGTACGCGGAGAAGGAACAGTTACCATTCTTCGTTTATTTACTATAGCATCTGTAATATCTTACGTTCCTTCGGAGTATTTCTGGAGAAATTTTTCTGATTAAACAATTGCATGCGAACATGACATTAAAAGTAATTTATAATGGAAAATTTATTCTGAATATATTTTTATATATTAAAATATTTAATTGGGTTATGACCAAGTTATTATTATTACTCTTACCAAGAAACATATATTATATTTATTCGAATAATAATATTTGTATAAATATTATTATATTGGTAATTTAAGTAACTTAATAAATTTTTGTTGCCTTCATACTTCCCAGTTAAACTCTTTGAAAATTAGCACCAATAAAGAAAAAACAAATTGTGTCTGTGTGTTTGTGTTTCTGTCGGTGGGCGCTGAAGTGGATGTTTACTCGAGGCGTTTTTTTATTTTTTCGTAATATTTTTCTAAATATGAAAAATTTTAAAAAAACAATTCAATCAAAATTTAAAGGGAATAAAAAACTGAACAAGTTTTATAAAAACATATTTTTCATAAAATTCTTATCTTTTGAGAGAAAAAAAAAATAAAATTAAACATTTTGATATTTTTTGTCAACTGCTAATAAACTGTTGGAGCTACATAAAATTTATATTTTTTTTATTAGTTGTTATTTACCATCTGCTATATGTATATCATCTATTATGAATAATCTATCTTCTATTACCTATTTTATGTCATATGTCATTTTTTATCAGTCATTAATCAAATCTTTTATTTATCTTCTATCATCTGCCAAACATCGTCAAAAGTCATCTATCACTTTTTTTAAATTTTCTGTTATCGTTCATCCATTTATTATCTATTCATCAACTGTCAAGATCCTCATGTCACTTTAAATCAGCTACCGAGTGATTACTGCCGAGTATAAAATATTTCTTAAATAGTAATTTTATGACAATCTGTAAATTAAAATCAAATACCGAAATTGTCTACTATCTTTAGCAATTGTCTTCTATCACCTTTCTAATAGTCCTAACTGTCAACGATTATCTGGGGATACACCCTTATTAAATAATATGAGCTGTTAACTCTCAACTCTAATCCTTAATTAATTCTGATCAAAACAAATATTAAATTGTTATTACCATAATTGTTAACTGTCATCTATCATTTAATATTTGGCATTTGTCATTTGTCATCTATCATATGTCATTTAACATCTGCAATCGTATGCTATCTGTAAGCTATTATTCGTTATCTATTATGTAAGATATATAACTGATGAGCTGTCAAAACTCATATGTCTATTGCCAATTATCAAATATGAAACGTCTAAAATTTTGGCAAGGTTAAATCAATCTTATACTCTAATCCAATGAAATAAATTTAACAGTCACTATTTTTTTTATTAAATAAAGTTAACTGTTGTCCTCTGTCGGCGGTCTTACTGTCATTTATTAGCTGTCGATAATGTACACATTATCACTCATCTGCTGTCAACTTTCTACGTTAGCTTTCAATTAATTGCAAACAAAAGAAATTAACTGTCACTAATAGTTGTAACCGTCAAGTGTTAACCGTCATATTTCATCTACCAAGGAATCTGCTGTTAAGACTTATTAACACTCATCTGTCAACTATGATAAGTTATCAACTCTTAAATTAATCGCCTAGTTAATTTAAAAAAAGAAAGAACGTTGTAACTGTTAGTTAACTTCTTTTCAACTATTTTTACATTATCACTCAATAACTGTCGGTTAATTTCTTTACAACGATTTTTACACTATTACTCATCTTCTACTTTAGCTCTCAATTATTTGCAAACAAAAGAAATGAATTCTTACTGACAGTTGTAACCCTCAATGGTTATCTGTCATTTGTCAACTGTACTCTTTCATCTGTCATCTATCATCTGTTATATATTTATATGCATTAAATTATAAGAAATGACTCTCATTGCTTACTCTAAGCTCTAAACAAAACAAAATCTAATTGATTGATGATTTCTTAGTGTGGATTATTTATGTTATAATTATCTCCCAAGTCTTTAGTATATTTCTTACTTAGCTTAAATATTTAAACAGTTACTATCAATTGTCAATTGTTAGATATTGTATGTTTAGTTGTTAACTGTCAATTGTGGACTATTAACTGTCAACAATTATCTGGTAATCTCATGCTAAATATTAAAGAAACGAATAAAATATTTAAAAGTAACCATCAGTTAATAATAAAGCTATTAATGATCTTTCCTTAACTGCCTTATTGTCGACGGTTATTAAATTATTACTCATATGTCAACTAAGATCGACTGTTAACTTTCAACTTCATTGAAGCAAAAAAAAACAAAAGAAATTAACTGCCGTCATATTTTATCTGTCATTTGTTAAATCGTGTAACTGTTCCTGTCAGTCGCCTAATTGTTAACTATTAACTGTCAATAATTTCTAAAAAAAAACTACTATGAACTTTCAACTGTTACACGCACGATAAGTCGCCCGTTTGAATTTTGATCCTATAAGTATACTATTGGGGTAATAAATTGTGTGCTCAACTTATTGCAGTTCATGGAAATTACGCCAGATGTCGTTGCGAATCCGTCATTTCAGTTTACCGCGATGGCGGACAAAGGAGGGTTGACCGTCACACAAAAGACGAAGAGTGTGTTACTGTTCGCGGCGACAAACAACCTTACATTGACACAGAGAAGGTTTTGTGGTCATTTTGGTACACGGTGGGCTCCCAACCCAGAGAAAATACGCAGATTACATCAACAATTTGATGGGACTGGATCTGATTTGGAGTGTCAGCGGTCACATGCTGAACAAGAAGTGTGATAATTTCTCGTCGATCTGTGCAAAGAATTCTTAAATTCGACCTGCTCTTTCATTCATACAAGATTACTGTGGCGCATAAGCTTACTGCTAGAGATAAGGAGCGGAGACTGCAGTGTGCAAGGGGTGCAATCGAGCAAGACCAAGAGGCAGTGCTACACAACACATTTTTAGCAAAGATTTTATTCGAGAGTTCTAGATTATTCAGAAAGATTTTGTTTAACTTCACAATTTATTAGGATATTTTCTTCAAACTTACTTAGAGGCTTCTAGAAGCAAAGAATTTTATTCGGGGATTCTAGAATTTTTCACAAGTTTTCCTTGTAGATTTCTAGAGCTTTTTTTGAGGATTCTAGAAGTTTACAGTAATTTCTTTTGGAGTTTTTAGTTCGTTTCAATATTTACCGAATTTTCTTTGAGGCCGTTTCCAGTAATTTTTCTTCCAGATTTTAATATTGTCTTATAAATCTTTTCTAGAACTTTAGACTTT
Source organism: Ontholestes murinus (assembly GCA_963969525.1). Lineage (NCBI taxonomy): Eukaryota > Metazoa > Arthropoda > Insecta > Coleoptera > Staphylinidae > Ontholestes > Ontholestes murinus. Next base: position 61,353,790 of record OZ018396.1, read on the forward strand.
TTTTCGAGAGTAACTTTTATTCAGATTTGAAGCCTTGTTTCCAAGGGTTCAGGAAATTTCCAGAAATTTCTCCTTCAGATTTCAAGGTTATCTTCTTATCTTCTAAATTGCAAAGATTTTCTTGAAGGCTCTAGAACTTTTTATAAAATTTGTTTGTAGAAATCTTTTCTTGAGGGTTCAGGAAATTTTCAGTAATTTCTCTTTTATTTTTGAGGCCCTAGATTTTTTCGATTTTTTTTCTAAAATCTAGACTCACTTTTTCAAGAATCCAAGAAATTTCCACTAATTTCTTGGATTAGGGTTTTAATTAAAAGTTGTAAAACATAAATAAACATAACATTATTGCAAAATTTAATAGATTTTTTCAAACAAATTTTGAACTTTTCAAACAAAAGCTACACAGAATGAAAAACTGAAAAAGTTTCATTGAAATTTTTTTTGTAAAGTTCTTAATTTAAAAATGTTTTTGCTTATTGCTAATAAACTATAGGAGCAAATTATAAAGAATTCAAAATTGAGCAAATTATTAAGAATAACCTCACGGTTTTCGAGAAAAGTATAGGGAAAGTATTATGATGGCAACATCACCATTTTTTGTAATATAATCTTCTTCGTGTTGAATTCTAGTCAACCTATATTGAATGCGTGTTTACATGTAAATTTCGCCCAAGCAATGACTTAAATTAAAGTTTAGTGCAGTCAACAGTCAAATTAAGTCCACGAGATGGTGTCACGTTTTATTGCGCCCATAAATTCCAGCGATTCGGTATAATTGCCGTACATTTTGCGTAAAATATACGCACCGTCGCATATTTTATTGGCCAAAACAACGGTCCAGATAGAACTCCTGGCGTTCTATTTTGATTTAATTTATTCAGCAGATGCTTACGGAAGCGCGGAATAAATTTATTCTCACCCCAATAGAAATACGCCATCAACTTCGCCACTGTTTCGATGCATTTTTCTGATTTCTGATTTTATCCGATTACCTTTCCCTAATATGCATGTAAACGATCGTCTGGTTGAAGAATTTTAATTGGAAATCACGTGTACTATTAATACACGGTGTCCTCCGTTTTATGTACCTACACCTTAAACTGTTTTTGTTGTTGACCACCGCCGGTCCGAGTATGCGTGGCTTCAATCTAAATTGAGATTGTGGCCTCAACAGGAATCCATCCTTCTTTTTATCCATACGCATTTAATTTATGGAGTAATGAAGTAAGTAACGGAAGTGGATAAAGCAAGAATTCTTGGGCACAGGCGCATTAATTCAACGTGTGATTTATTTCGACATGCGACGAAATGGACCCAAGCATTTCTGTGACATGAAGGTATTTCAAAAATTTTCCTACCACTGCGGAAATATGTATCTCTATACAATTAATCTTGCAATTATTTCGGAAAATCTTTCAGAGACTTTTTGTGTGGTTATTATACATGCCAAGCATGACTTGTTGATTTAAATCCTATTTAATTAGTTTGAGTTAGGTGATTTCGGCCTTTGAAATCACCTGGGTAGTATTTTGTTCAAATAAGTATTTAGTTTTTCAATCTAAGGTTGCTTTTACTGATGAAGGTTTAAATTAAATTACATTTGGTTTGTTTCACAATTTTTTTTTATACAAAATTAGTTATTGAGGGATTTTAAGATCGGGGAATCCCAAAGCTCTTTGTTGTCGTTTGACGAAATAAACAGGGAAATAAAGGGGAGGAAACACATCATCAACGACAACGAGGGAATCTTAAAATCCCTTTTTACCTAATTTTATATAAACTTGTCAGTTTCGTTTGTAACTCATTCTTGATAACTGATAACTAGTTTTAATAGAGAGAAATTGTGTAACAAACCAAGTGTAATATAATTTAATTTAAACCTTAATCATAACTGAACCCAAGAAGGGTTCCACAGCCTTCTTGGGTTCAGTTATGATTTTTTTAAAAACTTTTCCCATTTACTTTCTGCTCCTTCTATTATGTTTGTCTTTTTCTCTAGTTTTGATTGGTATTCATTCCTAGTTTCTTCTTTATTCAATTTTTAGCTTCTTGTGTTTTTGTTTATTATTATTTTCTACTTCAAGTTTTCTATTTTTACCTATTTCCGCTTGTCTTGTTACTTTAATATCTTTCACTTTTTCCATTCTTCTGCGTCTATTAAAGAGATACTAACTTCTCTAGTGTATTTGAATTTGGCGTTTGCTATAATGAGGTTGTTTGCTACACATAATTCTATAATTATTTTTCTATTTTCGTTTCTGTTCTCATCTGCATACGTTTTGCCTTTGTATCCATTAAGATCTCCCATGACTATTGTGCTTTCTTTACCATAGTATATTTATTTTTTTTTTTTTTGTCGTTTTCGTGTGGTGCATATGCCACAATTTTTCTTCCATTTTGATTTCCATGCTTATTGTTCTACCTTCCCTATATTTTTCGTATATTATGTTTTTACTGTTTTTTTTTCATTGCTTCTATTAATTCCTCTTTAATACTTCCTATTTTTATTGTATTTAACTTTTTATTGTACCATTTTTATTTTCTCTTCTATAAGTTGCTTTCTTATATTCGTTATTTGGAACTATTTATATTCTGTTATTTTTCGGTATCCCATGTCTCAACTTCGACTCGTATTATTTGTTTTCCTTTATGTAATGTGAAATTCTCGTCTTCCTTCCGTTTTTGGTTTTCCTCTACTGCTAAGCTTTTTATTATGATATTAGTTTTTTTTTTCATTTGCATTTATGTGATTGTTTTTAACATCTATTGCTTTTCTAGCTCCCACTTTTTTTCTTTGTTATTAATTTCTTTCTTTAGATTTCATATCTTTTCTTTTAGTTCTTTTGAGTTTTTTTTTTCATTTCTCTCATCCAGATTTTAAACTTGCTCTTTAGTTCCTCCATTTCCCCTTCATTCTTAGCTATATTTAGATTTGCCTTATGTTTGTTCTTCTTTTCATCATCCTTTGTTTTATTTTTGTGTCCGGTTGTGGTTCCAAAGTATTGTTTCGTTGCTGCCGCTCTTCTATTGTTTTCTATTCTCCATTGCTCATTTGAAAACTTTACAATCCATATTCAGGGTTATCTTTTGCTTCACTTTTATTATCTCTTTCTCTTTCTATACTCGCCTGAAGTTATTTTCACATTCATGTAGAATTTTAAAATCACCCACCCCTTTTTATATCGACGACGTCGACATTAAAACTGTTGTTGTGCCTATAATTAAATTAATTACCACGTATCCAAACGTTAATGATTCATTGTGTTTTCTATTGTGAATCGACCCCATCGATGGTGGGCACCGTGTTTAATTCGTCGTAATTTATAATAGCCCATTTTACAATTACAAGCATTAATGATGAATATCAATTAGGGGTACACATATATGTATATATATACAAAAAAATACCACAATCTCGGGGGAGGTTATTAATCAGCCTCGCCCTCAAACATGAGTGATGGAGGGTTGGCAGCGGGCGCAGGGAGGAAAGGAGAGGAGTGCATTGTTTGACCACCATGCACCGCATTCAATTATCTTTCTCCCCCGTTTGTCGACTTTATGCTAAATCGAAATTTTAAAACTGCAAGATGTAAATCATTAGGACAGTGAAATTATTGGCGCGTCGATAATACAAACAAACAAAAATATTACACTGAATCGAAAAATTCATGTTTTAACTACAAATATTATTTGTTAATTTATTAACTAAGCATTCGGTGCAAGCGGATATTGGGAGGTTTAATGGTTCAAAATTATTAGAACGTTTTAAATAAATTGGCAGAAATATGTGGAGATCGGAATATTATAATAAGAATAATATCTACTGCTAATAATATACGATATTTTTCTCTTTTAAATTAAAAAATTATATAATTGAATTAATTATAAAATTAATTAAATTTAATCAGAAGCTGCACTGATGAGATCGAAAGATCGAAACACATGTCTGCAAATAATTATTCAGTATTTAATTTTTTTCTTACCGCCTTTAACGCTTAAGCATCGGCGTAAACATGTACAGTGATATTGAAAGAGCGATTACAATGGAACGATGAACTTGAATAGAGTTGTCATTCACGATGTTGTACACGACATAATCCACGATGAAAGACTTATTCATCGAATAGTTGGAGTTATAGTACGAAGAGCTAATACGTACCGCATTAGTTGTATTTTTTAGAACATGACAACTCTATTTTATTTGCAAGCTAATAATAAATTCTTATTTTTAAAATGCATTTCGATATTAGGAATAAAGAAAACACTTTTACTTTTTGTATGCCACTTTAAACGTTATTTTGCTACAAAATAAAGTTTAAAGTGGTAAGTTTTATTTTTAAGTAATAAATTGTTCATCTTTCACAATACATTTTTACACCATCATCAATTAAACATAATTATAAACATTTGTTATATATTTTAGGTGTTTCTGTAGAATTCCAGGTTTAAGTTTCTTTTACTCAAGTGAAATATTTACATGTTTTTAGTAATTTGGAAAACTAGAATAAACAATTTATCGTGCTCTAGTTTATTTTCCATTTCATTATTCTTATTTGTTGCCAGACACTTATTATGTAAGTCTGTATGGTGAAGTAAATAGTTTTCATGTCATTGACTTAATGACTTAAATGATGGAATTCGCATTAGAAATTGTAATTGAAATTGAAAACAAAATATAGCACGAACGTTTTTCCGATATGGACAAAAACAACTTATATAACCTCATCTAAATAAATGCATTAGAATTCATTCATTCATTATTCAGATGTTGTAATAAAAAATTTCCCAAAAAGAATATAAAACTTTCACTATCCTATAAGGATAAACACCGTCTGATTTTGCTGTTATGATAAAAATAATATATAATTACATAACAATTTCTTTTTTTGAACACATAGTAATTTAAAATTCGGTTACAACTAGTCACAATAAAATAGTTTAACAAACTTATCGTGTTTGATTGAATTTACAAAATTGTATAACGAAGTAAAAGACTAACATATATAACATTTTTCCTGCTCCTTAGAGCACTTGATTGTTTCTTTAAGTAGTTTTCTTGAAGGATAATATAAAAAAAAAATCACCGAATCGTACGTAAGTAATATTTACTAATAATAATAACTAACTAATTAAATTTAAGTGGTAATGCTATCTAATTAATTGCTACATTAAATATATAATATAAATAAATTACTATAATTCTTCAATTAAAAATTATAATAATATAATTTCCTATAAAAGTTTTCTATTCAAAAACTGTAAATCTATTACGTGCAGTGTGTATGAGTAAATTCTTTGGCGCACTTAAAATATTTAACCATGAACTGGTTTTTCGCATTGCACGCATTCATTATTGTTAGAGTGTTGGAGAAAAAAAAAATGCATTACAGCCTAGGTATACGGGTCACGATGCATTTAACAACGGCGAAAGATTCATGCAATGTTGGCCCAGACCTTAAGATTATTTATTTGTATTTATAAACTGTAATACGTACACATAAATAACAAAAAAATGTACCTTTAGGTAAATGCTTTTAAATATTTTTAGTGTATATAATAAAACTAATCAGTAATATTAACAAAAACAACAATGGCGTACAGTTGCAATTGTGAGTTAAAATTAAATTTTGTACAATATAAAATTAATTAATAAAACAATATATAAATAATATTAAAAGGCAGAAAGACCTCTGGTCGATAGCCTTTTGACAGATTAATACATTAACACATCATTCATTATTTATCATTTTAATGTAAATATGTACAAAATTTGTCAATAAATATATGTTACTACTAATAATAAAATGTAAACTAAAATTATATGAATTTAAAAAAACGAAGAACAAATATGCTCGAACATAATTTACGAGCAAAACAATCACAATGTGTATCCCATGACAGATTATTCGCTATGTGTATTCCAAGAAATTTTGTCGTTTCAATGGGACTGTCAGATCTTCTAAGTGAAAATAACATCGTGGTTGATTTTATGCTATGTAATTTTAGGCGGTTGCTGTCAAACCATTCCGAAACCCTCAACCCTGTCTCCCTATGTAAATCCTTAACCACTTCTGCATTCCCAAGTGCACCGGTTAGGTCATTAATAAAAACCAAAAATAACAGTGGTCCAAGAATAGACCCTTGTGGTACACCATGTACAATTGGCAATGCATTGGATACAGAACCATGTGATAAAACGCACTGTATACGATTTGAAAGATACGACAAAACCAATCTGCAACTATCTGGATGTAGGTTATAGAAATACAATTTTCTAAGCAAAATATTATAGGAGACACAATCGAATGCCTTCAAAAGGTCTAAGAATGAGGATTTACTAACATATTTCTTTTCAAAGGTGTCAAACAAAATTACTGATTGCTTCAGTGGTTGAACGCCCTTTTCGAAAACCATAACGTTCGTTGCAAAATATGTTAAAATGTTCAAAATATGCAGATTTTATAACGTCATAACGAATGCCATATATATATCGCTACTATTACTATGTTTCAAACTATTAATAGCTTTTCTTAGAGTACTTTCTGATACTTCTATGAATTCAAAATACATTTTACTCATTGGGGGGTTACAACACATTAAAATAATCAGATCGATGTCAGATTCGGGTAATGACTCAACAATTTCATTAGCAGCACTTGAGAAAACTTCATTGAATTTATTTGCATTGATGCTAGTAGTTTTATTATTTCTATTGCTTGCTGGTCGACTTAAGTTTACTATATCCCACAGTACCTTTGAAATTTGAATTTTTAAGATAAATATTGTTTATCTCTAACTTGCTGGAAGCAATGGCATTTTTATATGCTCGACGATACTTGTTCTTGATAATTTTTAGTTCAGGATCTTCTGAATTATTACAAGCTTCTACAATTAGTGCAAGTGTAAACTTATAATATAGTGCAAGTGTATTTCGCATTTCCTTTAAATATGGACTATACCATTTAAGTTGAATTTTGTTGCTCTTGTTAACTATTTTCTTTCCAGGAAAAGATGCAAAATAATGAAATGAACTTATCGAAACATTAATTTGCGTTAGAAATTTCATCAATAAAATGCCAGAATTTCTCGTTAAGCAATTTAAAAAGAATTAATTTACCACATTTTTGTAATTGGTCTTGTAATTTTAATTATTGGTTTATTAAATGTTTCCACAGTGGCAAAATTGTATTAAATACCTATGTGATCGGATAACCCAGTTTTAAGAGGCAAATTTTTCATAGAGTTTGTGCACACATTATCAATGCAATTATTGCCACGTGTAGAAAATTGTACCAGCAAATGTAAACAATAGCTCATTGCAAAATCTAAATTCCAGGAAGTAGCCGTCAATATTATTAATTAAGTGCCAAAATCAAATAGCTCCTTAGGCGTGCTGTTGGTCAAGAATAACAAAAATTTAAATGAGACATATTTTAAGTTGGAACAGGTAGTGAAGCTTTTGTTAGAGAAATTGAACTTGAACTTCGTCAATCAATTAGTCACGATTTTCATGTCATGGAAACGAAACTTCGGAAAAGAACAATTAATATAATAATAACTCCTCTAACTATCGTCCAATTTCGTTGCTTTCGGTAATTTCCAAGATTCTTGAAAAAATTCTAAATCTTCAAATTATATACATTATTAATTATTATTATTATTATATCATACCTGGGCAATGCTGAGATCATAATGAGCCTCTCATAAGATACTCCTTCAGAAACTATTCTTTTATAATTTTGGCTCAAACGCCTGTGGAATGATTAACTCTTATCTTGGCAGTAGAAGTCAACAGGTGTATTATAACAACCAAAAATCTGAATTACTTCCTGTAATCCATGGGGTACCGCAAGGATCTATCCCCGGCGTCTTGTTATTCTTAATATACATTAATGATTTTCGATTCCAACTGTCTGAGTCCTCTACTGTATTATTTGCCGATGGTACTACAATCAAAACTTCTTCACATCATGAAGAAACGGTAATAGAAAAGCATACTAATACGATAAGTTGTGCAATTGACTGGTTTAATTCTTTTAACTTTCTTGTTAACACCTAGCTGGGCGTTAGCATATCAGTGACAACGTACGTGATTACCGCTTGACAATTTTCGCGCATGCGCTTTGGTGCCGTTCAGTTTTTTATTAGAAGTATTGCCGAAGGCCGGCACATTTTTCTGAAGTTAGGTTTTTATTATGACTTGTAATTTAATTGAAACACTTTTATTTTGCCATTTGTGGCTTCTAAACAATATTTTTGTACGTTTACAGGCATTTAGGTATATTTTGCTTTCATTGTTCCTAAAATTGTCCATGTCGCTATTTTTAAGGGTATATTATATAAGTTCTGTTTAAAAAAAACGTTCATTATAGAACCCAAAATTAATTGTTACCAGAATTTAGGCTTATACTATTAACACAAGAATATTAGTGATTTATAAGATCAGCGCAAGACTACAAAAATATTTTAAATAAAATTTCAAATGAATGTTGTCCAAAATACTGTTACATACATATGCTAAAACCTGCAGTAGTGGAAACATGGATAATTAAAAAAATGTGCTACTTTTGTAACCGTCTACATATACATTATGTCTGCACATTAAATAAAAATGAGAGGCTATATATTTTTTTCCTAGCCGTGATAAATAAATTTACACTTAAATATATTTTTTTCATATGATAGTATTAAAAACATTTTCCTCTACATAAAGGAATCCTACAATATTTGCATATAAAGCATGTCTCTCATCAAATACTTGGTTTTGCGCAAAATCTGCAACCTTTCTTAGGTTTTTGTACCCAAACTCACAATATTTTTAAGTCTACGGTGCTTTATATCACCGGAGAGACTACATGTGGATCCTTATGAGGAACGCATCTTGTTTGATCTAAGTATTGAACTTGTCGAACATTCGGGATCACATGGTAAAATATTGTCTTCAAATTTTATTCATTCTTTTGCAAGTTTTTTCTGGGGTTTAAATGTTTGTAAATTATAAAAGTTTATGCAGTGCATAATTTAAAACCAACATGGAAACTTTTTTATCCATTTTATAATTTTTCTAATTATCTATTAGGTTGTTTGAAAGGTATTGATCAGCATAATCTACACCTTTCATGTATTTATTGTAATCCAAAATTCTTTCGGGCTTTACTATCATATCTCCAGTTTTTCTATTTACTTTCCCGGATTCAATTATGGCATCTTTATGTATTGTAGTCATCACCCTAACTGCTCTTTTATCTTTCCAAATGTGTATTAGAACGTCTCATTTTCAGCGAAAAACATCTTGACTTCTTCGCAACTTTAACTTTCTTAGGACTGCAGGTAATCTGCATATTCTATTATTTGTTAAAATCAATTGTTCTGCCAAACATAAACATGGTGCTCTACATTTTCACTACCATCTAAGAGATTACACACAAGATCATTCAACCCTTGTCCATTACCAGTATATAATTTAAATTTGCATATTTAACCATTTTCTGCATCGCATAGCATTTTCTACAAGAAGTTCGTATTTCTTAAGTTTTCCTGGATTATTAGCGCGGAATTTTAATCGCCCTCGATATGGAATTATTGCTTCATCTAACGAGAGGTTTATTTTGGTTTGTATACTTTACAAATTCTTTCCAAAAAGTAATTTAGAATTAAGCCTACCTTAAAAGTTCGGGTAGAATTTTCTAACATTTCCTCATTGTTGAAAAAATTGATTGATTGTAAAACTTGCCTGAATCTATTTCGACTCATTACTTTGCCAAAGAAACGTGTTTCCATATAAGGATCTGTAGACCAGTAGTCATTTATCCTATTCTTCCTAATCTGTCCCATTATTATATTTAGTCCCAAGAATTTTTTCACTTCGGATACCGTTGTGTCCGTCCACCACTTAACAAGTTTTTACTTTCCCTATATAGTATATATAGGGGAAGTACAGAGGGGCAAATTATTTGAAAATTTACATATTTATTAAAGGAGAATTATTAACTTCTATTTGATCATTTAATAGAATACCTTTTTTATTATATGAAATTTATATAACAAATAATGGAAGAGAATTCAAAAGTGAATAAATTAGTAAGAATACCTTTTTTGCGTAAATCTCATAGTTTTCGAGAAAAATATAGGAAAAGTACTATGATGGCCACATCACCATTTTATATAGTGTATTAATTTTAAACTATCTCATTTAGGATAAACAAAATGAAGGGTATGTTAGTGGACACCCACCCACCCTACATATTTTTAATTTACAATCAACTACAATGGTGATTTTGATTTGGTGAATTTTTCATGAATTTCGTTTTATTTTTTTGGAAACCAATCGACTATCCGTAGCTAATGTACAAAAAGATATGTAGGGCGGGTGGGTGGCCACTATCCCACCCTTTAATCAAAACAACATCAGCCAGAATTTGATTTAAAAATTAATTATTTCATCCCAAATTTAAAATTAATAATTGATTAGTTATTTACACCTTAAATCGATTTCAAATGAATTAATTGATTATTTCTGTAAAGTCTAGAGAATGTTTTAGTGATTAAACGTTGTGATAGTGGACACCCACCCACCCTATATATTTATTATTTATTTATTATACATCAACTGCATTGGTGGTTTATTTTGTCGAAATTTCGTAAATTTCTTGGTTTGAAATTTTGGAAACCAAACAACTGTTCCTGTTTTTTGCGCAAGGATATATCTAGGGTGGGTGGGTGGCCACTATCACAACCTCCAATCGAAACAACATTAGCGAGTTCTTTATTTAAAATTTAATTATTTCATCGAAATGGATACGTTTAAAATTAGTCAGGTACAAAATGAATTATAACTCTTTGAGACTTTAAAACTCACTCTTTATTAAATTAATGATTTATTTAAATAAATGCTAGAAGATGTTGTACTGATTTAATGGTGTGATAGTGGCAACCTACCCACCCTACTTATACATAAAAACTTAAGCTAATTCAGTGCTAATGATTTTCAAGAAACTCTATAAAGTAACTTTAGCAACTGTCACTGTTTCCAAAATGCTATACCATTTTGGAAACAGTGACAGTTGCTAAAGTTTAAAAACATATGTAGGGTGGGTGGGTGTCCACTATCCCACTCTCCAATCAGTACATGACCAAGTCTTTACCTGAAAATTTTCTTAATTACATTAAGAAATATTAACAGCTTATAAATTAATTATTTTACCTTATAATGCATTCGTTTTAAACTCTCTCATTTGGGACAAACTAATTGAATTATATATATATAATATATATATATATATATATATATATATATATATATATATAATGTATAATGTTTCGGTTTAATTTACTCAAAATTCTATTTGTTGAGTTTTCCATGACGTCTTCAATTTTCACGATAAGGAATTGTATTGGGAAAGAACTTAACCTCAAAAAATCTTCCTGCGGCCATGTGGTCTTCCATAGTGTAGGACACACACTTATAATTGTTTACTTGTAAGTCTTATCTTTATTTAGTTTTTAGGTTAATAATGTCAATATTTTATTTTATGTTAAAATGTAACTTTTAATTGATTTTAATGTTAACTTTTTAAATTTTAACCACTGTAGACCTCTCACGAATTGTTCCTTTTAGGCTCTGAGGATGCATACATGTTGTGTGCGAAACGTTAGCATGTACATATAACAATATAGTGGACTAGAGCACAACCAACACCGTGTATTCTTTGCTCCCTACACTCTAACACACTACACTGGACTTCTCTCACCCGTTAATTTCAAAGAGTTGATATTCACTACGTCCGTTACCATTTGGATATTATATATATATATATATATATATATATATATATATATATATATATATATATATATATATATATATATGTATATATGTATATATATTTATAATTTGCATCAATATCCCCCCACCCTACATACATACAAACTTTAATTTCGCATCGTCTCGCTGTATCCAATTAATTTAATTACAAAAATTTTTAAGTAAAAAAGAAATTAAAAAGTTAATTTTAGTGTGAGTAAATAAGTAAAAATTTGATGCATGATGGGTGGGCAGATTCTAATTCTAAACTAGATAAGATTAGCTATAAAAAGTCATTTATATTTAAACTTAAATTTAGATTTTGTTTTATTTTTTATTGCATAAAGGGTTTTATTGTTTTTAGCAGCAAAATTATCAACGATTAGCAACCATATATGTAAGATGGATGGGTGGCCTCTTTTTTGACTATTACTAATAAACTATAAGTTACATTTTATTTAATAATTGGAAAAAACACGAAAATATTGTAGATTTTACGAAATATTTTCGTGTTTTTTCTAATTATTAGTTAATTTTCTACAACGTAAAGGACTTATATATTTTATTAACATTTTATTTATGTAATGTTTAATTCTAAAAAAACAAAAATTGAGCAAATTATTAAGAATAGCATTTTTGCGTAAACCCCATTGTTTACGAATAAAATATAGGGAAAGTACTATGATGGCCAAATCACCATTTTATAATTTTAAACTTATGGGGCGTTTTATGGCGATATCTGTTTGTTTCGGTCTTCAATAATAAAAAGTCATCATCAATAAACATATTTACTACTTGCGATATATCTTCTGGATCTCTTGGAAAAACTTTAATACCTTTATTTCCTAAAAGTTATATATTTACAACAGTCTGAAAATTACTTCTTGAAATAATTTCTTTATTTTCTATGTTGACACGTTCTATATCACTCGTATCCGATTCGCTTAAAATGGTGAGGCTGTTCTTTTGGTGGATAGGAAAACAGAAAAATCACTGCGAGTGTCCAAAATATCTGCACCACTTTCGGCTTCAGACAAATTATCGGCACATATTTCATCATTAATAGACTCACTTTCTGCATTAATGATAAAGTTAAGGGTTAAAAGTAAATTAATTTAAGATCTGCACACTTTCTTAGGAAAATTATTCGACGTTGAACAACAAACATACGAAATAATAAAAAAGATGTACTACTACGTCAACGGCTACACGGAATCAAAAATGAAATAACGTAAAATTACGTCAACGGCTCCTCGACAATAAAAATTGATTGTCGTATTATTACGTCAACGCCTACTAAATTTGGAATTTATAACACGTAGTATTACGTCAGCGGTCAGCAATGTGTTAATCGAACAAAATCAGCAGTTATAAATTTTTCATTTAAATCACATATTAGAATATAGAGCACCAGATTTCTTGGAGTTTACCTCTGAATTATCATGACATCAAAATTGGGGAGGAAATTGCCAAAACTACAAATTTTTAATAAATTTAAAAATACGAAAACATTTCGTGAATCTACAAAACCAGCTTGAACAGGCATAAAACTGTCAAAGAACTTTTTTGAAGTGTTTGTAACCTTTGAATTGCCGTATGCGATCATCGGAAGAAAAATTGCATTTGAAATTACAAATCTTAAGAAATCCATCGTGCAGTAGAGCTTTGAGAATTCCGATTCATACACGTTGACAGCTGGTAGCAGTTTCGGAAACAATAGCTGTCATCGCGTAAGAATGAGCACGTCCTTTTCGTCCGGTCAGATTTATGCCTTTCTTATTAATTTTAATGTCGGTCGGCCGTCGGTTCGTTTAATTTATGTAATTTATTTATACCGTGTTCAGATCGACCAAAAGAGCCGCTGACTGATCGTCGCGCAGACGTTGAGGTAACAAGGCCTGCAAATAAAATCCAGATTATATAGTACTTATAATTAGCGTATATTAGATATTATTTCGAGCGCTTACATGTGTGCCCCTTTACCGACTCACTGGCTCATTTCCAGCTCCTCGGCATCTTAAGAAGCTTACGCAGAAAAAAATCCTACTTAACCAACAACATATTTAATAAGTAATTGTACTTTGTGTTATACATTTTGATAATTCAAAATAAGTAAAATTTACTTTGGTTAAGTTGAATAGATGTTCAAATAAGTCCTAAACCCTCCGTTTTAAATATAGTCTGGAAACACCATTGGTTATTAAAACGTGTTGTCTATTAAAAATGCCTGCCTGCATATCCTGTTATAGTTTATAGTAACTCTCCCCGTTCGCTAGCTTATGGAAGTCATAAAATTTATATTCTCGTTGATACTTTCTTGTTTTACACATTCACTTACTTTTATTTTTACGTAAACACAGGCAACGGGGTTGGAAATACACCGTGGCCAATATTTTATCTCCGGTACGAACAACGCTTTCTTCTACCTGTTATTGAATGCACGGCGTATGAGTAATATAATATATGAACGGTTAATAATTATAGCGCATTGTTGGGCTATGCGGCAATATTCCATGCTTGGATTAGTCTGAATGGAGACGGGTACGTCTTTGATGCATTTCATAAATACTCGCATGTCTCAATATCCGGTATATTAATAACCGAAGAGATAGAAACGAACAGAGGAAATTATTTCTTTGACAGGGGTACTTTCTTTTGTACTGATTGGTTTCATCTAGAAATTATTATCAGATCACATAACGCCAACGATTTTATATTTTATTTTATATTTCATTAAAATTAACTTAGCATTAGTTACCGATAGTATAAAAGTGTCTTATTATCATTGAATAGCTGAATATGTAAGTCCTCTCAATTCCTATTTCATTATATTCCAACTAAGCTCTAGAATCATACATTGAAGCCACTAAATGCTTGTTTGTCACATTAGTATTGTCAAAAAATTGATTGAATTCTAACAAAAGACGAATAGCTTAGGTAAGGAAGTTTATAAAATGTTGGTATCTTGAAATAATTCGATTGGAAGACATGAGAACTCTACTGAAAACAACTTTCATTATATATTTTTTGTTATTACTTAATTTTGTTATTATTATTATTAAATACAATCTAAAATAAGGACGTTTAAGTAATAATACTTCCAAATAGGGGTATTACAGCCAAACCCGTTAATACTTAATAACACATAAAATCAAATCATATCCTCTTTTAATATAATCTCCTATTTTTGTTCTTCTTTTATATTACCATTTATGCGAGTCCACTCTGGTATGATAATTAATTTATGCGTACTTTTAAGTTAATGCAATGCAGCTTTCCGGCGAATCCTACAAAGTATTTCCTCCCGTCAACTCATTTTCTGGTTTAAATAATTTCCACGGCCATCATGTCACCTATTACTGTACTAATGAACGCCGTCGCTAATTGGATATTTGTGTGCTAATTTGGAAAAGAACTCGTATTTATGTATGTCAACGATGTTCGATCGTATTCGTAATTAACACATGATCTCGTTGAGATCGGTTTGTTATTTCATTTGAATTTATTTACGATTTTAAAACAAAAGTTTATATTAAAAAATAAAACGTTTCTAGATTACTTACATAAACACAAATACCCGTTCTGTAAAGCAAATCTCCTACGTGTTCATGAACTCTATGTAATAATGCACGGCATTGTTAGTTTTAATTAATAATTAATAATTATCTTGTCTTCCCACACTTACAATTGCATTAAAATGTTGTAACTAACAAATCATGGCATTTAAAATAAATTGGTAACGTAAATGTTTGTTGTTGTATTGTTTTTCACATAATAAAAATTTCGAAATGTGAAAAAAAAAGAATAATCCCGTTATCCAAACTAAAAACGTGTACTTCAAACTAATACACCTAGAAATAAATATGTATGTCAGTCAAGATTTGTTATAAAATAGAAGTGTGTATCATAAAAAATATTGACATATATATTCTAATTATTATGAATTGAATTTTTTAACAAGAGAAAATGTTCAATTTTAATAGCAATGAATTTTAGATTCCACTATTAGTTGATATACAAATATTGAAATTAAAAACGTTACAGCCATTTAACAGCTGAATTTCGTGAAAAATGCGATCAGGATACTTGGTTTGCAATAAATTCATTGTTTCGAGAGCTGTGTGACTTGTGACCCCATCCTGTTGAAACCGCATGTCAGTGCTATCCATGTCATCAATAATAGGCAAACATTGAGTTAACACCAACGTTGAGCATGGAAAGTCTTCTCAGCAATCGCTCTTAAATATCCAGAAACCCAATTGCAAAAAATTTGCTTGTTGATGTATCCAGAAAAACTGTTTTTTTTTTCAGAAAAAACGACAGATGGTTCTTGAATGAATTTGTCGAACCTACAGCGATATAAATTAATTTTTTGCACCAGTTGCACCTTGTAAGGCCAAATTCTTAAGCAAAATTCACCATATGGTCGTTGTGAATAACCCCAATTGTTGAGAACGTCGAAGAATTGATACATTATCTACCGAAACTGTTGACTTAAATTTATCGATCAAATTCTTAATAGCGATCTCAGAAGGACGATTACGTTGACTGAAAATATCACAAATTTTTCGAAATGTAACTTTTGCAAATCCACCATTTTCATAGTGGATTCTTATTATATATTTTATTGCCATTTTCGAACGAAATTGAATTCATTGTAATAAGCTTCTACTAGTGATATGTCAAAAAACTAAATGTCAAAACTGTCATGTTCTGATTTGCCCCTTATTGAAAAAACTCGATACAAACAAAGTAACTAACAACTGTACGAATAGACAGACATTATTTCTCGGATTGTAGAATCCTAGATTGATTGTCGTATTTAATAGCTTTGGTTAGTTTCGGCGAATCTTGTATTTAGTAACTTTTTTTGGTAAGTGTTTTATTTTATATTTCAAACTAAGTTCATTTTGCTCATTTTAAGGTGAATACTTAATGCTAAAAATAAAAATATTAAAAATTATTTAAAATTTGAAGATCAAATTCAATACACGTAATTTTTCTCAGTAGATGCTCCAAATGCAGATTATGTATTTTTTTTTCAAAGTAATATTTTAAACGCATCTAAATAGTTTTGCTATAATTATTTGGTTCAACATGTTTCATTTGAAATTTTCGTCACTTTCATCACAAAATACTGTTTTTAATGATTTAGATTTTCTATCATTTAGAAAATACATAAAATGAATAATAAGAATAATAATAGTTTATTTGTGCTAATAACATAGTTTTACACAAGTCAAGAAAATATGGATAATCTCCGACAATTTAGCCTAAAATGCAGGAATAGAAATAAATTAGGAAGTATAGTAAATATAAATAAAATGAGAACATTACAACACGTAATTAAAATACAATTCGGATCTAAAAGTAGAATAGACTAGAAAAAATACAAAAGAAATCTAAAATATCTAGACTTCAAGAGAGCACATCTATATCCATCGAGAGGTTGTCCATATAATAATCAACTTTTAAATGAATTTGAAATAAACTCGATACAAACACATCAATTCGTAATGGGGTGCTGTCATTATCAAATAGTATGTGGCATCAGGGATTCAACGGAATTATCAAAATAGTTATCCTACTCAACGTTTCAGGAATACCAAGGACATGTCATCATGAAAAATCTCCAATATTGGGGTCAGAAATTATCATGTCATACAGTAGTTAGTTGATATTTTTGCCGATTATTTTGATCGGATTGAACGAAGGCTGAGTGCACTAATTTGTTGATTCTTTTCTAAAAACACTGTCTAATTAGTTTTTGGAAAAAGCCGTTGTTATTCGCTATTACAGTGGATGTACTTCTAAAATGTTAACAGTTATCAGTTTTGGTATAATTTCGTTGCCTATATTTTTAGCTCTCTGGATAAAACATTCGTTTATTCGCTTTTTAAAATTGGCTTACTTTTTACCAACCACTTCTGACTCAATATATTGAATTAATTTAGTTTATATATTATCCACTGAAAAAAAACGTATATCTTATTTATAGTGTCTTCCAATAGGAACTTTGATAATTGATAGCGGCTGTATTGTTGAAGCTACATCTATCGAATTGGCTGTCATTTATTTAGTTTGTTTTGCCAAATAACCATGGATGGGTATAGCGTTCAAAAACATATGCAGATGATAACATTGTTTTATTAAAATAATCCTGGAGGATTATTCGCAATGTGATTGATAAATATAGAAATAACACAAATTACGCTTAGTTTAGTTTAGCGTACTTGTGTTATTTCTATATTACAACATGTTTCACCACGAGCTACATGAGAAACTAATTCAAGAAATTGAGTCCACTGGTTCAGTAAGCCATTGACCAACGAGGAAACGTAAGATTTGCCGAAAACATCGCCGCTGACTGTAAAAGTGTGCAGGAGAATCCGAGTCAGTCGATTTCGCTTCGCTCACAAGAACAAAATTTCACTGACCCAGGAACTAAAGGTAAACGACCATAGACAACGACGTGTGGGCCTTGGAACAGTTGTGAATTGACGCTAATATTCATCAAAAATTCATCTTCAGCCATGAGGCCCCTTTATGGCGAAGATTTTGAGGAATTTGTGGCGATACCAATTCATACGAGATCCAAGAGCGTTCAATGCATTTACTGTTTGGTGTAGATTTTGTGTTGGCGTCGTCGTCTTTGAAAACGACGTTGGCTAGGCCATTGCCGTTAACAGCGAGCGCTGTAGGTCGATGATTACCAACTTCTTTTGGCCTGAATTAGATGACCAATGACACGTGGTTTCAACAGGACGGCGCTACGTGCAATGCACCACATTGGACATTCTGCACGAGCGATTTGTGCCATCATAGTTATCTCACGTGGAGTTGATGTGAACCGAGATCGTGCGATTTGACCCCGTTAGACTTTTTCTTGTAAGCTCGCAGGTCTATGCGAATAAGTCACAAACTATAACGGCCCTCAAAGCCAACATAACCCATACCATCGGTGAAATTCAACCTTAATATAAGTAATAATATTATATTTTGAGAAGACTCTTCGTGGAAAATTCATGAATAAAAGGTACCGGCAGTTCTTTTACTTCTTCATGCATAATTATTAACTAAATTTAAAAAAAAAACGTGTTATTAACAAGTTTCCTAAGCGTATTGTGGTATTTTTGAGGATTAATTTTGAATTAATATATAATAATATAATAATAATTTGCTCCTATTAAACTAGATAGTAATATCTATCATCAAAAAAAGGTAAATAACTGCCAAAACACCAAATCAATTCATTGATAAACTGTTTTCTAACATTTATTTTATTTATTTATTAGCATCGTTGTACTCCTTTTTAACAAAACGTCAGAACATTTATCGTATTATATATTAAAATATATATAAAGTACTTTAAATTTTAGTCAAAAGGAGGACGGACGGAGTTCTCTTCATCGAAGGATCTTCCACTCAAACCCATGATGATATGCCATCTATATTTTATAATGCTTGAGGTATATTATCTTAAATATTAAATCATTTTTCATTTAAACCTTCTAATAGCATTGGTCTATCCTCCTAATCCTTCTTCAATCATTCATTTTTTCTAATCTGATGACATTATATTAATTTATTGTTTCAATTCCTTAACAAAAAATTCTTTCAACTCTCATAAGTTAACTTTATATTCGAAAAACTCTAAAAAAAACTCTATTTTATTATTGCAATCATCTACACACAGAGTGTGTACAAAAAGTACAATAAAATGTATTAAACATGTTTATACAGTTTGATTTTTGTGCCATCTTTTGTGCCATCTTAATGTTTATACAGAGAATTAAAAGTCCTGTGACTCCTGACTACCAACACACCTCTTCAAAGGGTCTTTTCAATTATTCATAGGCTTCATAAAGATTTTGCACCCAAGCCTTTTGAAAAAACCGCGCCTGGATACCAGAAATAGTGTCTCAAATTTTTCTTTATCCAAGGAAAAAAATCACTGGGCACAAAGTTAGGATTGTAAGGGTTTTGCGACAATATCTACATATTGAACTTGGAAAAAACTTCGGTATCGGCAAGAGACATGTAAGAGGGTAAATTATCATTGTCATCTTTGATATTTGAATGATAGCAAAACACTCCAAACTTAAATGTGACACTCTGACTGAAATGAATGAACTCTTTGTGTGTCAGTATTTTCATGGGAGCATTCCTGGGCTTTGCAGATGAGTTGGTGTCCTATTGCGCACTTTGGCGTTTCGTTTTAGGGTAATACTCGTAGATCCAGGTCTCATCACCTTTAAACCACTTTATTCAAGAAATTGGAATCATCTTTTACTGTGCCTTAGAACTTTTTTGAGAACAAGTTTGACAAACTTTTCTCATCTGCAAATTTTCTGTCACTAACTTGTACACCGTAGTCTGCCCCAATTGCGGTTTATCGTGAGTAAATCTGACCCTAAAACGACGGTTATTGTTTCACATTTGATGCACTATTACTAGATTTTCCTCAGTTCGGCCTATTAACGTGCGGTTATTGTCTTTAATGTCTTTGCGGCCATTTTCGAAACATAAAACCATTTTAAGTGATATTCCTCTTTAAAGCATGACGAGGGCCAATGACACGCACTCACCCCAATAGCGTTTTTTTGCACTACAAACGCACACGTTCTCTGTTAGCTCCCATCCTATCGGTTGAATAAAAATGAGCGTGCGTATTTAAAAAAAAAACAATAAGTCTTTAAACTTTGTGAACAAACCCTGTATTAATGGCCAATTGATGCTACAGGGAAGTAAAATTTAGGAAAAAGACCTCTGAACTTAATTGGCTGATTGTCTATTCTATAAATTTGATTGATTTATTACTCCTCTGACTGTTTTGCTTTACAAAATAACACTTCTCCACTAAACATTCCAAAATCTACTTCTCACCTCTCTTTCTCCGTAGTTTTCCTCCACCCTATGTAATAACCGTTTTAGGTATTATTTATTAATTCTAAAAAAGTGACTAAAATAGCATATTTTCTCCAATATATTAGAAATAGAGAAGTCATAAGCTGTCAGCATGTCTTACTGGTCAGTGGATGGATGTGGGTCTGAGTGGAAGAACACTGGAAACCAGTGAACTCCGCCCGTGATGCTGTCTAAATTTTTGTACGTGTTTCATTCATTTTTGTATTCTTTTGTAAAATGTGTTATAAGCAAGAAGAGCAAAGAATATATATTAAGCTGCATCAGAATAATAAAAATAATTTGTCGCCGGATTATACGACCAATTATAATTTTATATATAAAACTAGTTTTAAATTTGGTAACTCTTATTTATTGAATTTTTAATAGATAAGCCTACAAACATTACTAGATTTATAGTTAATAAAAATAATCTCTTAAACATCAATATCAAAAACATTACATATGATTTGAAGCATATAAATGTATGTATGTAAAAATAAACAGCTTCTGCTTATGTTGATGATGCAAGCAAGTGGTCAATTAAAGATGCCCATGTCCAAATTAAAATCCATAAGATAAGTTATCGTGTTAATGGCGTTGCAGTGAAATACCTAGGGATTATTAATTTGAAATTTGAATGGACACCAGTCGAATCGAGTTAGCCGAAACGAGCCTCGGGAACGTGTAATTATCCCATCAGAGATTCCGGACGCGTACGGATTTCTCGTGAAATTTTTAATTGCCCCAGCTGCAGCGCGCCATAATTATATATGTTTTTCGAAGTTAATAAACAAGAAAACACTATGTTCTTTCGAGACGCTTGTAACTTATTAAGCGATCATTAGGTGCGCGACAAAAACGCCGTTGATTGAAATTTATACGTGCATAATATGTAGGTACGAGTTTTTCCTTTTTTTTTTTAATTAACTTCTTCCCTGCGCCGTTAATTTATGTGGGGAACCACCTACTCGCCAAGTGCACGGAATGAATGTATTTAGGCATGCAATATTAAAACAAAGTAACCGACAGTTTTAATATCTCTGGGCATATTTATTGCTTAGAATATGAAACCGGTTATTATTATTAAGTCTGTCTGAATTTTCGTCGGCTCAAATCACGCAGCCGCTGAAGAGGTGGAGGTGAAATGTGTGTTCGATTTATTAGTGTAAACAGTAATGGATTTATTTGTTTTGCGCGCTAAAAACACGCCGGATTTACAAATACGAGCATTAACTGCGGCCGCGGATGCAAAATCCGCGAAATCCCGACCTGACGCAACATCGCGTTCCTGGCGTGCACTCACCTGCTGCTTCAGCCTTAATTAATTACTGAACTTTTGCTGAAAATCATAATAATCATATAATTAATCATTTTCAGCTTATAGTTTACGTAACAATTATATAATAATCTAATTTTGTTATTGTAAACTAAATATAATTAATATGATTTGTGCAGTAATATTTTTAGAAGAAAAAAAAAATTAAAGGCTCTTTGCCTAATAAATACAACGTAATATAGTTATATAACACCTTTTAAAAAAAATTAAAATTACATAATTATAACTTCCAAGACTAAAGTATATTCAGTTTCATTGTTTTTACTCTTGCATCGATTTCATACCTTTGATTGGGTAATCCTCCTTATACGTAAACATTAATGTTTTGCTCGTACGACCGTGGCAAAAGTTTAATTGAAAATTTCACGATTGTGCTGAAGGTATGCGGCACAATTATTTGAATAATTACAGATGCCTGGTACCTATATCATGTGATTAAATCTCTGGATACAATGTACGGTAAGAATTTATAGGTGTGTGCTCATATGTCACGCTCAAGAATTATGACCATAAAAACATTTTTTAAGTGTACTTAAAGTAATACATTATCGCCGCTAATTAAATTGTTCAAACTTACGCCGACAGGATATTTAAAGTAAAAGGTTAATTACAGTAGTAATTAATTACGGTTAATAGAGCGAGTGATCGAAACATAAAAATCGCAAGATGTATTTTACCGATTTTGTTTATTAGTGATGTTCGAGATGACACATCGTATTCCTACTTCAATTGGCAAGGTTGTTGCAATAATAATGCAATTGTAACTGTCGCATTAATTCAATAATGCTCAGAGGCTTCACCAAACACGATTACTAAATTCGTTTTGACGTTTTTATGATCGGCTGTGATTGTAAATTACAAGCACGAAATTGTTCGATTAAATCGATCGATTTATCATCAGGTGAAAGCAGATACGAAACAAATTATCTTAACAATACGGAAAATTAATATAAGCGGGTAAATGTTAATAGTGGAACGTTTAATATAACGGTTTTAATTTCTAAGAATATTTTAAACTTAAAACTAGAAAGAGTAGTTTTTAAATTAGAAGTATATTATGTTTGATTTAGTGAAACGTTTTAGTGCACCTGGTATGTTATGTTATGTTTACAAAACATATTTGGAAATAAGTTTTAATTTATAATTATTCATGTAAATACTATATTTTTATGGATTTTTAAATCAACAGAGTAGAGAATCACAACAAAAGCATGGGTCTGAACATGAATATTACAAAAACAAAATTTATATTTCCCAAAACCAGAATATAGTGAGGGACACTGAGCTTTTAACGACTTATCAATTGAAAAAGTGCAAACATTTAAATACCTTGGAACATGGCTCACAGAGATCTCTGGACATCAGTCACTGAAATTAAATGCAGAATTGAAATTCTCGAATCCAGAATTGGGACGAGAGAATTTTATATCCGCTTGGAAAAGCTTGAGTTCATAAAAATATGATCTTCCACTCTTGCCTACTGTTGCTTCTATGAAAACAGGTCTCTTTAGTGGAGGTAGTTCAATCATTATCTTGCCAAGTTTTATTTATTTTCCTCTGAAGAGAGGACTTCAATTAAATTTTATATGTCATATTTAAAATGAAAAAAAAATATATTAATTGATTAATACTTTGAAGCAGACATTTTAAAAATGATGTTAATGAATGTTTGGTGAAGGTTTCAAATAAAGATATTATCAAAAAGATATTTTTAAAGAGCAAAACAGAAAATCATCCAATAAACCGCATGCAACTTAATTAGCTTGTTAGTAAAATTTTACAAACTTATATTTTATGCTAATTCCATAGTTATTTAAGTTAACAATGCAAAAAGAAATTCTTTATTGCACGAACTTTCGTTTAAAAACTCGAGCCAGGAACGAGCGACTGTTTTTAAAGCTAGGAGTGCAATAAAGAAACTTTTTACACGTGTGCCTTACAAAATTTTATTTTCGATCGTAAAGGATTCCAAAGAATATATTCTTATGAGTAATATTTTTAAGTCATTTCAATAATTCAATGAATGAAAACATATTTTACCCGCAGTGCACTAATGAAAGAGTTACTTAGCAACCAGTAAACAAGTTGCACAAATGTCGGCCGCCATTATTATTTATGGAAAAAATGTTCGCTTTAGTGTAATCGCTTCGACTTGCATTAAATGAAATCTTCAGAGTTCTTAAATCTGCCATTTGGTTTGTATTATATATTTTATTTATAGTTTATTAGTTATTTGTATCAATTAATAAAAAATTATGTTTTTCGTCGAAAATTTGTGCTATAATATATTCATCTGTCAAATTTGACATTTCTGTGCAATAAAAACAGTTTGACATTACCGTGCAATAATAGTAGATTATACCACGAGTAATAATGATAGCTATTATTCCCGAGGAACATTTACGAACCGAGCCGCGTAAGCGGCGAGGGAGTAACATTCCGAGGTAATAATAGCCATTATTGCGAGTAGTATACTCTACTTTATCTATGACTAATTTATTAATTTGTTTTAACGAACAACTTTATTTTTCAATAACAATAACACTAGCAATGGTACAATTAATACATTGAATTGGTCGAGAACTATCAATAGATTTGGAAGAGTTTTCAATACAAATATTTGGAATTTCGGTTGCTGAAGAGGAAGAAGATGCTTCATTACTATTTATCTGTTTAGCAATAGTATCTGCTGTAGTTGTCTTGTTTCTTATAGACTGATCAATGTAACTTTCAGCTACCTGTGTAGATCTCCAGCCCCTATGACGCTTTAATCCAGTTATATCGCCTCCTCCATCAATGTACAGAGTGGCAGATGATCTGCGATAACAATGGCCGGTATAAGTTTCAGGATTTGGCAATTTTAAATATTTGGCAATTTGTTTACCAATATCTGCAAATTTGTTTTTTCCTATACGTTGTATTGTACATTTTGATTTTTGATAATTTAGAAAGAATGAATTAATTTTTACATGTGACGGACGGAGATTGATGTACATCTTTACAATATTGTAAAACGTACTGTTTATGGCGAATGTTCGTACAATTTTGGTTTTAGTCTTGGGTATTGTTATTAATAACTGTGTTTGATGATCTTTCACGTCTTCAATATTCATTTCATAAAGCTCGTTTGAGCGGCATGCACCCATAATTCCAATAATTAATATAACCTGAAGCAAATAAGAATATGAGTTTTGAATAGTCAGATTAAATTCGGTATATTTACCTTATGTAAAAGAAAAACTTTATCAGGAGCTTTGTCAATAAATGTTCTTATTTGTTTCGGGGTCAGAGTGGAAGACTTCTTTGGTTGAAATCCTTCTGATTTTCTTTTTAAAAATGCTCGTAGTTTGCAATATTTTTCCAGATCAACGTCATGATTTATTCTCAACATAGTTTTAATGATTGAAAAAAATGACCATAATGAAGAAGGTTTGTAATTTGCACTTAATTCAGCGAAATAGGCCAGCAGAACATGTTCGGAAAATGAGTTTGCTTTCTTTCGAAGACGCCATTCGTTGAAGGTTGCGTACGTTTTATTATAAATGGATTTCGATGTTTCCGGTATCAAGGTAGATGTTGTTGCTGCAGCTAGTTGTACAATTTCTGGAGGTGTACAAGTAAAAGACTCTTCATTTTCATCCATCTCATTAGAAATGCACAAACACTACGCGCTTGACACTGACTGTTTGTGTATTTTGTTTCCATGGTATTTAATTTGAGAAATTTTTTGATTGGAGTGCACGAGGGAATAATAACTATTAATCCCTCGTCATTATTCCCTAAGAGAATAATATATGGCATTATACTGCAAAAATCACAAGTATAATACATACATTATATATTAGTCGTAGATAAAAACGTAAAAAGCACTACTGCTTTAAAAAGCCACTTTTACAATGAAAAATGATGCAAAAAGCGTCTACTTTCTGTACGATCGTAGATAAAAGTTTTAAAAACGAATAGTGTTATAAAAAGCTACCTTTACAACAAAACATGATGAGAAAAAAACGTCTACTTTATATACAATCGTATATAAAACCTATTTTCACAACTAATTCTCCCTTTCTGATATATTAATATTATTTGATGCTCGTTTTTCTTATCTACTTTCTTCACTTTCACTGTAAAATAAAATTATACCTTTCTCATTAAAATCACTGTTTCCTCTTTACTCAAATGTTATCAATTTAATTAACCTAATATGGTTGAAAAGTCTATAGTAAAATTAGTAAATAAACCATTTTTATTTCTGAAAAACGTGCCAATGTACAAACAGTTAAGACATCGAAAATTATTGGTAAGATTTGAAACATATATAAAATTGAATTAAAATACTATATAAATATGATAAAAAATAACATATTTTCTTCAAATTTAAATTTGATTCTATAAAGACTAAATAACCTTATCTCCGAGGCTGACAGATGAAAGTTGAAGCGTAGACACAAGTGATTAATTTTTGATGATGTTTTGCTGATTGGAGAGTGGAATAGAGGCCACCCACCCACCCTACATATACATGATAATAGTAATTGCTAATCGTTGATGATTTTGCTGCTAAAAACAAACAAATTTATTATGTAATAAAAAATCAAACAATATCAAAATGTAAGTTTATTTTGTATAGCCAGAGTTATCTAATTTAGTATTAAGTCTACCCACCCACCATGCATCATTCAGAAATGACGTGGCTTTGATTTTTCATAGAAATTGTTATTATTCCAAACTCAAAAACAAATTGCGCCTCAAGGAATTTAAAATTAGAAAGTGAAAATTGCATTCGGTGGTTTCGAAAAATTGTAAAAAAATAATCTCCCATGGATTAAACTTGAAACTTTCAAAATTACACTCAGAAATGATGTGGCTTTCATTTTCCTTAGATATTATTATTATTCCAAACTCAAAAACAAAATGGCGTCTCGAGGAAGTGTCACTTCCTAATAGAAAATTGCATTCGGTGGTTTTGAAAAATTGTAAATAATTAATCTCCAATGGAATTAATTTGAAATTTTCAAAATACGTTCAAAAATAATGTGGCTTTCATTTTCCATAGATATTATTATTATTACAAACTTAAAAACAGAATGGCGTCTCGAGGAAGTGTCACTTCCTAATAGAAAATTGTATTCGGTGGTTTTGAAAAATTGTAAATAATTAATCTCCAATGGAATTAATTTGAAATTTTCAAAATACTTTCAAAAATAATATGGCTTTCATTTTCCATAGATCTTATTATTATTCCAAACTCAAAAACAAAATGGCGTCTCGAGGAAGTGTCACTTACTAATAGAAAATTGCATTCGGTGGTTTTGAAAAATTGTAAATAATTAATCTCCAATGGAATTAATTTGATATTTTCAAAATACGTTCAAAAATAATGTGGCTTTCATTTTCCATAGATCCTATTATTATTCCAAACTCAAAAACAAAATGGCGTCTCGAGGAAGTGTCACTTACTAATAGAAAATTGCATTCGGTGGTTTTAAAAAATTGTAAATAATTAATCTCCGATGGAATTAATTTGAAATTTTCAAAATACGTTCAAAAATAATGTGGCTTTCATTTTCCATAGATATTATTATTATTCCAAATTAAAAAATCAAAATGGCGTCTCGAGGAAGTGTCACTTCCTAATAGAAAATTGCATTCAGTGGTTTTGAAAAATTGTAAATAATTAATCTCGAATGGAATTAATTTGAAATTTTCAAAATACGTTCAAAAATAATGTGGCTTTCATTTTCCATAGATCTTATTATTATTACAAACTCAAAAACAAAATGGCGTCTCAAGGAAGTGAATATTAGAAATAGAAAATTGCATTCGGTGGTTTTTAAAAATTGTAAATAATTAATCTCCAATGGAATTAATTTGAAATTTTCAAAATACGTTCAAAAATGATGTAGCTTTGTTTTTCCATAGATCTTATTATTATTCCAAACTCAAAAACAAAATGGCGTCTCGAGGAAGTGTCACTTACTAATAGAAAATTGCATTCGGTGGTTTTGAAAAATTGTAAATAATTAATCTCCAATGGAATTAATTTGAAATTTTCAAAATACGTTCAAAAATAATGTGGCTTTCATTTTCCATAGATCTTATTATTATTCCAAACTCAAAAACAAAATGGCGTCTCAAGGAAGTGAATATTAGAAATAGAAAATTGCATTCGGCGGTTTTAAAAAAAATTTAAATAATTAATCTCCAATGGAATTACTTCAAAATTTTCAAAATACGTTCAAAAATAATGTGGCTATCATTTTCCATAGATCTTATTATTATTCCAAACTCAAAAACAAAATGGCGTCTCGAGGAAGTGTCACTTCCTAATAGAAAATTGCATTCGGTGGTTTTGAAAAATTGTAAATAATTAATCTCCAATGGAATTAATTTGAAAGTTTCAAAATACGTTCAAAAATAATGTGGCTTTCATTTTCCATAGATCTTATTATTATTACAAACTCAAAAACAAAATGGCGTCTCAGGGAAGTGAATATTAGAAATAGAAAATTGCATTCGGTGGTTTTAAAAAAAATTTAAATAATAAATCTCCAATGGAATTAATTTGAAATTTTCAAAATACGTTCAAAAATAATGTGGCTTTCATTTTCCATAGATATTATTATTATTACAAACTCAAAAATAAAATGGCGTCTCGAGGAAGTGTCACTTCCTAATAGAAAATTGCATTCGGTGGTTTTGAAAAATTGTAAATAATTAATCTCCAATGGAATTAATTTGAAAGTTTCAAAATACGTTCAAAAATAATGTGGCTTTCATTTTCCATAGATATTATTATTATTACAAACTCAAAAATAAAATGGCGTCTCGAGGAAGTGTCACTTCCTAATAGAAAATTGCATTCGGTGGTTTTGAAAAATTGTAAATAATTAATCTCCAATGGAATTAATTTGAAATTTTCAAAATACGTTCAAAAATAATGTGGCTTTCATTTTCCGTAGATATTATTAATATTACAAACTCAAAAACAAAATGGCGTCTCAAGGAAGTGAATATTAGAAATAGAAAATTGCATTCGGTGGTTTTAAAAAAAATTTAAATAATTAATCTCCAATGGAATTAATTTGAAATTTTCAAAATACGTTCAAAAATAATGTGGCTTTCATTTTCCATAGATCTTATTATTATTCCAAACTCAAAAACAAAATGGCGTCTCGAGGAAGTGTCACTTCCTAATAGAAAATTGCATTCGGTGGTTTGAAAAATTGTAAATAATTAATCTCCAATGGAATTGATTTGAAATTTTCAAAATACGTTCAAAAATAATGTGGCTTTCATTTTCCATAGATATTATTATTATTACAAACTCAAAAACAAAATGGCGTCTCGAGGAAGTGTCACTTCCTAATAGAAAATTGCATTCGGTGGTTTGAAAAATTGTAAATAATTAATCTCCAATGGAATTGATTTGAAATTTTCAAAATACGTTCAAAAATAATGTGGCTTTCATTTTCCATAGATATTATTATTATTACAAACTCAAAAACAAAATGGCGTCTCGAGGAATTGTCACTTCCTAATAGAAAATTGCATTCGGTGGTTTTGAAAAATTGTAAATAATTAATCTCCAATGGAATTAATTTGATATTTTCAAAATACGTTCAAAAATAATGTGGCTTTCATTTTCCTTAGATATTATTATTATTCCAAACTCAAAAACAAAATGGCGTCTCGAGGAAGTGTCACTTCCTAATAGAAAATTGCATTCGGTGGTTTTGAAAAATTGTAAATAATTAATCTCCAATGGAATTAATTTGAAATTTTCAAAATACGTTCAAAAATAATGTGGCTTTCATTTTCCATAGATATTATTATTATTACAAACTTAAAAACAGAATGGCGTCTCGAGGAAGTGTCACTTCCTAATAGAAAATTGTATTCGGTGGTTTTGAAAAATTGTAAATAATTAATCTCCAATGGAATTAATTTGAAATTTTCAAAATACTTTCAAAAATAATATGGCTTTCATTTTCCATAGATCTTATTATTATTCCAAACTCAAAAACAAAATGGCGTCTCGAGGAAGTGTCACTTACTAATAGAAAATTGCATTCGGTGGTTTTGAAAAATTGTAAATAATTAATCTCCAATGGAATTAATTTGATATTTTCAAAATACGTTCAAAAATAATGTGGCTTTCATTTTCCATAGATCCTATTATTATTCCAAACTCAAAAACAAAATGGCGTCTCGAGGAAGTGTCACTTACTAATAGAAAATTGCATTCGGTGGTTTTAAAAAATTGTAAATAATTAATCTCCGATGGAATTAATTTGAAATTTTCAAAATACGTTCAAAAATAATGTGGCTTTCATTTTCCATAGATATTATTATTATTCCAAATTAAAAAATCAAAATGGCGTCTCGAGGAAGTGTCACTTCCTAATAGAAAATTGCATTCGGTGGTTTTGAAAAATTGTAAATAATTAATCTCGAATGGAATTAATTTGAAATTTTCAAAATACGTTCAAAAATAATGTGGCTTTCATTTTCCATAGATCTTATTATTATTCCAAACTCAAAAACAAAATGGCGTCTCGAGGAAGTGTCACTTCCTAATAGAAAATTGCATTCGGTGGTTTTGAAAAATTGTAAATAATTAATCTCCGATGGAATTAATTTGAAATTTTTAAAATACGTTCAAAAATAATGTGGATTTCATTTTCCATAGATATTATTATTATTACAAACTCAAAAACAAAATGGCGTCTCGAGGAAGTGTCACTTCCTAATAGAAAATTGCGTTCGGTGGTTTTGAAAAATTGTAAATAATTAATCTCCAATGGAATTAATTTGAAATTTTCAAAATACGTTCAAAATTATGTGGCTTTCATTTTCCATAGATCTTATTATTATTCCAAACTCAAAAACAAAATGGCGTCTCGAGGAAGTGTCACTTCCTAATAGAAAATTGCTTTCGGTGGTTTTGAAAAATTGTAAATAATTAATCTCCAATGGAATTAATTTGAAATTTTCAAAATACGTTCAAAAATGATGTAGTTTTGATTTTTCATAGAAATTGTTATTATTCCAAACTCAAAAACAGAATGGCGTCTCAAGGAAGTGAATATTAGAAATTGAAAATTGCATTCGTTGGTTTTGAAAAATTGTAAAAACTTCATCATTATTTAAACTATTTATAAGTCTAAATTATAGATATTGTGAAAGTTATAAAATAAAATAAGTTGTAAAACAAAATCAACGTGTTTTCAATTGCAAGTTAATCAAAATGTATCAAGAAGTAAACCATATTATGATATCAACTTTTTGAATTAAAATTACAAAAAGAAGATAGAAATAGGAATATAGGAGAAAAATTATAAGAGAACTACGAAAAAAGTGTTGTAAGCCAGAGGAAAAATAATAAATAAAGACCAACAAAAACTTGGATAGAGGAAGTCAGAGAAGGTGTAGAAAATAACAACATAATATAGGAGGTAATTAAGAAATTGATATTATATATTAACCAAAGTTAATTTTTCTTAGCAGATAATCCGGTTTTAATTGACTTTTCACAACGTATCTAATGCAAACAACTAATTTACTCTATATAATAATAAAATTAATTTTATCTAATCGAATAAAGTGCTTAATTATTGTAGTAAATATGTATTATTCTTTGTACATGTATAATCATAGATATAAAAAATACTGATTTTAATTAATTACGCAAGAAATATTAATTATTAAGTGACGTGACACAGTAGCACCAGCCTAACCAGATATTTGTCTCGGGGGCTTTGGCTACTGCTAAATGAAGATATTAATCGTCTTGTCCAATTTTTAATGATTATATTAATTCTATCCGTAACAAGTCTAGTTCGTTACCTGCTTTACATACTACATGAATAATGCATACCTGTACCGTAAATCCTATGGCGGTGGGCAATTTTTACACCAAAACTCCTCTTTTGTTCGTGGCGTAAATCTTTCAGGTGTAGTTATTGCAACGAGCATTAATCAATTTCTTGTGCAACGCTTACAACGTGCGTAACCTATTTATGCGTATCGTACGGATGCTAATGACCAATAAGTATTAGGCATTAAGCCGTCGCAGGCGATTAAGTTTATCTGCATTTGGAAATTCGTGTTGTCGAAAATTTCTCTCGCCATTAGGCCAGCTTTGATTGGCCGCCCACTGATTAATATTTTCCGTGTTCATTAACATTAATTTACTGTCGCCGTGTCAATGCTTTGGGATATCATCATTAAACAAATACATTAAAACGTTAATATGATGCATGGTATCCGAAAACATAAACGCCAGTTTATGGTAATTGAGGCATGGGAAAGGGATGGGAAGCGCCTGCAATAAATTTATGTAACGCTGTTGAAGTTCTGTATTTTAATAACCGTAATTATGATGTAGAAACTTATTAACCGTCATTATAGGTTTTGAGATAAAAGATATATGAGAAATAATTGTTTCCACGTAAATGAATTCTCGTATTGAAATTTTCATACATGACCAAAAAGGAAAGGCCAATCAACAAAGACGTGGTCTCTTGATCTTAGGAAATAACGAATACCAAATAATACACTAAAAACATATTTTCCTTTCTTTTAACGACCAGGTTGACTTGATGTAGTAGTTAAGTAGTAAATTAGTAATTTTTATTAAATGGATTAGCCTCATATATTTATGGAAAAAATTACGGTCGGAATCTAATCTAACATTAATTGTAGAGATGATTTTGACTTTTTAAAAAAGCATCCATTTAAACTTATACATAATTACGGTTTTAAAATAATGAATGTAATTTTGCACTTATCTTCCAAAACGTAAAGATTATCTTAACCATTAATCTCTCACACAAAATTAAAAAGCGGTGGGAACTTAATTTGCAATAAAGGTCCTGACCAATATTATCACTCGTTCGGAAAAAAGAAAATAGTGAAACCTGATACCCAGCACGAAAATCTCGTAAGATTAAAAATCTCAGGTGTACTGCTAATAATACCCCTCTTTACGAGATGCCAGATATAATCTTCATATATTTTTATGTAATCCTATACGATACGGGAGATGGGTTATGACTAAATTATTTCACCGTGGGCCTTTGTACCTTTCAGCTTCGCTTTGTTCGGGGGGATTGAATTTTTTGGGGGCAGAGTCTTGTGTGTGTGTGTGTGCGTATTTGTGTCATAACTATCAAAAAATGGGGGTTCGCGTGTCCCATGGCCATCCATTCCAGCGGCGTATCTTATTAATTACATTACCGACATAAAACATAGCAAATAACCCCTAAATACTGGACATAAACATGAACACTGTTATAGAAATGTAGAAAGCTCGTCTGGCCACAAAAGAAAGGCCACCGTCCTTCTCCGGTAACGTCCCAAAGTCACGATCCATAACAAATTATAAGATCGTTGAGTGGATTTTTTTTATATTTTCTTCTGGTAATGGATATATTATTACAACTTTTCTGTATGAATAATTTGTAGGTGGAGTGGAATAGATTTATACTTGGAATTATGTCGTTAATAACAGAAATTTTCATAAGTTTAAGCCTACATTCTTACTTTCCCCACATAATTTAGAAATTTTAATGCGTATATTTGGAGACCCAATGTTTACAATATTTTACGTGTGTTCTTAAAAGGTGCAGATGGAGAATAACAAGTAAAAATAATATTTAAAATATTTGTCTAAATTAATCAAGACCAATCGAGATCATGCACTGGATTTGAACGATTCTTTTTCCTCATTTGTCAAACCAAAGTTACTCAGGCAGCATACAACAAATTCCGAAGTAATTAAGTGTAATCTTCAACTGGATTTGAACAACATTTTTTTCTCATATGTCAATCTGAAGCTATTTGGCTTGAGTACTATAAGAAAATGACAGTTCTATTTGAAAATTAGCGTTATATTTTTTTTAAATTCAATAAGATTACGATAAGATAAGGGACTCCTTATATTATCCAGGAATCTATGATAAATGGGCAGAAACCATAGTAAAATTTACTTTAAGGAATCTATGAAATTCTAGAATATATACCAAATGAATAGATAAAGTAGCAGCATTGAAGATGCATAATTAAGGGTTTGAGTGGAAAATCCTTCGAAGAAGTGAACTCCGCCCGTCCTCCCTTCGGCCAAAATTTTGAGTATATTTTCTTATTTTGTAATATTTTGGAATATTTTGTTTGTTGGAAAGGAGTGCAAAGATGTAATAAATAAAACATGTAGTTCAATTAAAATCAAAATAGGAGTCCTCAAGAAAATCTAAAAATGTATTACATTAATCATTAAATGATATAATTATAATTGGAAAAGGAACAACTGAAAATAAATCCTCCATTTAAATAAAAAGGAAAATTATGCAAAAACAGGGAAATAGCACCAAAAAACCTCACTCAATCTTAAGTAAAAACATAAACTTCGGGATTAAATGTCTAGTATCAAAAACCCGTAAAAAATCTGTTTGAAAAACGCGGAAGTTTTTTTTTTTATAAGAGATGCAATTCACTTTGATCTTTTGGAAATTAATTACAGTTACAGATATCTGTTGGTTTGAAAGGAACTTTAATAAAACACGTTATTAGAGGTATTACCACCAGTCATCGCAAATACGGTAGATTCAATGTTAAGAGCATTCCTAAATAGTTGAGTACTTTTCTCTTTTTATATTATTAAACCTATTAGTACAGAAGTTACAAATAAATCACACTTTAAGAAAACCTCTTCCTGTGTTTTCCCTGTCAAGTTTCTCTTTTTGTACATAAGATTGAATTTAAGTGTATTGATGAATCGCCAGTAAAATTGAAGATGATTTGTAAGGAAGGAAGTAATGGCTACATAGTATTTTTGAAAATTATTAGAATTTGTAAAGAAAAATGATTAGTTGTGTTCAAAAATATGTATGATAAGTATAGGACATTTATATTTTGGCGAATAACAGAAAAACGTTTAACTTATGTTATTCATTAAAAATGTACTCCAAAATTCAAGATATATTTTGGCATTTTCTAGTTTCGACGCATACAACTACAGCTTTTATTTTGGAGGTAAATCCCTTAAATAATACCAAAATCTGAATATATACTTGTAAAAAAGGGATTTTATTTCATTTTGATATTTTTCTGTTTTCATAATTATGTACAGGTTACATTTGATCTGATTTGAAATTTATTAAAGACCTTCTTCTCATGATTTAGTCTATTTGTACAATATTTTAAAGGGATACCTAAGAAATTCTTGATACCACAGAACATTTTCGGGCAAATAGGTCGAAAAAATTGTATAGTTTTGAAGAACGAAAAACATTTTTTAGCAAAATTCAATTTTATTATTCAACGTAGTTGCTAACGAAAGTGATACAACGTTTATAGCGATCTTCTAACTTTTTTGTAGTATGATTTATCTTAATTAGACGACTCTGTTTCGGCGATTACTTCTTTATTTCCAGCGAGCTAACTTTTGAGGTCTGCAAGGAGAATATAGTTGCTGAGGGCCAAATCTGAAGATTACAGTGTCTAGGGTAGTAATTTGTGGCCTCATTCATTGAGTTTGGCCATCAATTTGATCGACCTGTAATCCTGCGGATGGTCTTGGTGAAACAACACTTTTATTCTTCAATTGTTTCTTTCAAAATCTCCAACAATGTTATATAATAGTTGCTGCTGATTGTTTTCCCCTTTTCAAGATAATCGATGAACAATATACCATGCGCATCCTAAAATATAGACGACATAATATAGCGTGTCATGATGAAGTAGAAGATACTCTTTCAAAATGCAGATTTTAACTGGGAAGACCATCACCCTCGAACTCGAGCCCTCTGATACTATCGAGAATGTAAAGGCCAAGATCCAGGACAAGAAGGGGTTGATCTTCACCAGTAAGCAATTGGAAGACGGTCACGCCCTCTCTGACCACAACATCCAGAAGGAATCCACACTCTATTTGGTGCTCAGGTTGAGTGGTGGCGCCAAGAAGCGCAAAAAGAAGAATTACTCCACCCCAAAAAAGATCAATCACAAGAAGAAGAAGGCCAAGTTGGCTTTTCTAAAAATTTTACAAGGTTGATGAAAATGGAAATGTCCATAGGTTGAGGAGGGAATGTCCTGGTGAACAATGTGGAGCCGGTGTATTCATGGCGGTCATTGATGACCATCCGTTATCAGAAGATAAGTAAATGTTACATATAACAGTTTTTTTTTTATAATAATTGGGCATATTTATAGAATAACTAACCTTGTTGTGTTTTTCATTGCTTTGGATTAAGTTCCTCACGTGCAGTCCACTCAGCTGACTGCCGATTAGACTTTGGAGTGTGGTGGTGAATTCATGTTTCATCCATTATCACATACAGACGCAAAAACTCCTGTTTATTTTGCTTAAACAGTTTCAAACAGTGCTCTGAATCATCAACACGTTGTTGTTTTTGATCGATTGTGAACTTACGCAGCACCCACTTTGCACTGAGCTTTAGCATGCCCAAATATTCATTCACGATATATCCAACTATTTCTTTGATATCTTCAGAGTCTTAGCTATCTCTAACAGCTTCACTTTACAGTCGTTCAAAATTATTTTGTGGATTATTTTGATGTTTTCGTCTGTAACAGCCTCTTTTGGACGTCCATTGCGCTCATCATCTTCGATGCTCATATAACCTGTACGGAATTTAGAAAACCACTTACGATTGGTTGCTTCTGTAGGAGCAGAGTCTGGATAACACTTATCAAGCAAAGTTTTTGACTAAGCACTATTTTTTCCCATTCAAAAACAGTGTTTCATTAACACACGAAATTCCTTTTTATCCATTTTTTTTGAATAACAAAAGTTGCTTTACTCAAAATGTTATAATTCACTATCAAATTTTGACACGTATCATTTGAAGATTAGTCAACACTGAAAATCATATGAAAACAAAATCTAGTGGCGCCCTCTCTTAGAAACGATACGAACTTCTAAACCGAACTCTTATGTTTCATATGTTATTACTAATTATTTGCTGTATTTATGTAAATCTATTCTGTATCTATAAGCGTTTGAATAAATTTATTTTATTATTTAATTTCAACACTTACCTTTAGTTGACAAATTGCTCCTCCAAATAATATATAAAATATACTGAGACAAGATTTTACTCACCTGAAACAATAAAGAATAATTATTTACTAACTTATATCAATATTATTATATAATATGTATTTAATATTTATAGCATAAAAATATTACATTAATAAACTTTAAATATATTA
The DNA here is from genome assembly GCA_963969525.1 of Ontholestes murinus. Classification (NCBI taxonomy): domain Eukaryota; kingdom Metazoa; phylum Arthropoda; class Insecta; order Coleoptera; family Staphylinidae; genus Ontholestes; species Ontholestes murinus. The sequence continues at coordinate 61,391,067 of OZ018396.1, forward strand.
CACAACGTTTACAAATAAATAATTGTGGTGACGTTGTGTGTGTGTGTGTTTGGAATCACCTGTAATTCCAGGTTGACTCACACGATAAAATAACGCAGGGGTGTTAGGAGCGGGGTGACTCAAGACGGTCTATTACATCCCTCTTCCCTGATTTAACGACTGCGAGGAAGCAGAAGGTAGGCTTAACACGACTAAATAAAAAAAAGCAGACGAGATGAATTATTCGTGTACCGTCATTAAATCTATTACACGACATAAATGAGCAGTGATTCCATTACATGGATTTCACCCAACCGGTTATCGGTTATTAGGTGTGTAATGTATGAGTTCTTACTTCCGAGGGTCACCTCCTTCAATCTATTTGAATCTCGTGTTCATTTAACTGACTGTTTATCTTAATTATTATTCAGTTTCAGTGTTGCAGATAGGAAAAATACGTAATTAAATTGAAAGCTTTTATAGTTGTCGGTGTTTGTTGCAATTTATGTCAGGGAAACGTAAATTAGTAGCTTTTTATGATTTCCATCCTGCCCACGGCGCATACCTTTATTAAATATTAATTAAAATTAGTACGTGTGGCGTAGTGAATCATATTTCTGGGCATATCACATGTCTAACGTTCGTTATACTTACTACAAAACATTAACGAACAAAACAGCTCATTAGCAGAAGTTTACGTAAGGGCTCGTGGTCTTGTTCTCATGTTATAGCTAACTACCACTCATTCTTTACTTTCCACACAAATATAATACGGAACGAGCTTTACTTTTATAGGCAGTGCTAATGTATACGAGAAGGTGCGTTTTTATTGTCGAAAATGCGGCGAGGAGAGGTGGGCTGCTTATTTTTATGGGTTTCACGTGATTTTGCATGTTGGCGGCGAGATTGTCTCGTTAAATTTTCATAGAACAAAGGTCCTAAAGTTTGCTTGAAGTGGTCTATATCGTGATAAGGCAGACAATGAGGTGTGTTGGCCTGGGGTAAGGTTAATGAGATATTGGGTCGACTACAGTTAATTATATGAAGAGGGTAGCTGCCTGCGCCCCTGCCTTTGCCCAGAGGGGTGGTTCATGCCGTATTAGAAAAGGTACAATTTTCCATACGTATAAATCCTCATTTGGGAACTAGTTTAGACGCTAATGATTCTATGATAAAATGTGAAGAATTTTTATTATTACGGACGGCCGAAGAACCGGCAAATGCTATTACCGGGGCTTTTCTACCATTCCGTTCCGACACAGGCGGGATGATGCGGCTAATGCGATAAGCCCCGAGAAACACCCCTATGCTTATCTAAATTAATTTTATAAACCATCCACCGCCTTTAATTAATTGCTCCACGAAACACGTCCATTTTTTATTGCATTTACTAAACGAGTAAATTGTACCAATTAATGGTAAACTTATCTGATCTAAATCCAACGTCGTAACTTAAAGGCCCTTAACATTCTCAGTGATTGCATTAAATATTTTAAATTATCCGGGTACTAGTTTCTATAAATATGCATATTGATGTAAAAGGTGAAAATGAAATTTGTTATAATACATTCTTCCCTATAGGAAAATAACATTTAAAATTACATTACTAATAGTAAAACATCAATTGGACAGAAGCGATTTTTTTAGGTCAAAACATTAATTCGCTGCGTTGAATTCAAAAATTATAGTTTAATCACGTATATCTTTAGCAATGTGATTAATTGTTAGAAATATTTGATGTCCGTGTTGTACCAAGCCTAAACGAGAGATTCTCATCTTGTGATCACCTTGATATTATAGGTGGGACAAGAGAAAGGACAACTGCGCTTTCAGATTCCTCAGCTACATGTAAGTGTTAACACTATTGGCATTTGGACGAAATTATATATTTTGAAATATCTTCCATATAATAATAAATTATCTGGAAATTTAATTTTAAACGTATTCTTTTAAATTAACTCTTAAGTATACAATGTAAATGTTTTGACACTACGAATTTACGACTATTTTATATTTACAGAATGACTGATAAAGAAAACTTTAGGTTGCGTTATAAAATATTTTGGTGAAAATTATTTAAAATAAATATTATTATTTAAATAAAAATCAGCTATAATCAATATTGTGAAACAAAATTATTCACAATGGCAAGAAGATTATTGTTTAATGTAATGAAGAATATTGATTTAGTTCAGTTTTACATTTGGCAGAAGAAAGAATACAGAAAAAAACAGCAGTAGAATTTAGACTGAAAGTAATTCAGAAATGACAGTTGACACTTGACAGAAGATAGAAGATATAAAATAATCGATAGAAGAATATTGGCTTAATTCAATTTGGCATTTAGCAGAAGAGAAAATACAGAAAAAACAGCAGTAGAAGATAGACTGAAAGTCATTGAAAAATTACAGTTGACACTTGACAGAAGATGTGAAACAATCGATAAAAGTATATTGACTTAATTCAGTATGACATTTAGCAGAAGACAGAATACAGAAAAAAACAGCAGTAAAAATTAGACTGAGAGTAATTGAAAAATTAGAGTTGACATTTGAGAGAAGATAGAAGATAAAAAACAAACGATAACAGAATATTAACTTAATTTAGTTTGACATTTGGAAAAATACAAAATACAGAAAAAACAGCAGAAGAAAATAGACTGAAAGTAATTGAAAAACTAAAGTTGACAGTTAATAGAAGACAGAAGATATAAAACAAATGATAGAGGAATATTGACTTAATTCAGTTTGATATTAAGCAGAAGACAGAATAGAGAATACAGAAGAAACAACAGTAGAAGTTGACACTTGACAGGAGACAGAAGACATAAAACAAACGATAGAAGAATGTTGACTTAATTCAGTTTGGCACTTAGCAGAAGACAGAATAAAGAAAAAAAAACAGCAGTATAAAATAAACTGAAAGTAATTAAAAAAATAGAGTTGTCACTTGACAGAAAACAGAAAATATAAAACAAATTATAAATGAATATTGACTTAATTCAGTTTGATATTAAGCAGAAGACGAAATACAGAAGAAACAACAGTAGAAGTTGACACTTGACAGGAGACAAAACACATAAAATAAACGATAGAAGAATGTTGACTTAATTCAGTTTGGCATTTAGCAGAAAGCAGAATACAGAAAAAAAAACAGCAGTAGAAAATAGACTGAAAGTAATTGAAAAATTAGAGTTGTCACTTGACAGAAAACAGAAGATATAAAACAAATGATAGATGAATATTGACTTAATTCAGTTTGATATTAAGCAGAAGACAGAATAGAGAATACAGAAGAAACAAAAGTAGAAGTTGACACTTGGCAGGAGACGGAAGACATAAAACAAATTATAGAGAAATATTGACTTAATTCAGATTGACATTAAGCAGAAAACAGAATACAGAAAAAAAACAGCAGTTGAAAATAGACCAAAAGTAATTGAAAAGGTAGAGTTGACACTTAAAAGAAGTTTGGCATTTAGCAGAATACAGAAAAAAACTGCAGTAGAAAATAGACTGAAAATAATTGAGAGATTACAATGACACTTGATAGAAAATAGAAGATATAAAACAATCGATAGAAGAATATTAACGTAATTCAGTTTGACATTTGGCAGAAGACAGAATACAGAAAAAGCAGCAGTAGAGCAGTAGGAAATAGACTGAAAGTAATTGAGAAATTACAGTTGACACATGATAGAAGATATAAAACAATCAATAGAAGTATATTGACTTATTTCAGTTTTACATTTAGCAGATGACAGAATACAGAAAAAACAGTGGAAAATAGACTGTAATTAAGGGAAACATTAGAGTAGACATTTGATAGAAGACAGAAGATATAAACCAAATGATAGAGGAATATTGACTTAATTCAGTTTGCCATTAAGCAGAAAACAGAATACAGAAAAAAAAACAGCAGTAGAGAATAGACTGAAAGTAATTGAAAAATTAGAGTTGACACTTGATAGAAGGCAGAAGATATAAAACAATCGATAGAAGACTATCGACTTAATTCAGTTTAACATTAAGCAGAAGACAGAATACAGAAAAAAAAAAAACAGAAGTTGATAATAGACCAATAGATTAAAATAATTGATAAATTACAGTTTACACTTGATAGAAGACAGAAAATATGAAACAATAGTTAGAAGAGTATTGACTTAATTCTTAATCAAAAATATACTGAAAGTTTTTCAACATGGTAGGAGGTAGAAGAAAATTGAGAGGAAGCAATAAAGAGATAACAGTTGAGACTTGACAGAAAACGTAAGACATGAAATACAGGACAGAAGAAAATTTAAATTGATTTATGATATGCGATAGAAAAATAGGCAAACGAATAATAGGATAAAAAAATTAATAAAGGAAAATTGGTAGATTTTATGTGGAAGTTAGTTGACAAAACACGGAAGCCAATTGACATCTGTAATGTTAAAAATTTGTTAATCAATAATTGGTCGATAACAGTTACCATTTAAAAAAAGATATTAAATAAAAGGCAAAAGGAAATTAACAAAGGATCATTGAAAAATGAAAGTTGTTACTTGATATATGGCAGAAGAAAATAAGTAACAGATGAAAATGACATAAAACTATTGACACTTGAGAGAAGATATACAACAAATGGCAGAAATAAATTGATGAGAGGCAATTCAAACAAATGATACTTGAAAGAAGACAGAAGACAAATATAATAAGACGGCTAATTATCCTAGCAGTCGATGCCACAAAAAAAATATAAGCAAAGATCGTAGATTTCGTAAAACATGTGCCTAATAATACTGATGATGGTAGATAACAGATGATGACAAATGGCGAGTTATAAGAACAAAGTTTTCTTTCACAGTTTTTCTCTATCTGTCAAAATAACCAAGATATATTGATTTGAAAAAATGACACCTTTAACTTTTTTTAAACTAGCTAGACTTTTTTGAAAGCAAAAGCTTTTAAAGTGGATTTTTTTTTCGTTTCGTAATAGCTTGTTATTCTCAAATAAAAAAGGCGAGTAATTAAAAAACAGGAAGAACCTTAAAGGAGATGTTAGGAAAATTTGTTAGCTAGAAATACAAAGTTACTATCGAGCAATTTTACGACTACCAAAAAGATAAGAAATTGAATGACAAACCTCAATGACTCCTCTACAAGCTTCTAATAAATAGATGAACTAAAATATTGCAGCGTAATGTGATAAAATTGATCCAAAAAAGGAGGGAAAAAGATTCTGCAACGAGAGCTATTAATCGCTTATGGAAAGATACTTGTACTGCTCAAGCTCATCGAAGAACCGACGTTTGCCTTCTGGTGAACCCCTTTCAAAAGGTTTTAACCTGCAAACCGCTTTTTTATAAGCCTCCGCGTAGACATCTCCTCTTGAACGCAATAGCCGTCCTCAACAGCCCAAATTATTCTATTTGTTTATATTGTATACATTTGTGACGAAATAGTTATCTATAACTACACATATTATGCGTCAAGTTGAGTAAGGCTGGATGTGTAGAAAAAGTGTCGAAAAAAAACATCGTTCGCTTTCTGGAAGAGCAAAAAAAGTATGAATTCGTTTATATTGTATAATAATTGTGATGAAAAAATAATCTGTAACTATTCACATTCAGGATCAACTTTAATAGAGGTATTATTGGGTTGTTTCGCTGAAAAAGCATTCCTGCGTTTTTCGAGTTCATAGAGGAAGACCTTGTTCGTCTTCTGATAAAGTTCTTTAAAAAGGTTATCAGATTGAAGAACGCTTTCTGACAAGCTTTCACGTAGACAGCTTCTCTTAAAAGTAAAAAGCTCGCCAATGGCTCTAGCCATCTTTAATGCCAGACAATATTTCATGTAATGTATGTATGTATTCATATGAAATAATGAACTGAAACTATGCAGATTCTGTTGAAAAAGCGTTCCTGCACTTTATGAGATCATCGAGGAGAACTTCGTTCACCTTTTGGTAAAGTAATTTTAAATACCAGCCCGAAAACCGCATTTTGACAAGTTTTGACGTGGGCAGCTCGTCTTAAAAATAGAGAAACCCCCAACGCCACACAAGATTTACTTTGTGACCTTGTGCGCCTTCTGATAAAACCTTTTTGAAAGGTTAACAGCCTAAAGACTGCTTGCGCGTGTAAGGTAAAAAGCTCACCAATTGATTCAGTCTTCCTCAACGACAGACAAGATTTAATTTGTATATAATTGTGACAAAATAATAATCTGTATCTACTCTGATTCTGCGTCAAGTTATTGGCTTGTGGAAGAGCTTTTATAGAAAAAGCGTTCCTGCGTTTCTCGAGATCATCGAGAAAAACCTTGTTCTTCTAATAAAGCCCCTCGAAAAGTTATCAGCCTGAAGACCGCTTTTTGATAGGCTTCCGAGTGGTCATCTCCTCTTAAAGTTAGAAACCTTGCCAATGATGTTAGCTGACCTAAAAAGCAGTCAAGGTTTAATATTATATATAAAAGGACAAAAATAATATTTTATAACAACCTAAAGCCTGCCATATAGGTAGATATATAGAATCTAAAAAAAAATAAGTGGGTGCAAGATAAACGCGAAGAATTATTTGGAAAACATGAAGAAAATTTTTCCGGAACAACTATTGAGTTTCTTGGATATGTGGCTGATTGTAATATACAAACTCTGATAATAAAGTTCGGTGAATAGTCCTGTAACATAAAGGGAGATGAAATATTAACGTACTGTCCTTCGAAATAGCCACCTCTCATAACTATGCACCGCTGAGATCTGCTATACATGTCCTGGAAATGTTTCGTCTTCTTTTGTGATTTAGTTTAAAAGCCTGGCCAGGATGTCAGGAATATCGTCAAATCTTTTTCCTTTACTTCTATCTCCTTTTAACCGTTTTTCTATCTCTTATAGTTTCCGATATCTCCGTAGAGAAGGCTAGATAGGCCAATTGTATCTTGTACTCAGAAATAAATCTCACTCTGTATAATGCCAGACTGTTTTCGATGCTCTGATTTTTAGGTCTTGGTAAAAATGGCAACGAAGAGGATCACCCAGAATGCCATCAATTAGACCGCCCTCGCTGAAAAGGTATCTAAGCACTAGAACAATATTTTCAAGGCCTTTAAAGCCCAGTTTAATCAGTACTTCGGGTGTGTAATGGGCAAATTCCTAAAGCGTACTTTGTTAATACCATCCACTACCCACAAGATAATTTTTCCAGCAAAGCCTGCTAACTAAAAAAGGCGATTAATTATGATAACGAATTGAATCCAACAATCGTATTTCTGAGTACAAGAAATAATTGGCCTAACTAGCCTTTTTGATTTTGTACGATCAAATGACTATGGAAGAAAAAGATGGCATCAATTCAATTAACAAGATAATATTCTGTCCCTGCACTCCAAATGAGCAGCTTAATTGCAAGCTGCTTCTGTCCATTAAAACCATTTCATTAATTAACCAACAAATTTAGAAGATGTTGCGAGCAGTTCTGAACCTGAAGTTGATGAAAAGAAGTTTATCGATGCCAGTGAAATATCGAGCGTTTCTAAACAACCGCAGCAATTTTCCAAAACCGAACTTAACGACTTAGTTAGAAACTTAGCTCTTCCAAAGGATCTTTCCGAAATTTTGGCAAGTAAAAATTTGCTTACAAAAGACGTTAAAATATCGTATTTTAGGAAACGCGAGTCTGAGTATTCAGGCTATGTTGAGGAAAGTGGTTGTCTAGTTTATTATACCGACATTTTCAGTCTGATAAACAAACTTGGGGGCATATACAATCTCGATGATTGGAGAATTTTTATTGATTCTTCCAAAAAAAAAGCCTTAAAGCTGTTCCCTTGCACAATGGTAATGTTTTTTTTTGCAAGTGTCTGTGTAAATGATGGAAAGCTATGAAAATCTTAAACGTATGTTTAAATATTTGTAAATTACAATTTTTTAATGGATAATACATGAAACATGATTCAGTTTTTTCGTCTGACCTACAAACGTCGAAAAAAATGTAAATGTATACTTTTTTTGAACAGCACATAAATACCAGTTAGGCATATATAATTAATTTTACGTCCAACATTTATGTAAAAACGCAATAAAACAATACACGTTTACTTGGAATAAGATTCGAAGTTCTCATGTGAGTTATTTGTGAGCCGTAATAAGTATAATTTTTTATCATTCTCCTCTCCGCATTCTTCCATACCTTAATAAGCACGAAATATCATTTGGATTTTGAACTCGGCCCGTTATCTTTATGATGTAAATGAGTTTCCACGTAAATAAGAAACGTACGGAGCACTTATGGTAATGCACGGGCCGGCATAAAATTATTGATATGTTTACTACGTGGAGTTGAATTCAATTAACAATCGATACGTTTGTTGTTTTTACTTACACGTGAATGTACTATTTGTTGATAGTGTTATGGTTTTGCTTAAAAATATTTACAGTTCGCACATTGTTTTAGTGCTTGAAAAGATAAGATTACTAGTAACTCAATACCTTTAGAAATTGATAGAAAATACAATGCCTAAATGAATATATTTTCAGTAATCCCAGATTTTTCTTGAATATTTCTTTCACTTATCTCTTGGTGAAACATTATGAAATAATATATAAAGAATAATTTGTAAAGAATTCTTTACCTATTAATAACAGATTATTAAAAAAAAAACTTAAATATCGCCAACATTTTTCTATTTACCTTAATAAGATTGTGATATGTACAGATATCAATGAAATATCAGGACTTGAATTATATCCTGGTTAGGTGAAAGAGAAGCTGTTATGTACCATTCTGATACAAACATTAAGTTATACGGTGACCTAACTAAAACTTTTGATATCATATCTTATATCATACTTTAAAAATAACTGACATCTATCGGTTTTCATTGTAACTTATCTCATCATACCTAAATAATAGAAAAAAATATGGATGTTGCCACGGTGCTAAATCGAGGGAATAAACGAAGTGGTGTCCCCCAAGCATCAAACATAGAACCTCTAATGTTTCTCATTTACATTACTGATGTGTTTCAAATAATCAAAGTGAAAGTCATAGTCATTAGCCTAACTGTGTTATCTTTCAAATTGTTATATCTATTTTAATAGATTGGTATCGTTTAAGTAAACTCAAAACAGTAAAATGGTTGCAACTGTAAGAATTTTATTCAGTACCTACTATAGAATATTTAAATCTTATAAAAGAATTCTCATTTAATAGCTACAAGGTTCGAAGAATTATAGCTCATATTGTGTTTGTATATAAACTCGTAAATAGAGAGAATATATTTATTGATATAGTTTGAATCTATTTAACGACCACATTATTATTATTTTGATATATTTAACAAGAATAAATATATACACAGTTTTAAATAGTGTGACATTATTAAAATCCAATTAAATATAATACGAAATAGACGTGTTGATACAAGATGAGATACGGTTTATGTAATTGGGACCGTTTAGGATGACCAAAAAGATCTCGATCGGAGATGCAAGGTTATGTTAATTCACGTTTCGGCTGACTGGATTACATGTGTTGATTATTTTCGGTCGGCGGGTCCGTCCGGTTCGGCTTACAGAAATGTCCTCGAGTGCCGTGGGTGGCTCGTGATTCCGTCCTTCCTGATGAAAGTATTTATCGTCGATAATCCTCTTTTGTGCTCATAACGAAAACCGAGCTACCGCCAGCCTCTTCAGACTCCATTCCGACAACGTTAATCCCCTTTGTTAACGGGCAATATAAGGTTGATCACTTTTGTATATACCTGTGATGTTTGTACACACGGCCGTCGAAGAGGTTCACCTTTTGTGAGTCCGGCTTTATTATTAGTTCGTAGGGATTCTTTAATGGTTTCTTAAATATCTGCCGACAGTTTACGCCGCGTATTATACCTGGTCACCTTTTTAACACAAAGCTGACCGACGGTGGACTTTCCCCCTATAGGGACGATTACACGCCCTGCCAAAAACTCTAATGATACATGTGCACCCTACAAATTGCCAAACAGGTCCCAACAATGACGGTCGGTTTTCAGGACCACCTCATTATCATCGTCCGAAAACGTGGAATTAGCAATTCGATAAACTCACTCTAACCACGAGTTATGACCCCAATAAAGCGTATCCTCTTTGGAAATGTCTGCCTCTTAACACTTGTTACTTAAGCGCGGCTCGGTAATAATTACTTAAGAGCGGGCGATGGTTCTTCCTCCCTGGGTAATTAACTATCGGCTCGGATCGTTCTAATAACCTGAATTTCCAGTGATGAGAAAACTTTATGATATGAGTACATAATGTTAAACACGCTTAAGTACTATGGTATTATTATATTATTTCATGATCAACTACGGTCATTATTTATATTAACGACTTTTTCCTTTCTGCTAAATATTTATTGTTTAGTTAATAAAAGTAAGAATTCTATTAATTAAAAATATGAAACTTTTTGTGAATCTTATTAAGACTGGGAAAACAAACACTTAAAAAAAGTTAATTACAGGTCTAAATTTGGACTAATCTCTTGCTAGAAATAATCCAGTATAGGAAAACATTAAAGGGAGCCAATTTTAAAGCTTTGCAATTTATCACAGATAAACGTTTTAACCTACCTTCAATGCTCTCTACTTAGATTCCCAAAGTACGTTAGACTTTATTAATACAAAAGTAGATAATCAATCCACAAATGATATTTAAGAAACAGATATTTTATCAGAAGATGAACTACAAGATACATACAACAAAATTTTCTGCCACGAAGAAAGTTGTGTTAGGTAAAAATCGAAACAGAGAGTATATATGGTAGGTCGACACGAGTTGATTTTTCTGTTCTCAAGAAAAACTAAAATACGACGCAGCAGATCCATAATGATACTAATCATTATTACTATAGAACAGACATAAACTTGATAATAGCAGCCATAACTAAGGGATTTGTTGGATTATAAAGCTAAAGTTGAACAGAATTGAGTTTAAAGTTTATGATTTTAATACTAATTTTATAGATAATGGGAAACTGCTCAAGGATTAGATGTGACTTCTCATGTTATGTTATTGAAGAAAGCTGGAAATGTTGTAGTAATGATAATATACAATACAACATAGGATAGTAATAATAAAAAAAAATATTTCCTACCAGTATGTTTTTCTACACTGAAAGGTTTTTCTACATTATACGTTTGATAAAGTCTACTCTAAAATATACATGTGACTATAAGGTACTAATGGGGAGAAGTAATGCACTTTTAGGTTCCATTTCTTAATTTTTAAATTACTGACTTGTGTTCCTGTGCTTAAGGATCATTATGAAAGTAAAACTAATTAGATCCATTATGAGCGAAACACGTGTCAGGTATCTAAAAATAAATTGAAATTATCCCAATTTGAATATTTGGTTCCATTCATCAAGAAAGAATAGAATATAGAAGCACTAATATAGCACATTATTACAAATTGTTGGGGCAAATCATGGATAAAAAACAGCTTAATAAGTAACTGTGGGAGAGGTAGATACATGACCTACAAAGTAGATGGTGTTGGCAGGTGCATTCTCACAGTAACATAAAAAATATTTATCTAAATACACAATTTGATAAAATATTTATCACATTATAATTGCTATATTTAGTTCCTTTATAAATAAGTTACACAACAGAAATCGTAGCATATTTACTGATTAACTAATTTGCTAGAAGATTTAGGTCATAAACATCTAATAAAAAAAATCTATTAAACAAACATTCATTGTTTTAGTTTACGAATAAATACAGTATGAACATTATATATTTAATATTAAAAAAAACAAATCGTCTACTTATTATAATCCTGTAGATAGGAGAGCCAACAAACTGGCTATCAATTCAACGGTTAACACGTAGTTGACAGTTAGAGTGAAGCTGCAAAGGACATAGAAGCTAGCAAACAAAATGATGGCGACGAAAAGAACGTTATTGTAGAAAATTAAAAAGATGGTGGTCTCAAAATTAGCGACTTCGTTTCTTTGCCAAAATATCATATCGTTCATCTCCATTTTTCTGATCATCTTTGGTTTTTAGATGTATTCTTTTAAGAAAGGTGTACAAAATAATAATTAGCTAGTCTACACCCTAGTCACGGCCTCTTCACGCTTGATTGCGATTTATTGCTTCAGCAGAAATTTGGTGTTGCGGTAGGCCATGGATATGAGGTACGTAGTGCTATGAGGAGTCGTATTAGCGATAATAATTAGCCGATCATGTGAATCGTCCATATGAATTGCAGAAACGAATAAGGCTTTACTGTAGAACATGACCGAGGATTTTGCTGACACGTTCCTCTTCTTTGGTAAAACCATTTGTAGCTTTTGAGGGTATTTTTATGAAATAAACTTGATGAAAGACACCACGAACAGCTACTTGTAGGACAATAATTGAACATGCAATGAGGACGAACTGCGGAACCTTCGATAGGAATTCGTGTAGCGTTAGTAGTTAATAATTTGAACGTTTAAATAATTTAATCTTACTTATTAATAATCGACACAATAATATTAAGCCAAATTGAAAAAATTTAAAAAGTAGCAGGAAAATAATATTTAAAACCAACTGATCAAATTATTAATCCCTACTTTTCTAAATAGACTCATAATAATAATAACAAATAGGCTTAATTAGCTTGTTACGAAGAAAAAAACATTTTTTTGGCAAAATTCAATTTTATTATTGAAAGCGGTACACTGATTATAGCGATTTCCCAACGTTTCTATACCATGTTTGTAGTATGATTTGTCTTTAGCTTCACAATAGACCTTTGTTTCGGTGGTTATTTCTTCATTGGTACTAAATTTCCTGTATGTATATTTTTTAATTTGATGCCACTTTCTATACTATGTAAATTTATTCATATTTATATAAATAAAGATGATTATTTATTTATTTATGTAGCGAGCATTCTCGTGAGGTTTACAAAGAGAAAATAGTCTCTAGGGCCAAATTTGAAGAATACGTTGGGTGGGGAAGTAATTCGTAAGCAATTCACTAAGTTTGGCCAACGTGTTGATCAACTTATGACACGGTGCATTGTCTTGGTGAAACCACCGTTTTTTTTTTGCAAATTCATCTTTCAAACCCACCAGCAATGCTATATAATATCCGCTGTTGATTGTTTATATTTGCCTTAATTTAGGCTTATTTTACATCTTTTTAGAATTGAGATTATGACTGTCAAAAATGACATATTATATGATATTACTACGGTGTTAATCGTCTTCATTACTTTCCAACAAATAGGCTTAAGCAGATCAAACGTATCACAGAATTTGCAGTGCTCAGCAGAGTGATTCTACCCTTGCTGGGGGGAGTTTATTCACCATTGCGGTAGAAAAGGCATGTTTACCTGAGCATAATGAACTTATTTGGCTTTTCAAAAGCCGAATGATACAACATAACTTGATGTTAGAAATGTACATCTTGATGGAAAAAAAGTTAATTTGCATCTTTAATTTTCGTACTGTTGACGTTTGAGCGTGAACAGAAAGATGCAATTTAACTATTAAAGTATTCATAAAGTTATATGGCAGATAGTTTAGATTTGATTAAACGGGAAGCACGTACTCCTAGATCCAATCTGCGTGAATCCACAACGGGAGAGGGATGTCTAAAGTCATCAGACATCCTAAGAGTTCGTCTTGCTGCAGTCCTGGCGTTTGCCAATACCTTGGTTTGGCTTGACCGTAGCAAGGAATGAGGACATTCTCATTGAATAAATCCAGTTCCAGATAGATTAAACAGGGTCGTTTGGATATACACAGCTCTGCAATACTTCGACCTGGTTAGATATTTTATACTAATACCCTGCTACTAATATGTTCTCAGGAAGTCAATTAACTTAAAAGGAGTCGATGTTTTGATTCGTAATTGACCTTTTTCCTGTTAGGGTCAGTCTGGTGGTAGCCAGTGCTACATACAAACGTTTCCTCTGCAAATCTTGTGAAGATGATACTTCACTAAGCAATTTCTTGTAAGCAGACACGTGGCTTGTCTAGTGAGGCGCAAGAGTTGTTTAACTCTACTTGATGTGAGGTCAGGTTCAGAATTTCTGAGTGTATTGTACCATGCTAGCCCACTCTCATCACACTCATTAGACCATCTTTTCATTAATATTTAAACTTAAATTTTGATTTTGTTTTATGTTTTATTACATAAAGGGTTTGATTGTTTTTAGCAGTAAAATCATCAACGATTAACAATTAAAATTACCATGTATATGTAGGGTGGGTGGGCGGCCTCTATCCCACATTCCAATCAGTAAAACTTAAGCGAGGGTTTTAGTTATAAATTGTAAAATGTAAACAAACACAAAATAATTGCAATTTTTAGAGATTTATTCATACAAATTTTTCAAATAATTTCTGATGATGTTTTACTGATTGTAGGGTGGGATAGAGGCCACCCACCCACCCTACATATACATATAAACTTTAATTCCTTATCGTCTCGCAGTTTCCAATAACAATAATTACAAAACTTTTTGAATAAAAGAGAAATTAAAAAGATAAAATTCGTGAGTGTATAAATTAGTAAAAATTTGATACATGATGGATGGGCAGACTATAAATCTAAATTACATAAGATTAGTTAAAGAAAGTCATTTATATTTAAAGTTAAATTTTGATTTTGTTTTATTTTTTATTACATAAAGGGTTTGGTTGGTTTTAGCAGCAAAATCATCAACGATTTCCAATTAAAATGATCATGTATATGTAGGGTGGGTGGGTGGCCTCTGTCCTACCCTCCAATCAGTAAAACATAAGCGAGGGTTTTAGTTAAAAGTTGTAAAATGTAAAACAGCACAAAATAATTACAATTTCTAGAGATATATTCATACAAATTTATCAAATAATTTTTGATGATGTTTTACTGATTGTAGGGTGGGATAGAGACCACCCACCAACCCTACATATACATATAAACAATAATTCCTTATTGTCTCGTGGTTTCCAATAACTTTAATTACAAAACTTTTTGAATAAAAATAAAATTAAAAAGTTACAATTTATGAGTGAGTAAATTAGTAAAACTTTGATACATGATGGATGGGCAGGCTATAAATCTAAATTACATGAGATTAGTTAAAGAAAGTCATTTATATTTAAAGGTAAATTTTGATTTTGTTTTATTTTTTATTTCATACAGGGTTTGATTGTTTTTAGCAGCAAAATAATCAACGATTAGTAATTAAAGTTATCATGTATATGTAGGGTGGGTGGGTGGCCTCTATTCCACCCTCCAATCAGTAAAACATAAGCGAGGGTTTTAGTTAAAAGTTGTAAAATGTAAAACAACACAAAATAATTGCAACTTTCAGAGATTTATTCATACAAATTTTTCAAATAATTTCTGATGATGTTTTACTGATCGGAGGGTGGGATAGAAGCCACCCACCCACCCTACATATACATATAAACTATAATTCCTTATCGTCTCGCGGTTTCCAATAACAATAATTACAAAACTTTTTGAATAAAAATAAAATTAAAAAGATACAATTTGTGAGTGAGTAAATTAGTAAAAATTTGATACATGATGGATGGGCAGACTATAAATCTAAATTACATAAGTTTAGTTAAAGAAAGCCATTAATATTTAAACTTAAAATTTGATTTTGTTTTATTTTTTATTACATACAGGGTTTGATTGTTTTTAGCAGCAAAATCATCAACGATTAGCAATTAAAGTTATCAAGTATATGTAGGGTGGGTGGGTGGCCTCTATCCCACCCTCCAATTAGTAAAACATAAGCGAGGGTTTTGGTTATAAGTTGTAAAATGTAAACAAACACAAAATAATTGCAATTTCTAAAGATTTATTCATACAAATTTTTCATATAATATTTGATGATGTTTTACTGATTGGAGGGTGCCATAGAGGCCACCCACCCACCCTACATATACATATAAACTATAATTCTTTATCGTCTCGCGGTTTCCAATAACAATAATTACAAAACTTGTTGAATAAAAATAAAATTAAAAAGGTACAATTTGTGAGTGAGTAAATTAGTAAAAATTTGATACATGCTGGATAGGCAGACTTTAAATCTAAATTACATAAGATTAGTTAAAGAAAGTCATTTATATTTAAAGTTAAATTTTGATTTTGTTTTATTTTTTATTACATAAAGGGTTTGATTGTTTGTAGCAGCAAAATCATCAACGATTAGCAATTAAAGTTTAAATGTGTATGTAGGGTGGGTGGGTGGCCTCTATTCCACCCTTCAATCAGTAAAATATAAGCGAGGGTTTTAGTTATAAGTTGTAAAATGTAAACAAACACAAAATAATTGCAATTTCTAAAGATTTATTCATACAAATTTTTCATATAATATTTGATGATGTTTTACTGATTGGAGGGTGGGATAGAGGCCACCCACCCACCCTACATATACATATAAACTATAATTCCTTATCGTCTCGCTGTTTCCAATAACAATAATTACAAAACTTTTTGAATAAAATAGAAATTAAAAAGATGAAATTTGTAAGTGAGTAAATTAGTAAAAATTTGATACATGATGGATGGGAAGACTATAAATCTAAATTAAATAAGATTAGTTAAAGAAAGTCATTTATATTTAAAGTTAAATTTTGATTTTGTTTTACTTTTTATTACGTAATAGGGATTCATGGTTTTTAGCAGCAAAATTATCAACGATTAGCAATTAAAGTTATCAAGTATATGTAGGGTGGGTGGGTGGCCTCTATTCCACCCTCCAATCAGTAAAACATAAGCGAGGGTTTTAGTTAAAAGTTGTAAAATGTAAAACAACACAAAATAATTTCAACTTTCAGAGATTTATTTATACAAATATTTCAAATAATTTCTGATGATGTTTTACTGATTGGAGGATGGGATAGAGGCCACCCACCCACCCTACATGTACATATAAACTATAATTCCTTACCGTGTCGCGGTTTCCAATAACAATAATTACAAAACTTTTTGATTAAAAAGGAAATTAAAAAGATAAAATTTGTGAGTGAGTAAATTAGTAAAAATTTGATACATGATGTGTAGGCAGACTTTAAATCTAAATTACATGAGATTCATTAAAGAAAACCATTAATATTTAAACTTAAAATTTGATTTTGTTTTATTATTTATTACATAAAGAGTCTGATGGGTTTTAGCAGCAAAATCATCAACGATTAGCAATTAAAGTTATCATGTATATGTAGGGTGGGTGGGTGGCCTCTATTCCACCCTCCAATCAGTAAAACATAAGCGAGGGTTTTAGTTATAAGTTGTAAAATTTAAACAACACAAAATAATTGCAACTTTAAACAACACAAAATAATTGCAACTTTTAGAGATTTATTCATACAAATTTTTCAAATAATTTTTGATGATGTTTTACTGATTGGAGGGTGGGATAGAGGCCACCCACCCACCCTACATATACATATAAACTATAATTCCTTATCGTCTCGTGGTTTCCAATAACATTAATTACAAAACTTTTTGAATAAAAATAAAATTAAAAAGTTACAATTTGTGAGTGAGTAAATTAGTAAAAATTTGATACATGATGAATGGGCAGACTATGAATCTAAATTACATAAGATTAGTAAAGTAAAGAAAGTCATTTATATTAGTTAAATTTTAATTTTGTTTTATTTTTTATTACATAAAGAGTTTGATTGTTTTTAGCAGCAAAATCATCAACGATTAGCAATTAAAGTTATCATGCATATGTAGGGTGGGTGGGTGGCCTCTATTCCACCCTCCAATCAGTAAAATATAAGCGAGGGTTTTAGTTATAAGTTGTAAAATGTAAACAAACACAAAATAATTGCAACTTTCAGAGATTTATTCATACAAATATTTCAAATAATTTCTGATGATGTTTTACTGATTGGAGGGTGGGATGGAGGCCACCCACCCACCCTACATATACATATAAACTTTAATTACTGATCGTCTCGCAGTTTGGAGTAAAATTAATTACAAAACTTTTTGAATAAAAAATAAATTCAAAAGAAAATCTTTAATATTAATATTTGAGATTTTTTTCTCAAATAGCATAGAAATTGAATACTCTGTAGCTTTTTATAAACCAGAAGAGGATTTGTTTTGTTTTTCTTGATATTTTTCTAAATTTGAAAAATATTGTAAAACTTTTCAAGCAGAGAATGAAAATCTGAACAAGTTTTATTGAAACATGTTGTCAATTTGCGACAAAAACATTAAAAATTACTAATTTTGTCATTTTTTTCCCATTACTAATAAACTATAAATGAAAGTATTATGATGTCCACATCACCATTTTTAATTACATCATTTACTTCCATCAATACCTCCTTTGTAATTAAGTTTATGGTTAACAAGTTTTAATGCACTTTAAGAGTTTCTGGAAGACCAAGGGATTATAATGAAATTTAAAACTGACATTTGCTATTTAACAGATATATTCACTAATTATAGCTATATTCATTTGTAATTACAATTCTAACATTTGATTAAACAAAGTCCATAATTTCTTTCCAGAAAATAACCTAATTAATATTCATAGGAAAACATTAAACGAAGTAAATTTCTTAGCTTTACAATTTGTCACAGACAAATATTTTAACCCACCTTTAACATTTAATATTCTCTACTCAGATTCAAAAACTACGAAAGTCTATAGTAGTTAATACAAAAGAAGATAATCGATCCGTAACTGATATTTAAGAAGGTGATATTTTATCAAAAGATCAGATCAGACGAAATAAACACTTAAAGAAGAAATTAAAGTGATATAAACAGATATTAGCAATTCAGGTTAATGATTTCGTACAATATACAAAGAACAATGTGTTTAATCAAAAATAGAATAATAAGTTTGATTTTTCTAGTTGTACATGCAATTAAAATTATTCATGAAGCTCCACCAGTTCTAGTTTAAGTTCGTCATTTGATAAGTAGATCAAAGATCAGAGAAGGTCACAAAAGACAGCAATTATACGACGAAAGAAGGAAGCAAAAGAAAATCAAAAATAAACCGAACAATTAAATCTCTGAAGTAATTATTTCCCTAAAGATACCCATACAAGAATCTGATTTAGATTCCACAGAATTAGACACAGATCAAGACTTCTATGATAAAAATTGTCTAGCAAGTTGAAATAGCTGGAATTAGATCTTATATGAGTAGTTTCATGTTTATTTGCTTTTCTATTTTTATATATAGAGTGAAATCTTCCATGAAAGGATATCGTTCGAGTGGAAGTTCATGGTGAAGCAGTGAACTCCATCTGTGATTTCTGAGGTCAAAATTTTTGTATTGTTAGGTTTTATGACGAATAAAGAATACAGAATGAAATTTTATCGCTTATACTGAAAAAAGATATATTTTACTGCTTAGTTTCTTGTGTAACAAATAATAAATTGGAATTTTGTTTTAATTACTAATTCTAACATGCATCGCAAAATAATGGCTTCCACCATCAATTAACTTCGTTAAATTTATTCTTGTAAGAATTTAATCTACGAGTTTATAAATAAATATATTTAACTAATATTTCTGTTTTCTTATAATCAATTTTAATTCTATTCATTTTATAAACAATCAATATATCACATGCTTGTAGTTAATCAATTAGCTCCATATTTATATTCAAATTGGGAATATTATCTGGCTTAAATTATACATATCCGCTAGTAGAATTATATATAGGAAGTAAAGTCAATTATCAAAGCTGTGGATTATTACAAATCAACATTCTTGTCTGCCAATTATAATAGAATAATCTAAATAAACTATAAACTATATACGAATGTGTGTATAATTGAAGAAAAAATGGCACTAATTGAATCTTAAGAATGTATAACAGCGCAGATACAGAATTTACTGTTAATAAACGAGTTAACATTCTCACCGATAAATTATGGAGATAATCATTTTTCGACCAGGATGTGATGAAGTCGCGCGGAATTATATTAAACGGTCCATTAGATCTAATCGTTCATTATATAATTCAGATAGGCTTGTAATGCGCCCGATCTTAATAGGAGGAACTAGGAATAATTTGCGTCACGGGAAATTAGGAACAGATCTACTCAATACACCAATGCACAATCTTGAGCAATACAGAACAAACGGTTATTATATTAGGTTACAATTTGTAATTCCGGCTGAGAGGATGTATTAATGCGACGTTTTTAATTTGCTATAAATTTGACGAAGAGAACAGATAATTATAATAATTCAATTGGAAAATTACACATCGATTTCTTGCTCAAAGCGATTTGTCAAGTAATAAATAAAACTCATTAATGAATCAATGATTATTTAGTACAAACGCTGAAATTAAATTTAATAAAATTAATTTCACCAACGTTTTATAATTGAGTATTTTTTTAGTCGATTTAGATGAATAATTATTTGTGTTACTGTGACAGTGCACCTACCACCATTATCTTACTGTAGGTTATATATTCTGCATTCCCAAACAAAAACATTATCTCTAAACAGAAATTTTCTTTTTTCTTTTATAACACTTCACGAATTCATTTAATCATTTCCTAATCTCATCAACTACGAACTATTAAAGCTCAGTAAAGATTGTTAGTAATTATGTCATCTCATGACAAGGAATTGATGTAAAATAAAAAAAAATCTGGCTGTCCATAGACATTTGACATAATACTAGAGATTTGTAATTGTAATGTGTCATTATTTTTATATCCATTGATCAATAAAGATAAAAGATATAAAAGGGCACACTTAAACATAAGAAAAAAAAAACAATAATAATTTACAAATTAAATGCTCATAAAGAAAAATTGTTTTTCTTATTATTAATTATCATGAATAATAATTTAGTTGATGCTTAAAGCCATTACTTTGTGATATATTTTTGAAAATTAGAACGTGTGTGATAACAACAAAGTGAATTTCATTTCGTGAATCTACAGTGAGTCTTACTAAGACTACAAAACAAATTAATTTTGAAACAACTACTTCTCTTTTCATAAATATGTCAATTATCAAATAAAATTAGATATTTTAATGTTTAATTTAGTTACATAATAAATAATATAAAAATAACCAACATAAGCAAGTATAGCACAAATAGTTTTATGCCAGTATTACAATTATTATTATTAGTCCTAACATAATTAATTTATTTTCAACGATGACACGGCAACCATTTCATGGACATTCTAAACACGTAACGTCTATTTATTTTTTATCAGTATTCCCGATATTGTTCATGTAAAAGCAGTGAGCGCAATGTTCAAGGAAACTTCTGAAAAAAAATAAATTAGATTGCGTCGATAAAAAGCCAATTATATGGAACCGTATACGTCCGGGAAATTATTATCTAATTGGAGACCGTTTTACCTGAAACGGGGAGTTTATAATTAAGTCGAATTTATGCTATCGGACAGAGTTATTTGGGTATATAGGTCCGAATGATTTCGATCCCAGATAAGAGGCTTAACGGTTGTACGCGACAAAGTTTTAACATCCATTTTATGATACGCCCATGCTCAAATAATGTGGACCAACCCCGAATTAAATTTTATCATCGTGTTCGATAAACCCGGAAACATGTACGAGTGTATGAACAATGTTGGAATATTAAAATTAAAATAGAAAATTTTAATATGAATACAATTATATTTATCAAATAAATGTAATTTAAAAAGCATATCCTTTGTAAACCCTCTTTTCAGTATATAATTTTTTTGAAGAGCAAAATTAATTCATAATACATACCTTAACATTGCCAAAAAGTATAATTTTTACATTATAACCAAAGTTTTATAGTATTTAAATAGTTTCAAATAGCAATAAGAAAAAAAAGATATTCAAAATACTAGATATTTTTTATTTCTTTGAGAAGAAAATTATAAAAGAAATAGGTTGATGGCCCGTACTTAAAAGGTGGAGATACCAATAGTTATAATATTTATTATAACTGTAAAACTTTGAAGGGAATTAAAATTTGATTACTTAGAGATAAACTTCTAAGTAATTATAATACTTTTACATACAAAAGAAATAGGAGTAGTATGTAAGATTGAAATTTCAATGAGAGCTTTATTGCTGATTACATCAAGCAATTATTTTTTGAGTTTCTATTAGACTTTCTCTAGTTCAAAAAATTTGTTGTTTTAATTTTTTGGAAAGGTTTTGGTTCAGAGCAAGAGGAATCTCAGTAAGGGCTACGAAAAGGTATCTGGGAAAGAAATCCATCTCTTTGCAGACAAGCATTAGTACATAATAATTGAAAATTAGGAAGGTTTACCATTTTGAAATATTTGAGATCTCATCTGACACTTAAAAAAAAGTGCATTATTTTTCCTGTAGCATAAACATTAAAACTTACTTATTTAGCTTTAGAACAAAACAAAACTACATAATATACATACTAAACTATAGTGCAGTAGGGTGGTTAATATGCGTTCTAATGGAAAAGTATAGACGATGTAAAGTAATGGGTTAAGAATGGAGCCTTGTGGAATACCAACAGAAGGATATTTTAGCCTACTTAAGCAGTTATCAGGTTTAAAAAAGAAAACTTTATGATCAAGAAGTTAACAAATTATTTTAAATAGATTGATTAATGGTTGAGGCTTTCACTTCGTGATACATACATATACATAAAATACTTTCTTTGTTGATATCACAAATATAGTGTGATATCAACAGATAAGGTGTTTTATTTAAATATATTAGATGATATCCATTGGAACATTTTTTGCATTCACGTTTTAAATGTTGAAGTAAAAAAACTACTCTAATTTTCATAAAACTTTGTGATACATTTCGAATCAGGAACTTTAAATGAAAATACACTTCGTTGATATCACACACAGGATTTATTACGTGACTATAGTTTCAACCTTTAAGAGGCTTTATCAAACGTACAGTATGTACGTCACGTAATAAATCCTGTGTGTGATATCAACGAAGTGTATTTTCATTTAAAGTTCCTAGATTCACAATAATTGGTTTGTCAAACTGTAGCTTTTTTAGGCAAAGAACAATGTTAGTATTGATATGATAACAGACACAGAGATCGCAGAAATGTCAGAGAGCATGGCGATGGTTAAATTATTATTCTAATATAGTTTTATACCTAGTTCCAAAATTATTTCATTCAAAACTTACAGAGTAAGAAATGTTGATTTAAAGAAATACATTTTATATTTGAATTTAGAGCGTACACGAATAGAATAGAGTACACTTGCAAAATTATCTTTCACTCGTACCCCTCTTTTCTCCTATTGTCCGTCAAGGCATTATTATGAAGAAGTTTTTTAACATTTGCTACAATAGTTGATATTAGGATCCAAAATAGGGAAACTTGAAAATATTCGTCTAAATTCTCAGTTAAACGATCATTCACTCTTGCTTGGTTTTCCATTATTGTATTCGCCTAAAATGGCTTTTATAATTTTAATAGAATTTCATGAAATTAGGCGATGGTTAAGGGAAAGACAATTCTTTCCTATTTTAAGAGTAGGGAAAATTATTTGATCATTAAAAAATTCTCAAGTGATTTAAGTTGCATTAAAAAACAGTTTTCTTAAGGTAAGAAAGTGTTGGGGAATTAAATATGATATTCCACTTTTGTCAGGAGATAAATCTTAAAGATAAAGGACTAAGTTCTGCTAAAATCAAATTTGAAGGGTGACGAGGGGAGGAGATTGTTTCAAAATTTTCAAAGAAATGCCAAGATTCTATAGAAGAGGGCGTACGATTTCAGGAGAAACTATTTAGGGCAATGCATTGCTTTAAGGTGCGGTCGAGATAAGATTTTCTATAGATTTAACTAGTTTTCTAAATTAATTATATAAGAAAACTATATGAAATCGATTCAAAGAGAAGTTTGTTTTCTGTTAGATAAACATCTTTTTAACGGGCATTATCAGCTTCATTGAAACGTTTAGCTAAAAATGCTATTTTATTACATTTTTATACGAAGATTTTGCTACAGTGCAAGAACAAAGGGTAATTAGACAAACTGCTAAAAAGATGGTGTAAAGAAAGTCGTCTATCAACAGTGCCTTGTAATTTATCAACAAGAAATTTGTGATAGATGTATAAAGATCTAATATTTTCTGATAATATATAAAGGTTTGATCAGAAGGAGGATTTTAGGAACATGGAATGGAGACTAAATTATAACAAGTATAAGGGAATTAAAAAAGAGCTAACGATGAGAAGGAAATATGCTGGGAAACTGGAAGAATTAACTATGTTAATAAAGACTATCAAATTAGGTTGGTAACTTATTTGCTCATAATATTAATTTAGTTTGATTACAATGAACGATATTTACCTTGAGGAAATGATAGTTAAAATCACTGCAGAAATAAATCAGAAGCTAAAGATAAGATAATGTCCTGGTATAAAAAACGGCATTAAATAGAATGTATACCCAGAAATAAGTAGGGAATTTGTTAGAAATTACTTAAGCGAAATAAGTAGCAATTTTGGAGAAGGTAATTCAGGTAGCAATCACATTAGCCAAGCCACCTTTATTATCGAGTGGGCATTTTTTAAATAATACTTGAGTATCCTTTATTAAAACTCAACTCTTTAGTAACGGTTTTCTAGAAACTGACAAACAAAGTATATCCGGTTTATAGATATAAAGTTTTTAAATCAATCACATTTGCTTTATTTAAAATATAGCTTCTGATTTTCCATTGCATCACTTTTCGTTCTATAAGTAGGTGTAGGAGAGAAGTTTGATTAAGATAAATTAATAAAAATGATATTTGAAACTGCATCAAAAATGATTAATCCAGTTGGACTAGAGTACTTCTAGACGAGGTAGGAGATAAATTTATTTAAGAGAAATGATCAATAGAGAATCGGCTAGTATGGTAATTGATCAACAAATGATGAACGTATTTAGTTTTTAGATTAGGGTAAACATCTGTTATTGGACACAGATTGACATTAGTTTTCGACGATTGGAGGTGTTTTGTTTTATAAAAGTTGGGAAATAGATGTCCTTGAATTAGTAGAAAAATGAACAATTTACTTCTGAGAAGAAAGAGTTGGGCCAAAATATATGTTTATGTTTTTCGGAGAAAATAATTTCGAGAACTAGTTTTTGGCATTATTCGTAACGAATAATTAATTTAATTAATTAAAATTAATTTATTACCAATAAATATCGAATATCACATTAGTTGATCGTCCTACTTGTCGAAAAACTAATCAAAAACAGCTGGATAACTTATAACTCTTTTTAAAATTCGAAGAGTTTATAAATACATTAGTGTCTGCAATTAATTGTCCGCTGGTACGTTGTAAAAATATACCAAAAAAAGCCTGGTTGGATTAAGAAGACAATTATTGATAAAGTTTTAAATTACTAAAGACATTTTACTCGCAGGAAAGCAACTTAAAAATTTGTTTTGATTATCTCAAAACATCGCTGATACAAATATTAAAACATATCTCCTTAATCGAAACTAGTCGGAGGTAAAATAAAGTCACAAGTGTTTTAATCAATCAGCACAACAAATTTTGATTTGATTCTATTACCATTAATCGGACACATTGAGTGAATTTTAATAGTATTCGTATTAAAACACACAATAAATTCTTTAATAATTCACAAGAAGTGATTCAAAACTTAAAAACCTTATATAATACTTCAAATTTATATATCTAAAATTTTCTGGCGCACTTCATAATTTAAATGTAAGTAGTAAGTTTTTTTTTCTATTAGATTAATAATCTGAGATTTATTCCAGAAAGATTTCTAAACGATAAATTTATCCACCGATACATATTTTATTCTAGTAGAGCACAAATTAATTTATGTCGCCTAAATGTGTTGAAATCGTTTCGATAATATATTTCAATTTCAACAATGTATATATTTCTGGAAATAGGGGAACTATTCTTAATATAAAAAATCGCTACCTAATTATACGTAAAATTTATGGTGCTCGAACGTGAAAAAAAAAACATGCTGAACACAGATTTTATGCGGCCGTATATCAACAGCCAGTGGCCATCAAAAGAGTCTTAACGTCAACATGATTTGCTTTGAAATTCCATTGGATGTATCAATAATGGAAATATATATAAAGATGTAAATAAAATATAGATTATTGTTAATAAACATTAAATTAATGAGTTCAAGATTGTTGATTGATTCTTTATTTATTATTTCATGTTTCACCAATAGATAAGTTAGAAAATTAATTAAGAAATATTAAATAAATATTTTATATTAGTGGTTAAAAGTATATCCTTTCTTTCTTTTAACCACTAATAATAATAATCTTCACACACTCAAGTATTTAATCAGAAATATTTTATATATTAAATTTTCTAAACCTATATTTTAGGGGTTAACAATTGTAAACGAAATCACAATTATTTTTATTTTTATGGATTAGTATTAAATTTAGTGCCAATGCATTGATAATGGTCATTTTGTGTCCGAAATGTACATTAAAAGTGTGAAGAAAGGTTATTAGTGTTTTATTAGTCAAATTAATTTCATTAATTTCGTATTAATACCTTAAAAATAATTGTAAACAAACTTTTTTGAAAATTTAGATCTTTTCACAATTCCTATTTCGTTTCACACAAAAAAAAAACACACAGCGACTATTATGAATCCGACAACGGGGGATGTCATTAATAAGTAAACCCGTTTTGTAGTGGGAATCGCCTTTTCGTAACAATAAAACAAATCGGGACGTTTGACCCGAGACAAGACATTCCACTTAGTCCAGTCGAGACTTGAATTATAAATATTTTTAGGTGCGCTTGAGGCCCCAAATATCGGATGCACCTTTTGGGATCCGTCTTCGCCTTCTTCGTAGCGTGTGATCCCTTAAAACCGTACACAAACAAACCATTTAGCATGTACGAGTGCATTAAAGACACTCGAACGACGCTATTTGTTTTTCTTAAAAGGTAAATTACGTTCCGTTTGCTCTTGTAGTAAAAAAAAAGAAACGCTTCACGCCTATCAATCCCATAGAAATGGGCAAATGGTAACCTTGACTACACCAAATCGCAAACTATTAATAATTTTGCTTTATTGTAAAAAGAAACAGTCATATAATTGGTTTATATTTGTGCAATGTAAATTCAAAATTATTATTTATAAAAAAAAAATCATTTTAGACTTCTTCTGCAATTACAATGAGTATATAGTTTTTCTAACTTATCCATATAAATTTTGCAGTTTTCTATTAAGTGTCTATTAATTGTATCCCAATGGGGAATAGTATTGGTCACTGGTCATCCAGTTGCTTACCCCGTCTAACAATGCTGCACTCTCGCTATTGTGTTTTTTTTAAATATCATTTATTTATATAATCATTACAGTTAATGAATGATTTTCGGTATTTGTTTTCGTGCCATTTGTGCTCAGAAATTGTTGCGGATGTCCAAAAATAAAACCGAAATTTGTTCGACTGGAGCAAATTGATTAGGCACCCTAAACAGCTGATTTACGGCGACGTCCTCCGGCACAGATACGCCAAATTAACCATTCATAGTAAGTCGAATGTATCCAATTACTTCTCGCATAGATTCCAAAATTTTCCGTTTTCGTTCAAAGAATGTCACGTTAGAATTTATTTCATGTGTTAGACATAATTGCGTATTTATGCAATGGCCAATGTAGGGTGAATTCTATAATAAAAAGTAACATAAAAGTTACTAGTTTACTAGTTTCGTCCTATTTGGGCATTATCAAACAAATTGTTGATGTAATTAGTCACAATACTAGTTAGTACCTACTTCGTCCCTTGAATAAATGTTGTTGGTTTGCAACATATTTCTAAGTGCTGTTAGCTAACTTTTTATTTTGTAAATTATAATGATTTATGTTATAATCGTGTTTATTTAACAAATAAATGTCTTTTTTTATTGGATTCGATCTCAACAGCACACTTGAAGAATATATCTTAACCGGTTTGTAACTGTTGTTGATTGGGAAACGATAAATTCAATATTTTTTGACCTGTTAATATATTTCAGGAAATAAGAAAAAAAACAATAATGAGTACTAATTTGCATTGTATTAGTAAATTTTCATATAAATTTTCTAGTGTCGAGGAAGCCATTATCAATGAGATTTATATTATATATAAGCAAAGATTTAAAGTTTTATTTTTAGCTATGATACTCAAATGTCTCAATGTAATTCCGATTATTACGAGAGCATGATGCTATTTTAATTATTGGTTATTTTTAGCGAGGAAACATCGCAATTGAAAAGATTTCCTGGCATAACGTTTACTTATTAATTTTGATGTGGCCTTGAGATACTTCACATGTGTCAATAAGGAAGGAAAGATATTTCTAAGAATCTGTAGTATTCAATTGCACGAAACATTTTCTGGAACGAATGTAACTTTTAGATTTTCCCACTTGAGAATAACAAAAAAATATGTTATTTTCAGAACAAAATATTTCAGAAAAAAATTATGAAGGCATTAAATATAATAAATTTTAATTTAAAGAATGAAATTATTTCGTCTCATTCCAATAAATATTGTAAAAAAAATAGACACAATTTTAGTCGAATAATTTAGACTTTAGGTTTGACTTGATGTTTCCACCAAAACCAACACATCCAGAAGAAAATAGAATTTTAAAAGCTTGAGAAGCATTTCACTAATCTCTAGTATCTATCGTATAGATGTATTAATATAGGTGTAATTAGTAGTCTGTTTCCATTTGACATTGGTATTGCTTGATAATTTTATTAATCGAATAAACACATTACGTTGTTAATTGAATATATTCTCTTTATGAACATCCTTTGTTTGCTAATATTGGTTGTCTATTGTGTTGGACATGAATACATGATTTATTGATCCATCTTAAAGAAAAATGAATTAGATTGGTTTATCTTTTAATTGCTTTGTATAATTCAAAGGATGTTCGGATAAACCTGTAGTAGAAGAGAAATCAAAACTAATAATTTTATAATTGATTGACGAAGCCTTTACTTCTTTACATCTTGATTATGAACTTTGTTCGTGATATTAGAAGAGTGTTTTGATTCCTAACATAGTTGATATTAATTTAGTACAATATTTATATTTCATACCTATAATTTCATAACAATGATAATCCTTACATAACAATATAAACGCAACTAAGCACAAATTATTTATTAAAACACCTTTGTATAAAAATCTTACTAGAATCATGTTTATTATAGAAGAAGTAAAAATTACGTATGTTTTTGTATTTTTTTTTTAAGAAAGAAGACCAAAGATGTAAATAAATAACTAAAATAGAATGTTTTTACACATTTGTAATTAAATACTGCTTCATTAATTAGTATTATAAAATTTGATAAATAACAGGAATTATAGCGCTCTTTTGCTTAAGGATAACTTAAATTTAAGTGTGAATTGGATCGACAGAACCTTTACTTTATTTCTTAAATATTCTAATTTTTAATTGTGAACATTTTGTCTCCAGAATCAATATATTATCTGATGAGGGAAATAAGCGAGGATTTAAGTACGCTAGCCAAAAATCTCTCTGTCTTTCTGTAAAGTTTTATGTTTCAAATTACTATTAATTAAAAAGATATAGAGAGGTGACATCTATTCACTATAGTGTTACACTATTTTTTCTTGGAATTAAATAGATAACCGAAAATGTCAGGGCATCATAACAATAATAATATGAGATCTAAAATAGATCGAAATTATTCAATTCAGTTAAAAAGTCGTTTATAAATTTTGTCCATCTCTAAGTGTAATAAAGGTTTCTTTGCCTTTCCTTAAATTGCAATTTTATTTACCTCTCTACCTCTATTATAAAAGAACACATTTCTTTCAATATTTATGTTAATAAATGAAAATATCTATTCAGTTTTCTGTTTGAACTTTTATAATAAACTAAGAAACATATAAATTATTTTTTAAATAATATATTAGGATTATAAGAAACATTTTTATTTTACTGAGTATTTCTCTCAAAATTTTTTTTTTGTTGTTGATTTCATTGGTTCTCTTTCAAATAGTATTTTAATCATACCAGTTAAAAAGTGGCAAATATTGATTTACGCCTATTCCTCATTCACCTGTTCTCCCACCTATTAAACACGTGTGGGTTATAATTGGTAGAAGTCTGGGCTATCTTCAGCTACCCTTACCCTACCTGATACTCGTCCCTGCATTTAAAAAGCGTGGGATAAAATACCTTAGACTAACATTGACAATTTAAATTTTAGGTCACATCAATAAGCTATGATAAAAAAAAAAACGTAAAATAATTTACGTTTATATCTTAAGTGATTTTATAAAATTATATATTTAATAATTCATACAATTAATTAATTAAATAATATATTAACTTATTTGAATTTAAAAAAAAACACAGTTTATTGTTGTTAACTGTAACATGTGGACGAAACTAGTCTTCAACAATAAAAGTGAAACCTTTTCAATTGTGTTGTTTTATTTTATTGAATTATCGAGTTTCATCATATATACATCTCATCAAATTAATAGGTATTACTTAGTTAATAGTTTAATAAACAATATAGACAAGAAAGAAAAGTTCTTTTTAAGTAATGTAACAGAGCTTAAACAGAACGCTTTTCATATTACGAATTTTATCATACATCCCAATTTAAATATATAAATTCCTTTGAGGAACCTTTGAGAACCCTTAAAAATATATCAAGGCCACCAGTTGCTAAGGGCGACACCAAGTGGTAGAGGCAAATATTTAAAAACTCAAATTTTAAATCTGGTTTTATTCGCAAAATAAATTTAATACTTCTTGAATAACTTTCTCACTTATCTCTTGGTAAAACATTATGAAATTAGATGTAAAGAATTGATTAACAGGTGTTAAGAAAAACTGTAATTAAGGTGCAATAGACAGATAAATTGTCACCAAATTATTTTGATAAAGATTTTGAGGTTTTATTTTGTTTCGCAAAAAATTCAGATATACATTTTGGATCTTTGATTGTTATGTCTGCAGGATTGTTTGATTTTGATTTTCCTAAGTTGGTGTTAATAATATTCCAGATTTGCTTCCACTTTTTATTTTATTAAGAGTAATCATACTTTTTACGTCGAGAGTTGAGCTGGAGGAATTCAAAATGCATTTCAAGGTTTGAAAAATTGCGAAAAATTAATTCGCCAAGGAAATTATGTAAAAATTCATCCATCACTATAAAACAATTGAATTTCTTTGGCTGGAAACAAAATGCGATTACAAGAGTTGAGCTGGAGGAATTAAAAGTGCTTTTCATGGTTGGAAAAGTTATAAAAAATTCGCCAAAGATTTTATGTAAAAATTTCAGAATACATCCAGAATGGTTCTATTTAAGACATCACTATAAAACAATTGAATTTTTCTGACTGAAGAAAACAACAATTGTCGAGAGTTGAGCTGGATTAATTAAAAATGCATTTCAAGGTTTAGAAAATTTTGTGAAAAATTAATTCGCCAAGGAATTTATATAAAAATTTCAGGCTGTATGCAGGATTGTTCTATTTAAGACAACACTACAAAATAATTGAATTTTTTGGCTGAAAACAAAATGCTGGGGAAATTAAGAGTGAATTTCATTGAGAATGAAGGATAGAAAATATAAAAAAAAGTGAAACAAAACCGAGTATTTCATATCAACATAATTTAAAAATATTTCGCCACGAGTTAAATGAGAGATTAACCAACCAAAATTTATTGGTATCTTATTAAATTATATGCGTACAATTGTGATTGCAATAATACCAGTTATTTTTTTCATATATATTTCCAAACACATCTATATTGAATAAAAGTAAACTTTCAAATTATAATTATAATTGTTTTCGACGCAATTCTGTTGCACTACTTTCGAATTTCCGTACTAATATTTCAGAAGCATTGAAAGCCTCGAGGTATGGCAATCAGACGCGGCTCGTTAACCTTCGCAGGTGAGGCAAAGAAAGAGATATATGTTAATGCCTATGTATAACAACTACACATCTTATTTACTTTTATTTGAGACCATTAATTTCCGCAACTTTCAACTTACTGGTGACAATGTTTAATATTATAATTTTGAAAATTTATTGATCTTCTGCACACATTCAGGTTGAGAAGTAACTTCATCGCACCTACATGCAACAATAATTGTTCCGACAACCACAATTCAAATAGAATTGAATAATGAATATATCTTCTACCTGAAGATATATTTATTATTCAATTCTATTTGAATAAGAAAACGAAGAATGTTTTCACTAAAAAAAATTGATCTTACTTTTTGGCATTGATAAAATACAAGATTATTTTATAGTGTTAGCAGTTATTATAATAAAATCGCCATATGTATATTAATGCCATCGATAAAATAAGATAATTATAATATAAAATGGCTTAATTACTTAATTAGTTATATAGATTAATTCGTTTCTTAGAAATTCAATTTTCTTGCAAGGTCGTTTACTTTTCTGAGAAGTTATTTTATGGTTTCCACTTTTGGTAATAATTTCGAAACATAATTATTTATCTTTTTCTATATTGTTTCTTCTTACGATGAAAACTTTTAAACCTATTATCACAAAAAAAAAAATATCTGTTAGGTAAAGAATTGATAAATTGAATTTCATAATGTTTCACCAAGAAATAAATGAGAAAAATAATCAAGAAAAATTATTTATTATTGCAGAAAAAATTTTATATTAAAAAAAACTCTCAATAATAAAGCAAGAAAAATTGGAAAATTTTAAAATAATTGCTAGAAAATGAAAATTCTTAAATTGATGGATTTTATAAATCTAAAAGCAAGTCTTTTGAAAAATTGTAGAACCCTTGAAGAAAATTTTTCCGTGAAGAGAAATTCATTTAGTCAGAAAAAAAAAAGATAAAAATAGCACATTATTAAAACCGCTAGAAGAAAACATTTGTAAATTTCAAGAGAAATTTCTGAAAAAGAAAAAGTTTTGGTAAAATCCATAAATACAATTTTTGAAGAATTTCTGGGAAATCTAAGACTCTCCAATTAGTACAAAATTTAAATCATCTGAAAGCTGAATTGCTGAAGAGTTTTAATAGCTTTTAAGCAAGTTCTCATAAACTAAGGGAGAAACTCTGAAAAAAAAACTCTAAAAGTGAAAAAAAATTACTGTAAAATTCGTAAAAAAGTAGAATAATTAATTATTACAATATTATAACTAGTTAAAAAATATAAGATTCCTGAAGAAGTACTAATAGTAAAAAAATTTAAGAAAATGCTGGAAAATTATAAAACTAACAAAAATGGTAGAATGTTTTAAAAAACTGGGCTACTGAAAAATAACCTCTTAACCTGGAAATGAATTTCTTTGAAAAATCTTCAGAAGAGTAAGAAAAACCGGGCTGGTTGCTGGAAAATATTAGAATAATCGAAGAAAATTTTCGCAAATTAGAAGATACATTTCTGAAAAAGAATATATTTCGCTTATGTAAAAAAGCAATTATTTATTGTTTAATTATTGTTTGAAAAGTTATTTTATTTTAAATTCTGGTAAAAAAAAAAACATAATAAATATTTTGTTTGAGGCCTCAATAGCGTTTAATTTATTCAGCAAAAGAAAATAGTTCACACTAATAAATACCTTCGAAAACTATTTGTAAATTATATTCACTCGGTTTTTAATTTCATAAAGACTTAAGTTAACAAAATGGTTACCTATAAATCTACGTTGGCTGTTAAATATAAAATTACAGAAACATTACGCATTTCGCATTTCAAAATGATTGAATCGAACCTGTGGAATGATAATTCGAGAGTGTAAAGCTCTAGTTTCTTCAATGCGACCAACGTAAACATAAAGTGCAGCTAAAGAAATAAAGGGGGGGGGGGGCAGGTTACAAAATATTGTTCCAATGTGCATTAGGCAGCATCATGATTCTTAATTGGTATTTATCCTAAGGGATTTAGATATTTCATCTACCAAAGCAACGTATAAGGTGGAATATCATAGTGGAACCATAACAGCATTTCTTTGGTTGGATAATGAAAGTAATAATTACGTAAATCTGTTATGGAAGGTCCCTGAGGACCATCAATGGGGTAAAAGAACATTTTATTTTAGAGATGAAGTCAATTCACGATATGAATGTAATTATAACACATCTTTTGGAGTTTATCCTGAAAAAATGAATAAAGAATCAAACCATCAGTAAACATTTCACAAAACAATTCATGTGCCGATTTAGAAAACTGGGTGAGTTTCATGTACACCAACTTCAGTGCCAATGAAATCAACTTTACGCCAATCCAATAAAAGATTTACTTGATCTTTCAGTGCAGCATTTGTGACAATGGATTATCAAGGGATATCAAAAAATCAAATTTCCTTTTCCTTTCAGGACGTCAACCTAGCTATGGAATACTTGCCACCAGAAGTACATATCTATACCACTATAAATGATGAGCATTTCAAGGCAACAGATTCTCCTATTTAGTTCTGTTTTTTGAAGTATAATATAACTAGGTTACATATATTATTACGGAAATATTATTGCAAATTATAGGCTACCAATTAATCGTGAAGATTATGTGTTACGGACGTGGTTATTTAGTAATAACTCTATAATTATCTATGATCTTTTTTTTTAAATACTGGATTTATGAGGCTGTTACTTGTTGAAACTCCATATCACTTAATAAAATACTGACACAGTATATGGTTTTAAAAATGTGTCAGTATTTTATTAAATGATCTTTTTTGTTAATAT
Organism: Ontholestes murinus; assembly: GCA_963969525.1. NCBI lineage: Eukaryota > Metazoa > Arthropoda > Insecta > Coleoptera > Staphylinidae > Ontholestes > Ontholestes murinus. The sequence goes on from OZ018396.1 coordinate 61,425,735, forward strand.
AATCTATCTAGATTTCTAGGCATATTTAACATTTAAAAATTATAATCAATTAATGAAACGAAATAATGAGTTTATGTGATTATAAAGAAAATATCAAGATGAATTATCAAGTCATAATTTTCTGACAATGAGAGTTTTAAAATACTGTTTGTAATTTATCGTCTTAAAATGCATATTCAATGTTGAAATATTTAAATGTATAGCATCTCTACAGATTTAATTAAACAGTATAATCAAATTTGGCTCGTTTACGATGGAGGCTTCTATTTCGTCACAAAGTAAACATAATTTTTACTTTATTTTGCAGTTAAACAAACAAAGTACAAATTGTGTTCAATTTGTAATCAAATTTCTTATATTTCCAGACACTCAAATTAACAAAGGTGATTTCTATTCATAATCTCTCTTACATAAGTTAAAACTAACTATAGGCAATTATAACTTCTACCAGTTAATTATAAAATCGTTGAGTTTTATTTAAAGGAATTAATTATAGAATATTTTTAAGGAAACAAACTTTTTTGTAAGAAACGATTTGGTTTTTTTAGTTGTTTTTCGTAAGAATTAATTTGGTTTCCACCTATGATTAATAATATATTTCCCTACATTATTTGATGTAAAATGGTGAGTGAATTTGATTTTCAGCCAGGTTACTTCAAGAACAGATTATCCTCTTTTAATTACATAAATAATCTTGAAAAGTTATAAAAATAAAAATCAGCTGCATCTAAATTTATAAATTCACAAAAAACATTTAATTGCATTTCGTATGATAAACTATTATTAAATTTACAATAATAAGGTTTCAGTAATGCGCTCATATCTTGCAGACAGGAAATACATTATGGAATTCAATGGTAAACAAGTAAACAATTTGATGTAAATTAATTGCAAATTGTTGTTCCCTGGGGTTCAATTGTGGGACCTGCACATTATCTAATTTACATCAATTTACCAGCGAGTAAAACAAAAACTCAATTATTTGTTTATAATAAAATGATGATAAATGTTACATAACTAATAGAGAGAGAGAGAGTCATTAAAAAAATGGGGTGCAGGAAACAATTCAGCTCTATTTCATTTAGTTTATTCTTTGAGTTACGTGAAGAAATAGATTAGTATTATCATTTATTCACTCATAACAGCTAATTAAAATATGGTAAAAAATGTATAATTCAGATCATATAACTTGGATCTGTTATAAAATGTAATGTATTAGAAACTTGATTATTGAAATTTGTAACCCAAGCTTTTTTTTGTATTCCATCAAAAATAATTAAGATTTGCCTTCAGCTAATAATAATGTAATAATAACCGTAACCATTGTGAAACCACCTCCAAATTTTAATTAATTTGATTAACATTAATAAGTCGCCTTAACAGTCAACTTTTAACTTTTGTTTTTTGTTAGTTAGCTATTGATATCATATTAAAATTACTGTGAAGAAACTATAACTTGTATTATTTCATTTAGTTCTAAATGAAGAGAAAAAACTGAAATAAATCTTTTTACTCTAAGGTCTAGATAAATTGATTGCGATAGCCCAACTGTTTTTTCTTGGAGTCCAATTATATACTATCATAGGATTATCATGGTTAATATCCAGTCCAAAACCCTAAAAAAAAAATTCTACTTCAAAGGAATAGCAAAGAAAGTAGGATATGCAAAAATGCTTTAATTCTGGAGGCAATTAATTATAATATTTAGGTGGTAATGACGTCTACCATTTTGATATAAGGATAATCTACTATAATCGTAATTCGTATTTCATTATTTTTACATGTTGGATAGTTGTGAAATGCATCATTTTTATTATAGTTTACATCGTGTGCCTTTGCCCATAAAAATAAACTTAATGTATATTGACTGGGTAAAGCTGATATTCCCAGATTTATGAATGTTTACTTACAATTTTCCTTACATAAAAATTTTTGATTCAAATTATATCCACTAAGCAATAGACTTGCTATCCTTTAAAACAAAAATTGACTTTAAAAGCTGAAAATATATAACATCTGTGATGCAGTTTTTGTAGTAACATATTCATTATTTTTAAAATAAGCTAAAGTTACCTGATGGGGACCTATACATAGTTATTATTAAAGTATTAATTTTTAATAGAAATGTGCCTCACAGTTCACAGTTTTTCTCTTAAGAGACTTGAGAAATCCAGCATTCATTTTAGTCGGTTAATACTAGATGGATTCAATTAATTACACCGCCATAATTTGAGGATGTCCTACAATAGTATGAGCTTCCCTTACAATTATTTTACATAGTCCAGATTGTTAATTAGAAAGCCAGTGTTTTGTTAGTTGCTGTTGAATTCATGAAAAAATCAGTCAAATTTGAAAATAAGCATAAAATCATTGGTCGACTTTCTACGTCTACGGAGATTTGGAGAAAAAAGTTCATAAAAGGTCTCCTATATTAGAGAATTTTTAATTTTGTCAAGGTCTTGCATCAAAAAGGATATTTTAAAGGAAGCATATTCCTCCGGGTGCTTGGATTTTAACATCACACATTTGAAAAAACATTAGACAAAACCTCTTTTTACGGTTAAATAGTTTAACATTATCTGCTTGATAGTATCTTTGTGTACTCTATATACATGCAGATGAACTTTTGTTTTGTTTTGGATGTTCTACATCAGATTACTCCAATCTTGCAGTTTTTTATTTCATCAGTTGTATGTGCATAGAGGAAAGTGTAAAATATTGTGTTTATAGACCTGCCAACGGCAAAATTAGTATTTTTTGAGAGTTATTAACAAAAAATTACATTTAACGTTAGCAGAAAATAAGCAATGTATTATCTTAGGTGATTTTATGATTTTAATATGAATATGTCAAAAGATAGTATAGAAAAACTTTATGTCACATCTGGAAAAGTTTCATATAAAAATAATGATAGAAAACTACACTTGGGTAGTCTTTCAACCAAAAACATCTTAACCAATTTAATTGATTCCCAAGCAAGAAATATTTCTCCGATTTGATTAACGAATTTGAAAATAGAACCAAAACAATTTGGTTCACAGAAATCATACCATAAAAAATAACCATACAAAAAATTTCATCATTCAAAAACCCTAACCTAATTTAATGATCTTTCATAAATAATATAATTAGAAGAATACCTTTCGATTGCTGCATTTCACGATGTGGCAAATTAATATTCCTTTCTTCTACAGCACCTAGCGAAGTAATTGAAATTTTAAAGAAATTAAAAATACCAATAGCTTTGACTTAGATGATATACCTATATCCATTATAAAAAAAAATCAATAGAATACGCTGTAGAACCTTTGAGTGATATTATCAATCAATCACTTTTACAATGAATATTTCCAGAAAATCTTAAACCAGCTCTCATAAATCCAATCTTCAAAACAGAAGACGTAGAAAATCCTGAATACTATCGTCCCATAAGTATCCTATCAGCGTACAGTAAAAAAATTATAAGAAACATAATGAAAACGCTTAATTAGCTTTTTATTACTAGAAAATCTTTTCAGCGTGGTTTTATACCCGGGAAAAATATTATATATATACTAATTTCTGCAGTTAATGGTGCCTTGGAGAATTTGGGGCATTTTTAGATTTATCCAAGGCACAATATTTTATTACATAAGCTAGATCTATATGGAATCAGAGGTAAGGCATTGTTATGGTTCAAATCATATTTAACAGGCAGAACTCAATGCGTCTCATTTGGCCAAACTGGAAATAACAAAATATCAGAAACGAGAAATATTAACAAAGGGATTCCGCAAGGAAGTATAATTGGACCAATACTGTTTGTCATCTTTTTAATGATATACATAATCTATTTAGAATTAGCACTCATAACTCCATAAATTATGCTGATGATACCAGTGTTATATTTACAGACAAAAATTTTGATAACCTAAACTTCCAAATAACTCAAAGTATACCGATCCTTACAAAATGGCTACATTTGTATAAATTACTTCTTAACGTCGATAAAACCCAGACAATTATATTTAATACAACTCTTGACAGAAGAGAATATCCATTACAAACAGCCACTGTTAAAAATTATGTTATTTTCACCAATATAAATTTGAATGATAATTAGAAAAAACACGAAAATATTTCGTAAAATCTACAACAAATGAGTCTTATTGAGACTACAAGAAACAAATTACTTTTGAAACAACTACTTCTCTATCTAATACTTCGACAGACATTGAATGATACAAAAGTAATTTGCGTGTTACAAAATAGCAAGGCTATCAAAGCAACACTAGTTTGAACGTATTTCTTTCTGTAAAATTAACTAAAAATGATTGAATGTACGTTAAATAGTAAATTTGGAATAAGAAATGAAGGTAATTTGATGTAATTAAAAATAAATTAGCAAAAGCAACGTAAGGACTTATATAGCATATACATCAGATGGAAACAAAATTAAATAAAGTCACGTACTCCATCAGAATTCTAAAGCACACAATTAGTATACAAGCTCTTACAAATATTTATTTTGCAAACTTTGATTATATTACAGATAGTGGTAGGTCATTTGTATATAGAGTGAATAAAACTGGTCCCAGAATACTACCTTATGGTACTTCCTGAATAATCACTCCTATATTAGAGACAGAATTGATAAATTAACTGTTTACGGTTGTTTAGGTAATTTTCAATCCAGGACAGAGCAGTTCCACGGATGCCATATTGGTGAAGTTTGTTTAATAAAATTGTATGGTTGATAGTATCAAACGCTTTGCTATAATCCTATGATGGTTATCAATAGAATCTATAATTTCACAAAAGACATTAATGAGTGCGTCTTGATCTGAAAGATTTTGTCTGAAACCAAACTGCGCTGTATTAATTATGTTATGTTTTCTTAAAAATTAGTCTGTACAGAAAAGCCTTTTCAAAAATCTTTGGGAACACTGACAGCATGGCAGTAGGTCTGTAGTTTGACATGTCCGATTGATTACCTTTTTAATTCAAAATGTACATGAAACCACTTCTTATAACAAAATGTTCCTTCATCAATGATGAATTTCTAAACTATAATTTTAGCTAAATGAACAATTAATGTATAGTTTTCTTGGACGAGTGGAAACATTGTATTGAAATGTATTAACAGAATAAATATGATTATTATTATTAAATATTGGAATTAATTTTGCCACTTTTAATAAGGATGGAAATTTCCCTACGGTAAAACTTTCAGTGATTAAATAACATAAAGGGTAACAGATAAGGCGTGTGACATGTTTCAATAATTTGCATGGGATTTCATCGGTTTTTTGGTTGTATCAATTATGATATTGAGAGTTTTGTTAACTGAAATTGGTGTAAGGAATATTGATTCTTCATTATAGGCAATATTATTTTTTGGTGAAAATAAGATACAGTTTAATCCTTACTTCACAACCAACAATAGTGATTATTTTTTGGGATGTTACTATTATTGATAAGTTCACTAAGAAATGTGTTATTAAAGTTATTAGCTATTTCGGTTTTACTTTCAGAGATTTTCCCAGATTACACATTTGTTTAGGATATTGATTTCTATCAAAATGACCTCTTATTATTTCCGAGGCAGTTTTGAACTTATTTGAGGAGTTTTGAATGAAATTATTATTGTAACCTAATTTCTCCTGAATTCGATTCTTGTAATCTTATAGTTTCCTTTTATAATATGTATGTAGGTTTAGATGTTCTGTATTATTGAATATAATATTGTTAACGTAACACAGTTCGCTGATGATACATCAACAACAACAAATAACAGGTGAGGGCAAAAGTCTTGCTAACATTTTGATTGCGCGCCATTTTGATTCTGTGACATTTAGCTCAGTTTCAGCCCCAAACGATTCAACATCTTAAAGACAATATTCGTTACGAAATTAAAGAAATTCAGCCCGATATGTTGAAGGATGTCATGAAAAATGCCCTAAAAAGAGCCGAAAATTGCATAGCGAATCGCGGTCACCATTTAGCCGATATAATTTTCCAACCATAACGAAAAAAAATGTAAAGACCCAATAAACTTTTTATGAAAACCAAATTTACTTATCTTTTCTTTGAGCAAAGTTATAGGCAATTAAATGGTAGCGGGACTTTTGCCCCACCTTGTACTAATGTAGAACATTTACTTACATGGAAAATGAATTGTTGGATTCAAAATATTCTGATATGTTTCTATAAAGCACTAATTCAAAAATTTTCGCCAAACTTTGAATATTGACACTGGTCTATAATTATTGATATTAGCAGGATCTCCTTTCTTGATAATTTGAACACATTTAGATTACTGATTATTAAGCTGGATGATTATTCTTCCACTGATTTTAAAATAATTGGTGATAGATAATAGACGTCTTTACTATTAGTATTCTTAATACATTCTAATATATCTCTTGCAACACGGACACTTCCTTAAATTCACAATTCGGTGAAACAATTTTATCTTCTACCATGTTTTTATGTTTATTAGCTTTATTCAATGTTCAACAAAAATGGTCTAAATATTTATATACATACATAACTTCAAATGAATTTTAACTGCACAAGAAATGGAGTGAGTTCACATACGATGACCTTTTACTCTCGCCCAGAGTCTTCTGTGACAAACATGATGGATATTTTATTTGATTTTGATGGTTTCTAGGTCCAGAATTTTACAACTAAATACCTCGTCATTTGTCAAACACATGGAATAAATAGATTCTTCTTTTGTTGCAGAAAAGACAAAGTCAGTGTAAAAATATACACAGACTTTGTCTTTTCTTTTGATATAATAATAATAATAATAATATTTATTATCCAACAGTTTACATTAAACTAATTACAGGATAATATTAAATTGAACTAAATATAATACATTCGTGCTACCTAAATAAAATAAATGAGAATAACAAAGCAACAACATAAAACAAAAACAAACTGATTTCAAATAAATTAAATTATATTACTAATTACTAATTATATTACGAATGCTAAACTTAAACAGATAAAAGCAAATAATATATTCGTACAGACATTCAAATTATATGAAAACTAAAATTTAATATTAATACAATTTCAAGTACTTTACAAGACATGAGAGTTTTATATAAAAAATATCAATTTCATCTGGTAATTCGTTAATTGTGTTACACATTGACGAAATTGGGGAATGTTGATGATGTGTAGTGTTAGTTCGTGTAAGATTAAATGTTTGTTTGTACCTACTGGTCTCTCTAGGAACGGTAAAATTTAGTCGCGATAAAATGTATGGGTCACGTATATTATTATGTATAAGCTTATGGATAAATGTAATTTTCGCTATTCTGCGCCTGTGAGCAAGGGAGGATATTTTAAATTCATTTTGTAATTCTACGGAAGAATAACCTTGAACTGGATAGTGCTTATGACGCTTGTAATAAAGCGCCTTTAAAAACTTTCTTTGTATGCCCTCAATTTGAGAAATATGTATTGAGTAATTGGGATCCCATACTATCGAACAATATTCTAACCTACTGCGTATAAAAGCAAAATAGAAGTTTATTAGTGGCTGAATACTTTTGAAAGGTTTAGTGTTTCTCAAAAGAAAACCTAACATAGATAAACTAGATTTACATAAATAAGAAATGTGATTATTGAAACTTAGCTTATTGTCAAAAACTATTCCCAAGTCCTTAAATATAGTAACTGCTTCTAAAGGTGTTGATGCAATGCTATATGTGAAATTTATAGGATTAAGTTTACGATGAAATGACATTGATTTACATTTCATAATGTTTAGATCTAAGCCGTTATTAACACTCCACTGATTGAGTTTGAATAAATCCTGCTGAAGAAGTGAACAATCTTCAGTAGTTTCGATTATCCTAAATAATTTTAAATCATCTGCATAGAGTAAACAGTTCGAATCAAACTGACTAACTACATCGTTGACAAATAGCAAAAATAACAACGGACCGAGATTGGATCCCTGGGGAACCCCGCTTGTACAAGTAAATTCACTGGACTTCATGGATTGGTAGTCGATATAAGCTACTCTATTAGATAAGTAATTACTGATTAATTCAATTAAGTTATCATCTAAGCCAAATGTATGTAATTTGTGAATAAGCCGGGTGTGATCCACCTTATCGAAGGCTTTTGAAAAATCGGTAAAAATCACGTCTACTTGACATATAACATTATTCCAAACACCTTTGCAAAATTAGAAATTATTGATATAGGTCGGTAATTCTCAACTTTATCGATTTCCTTGCCTTTGTGAATGGGAATAATCTTTGAAATTTTCCAGACATCAGGAAAAATATTTGATTGTAAAATTAAATTATATATATGTAACAAAGGCTCAGCTAAAGTAATACTACAGTCGCGTACAATCATCGCGGGAATTTTATCAGGTCCCATTGTTAAATTCGGTTTTAATTTTTTTGTTGCCTTTAGATAATCATCCAAGGTGAAAGATTTTACAGACAAAGTATTATATTCAGTAGGTAAAGAGTGTGTATTTTTATCAGATGTGGACTGAGGACTGTAAACTGAAGAAAAAAAAGATCCAAATGCTTCAGTTATGTGCTTGGGTTCATCAAAATATTTATCTTCATATTTCATTTTTCCAGGAATTCTAGTTGTTGATTTCTTATCACTAATAAAAGACCAAAGTTTTTTTGGGTCGCGCTTAATATCTAGTTCTGCATTATGAATGAATACATTAAAATCTTCTTTTATATTCTTTTTAACCATGTTGCGATATTTTGATAACTGTGATTTATTGAAAGCCGTTTTATTTAATTTATACAGGCGGTTCCAGTGTCGTTTTCGCCTAATATTATTAATAGTTAATTTCGAAAACCATTTGGGAAACTTACAATTATTATTATTATTAGTGACAGGTACACTCATATGTAAATACTGATACAATATGTTATACAATTCAAGACACGCACTATTTACGTCAGTTTGTGATATTACTGAACTCCAGTTAGTATTACAGACCAGTTGATACAATAGATTGTAATTTGCTTTCTTAAAGTTATATTGCATAACATTAGATTTGAAATTTTTTGTCGAGTTTGCTATAAACGAGCAGTTGGCAACTAAAGCAGGATGAAAACAATCTTCCTTGACAAGCGGAAAGCTACATCGATTAACAGAACAGTTAATTTTTTCACTACAAATAAATAAATCTAAAAATTTACCTTGGTTATTGGGAATATTATTTGTTTGTATTGCAGAATTAAAGTTAATAAATTCTGTTATCATACAGAAGAATTATTTTGTAGTTTTGGAGTTTCAAATTCTACAGTTATTAAACGCAAAGGTTGAATCTGTAATCACAAATAAAATCCTTTCAACAATGAGCAGTTCCTGATTCCAACATGTATAAAGGTGGAAGCCGAATCATATTATATCACTGAATGTTTGAAGAAAATAAAACTATAACTTTGAAGATGTTTGCATGTTATTAAGAATACAAGAGTCACAAGAAATGTAAGCAATTTAAAGATTTTTTTAAAATATCCAAATGAAGATATTTGATAATGATCAAAAAGAGCTAAGTAATATACAATTGTAAGTTTATGTATTGATCCGTTGAAAAATCCGTGATATTTGTTGCTAGGAAGTATTTTTAAAGCTATTTGATTTATTTGTTTGGAATTTAAAATATACAGAGATAATATTAACATTACGGATTTAGGTTTATTACCTCTCTAAAATATTCCAAGTTATTTTAAAACTAATCACCAGACTTTTGTGCAAATTAGTTATATTTTAAGACATTGTTTTTAATAAATAATCAATATATTCACCAAGGTTACACTTGGCATATTTAATCTTCTGATTATTAAAATTAATAGTTGAGTTGCTTAAATGTATAATTAAAACGAAACTAAAGGCCCGTTCAAACATGCGACAATAGTATTTTTAGCAGTTGGATATATCAACTTTAATGATGCTACAATATTTTAATAAACAATGTTTCTTACAATTGTCACTATTAATATACATATGTCATATATCTATCATACTGACATAAACAACTAAAATATTATCTCTGTAAAAAGGGACAAAATAACTGAACAAAAGTAAATAGAAGCAGTATTGATGAAGTCTATACATGGGTTCGAGTGGTAGATTATTTGAAGAAGTGAACTCTTTCAGCTAAAATTTTAAGTATTTTTTTAAATTTTGTATATACTTTTTATGATATTTTATTAGAAGGTAGTGCAAAGATGTGACCTTTATCTAACATATAGTTGTTATATAGCATAACAAAATATTTTTTTTAAAAACAATTGAATTTATATATGAAGTGATTTATAAATATAATTAGATGAGTTGATTAAAAAATATGCATTTAAATGTTTTTTTTTATATCGCCACGAAGCTTTTATGTTAGCGAGGTATTATTAGTAGAATCTAAATCCTCGTTCTGCTTTATATCCAATATATACAAGAACATTCGTTACTGAATAATGTTTACATCATAACACATTTTTATGCTATAGGCGAGCAATTAAATAGGTTTTATTAATTAGCTCCATTCTTTGAACTATGTTATTTAATAATGTTTCTAGTAGATATTTTTTGTATTAGTTTAATTATTTAATCCTGCGTAATATAAAAATATTATTTCATATTTAATTTTCAACACATCAAAATGTAAGCAAAGTATATACGTGTTTAGAGATTAGGAATTGTAATAAAATTTAGTATACAAGGCCGTGTTGCACTGTTTTAACCTTTTTTAACCAAGTGCTTATCTTTATTTTATTTTTACACCATTAAAAACTTTCCTAACTTCAGCAGTTTTTTTTTTAATCTATATAAAATATTTTTTTCCTTTTTCGAGCAAATCTAATTTGTAAAAAATCTATTGTTTTTGTGTAAGCATCATCGTACTTACCACCAGTCCGCGTTGGTATGATGAATGAGTAGCGTGCAGAACAGGAAGAGAGCGACGGCCGCTGAGAGTTTGGCGCCGCGACGCCTCATAGCGTCACTAGTGACTGCACACTGATGCACTTGCACACACCGGAGACCAACAGAGAACTGAGTTGATACTGACGAAGGCGTTACCACCCCTCCAGTTACGCCTACCGCACACACACTTCCACACTTCTACACTTCCTAGACACGCGCACCGCACCACGCAAACCTGGAACGAGGAAGCACCGCCGAATCCCACTCCCGGTCCTGATCCTGCGGGATATCCGTCCGTTCCTTTCAGAGCTTTCAGCGGTCCGTCAGCGCGGCCACCTCGCGTATTTACATAAAATTTGCATAACCACTCGGCCGACATTTTAATATGTTTACCGCTATTTTTTTTTATTATTGTTTTCGCTGCGTCGCTCGCCCAATGCTAACTGCACACGGTTTAACTCTATAAAAGTAAAAAAGGGGATTATCTCATTCACTACACGCACTGTTTATATTAATCCCATTTAAAATCAGATTAATATTTATATTGAATTAACTACTGGATATTAGAAATGAGAATAAATGTAGTCTAATTCATATAATGTCATTGTCACTATCAAACCTTTTAATTAATTAAAAAAATCAGTACAGTATTAGCACTTGTATTTATTAAAAATAATGAATTAATGTATATTAATAAAAGAATTGGGCCCAGGACAGTGCCTTGTGGAACCCCAACCATAACGGTATTAGCGTATATTATAGTACCATTGACTTTAACTCTGTAAATGTTTATTAAATAACTCTGAAAAACATTTAATACTGATCTACGGATTTTATTGAGTTCTTTAATGTTGATGAGTTTAGTATGACTAACAGTGTTAAAAGCTTTTGCTAAATCAAGAAAAACTTGAATATACTTCCCTAAAGCATCTAGATTCTGTTGTAGACTTGTCGCTCTGGAATCCAATTAATTTTCAAAACTCAATGCATACTAATAGGTGTTTACATTCCGTCGAATATATCTGCTGAAGTGTACAATATATTCTGTGAATATATAAATGACATTTTTAATTCAGACCAACTTTTGATTTGTGGTGATTCCAATATACCCAATTATATTGATTGTAACACATATAAACTTTTAAATTTTTTGTCTTTAAATGATCTATTTCAATGTAATATTGTAAATAATAAATATAACAGAATATTAGATTTTGTATTAATTCCCATATTTTGACTAAAGAAGATTTTAACCATCCTATTTTATTTTTCGAAATTTCATTTGAACTTAACCATAGCTTTGTACCTAATACTGATGTTGTTGAAAGTTACAATTTTCTTAGATGTATATGCTGATATTTTCTCCACCAACTGGTCGTCTGTTACGGATAGCAATGATGATAAATCTGCCTGAACTACATTTTATAAACTTTTTGATTATCACATTCATAAACATAAAAACAAATGTACTTGCACACAATTTCTTTGTTGGTATGATAAAAAGATTATAGAACTAGTTAAACAAAAAACAAATTACACAAACTGTTAAAATCAGCTAATAAACTTTCAACTAAAATGGAATATGACAGAGTATGGCGTTCACTCAAGGAGAAAATGAGTAGCACTTTCTCCAGCTTCATCTATAAAACAGAAAACAACATAAAATCTAATAAAAAGTCAACATGAAATTATTATGTTTATTATTATGTCCGGTACCAGGTGAACTGGTCAAGAAATAAAAAAATGAATTGTTATTAATAAGAAGAGGAATAAAACAAGGATCCTATGAGTCATGAAAAAAGGTAATGTAGTGTTAAATTATTCAAATGATATTCTTGTTTCGTTTGCAGATAATTTGAAAAATGTATATAGTGATACATGCACACCTGAACGTAAGTAAACATTAGAGTTGCTCCTTAAGACTTCCCTTCCATGATCTATCGATTTAAATATAATTTTCTTCTTGTCATTATTTGGTATTTGATCTAGGCGTCCAGTTTTTTGGAGTTTAATAATTTAATAGTTTTGTATCATCAGCATAAAATAAATAAAATGGCAGTTCGTTTATACATATATAGCAGAAAAATTATTGGTCCAAATATTGATCCTTGAAGCACACCACCCACTAAATAAATTTTGTCAGAAGGTTTATGTTTTACTGTAATAATCGGCTTTCTTCCCGATAAATACGAGTTTATTAGGCATTTATTGTAGTTATTTACATCCATCTTGCCTCTTTATTTTAAAGTCCAGGTTGTTCATGCTCTTTTGAGAGATTGGGGCAATGCTGAGTGCTTAATGTATGAATTTATAAGCTTTGTTACTAGAATAAGAATGACTATTAATTTTTCATGCTGGTTATGATTACCCTCACATCTATGGAACGTGGTTTCCTTGAAAGAAAAGTAATGCTAACTGTTTCCTAATTTGCCCTTGTTAACTGGACTTAATGGGTCTTTATTGATTATAAGAATATTTTAGCTAGTTCATCTGCTACATTGGTAAAAAGATCATTAAATGTATTAGGATCTATATCACAAATGCTCACTCAATTTGAGAGTTTTATTTCGAACTTTTGATTATAACTATCCACATTACCTTAATGCTGTTGGATGTGCTTTCTATACAGGGTGGAAACTTTAACTGGAATAAAATTCAGAAACACGTTACCTTTGTTTTTCTTGCCCTCAATTCTATGTATATGGTATTTATTTATCTGTTCCCGCAAGTGCCCACCTACCACCAACCTTTTTTTCAAATGGAAAGGTATGTCAAGTGACACCTCGTTTGAAAGATCTCTTCGCAAGAAATACATACAGCACACTATTTATTTCTTGAATATTTTCAAAGCCCACGTGATAAAAATAAAAACTAATTTGTTGTTGAACACATTTCGGCGAAAAGTGGTATGTTTTTGACATGTGTTTTGATGCTTTGGAACCATGTTGTTTAGTTACTAGTAATAATAATAGTCAAGTTGTCAAAATAGTTTCTAAAATACTGTATTTAACCAAAAATCTCCTTATCGAGATTCTGATGATGATCAGTTCTTAACCAGATTTCATTAGAATTAATTATTATTTTCCGAAAAAAGTCACATGGTCACTTGAATCGACTAAATTGTCTTTATTGGGATAACCATAACCCTCATTGGATACGAGAAACTCATACTCAGTATGGGCTGGAATAATAGGTGATCAGATTGTAGGACTAGTATTCTTCGATGGTAAACTTGAATGAGCAACTTATGTTTCTTCAAGACGACCTCATGCCAGCGTTACCCACTTTATTTCCAAATCCATTAGATCCGGATTTACCTGATGAACGAATATGGCATCAACAGTTTTTCCCAATAGATGGATTGGAAGAAGAGGTCACATGGAATCCACCCCTTGACTTTTTTGTGCGAATATCTCAAGAGTAAGATCTATGTAACAAAATCGAACGACATTGACGATCTTAAGCAATGTATTAGGCATGAAATACGTTAAGTCACACCAGAAATATTTAAAGACATTAGAGATGCATGTTATCATCGATTTGCACTTTGCAAAGAAAGAAACGGTGCTCATTTTGAACATTTGTTGCATTAAATAATATTCAAGTTATAAATTTGTTTTTCATTTTTATCACGTGGGCTTTGAAATTATTCAAGAAATAATAGTGTATTGTATTTCTTGCGAAGAGATCTTCCAAACGAGGTGTCACTTGATATACCATTCAATTTAAAAAAAAAGGTCGGAGGTGGATTTAATTTAAACATTTAAATGTTTCTTATCAACTTTTATTTAACTTTGCTACTAATTTTCAAGTATTTTGTGTTGGTTTTGGTAAAATTTTAAAATAAAATTGCTTTTTTTTTAATTTCAACTTTTTTTTCTTTTAGATTGATTTTTTATTGTTGGCAAAATATAATAACACTTTTTAAAGAACCTTAAGAATTTTTTTACTTCTTTACTGTTTTTTATTGTCTTAAAACACGTAACTATGTTTTTTAAGGAAACGTAAATTGATTTTTTTTTGAAAATTTCAATTTAAATCAAATTAAAGAAGGTATTTTTAAAAAGTTCTTTAAAAAATGCAATTGTTTATGTTTTCGGATAAATTTGTAATTATTTTAGAAAAAAATACTTCTTTTCCATTAAATATTTCTTTTTTTAGGAAACTTTCAACAGCTTCAAATTTTTAAATTCGAGTAATTTAAATTTGTTTTCTGTCGAGACATTCAATTGTTTTCACGCTTTGTCAATGTCAACTGTGCTATATTAACTTAACCTTATAAACTTGATCATCGTACTCCTGACCTACCACAACAAACGATGCAATGACCTCTCGTACTCCTGACCCGCCCGAACAAATTATACGTTGAGGTAGGTCAAGAGTACGCTGGAGTTCAAGCGGGAAAATAGGTGCTAGGTTAACGCATAGTTTGTTGTCGTAGGTCTAGAGTACATTAGGTTAAATAAACTGAAAAAGCAGCTTAAATTATTTGAATTTTTACCAAAAACAAATGAAAATGATTTGAACATTTTAGAATCCAATTTTAAAATTGACTGAAAAACAATTGAAATGTGAATTTTAGACTTTTACTTGATCTGAATAAATTTGTTTATAGGAATCCATTGGAGCAAGAATTTCCATTTTGGTAGTTATCATCAAAAAACTGAAAAACAATTGAAATTCGAATTTTTGATTTCTACTTGATTTAAATAAATTTGATTACAAGAATCCGTTGGTGCAAGAATTTCAATAATCTGGTAATTTGTTTGAAAGTTTAAACTTATAACATTTCTTTTGTTGTTCACTTATTTACAAGAAGTGAACTCAAGCCTTTTCGTGTGTGACCGAAATTTTTGTAAAATTGAAAACTTATATTTGAATAGATTATGTAAGTACATTGAATAAATAAAATACATACATACATACATACTTTATTTGTGTGTATAGTAGCGTAATCGAGTAATGTTTTAGGAAAACTGAATAGAGATGAAAACATCTGATTCTGGAAGCGTTATTTTATGGCACTTTTTAATGTTATTAAAGATGAAAACGCCCAACGTTATGATATTTAAATTTTAACTGTTATCTTACATAAAGAAATATTTTAAGTTATTATTATTTATATTAGTGTACATATTGACAGTTGTCTGTAGTGTTAGTCCTTTTGAAGAATTTTGCAAATTTTAAACATATGTTTTCGTGTATTTAAAATATGCGAACAACATGTGCGAACGGCTTGTGTTCATTAAAAATTCACTAATTAATTTTATGCTCTATTAAATTACATAATTGTGAATACATTTCGAATTCCAGTCATTAACGATTTGTTATTGTTTTTTATAAGGATTTTATATGGACAGGTGCGTAATTCAAGGTGTTGACATTAGCAAATATTTAAATGCCGCTAATTTCCAAGTATTTACCTAATACAAATATACACGTATAATTAATATGAGGTTAAAACGCCTCTCTACATTAACTAAAACACCTGTAAATCTCTTACATTTTTCGACTTGGATAACCTAATTTGAATCATAAAATCATAATCTTAAAAGAATAAGAATAAGTAAAATGGTAAAATGTACATTTTTACTTCACCTTTCAAAGCAATTTATCTAGGCAGAAGGTGGTAGCTCTAAAACATGCGTTTTGAAGGTCTTAACTACTTCTTCGGGCGATGAAATTCGTTGTCCACGCACAACTGGAATCAAGAAAAAGTCATTGGGTGTCAAGTCAGGGATGTAAGGTGGATGACCCATTAGTTCAATCTTTTGTGTGTCGAAATTGTTGTTTGTTCCATGTGATGTGTGTCGTGATACAAAATGATTCGTCGTTTTGGGTTGGTTTCTCTCAATTTACCGAGAACATCAGGCAAAAAAATGGTCGTATAAACACTGTGAATTAACGGTCTTTTGATTTTCGAAAACCACAGTTGCCACTTGACCGGTTTTCGAGAACGAACAACTTTTGTTGGTTGATGTTCTTGAGTTAAACCACGTCGAAAAACATATTGAATCATAGCTCGAAAATGTTTGTGAGTTAATTCCATCTTTTGACAGAGATGAAATTTTCAACTTACTGTAAACAATACAAATAGTGCTCACATGTAAAAACGTTCTGAGCATTTATAACTTCAAAAATGTTAAACTTTACTATGGCAATGTCTGTTTGCATCTGGCAATACCAGTGTTGAAAGTTCTTAATATATAAATAGCAAAATTATACATCCATATTATATTAGCTCCATTAAAACAACAGACCCAAATCTGGAATAAATTAAGCACAATTAAGAGTATACATGGTACAAAACGAATGGACAAGATTGCTCCGTTTCTTGTCCGAGATCATTTATGTCATAATTTCTTTCAATGTTAAAATTAATTATTAATGATAGGCCTTGAAGAACACACCTGCCCGGAGGAATGATCAAGTGGCTCGAAAAACATTTACATATATCATTATATCGCGTAAATCATAATTATCTATTTATTTGCTCGTAAACTCTGAAAAGATTTATATAATAATATTTTACTGCGTACGAATTAAATAATCAAACTGTTATTGAATTATTTATATCGAGCTGTCGACGTGAATACATTTTCTCACGTCTTACATTATAAGTTCAAATAACAAACAGGAAATCGATTTGATAATAACTCCAATTAATTAACTATTTAATAAAAACAGAATTGAATATAAATATGCAAATTAATTAGTAGTCGTGTAGGAAAAATCGTACCGTGTGCATGAAAAAATCCAGGTGGTATAATGTGTTTGATGTCCTCCTGCTGTATCTCATTCCAAGCAATTACTAACGCATTTCGAAATGCTTTTAGAGTTTGAGGGAGATGCTGCAAATTAAAGAGTCTTCGGCCCATGATATGTTCAATAGGAGATAAATCTGGTGACCTCGGCAGAGCAACACATTGATTTCAGCGTGCTCAAAGAAGCTCATTGTGGCTCTTGCAATGTGTGGGCGAGCATTATCCTGCTGAAAAGTTGGATTTGGAAATGTCTGAAGATAGAGTAGAGAAAAATGTTCGCATTCCAATCGGTCTTCATACCACTAGTTTGCAATGGACCTGGTGGTGGAGAAACGATCTCTTAAAGCCAACAGTCTCAAACGCCGATCTGCACGCTCTTTGGATCTTCGACGTGGTCCTTCACCTTTAGTTCTTCGCTTTCGAACCTTTTGATTCCATACCCAACAACATCTTACTATAGTATCTAAACTTCTGTCCCTAATTTCTCGGAAAGAAAGTCCAGCCTCTCTAATTCATTTCATATTAAGTTTAAATGCTTGACATAAGTATTATGTATTTAACAGCAATAATTATTTTGAGTTATCACGGGTAATTAATTTTCTATTTACTTCTGCACAAAAACATATACTGAAATCTGTGTTACATGTAGACGAAAATCGTGAAAAATCATTCATTGTAAACGGAGCTTACTTCCTGCTCATCTATTTGTGAAACAATGTATACGCAAAGAAATGTAAACGCAGACTGTTACGACCGCAGACATTTACATAACAATAAATTAAACTTTTAAACTTTTCCCATCTCTTAAAAAAAAAGTATTTAGCATCTCGGGCCATCTTATCGCCGGCATACATTTAAATCTATATCACTTCGGTGTGTACACTTCTTAGACATTCGAAGTCTGTAATTGTTGAATATAGGCAAAGTTAAATATAGGAGAGAAGCGCCGTTTTTATGTAAACAGTCGAAAGCAAACAAAACTAGACTCGCCACGTTTCGAGCGATTCGGAATAAGTCAAAAGTGCCGCCCGTTGTTACTTTCCCAAAAAGGGGACAAGGGGGCTCCTCCACCGATGATACACACGCTCGTCGGCACCTCTGAACTTTTATAAATTCCGGGAAATATTCACGCCAATGATTGATTTTCTGGAGTTTAAAGAACTCAACACGTGGCTATATCAGATGTGGAATTTTCACGTCATCTCAAATCTAAATATGTACTTTATTTTCGAATTATTGTGATTATAATATTAATAATAATAATAATCTTTAATATTCATATATAAGAAAATATGACTTATATTTGTTTTTGGTACAAATAATTTTTATTATATTAAATAACATTTAATCAATGCGTACTTTTTGGAATTTTCCATTCGACCCTATTTTCGTTAAATATAATATTATACTTGATTTGAAAAAAAATCACACTTATGGAAAAACATATTAGATTCTGGTACAGATACTTCGACGGGATATTAGTTTTGAAAGTACGGATAATCAAATTCAAACATGCTTTAAGCATATTGATTCCCTTCACCGAAATATTAAATTTACTGTGGAAACTGAATCCAAAAATGCCCTAAAATTCCTAGACCTCTCAATAACAAAACAGAATAATAATTTAGAATTTAATGTACACAGATACCTCACTTTTACACTTATTCCATCAAATTCATTACACTCATTAACATACAAAGAACCAGCATTCAATTCAATGATTCAACGTACATTAGCCTTGCCCTTATCTACTTCATCTTTTGAACACGAAGTAAACATAATAAAGAAGTTGGCAATTAATTAATAATAGTTATTCTAAAAATATGCTATATCACAAATATAAAATAAAAAACAAAATTAAGATCTCTGATATACTACGGGACATCTACTAAAGAGATGAAACAAATTATAACGTTAACTTTTTTTGGAAAACTGCGATATAAAATTAGGAAATTTTTTGAAAAACATAATATTTAGATTAAATTCAAAACACATAGAGAACTAAATTCAATTATATTTAACGACAAATAAAAACCTACTAAAATAAAAGGATCTGGTGTTTATACACTTAAATGTCGATCATGTATGAAGATTTATATTGGTCAGTCTGGAAGCAATTTTGAGAATTGATTATAAGAACATATGAGCTCCTTTTATTATAAGAAGGTCCAAAACTTGACATACTTAAATCCCTACAAATTTATAAAGCCAAATATAATCCGAAAAAACCCATTAATTAACGACCAGACTGATTTACTAAATTCATCCACTTTTAAAGCTGTTATGTAAATTGAATTACTGTCGTCCTCCCTTAGGACTCTTCGGCCTAACTTGGCCTTATTCGGCCTCCGAGTCTGTTAAATTTCGCGGGATAGGTGGCCACAAACCTACCGGCTGTAGCATCGTGGCATCAGCACTAAGACCAACGCTGTCAGGTCTGTTTGGATTTAATAACAATCGAACTTGTCGCTGTCAGTGTCTAGACTCTAGAGGATCTTGACTTTACCGCTAGATTCAATTTGGAAAGGAAGCCACAACGTCAATCCAACGGTTGTTGGATACATGGCTAAAGGAAAGCTTAGTCTGATCTATGCGGATTCTGGATACCAAGTTTAAATAACCTTACATGGCATGGAGAGCTCTGCTATAATGGACCTTTTCCTTTCCCTAGATACTCGTGGGACGTACATGGACCAAAACCTCAAACATGGAGTGGACGGCTTACCAATGTCCAAAGATGCAGAACATGAGCCACAAGGAAATATTGATCAGCTGCTAAAAGGTAGTGAAAACGAGCTTATCGGTAGCCCTAAGGGTCTATCAATCTATCAATGACGACAAGGGCCACTAACTCGATCAATAGGGATGGATAGAAGAGAAGCCATAAAGGCAAAAAATTTAGGAACTGATGCCAGTGGGGTATAAACCACATCAATAACGTGCATACGCTCTATTCAATTGAATCCCCATCGCTCTAAATAGGCCCTTTATTTGTGATTCAAAAATGTCAAATTTGGTATAGGATTCCGGCAGAAGCTTTGGATCTAGAAACAGGTAAGGTGCCTATTGCATTATCCCAAGTGCAGTTTTAATACTCAGGAAAGGCATTAATTATAAATCCATTCCATAATTCACCACAGGAGACCTAGGCTCTAGTATAAGTTCCCAAGAAGAAAGGCAAGGGGCAGGTTGTCATAGCCTCTGTCGACTTTCCAGAAGATAAAAGAAGAGAATTGGATATTTGTTATATTATCTGTAATACAGAGCCTTCAAGAATTTTCTCCGAATTTTCACAATTTCGAGAATATGAGTATTGTAACATAGGTTCCATATCACAGAGAAATATTCTAATTTGCTTCTAATAAATGCAAAGTAGAAGATAATTAAAGGTTGAAGAGTGTTAAATGGTTTAGTGTTTCGAAGTAGGAATCCGAGTAGTATGTAGCATGACTTAGTATTTGTATTTATTTCTCTTTGTATTTGTTTCTCTTACAATAAATACATTTATTACAAATGGATAGATAAAAATATGTACTTATAATTTTCAAGTAAGAGACCCGGGGGAGAGTTCACTCGGCAAAATGTTCTTCCACTCTAGACCAATGGTGCATTTGAAGTTCTTCATAAGACCGAATATGTGAATATTAAAGTTCAATTTTGTGTCAAAGTATACACCAAGATCAATAAAGGATAGAAGTGACTCTAGGTTTGCTTTATTTATATTATAGTAAAATTTGATTTTGATGAGTTTTCTGCTAAATGTCAATGTCTTACATTTGGAGATATTTAAAAACCGTTGTTTAAGCTCTATTCAAGTCATTTATTTAAATCAATAATAAATAACAAGCAATCATTAATTGTTTCAATTTTCTTGAATATTTTCAGATCAACGAAATAGAGTAAACAATCTGATTCAATACTATTTACAATATCAATAGTATGAATAAAAGGGGTCCAAGATTGGAACCCCGTGGAACACAACTAGGACAGTCAAACGCAAAATTATATTGTGTAACTTTGGATTAGTTTAATTTAGTTTAGAATAGTTTATTGACTTTACAAGTGCTACAAAAAATATACAAAATAACATACATTTACAGTAACTTGAAGATGGATCGTAAAATTTGAAGGCGAAGTTCACATGGCAGTGTTCTTCCACTCAAACCATTTTTTCCTGTAACCGATGATGATCAGGAGGTGATTACCATTGAGGCAATATTTTTGCCATTGCTAGTGGTTATTTTTGTCCAATTTACTTGGAGCTATTCTATAGCATGTATGTTAATATGACATTTTTTACCAATTAAAATTTTTTCCAACGGGTAGTTTGTAACTAACAGTTAAAGCTGAATGATAGTTATCTTCTTTAACAAGTGGAGAATCACAGTGTTTAACGATGCAGTTAATATCATTAGAGTCCAACATTTTTCTACAACGAACTAAATGATTTTAATATATTTAATTTTACCATTCAGGTTTTATACTCTTCTTTTTGTAAATGAAAATTGTCAAGTGACAGTTTTCGAAATATATATATTATTGCCTGGGATAGATAGTAGTCGTTTTGTTAATAAATGTTTCTGTCTTATGAGTAGGTAGATAATTAGGTATCCTAAGTATCAATATACACATAAAACAGTTAATATGTTTTCTTGGATATCTTCGTAGTATCATCTAGCGTAGTAGATGATGGTGATTAATATGTTGATTATTATAACCCAATAATTTGTTGAGGATCCCTCTTCGAATTCTAACAATTTTTACTTTCCCTATATAGCATATATAGAGGAAGTATTGTTTTCGTGCGTGAAAATGTCTGAAACTTTAAACATAGGATTTTATCGTTAAAAACTGGAACTGAAAAGCTTTCGGTAAACATTTATAAACCGGAAGTGGATGTTTACTCGAAGCCGTTTTTTGTTTTTTTCCAATATTTTTTTTAATATAAAAAATATTACAAAACTTTTCAAACAAAAGTTAAAGGGAATAAAAAACTGAACAATTTTTATTAAAACATGTTTTGAGAAAAAAAAAATTGAAAATGTTGATATTTTTTGCCAATTTCTAATAAACTATTGTAGTTACATGAAATTTATATAACAAATAATTGTAGAAAATTTAAAAGTGAACAAATGATTAACAATAACATTTTTGCGTAAACCTCATAGTTTTCGAGAAAAATATAGGGAAAGTACTATGATGGCCACATCACTTCTGTATCTCAAAAACGAATTATCCTATTGAGATGAAACTTTAAACTTAATGTTTTATCATTACAAACTGGAACTAAAAAGCTTTTGATGAACATTCATAAGCCGGAAGTGGATGTTTACTCGAGGCGTTCTTTTTTTGTTTTTTCTCAATATTTAAAATCGAAATTTAAAAAATATTACATAACTTTTCAAACACAAGTTAAAGGGAATGAGAAACTGGCCAAGTTTTATAAAGACATGTTTTTCGTGAAGTTCTTAATTTGTGAGAAAAATATTTAACTTTAGAATATTTCAGAAATTTTTTTGGATTTTTCTTTAAAGATTCTTGAAATCTCAGTAATTTCTCCTGCACAATTTTAGTTTTTATAGCAACTTTCTTTCCAAAGAATTTGGTATAGATTTTTCTAGAAAATCTGTTCCCAGAAATCTAGACGCTTTTCAGTCATTTCTCCTCCAGATATCAAGATTGTTTTTTTTTTTCGAGCTATCTTTTAAATTGCAAAGTTTTTAGGATTTTCAAGAATTTTTTTTTTCTAGATATGTAGATTTTTTAAAGGTTTCTAGAAATTTCCAACAATTTCTTTTGTTCTAGAAATTTCTCCAAGGGGTCTACTATTTTTTTCTTAAATGTTATTATTTGTTGTATATTTAGGTTGTAGCGTTTTATTAATGATTTTAGAATTTGTTATAAATATCTTTTCAGAAATTTTAGTATCTTCCGTTAATTATTTAGATTTATTTCCTTATTTTGTTGTTTTTTTCTCAAAAAGGTCTGTAAATTCTAGCATTTTTGAGCAATTTGTTTTGCATTTAGCAAAGCAATTTTTCGAGAGTTGTTTTTGCAATATTTCTGGAAATTTGCATAATTTCTTGTATCGTTATATCGAAATTTTAGGAATCTAAATTGCGAAAAAAAAAATCAAGATTTTTAGTCCATCAACTTGTATTTGATGTTAGGAGTCATTTCATAAAAGAAATTTTTTAAACCGTCCTTGCTATGAAACGTTATTTTAGAAATACTGAAAATCAATTGAAAATCGAATATTTATTTTTTAGCATTTTTACTTCTCTTCATTGCTGGTAATTTATTAGTGAAAGAATTTTCGTAATTTCATTATTATTTAAAGAATTACAGCTAAAATAGTTTTAAAAAAATAATAACGAATGTTTGATTTTTATTGTATCAATTTGAATTTGATGTGTAAAAATTAGGAAATTTCCAGTAAAATGCGAATATTTAAATGAAGACTTTTCTAGAAAATTTGATTTAAAAAATCTAGTCTAGTAATTTCTTCTCCACATTTTAAGATTTTTTCAACTTGTCTTCTAAATCGCAAAGATTTTCTTTGAGGCTCTAGAATTTTTAGAATTTACTTCTAGAAATCTAGATTATTTTCTCGAGGGTTCAGGAAATTTCTAGCAATTTATTCTCCAGAGTTCAAGATTTTTTTTTGAAGTCGTCTTTTAAATTG
Organism: Ontholestes murinus; assembly: GCA_963969525.1. Lineage (NCBI taxonomy): Eukaryota > Metazoa > Arthropoda > Insecta > Coleoptera > Staphylinidae > Ontholestes > Ontholestes murinus. Next base: position 61,450,095 of record OZ018396.1, read on the forward strand.
CAAAGATTTTCCTTGAGGCATTCCAGATTTTTTTTCTAAAAGTTTAGAGTTTAGAAAATGGCCAATAACTTTTTCCCCAAATTATTATTTTTTTTTTCAACTTTTCTTATAAATTGCGAAGATTTTCTTTTAGCCTCTAGATGTTTTTTTAATTTCCTCTCCTTTTCAACAATTCAGATGAATTTCAGTAATTACTTCTCTAGAATTCAACATTTTGTTTCAACTAGAGACTATAAAATTATTTACAATGTTCTAAATTGCGGAATTTTTCTTGGAGGGTCTAGAAAATTTTCCCCTACATATCTTTTTTATTTTCGAGATAGTTTAAGGAATTTTACGTAATTTCTCTTCCCGATTTAAAGATATTTTTTCAATTGGTCTTGTAATTTTCTAGGAGGCTCTAGAATTTTTTAGAAAATTTTCATTTAGAAATCTACTTTTTTCCAAGGGTTCAGGAAATTTCCAGAAATTTCTCCTCCAGATTTCAAGGTTATCTTCTTATCTTATAAGTTGCAATGATTTTCTTGGAGGCTCTAAAACTTTTTAGAAAATTTGTTTGTAGAAATCTAGATTTTTCTTTAGGCCCTAGATTTTTTAGAATTTTTTTTCTAAAATCTAGACTTACTTTTTCAAGAATTCAAAAAATTTCCACTAATTTCTTCTCTAGGTTTCAAGATTGATGAATAGTTAGAGAGAATTAGAAAATAAACGACTTTTATTAAAATATTTTTTTCATAAAATTCTTAACTTTCGAGAAATAAAAATTGAAAATTTTGACATTTTTTGTATTACAGATAAATATAAAGAATTCAAAACTGAACAAATTATTAAGAATAGCCTTTTTGCGAAAACCTCATAGTTTTCGAGTAAAATATAGGGAAAGTACTATAATGGTTACATCACCATTTTGTCTTTTCTTTTGGTCACGCTGGATTTCATTTATTTTATATATCGAGACCGATGTCTTCGATGGTGATCTTTGTAATTTGTGCGATAGTTACTATGTGAAGTGTTTCTATTGTTGGTAAAAGTAGGGGTTGTCCTCTTGTAAGCATGTTCTTATTTATTGATTTGTACTGCTGGATCTTAGTTCTCATCCAAAAAGTAATTAAATTAAGAAGTGTTCTTAAAGAAATGTTAATCGGTTCATTTGTAGTGTTTGCATGGAAATATTGCTATACAATTGGATTTATCAATTCTCATTTCTCTGTAGATGATGTAAAAGTTCAAAGATGTAATCTTCTGTTTCCATAGATTAGATTGTTGCCAGGAAAATACTAATTAGGATGCAAGTACTGGCATGTATTGATAGAAATCTTCCTTCATTTTCATAAATAACAGTAGTCAAATTGTTGGTAGGTATCGAATTTAGATGGAAATAATTAAATATTTCAGGATATACTGGAAAGTGAATTACAAAAACAATTTTTCTTCCGGGGTAGTAAGCTTCTACTTGTAGTAAGGCGTAATTATATTTTCAAAAAATTACCTAAGACATTAAATGAATAATGAATACACCTTGTCGTAGTGAAAGGGCTCAGGTGACAAATCTATAGAATCTTGGTTTCACCGTCAGCATCAATGTGAAAAGGAAACCACAAACAAACAAATACTATAATCCAAGGTTGGACAGTATAAGTCCGATGGATGTATGGCTAAGGGGAAACTTAGTGTGATCTGGTCTGGATACCAGACGGCCCCAGTTTCAATAGCCTTATTATGACAAGCAAGACTCTGCTATAATGGACCTTTTTCTCTATCAGCGTTTAAAGACGCTGAAGGGGAACCAAAAGACAATGCCTATAGAAACTTGCAGCAAAACTAATTTATCTTTTTCTCTTCCAACGACTAAAAACACTGGAAAGGGGCCAAATTTGCAGCAAAACAGCTGAGGATGAAATGAAAAGCAGTGAAGATAAGCTTCTTGGTGGCCTTAAAGATCTATCAATGACGACAAGGGCCACAAAAGGCCCTACTCGATCGATGGGAATGGATGGAAGGGAAACTCTAAAGACAAAAAGCCCTGAATCACAAAATTTAGGAGCTAGTACCATGGCAGGCATACGCTCTATTCAATTGAATCTCTGACACTGCGAAGCGGCTCCACTCCAAAGTGACCTTTTTTGGAGATTCAAATGCTAAATTCCTGTAGAAGCCTTGGATCAATAAGAGACAGTAAGAGACCTACTCAAGACACTTGTAGTCTGGTGCATAACACAAAATCAATTACTCCAGGGGCAGTTTTAATGCTTAGGAAAGACATTAATTATAAATTAATTCCAGAATTCACTACAGGGACTAGTAAAAGTTCCCACAAAGAGAGGTAAAAGGCAAATGCAGAAGAAACAACAAACACCTTCTCCTGGACCTTGATGCCAACTCGCACAATATAGTATGAGGCAGCTCGGACCACAATAATAGAGGTAAGGAACTACAGTGTGCTGTTAACACTTCTCAAATTCAACATCTGTGGACTCCCATGAAAACATTGCTAAATCTAAAAAAAAAATATTCCTACCTACTAGAGAAAGCAAGCAGTAAATAGCTTAAAACCAACCCTCCAAAGCACTAGGCCCAAATGGCATTTTCCTGCATTTCTGCAGCAGGTGCTACATGTAATAATCGCCCTACCTGCAGGCAGTTTACAATGCTAGCTTCAAGATATATTCCAAAGGATTGGGAAGAGGTTAGGGTGATATTTATCGCCGAAAACCATCCGATTAGGCCAAATCGTACCGCCCAATTAGCCTTACCGTATTTTTGCTACAACAATATAAGGAGCATTGCCCTAATGGCAAATCCAGCTTAGGCAGCGATTTGTCCATGAACCTGACAAATCTACTGTGCATGCATTTCATAGCTTCACAACAGGCATATAGCATAGATTCACTGCAACACAAGGAAATTGCGTTAAATATTTTCGTGGATATTGAAGTGTTTTGGCAACACAACATCAACGCAACCTTCAAAGGTCGTAATCTAAGAGTGGTGAAAAGTGCAAAACAAGGAACTGCCAAATAGAGCTAAACAGCTCTTACATCTAACTTAAATCGAGATAAAACTTTTGGACAACACCACTTGTAGACTATGTGGGATGGCAGAGGAAAATCCTCTATGTGTGTGGTTAGCACAAGACTAGCTTTAACTTTAACAGGATCAGGGTACAAAATTGATTGACCTTTTCAAGGAAATTTAATTGCTGGGAACATACTAGTATTAGGGTATTAGTACAAAAGATCTAACTAGGTCGCAGTGTTATAATACTGCCTATCTGTCTAAACTAGTATAATCTTAATAATTAAGAGAACAATTCGCATAATACTTGGAGAAGCTTTATTAGGTTGACTTTGATTCCGATTTGTGCGATTGCAATAAACGCAAATAGTTTATCTCAGAGAATATGAATAAAAATAAAAATTAGAGTAATTTAGATTCTCTTAAATCGGATTATTGAAAAAATATTTTCAAAATTCATTTTGCTAGGAAGAACAGAAGAAAATTCTTATTCCTAGGAGTAAAATATTTGGATTGATGCAATTTATGTGTACATTTTAATGTTTCAGACATTTAATTAGAGGCAAGCAAGGATTGTACTGACCTGTGTGTCAGTTAAATATTAGAAGCCCATTTGATATATCACAATTGATATTGCACCAAGGAACTAAACACATCGTCGAAGAAACTGATTACTTCAAATAAATTAAAATTATCTGATCGATGTACACCCAATAGTAAACCAATTAGCATCAAAGTGTTGGCTTATGAGTCAATATCTTGTTTGGAACTGCAATCGCTTTTAAGTGGTAAGCATAATCTCTAAAATTAACTCTTTTAACTACTTTCACTTTTAAAAAAGGTTAAATGAAAATAATTTTTAAGTTTTTATACCACTATTTATTGTATAATATACACAAACAAAGTTTACAATATATTATCAATTTTGACACAACTATAGTTTCGACCTTTGCAGGTCATTATCAAGTGTTCAACATATTATACAATAAATAGTGGTATAAAAACTTAAAAATTATTTTCATTTAACCTTTTTTAAAATGAACTACCACATAGTAACGGTCGCCACCATCATTTTCACTTTCACTTTTATAATTGTCTAATTCAAAATAACTTTTTGTAATTAAATTTTGCAATTAGCTACTAGTTTTCGTTTTCTTAAACATATGTCAAGTGGTACGGTTAAACCTTACCATCTACAGCAAGCAAATAAAGCCGTTTATTATTATATTAACTACATAAGTGATAGTTATTTTATTTAAATGACAAATAGTAAATAAATGGAAAACACTCGCGATTTTCTATCCAATTTGTACGCAAAAATATAAAAAAAATGTAAGTTGTAACAACGGAGCAAATAAAAACCTGTCCATCGCATATTTGCAAAGTAAATGTTGCGCAGGAGATGTGAAGTAGTAGCACTGACTTTTTTTTCACAAAAAAGAGACCGCTAGTGTAAACGTCTCGTATCACGTCTTCGCAAATCCACACCCGAGCGGAATAAATATTCGTAAATAATTACATTCCCACACCGTGTTGCTCATCGAATAAAACACTTGCCTTTTTTTAAAGGTAAGTCCACCACCAAAAATTTGATAATTCAATGAAATATCAGTAAATCTTTTTCTTCATTGGTTTATACCAATTACCATCTGCCCGAGTCCTTGAGAAAATTGATATGTGTTTTATGTAGATTGTTTTCGAACCGGGTTGATCATAATAGCTGAATTTTGTTGCAAAAATTAAAATTTATTAGACTAGAAGGTAACGTAATTGAATAGCTAGGTAGATCCCAAAGGTTAAAATTTTGAAATGTTTGTTCTTCAGTTTGGAGTTATAAATGGGGTTCCTCAGAGCTTCACTTTTATTTTTATTATTTATTAATGATAATAGTCAAGCCTTAGACAAAATTATTAACTTGTGTCGCGTTTTTTACACTTTGACAAGGACCGATAATTTCACGAAGAAATGAGCAGCACCACCCACAAGAAAATTACCAGGTACATGGGTGACGTGGTACTGCTTGGGAAGTGATTGGTTAAGTGAAGAAACAATAGATCTGTTAGATCGCAGTTCAACTATTATTATAACCTATTGACAAAGTTTTTTTTTCTTGTCGAATTAAAACGAATAATCATATATTTTTACAATTAAATCTTAAACCAAAAAATTGGTTAATGCGAGAAAAAATTTGTAAATATATTAAATTTTTATGTACCATAGAAAGGTCCTTAAATATATGTTCTCATTTACACCTTTTGCAAATTCTTTAGACATATTTATTACAAATTACCAGTAATCAAAAAATTAACAGAGTAATCATTATTTGTACTATTATTTTGGTTAATTATTTTGTTTACATTGTTTATTTCTAAGTATATATATTTTACAAGAACAGAAGCCTTAACCATACAAAGTTGAACGCGCATAGGTGACAGCTTTTACGACCCTCATAATACCTCCGGTTAATCATCTGCTTTCATCATATTTTAGTGGGGGACCTATTTCCAGAACGCCTCGTAAATAGTCGTTTCATAACACTAAATGTAAATTTCGGTCATTTTAAGCGCCGTTTTATTTCTCCGCCACACGTAAATGAACGAAACGTTTCAGATCCATACATCCATGTATTACCGTGAACTTTGGTCTTCCAGTGATCGGGTTGCTTCAAGCGTACTCCCACGCAACGGTTTCCAACTGGTTCATCTATCCAAACTTGATTTATTCGCCAACAAATGCGAAATCATAAAATGGTAGCAGATAATTTGATGCACTCTAGTTGAATGACAGTTATTGCCGTTCTTGATCTTAACATTACGCGTTACAATTTTATGGTCGTAGTTTACGATAAATAAGACTTGTTCAATTTGTATGAAAATCAATATTTTTATGGTGTATGCACGATATGCAATAAACATTTTTGTATTATTAACAGTATTAATGGAATTTTAATGAGTATGCAACTAGAGATAATTACAAAAAAAAATAAAGGATTGGTTTTGAAACACTGTCATCAATGTATAGAACGTAGGTTTACAACGTGGGTCCCCTTGTGGGTGTTTGAGAGACTTTTTGGGAGTGGGGTCAGTAGAAGACCCAGAGAAAAAAAAGGCATTTTTTAAATTTGCTCACTGACCTTTGCAACATTTCAGCTAAAAAACTGAGAATTTCATCATAAATCCTCTGTTTCGATTCATCCAGCATTTTTGGTCGAGTCATGTACACTCTACTTTCGAAAATACAAGAATAATCACAAATAACCTTTACGCACAATCACCTTATGCATCGATTTCTGCAGAGTGGAGAATCCAGATTCATCGACGTAAAATATGGTCAATTTATTTTTATCCACAACTTTCTCCAAAATATCAAAAAATTGGTAAACATCCCCCGCTTGAGTACTTTTGCTCTTGTCATAGAGGTTTCTTCCGACTTGCGTAGGGACAGTTGCGACAGTTTCGCCTCATAAAAGCATAAAACCATTTCTTCCCAGCACTTTTCTTGTCTTTGTTGAAAGTGTGTGGCAATGAATATTTTTCAGCGACATCAAAATTCAATTTTCTTATTTATTTGATAGTTCAATCCAAAAAGACATTCTTCAAATTTCCGAATGTGTTCAGCAAGAAATTTGTCCATTTCGACAGAAAATGTAGGTAGTCTACCAAGTCTTTTCATTTCATTTACATTTGAATTTTTTTCTGACAGCATGTCTTTTAATACTTGATTTGAGAACGGAATAAATACAGCTGCACTCGAACCAAATTTTTATGAGCTTTACAACAGCCAATATAATGATTTTGTGTACCACTCGTTACGCTGCCTTTTTGATTCTGGGGAGTACTCGAACATCCAGCATTCGTCTCCGGTTATGACAGAGTTAAGAAAGTCTTCCTTATTTTGAATCAAATCCAACATTTCTTAACAGCGTGAAACTAGAAATTCGTTCTTCTCCCGGCTGTCCTTGAACACTTTGTGCCATCTCCCGAATTATGACTTTGAAACGCAGTCATCCTTGAAGGCCTTTTGAAGAATCTGGTCGCTCCATTGAAAGGGCAGATAACGGTACTAAATACTGTAGTAGAGAATTTATAGAGTTTAATTCATTTTCTGCTAGTAATAAAACTCTTTATTAAAAGATCGTAGTTGGCAAGAGCGGTATGTAGGCACTGTACAAAAAATTGAATGTGAAATCAACTAATATTTTTTATTTCGATTAATCTGATGAGTTAATTTTGTATTAAAGATTTTCGCAAACAGTTTCTTTGAGGAAATCTTTTAGTTACTAAATGTGGACAAGAATGTCAGCAGAAAGTATTATACGTCTTTTATAACAATGGAAGAGAGTAGATAAACGAATAGTGTTTCATAGAAGGAAGGGATTACAAATTAAATAGGTTAAGGTGAAGGAACAAGATCTAATATTGCAATCGACAAAGTTCTTTCAATAGCAATCGTGGAAACGCTCATTGGACAGTTTTCAATCAAATTCATGGATACCTGAAAGACCAAGTTCTAACGTGTTGAATCTTAACAAAAAGTCTCAATCAAAACTGTATATTGTAATGCAACTTAATATGATGAAATATGTTTATGCATGGCTTATATAATCATCAAAATGGGGCAACAACAAAATAATAATTTCGTTTCAGATCATTTGTAACTCAAGCATGCTTAACAAAAGATCTAATTTCATTTTTAATAAAAAGCATGTTATAACAATAAGTCTTAGCTATTGTTCCCTGTCAACAACAGCAACGGACCGGTTTCGATCTATTTTGGATCTCATCAGCGTGGCGAAGTTGAAGGCTGTGAAACGAGTTTTTCTTCGATGTATTTAACTCTCCGGGTAAACCGTCAAGCATAAATAGATGGCACATTTATGGTAATAGCTTAATAAGGTTTAAATCAATTATTTTGTTAAATTTGATGTCATAGAAATAGAATTCATTATAATTATTTTAGTTTAATAGGATGACCGATGACAGAAGACAGATGACAGAAGACATATGAGAGATGACAGATGACAGATGACAGATGACAGATGACAGATGACAGATGACAGATGACAGATGACAGATGACAGATGACAGATGACAGATGACAGATGACAGATGACAGATGACAGATGACAGATTAAAGATGATAAATGAAAAAAGATACATGAAAGTTGACATATGTCATATCATGTCACAAACGAAGTGTTTTTTAGTTTTTATTAAGACAGATGTCAGATGCCAGATCACATGACAGATAATAAATGACAAATGACGGATGGTAGGTGATGAAAGATGGCAGTTGATATATAACAGGTAGGAAAAAGGTTGATGATATTTTACAGAGAACACAAATCTGAGAGTAGAGAGCATAGAAACAGAAGATGAATGAATGATGATGAATAACTGGTTTCAAATAATCGATTAATCAGTTTAATTGATTGTTTAAACAATAAAATAAATGAAAAATTAGAATAATGAATCTGTTTAATTCATCGTTCGGATTCACGTGATCTTTGCATGGAATAATTTCTAATTTCGAAGTTCGAACTTCGAGAGACCCTGTAAAAATCAAATTTGATAATCCTTTTAGTTCGTTATAGGCAACCTAATATGCAGTCGAATAAGATTTATATTAATAGTATTAAAACTGATTTTTTATATGGTCTATATTTGCAATTTTGTATATATTTTATAATATTGAACAACATCCACATACCGTTGATTGAATTTTTTTAAACAACGTACATACATTAACAATAAAATTTAAAAATTAGAAAAACAAGAAAACATTTCGTACATCTACACGTTTTCGTATATATATATATATATATATATATATATATATATATATATATATATATATATATATATATATGTGTGTGTGTGTGTGTGTATTTTGAAATACGATTCTTGTTTACATATGTAAAAGAAAAAACTTATCGATATTTTGATTACAATTAAAAACACTTGGTTTGCTCCACACAAAATTTTCTTTGAAAAAAACCAAGTGTTTAATTGTAATCAAGATAGTTCAAAAATGTTTCACCTCGGGTTAATTGAGCAATTAATTAAATATAAACGTATAGAAAAAATTTGAAACCAAAATGTTTAATCGTAGGCAACTAAATATACAGTACTTAATTTTTAATTAAAACACTTGTTACGTCTCACATTAAATGACATGCACTGTGAGTTAGGGGAGATGTAGTGATTCGTAGGGTTAATGATCTTAACACGATGACTGCCCTAGCAAGAAGCGATGTTCTTTATATTTCAATAGACCCCACTATTCTCTATGTATATTCGGTTGCCTATGTTACAATTATTGACGATACATTTAAATACATTACATTAAATAATATAAATAATAAAATAAATACAATATGAAACATAACAAGTGTTCTAATTTAAAATTACGTAATGTTATAATTTCGTTTCATCAAGAGTGCCGTGAAGGGATCACTAATGAAAGTTTATTTATATTGAGCTTAAAAATAATTTCATAAATTATATTTTATTTAATAATCTATTATTTTACATTGAAATACTAAAAGCAATACAGCCGGATAATAAAATTATTGATTGCTTGTACAAACAAATATTATATAATCTATATTACCAAATCGTTGTCTTAAACAACAAGCGTTTAATCAAAATTTGCATAACTGGTTTTAAATAGGTTTGCACCTAATAATAAGGTGCTGAATATTACATGCCTAATAAAAACAGATAATTCGCAACTTAATAGTTAAATTTGCATATTTGTAAATGCCTCAATTATTATTTATTAGTGTTTTTATTAAATCAAATTATTGATGTTTTGTAATTTAATATTAGAAAATGATATCAGATTTGTCATTTCGTATTCAATCAAAATTAATGTTGGCCTGCAGCAGTTGTTTGACAGGAAAACAATAATTTAATGTTTATTTTTAATTTAGAATGAAAAAACAGAGTACTTCTACTTAAAATGTTGACAATTGGACGCAACAACTTATCTAATAAGAAGTCAAAAAATTAAACAAACATTATGATCATACATGAATCTATTTGGGTTGAATTATCGCTGTTGGCAGCTGCCTAATTGTCGGTGTAGAGTTGTCACACTTAATTGGGGAAATCGGTGCAAAATTTAGACAATAGACGTCACCTTAATGATGTCTTTATCCTAAACGGTACTTTAATTAAAGGAACAGCAATGAGATCCTCTCTCCCGCCTATGGTCACTAATTTTTATAGAGGATCCATCCCTATCACCACGTTATGTTGATGACACCTTCGTCATGTGGCCCCATGGAAAAGACAATTTCCTCGAGCACTTGAACAATATCCATTCTAAAATTAAATTCACAATGTATTTAGAAAAGCAACTGAAATCACCCTTTCCAACTTCATTTTCTTGTAAAAATACTTTTAACTCGCTCCCTCCGATATCCGATAAATCCAACCTGAATAACGAACTTGCTACTCTCGAGACAGTTCTTGTCCAAAACGGTTTTCTTTCAGATGCAGTAATATACTTATTCACATAAAAATAATATTCGTGAGTTGATGTTCTGGATATCTCTTAGTTGTTTTAATTTGAATATCTGGTTCTCTTATTGTCTGAATCCTATTGCTTCTTCTCTGTATTTGATATCAATGTGGTCAAATATGATCAAGTGTTGTTAAAATTTGGATAATGGCCGAAACTAGTCGGATAATAACATAAAATATAAAGTGAAACGAACCAAGTGAATGTTTAATCATAATACCTATTATTAACTCAATGTTTCACCAAGTGATAAAGTTTATACTTTGATAATTAGATCCAAACCTATTATAAACAAATATATTTTATTGTGCATTTGATTCAAAAAGATTATATTTAAAATTTTGTTGTCAAAATAATCCTCAATAAAAAAGAATTAAACAATAACACAGATTTATTCACAAAACAAAGATAATTTGGCCATAAAAAACAAACGATTTATATAATGAATGTACTTAACTGACCGGAACATGTTATTTAAAGCAAAGGTCACACTTATTGCGATTAACACATTAACTCGCATCTGTAATACAGAAATACGCATACAGTACCATCTCAGTTGTGCTCAGGATTAGTGCCAAAAACAAGTTGGGTAAGCAAACCGTTCATCCACAGCCATCATCATTTAAATTTCCAGATAACTATGGATCGATATGATAATACAATCGCTAATAAAACTACAGCGATGGAGTCTTATCCAGATTACATGTACGTCTACGATTCATTGGTGGTGATTACTTGTCTAGTTGGATTGATCTCGGATATATTGATTATCATCAACATCACAAAATCGGAAAGACTGAGAACTTCAACCAACAGTGTGTTAGTTAGTTGGGCGTTATCGGACGGTATTAGTTTATTGTGCGCACCCATCAACTATCATTTGTTTCAAGTGCATAAAATATATATTTTCAACAATCAATTGGCACATTGTTTTCTATCCGATACAGAAGCCATAGGTAGAATTATAGCAGATATGTTTTTATTCGCACTGATTTGTAATTACATCATACAACTAGAATGTAAATATTTAACTCTAGTGATAATAAATATTTTCATTTTAGGTTTCGCTTTTTGGTTATCCGTAGCAACTTTATGTGTTTTTGGGCATGCGTTTAACTACATAATATTTATTATAATATTTTTACACGTTTCTATAGGTGTAGTCGTATTTTACATTCGTATTAACTCATACATTTTTGGTCGAGAAAATGTATCGCTTAATTATAGGTTAAATGTTGTTACGATATTTATAAGTAATTGGTTTGTCAGTTTGACGTTCCTGTTTTTAAGTGATGTAGAAGTGGTGTGGTTTTTCGGATTTTTAGATTGTATTTGTTATTTAAGTGCACTATTTATATTATGTTACACGATTTACACGGATGGATATTTTAAAATTAGTTTGTTGAGAGTATTTAGATGTAAGCCAAATAATCCTGAAGAAAGTGAGACTGTTATTTGCTTTGCTAAATCTTGTGATGAGCTTAACATCGAGGTCATGCAGAATGAGGATGAATAGTGGATAAAAATTAAATATAATTATGGAGGAGGTATGAGAAAAAGAAGAGAAAAAAAAATAAAGAGAGGAAGAAATATTAGTATGTTATTATGTTGTATATAAGTTTTTTATGCCAATAAAGGTTTTTTTTTTTTATACAAATTATATAATTTATTATCATTATTTATAGTAACAAAACAAGTGTTTTAGTTTACCCTATATAATTAATTTGATCCAAAATGGTTACTAAAATATTTCAAAATTTACTTACATAACAAATTTCTACAAAAAATTTGATCGCATATACTATTCTTCTGGTAAGAGTTATGATATATAGAGACCATTCTCTTAGTTATAATTCATAAATTAGTAATATACGCTTATTATATTTTTAGCAATGTAACCTTAAGAAAAATATATAAAACTGTGATCGTTGAATAACTTAAAATTCATTTTGAAATCCTGGAGAAAACAGTAATTGGAATATTTATATACAAATAGGTACTAAAATATTCTTTGTTAGAGAATTTTCAGAGCCCATTGAATACTAAAATTGACTGATTAAAACACATTAAAGAAATCACATAACTTTTAACAATTTCTATATTTGCATTAATGTTGTAAGTTTGGCAAACAAGTAGGTTTATTAATTTTGTAGAAGGATATTAATTGACCTGCAATTATATTAACAATTTATTCCAAAAGAGTAGATTAAATTGAAACAGCTATTAAAATTGTTTCTATTGCCAGTTTTTAATATTGAGTAGATGAAACTCTCTTTCTGTTAAGAGTAGTTGTTTTTTTAAATCTTATTCTATATCATTTATATTATGCTCTAATAAGACTATTTTGGTAATGATTTTGGCAAGAAAAGTTTGGATAAAATATTTTATTTTAGTTTTTTTTTAATTTATGTTATTCATCGGTTTGTATTGGACGTAATTTTTTGTTAATCTTTATATGCGTTTATATGTTTAGAGAAACAATTTTAATTTTGCTATATATTTTTCACAGTATTTATGTCTCTTAGGAGGATGAATCTTAATACTTTATAGTTTTAAATAAGCGTCCATAAAAGAATATTCTGTACTTCACATATATGTTTACACAATAAATTAAGGTGTTTTGTCACGGCTCTCCATTAACAATTAGATTAACCTGTATATATGGTTGCATAAACTACACGTTTCTTTATTAATGTACAACTATTACTAATATTGCATATATACAGGTTAATCTAAATGAAAATAAATAAAAGGGACGAAGAAAACCATGTTCTACATGCTGAGCAGTCAATACTTAACGAATTAATGTTAGGAATTATGTAAACACGAAAAAATCCCAATTACGAATCCCTGGCTTTAAGAATTTTGAAGACAAAACTATAGATAATCTTTCCGACATAATTGAGAATTTTGCCAAATATTTATCTTCTGTTTATAGTGCAAGTACATCAAAATCTTCCGTAAATGATTTGGTATTCAACCAAAGTAAAACAATAAATATTGACATTATAAATGAAAGTGATATATTGATGGTGGAAAAAAACTTAGAAGTGATAACATTCCTTCTTTCTTGGTGCGAGATTATATTCAGCTTTATTAAATCCACTTAGTCATATTTTCTAAAAAACAGAAAATAAACAGATTATCACTAATTACTATAATAAATAGCTTTGTCAGTCTTTAAAACTATAATTGCTAGTAAGATTTATTCTTGTTTAAAATCACAAATAATGTATGTTTGATGTAAATGAAAATTAGGTCAAATAAATTTAGTCCCACCAGTGGTGTCCCTCAAGGCTCAAATTTAGCCCCCCTGCTGTTCATAATGTTTATTAATGACCTGGTTGTTGAAATACAATCTCCAATTCTTTAATATGCAGATGATGTTAAAATTTACAGATGCATTCGATCTGATGTTTGTTTTGAATTACAAAATGGTTTATTACGAATACAAAATTGGAGTTCGCTTAAAAAAGTTTCGTGTTTGGTCAAACCAACGATCCAAAGTTAAGGTAAGAAGAAATCGATAAATACTTCTACGATAATGGTAAAAAGGTCAACAAATGTGCTGTTTATGGACATAATAAGGTACAGAATGCGAAAGTAAAGCGTTAGTTGCACCGATTCAGTTCTCTTAATATGAACGTCGAAAATGGCGAGACGTAACTATGCTAAGAGATAGCTGAAATATAAATGAACATGTTAAAGCACGTCTGGCGGTTACTCTATTCGCCAGCGGTGTAAACTGGTACTAATTTCCTACTATCCCCCGTGTACAATCATCCTGAATAAATTTTTATACGTAAAACATTATTTTTAGTTTTTAAATTAAAAGGAAATACAAATAGTTGCGATGGTTGTATAATAAATGCGGGCAGCAGAGTTTGAGTATAATGAGTTTTGTATATGTAGGGTGGGTGGGTGGCCACTATCACACCCTCCAATCATTTAAACATTAGCAAGGGTTTGATTGAATGAATTAATAACATTTATTAAAATTTACGTAAATAATATTCGGTCGAATTGAAGAAAACATGAAACAATGAACTCCGCCTTCAAGATCTATGCACCAAATTTTGAAGCGATTTAATTTTTATGTATGTATGTTTGTGTTTATTTTTTAATAGATATTGTAAAGTTAATAAATAAATAAATATATAAATTCATTTCTTGTTAATAATTTCACTCTTCAAACTGTTTAACATACATTTAATGATAATTTTTTTAGTTTAATTAACAGAAATAAATACATTCAAACTAGTGTGGTTTTGATAGCTTTGCTATTTGTAATACTTAAATTACTTTTCTACAATTCAGTACTTGTCGAGGTATAGCCAGAAAAGTAGTTGTTTCAATAAGTTACTTGTTTTGTTTGTTTCGTGTTTTTAAATTACTATAAATAAATAATAAAAGAAATCAAACTTTCGATAACATATTTTAAAAGTACTAAATTTAATAATGTTATTTTGAATTAAATGTGTAAATAAATATTAACAGCTTTAGACATTTAAGCTTATTAACATATTAAAAATTAGTCAAACAATGTGATTTTATTGTTTGAATTCTTAATTAAAAAAAATTGAATGTTACAATATTAATAACCATGATTAGAATATGATGTAGAGAAAATAGTTTTAGTTACCCCCACTAGTAATAGGTAATAACAGGTAGCCTAAAAGAAAGAATATGCTCAAACTTAAAATCGCTGGCGAACCACGACGTTCACGTCCTCAGTCAACATGATGATGCGCTCGTTATTAATCCTAATATTAATTGCTTATAACTGCTCCGGTAAGTAATAAAATATAAACGTAAATCAAGTGCTACATAAAAATATTTCAGGAAGTTCGTGCAGAGTAAAAACTTCATGCGTGAGCCTGCGCGAATGCGATCATTACACCTCTTTTCTGGAAATGATGGAAAAACCACTAAAACCTTCCGTCGTTAGTTTCTTGAGAGCCCAACAATGCGGATTCGCCGATGGATATCCGAAAGTGTGTTGCTCGCCAATACCGAAAGGATTAAAAATATTCAGCAATCCAACAACAAACAAAATACCGTCACAATCACACAAACAAACACCGTCATTCGACATCACCGTTTCAACGGCACCTCCGATGGCATCAGCTGTTCCCTATCTGAGTTTAAAAGATAAGAAGATACACGATTTTAATTTAGCCTTTCAAGACATACTAGACTTTGACTTGTTTAGAAGGAGAAGGACGGCGAATCTGAACGTCCCCGGTGTTGAAATCCGATGATCACGCACTTTTTTGTAATTCAATTTTTTTCAATAGTAAATAAAATTCGAGTTTAATACGAGTGACAGGTAGTTTGTGTTAATCCGATGAAATCAGTCGTTAATAGCATGGGGAAAATAGGATTAATCCGGTGCACCTGATTTAAGGGTCGGATTGGTTTTTCCAAATCTTCAACCCCACTACGGGTAAAATGCTATGTTTCGGGATATAATGCAGAATGTGGTCAATGGCTACTTCACTTGTGTGCGTATTATTGTGAATATGTTTAATATTTGTTTATTTGTGATGGT
Organism: Ontholestes murinus; assembly: GCA_963969525.1. Taxonomy (NCBI): domain Eukaryota; kingdom Metazoa; phylum Arthropoda; class Insecta; order Coleoptera; family Staphylinidae; genus Ontholestes; species Ontholestes murinus. Next base: position 61,466,188 of record OZ018396.1, read on the forward strand.
GCTGTTTGTATTTGCGCCATGTTTTGTTCCTGTGGTTGGTGGAGCACCAAGGATGAGGATTAGTAAGTATATTATTTTATAATGCCTCTTGTAAAATTAAAAAGTTATCTTTTCATCAATTAAAATTATTCTTATTGGATAATAGGATTCCTTAAGCGAACTTTTCTGAACTAAATTGAAAATATTAAATACAATCTTTAATAAAAATTAATTCATTTTCGATTTCAAGCATACGTGTTAGAGCAATTTGAAGAAGCAGAATTGTACACATTTATTTGCAAAAGTTGTTTTATGTAGGAACAGTGGTAAACGTGGCTATAACAAACAACCAAATTTTAATTAATTTCCCAATTGCAAAGAAAATGCTAAGAAATCTTTAAAATGTGTTCAAATTTATTTTATAAAAGGTTACATAGTTAAATATATATGTAAATATATTGTTCTCTTCTTCCTTTCGTCCTCACTTCGAGGTTTGTGAGGCGTTTATTCCCATCTCAGGCTAATAGTATCTATTATTTCAATTTATTGTTTAGGATTAAGTTTTTTGTTTTTATTTTAAAAGTTTTTACATATTCCGGAATAATGTATATCGATTGATTGATTGAAGGGTGGGATAGTATTATCCATAATAAAGATTATTCTTTATAAGTTGCTCATGTTTTTATCAAGTAGTTGAAAATCTGTTATTTATTTGATTTTCAATTGCAATAAAACATCAGCTCTGGTAAAAAAAGCTCGTCTCTAAATATACTGTTTTAATTAAAGTTAAAATATATATGTAGGGTGGGTGGGTGGCCACTATTCCACCCTCCAATCAATTTAACATAAACATAAGTATTTCGTTAATGTTTTTAACATAAACTTAATCAATTACGAAGTAAATTTTAATAAATGTTATGAATTAATTCAATCAAACCCTTGCTAATGTTTAAATGATTGGAGGGTGTGATAGTGGCCACCCACCCACCCTACATATACAAAACTATCTATACTCAAACTCTGTTGCCCGCATTTGTTTTACAACCATCGCAACTCTCTGGAAACAAATAAGTCAAATATAATTAAGGAGAAACAAATGGCGTAAAACAATTAACAAATCAAATAGATTTTTGTTTAGAACAATTGATTCAAAATCCATTTATTTGTCAATTAATAGGAAACAAACGACAATTAACTAGAGATAAGTTTAATTAAGTCATTTAACTTTAGTCATTTATCGTCTGTTTCCTAATAATTAACACCCATTAATTGTTTTAATCAAGAAATTGACTAAAGATAAGTGATACATGATAAATAATAGAAAAAATAACAATTGACTAAAGACACATTACAATTGACAGAAAACAAATGACAATTTGACTATAGTGACAATAAAACAAAAAAAATAAATGACAATGAATTAAAGATAACTCACAGATAGTAAATTAATAAAAAAACAATTGACTAAATACAAATGATAGATGGCCATTAATAAAAAACAAATGACTAATAATAAATGACAAAATTAACTAAATACAAATGACAATTGATAAAAAACAACACGTGACAATTGTCTTTAGTCAAGTAATAAAAAACAAATAACAATTGATAGAAAACAATTATGACAATTGACTATATATAAGTGACAATTAATCTTAAAAAAATGACAATTGACTTAAAATAAGTGACAATTAATAAAAATATAAATACAAATGACAGATGACCACTAATAGAAACAAATGACAACTCACAAAATGCAACTGACAAAATTGACTAAAGCCGAATGACAATTAATATGACAATTGATAGAAAACCAGTGACAATGAATTAAATGCAAGTCACAGATTAAAACTGATAAATAACAAATGACAATTGTGTTTAGCCAAGTGGAAAAAAACAAATGACAATTGATAGAAAACAAATTACAATTTTTAAGATAAGTGACAATAAAACAAAAAAATTAATGACAATGAATTAAAGATAACTGACAGATAGTAAATTGATAAAAAACAATTGACTAAGTACAAATGATAGATGGTCATTAATAAAAAACAAATTACTAATAATAAATGACAAAATTAACTAAAGACAAATGACAATTGGTAAAAAAAGACGTGACAATTGTCTTTAGTCAAGTGGTAAAAAACAAATAACAATTGATAGAAAACAATTATGACAATTGACTACAAATAAGTGACAATTAATTTTAGAAATGACAATTGACTAAAGATAAGTGACAATTAATAAAAATATAAATACAATTAATAGAAACAAATGACAACTCACAAAATGCAACTGATAAAATTGACTAAAGCCGAATGACAATTAATATGACAATTGATAGAAAACAAGTGACAATTAATTAAAGGCAAGTCACAGATTAAAACTGATAAATAACAGATGACAATTGTCTTCAGCCAAGTGGCAAAAAACAATGACAATTACTAAAGACAAATGACAATTGATAGAAAGCAAATGACATTTTGTAAGCGACAATAAAAAAATAAATGATAATGAATTAAAAATAACTGACAGATAGTAAATTGATAAAAATCAATTGACTAAATACAAATGATAGATGGCCATTAAAAGAAAACAAATGAATAGTAGTAAATGACAAAATTTACTGAAGATAAATGACAATTGTCTTTAGTCAAGTGGTAAAAAACAAATAACAATTGATAGAAAACAATTATGACAATTAACTAAATATAAGTGGCAATTATTAAAAAAATAAATGACAATTGACAGATGGTAAATAGAAATGATAGATGGCCATTAATAGAAACAAATGACAACTGACAAAATTTTCTAAAGACGAATGACAATTGATAGAAGACAAATGACTGTTGAATAAAAACAAGTGAAAGATTAAAACTAATAAATAACAAATGACAATTAGTAAGAAACAAATGACAATTACTAAAGAGAATTAATACAAAGAAAAGAGTAAAGATAGTGAAAATGTGATAGATGGTAATGAATAAAAAACAACTTACTAAATATAAATTATAGGCGGCCATTAACAGAAACAAACGAAAACTAACTAAAGGTAAATGACAAAATTGCCTAAAGACGAATGACAATTGATAGAAAACAAGTGACTGTTGATTAAAAACAAGTGACAGATTAAAACTGATAAATAACAAATGGCAATTGACTAAAGACAGGTGACAATTATTTAAAAAAATAAATGACAATTGACTAAAGATTAGTGATGGATAGTAATAAATAAATAAAAACAAATGACTAAATACAAATGATAGATGTCCATTAACAGAAACAAATGACAACTGACTATAAGCAACTAACAAAATTGACTAAAGACGAATGACAATTGATAGAAAACAAGTGACAAATTAAAACTGATAAATAACAAATGACAATTAACTAAAGATGAGTGGTAAAAATAAATGGTAATAACTAAAGACAAATGACAATTGACTAAAGATAAATAACAATAAATAACAAAATAAATGAAAATTGACTAAAGAAAAGTGATATATAGTAATAAATAAATAAAAACAAATGACTAAATACAAATGATAGATGGCAATTAATAAAGAAACAAATGACAACTGACTATAGGCAACTGACAAAATTGACAAAAGACGAGTGACAATTGATAGAAAACAAGTGACTGTTGATTAAAGATAAGTGACAGATTAAAACTGATAAATAACAAATGACAATTGACTAAAGATGAGTGGTATAAAACAAATGACAATTACTAAAGATAAATGACAATTGACTAAAGGTAAGTGACAATTATTAAAAAAATAAGTAACAATTGACTAAAGACATGTGATAGATAGTAATAAATAAATAAAAACAAATGACCAAATACAAATGATAGATAGCCATTAATAAAAACAAATGACAACTGACTATAAGGCAACTGACAAAATTGACTTAAGACAAATGACAATTGATAGAAAACAAGTGACTGTTGATTAAAGACAAGTGCAAGATTAAAACTGATAAATAACAAATGACAATTGACTAAAGATGAGTGGTATAAAACAAATGACAATTACTAAAGATAAATGATAATTGACTAAAGGTAAGGACAATTATTAAAAAAATAAATGACAATTGACTAAAGATAAGTGATAGATAGTAATAAATAAATAAAACAAATGAGTATATACAAATGATAGATGGCTATTAATAGAAACAAATGACAACTGACTAAGGCAACTGAAAAAATTGACTAAATACGAATGGCAATTGATAGAAAACAAGTGACTGTTGATTAAAAACAAGTGAAAGATTAAAACTGATAAAAAACAAATGACAATTGACTAAAGACGAGTGGTATAAAACAATTGATAATTACTAAAGATAAATGACAATTGACTAAAAATAAGTTATAATGAGTAATAAAAACAATAGACTAAATACAAATGATAGATGGCCATTAATAGAAACAAATGACGACTGACTATAAGCAACTGCCAAAATTGACTAAAGATGTAATATTAGACCATTTCACAAGTGAGAAAAAAATGAATTAAAAAAAGCACACCTAAAAATTAAATTTACTAACCAATGAGAAACAGGTTAAAATAATCCTTTTCTTAAAAATTAACAATTGAAAATTTGAACTGAATAAAGACACTTATTAAGAAAACAACAGTTTAAAACAGCTAAAATAAAGAAAAGAAGTTTCTTTCTTCTTTTGAATTGAATTTTGTTAAAAAGAACAGCTGTAAACTTTATAAAAATATTACAGTGAAAAAATTTTCAAATAGAAAAAAAAAATAAGTTAAAAAATTGAATTAAAAAAAGGATATTTAGTCAAGGTTAAAAAAATATTTTTTTTTAAATAAAAATTATTAAAAATAAGTTAAACAAATGGAATTTTCTAAGAAAAGTACAGCTAAGAACAGTTGGATTTTTAAAAAACAATTGAATTTTATTCCAAACAGTTGACAACTTTCATAATCAGAAAACGAATTTTTTATTAAAATACAGCTTAAACTTTCCTAAGAAACATTTTTAAACTTACTTCATGAAACCAGTTAAAATTTTCTTGATTACAAAGAAAAATTTCTCAAATAAGAAAAAAAAATGATTCAAAAAGCACAAAAAGAAAAAATGCCAAATAAAAAATGTTAAAAACATTCTTTCTTTAAAACACGTTTTAATTTTACTAAGAACAAAAAAGCTGATAAATGACATTTACTAAGAAAATGAGAGTTAAAAATAGGTGAAATAAAAAAAGAACAATAGAATAATATTTCGAACAACAGTTGTAAACTTTCTAACAATACATTGATCTTAAAACAGTTGAAGAAATTAAAAAAATTTAAATAAATAATTTTTTTTTATAAAATTAATTTTTACGAAGTAAAAAAAACAATTGAATATTAGTTGAAATTCTCATATGAAATAAATACTAAACATTCCTATAATAAACTATATGCTATATAAATTAAGCAAAAACCTAAAATTCGAGATTCAATTTTTTCTCAGTATTTCAACTATAACTTTAACAATAATGTTTAAATTTAAAAAAATTCTTGCACCAATGAATTCAAATTACAATCAAATTTTCTTAAATCAAGTAAAAATCAAAAATTTGAACTTCAATTGTTTTTCAGTTTTTCTACGATAACTTCCAAAATAATTATCAGATTATGAAAATTCTTGCACAATCGTATTTATTCAAATCAAGTAAAAATCTAAAATTTGAACTTCTATTGTTTTTCAGTTTTTCCAGGATAACTTCTAGAATCATTATCGGATTATTTAAATCAAGAAAAATCTAAAATTCTAACTTCAATTGTTTTTAGTTTTTTCACGATAACTTCCAAAATCATTATCAGATTAGGGAAATTCTTGCACCAATGGATTCTTACAATCAAATTTATTAAAATCAAGAAAAATCTAAAATTCGAACCTCAATTGTTTTCCAGTTTTCCACGATAACATCCAAAATAATGATCAGATTATGGAAATTCGTTCCCACAATAATATTTATTTAAATCAAGTAAAAATATAAAATTCGTATTTCAATTGTTTATCAGTTTTTCCACGATAACTTCAAAAATAATCATCAGATTATGGAAATTTTTGCACAAATAAATTCCTACAATCAAATTTATTTAAATCAAGTTAAAATCTAAAATTCGAACTTCAATTGTTTTACAGTTAATTTTCAAAAAAATTTCAAATCAATTGTTTTTAGTAATAATTCGAATAATTTAAGCTGTCTTTTTTGATTTATTTAACCGAACGTACTCTTGACCTACGACAATAAACAATGCGTTAACCTAGCGCCTAATTTCCCGCTTAAACTCCAGTGTACTCTTGACCTACCTCAACGTATAATTCGCTAGAACGGGTCAGGGGTACGAGAGGTCATTGCATTATTTGTTGAGGTAGGTCAAGAGTACGATAGAATAAGGTTAAATTAATATTGTGTTTATTATATAATAGTTTAATGTTACGATTATTACAATATGTAAAAACTAACGTTAAAACAGTTGACATTGACAAAGCGCTAAAACAATTGAACGTCTCGACAGTAAATAAATTTAAATTACTTGAATTTATAAATTTCAAACTATTTTATTAAAACAATTGTGGTGTGGCTATCTTAATACATTCCCTAAATTTTCTCGAAAACTATGAGGTTTACGCAAAAAGGCTATTCTTAATAATTTGCTCAATTTTGTATTCTTTGCAATTACTTATTATATAATTTTCCTGTAACTACTTTATTAGCAATAGACAAAAAATGTAAAATTTATTCATTTTTATCCACATATAAATTATGAATTAAAATAATGTGAAATCTGAATGAATCATGTGCACGAAGATACAAACACATGTCGATATTGTCACGTTTCGAAATAAACACTAACTATTAACACGAGGCTAAGTAAATGGAAACATTAGACGGCGGCCAATGTGTTTTTCATTAATAATTAAGTCGTTTAACATAATTATTAGCAATAGAGAGCGTGTAATCAAAAACCCGGTGTTAATTGGTCGTATTAAAATTATGACCATTGGGTTTTTAAGAAGTAGATTTTCCGAACATTTATAATTAATGCCTTATGTTTATATCTGCTACTGTGTGAATCAAGATAGGGATTCCCGAAAATTCGGTTTTGATTCACGCTGTTTCTTAGAGGCGTCTTGCTTCAAGGGAATCCCGACGGTGACTATCTGCTTTTTTTTAAAAATAATTTTATAATACTACGAAACGTACAAAATTCTTCTGTATAAAATCATCCCATACAAAACAAATAAGAAGTTATGTTATTATATATCTAGAAAATATTTCAACATATTGCGCTGGCATCGAGTGAAGGCCAAGGTAAAATTATTGTTATTTTAGGGTGTTTCTGTGACCCGGGAAATAAAATTAAACACATATACTAGAGTGAAAATCATGATGATGTAAAAAAAATTATAAAAGTCTTCAAATGACCAAGATACAAATGATAATAACAAACAGTTTGTTGACAAGTGAAGTAAGGAATAAACTGTGTGTTATTTTCATTTGCAAAACATTTGATGTAAACTCAAACCAATAATAGTGACCAAGATACAGTTTATCAAAGTTAGGAAATTTTAACATATTTTTCTAAATATTTTCATTACCTTTCGTGGTGCAATTTGGTTCAGCCTAAACTAATATCAAGTAAATTCCTTGCGCAATTTGTCACTTCGATCAGAACAGAGTGTTCCTAGAATTTATTTGCTCAGAACTTTTTTGTTTGGTCGTAAATCTACATTTATTCTTCCACATTTTAATGGAAAATTTATTTTAGAAACTTTTATCACTCTTTAAAAATTTGGATAACAGTGGTCGTTTTTGAGTTAAAAGCAAAAGTTTTAGTTTTAGTCTCTGATTTCAATCGTAACAAATAAAAAAAATCCTCGGAAAAATGCGAGTCTGACCCAATAACAATTGAATAACGAATTGATTGGTCAACTTGCCTATGTCGTTTAAACAAAAATTTAATTTTTTCTAAACTAAACTAAACAATAAAATTTTATATATTAATTATTAAGTAATATGAAGTATGCTGAGTATTATCAATTTTTGTTGTAGATAAAATATGTAAACAACCAAGAGGAGATGTTTGCATAGAAATAAGAAAATGTCCATTCTTCTCTGATCTCTTGGACAGGTCATCAATACCACGGCCACGGCACGTCATAAAAATCATACGGGAAGGTCAATGCGGTTTCCTAGGGAACATACCGAAAGTGTGCTGCACCCTAGCGTCGACTACATCGCATCCTGCTGTTGATATAGGCGAAGAATTTGTGAAACCGCCCAACGTTTCTGAACACAAAAATCTTGACTTACTACCTAGAAACGATTGTGGCAGAATATCGACGGACTTTCGCATAACCAGCGGAACGAAGACGACTTTATTCGAATTTCCATGGATGGCTTTAATTGCTTATATGACAGGTTTGTATATAATAAAAATATTTCTAAGTACTGATAATTTAAATTGCATTTTGTTTTATGGATTTTGAGAAAGTCCTTATACCACTTAAAGTGGTATAAAAAAGTAAAAGTGTTTTCTTTATTCTTAAAGTCCTTATCGTTAACATACGAACATATAGTATCAAAAACCTTCACTTATATATTTGGTGTTTATATACAGCAATTCAAATAAATCAATTTGACTTTAGATACTTATATTTCTGGAATAGAGACCAGAAGGGAAATTCGTTAATTGATAACACAGGCCGATATGTTTTTTGATGTTTTGAATTTGATAAGTGTCCTTAGCTAATATGGATATGTTGATTCTGAATGTGAATTTGGTTTGAGCCCATTACGTCAAGATTTTTCAAAAAATTACAAAAACCTTGTGAGATATTTTGTACGTTTATGATATTTCCTAAATTGCATTAAAATTATGTCTTTAAAATACTTGATACATCGATAGAAAATATTTTCGTATAATATTATGTTTATTTCATTTCAATGACAACATTATTTCATTTTCGCATCTGTCAAGGTCAATCGACGAAATTGTTAGTTAGCGTCAGTTGTTTGTAGCATCATGTTGTGTTTTGTTTTCTGAGTGTTTAGTGCGTCATAATGTCATCAAGAAAGTGCAAAAACACTCCTGATATATTTTGTTACGTGTGTGTTGATTTAACGATAGCAAAGAAACAACGAAACATAACAGAATTTATCAAGAAAGCTTATCATTATCGTGGTGATTAGGACAAACCTTGGGCTCCACACAAAGTGTGTCGAAAATGGACAAAAGGTGCACGTAGCTCTTTATCCTTTGGCATTCCTATGATATGGAGGCAACAAAAAAAGCATGGAGACGACTGTTACTTTTTGCTCCTGCGATGTCAAGGATTTCAATTCGAAAAATAAACATACTATTCAGTATCCTGATTTACCGTCTGCTAAACGACATGTACCTCATAGACCAGGAATTCCCATTGCTCCACCTTTCTTCACACCATCTAACAGCAATCATCAGATGAAAGTTCAAATGAAAAAACTGATGAAGACGAATTCAATCCTGCTATAGACCAACCTAAGCAGTTTATCCAAGCTGAACTTAATGACCAAATGGGCCTATCGAAGGATGCTGCATAAATCTTAGGATCATGACTAAAAGGCAAACATTTGTTGGCTCCAGGAACCACATTTTCGTGGTACCGGCATCATGAAAAAGAGTTCGCGGAATATTTCTCTCAAGAGGGTTCACTGATGTATTGTAACAATATTCCTGAAGTAGTCATGAAACTGGGAGCTAATAATTACAATTCCACATCATGGAGGTTATTTATTGATTCTTCTAAGAAAAGTCTGAAGGGTCTCTTGTTGCACAATGGTAATACTTCGGTGCCTCGGTGCCTGTTGCTCACTCCGTGCATTCCAAAGAAACGTATGAGAATCTTGAGCTGTTGCTAAATACAATAAAGTATAGCGAATATTGTTGGCAACTCTATGGAGACCTCAAAATAATATCCATGCTTTTGGGTCAGCAGTCTGGATTCACAAAGTATCCATGTTTTTTTGTGCGACTGGGACACAAATTACCTGCACTTTCTGAAGCTAAACTTAAAGAAGGATTTTTTTGTAGTCCCTCACATTCGAAACTTAAAATCGAACATTCCAGAATAAAATGATCCAGGATGAATCTGAAGCATGGAGTTCTTTCATAAAAATCATAGACGATTTCCTTGGAAACAATAAGTCTCACACAAGTCAACATGGTCGAAAATTATAAAAAACTGGGATGCAATATGAGCGTCAAACTTCATTTTCTGAATTCCCACGTTGACTCTTTTCCCAAAAATCTTGGAGCTTTTAGCAATGGAACCTCTATCAAGACGTGAAGGAGATGGAGAGACCTTACCAAGGAAGATGGGATATTAGAATGATTGCTGATTACTACTGGACCTTGAAGTGGGACTCGCTCACAAAAATCCAAAAAATGAAAACTACGAAACGCAGTTTTAAGGAAAAAAGAGAACGATTTTATTTAAAAAAAAAACAACAATTGTCTAACGTAGATTATACTGCATTAGTTTTTAAATGGACAACTCAATTTTGCAGTGTAATTTTCTATTAAATATAGTTTCAATAAATATTTTCTAAATAGTTTTGGCAGTTTCTATGAAAAAATTCCTGAAAAATTCCTGAAAACCTGACGTGATGGAAAAAAACTAAGCCTTCCTCTAGATATACAACTTCTGGCAATAAAGTTCGGTGAATAGACCTGTGACATTAACGTAGATGAACTATTAACAAAAGTTACCTTATTGTCCTTCGAAATAGTCACCTCCCATAACTATGCATCGCCGAGATCTGCTATAAAAGTCCCGGAAACTTTTCAAGAAGGCTTCTTTTGGGATGAAGTTTCGTTGAATGTCAGGAATATGGTCAAATCTCTTTTCCTTCTAATGTTACAAGGTATATTAAAATTTTGAACCGTTTTATGAAACGTCTACGAAGGGTACGACCCCAGTACGAAAAACAAGGTTCATGGTTTCTTGTTGACGACAACGCCTATATCGTCAAACAGTTCCTCGTAAAAAAGACCTCAATCCTCCAGACATATTCCTATTTCCACGACTCTAACTTGCTTTGAAAGGAAAGAGATTAGACGATATCCCACGAAATACGACGAGGCTTTGGAAAAATATAACATATTAACAATGTATACATGTTTCTTAGTCTTTAGCTTCCTTTCCGAAAAAAATACATATGAATATACACAAATATATAACAATACGTACAAAAATTTTGGATGGATGAAGCTGGACGTAGTTCGTGCAGCTGCGACGTTCTTACACTCTAACCCTTGTTTTTGTCCATGATTCTGAGGGTGCAAATATCCTCTTGAACATCTGTATTCTTCTTTAAATACTTGTATTTAATTTTTTTGTCCCCTTTTTAGGGCTCTTGTATCAGCATGACAGATATATATGACAAATATGTGCTATTACATTCGGAACATGAAATTTGGTATACTCCCGATTTTTTTAATTGATTGGATTTGAAATAACACAATTTACGCTTGGTTTGTTTCACTGTTTAAACCAAGCGTAAATTGTGTTATTTCTATATTACAAAATGTTTCACCACGTGCTACATGAGAAACTAATTCAAGAAATATGATTGGATTTGGTCTTTCGCATTAAAAAAGTATATTTGAAAGTTTACTCGCTGATATAAAAACAATTTGATATTGTGTTTTCTAAAGATATTCGATATTTTATTTGTTACTTGCCCAAAATAAGTAATTTTTGCATTAGTTCGGTTTGTAAAGTTTTTTTGTGAATTAAATTTTGAACTGCAAAACCATTTTCCTTAGCTATAGAAATAATTTTGTTTAGTTCCGTCGCTCTACTTGTATCAGATAGAGGAATTATGAAAGCTCCATGTATGATGGAGTGAAATGCCACTAACTTGTCAGACGGAGGATGATTTGAATTATAGGGAATTGTAGAATTGAGGTTTTTCGAATTGAATGTTGGCAATTGATTCTATTGTCATTTTCTTGTTTTCTTTTTCTACTGTGAATTTTTCTTTTGGATGAACACTATTAATTAATCTAACTGACGTGATGTACCATTAAAGCATGTGATGACATCATCTACGTATCTAAACCAAAAAGAAAAGTGCGTTTTTGTGAAATCTAAACTAAATAAATTTTTTTATCGATATTTGACAAAAAAATGTCTGCTAAAAAGGGATTCAGAAGGGATCCCATCGCTATTCGGTTATTTTATTTGAAAAAAATTATTTTCAAATTGTAAGTAATTGTCATTTACGGTGCCTCAAATAATTTTGCTTTTATAGTAGGATTGGTGTTGGATTTGTCTAAACGATTTTGTGCCAGTTGAAGGCATCCACCTATAGGAACATGATGCTACTTACGTTAATTTTGTGTTCTTAGGTATGATTTTGATTGATTTTATTTGTTCCGTAATTCAATTTGACGGAGTATTTAGAAGTGAAATTTGTAAATTTTTAAAAAGCTGATCAATTTTAAAATCTAAAACTCTTGTGGGAGTGTTGATGTTATGTTATGTTATGTTTATTATCTTTTAATTCTTTTGCTAACAAAACAGACTAACACATACAAAAAATACTTAAATAATATTAATTACATAATTTAGACCGAATTGGTTGATTAGGTTAATTTTTATTCCATAAAGAGCGCTAAAGGGTTTTGTTGAGAATTTGGAAAAAAATATATATTAATATTGGATAATAAACTTTTTATTTGATTTTAAAAAAAGCTGTTAGATTTTCGGCAGTTACGAGTGCGTACATTTTATCTGAATAACTTTGTTTTTCTAATATTACTATTGAGTTGGATCTCTGAGCTTTAGTGGTAATAGGAGAGTTATTTTAAATTTTTGATTTTATTGACTTAATACACTGGTGAGCAAAACATAGAGGTCATTTTAAAATTAAGACTTATTTTTGGAATTTTTTTGTTTTAACTTTATGTTTTCAAATTGTAAACTAAAATTGGCGTTTAATCATACATTTCCCGACAAATGTTATCTATCTATCAGTCACTATCATCGTGTTACAGACTTTTATGAAACAACATCAATTTCGCTCTAATTGAAAACCTACGTTTCGTTGTGGTTTTCTTACTTAGTGTTGATTTTTCTCTGCGAAACTTGTCATTCACACGATGTACTGTACTTAACAAGTCATAATGCCTTTAGGCCCTATTGTTGTGGCAAAAATTATGGCGTCGATTGAAGATGGGTGAGGAAAACGTGAAACTGAAAGGATTGTTGGCAAAAGTCTTTGTGCTATTCAAAAAGTGTTTTGGCGTTACTTGGATACTGGCCTGATAACCAGAAGATCAGGATCCGGGCGAAAAAAAGTCACCACGATCAGAGATGACCGTCTTTTGGTGTCTACAAGTTTGCGGAATAGAACAGCTTCTGCAGTTTATCTACGAAATCAACTCCATGAAGTTAGAGTTAATGTAAATGTTAGTGAATGGACCGTTCGGAGAAGGCTTCGGGCTGCTGGATTGTCTTGTAGAAAGATGGCTGCAGGTCCACCTTTAAAACGCAGACATCGTGTTGGGAGATTGGCTTTTGTCCGAAATCACCGGGCATGGAATAATAAGGACTGGAGCAGAGTACTTTTTTCATATGAGTCGCGGTTTTTCCTCAATGGATCAGACGGACATTGGAAAGTGTGGAGAAGACCCGGAGAAAGATACGCTTTAGTTTGTATTGATGAGCGACATCCATTTGGCGGTGGGTCAGCACGAATTTCTACCGAAGCACGCACAGTGTTGGTCTTTATAGAGAATGGCTCACAGATCACAGATACATTACGGAGGTTCTCGAAGATCATGTTATGCCCTTCATGACAACTATGAGCGAGCGCGGCATTTGCATGCAATATAATGCTAGACCTCACGTAGCCAGTTGTTAGAGATTATCTGGATGAAGTGGGAATTTCGCGGTTCGATTGGCCAGCTGTCAGCCCGGACATGAAAAACTGTGAATTCCGGCTTCAAGATCTATGCTCGAAATTTTAAAGTGATTAATTATATTTATGTATGTATTTTTGTATTAATTTTTTAATAGATCTTGTAAAGTGAATAAACTAAACAAAACTAAACTAAACTAAATAGAACATGAGTTGGGACGACGTATCAAAGAGCATACACCTGCTCCAAGAACTGCTCAGGAGCTAAGACAGACCAAAATGTGATCGTTAATTTAATTCAAAGTGTTTAAAGTCATTAATGCAAGAGGAGGTAATACTCGTTATTTGTGATAATTTTTTTTCATTATTTTTCGTTCCATATTAGTCCTAGGCACAAAAATTCGAACTTCGTCTGAACTGTAAATTTGTGATATTTCGAAAATAGGCAATAAAAACAATAAATATGCTTTACGATTCAACATTGCTTTTTTAATTTAGTGTGCAAAATACAGTCAATTGTTTTCAATTTGCAAACATAAAGTTAAAACAAAAAAATAAGACATAATTTTAAAATGACCTAACTTTGGAATATATCTTGATTCAAGAACTTTATCAGATGTTAAATAAAACTGTACTTTATTAATATAACACATGGTATTTATTCAGCAGCTATAGTTTCAACCTCAGGCAGTTGTTATAAAGGACGGATTAAAAGCCATTTACACTGAAATAATAGCTTAAAAATGGATAAGTATCTTAAATCATACTGGTCGTTAATTAAGAAATTGGCTTTATAAATTTCTAGGAATTCAAGTAGGTCAAGTTTCGGACCGATTTCAGCAAAATGTAGAATCTGTAGCGGATTAATATCTGGGACGTGATTGTTTTGAATCAGGTGATTAGCAAATGTGGATTTTGTTTTTATATTATATGTTCTTTTAATTGAATGTCAAAATTTCTTCTAGATTGACCAATATAAATATCCTTACACGTTCCACATTTAAACTTATAAAACACCAGATCTTTTCATTTTAGTAGGTTTTTGTTTAGCGTTAAATAAAATTGATTTTACTTTTATTTGATTTGAATACAACCTGAATATGTTTTTCCAAAATTTTCTTAATTTTATAGCTTCGTTTTCCAAGAAGTTAGGGTTATAATTTGTTTCTTCACTCTATTAGATGTCATTTTTTTAATTTATTATATTGTCTTCCATATTTATAGAATGTATATTATTTACGTTTACAGATCAGATCAGATCAGATTGGAAAACTTTGATTGATACAGGGTGACTGACGAAAAACCTTTGGTGCTGTATCTCGCTTATTTTTGATCCGATTTGAATAAATAAAACATCAAATTAAATGATTTTTAAAAGACTTTAATATGAACTGTACTTATATTTTTTCTTGCATCCAGTTTTTGACAAAAGACGATCAACTTTTTTTTTCAAATTGCACTGTATATATATTTTGCACTGATCCGCAAGGAGATTTTTTTCTGAATCTAAATTTGTAAACGATTTTATCCATTCATCAAACCAAAGTCGAGAAATTGAGGATTAAAAAAAATTAAAAATCAAATACCCATAGTAAACAATATACAGAGCCTATTCCAAATGTCAAAAGTGACAGTGTCAGTCATTGGTACAATACTGCAATGATTTTTAATAATTTCATAATAATAACGTTGCAAGATTTCAAAAACTGAAAAACGATTTCTGTAGAAGCACAAAATTCTAGTACAGTGTTTGAAATATTGCAACATTTTAATTATGAAATAATTAAAAATCGTTGCAGTATTGTACCAATGACTGACACTGTCACTTTTGACATTTGGAATAGGCTCTGGATATTGTTTACTATGGGTATTTGATTTTTAATTTTTTTTAATCCTCAATTTCTCGACTTTGGTTTGATGAATGGATAAAATCGTTTACAAATTTAGATTCAGAAAAAAATCTCCTTGCGGATCAGTACAAAATATATATACAGTGCAATTTGAAAAAAAAAAGTTGATCGTCTTTTGTCAAAAACTGGATGCAAGAAAAAATATCAGTACAGTTCATATTAAAGTCTTTTAAAAATCATTTAATTTGATGTTTTATTTATTAAAATCGGATAAAAAATAAGTGAGATACAGCACCAAACTTTTTTCGCCAGTCACCCTGTATATTAACCAAGATAATATTAATGATATCCCAAAATTTGAAAGTAAAAAATTGTAGCATTCCACGCAGCTAACTAAATTCATTTTTGGTTAGTGTTGTAGATCGTCAATCACCATCTTTAACTACCTCAAGTAAAGGCATTAGTTCACTTTAATTGTCAATAGATATTTGCTTTTAAAACAGTTTCCAATGTGAAGGTAAGATATATAATAAATTAGTTAAGTAAAGTATGTCGACGTTCGTGGTTTAACAACTGAATTAATTAAATATACTAAAGATATTCTTCTCCCCCTATTATTAAGTTATTCATTAATTTCTTGGTCGCAAGCATCTTCCCTGATAATTTAAAACTAGCCAAAGTAATTCTAGTTTACAAAAAAGGCAATCCTGAGTCTTAGGATAGTTATTATCTATATTAATCCTTCCAGTTGCGTCAAAAATAATTGAGATCCTAGTGAAAGATCAGATAACGGAGTTTTAAAAATAATATAACTTGTTCCTTTGCCAATTTGGCTTCTGTAAAAACTCAACAACTGAAGCTGCTCAAACCTTCGCAAATAAAATCAATTGATTGCTTTGAAAATAGCCACTATGAAATGGTGACATTTCTTGATCTAAAAAAATGTTTGTGAGTCACATCGGCTTTTATAAAAAAATGAATCATATAAATCTAACAGACAAAGTTGTAATCTAAAACAATCCTATCTAAGCAATCGTCTTTTGAAAAGATTCCATTGGGGATCAAGAATAAAACGAACATCGAAATTATTATGATGTTCCCTAGGGTTCGATTTTAGCACCCATTTTATTTATATTATATAAAAATGATTTTCCAGGCCATGTCAATTGCCAAAGTGTTTTATTTGCAGATGATACAACTTGTATCAATGGTTTGAACGCAACAATGAAACCAAAACTGTTGCAACAGAGTGGTTTGCAAGCAATGAGCTATTTGTAAATAATTCAAATGTGGAAATGCTTTTTACTCTAAAAAACACGATGAAACATTTTCAAAATCAATAAAATTCTTAGGTATTAACATAGATTCTACTCTGAAATAGGACGTGCGAGATTGAAAATAAAGTTTCAAAAGGTATTTTAAAGCTTTTTAAATAAGTAAAAAGTCGAACTTCACCTTAGGGACATCAGTTTACATGTGGCAGTACCTGGATTGACACTCCTATAATATAAAAGCAAACACTCTTTCATTTGTATTGACTTTGTTGATAGTGTGTAATATGGATTTTATAATAATTATATAATTGACCAGATCTCTGTTAGAGATAAATACACCATCGACAATTAGGGAATTATGGAAGGTGACAAATAACAATAAAAATATTCATATATTCATAAGTAACACTGAATAAAACACTTACTATATTTTAAACCACTATAATTAATTATAGTATAATTTCGTTTTATGTTAATTTGAATTCACAAATGCTACAACAACAAGAACAACATCTTAACCAGAGATTCTTCAATTTAATGTAGGTATCTAGAATACAATATAATAATTATTGATGATAGTGAGAAAACAGCTGTATATTTTATACCTGATCTTATGGCGATGTGGAGTTCTGTTATAATAAAATTGGCAACACAAAACTCTTTAATAAGGCTTTTAAACTTGAAAATTTTGCAACCAAAATGTAAAATTGGATGATTTATACTACGTACGATTAATTAACTTCTCACTTAACCCGTGGTGAAACATTTCTATGTTAATAATATGATTAATTAAGCACTTGGTTATGTTTCACTATTTTTATATTTCTCCGACTAGTTTCTGCTTGAGAATGACCAACGGTCGAAACTAGTCGGAGAAATATAAAAATAGTGAAACATAACCAAGTTCTTAATTAATCGTTTTATTATACTACGTATATTTCTTTTTAATGAACATAACTACAATGAAAGATATGATTTCTAATGTTAATTTATATTAATTGTAATATTATCATATATTTATGTAAATATTTTATTCTGTTGTAGAAGATGGTTTGGATTTTCGCTGTGGAGGAACTGTGATAAACAACAGGTACATTTTGACCGCTGCACATTGTGTTCTAAATTTAACACTGTAAGTACTTTCGTGATCCATTATTTGCGTTAGTAAAATTATTATTCTTAAAAATTTAATATACTCGATAACCGTTCTGTTGCTTTCTTGATGGAAGCAAATTTTCAAATTTGAGAGAAGTAAAACTCTTGCTACAACTAGTTCTAACTTATATGATAATGATCCGTAAGGACCGAAACACGTGTCAGTTACCTGAAAATAAGGAAATGGAATATAAGAAGAGTTTCACTTCTCCCAATTTTTTAATATAATCGTATGTATTCACAAAATAAAATATTTAGACAAAACAAAGATACGAAAATATAAATTGAATTTAATAATTATTTTTTTTGATTTCTTAAATTAATTCTCCTTTCTATTTTAATATCCTTAGTTATCTTTTTATAAATACCGATTACATTTGAAGACTAATATTTTTTTTTTAAGTTAAGGTATTCATATTTCTTTTGGTATTTTTGAGTTACGAAAAGAGATTAAATAATATAAGTTAAATATTTCTTGCTTCATTGTACTATTAATGATATTATTTAATACAGTGAAGAAAGGGATATTTAATTTTTAAAGGTTTTTCATTTATTTGTGTCAAACTAGGGTGTAGAAATGTTTACATAAAGTTCTATTAAAAATTGTCTTTAGTAACTAACTATATTGATTTGTTTCACAATTTGTTTTTTCATTCTAACCAAAATTCTTTTACTTACTGATTATTGTTTGTCAATATTTTCTTCGTAACTGTGTATAATTCTAGGGTAGGCGTAAGATTGGGAGAGCATAACATCAACACCAAGAACGATTGTAACGAATCCAAAACAAAATGTTCTCCTCCGGTGCAAGACTTTTACATCGAGGATATTATAATACACCCCGAATACATACCCAGCACTTCTACCAATGATATCGCTATTATTAGACTTGCAACTCCTGCGAATTTTTCATATGGTAAGTAAAATTATCTCAAAGTTCAATCAAGTTTAAAAAGAAAAATGAAAAGAAACACATACGTAAACACTTAATTAAAACACTTGAAGGCAAATTTTCTAGAAATAGATGACGACTTCTTTAACACTAGAACTACCAACAGTTATACCTATTTCTCCAAACTGGTCAAACCGATGTGATATTTAGTTGGAAAAATATAAAAATTCAAAGAAAATAAAATATATTTTATTCTAATATTGCATTTATTTTTTTTTAAAGTCTCGTGAACAATTTATGACCAGTTGGTAGTCCTAGTTTTAATAAAAGAAACATAGCTTGAGTAAGAAGAAGAAGAAGAATATCTTTACAATTGAAATAAAACAACACAGTTGGTAGGGTTTCACATTAAATTAAATGTGAAACCCACCCAACTGTGTTGTTTTATTTCAATTTGTTATGGAGTTTCATCATGTATCCGCCTCGTCAATTCAATATCTTTACAATTATTCCCATTTTGATGATAAAGAATTTTGGCGGTGGTTATTTCCTCCAAGAAGAACTATACAAATTTACAAAAGTAAGGTTTTAAGGCAGATTTTCCAGTTCGCCTAAGAGAATAATATTTCTTTCTTAGATGAGCCAAACTTAAATAAAAAAATTTCGATAACTTTGTTTTTCAACTATTGTCGTATTTAATTTAATTATTTTTTAGATATTTACAGTAATCGCGTCTGCAATAAATTATTTAATCAATATTATTTGTATCCATGATTTTAAAATAAATAAATTAGTTTTTATTGAAACCAAAAACACGAAAATGTTCTGAAACGTTTTCCATGATACTTAAATTCCGTTTTCTAAAACTATTTGCTCTTTATTTGCTACTTTTTCTAAAATATGTGGTCGTAATTAAAGATGGTTTAAATATCCGTCAATTTCATAATCAATAGATTTTCTCTCGTATTAAGCTGAATCAATTTTTTGTTATCGCATTTTATTATTGATATTATAATAAATTGAATCGTAAAATTAGATAATTTTATAGTTCGCAAATGATCGTTTTAATAATTTTAATTATCAATTTAAATATGTGTTTCGTTTTGGGTTTTCATTAGCAAATTTTCCCCACTAAAAAAAAATACTGCATTTCGAATTAGTATCATAAATAACCTCTATAATTATCCGGAAACGATCTTCGAAATTTTTTTATTTTATTGGATTTACGCATATTAAATGTTACTGGAATATCCGAATTGAATTTATCCGAAGAGTCTTAAACAGAAATCACTATTTGGACGTGTGGCAAACCGGTTTAAGTGGTAATTTTAAACGTGATCAACTCGTACATAAAATAACAATTTTGTTAATTTATTAGATACATAAGTAATATTTACCTCGCTTATATTGTATTTATAAAATATTTACTATAAACTATACTAAGTATTTACTCTTGATAATGCCTTAAAAGGCGAAATTAGTCGAGTAAATAAAGAAAAATTGTGTGTAATTTAATTTAATTTAAACTCTCATCAGTAATAGTTCAAAATGTTTCACCAAGTGATAAATGAGAAAATCATTCAAGAAAAATTATTAACCACACTTTTATTATATTGTTGGGTGTTTATTGGGATAAACTATTTTGCTTAAACTATTATTTTAATTCACTGAAGGTTTATAAACTCAGTAACACAGTAACTTTCAGATTAACTGTATTTGACTTCGCTACAATGAATTATTGTTATTGACATAGAAACAATAATTTAATTTTAACTGTTTTTATTATAACCTGTACCAATTTTAGAAGTTCATCTTTAGACAACTAATTTTAAAGATAAAAGTTTCCTCTGTTTAATCTCTTTCTTCTTTTGAGACAATTGACCATGTCTAAAACCACAAGAAAAAATATGAATAAAGAGATTGAAAAAAAATATATATATAAAGATAAGACAATAATTAGTTTACATGTACAGAAAATGTATTTTCAAGGATATAAAATATTATTTATAACCATTATTAACTTCGTTATTCCTGCTAACATATTGAAATAAATAAATATATACATAAAATAATACAAATATTTTAGCCACAGGAATCACAGGTGGAGTTCACTGCTTCTCAATGATCTTGGTCGATTGAGTCCATTGATATAATGAATTATTGGAGGTAATAAATATATACCTTAATTTACTACTATTAAGTGTAACATACTTTTCTCAAAAGGTATTTATGCCCTACCTTTTATAGTATTTACAATATGTTAATAATGTTTTAAGTGTAAGTTACTTAGACATTTTACTACTTGACGTAATCTCTTTTAATTATAATAATAATACAAAATAGTATCATTTAATCTACCTGCAACTAAAGTTCTTAAAATAATTTCTAATGACAGATGACAGATGGCACATAATAGATGGTAGACGACAGATGATTATTATGACAATAACAAGCTGGGATTAAATTTTATAAACCCTTTTAAAGTAGGAAAATTGGTTTATAGAATATTTGTATTGCAAACTAGACAGATAACCGATGACAGATAACAGATAGAAAATTACAAATCACAAATGGCAGATTACAAATGACAGATGGCAGATGGCAGATGACAAACGACAGATAACAGTTTCAATTGAGAGAGCAATCTTTTGCCCTAGTAATTTAATTAAAAGTTTTGAGGAGTAAATATGAAATGATTACTGATAGATAAGTATATTTAACAACGATATTTTGTGGCTTAATCAATAATAATACAAAATAGTAATCTACCTTCAACAATCTAAAGTTTTACTATTATTAGAAGGTGTTCTAGTGTTTAAATCGTCAGTTCTTAAAATAATTTCCTTCACTTTTCTCCAAATTCTTGATGATAAGACAGATGATAATATAACGGATAACAGATCATATAAGATACATGATAGATGATAGATAGCAGATAGTATATAAAAACAGATGGCATACTATTATGTTCTTCAGAAAGTCAAGTTGTTCCACTATGTTTACATCTAGCTACTAAAAAAATTTTCTCCTTCTCTTTGCAGCTTTTTTACGATAACAAATATGAATTGATAGATGAGAAATAAGAGATAACAATAGGTAGATGGTAGATGACTGATGATATATGATACAAGAGAGATGATTGAAAGTAAATGACACTAACAGATGATACTTGAAAAATTACAGATAACATAATTCAGATGAGAGTTAAAATTTTGTTCCAGCTTTTATACTTTCAGTTACTTATATAATTCCCTCTACGTTTCTTCTGTATTTTGATGTTAAGTAACAAATGATGCCAGATATCGGATTAAACTTGACAGAAAACAGAAAAAAGTAACAGATTGATCTGTCATCTATCATGTATGTTATTTTTAAACTTTAACCTCTAAAAAAGTTTAAATTTTACTGTTATTCCACTCTTTAATCCTCCAGTTACTGAACAATCTTCTAACGTAACTGCAATTTCTTGGTCAGAGATAAAAAACTATTGATGGCAGATGACAGATAAAAGATGATTTACATTCCAGTTTTTAAAGTTATTGTTACTATACCTTTCAGCAGTTTTTTTTGATATCTGATAACAGATGGGAACTTAAAGATAGAGGATGAAAGATAACAGATTAATTGCTTTAGATTTTGGATAAGAGAATATTATAAATGGCATGTGTTGAAAAACAGAAAATAATTAAAAATCAAAATATAATTAGAAGTGAATTACATAGACAATTGACTAAATTATAGTAAAAATATAAAATTATAATCTTCGGTAACAACCACTTCTTAAATTCGATTCCATCATCAATAAGCCTTTAAAATAATTGATAATTATTAAAATCATCTACTGTATGATAATAGTTTTAGTTTTAAAGTCCATTAGACTTTTCCTTGAACTTCAAAACAAGAGAAAAACTACTAAAGACCTTCATTTAATATAAGTAGTGCTAAAGAACTTTTATTATATAGATAGACAATCAAATGTTTCAATTCTCTTGCTTGATTCATTGGCTTGCATCTGTCGTTTATTATTTTCTCTATTGCGTTATCCCACTTTTGTTTTGGTATTCGCTTTCTTCTCCTTCCTCCCGTTCTTATTTTCCATATCTGTTTTTTTTTGGTTGGTGCTTTTCATCATACTAGCTAAGTTTTTCATTTTCAATAAACTTATCTTTTGCTACTATTTCCCATTCATTCCGGAATTTCTGTATTCCTAATTCTGTCTCTTCTCGTTACTTCCTTCAGTCAGATATTTATTTTTTGTCTCTCTTCGTTAAATTCCACGTCTCACTTTCATATGTCATATTCAGTCTGTATATTGTTTTTTTTAATAAATATTCATTTGTGTTTTTATAGTGATTTCCTTTTGGTTAATCAGTATATTATTCATTGTAATAATATGTCCTTATTGTGTTGTTTATTCTGTTGCTTATTTGGCTCTTTATTTTCACATCTTCTTTAAATTCTAGCCCTAGGTATTTAAATTGTTCTACTTGTTTGATCGGATCTTGTTGAAGTGTGAAAAACGCATGTAAACAATCGCGACACAAGTGCATAGTATGTGCTTGGTTATTTCATCTACCGAATCACATAATGTGCAGCTTCCTCTTTCCTTGTGACTGTGATTGAGTTTGATGAGTCGTTTTGATTGACGTAGGCCTGGTACATTATTCCAGTGCTTGCGTCTTCTGTCCTCTTGGCATATCTGCACTACCTTTCTTCTGCGCGCCATGGGGAGTCCGCAAAATGGCTCTGGTGCCCTGGGACCCAGATGAGGGTCAACGAGTTGTTCTTCGCCAGTTGCGAGGATCTTCGACATTCCCAGACAGTCGTGAGCCGTGACTATAGGCTCGAAGGACCTTTAATGCGATTTGGTTTGTACAGGAGGACCGGGTCGATTTGCTGAAATATTTCTGTGTCCTGACAGTATTTTCTTTCTCTGGTATAGACGGGGGCCGCCACAAGTCCCTCTTTTTGTACCACTAGATGAAGCGGTGTGATTCCAATGATTTCCTTCATTTCCGCGGTTGGGGTAGTTTGCATGGCCCATGTGATATTTAGACTATATTCAGGTTAGGTTGTAGGTTCCTTTCGTTTTCTGCTATAACTACTATATCGATTGCAAATGCTTCTTCTGATACTTTAATCATTTTTGTAATTTATTGAATAATATTTGGCTGCACTTCCTTAGTCCATTATTGGTTTTAAATGTGCTTGAAATTTATCTCTTGTACATTATTGCATTACTGTTATTGTTGTACATGTTCTGTGTTAGTTTAGTTAACGTGTCTTTTATTCCTCTGGTAGTTTCTTTCTTAGTATGATATTGAACGTCTTTTCTGGATTTATAAATCCTAGATATGTCTTTTAATTTTTTAAATCATTTTATCTGTGATTTACTTTATTAAAAATATATTGTCCGGTGTAGATTTTTCTGTTCTTAATCCGTTTTTTGCTTCATCTAATGATTTATCTATTAAAGTTGTGATTCTCTTGTTAATTACCTTTTCTCGTATTTTTATTCAAAAGCTTATCAAAGTTATACCTCTGTATTTGAAGCATTTCCTCCTATATCCTTTATTTGTAAATAAAAACAACTAATAATGATATTTCCTAGGCATTTGGTATTTTATAGATCATACATACTTTGTTCAGAACCTTTAGTAACTTTTCAATTTCTTTAGATCTTATGAATTTCGCCATTTCTGCAGTCCTTGTGCTTTCCATATTTTCCGTTCCCTTATGCTTTTAAGTAATTCCTCTTCTTTGATCTTTTTCGTTTCTTATTTTGTGTTATCCTTGCCTCTGTTACCTATATCTTGTCTGTTAAGGTTATAATTATAAGTCTCTCAATATTCTGTCTTGTTTGTCTTGTATTTTCTTCATTCCTTCCTGTCCTTTCCCTTACTTGCATCATTTTAGCATTTTATAGAAGAGCCTATAAATTTCATTTGCATTTTTCTCCATTGCTTCCCCAAAATTTTCCTTGCTACTAAGACCGATTCTTTTATTATTTTTCCATTTTCTTTAAACCTTTTATAGTTGTTTTGGCTTTTGTTTCTAAAAATATTTTTGCCATCCATTCTTTTTTTCTCTTATTTTATCTTTGAAGCTGTCTGTTATTTTATTTTATTTTTGATCTTGTCTATTGTTTTTGTTAATATTTTATTATCTTGCGTTGCCACTAGCATGCTTCTTTTCAGGAAATTTCACATGTATTCAACTTCTTTGCTTCCGTTGCTTTCTTATAGTTTATTCTTTAATTTTTCTTTATATTGGTTAACTGTTTCTTCTTCTTTATGTAGCTTGTACTTTTTCATCTTTTTGTATTCGACTATTAATGTTGGTCTTTTCTTTTCTCGGGCACCGTTCTCATTATTTTCTTTTAGTGTTGTCATTATCGGAAGTGACCACCGATTTCATAGCTTCTCTTTACTCAGGTGTTTATTACTTTGTCTCTTCTCTGTTGATCTATAATCGATTACATATTAGTAATCGATTATAGATCTTCCGTTTCTGCTTATAACTGCCACAAATGGAATAAATAGAACAATATATAGCAAAATATAATCAATTCCTGATGTAGAAGATGATGCTAGCTATTTCACAAAATGAACAAGAATGGGTTTAAGTAGAAGAACGTATTTATTTATAATATGAACTCAGCCCGTGCATTTATGTTTGTCTTTTTCAAATCTATCTATTTTTAAATGTATTTTTTAAGAGAGATATACAAAGAATAAAACAAACAAATAAACAAACTTCCCCCGTATTTAACCCTTAGCTGCAGCACTTCAATTTTCTAACATACCTGCACATGGGGCCTTCCAGGATCCCAAGTTGAAAAATTGCTTAAGAAATGTTTCTATCCTCTATACAGGACTACAGAACTGTACAAACGTGTTAATTGGTACATTATGGACTAGAAAAATTAGCCATACTAGAGAGTTAACTCTTTTCCCTCGAGGATTGAGAAAATAAGTTAAAAAAATTCTTAAAATCCATATTTTCTTTAAAATTCGTAAAACTCCTATTTAGTTATATGAAGACTTGAAATTGTAGGTAATTGTGTATTTTATACTAGATTTCAAAAAAAGAAATACAGTACAAGGGCTTCTTTCAAAAAATATTATCGCAAAAAACTACAGTCAAATATATAAAAAGATTATTCCATGTAAAACAGCATGTTTTTTTAATAAGAAAAAAAAAATTCCACAGCAATGAAGACATAAATAGACATAAATAATTAAAAAGTACTTTTAAGAAAAGATGGGGTCCCTCAGGACCCTCATGAGCAGCTGAGGGTTAAATAGTGTATTTGTTTTTATTACGTTGTTCATTCTACAGTAATCCATTATTTTATTTTCTTTTTCGTTATTAATGTCTTCTCCGTACTTTTCTCTATATGTATTATTGTCTTTTACATCCTTTCCTATTCTGCAATTAAAATCTGCAGCTAAGTACACTTCTCCAGTAGTTGCTTCGGTTGTTTCAAATAGTTTTTCCCATAATGATTCTTTATTGCTTGTCTCTTCTTACGTTACGGTTAATATTCTTGATGATATTTCTTGCTATGCTTCTATTTGATGTTATATATTTTTGATGTTATATATTGATTGTATCTGTGGCAGTGAGTTTTCTATATATAGCATACTTTAAGGTATTGTCTTATATTAAATTGTTTAAGACTAAGAAGTTGAGTATGCCATTAGCTTCTTTTTCAATGGTAAATTGAATTTTCTTATTGATTGAAATTAACTTTTTTTTTAAATGTATCTGTGTCATTCCAGATTTCTTCTAGTTTAAGTACTGGTCTGACATGAAGAGACTGTTGATATGAAAAGAGACCCGTTTAGCTTTGTCGTTGACTTTTAGGTTCTTAGATTTCTTCACAAAGTCGATAGAATTTGGATGTGCAGGCGGGTTTTAATTAAAAGGTGTAAAACGTAAATAAACATAATATTATTGCAAAATTTAATAGATTTATTCAAACAAATTTTGAAATTTAAGAAAAAAAAAAGACATAACTTTTCAAACAAACAAAAAGTTAAAGTAAATCAAAAGTTTTATTGAAACATTTTTTTGTTCTTAATTTAAAAATTTTGAATTATTTTTCTTATTGTAAAAAATATAAAATCAAACTTTAAATTTTTTAAGCAGAAACTTTCTATATGTATTCTGAATATATTTAGAAAGTTTCAAGTCGATGGCAATTGTTTTCATATTTTTTTTTAGACCATCAAAATTATGATTGCAATTTTTTAACGTCTCTTTAATTTGACGTGAAGTTATTTAAACAATCTAAAATCAAACGTTTGAATTTTTTAAGCAGTAATATTCCTACATATAGTCTCAATATATTTAGAGAGTTTCAAGTCGATAGCAATTATTTTTATATTTTTTTCAGGCCGTCAAAATTATGATTGAAATTTTCTCAACATCTCTTTCCTTTCACGTGAAATTATTGAAAAATCTAAAACCAAACTTTTTTTTTAAGCAACAACATTCCTACATGTATTCTGTATATATTTAGAAAGTTTCAAGTCGATAGCAATCGTTTTTAAATTTTTTTCAGACTGTCAAATATATGATTGCAATTTTATTAACGTCGCTTTCTATTGACGTAAAATTTGAAAAATCTAAAACCAAACTTTTGAATTTTTAAGCATAAACATTCCTACATGTATTTTAAATGTACTTAGAAAGTTTCATGTCGGTAGCAATTGTTTTTATACTTTTTCAGGCCGTAAAAGTTACGATTGCAATTTTTCAACGTCTCTTTCATTTGACCTAAAATTATTGAAAAATCTAAAATCAACTTTTGATTTTTTCAAGCAACAACATCTGTACATGTATTCTGAATATTTTTAGAAAATTTTAAAACGATGGCAATTGTTTTTATATTTTTTTCAGACCGTCAAAATTATGATTGTAATTTTCTTAACGTCTCTTTCATTTGACGTAAAAATAATGAAAAAACTAAAAAGAATCCTTTGATTTTTTTAGGCAGCAACTTTTATACATGTATTTTGAATATATTTAGATAGTTTCAAGTCGATGGCAATTGTTTATATATTTTTTCAGACCGTCAAAATTATTATTGCAATTTTGTTAACTGCTCTTTCATTTGACGTAAAATTATTAAAAAATCTAAAATCAAACATTTGATACTTTTAAGCAGCAACATTCCCAAATGTATTATGAATATATTCAGAAAGTTTCAAGTGGATGGCAATTTTTTTAACACTGTCAAATATATGATTGCAATTTTCTTAACGTCTTTTTATATGACGTAAAATGATTAAAAGATCTAAAAGCAAACTTTTGATTTTTTAAGCAGCAACATTCAGACATGTATTCTGGATATATTTAGAAAGTTTCAAGTCGATAGCAATTGTTTTTATAATTTTTTCAGACCTCCAAATGATGATTGCATTGAATTTCTACTTAAACTTGTTGATATTTTTAATAAAAATAACTTTAAAGAGTTTTTCTTTTAATTGTTTCAAAACTAATAATAAACTATAGGAGCTAATAGAAATGTATATAAAAAGTAAATATAAATACTTTAAAATTGAGCAAATAATTAAGAATAACCACATAGTTTTCGAGAAAATTATAGGGAAAGTATTATGATGGTCACATCACCATTTTCTTTGTTTTAGTTTATTTAGTTTTTTTTAGCTGGTTGATGTAATGTAAATTTTTTGAAACACTCTCGTTGACATTTTCGTTGGCAGATATCCAATATCCATTATCCACACGTTTAGTTAGTTCCATATGTATGATTTCTTGTTCGTGTCTAATTAATTGAATAAAGAATTAGTATTTTTTACAGAATGATATTTCTTGTAAAATTTTATGATATTAAACAAAAACATATTTCACATTACGCACAAAAGTATTTACCTTCAAGGAATTAGAATTTTGGAAACCAAATTATAAGAATTAATAATTGTAGCACATATTATTCGTCACATAAGGAAGCAATTTAATAAAATTCTAGGAAAGGCAATATAGTTATAATTATCTTTTACTACAGTTGTTTGAGAATTACATTTGCACTTTCTATTGCAAAAATACTTCCTTTATTATTTTATGTATTATTTAATTTATTTGGCATTGAGTTCTTTTTTTAAATAATTTTATTAAGCCGGACATCTTACAGGTCGAAAGAAAGCAATTTTAAAATGACAAATCACACCACATATTTCGGTTTTCCACGTCAAATGTATCCTGGTTTTGATTGCCATTCATCACTTATTAATACACACATACCGGATTAAGGTTGTCAAAAAAAAACAGATAATTAAATGCATGTGTTTAATTTAAAAACATAAGTGACCAGTTTAAGGAAAGTGATCGACTTCCAACTTGTCATTAAAAAGAAACCTGTTTACACATCGACATATGCTTAAGCAATTATAATAATGGATATAAATTATAGCATAAAAATAAATAAATAATTATCTAGAAGTTGAAAAAATAAGAAATTTGAATTTGTAAATATATATAGAAAGGGAGATAATAACATCTTTATTTGAACACTTATATATGCAATTTGGAGAAACATATACAAATGAGAAACAATAAGGATTAGACCCTTATTGTTTCTATTTCATTCTGGTCCGTTTGGGCTATTTCTAGGTATTTCTACCCTTTGTAAATATATTGATAAAAACAGTGAAGAAATGAATTTAACCGCGTTTTTATTATATTAATATGAAGAAAATATTCAATATATTAAAACCACTATGCCTCAATGACCCAGTTTCAAAATCTTTTCAATTAATTATCATACTATCTGTTATCTATTAATCCTAACTTGATTAAATTGAATGTTAATAATAGCCAAGGAAAATATAAGAAGAGAAGCAGCGTAGTAATTGTTGTCTTATTAATGTAACACTAAGAAAATTGTGACAGTAATGCAATGTATAATTCCTTTATAATATATACTCAGCATACAAGGTGATTACATTTAATGAAAAGCAAAAACACATTTACTAATTAGCATACAATTTAAATACTATTTATCATCGTGTCAGATATTCAAGCGACATAAAAGTGAGTCAGAAGCACCGCAGGAATCCCCTCTAAAGTCAATTGTAATGTAGTACAAACTGCAATTACGAAGGCGTTGTAAGTAATTCCAAGAAATTAAGGTAATTCCCGCGTTTTTTTTTTCGTTTCAGTAAATGTCCAACCGATTTGCCTTCCCCTGGGCGATATGTCGACTTACAACTTGGACGGAAAGTTCGTGATCGTTTCTGGTTGGGGTGTGACAGAAACAGGTATGTAACCTTCCGATTTGCACACGCGCGTAAAAGCAGTGATGTGAAAATATTGCAGGGTTCAAAAGTGCAGAACTTTTGAAAATTTCCGTTCCAGTGGTGAGGAATAAGGAGTGCAAACGGATTTATCAGAAGTATTATCCGATTAGCCATAAGCAGATTTGTGCCGGTGGGTATTTGGGTAGAGATTCTTGCGGTGGTGATAGTGGTGGACCGCTCAAGTACGTCGGCTTGGTTGATGGTGTTCCAAGATACGTACAGCACGGGGTGGTTTCGTATGGACCAAGACACTGTGGTGCTGAGGGACAGCCAGGCGTTTACACCAGGATAGCGTATTATATGGATTGGATTCTTGATAACATTAAACCCGATTAATTAAAAATATCACCTTCAATTCAAAATGTATAAGTCTATTTTAAAAACAATCCAAATAAGAATGAAGTGTAAATTTTGTATTTTATCAATAATATTTTAAATTACTAAACCATGAATATTTAAATTGTTTTAGCAGAACAATTGTTTCTAATTGCCTCAAAGTAAAATTAATACACACAAGCAAAAAAGAACTTTAACTTCTATCTAAAACACAGAAATGAAAATAAAAGAACAACAAATAAAATTAGAAGTAATTAATGACAAACTGAATTGAACAAATAATTTTATTGTTTTATTTTTTTTATTTAAGTATTAGTAAAAATAATTTCAACACATTTTTAAAAAATTAAAATTTTATATGATGTATTATTGAGAGGAAAGATATCATTTATTTATTTAAAAAATGAAATGTTTTCATTTCAGTTTTTAAATAAATAAATGAAAGAACAACACAAAAAATTAAAGGTAATTAATGACAAACTGAACTGAACACACAATTATATTGTTTTAATTTTTGAATTTACGTAAAATTACTTGTATTCTAGTAAAAATAATATCAACAAACTTTTTTAAAGTTAATATTTTATAAGATGTATTATTGACATAAAAAATATCATTTATTCATATTCGTTCAATTCTCTATTATCTATTATTTATGTTACTATCGAAATAGATCGTATAGTATAGTATCCTATAATCAAAATTTGTTGACTATAAAAACCAATAATATTTAATCAATTGAGATAAGTTCTTCGGTATCTAACTTTCTGCGTAATAAACGTCGGTTAAACGTGAATCAGTTTTACGTCAACGTAATTGATTAATTAATTATCAGAAATATTTAAACTATATAACCCTCAAAAACTGCGGTCAACATCAATTAGTACTTCGCAGAATTACCAAAAACTCGATGACTGTTGTTAAATAGATAATAACAGTAAATTAAAATCTTAAGAAATTACCTATTGTATTTCTAATAATATTATTCATATATTATCAATGCAGTTAGGTTTATAAATACAGATATGGATATCATTGTTCATAAATCAGATGCTATCACATATCTCACCCACTTTGACACATTCTGAATGAAGGATATATTTATGTAAATAAATAGGTTTGTATACATTCTTACTTTTATAAAGATTTCTTTTATGAAAATAAGCAATTTATACGGTGTATATTAAGTAAGGTTAACATCTGATGTAAATTATAATGTTAAAGAACTAAAGTTTATTGTAACTGTAAATAGTATTTTATTGTAAATAATAACAAATAAATTGTTTTTAATGTGTATAATATATTCCTAAACATATTTAATCAATCGTTCTTTTTAAAACTCAAAATATCAATAATAATCCCAATAAAAAACGATAAAAATTTATAAAAAAGCGCATTCTTTAACAGATTGACATCTTTTATCAATAAAGAAAATATTTTATCAAGTAACCAATTTGGTTTTCGTACAGCACTTGCAACAAATTTTTTATTCTGTTTTGAAACTAAAAAATGTTAAAATCTGTTACACAAAAAGAGACTAATAACAATTTTCTAAATTAAAAGTAAAGTAGATAAGATAGAACAATTATGAAACAATTAGAGAATTTAAACGGAATCAAATAAAAAATATGTTATGTTTTGCTCTACTTTGTTCGGTTGTGTTCTACTATGCACAATTTTCTAACATGTCTTGCTCTATCCCATTTAAGAGTTAAGTTTCTAAAATGATTTTTTACAATTTGTCAGAATTCTCCAGTAGTATTTATTCTATTTTTAATAACTTTTTATAACTTTTTGTTTTATTTCACTTTAAAAAAAAGAGAAAATTTTCTTTAAAAGTATTAAAATATTCCAGCTATATTCTTTTTTGTTTCTCAAGGTTCCTACAAATTTCTTTGAGAGAGGCATACAATTTTCCAGAAATTTGTTTTCTAGTTCATAAAATATTTTACCATTGTTTTACTTCAGCAATTTTTCTTTCAGATTTTTAGAATTTTCAGCAAATTCTAGAATAAGAATAAGAAATTTTTTGGCTATTTTCATTGTAACAGTAATTTTAGACACTTCAAAATATAATACAAATTAAAATACGGTTAAACAATACAATAATTAACTAATAATTTTCATCAAGATTTTTAGAATTTCTTTTAGAAATTACACTCAATCCCTCATGATCATTTTCACCTCTGCAATTTGAGGGTTTTAAATTTCCTCAAAAATACATTTTGTAAAAGGAAAATGCAAATAATAACATAAAATATACGTTTATAAACTAGCGTACTCCTGACCTACCCTAATGTACTTTATATTGGCCTAGCGTACTCCTGACCTACCACAACAAATCATATATTAACCCGGCGTGTGTGCATTAACCTCACTCAAGGTTATACTAGCCGAAGCAATAGTTTTATGCAGCGGGTCAAGGTCACGCCGACTTAATGTACAGTGCATTATGGTAGGTCAGGAGTACGCTAGATCAATACAAAGCTTATTAGGGTAGGTCAGGAGTACGCTAGTTTATAAAATGGTTTTAGTACAAATTAAATTTACGATTTAAAACTCATTCAAGTTCTTAAAAAAAATGTTACATTTTGTTTTAAATTGGATAAGAGTTATCAAATCACGTTGAAATGAATATTTAAATTTATTACAGTGGGTTAAATAAATAGCAGAAGTAGTGAAATTATATCTTTTGGGAAAACAATTAATACTAGACAAAAGCTTTTAAAATCTGACCAAAAGTATTTATCTTTAAAAATGTAAAATTAATTATAAATGAATTCTTCATTATTATAAGAATCGTAAATATATAAATTAGATAAAAATTCACGTATGAATAAGAATTTATTTAATTAAACGCTAGCATTTGTTCTATTAATTGGATGATGGATTGATGGCAGCCCACTCACTCTACGTATAAATATAGCAACAAAATTTATAACAATGGTTATAGTAATTTTTCAACATAATCACTAATTTTATTTATAGTTTTGTGAAGCCAAGGCAGTATCAGTAACGGAAAGTAAAATTGTATTGTATAGTATGGTGGGTAGGTGTCCTCAACTTCTCATGAACAAATTATTTGATCAAGGCACCAGAAGCCAAGCATTTAACTGATTGACCTTATATTAATTATATTAATTCTAGTCTCAAAAGGATACATTTTCTTGACGATAAACATTATTTGAGGCAAATAGGGTCCCTACAGGTGTTCCTCAAGGTATTACTCTGGGTCCACTGCTATTCATTTTAATTTTAAATAATATGAACGAATCAATATCCAATAGTTTAATTACATTATTTACCAATGATGCATCTGCCTCAGAAAAAAAATAACTTGGAACTAGTTCAACCAGAGATGCAAAGCTACTTTCAATGTAATTGTTTAGCTTTGAATGATTTAAAAACTAATATGCTTGTGTTTTCACCATCTTATTAAGATCATAATCTACTGGTGCATGTAAATAAAAAGTCGTTAAAACGAAGTAATACCGTGTAATTTTTAGGTTTTTTAATTGACTTGAATTTGAAATGGAACGTGCATGTTGGTATTCAAAGAATTCAAACATTCATCAATGGAAATTATGTTAGTTAATTGATATAGGACGGTGTTAGATGTACTATGTATAGGCTTATGGTGTATAATTTTTGAAAGTATGCAAAGAGTCATCCTTTAGATACCTGGATTATTTTTAAAACAGATGATAAAAATTATGTAAAATGCTAGTAGCCTTGTCAAGAAGAGAGCGATAGATTTTATTGATATACCTTACTTTTATAAATTGCCAAGTTATTTTCTTGACACTTTACTTTTGAATGTCACTGTTGGGTCTAATTTTGTACATGAGGCTTTTAAAATGCACACTAGCTTTCAGATTTCTAAGGGCAGTTTTGGGCTGATGGTATTTAGAAGAGCGAATATTGAAAAGAAATAAGGTGATAAGATTTATTTGGATTAATGGTTATTCCTCACTTTAGAAACAATTATTGTATGGTATCAATTAACCTTTGCAGGGTGATATTTATCAATTAGAAACATGTGCTTCAAAGGCAGTATCATCTGCGTACAGGAGAAGGTAGGATTAGAGTCTAAGGAAATGTTTGGCCAGGGTTATTGATATCTTAGACACAAACGCCTTAAGAAAGTAAGAAAATAAAAAGTTATTATAAGCTAAGGGGTTGCAGAAGGATTTATTTAAAATATTTAAAAACAAAACCCCAATGCTAACTGAATCGAAGGCTTCTTGTGTGTCTAATAAGATTAAAGGTAATTTCTGGTTTTCCAGATATTTATTTGGCAGCTTGAGGTAAGAATTAAAGTATGAAGCATTGTTTTTTTTAATGGTTTCAAAAGTAAAACCTACCACTGGAAGCAATATTTAGGAATGCATCTAAAATTTCTAAGTGTTGTTGTTAAAGAATAACTGTTTTCATAAAAATATTTAAAAAGATTATTGGCATTGATAAACTAACTAAAACATAGCATTCCTTTACACTAGCGGTCGGGGAATTTTATTATTTTTTACCCTCTCATATTGAAAAGAAGAAAATCAATGTAAATTTAAATTATACTTTATTTATTGAATTAATTTACACGGCAAATAAAAAATGTTACATGAAAATAGTAAGTGTGTAAAATTAATTGAAAACTTTCCCCTTTCATGTTTTGGAGAAATGATGTTGCTTCAGGTTTGATACAATAACTTCAAAATTGGGGCTTTTTGATGTAAGAGCAATTTGGATACAGGCTTCGGCGTTTAATCGATTTCTGTTCTTCATTTTTATGTTCATTAGAGTGGAAAAGCCTTGTTCACAAAGGTAGGTTGTTGCAAATGGCAGCAACTTTGAAGGCCTTTGCAGCTTTTGGCAACCAAAAACACGACATATTTGCTTTGCTCTCAAATTGAATACGTGCTTCAGTATTACATCGAAGTTCAAGAATTTCCTCTGCCAAACCTGGAGGATCTTCTGGTACGCTAGCAATGTCTCATTTAAAAGGATCTACAACCCAACTGACAGTATTTATATCAAGATCTGAAAAGTAATCAGAGAAACGCTCTCTGAGTTTGGTAAGATGTCTGATAACTGTGTCCTTGATGTCATCAAAAGTAATATTTTCACAATCATCCAAAAACAAAGTTAACTTTGAAAAAGAAGCTACCTTGTTCTGTTCTGCTTTCTGTCTCAAATATTGAAGCTTCAATCCAAACGCTGACACTATTTCTCTGGCTAAAATGATATTAATATTTTCTCCTTGCAACTCTTTGTTTAATATATTTATATTCTCAAAAATGTTAGCTAAATATGCGAGACGTGCAACCCACGAGGTGTTTTGAAACTTATTTGCGTAAATATTCTTTTGATCAACCCATTGAGAGCCCATACTCGATTTAGAACATTTCCGCGAGAGAGCCATCTCACTTGTGAATGATAAAGTAGGTCCGTATATTCAGCTTCGCCGTCCTGACATAATTCACGAAATAGTCGCGTGTTTAGTGCATGTCCTTTGATAGCATTAACAATCTTGATGGCATCATGCATGACGGCTTCCAGTGTAGGTTCCAAATATTTCAAAGTGCCTGGCGGTGGATTATACAGTGAGTAACTTCAATATTTGGATTTTTTTTTTCACAAAAGCCGAAAAACCATTAATATGACTCAGTATAATTTACCCCGGTTCCCCGACCACTGCTTTGCACAATACATTATAATACACTTTTTTTCTTCTTTCCTCCTTTTTTCATTCTTCCCGTAATTCGTCTTCCCTTCTCCTCTCCTTTTCCCTCCCCAGCCTTCTCAGAACCCTTACGCTGGCCCCATCATCTCTCATCCGTTCCACTACACTTCTACATCCTTCCACCCATCCCACGTTTACTCCCTTACATTCCTCCGCCAAGTGCATCCACCTATCCTTCCCTTCCTTGCATAACACACATTCCTCATAACTTTCACCCATCCATCTCTTTCTCCCTCTCTCGTCCGACCCGCATCTCGCTCTCCTCTGTTCTCAGATTGTCCCCATCCAGATATCTTGGTCTGCAAGTGCAGTACTGTACGCTATTTGGTTCTTATATTATCAAAAACATTGAAGCCAGAATTTCAACCTATCACTGGCATTTAACACAATTAATCACCAGCTTTTCATTAATAAATTATTTGATCAAAGCACCAGAGGCCAAGCATTTAACTTGTTGGCCTAATATTTAGATGGCCGGTCTCAAAAGGTTCAATTTTCTTTAAATAATGATGCACTATTATCTGAAGCAAACAGGTGTTCCTCAGGGTAGTACTCTGAGTCCACTGCTATTAATTTGATTTTTAAATTATATAAACGAAACTATAACCAATAGTTTTATTACATTATTTTCCGATGATGCATTTGCCTGGGCGATTGGAAAAAAGAACATGGAACTAGTTCAATTAGCCAGAGATGCAAAGCTACTGTCAGTGTAATGGTTTAGCTTTGAGTGTTTTAAAAACTAATATGCTTGTGTTTTCACCATCTTATTAAGATCGTAATCTACTGGTGCATTTAAATAATAAGTCGTTAAATTAAAGTAATATCGTGAATTTTTTAGGTTGAATTTGAAATGGAACTTGTATGTTGATAGTATATCTAAAAACATTTAGTAACTGTAAAAATTTATTACAATTGATGTTTTAATAATATATTATTTTGCTCATGTCAATTCACTATTGAAATACGTCATATTACACTAGAAAATTATGCCCTCATTAATAATATCTTAATATTACAAATGAAAATAATAACGACTATGACTTTTCACCATCCTAAAGTGAACTTTTCAAAAACTTAATTACTTTAACAGGTATATCGCTGTGTATTTTTAATTGTGTTATATCAGGCGTAACTCAGATAAATTTGATAAATGTAGAACATTAAGTAACCATAATTTTAGGCAAACTTTTAATTTATCGATTACTATTAAATTTTGATCTATGACGACCATATTAAGGCAATTAAATTATATAATAAATTACCTATCTTAATTAAATCAATTTCAAATTATAAATAGTTTAATAAGAAAGTGAAAACTTTTTTGTTACAACATTAATTTTATTCAATCAGTTTTTTGCGTGCAACTTTTAAATTATATGTACTAGCATTTATCGTTGTTATGTGATTTATGTACTTAGTGTATTTTACTTTTAATTTGTACTTGTATTACAATTTATTGACATTTCCTATGCTGTTTTTTGCATAACGGAATTATTATAATATTATTATTATTTAAGGCATCAATGTTATGTCTGTTGGTAAAAGAGTTTTTTGCAAAGAATTCAAGCATTCCTCAATGGAAATTATGTTAGTTAATTGATATAGGAGAGTGTTAGATGTATTATGTATGGGATAAGGAGACGGTATAATTTTTCCCGTTGACGATGGAGGCTTCTACTTCGTTATACTTATTCACAAATTAAACATACTTTTTACTTTGGTATAATTTTTGTCCGTGTGCAAAGAGACATTTTTCGATACCTGGATTATTTTTAAAACAGATGGATGAAGTTTATGTAACAAGATAGTAGCCTTGTCAATAAGAGAGTGACAGATTTTATTATTTACGAATCCTTTTTTTGGTAGATATAGCTTAGTTTTATAAATTGCCGAGTTCTTTTCATGACACTCGCTTTGAGATTTTTGGAGACCGTTTTGAATGTCAGTGTTGGGTCTAATATTGTATATGAGGCTTTTAAAATGCACACTTGCTTTGAGATTTTGACATTAGTTGTGGGTCCAATATGATACCAATGTATTTAGAACATCGAATATATATATATATATATATATATATATATATATATATATATAAAGGGAAAATAACGGGGGGTTATGTCCAAATAGGGGAACAAATGTTGGTATGTTGTTCTTAAAAAGCCTTTGTTTTCAGTTTAGCTTATATTTCGCTAATTGGTTTTTAGCATCATCAGATCTCTGATGATAATTGGTAAAAACCCTATTTTACCCGGGGATGTTAGGGTATCTCTCTAATTATTTATTCCATGTACAAATTGTGTCCATTCCTTCTTGTTTCTTGCCATTTTCTTCTCTCGTTCCATGTCAGTCCTCTTTCTTTTAATATCTCCATTATTACGCCGTTCCATATTTTTCTTGGTCTGCTGTAAGTACTTCTATTTCATTTCTTCCTAAGTTTTTCAACATTTCTGGTGTTACTTCATCATTACCTGCTGCTTTACCTCTTTGTAACATTTTAACAGCTTCAATTACATCGTTTTGTTCTCCACATTCATCTTCCTCTTGTGTATTACCCTCTTTATTATCTTCTGTTTTTTTGCTCATTATGCAGTTTTTCTATATTTAATGTGTCCTCGAAGTACTCTTTCGTGCCATCGTAAAATTATATCTGGTTCTTTTTCTAGTATCTTTTCCTTCTTATCTTTTATGTATCCATTATTGTATTGCTTCTTTCCCGTAAGTGATTTCAGTTCCTTGTAAAATAATTCTTTGTTTCCGTGACTATCTTGTTCCATTTTGTTTCCAAACTCTTCCCATGAATTTTGTTTTGCTTTTCTACCAGTTTTTTTTTTACTTTTATTCTTTGCGCCCTGTATATATTATAGTTTTCATTGTTTCTGTTTCCCACGTATATTCTCAATTTCTTCTTTTTCAATTTTACTTCTGCTTTTTTTTCTTCAATCCACCATCTTGTTTGTTTCCTTGATCTGTTTGTTCTAATTGTTCCACAAGCTTCCACTGCTATTTTAATGATTATTTTCTTGATGCTATCTCACAGGTTTTCCATTGATACATTATTTATTGTTTCCTTATGTCTGGACATTTCGAATTCAGTTTTTTCATTGTATATCTTAGCATTACCTTCTTCATTTACTTTATACGTTCCTATTTTTTCTTTTGTTTGATTGTTTTTTTATTATCATTAATAATGAACATTTAAAAAAAAAAACAAAATCATAGAATATAATGTTTCAGTTGTCTAACAATAAAACAAATTCAAATTATTGCTCTGACTCCATTAAAAAAAACTAATTTCACATCAAATCTCAATTGCATATAAAACCAATAGGTAACTCATCACATAAATACATTAATAATGCAAAAGATAAGATCGACAAAAACAAAACAAAATCCGGTGTTTACTTGCTAGAGGGTGGTGATTGCCCAATGGTGTATGTTGGCCAAACAGGACGAAGTTTCGAAGAATGAATATCAGAATACAGAAAGAGTTTCATAAAGAAAAAAAACATCCTCAACATATACCAACCACATCATAGAAAAGAACACACATTCAACAACAATTTTTAAAACCTACACAATTGCAACAAAAGCAAAAAAGTCAAATCTGTCCGAG
The DNA here is from genome assembly GCA_963969525.1 of Ontholestes murinus. Taxonomy (NCBI): domain Eukaryota; kingdom Metazoa; phylum Arthropoda; class Insecta; order Coleoptera; family Staphylinidae; genus Ontholestes; species Ontholestes murinus. Next base: position 61,506,281 of record OZ018396.1, read on the forward strand.
CAACAAAATTAACATCAAAATTACACTCTCAATTTTTTAATCATAAAACATTTACAGTAGTGTGATTTATTGTTGTGGTTTTGCAGCAAACTTTGTCATACAATAATTCTATATATTGGTGTTTAATGAAAAGTTATACTTAACTGATTTATATTTAATAGTGCCAAGAAGACGATGATTCAAATGAATAACCATAAATCACTAGTATCCAATTTAAATAAATGAATATCATGAATATATTTAGATAATTGTAATCTAATAATAGTACTTAACGATGCAATACGATTTATCGCCACACTAATGCGTTTTTCTTAGTCAATCGTACTGAATCACGTTGTAATCTGATAAATTTACCAAATCAATGAAATGAAATCATGAAATTCTTCGCAACTTATTTCATAAGGTGTAATTATCCGAGTATTGTCATATAAAAGATAAAAATGTATGATGCAAAGGTTTTATTGACTCATTGACACATAAATAAAAGAAAATGAATTAAGTTATAAATTCAAATTCAAATATTAAAATTGCCATCAAATACTACCCGTAATTTGAAGCTATTGCTGTCTTCTTTTGAGACAGGATAAAAACAATGCCAAGAGTAAGTCATCATCACTATTTTTCCAATTAGCTGATTTTTAAAGTGGTCCTATTATTGACATGTGAGAGGTCAAACTATTACAACGGTGTTAAAATGTTGGTCTCCAAATGGTCTGAAGGAAGGGTTCAACAACGTCGCCCTGAATTTGAATATAATTAGTAACACATGCGATTAATTAATAAATAATTTCATTTTTTAATCTACTGTATTCATCATCTATAGAAATTATATGTACGTAATCTTCAACACTGACTGGGACTAAATTGATACTTCACCACCTTTAGCTTTTCTGTCATACATATGAAATAAATCTTAAGAATTATTATGTTATAACGAAATAGTATTAACAGTAGTCCATGTTTCTGTAAAAATTAAATTATTATTAATTAATGCTGATTCAATAATATACAGACACTATTATACACTCTTAGCGATGGGGGAATTAAGAAATATTTCTAAGAAGTCAATGAGTAGGAGAATGAATCATATATACTGAGGTTAATATAGTCGACATAAATAATTAAAAATTTACAAGTCAATAATTTTCCGTCTAAAATGTTTGAATAATTAAAATTGAATTTTTAACGGCTTTTCACAAGAATCATGTTAAATTTACGTCCGTGACATTGCATTGAGTAATCTTTAGAGCTATATTTATTCATCTCATATTGATCAGATAAAGTCTGATCCGTGTTGATAATTTACCGGCGTTTATTCTAGTCATATATATTCATTACCGACGACGTTTGGGATTTTCACACAAATCGAACATATAATAACTTTATTTCTTGAATAATTTTCTCACTCTCGGTGAAACATTATAGAATAGTAGGTAAAGAATTAATAAACAATTGGATGCTTGAAGCCATGACTTTGTGATACTTATTGAATCAGGAACTTCATCAGATGATAAATAAAACTTACTTTGTTAATATTACACACGAAATTTATTTCGTAACTATAGTTTCAACCTTACAAGGCCACTGTACGTTTGATAATGGCCTTGTTAGGTTGAAACTATAGTTACGAAATAAATTCCGTGTGTGATATTAACAAAGTAAGTTTTATTTATCATTTGATAAAGTTCCTAATAAACAATTGTTTTTTTTTGCTAAATTAATTCTTTACTTACTATATAATAAAACACATTGTATTTAGAATTAGAACTATGATTTTTAATAAAAAATAACAATCTTATTGTTTAGGCGATGATAGACTATTCTTTCACACAAATTATAAACTATATTGATCCAAGTACAGACCCTTGAGGCACACCTCTAGTTCTGATTGAGATCTCATTTGTTACAGACTACCTGTTTCCAAATATGGACGAAAAAAACTTCTTGTTTTTGCAATTTTTGCAAGTTCATTACATAATCTTTTACTAGATGATTAAATACAATGAACGTAAAGTGCCAAATTTGTGGTGTGACACGCGTATCCGCCATAAATTTATCTGACCACAAATAGTGTGTACGTCAAGAAGACCGCAAACTCGTCACTACGCACAGCATTAATGTTAAAAAACTACAAAGGTTAATGCATCGATTTAGATAACATTGTGTAATTATTTTGTGATTATTAAAGTGACAGTGTGTAAAAGGGTAATTTACATTTAGTATGTTGTTATCAGTAAAATGAAGTGTCATAATGATGTCAAAGAGATATCAATTACTAATTGCAAATTAATGTGTTCTTTGTAAATGAGATAAGGTACAGTCATTGTGTACTTTACTTTTTACTGTTTTGAGTTGTTGAAATTATATCTAATTAAAACCCTAATAGTAATACGTAAAACTACTTTAGGAAATTATTATATTATGACTTTGCTGAGAAAAGATTAGTCATTATTTTTATAAATATTTTATATGTATGTTTATAATTAATTATATATAGCATAATCCAAATTTTAGTTTAAATATAAATGACCTTCTATAGCTAAACTTATCTAAGCTTAGAAATTAATAATTTTTACATTTTTTGCCTATTGCTAATATACTATAAGAGTTACATGAAATGTATATAAAAAGTAATTGTAAAGAATCAAAAGTTACAAAATCAGCAATATTTATTTATGATATTTTAGGATAATTACGTTTAAACTCAACTGAAATGAATTTTACATATGTTTTTGTTTTGAAATAAATAAAAAAACAATTGCCAACAACTACAATCTTTTAATTTCGACTGAGAGACAGTTGTGCTTAATAATTTAAGCAGAATGAGTAATATTTATCCAGAAAATTTTAAAATATCCAAACTTAAACTCAACTGATATTAATTTTACATTGGTCTTTTTTGGACTGAAGACCAAAATGAAAAAATCAGCTCGAATCTTTTAATTTGGACTTATAAATAGTTGTTAATAATAATTTAACTAGAACCAGTATAAAATTTTCATGATATTTTAAGATAATTACGTTTAAACTCAACTGAAATTAATTTTAGATTTGTTTTTGTTTTGGACTTGAAAAAAATTGGAAAAAACAATTGTCAACAACTCGAATCTCTTAATTCAGACTAACAAATAGTCGTGATTAATAATTTAGGCAGAATCGGTAATATTTATTCAGAAAATTTTAAAATATTCAAGCTTAAACTCAACTTATATTAATTTTACATTGGTCTTTTTTTGGATTGAAGACCAAAATATAAAAAAACTAATTCCAACAGCTCGAATCATTTAATTTGGACTTATAAATAGTTGTGCTTAATAATTTAACTAGAATCAGCAATAATTTTTCATGATATTTTAAGATAATTACGTTTGAACTCAACTAAAATGAATTTTATATTTGTTTTTGTTTGGACTTAAAAAAATTCGAAAAAACAATTGTCAACAACTCGAATTTCTTAATTCGGACTAACAAATATTCGTGATTAACAATTTAGGCAGAATCGGTAATATTTATCCAGAAAATTTGAATATATTTAAGGTTAAACTCAACTGAAATTCATTTTACGTTGGTCTTTTTTTTTACTGAAAACAAACTTTAAAAAAAAAATCCCAACAACTTGAATCTTTTAATTTGGACTTATAAATCGTTGTGCTGAATAATTTAACTAGAATCAGCAATAATTTTTCATTATATTTTAAGATAATTACGTTTAAACACAACTGAAATAAATTTTATATTTGTTTTTGTTTTGGATTTGAAAAAAAATTGGAAAAAACAATTGTCAACCACTCGAATCTCTTAATTCGGACTAACAAATAGTCGCGATTAAGAATTTAGGCAGAATCGGTAATATTTATCTAGAAAATTTAAAAATATCTAAGGGTAAACTCAACTGAAATTAATTTTACATTGGTCTTTTTTTGGACTCGAAACAAAATGAAAAACACAAACGCCAATAACTAGAATCTTTTAATTTGGACTTATAAATAGTTGTGCTTAATAATTTAACTAGAATCAACAATAATTTTTCATGATATTTTAAGATAATTACGTTTAAACTCAACTGAAATGAATTTTATATTTGTTTTTGTTTTGGACTTGGAAAAAATTGGAAAAAACAATTGTCAACAACTCAAATTTCTTAATTCGGACTAGCAAATATTCATGATTAACAATTTAGGCAGAATCGGTAATATTTATCGAGAAAATTTTAAAATATTTGAGGATAAACTCAACTGAAATTCATTTCACGTTGGTCTTCTTTTGGACTGGAAACAAAATGAACAAAACAAATGCCAAAAACTAGAATCTTTTAATTTGGACTTATAAATATTTGTGCTTAATAATTTAACTAGAATCAGTAATAATTTTTTATGATATTTTAAGATAATTACGTTTAAACTCAACTGAAATGAATTTTATATTTGTTTTGTTTTGGACTTGAAAAACATTAGAAAAAACAATTATCAACAACTTGAATCTCTTAATTCGGACTAACAAATAGTCGTGATTAATAATTTAGGCATAATCGGTAATATTTATCCAAAAAATTTTAAAATATTTAAGGTTAAATTCAACTGAAATAATTTTTTTTGGACTGGAAACAATATTAAAAAAAAACAAATACAAACAACATGAATCTTTTAATTTGGACTTATAAATAGTTGTGCTTAATAATTTAAGCAATAATTTTTCATGATATTTTGAGATAATTACGTTTTAAACTGAACTGAAATGAATTTTATATTTATTTTGGACTTGAAAAACATTGGAAAAAAACAATTGTCAACAAGTCAAATCCTTCAATTTGGACTTACAAATAGTTGTACTTAATAGTCTAGGTAGAAACAGTAAAATTTATTAGTCATGCAACCAACTTTTTGACAGTAAAACTTCCTACAACAATCTTATCAGATAATCAAATTCAAAGTTTGGATAATAAATGGCTGGAAAGTAAAAGTTCCCACGAAAAAAAAAATAATATCGACAATTAAAAGATTAATTCCTTAAAAAATCTGTTAAGATATAGCAAATAATTGATTTTTTTAATGTGGGAAAAGTTAAAAATTTTGAATCAATTATTAGAAGGTTTCGATGAGATTAAGCAAGAGGAAATAGTGAAAAATTTATGCAAAATGGAAAAGAAATTGTAGGAGCTTAGAAGAAAAGAATCACGGCCAAATTATTTTAGCATCCGAATTAGAAATTCCCCAAAAATATGCGGTGTATTATCACGTGTGGTTAACTGATCCGAATTACATTTATGAGGTTGAAATCCCAATGTGTTTAGAACTTTTATTATGTCACCCAAAAAATCAACTTAAACGGTACAAATTTGAAATTATATTTATTCTAAAATTTAATTTAAAAAATTAAATATAAAACTTGATTGTAAAAAAATAATTCTTTTTAGTTTTTATAAGCTCTTTAACTAAACAATTTTTCAGTGTATATATATATATATATATAGGTTTAGATGTAATAAGGTTAATTTAATATATCATAAACATATTTTGAAACAGTCATGTGTATACAAAGGTCTTAAACAACTAGAAAATGAACTTTATTTTCTAGTGAAGGGAAACGAGTTGTTTGTTACAATGCTAAATACAAGAGATCATAGAATGAAAAATGAAAAAAAGATGAACCGAATCAAAGCCGATATTAATCAAAAATAGGTGATATTGTTTGATGGGATTTCAAATAAATCAGCTTTACCGGATAACATGAATTACGTAGTGTTTGTCCATCATGGACAAAATGATTATTTCTATATAAAAAGACCAGAATTGGTCAATAGAAAAGATAATGCTAGATATCATATAAGTTTAGTAACTCAATAATAGCTTTTTCAGCTTAGATGGGACATTCCTATCATATTTTCCAGATTTGGTACCTATAAAATTTTGTAGATGGTAAAACCTTTACTTCGAACTAGGAGGTTAAAAGTAATCAGAATCAATATTACAGTACAATTTTATGAGTGTGGCATCATGCTACTACGAGTAAGATGACAAAAGGTATCAAAATGAATAATACTTAAATGAATAAGATATTTAATTACTAAAAGAAAATCATCTTTTATTTTCATAAACAGCGAAAAAAGCTAACAAATAGTCTCTACTATTGTTTTATAACAAAATATTTAAATTATTAAAACTCAGGATGATGCAAGTTATTGTATGGATAAATGGCGCAGGATGTTTGTATTTAAAATGCATGTAGTACCCAGGGTTACATTTATGTGCTTTATTTACTAGCTAATATTATGTCTAAAATACCCTACAAAAGGGTCAGAATGAAGCATATTCACAATGTATATCAATTAATATTTTTAAATTTATAAGCAGGAGATGTGGAGGCAAGAAAGAATAAGGAATAAAGAATTTAATGTAGTAATATCTTGATTTTTAATTTATTTTTGTTTACTGTTTGTAAGACAATTTGAGATATCTTTCAATTACGTATTAATATATAAGATAAATTTCCATGTGTCTCCAATCATACTCATTAAAAAAAAACTTGTTTATGTATTATCCATTGGGAATAAAGTTAATGATTCAACGGTGCGGATCGCCGGAAGCATCTGTGGTCGATAATTAATTGGCCTAAACTCAGCCAATTGTGCTGATATTATCTAAACATTGAACAATAAAAGTAATGATATACCCAGTGGTAATTATTTAATAAGTTGTATCAACGTTAATTATTCCAATTATGATATTAACGTGGGATGTGCATTGTATATCTCTATAAATATCGTAGAAACTGTGATATTTTCCATAATATTTTCTGTCCAATAATTATGAGGATATTAGTCTAGACAAAACATTTGTGTATTAAATAATTTTAACCATTATAAAAAGTAACGAATTACAGAACAAATATAAATTTAAAAAAACGAAACAGTACAATTTAATAAAATACTGATACAGTATATGGTATCAAAAACAAATTACAATTAAGATTTAGAACGCTGTGTCAGTATTTTATGAAGTGATTTGGAGTTTCAAGTAACAGCCTCATTAATCCAGTCTTTAGAAACAACATAACATCAATACATTGTTCAGTCTGTTTAGGTTTTGAAAATCACTGAACTAGCATTAATTATTAGTGTTATTATACACACATTATTTTTCCATCACTAAATTAAATTAACTATGGCTTAGATTATGAACAATGATTAGAATTGGTATAAAATCGCGGTTACGCAATTTTGAATTGTTGATGAGCATGAAGCAGATATTTCATAAAATATAAGATTCAGAAGAAACCCTTCAATATTATTTTGGGACTGGATTGCATATATTTTTTAACATATCTAACTTCATTATATCGATTCTGAACCTCCACAAAGATTAGATTTACATTTTGAATACAATGGGAACATTATCAATAAAAATCAAAGGATTAAAATCAGTGTTATTTAATTATTTTTATTAAAAACACTTCACGTAAACTAAATTAGTTATTTATTTATAAAAAATTTAATATTGATATTATGAATAATTCTAAATGCTTTGTTGTTAAATCAATCGCCATTAGCAATTTCAAACAGTTGCACAATATCGCGAAAACATTATATAATTCATTGACCCAAGTTTACAAGCTAAATGTATTCATCAGAAATTAGATATTCATATGCGAATAACAAAACAGATATATAATTAATGGTTATTTATTACAAAGATTACAATTTAAACCTCGGTTATTTTCAATTTAATATTAACATTTTTTTTTATTGTATATATATATATATATATATATATATACAGGGTGTCCCGTTAATGCGGGGAAATGGCTGGACCATAGATTCCTGGGGTCAAAATATGATGATTTAACGAAACTTATCTATATCCAAAAATTTACGATTAAGCCGGAATTTGGCTTCAAAGTTTCAAAATTTTTTATTTCTTTTGTTTATAACAATTGAACGCTTTATTTGATTTGAATGAAATTTATTATTAATAAGTACCATAATATTATACATCATTTCAGTTATTATGACTATTATTGATTAACAAGAAGTATAAGAAACAGTAGTACCACCACTTAAAAACTAAAATATTTTTTTATTGGTGGATCTAATAAAAACTAAAAAAATACTACTTGAAAGACAATTTAATTTAACAACTTTTTTATTTCCTAATAATATTTGATATCTTTTACGGTTTTCCCACAAAAAAATAAAATAAATATTTTTTATCTAGTAAAAACAAAATCAAGTTTTTCATCGAATCGAAAAAAAATGTTTTTCGTGGCCGTCTTTGTTTGAAAAATGTAAATTATTTATAATAATAATTATTTAGTGTCTTTTAACAATTAATTTTTAACTTTATTATAGTTCATAAATATTCATATTTGGAACAAACAGATATCTTGTTTGTATTAGGATTTTGCAAAGAAAATTGTTTGAAAGGTGTTAGATGTTGTTTTGATTTATTTTATTAATTGATATTATTTAATTTTTATTCAATAGAGTAAGTTTATTTGCTTATTAATGAGTGCATAATGAGTATACTATATTCATATTTTATTTTTTTATGCAAAAACCGTACAAGATATCAAAAACTGGTAAGAGTTAAAAAAGTTTTTAAATCTAATGCTCTTTCAAGTAGATTTTTTTGGATTTTATTGGATGCACCAATATAAAAATATTTTAGTTTTTAAGTTTTGGTAATACTGTTTTTTATACTTCCTGTCAATCACTAATGCCAACAATAACTGAAATGATGTATGATATTATGTTACTTATTAATAATAAGTTTCATTCAAATCAAATAAAGCGTTCAATTGTTATAAACAAAAGAAATAAAAAATTTTGAAACTTTGAAGCCAAATTCCGGCTTAACCGTAAATTTTTGGATATAGATAAGTTGCGTTAAATCGTCATATTTTGACCCCAGGAATCTATGGTCTAGCCACTTCCCCGCATTAACGGGACACCCTGTATATATTTCAGTCAATGGCTTGAAGTTTTTAGATTTGCAGATTATATATTCTTGTACTATAGACTCAAAATGTTTGCTATATTTATTATTTTTGCCAAGCAATTATCAAGTCGACACTTGAATTCAAAATGACTTTATTTTGACATAAAATTTATTTCAAAAAAATGTGCATTCACAAGAGCAGTTAATCAAAGTGGATAATGAACATACAGCTATATTAACAAGTAATAAACATCGAATATAGTAAGTGACAAGCTACCAGATACATTTTTTTAATTCCCGTCTGGGTTATTTTCGTCCTCTACTTTATGATTCACATGAGTATAATGTCGAAATCCGGAATGATGTTTGTATGAACTGTAACATTAAATATAAATCACTTTTAAAACATTTTTCGCCACAGGACATTATTATTATCCTTCGGTCTTTTTTGGTATTTTTATTGACGGAACTAGAGCGATTTTAAATGTATTCATTGAGAAGGAACCAATGATTAAGCATTTCAAAAGTGTCAATAAGGATATACTGATTAATATTTAATTATATATGTACTAGCAATATTAAATTACCACCTTATATCATATGTAGTCCTGATATTATAATCTAAGCCAATTCTAAAGGAGAAATTAAGCAGATTTTTTGTTTATATAAAAATATAAATACTGACATATTCATATTATATAATATTATTTTACCTGATGAATTAAGTAGAAAAAATACATTGGCATAATGTGAGGACGTTTTTTTTATCAAAACACTTTATTAAAGTACGATTTTCTTGAAAGGATGAAGATTCCCAATATTTAAAAGTTAAATTAGTGAAAATATTAATTAAATTTAGGTTGGAGACACTTGGTTCGCTTAAAAGCTTTCCCTTTATGAAGATCCGACTAGAAAAGACCTTTTGGTCTCAACAGCGATCGCAAAGGATTTTTCTTTTTATTAGGGGAGAGAAAATCATGCACCCTTATAGTAGGGTAGTATCGGACTACGTTTTAATCGGTAGTCCGACACTACCCTACTATAAGGGTGCAGGGTCTATCACATAGGTGTAATGTAGGTGATATAGTATATTGTCGTTATACTCTAAAGAAATGAAGAGCAGTGAATCAAAGAATCAAGGCAAAGCTAAATATTATAGTAATCAATTTCTCTATATCAAAGATGAGACGTAGATAAATTCAAAAACAGAAATGTTTCCAGGATAAAAGTACTAAAGAATTGACTACGATCAGAATTGTGTATAAAAACTTTCGAGAAACAATTTACTTGGACCTATTAGTAAAAGTCGTTATGGTTTGAAACAAGGGTCTCGACTTCAAGAGTTACAATGAGAAGCTGCAAATAAATGTTCTTACATGAGAAGTGATAATAATCCTTCATTCTTAATTCGATTATGGACAGTAAGTATAAGTTATAAATTCAGATCAACTCTTTCATTCGGAAACAAAGAAGATTAAAAATATCAAGGGACGAGATCTTCAACAAATACACTACAGTAGGTACTAAAAATGACAGACAAGATATGAATCGCACTAAAGTAACACTAAAAAGACAACTATAGCTAATGATAAAAGCGAAATTCTAGAAATGCGGCAATGGGAAGTCCTCTAATTCTCTAACCGAGATGACTTGGCTAGAGAAGCATTGAAGACGCTCGAAGTGATGTGCGAAGTATAATTGTACTTTAGCCTGAGGTAAATAACTGTTCTATAGCCTTCAAGTAGTTTGTCTACCAGATTCTACATCCGAAGCTTATCGTCCATAGAAGAGAAAGCGATTATAAAACCATTCAGTTCAAAACCTTCAAAGAGAAAATGCACAATAAGCATAAACAGCAGCAAATCAAGAAATTAGTCAGAGATTCAAAGTAACAACATGGTGATAATCAAATCCACTACATTAATGACAAGGCAGAAAAAAAGCGATATTGAAGACGATTTTCTGCACAAAGGTATTATCTCTGGAGAAAGGTATTATCTACGATCAGATTATTAATCGAAACTTTATAGTCCACTGAAGGCAAAGGCGATTGTAGAATCGTTCACTTCGACGTGCGCAAGAATCTTTCTAAAGAAACTTTCAAGAGACAATCTACATGGACGTTTTAGCAAAAAAATCGCCATAATCAGATTCTCTGTGCCCTAGAAACGCAAATTTTGTTTGTTAACATAACCACTCAAGTGGAAATGGGCTTCACCGCTCATTATGATTTTTGATACGAAGTCATCCTCTTCTTGCACCAAATTCAACAGAGTTTGGGAGTAAGTTAACCTTGTCCGACGGTCAGCAGGCAGAAATTCGTGAACAGTTTGCACTTTGTAGGGGAACATTTTCAAATCTTTCACAAAAATCCATTGCAATGAATGCCTGCTAATATCTAATTGTGTTCATCGTCGTCTCGTTGATGCTTGTGGATTCGTTTCGACGTCGTTGGCAACTGCAGCGATGTTCTCATTCGAACGGCCACTTCTTGCAATATCTGTAGTGGGCCAAGTTTGCACGAGGCGCTAAGCCAAAAGCTTAATTGTTCGAGCACGTTGAACACGAGAACAGGAAAAACGACGACGAAATTCACGTTGCGTTAAAACAATTTGTCAAATAAGCAGTAACATTAAATCCACGATCTTGAGGTGTGTACATGGCTTGTTGATAATTAATTCACTATATATCTTCATCATAAATGTCAAAGCACACTGAAATTTGGCGCTATCTGCATAAATGGCGGCCAATTAAAACTATGACATGACTTTTGCGTCACCTTGTTTAAGGTGATAGAACCTTCAGCAATTGTAAGACCCACTTTTCCAGTAAGATCCATCTCCATATTGCAAGACTTTCTATAGACCAATTAGCGGAGGATAATGTCGATATCTCGCCATGGCCACCCTGATCTCCATTGAAAATGTTTGGAACATTAAAAAGAGAAGCCTAAAAAACTGCAAGCTTTTTAGCATGAATTACAGTTGGTTTGAAATAATACCTCAAGACATTATCTGCTAGAATCGATCCCGTAAAGAGTAGGAAAGTATTTAACCAATTGAAAATTGATCTTTTGCTACTAATTCTAAATACTATTGTAAAATACCTTCGTACTATAAATTAAAAATTAATATCTATTAACAACTAATAATCGAACTACTGGTTACTAAACAGATGTTTACCAATTGCTAAAATTGTTAAAATTGCTATATAAGGTGTTCAAATTCTGGGATACTAGGTTTAGTAAGAACTCTCCCAATTTTACCAAAAACTCGTTTCAGATTTGAAAAAAACGCGATCCTTTATGTTTTTCATTTTTTGTGCTTTTAGAATTAATTCAAATTTAGCGTTAAGATATTAAATTTTATTGCCTTTTAAACAATTTAATCTTTTATCACCAATTAATAATATTAATTGGCAATATAATCATGATATGAAAAATAATATTCTCTATGATTTTAACCGTAATTAAACAGTTTAATTTCACTTTTTATTAAACTCTTAAAGTTCTTTTTTGGCCGTTTTTATTAGAATATAGATAAGTGTTACCACAAATGCAAATTTTGTTAGCACCTATGCCAACAAAAAAAAAACACAAGGAAAGAAAAACATCATTTTAACAAGAAAACATTTTGGAATCTTTTCTAGAATTTTTTTAATAGATAGACTAAATTGCATCATTCTAACTCATCCTATGTCTGCGAAGATCAGTGTTTGACAAAGTTGCACAAATCCCAAATGTTCATGAAAACATTTTGGAAACTTTTCGAGAATTTGTTTTTAAATTAAAGACTAAATTGCATCATTCTAATTCATCCCAAGTCTGCGAAGGTCAATGTTAAGCAAAATTGCACAAATCCCATATGTTCCGAGAAGCCTCAAGCGCGGAAGCTCCCTGCGGTCGGAACTAGATTACGCATAGTGTTATGAATTCCAACAGATGTCCATTTAATTGCGCCAAAGGAACTCCTGTTTCGACGTATTGCGAAATCGCGATATTCGTGGTCGATTGTGGAAAACGACCACCGGTATATCTTGTTTTGTGTATAAAAGCAGCGTCGCGCCGCAAAGATGAGTTAATTAGTTTCGAACAACACAACGCGCAACATGCCCAGACTTGTTCTCATTTGCCTCTGCGCACTCGCATCTGCACAGCCCAGTCTACAAGGTAATAATAATAGTTAATAAAATTTGAATGTATCAAGTTATTGTTGAAAATAAGTGTGGTTTGTGATTATATTTGTAATTTAATTTTTATGATTAATTATAGGTAATAGTTTAAAATACATTTGAATATGAAATACTACATACTAACGGTCACCACCAACCTGTTTTAGATTTCTTGTTTTAGATACCATTTAATGATAATTTTATTTTATTTCAGAATGGGCTATTGATGATACGGGATGCATCACTCCTGACAACGGCGTCGGCGACTGTATGGATATTTATGACTGCGAACCGATTATAGACCTCTTGGAATTACACGTGAAGAGGAACAAAGTTATTTCGGAAAGACTGAAGAGCATTTTGGCCAAATACCTTTGCGGATTGGGCAAGATAACTAAAGTGTGCTGCCCTCGTGTGTATAAGACACCGACGACCCCTACACCTGCTCCAAAACCGAAACCTACACCAACACTGATGGTAACACCAACACCAACACCTACACCAACCCCAACTCCACCAGTTGAAATATCAACCCCCAATATTACAAATTTTCAACTTAGTGGAAGGAACTTGTTGTCCATGGATGCGTGCGGAATTTTTGAAAGTGAAAACAAAGTAGCGGATGGACAAAAGGCCGATCTGTACGAGTTTCCATGGATGGCTTTATTGGCTTATGAAACTAGTAAGTTTTTTTTGCTTTTAAATAATTCTTATGACATTTTTATCATTTGTAATCTCCATAAAACTAAAGGTAGTAATTGGCTTATGAAACTAGTAAGTTTTTTTACTTCTTATTAATTCTTATGACATTATTATCATTTTTTAAATATGTCCATAAAACTAAAAGAAGTTAATAGTTAATTAGAAAAACACGAAATTCTACAACAATGAATCTTACTAAGACTACAAGATGAATCACTTATTAAAACATTTACTTCTCTGACTAGTTTATAACACTAAACCAATTAATATAATTTGTATTGCTTGTTAAAAAATTTACAGTTTACATTATCCCTTTAAATATAATGATCTTAATATTCTATCGATAACTTAACTCTTTGATCAATTTCACTAACATTATCTCACAGTAAAAATATTTTCCTTGTAAAGAATTTGGTAAGAAAATAAATGATATTTGTAACTTTTTTAGAAATAATTTTTATAATTCTTCTTAAAATTGATTAACATCACTTGTTAATTATTAAAATGAATACTAAAATTTTCAATACGTATTTCTTCTCCAGTGAAACTATTATATGTCTAGACTATTATTGCGTAACTACATAATGAACAGTTGTTTAAATATTTTTAAATGTTTACTTCAATAATTAACAAATTGCAGTAAATATATTGTATGTGATCATTTATTGACTTAATTAATTTGTGTCAATATTTAAAAACAATACTAAAAATACTCACATTTTAGATAGAATCTAATTACACAGCTAACTTCGATTTAAAATCTGAAATTGGTAATTTTTAAACTTAATTGTTGTGCTTTTATAATAGTTTATTTGTTTGAAAAAATATTTTTAGTCAACAAATTTTAAAATATCAGGTATGTTCAGTAAATCCGTTTTTTACTGCAAAATTTAATGTAAACAGATAAGCTTTCATTAATAATATTCCTAATATTTGCTAAAATTTTAAAAAAATGAGTTTATAGTTAAAATATGAAAATCAGAATTTTCTATTGTATAATGTTTTAGAAACTATAAATAAATCCGTAGAATTCAGTAATCCATGCAGGTATAAATAAGACCTTCAGTCGATTATATTTCATTATTGTGTCAGTTGCCGTACATATCTGAGAAACTTATTTATATTTCATTATATTTATTTTAGTAAACGTTTTTATTTATGTTTACAATCAATTTTATAATAAAGCTGTACTGAAGAGATTGAAATATCGAAACACGTGTCTACAGATGGTTATAAAATTGAGTATTGAATTATTTAATTGCTTTTGCTAATTTATTTTTAATTACATCAACCTAAATTCTTTTCTTGTTCCAAATTACCATAGTATAGTCACTCACTATAACTATTTTAACGTACATTCAATCATTTTTAGTTCATTTTACAGAAAGAAATACGTTCAAACTAGAGTTGCTTCGATAGCCTTGCTATTTTGTAACACGCAAATTACTTTTGTATTATTCAATGTCTGTCGAAGTATTAGCTAGAGAAGTAGTTGTTTCAAAAGTGATTTGTTCTTGTAGTCTTAATAAGACTCATTTGTTGTAGATTTTACGAAAATATTTTCGTGTTTTTTCTATTTATTAACTATAAATTAGTAGAATAACGGATTTCTAGAGTACATGAAGTCGTAAAAATCTTATGAAAATTATGCAAAAGCTTTACGAAAAAGGCAACAAATAATAAAAATTTCTACATACAAAAGAGTTAGATTAACATTCCTAAATAACAAACAGATTTTGATATTGCCATAAAGGTGCCATCTATTGTCTAAACGTTTCACTATATCCCAATGGGTGTATTACAGAACATGACAGAATTTTATTTATTTTTATTTATTTATTTAGTTTTACTTATTACAAAATAATTAATATCCAAAATGTTATATAAAGGATAAAATAGTGCAAATATAAATAAAGAAGGATATAAAACTTTTTTTTTGGAAAATTTATTCACAACTAAAGAAATATTTTATGATATTGAGATAATCATTTAATTTTCCTTATTTTCTTTTTAATTTTGTTTTAATTAGTCAACTATAACAATAGTAGATAATGTTTTTTTTTTGGTTTAAAAAATTATTACAGTTCATGTTTAGTTAATCTAAATAATTTTAAATAGAAAAATTTCATGTCGCATTAGATTTTCTAATTATTACTTGAATACATTTTTATTAGATAGACTTTGATTGACAATATTCACAAAAAAATTTAGATGTCAGAAAAGGCTTTAAATGTTGTAATGTAAATTTTTTATTACATATAAGGTTTTATTGTTTTTTTAAGCAGCAAAATCATCGACGATTAATATTTAAAGTTGTCTTGTATATGTAGGGTGGGTGGGTGGCCTCTATCTCATCCTCCAATCAGTAAAACATAAACGAGGGTTTAAATTAAAAGTTATAAAATGTAAAGTAACATAAAATTATTGCAAATGTTAATAGATTTATTCAAACAAATTTTGAAAATAATTTTTGATGATGTTTTACTGATTGGAGGGTAGGATAGAGGCCACCCACCCACCCTACATATACATATAAATTTCAATTACTGATCGTCCCGCGGTTTGGAGTAAAGTAATTAAAAAAGTTTTATTCAAATCTAAATTAAATAAGATTAGCGATAAAAAGTCATTTATATTTAAAGTTAGATTTTGATTTTGTTTTGTTTTTTATTAAATAAAGGTTTGATTGTTTTTAGCAACAAAATCATCAATAATTAGTAATTAAAGTTATCATGTATATGTAGGGCGGGTGGGTGGCCTCTATCCACCCTCCAATCAGTAAAACATAAGCAAGGGTTTTAATTAAAAGTTATAAAATATAAAAAAACACAAAATAATTTCAATTTTTAGAGATATATTCATACAAATATTTCAAATAATTTTTGATGATGTTTTACTGATTAGAGGGTAGGATAGAGGCCACCCACCCACCCTACATATACATATGAACTTTAATTCCTCATCGTCTCGCGGTTTTCAATAAAATTACTTACAAAACTTCTTGAATAAAAAAAAATAAAAAAAGGAAAATTTTTGAGTATATTACTAAAACTTTTATGTATGATGGGTGGATAGACTTTAAATCAAAATTAGATAAGATTAGCTATAGAAAGTCATTTATATTTAAAATTAAATTTTGATTTTGTTATATTTTTTATTACATAAAGGGTTTGATTGTTTTTAACAGCAAAATCATCAACGATTAGGAATTAAAGTTATCATGTATATGTAGGGAGGGTGGGTGGCCTCTATCCACCCTCCAATCAGTAAAACATAAGCGAGGGTTTTAATTAAAATTTGTTAAATATAAACAAACACAAAATAATTGCATTTTTTAATTAATGTATTCATACAATTATTTCAAATAATTTTTGATAATGTTTTACTGACTGGATTGTGGAATAGAGGCCACCCACCCACCCTACATATACGTATAAACTTTAATTCCTCATCGACACGCAGTCTCCAATAAAATTAATTACAAAACTTTTTGAATAAAAAAGAAATTAAAAAGGTAAACTTTTTCAATGAGTAAATTAGTAAAAATTTGATGCATGATGGGCGGACAAACTTTAAATCTAAATTAGATAAGATTAACTATAGAAAATCATTTATATTTAAACTTAAATTTTGTTTTTGTGTTAATTTTTTTATTACATAAAGGGTTTGATTGTTTTTAACAGCAAAATCATTAACGATTAGGAATTAAAGTTATAATGTATATGTAGGGTGGGTGGCCTCTATCTTACCCTCTAAACAGTAAAATATAAGCGAGGGTTTTAATTAAAAGTTATAAAATATAAAAAACACAAAATAATTTTAATTTTTAGAGATATATTTCTACAAATTTATCAAATAATTTTTGATGATGTTTTACTGATTGGAGGATAGGATAGAGGCCACCCACCCACCCTACGTATACACATAAACTTTAATTCCTCATCGTCTGGCGGTTTCCAATAAAATTAATTACAAAAGTTTTTGGATAAAAAGAAATTAAAAAGATAAAATTTTTGTGTGAGTAAATTAATAAAAATTTTATGCATGATGGGTGGGCATACTTTAAATCTAACTTAGATAAAATTAGCTATAGAGAGTAATTTATATTTAAACTAAAATTTTGATTTTGTTTTATTTTTTATTACATAAACGGTTTGATTGTTTTCAACAACAAAATCATCAACGATTAGGAATTAAAGTTATCATTTATATGTAGGGTGGGTGGGTGGCCTCTATCCCAACCTCCAATCAGTAAAACATAAGCAAGGGTTTTAATTAAAAGTTATAAAATATAAAAAATACATAAAATAATTTCAATTTTTAGAGATATATTCATACAAATATTTCAAATAATTTTTGATGATATTTTACTAACTGCAGGGTGGGATAGAGGCCACCCACCCACCCTACATATACAAATAAACTTTAATTCGTTATCGTCTAGCGGTTTTCAATAAAATTAATTACAAAAGTTTTTGAATAAAATAAAATTAAAAAGGTAAAATTTTTTAGTAAGGAAATTAGTAAAAATTGAATGCATGGTGGGTGGGCATACTTTAAATCTAAATTAGATATTATTAGCTATAGGAAGTAATTTTTATTTGACTTAAATTTTGATTTTGTTTTATTTTTTATTACATAAAGAGTTTGATTGTTTTTAACAGCAAAATCATCAACGATTAGGAATTAAAGTTATCATGTATATGTAGGGTGGGTGGGTGGCCTCTATCCACCCTCAAATCAGTAAAACATAAGCGAGGGTTTTAATTAAAATTTGTTAAATATAAACAAACACAAAATAATTGCATTTTTTAATTAATGTATTCATACAATTATTTCAAATAATTTTTGATGATGTTTTACTGACTGGATTGTGAAATAGAGGCCACCCACCCACCCTACATATACATATAAACTTTAATTTCTCATCGTATCGCGGTTTCCAATAAAATTAATTACAAAACTTTTTGAATAAAAAAGAAATTAAAAAGGTAAACTTTTTCAATGAGTAAATTAGTAAAAATTTAATGCATGATGGGTGGACAAACTTTAAATCTAAATTAGATAAGATTAACTATAGAAAATCATTTATATTTAAACTTAAATTTTGATTTTGGTTTATTTTTTTATTACATAAAGGGTTTGATTGTTTTTAGTAGCAAACTCACCAACGATTAGGAATTAAAGTTGTCATGTATATGTAGGGTGGGTGGGTGGCCTCTATCCACCCTCCAATCAGTAAAACATAGTGGAGGGTTTTAGTGAAAAGTTGTGAAATGTAAACAAACACAAAATAATTGCATTTTAAACATCATCAAAAATTATTTTGTATTATTTTCTGTAAGTTGGATTTTCCGTTAATGCATATTATTATTATTATTAAATTGGATGTCTGCATTGATTTTATTCAATTCCTGTAGAAATAAATTACGTTGTCGCTGTATCCCTGCCCAAATGCAAAAGATATCATCTACGTACACATCTGCACCAAAACAGAAAATTGTTCGTTAGTGTATGATTTCCATCCTTTTTAAATAATTTCTCTTCGAATGACTTCATATAGATTTCTGCGAACAATGGTGATGTGGGGGAGCCCATAGGAAGTCCATCTTCTTGGGTATAAAATTTGTTATTGAATCTAAAGTAATTTTGATCCAGGCAAATGTTGATTAGCTTAAGGATATCCTTGAAGCCATTACTTTGTGATACATTTTTGAAAATTAGGACAATAAATGAAATTCACTTTGTTGTTATCACACGCGGTTTTTATGATTAGTCATTAGGAGATTTTGTATGAATTCTCGTTTGAAAATGACCATGTAATGGTTGAAACCGGTCACTAATAATAAAAACCGTGTGTGATAACAGCAAAGTGAATTTCATTCATCGTCATCACTCTTTCTTCACAGTATTTTTCAATTCCGGTAGTACTTACTTACGTATGGACGTAAATAGCCTTCTAACATCGAATAATACTAACGTTTCTTCCTCGTTAAATGTGAGATTTTTGGTTTTGTTAACAAACTCAATGCAGTTTTTATGGACTATTTAGATCGACATTTCATCTGTTGTGGCAGTAAGGTGTTTACCAGGTCTATAAATATGAAACGAAATTTTTGTATAGAAAATACACGTTTATTGTATGAAAATGATAAAAAATGTTTCATTCGAAGTATTGCCCATCGCTAGCTATATATTTTTCCCACCTGTCTGGCAATTTGTGGATGCCACGCTAAAAAAAACTGTTGCTCTTTTGAGGCAAACCAGTCATCGTGCCATTTTCGTAAGAAGTAAAGCGCTGCTTGGCAAGTGCGAGTCCCATCGATGCAAATAATTAATAATAGGACGAAGCCAAGTCTGGTGAGTAAGCCACATGCGAAAGTATTTCCCAACTAAACGCCTCAATCGTTTCCTTGACCAGTTTTGCTGTGTGTGATGGTGCATTATTATGAAGCAAAATCACTTTGCGTTGCGTATTTTGACATTCTGGTCGCTTTTCTCGCAAAGCTTAATTCAACTCGATTATTTGTTGTCGATAGTGTTTAGTATTAACGGTTTCGCCAGGTTTTAGCTCGATTTAGATCGATCACTCCCTTCCGATCCCACCAAACACAGAGCATTGTCTTCCGACCATAGCGATTTGGCCTTGCAGTCGATGTCGATGGTTCGCCTGAAGTTACCCATGATCTTTTACGCTTAGGATTCTCAAAATATATACACTTTTCATCGCCAGTCACAATTCGATGAAGAAATGACTTAATTTTGTACCTAGCGAGCATCATTTCGCAAGTGGTTTTGCGGTTTTCCTGCTGTCTTTCATTAAGTTCATGTGGCACCCAATTTCCCATCTTTTGGATTTTGCCCATGGCTTTCAAACATATGGAGATGGCTTCTCGTGCCACATTTAATTGATCCGCGAGTTGTGGTTGCGTTTGAGCGTTATCCTCATCCAACAATGCTTGCAATTCGCTGTCTTCAAACTTTTTCGTTGGTCTTCCACGCTCTTAATTTCTCACGTCAAAATCGTCACTTTTGAACCACTCAAAGCACTGTGATTTACCAAGAGCATGCTCACCTTATGCTTCGACAACCATTGGATGCGATTCTGCAGCAGTTTTCTTCAATTGGTAACAGAAAATCAATGCTGTCCGCAAATCGTAGTTTCCAGACACAAAATTAGACATGTTCAACGCTATTACAAACTATGCTGTTATATGAAACTTGTATTGTTGTGAGTTGAAAATCTTTGTCAGAGATGTCAACAAGGAAATGGCGCCAATGAAGCGGTTTGATGGTAACTACATTGACAGCTAGGGACTATGGGCAAATTCCGGTTTCATATTTATAGCCCTGGTATATATGAATTTACTTAATAAAATACTGAGATAGTAACAGCCTCATCAATCCAGTATTTGTGTGCATACCTTATGTGTGGGTGCTTGACAACAAGAAACTACTAGTCGAACAAAATTATTCACTTTGTGTATTTTGGGCGGCTCTTATAAGATAGGTGCTATTTTAATCATTTCTTTTGGCTTGTACTTTTTCTCCTCGCGTATGCTATTTAATTGTTTTAATAGTTCTATGATTTGTTTCTTGTATTTATTCGTGGAATCTTTCTTCAAAATTTTGAATTTACTATCTTCTAGCGGTTTTTCTAGTTTGCAAATATATTGTGCTGTATCCAAGATTGTGATTGTATCCCTTTTGTCAACTTTACATATTATCAGGTCATTATCTCTGCACTTTTTCTGGTTCTTATTCTGAATTTTATTTTTATATTTTACCTTTTTTGATCATTTATTAAAAAGTTTGTTAATGGTGATTTTTCCAGGGTGTTTACCTCACCGACTCTGTTCAATGCAATTTCTGTATCTATTGCTAGTTTCTTAAAATGTTATTGGGGTAGGTGAGTATTTTAGGCCCTTTTCTCAGTAAATTCATCTCATTTGGGTTAAATGATGTGTGGGAAAAGTTCTTGACTCGCTGTACGTTGGGATTTTGGGTTGACTTGGGTGGTTTCGTAGGGAACATTGGAAGAATTGTGAAGAGAGTTGGTTTGATGTCTTAGTCTGTTAAGGATACGTAGAGCTGACTTTTCGGCAACGTCGAAGTGCTAGAGAGTGAAAAAAAACGGATTTGGTTAAAGAGGATCGCACTGTAATCAATAAGATTTAATGCAGTTTTAGTGGAAATCCCTTGGTTTTTGTAAAAGTGACGATCTCTTGTTCTAATTTTAGATTTTATTATTTGTGCGTGGGGTGTAAAAGAACGTTTAAAATCGAAAAGGACGTTTAGGTATTTACAGGTTTTGGAGGGGTGGATGGTGGTGTTGTTAATTTTGGAAGATAGGAAATGTGGTGTGATTTTATGATGAGGAATAAATAGATTGGATTCGGAAGGGTTTTTTTTCTAATGAGGTGATGTAGCGTCCTTGCACGGCGGTCTCTGTGGTGCTTTTATGTGTCGCTGGATGTCTACTCATGTGTCTTCTATGAAGTCCAGGAGTTTCTGCCAGGGGATGCTCTTGAGCTGTTCTTCAGAAAACATAGGTTTCCCGAATTTCTCCATGCGTTATCGTCTGTATACTACGCATGTACACAGTTGGTGTTGAGGAGTTTCCTCTTCTTCCTTGGCATCCATGGCATAAGGGGATTTCCTCGATTCCCATCCTATGTTTGTGTTTAATTAGGTTACAGTGCCCTGTGATTTTTCTTAGTTTCAATATGCTCAGTCCTGTATGATGTCATGAACCGGACCATCTAAGAGTCTAGTATGCCTCATTTCCTATTGGTTATGCCATACCTTTTTCTGCTCTTCTGCTAGCTTGCGTTTATTTTGAAAGGTTTTACTTTCATACGCCATTTATAACTATACTTCTAGATTTTATTGTATAAGAAAATTACACTACAAAATTCCTATTCTTTAAAGATTTGATCAACTGATAAATTCATATTTATATATGTTGGATGCTTGAAGTCATAACTTTGTCATACGTCTTGAATCAGGAAATTTATCAGACGTTAAATAAAACTGTACTTTGTTAATATCACACACGGTATTTATTCAGTAACTATAGTTCCAACCTTTACAAGGCCATTATCAAACTTGTAAATGTAAGTTTGAGTTTTATTTATCGTCTGATAAGGTTTCTCATATTTATATTTTTTCTATTTATAATAAATTAATAATAATAAAATACTACAGTATCTTTTTTAATTGAATTACAATTTTTATAAATTTACATTGGAATGTTACATTATAATTTTATGTCATTTAAAAGGATTACATTATTATTACATTTTTGTCTTACATTTCTTTAAAATTGTTGTTTCCTTAACAACAACATCCACAGGTCGGTTTAGATCTACCTTGTTCCTTTAGATTATCAATTTTTATATATTCTAACCGATAATGTATTCATTAGGAACGTTTCTTACTTTTATTTCATATTTTTACCTTAGAAAGTTTAGACTTTTAATTTTTATTGAAATTAAATATTAAATTTCTACTGCAGTATAATTGATAAAATTAATTTCTATGAGCGTTCTGCACTAATGTTTTTACATTATTTATAGTGTAAAACATTAGTGCAGAACGCTCATAGAAATAAATTTTTCTTAATTTTTAATTTTTGTATTTAAATTTCCATTTCTTCACTATGTAAAAGAGATATTTTAAACATTTAATATTGATAGTACTCTTCACCTTCTTACAGATAAATAAATTGTTATAATTTATTCATTTTGAATTTTTACCTTAAAAAGTTTGCCCCTTAGTTTCTGTATTTTCTAAGCGACAGTTTTTATATTCTAAATATTTGTTATTCTTATGGAATAACAAACAAAAATTCCACCAGAAAAATTCATATTGATATCACCAGAAAAAGGTTCAAAATTTTATTAACATATTTTCTACATTTTACTGTCTTAATTGCAGTTCACTATTAATAATTTACACAAAATTTTCTACCAAAATGACTTCTATCTTCGATATCCCCAATCGTCACTTTCAGAAACTCTTGACTTCTTCCTAAAATAATCTATAATTTCAATAACCTTTAAGCCAATATAATTTGAATCCAAAAAACAAATTTAGATATGTATGTTTGGGAATAAACCTCGTTAGAAGGTTTCTAAAAAACTTCACAACGTAATTCTGAGTGAAGATTTATTGTCTCATAAGTTTTTCCTCAATTTTAATAATCTCTCTAATTCATAATCTCATTATTAAATATAATTCATTTTAACATTTATTTAGTTCATAACATGTTGTATACTTCATACTAATACTTTTAAAGCAATTAGATGAAATTATAAGAATAGTTGCGACCATTACTACGTGGTAAATCATGAAAAACTACACTAAATTACAAAATATTATTAAATGTCATAGTGAAATAAGCATTATCAATAATATGGTCTCCAAAAATTTGACCTAAATAAGCCAGAAATAGCAAAACAAACAAAATTACCTCAGTGGCTAGAGTTTCGATGTTTGAATGTCATTGTTAAGTCTTGATAGTGATATTTTTATTATTATGAAAACTCATTAAGATTTTACATATTTCACCTATAGTAAGAAATAGAAACTGTTCATTTATTATCAAACAAAAAACGGAAATAATTTTTGAGATTTCTCTTTTATGTATTTTCTAGCCAATATTGCTTTTTTATGAATGATTTTCTTCTATTATACTATATTGTCAATTTGTTTATAATTATAATGGTGTGATGAAATGAATTCGAATGTAGTGTAATTTTTCGAATTTCTGCGTAAGCATTAGAACAAGAGGAAGGAATTGTTCAAAAAATGTTCACTTAAGTACAGAAAGCGTTCATTGAAAGGAATAACAGAAGTAGGAGTTGATGATAAGTATTTTGTAGAGGATTAATTGTATGTTAACTTTCTAAATAATTTGTGATTTGTGATTTTTATTTGTTAAAAGCTGTATGGTTTTTGAAATTCAATTTTTGATCTATGGTAATGTCCAGGTATTTTATGGACAGTTGTTTGAAAGATATAAATATTATGTGAAGAATTATTGGTGCGGTAATAGAGAATTAGGAGCTGATTTTTGTGAGAATTTACTTTTATTCGCCATTTTGCAAACCAGTGTTTATTGTTTGTTGTCTATAAGTACAAATATAATTCGTAAAAATAAAACAAAATATACAAAGGCGGAGTTCCCTCTTGAATAATGTTCTTCCACTTTAGCCAGTAGGTCCTTTCCTTCACTGTTTCACAAGCTGCTGAAGAGATTGTAAAGCTTTAGGTACTGTGGGTGCATGGGAAATTAGGGCTGTATCATCTGCAAATTGTAGTGTCTTAAAATAAATTGGAAATATTGTAGAAGAGTCGAGATAGAGGAGGATATCCTCTATCTCGAGGAGGAGGTAGACCTTGTGCAGGAGTAAACAAACAGAGTAATAGTTATTGATTTTGACTTTGAGGTATATGTTTGAAAGGAATTGCATAATAATGAAAATAATATGGGTAGAAACATTTGTTCAGCAAATCTTGGTGCAAGACAGAGTCTAAAGCTTTTTGAACATCGAGCTGATGACTTTCCATCAAGGTGTATTGTTTGAATAATAATATTTAACAAGACATGTATATTTATATGGGCGACTAAAGCTTAAATTATAAACTTCCTTAATATTGTTTTTGTATAAAGGTGTAATAAAAATAAATCCATTATTTTTCATGAAACTGAAGGCTTTAATTACCATAGTTAGAATGATCCGATTTAGATCAAATATGCTCCGTTTTGTTTGATAACATGTTGCTATTTTGAAGGCAATTTCGTTATGCCTCTCTCATAAAAGACTTCGTTCCTATTGGCAAAAAAATGAGACAGTCGATTTTCACAAGCCTCTCTTGAAGCGAATTTTTCACCGACAAAATTGTTTGCATGGGCAGGAATAGATGGTAATCACTTGTTGCCAGGTCCGGACTATAAAGTGGACGCATAAGAACCTACCAACCAAGCTACCGGAGCTTCTGGCGAATCACTATCTATGAGTGTGGCTTGGCGTTGTCTTGATGGAACTCAAGTCCTCTTCTATTGGCCAAATCTGTCCGCTTCTGGGCGATTGCTTCTTTCAGATGGTTGAATTGTTAACAGAGCAGTTACGAGTTAAGAGTTTTGCCGTAGGGAAGCAGCTCATAGTAGATAATTGCTGCCAATCCCACCAAACACACAGAAAAACCTTCCAAGCCGCCAATCCTACCTTGTCCACCGTTTCCGCCGCCTCACCGCGATTCGACCACGACCATTTTCGCTTGACGTTGTAGTAAGTGATCCACTTTTCATCACCAGCCACCAACCGCTTCAGAAATGGGTCGATTTTGTTGCGAATCAGCAGATGGAAAACTCGGTACATGAGGTTTTTTTTTTAACTTAACTCGTATGGCACTCACGACATCAATCTTCTTTGTATCTTAATCAAATGGTTCAAAACAATTGTTTTCGCATTCTTTAGCTCTTGGGCAATCAAATCAGTGCTTACATGACGGTCGGACTCGGCATTGTTTATGATTTTACCGATATTTTCGACACTTAACCTTTCAGTGCGTGGTGCATCTTTCACATCGAAATTACCGGAATCGACGAAAACAAAATTAACTGAAATCTTCTCAAATGCAGTCTACCCGTGTTATTTTATAGTATCAATAACTTTAATACGTCTGAGAGTGGAAGACCTTCAGATTATAAATCTGCATTCTTATTTAAATTTTAAAAGTGTACGCTGGAAGAACAGTGTCTTATGTAATGGGCTATTAAATTTTTATCAGCTATTTAATTTCACATAATTGATAGTATTAAACTATTATTATTATATACCAATTAAAATCTAATTAATTGTTTTTATATATAAGAATATTTGTGTAATGTTATTAATAAACAACACCATACATTTTCAACCGTTGTTACATGACGCAAACAATTAATTATGCGTACTCATTCATGGGATTTACGAAGCGTTCAGTAATACCAGTTTTATTTTTAGATAATGGTATCCAATATCTCTGCGGTGGAACTCTAATCAATGACAGATATATTTTAACCGCGGCACATTGTATAATGAAAATCGCGGGAATGACGCTGTAAGTATTGCAATTTTCAGTTAATATTATTTATAAGACTATAAAATAATTTTTTGTTAGATCTTACGTACGATTGGGCGAATACGACTTCAATAACACTACCGATTGCGATACACCCCCACTGGGAGATCCAGTTTGCTTGGGTCCTACAGAAGACGTCCGCATCGAAAAAACCATCATCCATCCTGATTTCAATTTCACAACCTTCCAGAATGACATTGGTCTCATTCGATTAGAGAGAAGAATAGTGATTAAAGGTTGGTATATTAAATACAAACATAAATTTACTTTAAAATTTATATATTGATTAACCTTAATGGCTAAACTTCTCCCAATATTTTGAGCAAATAAAGACGTTTATTATTATTATTATTAATAATTGGCCCTTATTTTTTTAGAACACATTACACCTGTTTGTTTACCGATGACCACGGAACTACAAAAAGTAACCTTGAAAAACGTGGTTCTAGCAGGTTGGGGTCTAACAGAAAATCGTACGTATAACCTATGAATTATTTATTACTCCTATATTTATATAAATAATTGGTGATGTAAATTTAAAAAAAATATGTAGTTTAAAATTCAAAATATATCTGAATACTTTGCGAAGTATATTGACAGCTGAAATAGTGGAACATCCACTAAATTACTTACCTTGTTTTATTATTCTCTACATTTTACTTGACGTCCAAATTTTTGTACAAAAATATTCAAAAAATACCTGACAAATTTTATTGAACACTATCATCATCAATCTAATTAGAGTTTAATTAACCTCTAACTAACATAAAATGTTTCACCGCGGGTTAAGTGAGAATTTGATTCATCGTATTACTATTTTTATTTTATTATTATTATTATTTTACTTTTTAGGTACCCAAAGTAACATCCTGCTGAAAGCTGACGTATCCATCAAGGATCATCAGGACTGTCAGAAGATCTACAGTCGTACCCTAGCTCTAACAGATGCCCAAATGTGTGCCGGCGGTCTAACCAGAAAAGGATCTTGTTCTGGTGACAGTGGTGGACCAATCCAGTCTCTGCAAGTCTTGGGCACCGACGTCAGATACGTACAGTACGGTGTGATATCGGTGGGTTCTTCAATTTGTGGTGATGTCGGACTGCCCGGAGTTCACACCAGGGTCACCAATTATCTAGATTGGATAGTGTCAAGCATACGGCCGTAGTTTGTAGTTTTATTCTTAAGTTAAGTTATTTATTTGTTAATTTATTTATTTATTTTTTATACCTATGAAGTGCCATTAAATTTATATTTATTTATTAACTTTACAAGATCTATTAAAAAATTAACATAAACCTACATACATAAAAATTAAATCACTTCAAAATTTGGTGCAAAGATCTTAAAGGCGGAATTCACAGTTTTATGTGTTCTTCCGCTTGACCCTAATTAGCTGGATACGATGTATATCAGGTGATTGTTGCCTCTAGGGTAATATTTTGACCATTTCTGGTATATTTAGCTTCAATTTTTAAAGACCTTATTTTATATGCTAATGTCATTGTGACATTTGGGTAATAATATAAACCAAATGATTCATTTATTACAATTATAAAGTGAAAACGAAAACCCAAACACTCTCGATTACTTATTATTCATAATTATAGGTTTATAGGTTCATGTAATTTAGAAACCATTTACCATCAAATATTTAATATTTCTTGAATAATAATTTTCTCAGTTATCTCTTGGTGACATATTATGAAATCAAACAACTCTTTACCTATTATAAAAACCATTTATTATAGCGTTTAACAGAGTTTGGTTGTACATTCAACGATTCTTTTTGCATTTAGACATATCTCCTCTGATTTTTAGCAAGAGTTAAATTCCGTATGAGGGGATGGATGGCGTGTGTTCTGCCAGAGGCTTAAGCTCGGATGAAAGGGCATCTTTGCACAACTTTCATGTTTGGTTAAACAATTCTTCTATAAAAGATAACATAATTTTTGTAAAGAAGTTCTTACAAATAAGTCAAATGCCTAAAAAAAGCGTTTGCATTTACGAATACCTCTTCAAAGAAGTCATGGTGATAAAAAAGAACTACCCTGCTCCCAAACACCTAGAATTGGAATAAATTCTAAACTCTCTAATTTGGGAGTCGTGGAGGCATTGCAATCTTTTAAATCCAAAGGGTACGTCAAGGAACGGTTTGCATGAAGGCATTTCTTTTGGTATTTGACGAATACTTGCCCCAGAAATTGTGCCTGCCATCCTCACGTGGCATTTTCGCACAGAGTCTGTAAGACCAGGGGCTACTATAGCGATTCAAACCATCAGACAACCGTACTGGAGGACTCCTAGTGATTATTAGTAGCGATAAGACGGCTTATGTTGGAGCCGAAAATGCTGATTTGGAATTTCGTGTTGATTTTGACAGAAGCAAAAGTGCACCACATTTAGATTCAATACTTAATAGTTTATCTCTATGACTGGATTTAATCGTTCAACGAAGATTAAATCCAGTTATACAGACAAACTATTAAGTATTTTTATTGTATACTAAAATGTATAACGATGTAGATGCCTCAGGAATCAACGATATCTTTGGATCACTTTCTTAAAAAACTGCAAATAAATCAACTATAAAAAACATACTTCAGATTTTAGGCAAAAGAAGTACGGGCATTCACATTCACAAAGTGTCTACCCAAACCTTTCCTTTCCATCATGCTGAGAGGACAAATATCCTCTTGAACATCCGGATTTATTTATAAATGCTTTTATTTACTTTTTTGTCCCCCTTTTTAGCTTTTAATGTCAGCTTGGCAGATATAGTTATGCAAAAATTTTTGAACCTTCAGTTGTATTTTAAATTGATATAAAATTAAAAAGCAATGAGAAATATTATTTAAACTACTCAAAATATTGGGGTTGATGATATGTTCTAAGTGTAACTTTCTGTCTGCATAAAATCTTAACAGCAAATCTTTAATTTAATATCTTAGCTTGGCTTAAGTTTATTATGATCTATATAATAAGA
Organism: Ontholestes murinus; assembly: GCA_963969525.1. Lineage (NCBI taxonomy): Eukaryota > Metazoa > Arthropoda > Insecta > Coleoptera > Staphylinidae > Ontholestes > Ontholestes murinus. The sequence continues at coordinate 61,536,201 of OZ018396.1, forward strand.
TTTCAAATATTCTAATTGTTATAGGAAGGATGAATACTTCATGGTTGATTATTTTGGATGTTCATTATATATAAATGAATGCATTTTCTGTTTTATTTGGTTGCCTATATGAATGTCTATAAATGAGATTTTAATTGATTGTTGTGTTCCTCTTTTGCCTGTGTTATTTTTTTACATCTAACTACACTATATACATCTACAATATTGTTATAAACTGGACATTGTAACCTATGCAACTTAAAATACATTTGTGCTTAATGTATGGCGGAGCAAGGAGCAAGAGTGGTGTAACAGTATATCGTATTGCTTTCATTACACTTATTTGTTTGTTAGACAAAAAATAATTAATAGCTCAGTCTCGCGTATCTTATGTCTTTCTAGTTAGATATTTTCCTTTACTACAAAAATCATATTGTCCCTTTCTCAGCTAAATATATCTCGGATCTTACGATAACTCATGATTTTTTCTTATTGTACAACAAGTTCTAATTTCCATAGAGGCTAATTTTTCTACCAACTCTGCCTTTCAGCATACATACTGTACTAACATAACATAATTTTACAAAACTTTTTCACCTAAAATGTGCATTTATTGGGCTTAAATTAATTTATGATATGTGTTCTAAAAACTAAGTTTTTCACAAAACTTTGCAGAACTACGTAGTTACTGCAAAACTGTTTGGTTCTACTCCTCCTAATATGACGACACTCCTCAATAAGGACACAATTATTCACTATTCAAAGGAGAGCAATTCGGCACTAGCCATATTATACAGAGCTGACTATAGATATGTATTTAGTGATTTAAAAATTATGACACTACCAAGTATTTACATATTGGAATACATAAAAACGTCAATAGATACACGACCCATAACCAAGTACATGAACATCATATAAATAGCTATATGTACCAAATCAAAGGAGTAAGGTTGACCAAGTGTAAAAATGGAATTAGCTACTACAGTCCCACATTATACAATTTACTTCCTGAACGTGTAAAATCACTTCCTAATAATAAAATAGTATATTGTTCAACGAGTGACGAAAGTAACATTTTTTTAAGCGAGAGAACAGTTTACCAAACGAGGCGAAGCCGAGTTTGGTAATGTTCGCGAGCTTAAAAAAATGCTTTCGACGAGTTAAACACTATACTTTTTCTACTACCTTACCTATGATACTAACAAACTTTATTTTGAATTAAAAATTACAAAACTACTGATCATATTTAAATTACTTACCGACAACTTTGCAAAATATGCAAACAGCACAGTGAATAGAATTTACGCGATTATCTGCCTTAAATGCCATGAATTTTGCATATATATATTTTTTTTCATACCTCTTTTTCAATTTTTCTGATAATAAATCCACATAGGTTTTCTCAGCTTGATTTACTATTTCTGGTGCAGTATTGGAAGGATCTAAATCTCTTACTGAATCAGAAATCATGATATGATGAAGTTACGAACAGTACAAATTCAAAAACTGACGTTTAATAATGACACGATATAGTGACAGTAGGCAACTAGACGGAGGTGAAATTTTGTAGGTAACTTTCGTCCCTAGTGACGAAAGTTTGCGTTATGGGATTTTCTCTCACTAGTGACGGAACTCAAATTTTCGCTGGAGTATTCGGTTACGAAAATTGTCTTTTTATAAAGGGTAGTAGAAAAAAATCATTACTTACGTAAAAAATATCTACAGTATCAGCGAGTGTTTGTAAAATGATTTTTTCAAAAATATTGCCTTAATGACCTTGGAGAAAGGTTTCTCTAGATGCGCATTTAAATTATCATTCTTGACATCACATGTATGCTAATTAATATTTGTCTACAATAATACATAAATTCATTAATTATTTTTAGTTAGATGGCGTACATTTAAGTACACTCAAATGTATAATAGTTCTATTTAGTTCTATATGCAGGTTTTTTAGATCACAACAGCAATTTAATTATTTTTAACGACTGTTATATGGCTTAACACATGCTTGATTTTATAAATACTAATTGTAATTTAGAAAGTAGATAAAAATGTAATCAAGATATTTGAATATATAAATATCATATGGTAAAGTAACTTTTTATTATAGTAAAATATGTCATACCTCATTTAGACAAGGAGAAATATTTTTATTATAAATTTGTCTGTACTCGTCCGCATTAATATTAAATTTGTGTGAATTGTTGAATTTTGAAGGCGTTCACTTCGTGGTACATTTTCTATTCTTTAAATATTTAAAAAAATGTATGAACTTACAATTACATTTTTTACGCAAAAAATCGCAATAAAATATGTGATATAATTCTTGTTGTGAAATTAATAACACAACTTTAAGTATTGTCTGAAACTAATATCGTTTAAAATTAATTGTTTGTTATCATATCGAAATTAGCTATATCGAATTATACTAATTAAATAGGTAATTACCATTCCAGCGTGTGCATTTCGAAATTGTATTCGTGACCATGTAAACGTTACAAATAAAAAGCTGCATTACCTCAGTAAGAGTTTAAAATGCGACAGATTATTTTAGCTTTAATTTTTATTACATTCCAAATAAAATTCTCTATTCCGATTAAGAAAACAAGCTTAAGCGGTAAGACAGTTCACTATATTAATAAAACACGTTAGAATTCACTTTCTTCAAAATATATTTTGTATTTACTAGATGTACATTTCGAGCACTATTATCAATAGCTAATAAAATAGCTACAAAATGTACATCTAGTAAATTTAAAATAAATTGGGAAGAAAGTGAATTCTAACGTGTACTATTAATTGAAATTTCTCTTCACGTAACTCAAAAACCAATAATATCAAAGTCCACTATATGTTGGTGTTGGGTCTTTAGGTAAAAGTTCGAAATTACTATTATTTAGGACTATTCACTATAATTATTGAAACATATTTTTCAAAAAATTTTAGTTTTACTAAGCCGGAATAATTGTACAACACCTAATGGAGAAAATGGACGATGCACGTACGTATATTTGTGCAAACCAATTTTGGACATATTGCCAGGAGACAGGTCTCCCCTTTCCAAAGAAGTGCTAAAAGTTATTACATCTTACATGTGCTCGGAAAATGATAAAAAAATTGATTCAGAGGAGGTTGATAATAGGAACTTGAAAGTGTGTTGTCCGAAACAACCTATTTCAATAGAAGACGACGACGAAATTGGTTTTTATCCACCAGATGTCACCCATCATAAAAATCTGAAATTACTTCCGAAATATTGCGGAATATCTGAAGATATGTTTAGGATCACTGGAGGATACGAAGCTGCACTATTCGAATTTACTTGGATGGCTCAATTATTATATAAAACTGGTAAGTTAATCTGCGTACTTTTACAAGGTAAAACCAGTGTACTTTCAGTAAATACACTTTTTACCCTCATTAAGGATAACATTTTCTTTCCATCAAAAGTGTTTATTGGTATAAGCATGCATGACATATAGTAAAATATCAAATTTTAACCATTTCTTTAATTCCTACAATCTTCTACATTCTATGCATTTTAATTGGATCTAATAAAACAAATTTCAGGTAAAGGTAATCAATTCCAATGTGGAGGAACCGTCATTAATGAATGGTATATACTAACAGCTGCACATTGTGTGTCATATTTGAAGAATAAAACATTGTAAGTATTTAACACTTATTATATTTTTTTCAAACTTATGCCACAAAAACATTTTTAACTAAATTTTGTACATATGAATATTCTAAACGTAATATTAAGTTCTGATAGATAGTGACATGGCTAAATATATGGTATCATTGTTTTACTATTGAAAAGAAATAACAGATTGTCGTACAAATTCATAAAAGTTTTAAAAATGTGCTTAATTGACGATTGACGAATTTGAAATAAAACATCATATTTATTGATGAACACTGCAACGTGTTTCGCCATACAGTGGCTTCATCAACCCTCCCAAGTATGTTCTTTTATTTCAATTAAAAATATGTAAAGAAACATTATAATATTAGTAATATATATTCTAATAATTTTAGGACAGGCGTTAGAGTTGGAGATTTCAATTTATCTACAGACGAAGACTGCGAATTTTATGCTGGAAGCGAACCCGTATGTGCCGATTCAGTTCAAGACATTGGTGTTAAAGAGGTCATCATTCATCCAAATTTCAACTACGTCACGTTAATTAACGACATTGCTCTGATTAGAGTGTCCGAAAAGATGAAAATGGGACAAAGTATTCCGATTTGCTCGGCGTTAAGTAACAAACTCATGATACGGTATAATTTCAGATAATATAAGTCCAATTTGTCTTCCTATTTACAAGAATCTGCAAGAGATTAATTTAGATAGAGCGGTGGTGACCGGTTGGGGCAAGGACGACAAGAGTGAGTTTCCTGGTCATTTAATACATCATTTATTATTGCATCGATTTCAGGAAAAAATAGTAAGATTTTGCGAAAAGTCGGAATGACAATTATCGATCATTATAAGTGCAGACAAATTTACTACAAATTTCGTATGATCCTCAGCCATTTGCAAGTGTGTGCTGGGGAAGAAGGCAAAGACGCTTGTGATGGGGATAGTGGAGGACCTTTGCAAGCGATGGTAAACTATAACGGACATATGCGTTATGTGCAATTTGGAATTATTTCTTATGGACCAGCGGATTGTGGTCGTAGAAATAGGCCTGGTATTTACGTCAATATTATATATTACGTTAAATGGATCCTTGATAATATAAAGAAATAAATACTACTGAAATTACATGTTTTTATATCACCTATATTTATCAAACAACCTATTAATATATTTTTGGCAATGCTTTCAAATTGCCTGCACAGACCATAGAAACTGTTTTTCTTTTATTACAATAAACGATTATACGAAATATTTTGAAATTGCGTGTGCATCTCAGAAACCATTAAACGTTTTGAACATTAAGAATCTATTTTTTGGCCCGAATAAACAAACGGTAACCTCAGATTACTCTCGGAGGTAACATGATTCCATAAAGAAGGTGGCAGAATCTCTTGAATCTCTATTGGCGACAAATGTTTTCTAGCGATGGGGTTCCTACGCGATACAGGATAGAGCAACAGTGGAAGAGTTGGTCGCGAAGAGACCACACTAGTATTCGAAAATACACGACGGCCGCGAAACAAAATTTTGATGCATCACAGAAGCCAATAAGATTGATGCCGGCAGGAGATTTGCAGGTGGAAAGCTGGAAAGAAACAGAACAAGCATCGAAAGTTCAAACTGAAATCAACACCAAACTCGAGCAACATCTTCCGGCACTACCTTATTCCAGTCTAACTTCAAAAACCATTGTCGCTGAATAAAAACCACGCCATGGAAGAATACTGGAAGCAGCCATCTAGGGAGATCTAAGTCTGTTGGGGACCAAGTATCTTCACTACGGAGACGGATGTCAATCCGAAGTGAGTCTGGCGCAGATGATCGTCCGAGATTCCGTCCAAAATTGCAATTCAAATCCACCTGCAAGCTTCTCACATAAGGTAAGGTATACATCCATTTCAAGCATGGATACGGCCAATGGGTATCGAGCGCGTTCATCGATTGCTAGCTGAAGATACGCCATAAGTAACAGTATTGAGGCTATAGGCAGTAACAGGCTCTTCCAGTGAAAAACGCCATAGATCTAGATGATCTGATCATAATCTGATGGTACATCTGACATATGTCAGAAGGACATCGTAAGTTAACTGGTAGTTCTCAGTACACATGGCGAAATCGATGACTGTCGAGAATGCCTCGCCCTATAAGGAGCATAGACGGCATCCGGAGAGTATCCGTTAAGGGTTACAGTGCTCTGACCTTGGAGCGAATTTTACACACCAGTATAGTGAAGACGATCTCAAGGGGTATCAGAGGGGCGTGATCGTCCGGAGGCAGCTGGCTGTTAGTTTAATATCACAACAATTGTTGCGCAAATTTATTGCTTCTTCAGCTGAATGAAATTTTACATTCATATATAACCATATATTAATACATTTACACTATTACGATAGGGTTGATATTTTTAGTAGCGGTTCCTTCTGTTCGTTTGAAAATCAAAAAAGTATTCAGAGTTTTATTTATACAAATTTAATATAGATCTCAACACTTCGATCAATCAATAATTTATACTAATTTAACAAAGCAAAGCATATATCAGGTCTGTCTGTTCGTCAACTAGCGAAATATCTTTACTTTGAATATTACGAGGAACTCAAGTAAATCCTTATGATTGAAGTAGATCTTTTACGAAATCGTATTTACTCAAGAAAAAAGGCTGAAAGATAAATTAGAAGAAACAATAGAGGGGTTTCAGAAGAGGAAGAAGTCGTAAGATCAGATATACATATTAGGATAAGAAGGGAAAGAACTAATAAATAAAAACAGAGAAATATTTTGCGAAACGATAAAAAGTGTACCTAACGATAATATAACTAAATTCTATCTTAACAACCTCCTCCCAAATGTAAGTGACCTATTTCGTTTTAAATTAGTCAGTCCCTATGATGTGTATAATAATTTGTTGAATATTCGTACAAATGTTACTGCTTCAGATGGTATCAACATCTTAATGATTAAGCTATATTGCCCATATATAATTCATTATCTCACTCATATTATAAATTGCTGTTTAGAACGAGCAGAGTTTCCTCTCATGTGGAAATTAGCAACTATAGTCCCTGTACCAAAAATTGCAAATCCAAATTGTTTTAAAGACTTACCACCAATTAGTATTTTGCCAGTACTTTCCAAAGTATTGGAACGTATTCTCAATGAACAAATTGAAATCTGGATTTAGACCAAACCATAGTTGCTCAACTGTCTTGCTTAATATCTTAGAGGATATAATTTTTGCCTCAGACAAAGGCTGCATCACTCTTCTAATTTTACTAGACTATAGCAAGGCTTTCGACTTAACCATCAAATACTAATCGCAATATTAAATTATGTAGGGTTCAGTAAACATGCTGGGAAAATAATTTCAAGTTTCCTTGAAAATCGTTTTCAAATGATTCGGTTAGAAGAGAATACTTCCGATGTTACCAAAGTTAGTGCTGGTGTACCCCAAGGCTCCTTTTTAGGCCTGATTTTAATCTGCATTTATACTTCGAGTTTAAATAATTCCGTTAAACATTGTACCGCAAATTGTTATGCAGATGACATCCAGCTACTATACTCTTTTAAAATTGATAACACTCGCACAGCTGAAAATAATATTAATAGCGACTTAAAGAAACTTATTAGTACTTCCAAACGTCACTCTTTAACAATTAATGCTAAAAAGTCAAATGCAAATGTTTTTCCCTTTGTTGATGAGGTGCGAAATTTGGGACTGATTATAATCAGGTTCAGAACACATATTAACAAATGTATAACTACCTTATCAAAATCTGCAAATGATATACTCCAACAGAAATATTTTATCAACACAAACTAAAAGAACCCTATGTGATACTGATGTGCATAATATTAATGTGAGGTTTTATGGACTAATATCTCCGCCTAAACATAAAACAACGTTTTTTGAAAGATGTTTTACCTATAATTTATATAACATTTATAACAATATTCCACTATACCTAAAAACTCTAACAATTGGAAATTTTAAGAAGACTTTACGGACAAATTTATTGCAAAAACGTATCAACTGACGTTTGCCCTGATTTCAGATACATTGATTAATTTACTTCTTTTAGTTTCATATCTCCTTCTCTAATCTCTACCACGTAGTCTAATATTTTCACCTTGATTTGTAAACCATTTATGGGTTAAGTGGAAGGGCAATAGTAGTTATTTATTAACTACCTGAATTTTGCCTACCCTGTTTCATCTGTATACTCTGTATCTATATGTTTATTTAGAATAGAAACAATTTATTATTATTTATTATTATAAAAAGTAGGGTTATTAGAGATTGCAGTCAATAGATTATTCGAGCACGGAATAAACGTAGTGGCTTGGTTGAAATAGAAAGGGGGTGGCAAATGCACGAGAAAATGGCAAGGTAGCTAAATAGTTTAGAGGAAATGATCATGTTGACAAGAGCTAGATGTGAATCAGGAGAAAAGGGGAGGATGGGAGAAAGTTAATGAAAATGTGTATTAAGTGTGAGTAGAAGGTTTACTTAGAAGCATTTGGCCGAAAAGTGTGAAGGAGTATGTGAGGACCATTCCTCTTCCAAGTGGAAGGAAACAAAGGACTGAATAGATGAGGGAAAATGGTGCCAGGGTAAAGAGAATAATGAAATTAGGGTGGCAAAAGAAAAATAGAAGAAAAATATTATAGTTATTATTGTTGTAGTATTATTTTCCAATTACAGCTGAACAACTATTTGCAGATGATATGGTGATAATGGTAGAAAAAAACCTACAGCACAATATGGATATATTGTATAAAGAATTAACTAAAATCAATATGAAAATAAATACATTTGGAAAAAGATAAACAAACCCTTATTCTGCTTTACGTTTTTATTTTCAGATACCTGACACGTGTTTAGATTTTACAGCCATTATCGAAGGTATAATTCAAACTAAAAAAAAATTAAATGTGTATCTATTTATTGAGATTATAATGTTTTCACCACATTTTGCAGAATTATATATAAAGTTATCTTAAAGAAGAAGAAATGGTTCTAGAATCGGCTAGTTCATTTAGACATAGAAATTTAAATGACCTTCAAAGAACTTTGACCTTTCAAATACCTGTTGTCGGTTTCAATTAGGAGAAAAACAACGCTCGAATTAAATAAATTGAATGACAATAAATATTTTAAATTAGTTTTGTAAAGTGTGTTACTCATAATAATTTTTTTATGGGCAACACCACCATCGGCTACCTTTCAGTTGTGTTGTTAGAGTGAGAAGATATTTAACAGTCGCCCTATTTGCTGAAAATTTTAGAAGACTCATGAATACTTCTTGGAGTCGGGGATATATTGTAGAGGTAATGAAAAAATTCTAGGTCTATAAAAATGGAGAGTGGTATTGCGTTCATTCTAGGGGGCTAGGTTACAGCCAGCCAGAACGTATTAAGTTTTTTAGGACTAGGTACTCTCAAACTGTTTTAATGAGTGGTGCTAATGTTCTAAAATTCATTAGACAGGAAAGAAAGGGTACTGTGATTTCTGTTTTGCCATGCCACTATTAGAGCTTGACGCTAGAGTTTTATTTCCGAGTATGTCTAGCCCGGATTTGTCAGACATTGATGATGACATGGTATATTATGAGGTATCAAGTATATCTAATACAGATACGGAGATTGCCGATACTGACTATTAATCCCATACGTTTTAAATACAAGCATGAAAATTAAAATGCAGTTAGAAATTTATTATAACATTAATCTGTAACGAAAAATAACCTAGCTAAACGATTGGTTAACAACAAAATAGAGATAAAGTATAATCTGAAATAATCTGTAAGTGTTTTTCAGTTTTGTGAAGATTATATTAATAATAAAAACGTGGTTTCTTCACTGTTTTTATTTATTGATAATGGACACATAGTGTCCGAAATGTACATCTAGTGCTTAAATAAAAACAGTGAAGAAAGAAATTTAAACGCGTTTTTATTACTGAAATAATCTGATATATACAAAATCAAATGAAACAACTGTAACGAAAAAATCATAGGACAAATGAGGTGTATTTTCAAAATAAGATATATGAAATCCATACGAAACGACAAAATAACAACACGATAAGCCGAATATTACTTGAGAGAGATTATCCCAATCCATCTTGGGCCAAAAGGATTAAGACTTAACCTCCTGGAGGGAATAGAGCAATTTTCAACGGCGATAATCTTCCAAATAATCAACAAGAATTTATTCAAATCGAAAACCTCATTAACGCGGATCAATGTTTAGTTTAGTTTTATTTATACCTTTGATAATTATTGTAAAATCATAATACGTGTCAGGAATTAAAAAATAAAAACATGAAGTAAAACAATTATTTATCTTTTCTGAATATATACATCAGGTTTCATCAAGAGCGTAGCGCAACAAGAATTGAATTTGGGAAAATAAATCTTGAGAAAACGAAAACCATGATAATTACGCAGAGAGCGGATGAAACACAGATTCACCAGGACACGTCTGAATCAAAAAGATCGTCAGTAGCGATGAAAGTCGTCCAAAGCGATTAAAAACTCAAAAGTCAGATGACAAGATTGTGACGGAAATCATTTTGGGAATCTTGAGAAAGGCAAAACTTTAAATAGTGGATATTATATGGCATTCTTAAATAGATTGAAAGCAGAAATCAAGAAAAAGAGCTCCACATGCAAAAGAAAAATGTGCTGTTTTACTAGGACAATGCACCGTGTTACCAGTTGATGAAAACAATGGTTGAATCTGATGAATTAATTACGCTTTAAACTACTGCCACTTGTTTCAGATTTGGCCCCCAGTGAATACTAGCTATTTGCAGACATAAAAAATATGCTCTAGGGAAAGAAATTTGGCTCAAATAAAGAAACTGAGGCTTATTTTGAGAGCAACGACCAAAATCGTTTTACATAAAGGGAATCTAAAAGTTAAAAGAGAGTTGGAATGAACTTCTGAAGAAGAGTATTTTGCTTAATAAAGTGGAATTACTAAAAAAAATAATAGTTTCTTTTAGTTAGACCTAAGACTTATTGAGTGATGTGTTATATGTATATAAGCATAGAAAATAAAGTATGTAGATTTAACTGTTTTTTAGCATCATATATTTATATTTACCTTAAAATTTTAAATATTACTTTTTTAAGAGTGAAGGGATTCATAAAATTTTTAGCCGGATGTACATTCCATTCATCATTGCAAGAGCAATAATGTGTGGATATTTTTAGTTACACACAATATAAAAACCAACCACTAGATAATGTCAATAACTCGATCATAATGGATTCATTTTGTAGCAGCTCTTAAATTGCGGTTTTACATTAAATCGTTGCGGTCTGTAACATACTTAAATCAATTTGTCCGAAAGGAATAACCCGTTTTACAAATTGACATGGGAATTCAGATTAGAGTACAAACTCTTGGAAAGTCCTTGTACTTGTTTGAGCGGTACATAAGAGGTGGGTTTTTAAGGTGAACTAAATTATCGTCGTCAAATAATTGTAAAAAAAACAATGGCAGATAAAAATAACTTCCTCGGCGATAATTAGGTTCCACTGTTGAAGATTTAGGATTTTCTAATAGATGGAGCTTCCACGATCATATAAGCTCTATAACAACAAGAAACCTATCGAGTTCTTAAATTCGTTAAAAAATGTTATTTAATTTGAAAATATAAATACGGTTTTAAAGTTTTGTACAACTCTTATCAAATACTGCTCTGTAATTTGGAATCCTTTTAATAATCAATCAAGTAAAGTTTCTAAAGCATCTTCCTTTCATATTTGGATGACAGGATCTTATCTGGAACTTTCGGGGCAATTGAATAACGATTCTTTAGAAAAGAGATGAAGAAACGCCGATGAATTAGCTGGGTATAAACTTATAAATGGCTTGGTTAACTCGTCTTCACTTACTGAGTTTACTAAATATTCCCAAAAGGAAGTTGCGCACTTCTTACTTTTTCGAAGAGCAATATTTTAAAACGAATTATGCAAAGCACTATGGAATTGCTCGAAATATTAATAATAGTAATCAAATTAATGTTGATCTTTGTAACGTTAGCATCAATAAACGAAATCTTGTTTAGTGCTTTCTTTAATTTATAATAATGACTATTCATATATTTTTATATCCCTCTTTGTTTATAATGAATAAATAAAAATAAATTATACTTTTAGACTAATACTTATAAAATGTCTCCCTCCAAATTATGGAAGGGAGAGCCAATGTAATAAATAGCGTATCTTAACACACCTGTAAACAATTAGTGGCCTTTAATGTTTAATACAACATCAGCTCTCAAGAATTCATCAAGTGTATATATGCGTGTGCCGTTGTTTTCCAACAATTAATTCAGTCTGCAATTATCAAAAACAAGTTTCTCGTCGTATCATTTGCTGGACGTTTAATAATAATCATCGAGTGAATGTTTACGTTTGATAAAAATTTCGAAATCAGTTCAAACAAGTTATGCGCATAATCATCGCGAACGATTATAAAAATGGAAATTAGTGATTGTCACAGTTGTCTATTATCATCGGGTCGGAAATTTCGGTCCTATTTACAGTCGCGAAACCGATATACATAGCTCCAGGCAGGACCGCTTGTCTGGTCATCTTGATGACGCCACGGTACTTATCAACTAGTTTGTAACATCGGTCTTGGCCCGCTGCCCGCTGTCCAGTCAAACAACTAACCTGCGACAGTATGAACAGAGTGGAGTGTATTGTATTATTGTTGGTGCAAACGTTATCCATCGGAGCACGTAAGTTTCTTATTTACTGTGTATTTTTCTATTGTTGCAAAAGACACACACACACACACATGTGCGTTGATGAGGGACCTTGACCAAAGTGCTAATAATTTTGAAAGTGAATTTAAAAAAATATATAAATTCGCAAGTTGTTACAAATGTTTCGTAACTTGTTGATGAAATGAATGTTTTGTGAATACATTAGAACAAATATTTGGCTAATTTAACAATAGCACCAAATTGCAAATTATCCAAGTATTAATCTGCACAACTAAAATTATGGTTAATTTAACATAACTGTATATTAAACATCTATCATATAATTTGACGAATAAAGCACTAATAACCTTTCTTCACAGTCAAATTAATTTGATCTTCACGTAACTCAATCAACAAATGTATCATAAATATATTAATTTTTGATTATTATCAAATACCTTTTTAATAAATTAATTAATTAAAAAATAGGTCATCTGGCTACAATAACTATTTAGTTATTATTATGGAAATATAGTTTGTTAATTTATATTCCAAAATGTCTTCTTATTTCTTTAAGTAATCTAAGAAAATAGTACCATACATAAAACAACATCCCCATGAATAATTATAACGTATTAAAATAAAACGTTTTACTTTAAAAGTTAATATTATGTATGTCATTAACCTTCAGATTAATTAATTTTTAATTCAATACTTATTGATATTTTACAGCTTTGTATTTTGTTTCAAAAGTCAAGATTTTTTTCATTTTACTTCCTACCTACAATCCATTCGAAACCTTAAAAAAATGCACATTGATGATATCACACGCTGTGTGTGAGTGCAATTTCTGTTAACGTTCCGGATTCTAAGATGTATCACAAAGTAATGGCTTCCCTCATCAATCACAATTAATTTGTGTTTGTATAATAAAACTAATCGAACATAGTAGGATAAACATTATTATTAATTGGCATATTCTTTGTCCTAAGGCCTTGAATGTGCCAATGACAATTGCATTTCTCGTTCTAATTTAAAGAAGCAATGAAATAAATAAAGTAAATTTGTTTTAAAACTTATTGCACTTTCGGAATTTAGAAATTTCTTGTATTCATTCCAATTATCTTTCTAATACCTTTTTGCGTGTCATGTACTCCTTTTTAAGCTCTTATCATTTTTTCATTTTATATTATTTTTTGCCTCCACACATTCTACATATTGTTTTTTTTTATATTCAAAATTATTTATTATTTCTTAATTTATGCAGATAAATTAATTTTTATCACTATTTCTTATATTGAAAGTTTTTAATCATGATGATGGTAATCCATTCGATTCGTTTCTTGTTTAGTGCATCATTCGGGAACATTTTCTATTTGACCTAGGTTCACATATTCCAATTCTTTTTATACATTTTATACAATGTAAGGAAGATTATGTTTCTCAAGTGGCATATGACATCCCTTATGCCTGTCCCTGTCTCTGTTTATTATTTTTTTAATTAGAAATTTCTTTCTCTTTCGCCTTCTTAAAAGTAGAAGTATTTTTGAGATAATATAGATACATTAATGTATATTTATGAATACCTATATGTATCCTTTCATTTCCTAGATTATAAGAATTTTAAGTAGAGAGGTAATTATTGCTTACCTGGCAAATACAATACAAAGGATTAAACGTTGTTGGCGGATTATTTTTGAAAAATGACATCCACATTAAATCTATTTGCTCATTAAGCAGATTAACGTAAGGATTATCTCTTGCTTACACCTATTTAAGCCCTTTAACACAATACCTTAATTACTTTGCTAGTAGAGCTTAAATTTCTTGTTTTCTACTGCAATATTTCTGTCCTAAATAACTTTACAATTCCCAGTAAATTATTATTATTATTCCTTTCAGTTTTATACTGCCAAATGTCCTTTCACCTATTCCCCATCTTTTACTTTCTTATCTGATGTTTATTCGGAATTTATGTCTTACATTTTAAATCTCCTATAATATGCTGCATTCATATTTAATGTTAGTGTTTATGCCACCCTCATGACTACTCAATCACAAACCTCTTGATTACTACTACTACGGTTTTAAGATTGTAATAAATTCTTCCTTTAAATTTAAATTAAAATCATATATCAATATCAAAATATTAAAATACAGTCATTTCTAAATTTACATCTGAATTCATTTAAGATTGTCATTGAATTTTATTCAACGTGAGATTATCCCATCATGAATTCAGAGGATTATTATCTTCATACAATTGCCGGACAATTTTATATCGCTTCTCATGAATATTAAACACAATACCATGTGTTATATAAAAAAATAACTAATTATGTGTAATTGGCACTGATATAAAGATATGTTTTATTACATTTCTAGTAATAATTAACCATGACGAAATTGTTTTTAATTTAACAGCACTGCCAATAAAAATTTGGTAATTTATCAATTATTTACCATTTAACTTATCTTTATTGCTAGAATCATATTTAAAATGTAGTTTTAAGAAATGCTGTTCTAAGAGACTCCAAAACTGCGCATCAACTGCTTAATCAGTACTTTCGCGATGGTTGATGTTTTCTAGTAAAATCATTACGATACAAACCCATTTAAGGATAATCTTCTTTACTGGGGAATACGAGAGGATTAAAGGTCATAACGTAGGGATATTTTTATAAGCTCAAAAATGATATTACATTAGGATTTCTAAGGATGAATTATATGGATAATATGTAAAAACTCGAATGATTTTTGGAGAATTTATTCGTATTATCATAGAATATCTAACACGTTGTTTTTTATTATTTTGAAAATGTGGTACACTGACATTAACCCTATAGTGTTGAGTATCTCAATGTGGCTTTTGATTAGAATACGATTCCCTCTGTTTGCTTAATTATTTACATATTGAATATTTTAATCTAAGATATACTATTATTTCATTTAATGATCTAAGTAAATTATCATTGTTATATTTTTATTTGGGGCCTGCTCGTATAATCTCCTGAATTTCCGCCAAACCTAGGAACAATCGCTGAACGTTACTATCAGGCAAACCCACGGATTTTTTCTTAATGAGTATTTAAAAATATTTAATAACATAACCGCATGTTATGATGTTAAATTAATTTTTATATGTAATTGATTCATTTATTAACAATTTTGACCATGTTATTATTACAGGTGATTTTAATACAGCTGAATATCACCACAGTTCTCAAAGTAGTATTGATACAAATTCAGTTATTGCATTAAATTATTTCTTACGTTTTCATGACTTGAGACAAATAAACTCGATTCAGAATTATCTTAATAGATTATTAGATTTAATTAGAATATCTGGTAACTTTATTTATGACCTTGAAAGACACCATGAACTGCTTGTACCAGAAGAAAGGGGTTATTTTAAAAACGAGTGAGGATTCAATATTTCAGGTCTCTAATCAACATAGGTATAACTTTAAAAAAGCAAATTTTATAAACCTAAATAAGGGATTATCAGATTTAAAGTGGAATTAATTATAATTGTATAATTAAAATTAAATTTAACAGTAATATTTTGGGTAGCGGGCCAACAATCTTCTTGGGTTTGCAACGTGGGTATCTGCTACCAAAAAGGTACCATCGTACTGGATTAAAATGTCCTTGAGTTCATTCATCGAAGCCTCGTCAACGTACTTTTGGTAATATACCACTAGAGTCTTGGAGATTGCCTTTCTGATGGCATAGATTTGTGAGACATGTCCACCACCAGCTAATTTTTTCTTTCCCAATAGGTGGATGGATTGATGGAGTTTATCTTGGAGCATTTTATGCTCCAATTGGCTCAGTGGAAGTTCATTTACAAGGAGAACACCCCTGTAAGCTACTGCAGTGGCGGATTTCTTCGTGGTGAATAAGTTGTCGTTTGTTTCTATTAATATCAATATATCATGAAAACTTAAACGGAATGGATCTGCTGTTTTTGGACTTTTCCATTTTGCTGTCTGTTGGTGCAATAATGATTTTTATAATGATGTTGATAAAGCGACTCATACCATATTAAATTAAATAAACCCAGTAAAAAAGACGTCCCTGCGTGGTTTAATCTGGAATTGATTAAAAGTAACTATCAAGACTTAAAGAGAATCGTTAAAAAAATATAAAACTAAAGCATCACAACTTAATTTGTTCGGCAGTAATTTCAAGGAAAAACTATATTAATGCTATTAAAAATACCACTCGCATTCCTGCCATATAAAAACTGAAAATGTGACTTAT
This sequence comes from Ontholestes murinus, assembly GCA_963969525.1. Taxonomy (NCBI): domain Eukaryota; kingdom Metazoa; phylum Arthropoda; class Insecta; order Coleoptera; family Staphylinidae; genus Ontholestes; species Ontholestes murinus. The sequence goes on from OZ018396.1 coordinate 61,552,820, forward strand.
TCTAATACCAATGATATTGTCAATGTATTTGAAAATCACTTCAGGTCAGTGTATCCACCTACATCAAACCATCACACTACTACACAATGTCCTACTCCTTATCTAATGGGTTTATTTTATATATCTGAGACGTTCCTAAACAGTTAAAACGACTCAAACCTAAGATAACAGCTGGCCTAGACAACATACCATTTTTTTTTTTACTCAAGAATTGTTTTTACGTGTTTTGTAGCCCTCTTACATTCATTTTTAATTTTATTCTCAGAAAAGATGTGTTTACTAGCTTATGGAAGCAAATTAGAATTGTAGCTGTTCATAAATCAATTGAGCGTAATCAAATTAAAAGCATTTTGAGTAGACAGGTAGTTTTTAATCTAAGTCGCCCAATTTCCATTAAACGGCGCGGTTTTACGGCTGGCCGATCCATAATGACCAATCTGCTTAAAATCACTCAAGCAATCTCCGAAAATATGGATATGCAATGCCAAACTGACTTGATTTAGACTAACATAAGCAAGACGTTTGAAAACATGCTATACTTATATCGAGGCTTAATGACCTAAATATCGCTGCTAATATTGTAAACGCGATTAATTCATATTTAAAAGGACGCATACAAGTAGTGCGATCTTTTCCAGATGAGGTAGTTGTTGGTGTACCCCAAGGATCAAACCTAGGACTGCTATAATAAAGGGAATTATTGTGACCGTAACTACGTGGTAATCTATACTTACACGGAATTGAATTCAGTGATTTTTGTTAACACCGATATTTACAAAGCCAATATGAATCGCGGAATTTCTAAAACCGATTGGGAAATTTATACTGCAATTAAAATTTCCGCTCATTATCTTTAATAACAACACTGATAAAAAGTGAATAACCTCACTTGATTAAAACAACAGTTAATATCCGTAAAAAACTAAATTGAAGTTATACACAAAATAAAATAATAGTTCTCTAAACTAAGCATTACTCCACCGTTGTCTTAATCATTAAGAAAGAACTGTTAACTAATAGTTAGAGCAACTTTTCGTACTAAGTATGTATGTACCTTATATTATATACAATTAAGACTACTCACATTGGTTGTTTAAAGAGAGTCCTACAGTTCTCCCTGTAACGAATTTGTGATACGACTCGTATAGATCGTCTTTGTAGTCGGAGGAGACGATGTGTTATATACTTAATATGCTTTATGTTAAATGGCACTGACATAATGTGAAAGTTCATTACAGGTAAGGAGTACGACAAAAATCTTTACAGGTAAATGTTTCTGCACAAATTTTTGCATGTTGCATCGCCATGATTTGTCCAATTTAATTTGGAAGCGAAGTATTCACACAAAAATTTAATTATTATTGATGATAGTGAGAATAACAAGTAAGCAGGTTTCTTATCATTTAAAGTGAGGCTGTTAAATATAAACCACTTAGATATTAGTTCGTAATATTATTCATTCTTCATTTTGAGGTCAGAAGATTTGAAAGAGGTATCATCTGCATATAATAAAATTGAGCCTGCTTCTAGCTGCAGAGAGAGGTCATTAATAAATATTGATACTTGAAGATCATAATGAATCAGTATATTATCCGATAGCCGTTCATTGCATTTTAAACTTATCGATTCGTTAAATAAGATAATTAGAATTGGAAATATTTGCAAATATTTTGGAAATTACTGGAAGAATTTCTATTGGTCTACAGTTATTCGGTAGCGAACTATCGCTCTATTTTAATATGCCACTTTTAAACAATTAGATTCTAATACAATCATTAATTACACACCTTTTGTATACTCGGAACTGAATTTATACAAAAATTCTTTAATCAAATTCAAATAGTTATAACAATAATTATCCCTAATATAATGTAATATCTCTTATATGCATTGTTTCAGAATGGGCAGTGGATGACGATGGCTGCAGAACACCCGACAAAGGTGTTGGCACTTGCATCAACATCTTCAATTGTTCTCCCATCATCACTTTTCTTCAGAACGTCCAACAACCTATAAGTGACGAAACTAGAGAACTACTTTTAAACTATAGATGTGGTGTCGATGCTGGAACAGTAAAAGTGTGCTGTCCAAGAGGTCCACTTACTATCAGCGACCGTACAGATACATCAAGCACTACAACGTCGACAACAACCACTACTACAACGACTACACCCAGACCAATCCCCTTGCAACCGCCGGATGTCAGCCAGCACCGTAACATCAACCTAGTCCCCACAACTAGTTGCGGCTTATTGGAAAGCGGCGATAGAGTGCTTAATGGGAACAAGACTGCCTTATTTGAGTTCCCGTGGATGGTGCTAATTTCGTACAGAATTGGTGAGTAATTTCAAGGGCAGCTCGACGTAATTTCCATTGCGGAAACGTTATGGGATTCCTTTAATCCTATCGGTAATGTAAAAACACACAGCATTTCCGGTTCTATTTCTAAAAGCGTATTTAAAGATTACGAAATATTTAATTATTAACCATTTTTTTTTGATAAATTATATGCAATTAGGTATATTATTAATAACAACATATTTTCGTCAATAATATCATGTTTTGTAATAATGTATGTATTTAATATTCATTAACAAGAGAATTTTGGAGACCCTCAAAAACTCACTTTTTATTAGGTCAAAAGCATAATTTGTATCATAAAAATCCTTCATTTTTTATTCGCTAGACAATAGACAAAAATATTTTACGTTTTAAATATTTTACATATTGAAGTATCAATTAATTTTATAGAAATAGTTCTCAATTAAAAGAACAAATGAGTTTACGAGCTGAATAATAGCCTTCGGAAGAACAACAATTATTCTTCACGAGAATAGGCTGAATAGGTCAGGGTGGAAGAACATCTCGAAGATATGGACTCCGCCCGGGTCCTTCAATTAAAATAATTGTTATACTTTTCATAATAGTATATATTTTAGATTAATTTAAGAAGAGAAACACATCAAACTAAGCAAACAATAAAGGATTCTTAGGTACAAATTATATTTTAAGTACATTTAACTTCTTATTTGCTGGTAATTAATGTAGCTTTTAATAAACATTAACACCTTTAAATTATTGAAATTTTTAATTGGTATGTTTGAATATAATAACAATGTTTATTGGCGGAGAAAGTGCGGTTGTAACATTAACCTTCGCCTGAAAAGGACAGATATAGTCTGTGGTCTCCTATGTTAAAATAATTAATATGACATTGACTTTGTTCTTTGTGGTGCACTTTTTATTTATTACTTTTATTTTATCGCCGTAGTTTTTGCATTATTAGAAAAGCTATTAAACATACTTATTAGTCAAGCAAAACTTTATGATCATGTGTAACTGAAATATTTTCGAATAAATTTTAGAAAAAAAATGTTATGCATGATGGGTGGGCAGACTTTAAATCTAAATTTGATAAGATTAGCTATTGAAAGTCATTTATATTTATACTTAAATTTTGATTTTGTTTAATTTTTTATTTCATAGAGGGTTTGATTGTTTTTAGCAGCAAAATCATCAACGATTAGTATTTAAAGGTATCATGTATATGTAAGGTGGGTGGGTGGCCTCTATCCCACCCTCCAATGAGTAAAACATAAGAGAGGGTTTTAATTAAAAATTGTAAAATATAAATACATACAAAATAATTGCAATTTTTAGAGATTTATTCATAATATTTCAAATAATTTTGACTATGGTTTACTGATTAAACTATGGGATAGAGGGCACCCACCCACCCTACATTTACATATAAATTTCAGTTACTGATCGTCTCGCGGTTTGGAGTAAAATTAATTACAAAACTTTTTGAATAAAAAGGAAATTCAAAAGGTAAAATTTTTGAGTGAGTAAATTAATAAAAATTTGGTGCATGATGGGTGGGCATACTTCAAATATAAATTAGATACGATTAGCCATAGAAAGTCTTTTATATTTAAACTTACATTTGGATTATGCTATCTTCATTACATACAAGGTTTTATTGTTTTGTAAGCAACAAAATCATCAACAATTAGTATTTATTGTTATATGTAGGTGGGTGGGTGGCCTCTAAGCTACCCTTTAGACAGTAAAACATAAGCTAGGGTTTTAATTAAAAATTGTAAAATATAAATAAATACAAAATACTCGCAATTTTTAGAGATTTATTCATACAATTTTTCAAATAATTTTGATGATGTTTTACTGATTGGAGGGTGAGATAGTGGGCACCCACCCACCCTACATCTACATATTAACATTATTTACTGATCGCCTCGCGGTTTGCAATAACTTTAATTAAAAAACTTGAATAAAAGAAAATTAACAAAGTAAAATTTTTGAGTGTGTAAATTAATAAAAATTATATACATAATACGTGGAAAAGCATTAAATCTATATAGGGAAGGTTCGAATATACACGTTAGACTAAACTTTGATAGTGATAACGGCACAAAATATAAATTATCTATAACTGTATTCGCAATGAAGGTCAGTATTTAAATTTTCATGTGTAATTAACAAAAACAAATGTAATTTGTGAACTAGATAATAATTATTGTACGAATTATCATTGTGAAGAATTCGTGCCAGGTTAAAGTGATTTGGAAGGGTTCACTGTGATGTTAAGTTTAATAATTTCAACACGTACCAAAAAATTAACAATAAATACTGCTGTCTGGTGTAAAATTTTACACTTATAATGATATTGACAATATTAATCATTTTCAATAAACCAGCTTAATTACTCAAGGTTTGTTTGTTGGGTTTAGTGAAAAATATATTAATTTAAATGAATGATGTATGTTTATTATTTATCACAACCTAGTAATGTTGTAAAATCATTAATATACAGTGATAAACATCATAGAAAATCGTATTTTATTTCATCCTACATTTAAAGGCAATACCACATAGTAACAGTCACCACCATCCTGTTTCTTATATTAATTTAAATAACAATATTGCATGTGTAGGATACAACATTATTATTCAACTTAAATACATTGTGATTTAATAATGATTAGGCAAAGTTTACTAAAATACATTGCAATAGATTATCTTCAAACAAGTGTTTCTATCGCAATTAAGCATCCGAAGCATGGGCCTTGACTTGTTAAGAATATTAAACGCTTGTGCAATTTCCAAGGTGCCCTTCGCTCATATTTTTCTTTTATTTCAGGAAACGGATTGGCGTTTCGATGTGGGGGAACTGTAATCAACGACAGATACGTCTTGACTGCAGCACATTGCATTACGAATTTGGGGACACTGAGGCTGTAAGTGTATCACTTTTTTTTATCTTAAATCCTGTATAATACGAAGCGAGAGTTTTATAAAAACAAATTTTTGGGTTGCGTACGTAATGTTTAATTGACGTTGATGAATATTCACCAATGTATGTAATTTGAATGTACTTAAACATACGTAAAACTAACAATAAACTTTTTTACTTAATAAAATACTGACACAGTGGTGAAACATTGTAGAAACTATATACTGTGTCAGTATTTTATTAAGTGATATGGTGTTTCAACTAGTAACAGTTTCATCAATCCAATAAACTTGTTATCTACCCTTACAAAAATCTGTTCCACATCCATAACAATACAATTACGCTCACTGTCAATGTTATGTCTAACTGCAATCGAAACGCCACCTCCTCTAGACTTAAAACTATTAGTACAAGAACGATCCACTCTATAAACTGTAAAATCTCTGCAACCAAGTTCAGAATCTTACTAAGACTTTTTTCTTGTAATATCAGTTTAAAATTTTTATTGCCTGCCAGAAAATTTTCATAATCCACTGATGTGTAGAAATATTGCTCGTTTGGAGTTTTATTGTCTTAGCCTCGACCATTGCCTTGGCGAAGAAAAGACATTAATGGATATTCCGAAGCGGTCCGTAACTGGTACCGGTGATGGTCATCCACGCGTGATATTATTCCCACCTGAATGACGCGATCCGAATCCACCTTTTAGAATTTCATCGTTGCTATGTTATTACTAAAACTATAAAATACCTCCGAGTAAAAAAAAATATTTTGTAGCCTTAAAAATTTAATATCATTCGGATCATGTGTTTATTTTTTAATACCTGACAAATTGTGTAAAAAAAATCTAATATTTTATAAAATTTTAAATTTTATTATACATCTCTATCTCAACCTCGAATCCGTAAAACATCATCAACAATTATTTGAAAAATTTGTTTGAATAAATCTATTAAAATTTGTAATAATGTTATGTTAATTTACGTTTTACATCTTTTTAATTTAAATCCTCGCTTATGTTGTATTGATTGGAGGGTATGTTAGAGGAACCAACCCACCCTATACACATATGATAACTTTAATTACTGATTGTTGATAGATTTTAATAAAATAAAAATATTGTTCAGTTTCTCATTCCCTTCAACTTTTGTTTTTATGACTTTAAATAAGATAAAATAAACTTTGTTTATATCACACATTTTATTACTCTTAGTGACTATAGTTCGGCACAATTTAAAATTCTGTCGAAACTATAGTCACTAAGAATAATAAAGTGTGTGATAGAAACAATGTTTTTAAGTTATACAAATGTGTATCACAATGTGAAAGCCTCTACAATCAAGTATTTTTTTTACTTTTAGAGCCGGCGTTCGTTTAGGTGAACATGACGTTAGTAAAAGTCCAGATTGTGAAACTCATCCCGAAGGGGATACTACGTGTACAGATCCTGTGCAAGATGTGGCGATAGAAGAAGTGATTCCTCATCCAAATTACGACATAAGAAATTACACCCACGACATTGGTTTACTAAGACTGTCTCAGCCGGCCAACCTAACAGGTAATTATTATATAGTTTACTTTGAAAATAACCTTAGGTTGCCTTAAACTTGTATCTACACAAATCTTAGAGGTACACTTTGCATCCATACCGATAATAGTTTTTTTTTTAATTTTAAATTCTTTAAATGTGAATAGACGGCTTGTTCCTTGACACTTTAATGGTCCATATGTTGAAACATACTTTCCAATTGTTGGTGAGTTCGGAATGTATCAGTGAATACACTTTTAAAATTATCCGCGAAACTTTGGAGAATATCCTATAGAGAATTTAAGTTTATATGGTGATGTTTCAATATGCCTAGGATCCTTGTCTGGATTTTCTTTTTATTAATAAAAGACCAGTATGATTTAATATTTTCCTCAGCTTTCAGGAAAAAAATCTAATATGCTTTATTTATTTTCGTTAATAAACATGTCGAATAAATTCTTTATACATTCTAAAGCTCTTGAAGAAAATTTTTGGAAATTAAAAAAATTATTCTTAAAAATTTCTATAACCCTCGAAAATTTTCAAGGAATTTTGGGAGCAATTTCTGAAAATATAGAAAAAAATGGTGATATGGCCATCATAGTACTTTCCCTATATTTCACTCGAAAACTATAAGGTTTACTTAAAAAAGCTATTTTTAATAATTTGTTCACTTTTGAATTCTCTACAATTATTTCTGATATAAATTTTATGTAACTCCAATACTTTATTAGCAATTGGCAAAACTTTTAATTTTCTTTCTCGAAAGTTAAGAATTTTATAAAAAAATATGTTTTAATAAAATTTGTTCAGTTTCTCATTCCCTTTAACTTTTCTTCGAAAGGTTTTTTCATATTTTTCATATTAAGAAAAGTATCGCAAAAAACAAAAAACGGCCTCGAGTAAACACCCACTTCCGGTTTTTAAATGTTCACCAAAAGCTTTTCAGTTCTAGTTTTTAACGATAAAACCTTAAGTTTAAAGTTTCATCTTAATCGGATCATTCGTTTTTGAGATACAGCGCGCACAGATATTTTCACGCACGAAAAGAACACTTCCCCTATATATTCTATATAGGAAAAGTAATAACAATACTATTTCCACAAACCCAAAAAAAGTTTCAAAGATTTGGAAGAGAACACAAAAAACATAAAAAAGACCTATTGAGATTATGAAAATCTGAAAGAACTATTGTTGATCATTCTCATTCTATTAAGAAATTAATGACAATGTTTGAAATTTAGAAGAGAAATCTTTAATTGCAAAGAAGGATAAGGTTAGTATATTTGTAAATTTCATTAATATCCTAAAAATTTAGGAGAGACATTCTAGAAAGACTTGAAAATTCTAGTCAACAAAAAATACCTTCCAGAAAACTTTTAGTAAAATAGGTGAACAAATCTTGTAATTTGGAGAAGAAATTCCTAGAAAACTATTTTAGAAATTTAGAAGAGAAGTTCGAAAAAGGCTTACAATTTCTAGTTACCAAAAAAATACTTCCTAAAAACTTCTAGTAAGTAAATGGAAAAATCTTTCAATTTGGAGAAAAAATTCTTAGAAAACTTTGATTGTAAGACTCCTGAAAAATACTTTAGAAATTTAGAAGAGGAATTCTAGAAAGTCTTGCAAATTCTAGTCATCAAAAAAAATTCCTAAAAAAAAATACATGTAAAATCTTGCAATTTGGAAAAGAAATTCCAAGAAAACTTTGATTGTAAGACTCCTGAAAAATATTTTAGATATTTAGAAGAAGAGTTCTAGAAAGGCTTACAAATTTTAGTAATCAATAGACTTCCTAACAGCTTTTATAAATAAATAAATAAATAACGTTTATTTACGGATTCACCATTACAAAAATTTAAATAATCCAATAAGTAAAGTTAAGTAAACTAAAAAAATAAATACAATAATTATTAATCAATAAATATTTAATTGCTGACAATCAACGTGTTTTATTTTTTTATATATTTCACGACATTGCAAATAAGTCTAAATTATAATTCGAATAAAGAAAATTTGAATAACGCATAAAATGGGTTAAGCTGGCCTTAATACCATAATTCGTTCTATGGAATGGGATGTGAAATTATGGTTGATGGCGAGTTAACTTATTATCTGCCTTAATATAAAAAATCAACTTTTGTCAGAATATCAGGGCACATTGTAAAACCATTGATTATTTTATGAAAAAACATTACATCAAAATAAAATCAAGACCGAAAGTATTCCTAACAGTATCTATATCTTCATTATTCCCCATTTTTAAAGATAGGGATTTTAAGAATCTTTTCTGCACATTTTCAATTTTATTCTTGAATATTAATTGATGTGGTTTCTTTAAATAGTTTTAAATCGTCTGCGAAGAGTAAAAAGTTTGAATATTGAATAACAGCACCTATATCATTGATAAATAGAAGAAATAACAATGGTCCACAATGTGATCCCTGGGGCACGACAGAAAGGACTTGAATAATTTCAGAAATATGGTTTTTAATTTTAACACATTGGCTACGGCCTTTTAAGAAACTTTCCAACCATTTACAAACGGACTCATGAATTCCTAAGTTTCTTAATTTAGTAAAATAGATGGGAAAATCTTGCAATTTTCATGAGAAATTCCTAGAAAACTTTGATTGTAAGACTCCTGAAAGATATTTTAGAAATTTGAGAAGAGGAGTTCTCGAAAGGCTTACAAATTCTAGTCATAAACAACTTCCTCAAAGCTTCTAGTAAAGTAGACGGGAAAATCTTGCAATTTGGAGAAGAAATTACTAGAAAACTTTGGTTGTAAGACACCTGAAAAATATTTTAGAAATTTAGAAGAGGATTTCTAGAAAGGCTTACAAATCCTAGTCATCAAAAAACTTCCTAAAAACTTCTAGTAAATCTTAAAATTCTTGAAGATAATTTTTAAAAATAAGAAAATTAATTCTAAAAAAATTCTACACCCTTAGGAAATTCCACAAACCAGGTACAAGTTCTCAAAAGAAGAAAAATCTCCAAAAGATAAAGAAAGCCATTGAGATTCTAAAAATTTAGAACAAAAGAATGAAAATTATGATCACCAAAAAACTTCCTAAGTGAAAAATTTGGAGAAGAAATTCCTAGAAAATTCAAAATGGCACACCTGTATCAAAAATTCTTTATACATTCTAAAATCATTGAAGGTATACTTTGGAAATTAGAAAATTAGTTCCTTAAGAATTCTACAATCCTCGAAATTAATTTAGGAATTTCGAGAGCAAATTTCTGAAAATTTAGAAAATAATAATACTGGAAAATTTCAACCATAAATATTCTAGAATGCTGAAATATTCTCTAGAAATTTAGGAGAGAATTTCTAGGAAGGCTTGGAAATTTTAGTCTTCAAAAAATAAAAACCTTCCTGATGGCCACATCAACATTTTTTTTAAATTGTTTAAACCTAAGAGGTTTGTGTATACTTTTAATGATAATTTTGTAATTTCAGATAGTGTAAGACCAATTTGTTTACCTGTCACTGAAGAAATTAGAGATCCAACCTTCTCCAAAGCTGTTGTTACAGGATGGGGAAGTACAGAGAATGGTAAATATCAACCACTGTCAATATTAATATTTAGCACGCTATGAAATATAATAATTGTTTCATCGTGATGGTTGCGACCGTTACTAGGTTGTTATTCATATCAAATATAGTAAGTGTTTTAAATAAACGTGATAAAATAATTACGATGAATTAAATTCTCACTAAACCCGTTAATTAACCTTCTAATTGTGAAAATAATTTTTAATTATGATTCATATAATTCATTAATTTTAATACTGCTGAACTCTCAGAAAAGCTTACACTGCAGTCATTAACTTATACTTTCTTATTCCCTTTGCGTTATTATTTTACAAAATTGCCTCGATATATAATAGATTAATTTTATCGTAATAATTATTTTTAAAGTTTTAATGTACACACTGAAAATTATATATTTTTTTTTAGATTCGAAAAGTGACATCCTGCTAAAAGTTGAACTGCCAATTTTCGACCACGAACAGTGCAAGAAGGAATACATCAAAACCACCACCATCAGCCACCTGCAGATATGTGCTGGTGGTAAAAATAAGAGGGATTCCTGTGCTGGCGATAGTGGAGGACCGATGCAGTTGATCGGTGCCCTCAATTCAGATGTCAGATATATCCAGTACGGTGTTGTATCGTTTGGACCCGTTCCTTGTGGCACGATCGGGAAGCCTGGAGTCTATACCAAAGTTGCTTATTACATGGACTGGATATTGGATAATATGAAACCTTAGTTTTTGGTACTATCAAGTATTTATCCATATGTGTATCATTTCATATATTTATAAATAAATAAGGAAAACTCATTACGTGAATTTTAATTATGTCGTTATTGTGTTCAATTATGATAATTTAGTTACATTATCTTTTCAAGTTCTATCACCTTATTTTAATAAAAAGTCAGGAAGATTTACTCTATTTACGTTATCTCAAAAATAATCTCAAGTTTTCAAATGACCGTAAATCAATGGCCAATCTTTTATGACAACAGTATCCTGTTGTCAAAAGCTTATTGTTCGATATGATAGGCCGTAATTATGTTAAAAAAATGTAGGTTAAAGTACAGACTTCTATGTAAAAATAAAATTAGATTTGTTTGTTTTCTTTTAATATTTAAAATGATACTTTAAAAAACTCGTAATTGTGAACATTCATCCTAACAGATTCAATTGTGTATCTACTTCAAAATTAATCAACAAATTCTAGCTGGAAGAGAACATATTCTACCAAAATTATCAGAGGCCCGTTTTTGAAGAACAAACAACGTTATCTATGATATACATCATGGGCATAAGCTTAAAAATTTTCCCGAAGAAGCGAAAAGAACAATCTTTAACAGCTTGAAATCGTTTGTTTGTTTAATTGATTCTAAATTTCATTTTGATGCCCATTTTAAATGCGTTTTACATGTTAACTCTAGTTTTTAAATTATAAGAGACGGATGTTGTTATTTTAAAGAATTCTATTTTTTTATTTGATTTATTACTGTCTCCAAATAACTCTAGCTTATTGCACATTTACTGAAACATTGCCAACTTCGAAACCCCATGTATGTCCAGAACGACTTACGTGAGATAATGAAAATAGATCTCCACCTGCCCGACATCATAACCAGGCTTATTAAGCTGATAGACGCATTCCATCTGGTCATGGGGCGACACGAAAAGATTCAGGACCAGAGAAAGGTCTACATAGACAAAAATAGAAAGCCTTCCGAAACTTACTAGACAGGGGAATTAGTATAGGTAAGCTTATACACCCTAGCAAAGCAGAAAAGAAGACCACTTCAAAGTTCACCCTTAACAGAGACGAACCGTACACAATCCTAGCAGAAAAGTCTCCTCAAAATAGGGAGCAATATGAAACCATGCTTTTTTCTCAATCGCTTTTAATTACTTTTTTAACGCCGACAGTTATCCTTAAGTTTGTTAGTTAATTATAAGTTAATTGCATCCTGAATGCAGTTAATACTGCCATATATCTTCAGATCAGATCTATAAATAATAAAATTAACAGAGGCCCTATGTTTGACCCTTGAGGAACACCTAAAGCCCATTCTAATAAACATAACATTGTATAACATGATTTTTATGACTCGGTTCTCTTTACTGTAAACCGGTTCAGAATAACCCAAAATGAAGGAAATTTTAGGCTTTATTTTTATTATTTAGTTTTACGGTATGGTTGCTTTGGATAACCAATAATAGCGGTTAAACTTCATCACAAACAACATGTACGTCAATAAAAGACCCAAGAGATTTGATGCTGGAACAAAATGGCTTTATTATAAGGCTAAAGCATTGTAAAAATAGATTTTTGCAATTTTTCCTGAATTTTTGGAGAAAAATTGGTTTTATTCGATTCTCGCAAAAAAGAAAATCAGTGTAGGTCCCTTTTTGGAAAAATTAAGTATGTTTTCGATACCGTTATTGATGTAAAACAACAAAACTATATTCAATTTCAATAAAATAAAATATTCTTTATTAACAGTAGTTACATTTCTATGCGTATGATACAATTATATTTATTTTCCTAAAATTACCCACTAAATCTTTGGCTAGTGTTTTATAGTTTTCTGCCTTGTGATTCTCCAGGAATCCTTCAGACACGTCTAAGAAATTTTTCCAAGTTTCCCTTTCGGTTTCATTTAGTTTCTGTATAAACTCATCTCATCGTCTGCTTTTTCTTTAGCTTCTGACATCTTAGGAAACCTAAATGCCTGCGATTGTTGGTCAAGCCCCTTAACAATTTGCTTCATAAGCTCCAGTTTTATAATGTAGTGGAGGCACCAAATTTTTGCTCTGATTACTCCCATTTAACATTGTGTGCATTTTATAGCTGTCTCATAAATAAAGGTAGAAAGAGTTCTTGTTCTCCTTGAGGCCATTAAAAATATTATCATCTTAAAATCCCAAATAACTTCCCAATTGATTTCTTGGTATCGAAGTTTTTCAAGCATATTTCTGACGCTCTCAGAGTTTTCCTTGAGATGAGAAGAATATGCTATAGGGATCGAGAGATATCGGTTTCCATTGTGAAGGAGAATCGCTTTCAAGCTTTGAGAAGAGCCATCTATAGCTGAACGCCATTGGTTTGAGTTGTACTCAATCTTTATTACAAAAACATAAATCCTCTTCTTCGGTAAAGAAATCCATGAACGCTAGGTTTTGTTTTTGCTGCTCAGTAACACGCACGTCCTTATCAACTAATCTCCACTGCTGTAGTCTTGATACCAAAATTTCAGCCTTCATCTTCGATAGATTTAGATCTAGAACCAAATCGTTTGTATCCTGTTGGTTTGGAAAGTACGGCTTAAGAGATGAAAATAATTTTCCGTTTCATTTGCATTTTACGCCCCGAACCAGTAATAAATGCCACTTCTCTTAAATCGTTAGAGTATAAAAAATGGTACACTACTTCCCGAGACGCGAAAAATCATTTTATGCATTAATGACGCTTCAAAATTGTACCCAGAATGATTTTCTTTTCCTGCGAGAAAAAGAAAATCGACTAACAGCAATTTTTTTTCAAAAAAATACATGTAAAATCACAAGAAAAAAATATTTTTAATCGCTCTAGCCATTTTCTTTCAGCGTCGGATTTATTGGGTCTTTTCTAAACATTAAAGGGATTTGTGATGAAATTTAACACCTATTATTGGTCGATTAATTTAATTTCAAGGTACGATATTATAAATTCAAGTAATTGTGTAGTGAAACCAAAAGCAGTAAGTTTTTCTAGCAGGTGACTTTTGAAGTAAATCATTTTTCACTTTAGCATAGAAATAATATCTTGAAATATCAATTTTTTGATATTCGGGATAGCAGTAAAAACTGAAGTTTCAGAGGAAGGTCTAATTTTTAATGGACTATTTTCAACCGAAAACGTCGTATTTTCCAAGTCTGACTTTTTTAATATTAACTTGTCGAACTTCAAATATGTCGAGTATTTACCTAGCAGTGGTGACATTTATATCTGATTTTGTTTGATTTAGAATCGATTTCAGGCAATCCATAAATAATTATATTACATTTCCTGTGTAATTGTGTGATTTAACATTATTTATGCTGTTAACTTCAACTTCGAGTAAACTAAGTTTGTCAGATAGAACCCTTAAGGACTCTTTCAGTTTACCACTTTCTTTATGAATGACATTCAATTGAAGAAAAGTGACTTTAACTCGACATATTCTTTACGCAGTTCCTCACTATCACTAGATAATTTATAGGCCGATATTTGTAAAAATAAAAATGCTTCCATTAGAGCAGCACTATTCGAGTCTATATTTTGTAATGTTGATTTGGTAAGTTTTTTTATGATTATTAAAGAACTAATATATTTTTATTATTAAATTATTAAATGTTTGAATATAAATAATAATGGATAGTTTACAATTTAAAATATTTAAAATATATTGATTAGCAAAATATTGTTTACTATATTAAAAGTTACATTATTTCATTTTTTCCTTAATAATAAATTCATTTGTTTCACAACATTTTATTGCATTAATATGAAAATGATGTAATGAAAACTTGATCAAAATGCAGTTGAGGATGGCCTCGAAAATCAAGAAAACTAAAGAATTCCTAATGAATACCTTCTTTTATACGTTCATTAGCTAATATTTCTCATTATTGTTCAATGTTCGCCAATATCCAATAAATTGATATTTCTCGATCGGACATTTCGTATATCTTAAATGTCATTAGAACGACCAAAGACATTACGTGTGACCTTGAGGTAATATCGTGATCGTTATTATTAATATACGGTGAGCACGACCTGTGGTGAAATTGTAGTTGCAGGTGACGAAGAATAAATGTAAATGTAATCCATGTGAGCAAACTTATTTTGAGGCAGTCATGCGCGCATCATGTTGACAGTGACCGTCGGTGCGAGCTCTAACACGCTCAGTGTACTCGTTGCCTTAAATGGCTTTAACAGTGATCATCTTCTTGCTAACTGCATTCGCCACAAAAGGTAACCAGTTTTCTGCATTGGAGAGAGATAAACATGTTATTGCATTTATATCTACAGGCGCCTATTGTTTGAATTGCGGTAGCAATTTTACCTGCACGCCGGTAACAGAGTGCGACATCGATGCATACCAAGATATCTTGTATCCTTGCGAAAATGGTCAACCAGATGCGGTTTGTTGTCCGTTGGTGCCGAGGTCCGTAATATCAAGAACGGCTTCGTTTCCCAAAGAATGTGGATATTTCGATCTCGATGATAAGATCACCGGAGGAAAGGATGCAGCAATTGGACAGTTTCCTTGGATGGCACTTTTAGGATATAAAAGTAAGATTTTAATAAAAATATAATGGGATTATTATTAATTTTTCATTTTTATTTGAACATGCTAATCAATATTATTTTTATTATTTCTGAGATAAAATCCTTTCAATAATTATCTTACAAAAAATCAGTTTTATTCAATTGGTAAGTACTTGGACATTGGTTTATTAGTCGAGTCTATTAATTGCCTTGGCCAATTGGAAAATTAATATTTACGATTAAATTTTCTATTATGAAAAATTCAAGAAAAAAACTAAAAGTCTCAATTTGACAAAAAAAAATATTATAAACAATAATAAACATAAAAATTATTTCATATTTTCATTAAATTCAATTCTATAATTCATTGTGTAGACAAAATGTTTATAAAAAGACATGAATTTTATATTAAATTCCAATAACAAATTTATTGTAAAATAATGTCAATTAATTTTAGTTTTAGTGCACCTCATTTACACACTCAAAAATTTTCCCGATAATAGTGATTTAATGAATATAGGAATACTTATGTTAAAGAAGACACACAGTTTAAAAAGACCTTTGAAATCCCATCAAGGCCTAAAGAAAAACTGCCTTCGAGACTCATAATATAATTGAATACTTGCTCTAAACTCACATTTATTATTGTGTCATTAATTTGCATATTATTGTCGCAGGTGTAAGATGTAGTATGAGAGACGTTCTTGACAAAACCCGAGGAAAACAATTAAAGAAAGCACTGACAATTTCCTTACCTTCGAAAGTAGTTTTATTTTTGAAATGCATTTCTTTAGTTATTTCTTCCTCATTTTTCAGATCTCTTATATACTTAAAGAACAAACGTGGATTGGTTTTAATATTTAAATCAATATTATTAATGTGATTTTTATACAGATTTGTTGATAATGACGAACAAACTGAACGAAGATCTTTGAAAGAATTATAATCAAACACAGAGGAAATAACTTCAGAGACTTTTATTCGTCTAGAACATTTCTTTTAATGTATCATGTATTTTTTAGAAATAAAAGCCTAATTTAAATTTTAGGTAATAATTCGAGTCATATGGGAATAAACGTAAAAATTAATTTTACCATACCCAGGCTCAGCAGCTTCTAGATAGTTTGATAACAATATTTAGTAATTCTATTGACTGTACAAAAATTTTTGAATTCATTAGGATAACATTTTAAAATTTCACAATATTTAATTTGTTTTTGGCTTAATTTGCTTAAAACATATTGAACAGATATCATTTGTAATTATAGTTATCGAATCATACAAAAATACGGGTTATATTATATCAGCGATAAAATTAAATAAAGATAAACATTCTGTGTACAATAATGTATAATATTTACGTAACGAAATGCAAAGGCAATAATTATTAATACATTACTAACTTCTATAGAATTAATTCATTCGAATTCATAAATATAACAACAAATTAGATATTTGTGATAATTCGGGAAATGTAAAAAATACTTCTTTTTGCTGAAATTATATCGCGTCAGCGATAAGCGATTATTGAAAAATGATGAATATAAATAACTTCATGGAATTATGTTATATAATACACCAAAATGCGCTTATGAAAACAAGTGTGCAATAAATAAGTAAGTTCTGTTTATATGTTGATGGGCGAAAGTTATATAAAATATATAAGTACGTTTTAATCGATTATATAGTGGAAGGATTGCATCTGAATTTCTTGTTTTTATTGTACTTTTACTTAGATATTCGTTAGTGCAGTAATGGTCGAGTTTTATGTATACTGATAGGAGTGTAAGTAATTTCAGTTGTTTGAAATGATCTTTAGGATCTTCGATATAACCCAGATTACAAAGAATTTGAATTGCTTTACGTTGGGCTGAAAATAAATTGAGAGGGCCCAAAACTATTACACATGTTTATTTATTGTTGCAACAATCTTGGAAGTGTGAGTTTTTCATGTTAAATTACTATTTTACCTCATGTATCAATTTTCATTAGTACCTTTTTAAAGTTAAAGTGCATTTTTTGTGGTTTTGTCATTATTGAGAAGCAGTTAGAGCGTTCGAGCATACGTTTCTAAGTTCGATTTGTGACCTTCTTTGATATATCAATCTAGTGCCATCTGGAAATAGTATGGTATTGTCTTCGCTAATGTATTTACACAGATCGTTAATGTACAGTACAGATATTAAAAGGCCCGTTTTAGAACCCTGTGGTACATATTTGTTACCGATGTTTATTTTGAGCTTAACTGCTTGTATTTTGTTAGACAAGTAACTTATTATAAGCTTACAATCTATTTAAAAAAATCACATGTACGCTTAAACTAACGTACTCTTGACCCAGGTTAATGCGTAGTTTATTAAGATAGGTCAGGAGCACGATAGGTCATTGTACTGACTATTGGGGTAGGTCAAGAGTACGTTAGAATAAATTACGATTTAGAGTATTATAAGTTTATAAAGCTTCATTAAATTCACTGTTAGGTGAATTCAAAATGGACTTTCAACAATTAAAAGCCAATACAATCATATTATAAAAACTTCATTAAATTATTATTCGGTATATTATAGTTTAAAGCAACGATAGATACATATTTTATTCTAAAGTAACACAAAAGCAGTCAAAACAATTAAAAATTGGAATTATTTGAATTAAAATTATCAATACAAGCCATAAAAGTGAATAAAAAATTATTTAAAGAAAATGTTAAAAATGGCAAAATATTTTTATCCTTCTCAATAAATAAATTTAAATGATTAAATATTTGAAAAAAAACATTTGACCAATAGATAAAAATTGCTAGATTGCTGGAAAATGCTAGACTTTTCGGAAGCTGAAAAACACATTCCTATAGAGGATAGAAAGTTTCGCTTATATAAAATAAGAAAAAATAGAAATTTTTTTGAGACATTTCTGGAAAAAATTAAAAATAGATTGTACATAAGAAAAAATAAGAAAAATTTTACCAATGTTACTAACAACCACACTTTTTTGATACTGATTAATCTATTTGTAATTTAAGTTTGCGTGATAATAAAATATTTTTGCAAGATTGTAAAAACAAGCTAAATGAAGAAAATAACGGTCCCAGAAACCTGAAGGTTATATTACATCACTAGAAGTTATAACTCAGATCAAAATAAAAACAGATTTTTGTACACTAAACGCAGTATGTACAAATTCGAAATAACATGCTCTTTAAAAATCTGCAGAAATTATCAGGATGTCCCACTTAAATTAAAATGTTGAAGGTTAAACCGGAACACACATCTTTATCCCACCCTCCAACCAGTAAAACATCAACCAAAAATATGACATAAAATAACTGCACCAACAAATTTCTATTTAAACTTTTTTAAAAATTAAAAAGTGATACCAACAAAGTTAATTGTTTATTTATTTTGCATTATTAACTGTCATAGTGTAACTGTTGGAAAAGGTGTTGGATGTTACTTGTACATGACAAGATGTCGGGAGTAGTGGACTGATAAATGTAGTAGTAGTATTAATATTTTATTTATTTTTCAGCCGATTTTATTGACTTTACACAATTTCTATGCGGAGGCTCTTTAATAACTAGAAATTTCGTTCTGACGGCCGCTCATTGCCTGAATCTCCCTACACTCAAACTGTAAGTATGAGGCGAAAATAATTGCATATAAGTTTTCATAAACTAAATATTTCAGGACGTTGGTTCGATTGGGAGAATGGAATATAGCAACGCAAAAAGATTGTGAAAATGTGACAGGAACGGAGGTGTGTTCGCAACCTCATATAGACGTACCTGTTAGTACCATCGTTCCACATCCAAAATATAACAATGTGTCTCTAATGAACGATATCGCTCTGCTTAAATTAAAAACATCGGTGACGTTTACAGGTTTGTAAATTAATAATAATAATTATATTGTAACCATAGTTAGTTATTTAATCATTAGTCAATATGTTGTGACAGTTGACTATTTTATATTTTAATACCATCATTTAAAAGAAACAAGATTTTGATATTCAAATTGCCTGTTATACCTCAACAATATAATTGTGAAGAACTTAAAAGACGTGTTCTGAAATTTCGGATTGAAATTCTGCTATAAAATGCGTTTAAGAACACACACATTGCCTCAAGTGAAAATGTTAAAATTTTAAATATCTGATATTAACAGGATATTGTAAATAAGTTAAATTAAAATAATACTACATTACCAAATTTTTAATGATATACATCTTTATTTATTCAGATTACATTCAGCCAATATGCCTACCTTTCGACATGTCATTATCTGAGGATATATTCTACAACAAACCTCTGACCGTGAGTGGATGGGGTAAAACGACTTCAGGTAAATAATCCGAAACAGATACAATAATACTATATTATTATTAAATTTACATTATTACAGACAATTTGGGCGGCTCTGATATTTTACAGTACACACAAGTAACAGTATGGCCAAAAAATAAATGTAACGAAGTCGTGCCACCTGAAGCTAGGCCGATCAGGGACAAACAGATTTGCGCCAATGGCAAAAACACAGAGGATTCTTGCAAAGGAGACAGTGGAGGGCCTATATTTAACGCTACAATACTGGATAGTACTGTAAAGATCTATCAGTATGGTATCGTATCATTTTCCTCTGCTCATATCTGCGGAAATTCCGAGTTGCCGACTATATATACTAGAATTGACAGTTATTTAGGTTGGATCGTAACTAGTGTTAAGTAATATTGGTTGTCTTAAATGTGTTATTTATATTATTTATCTGTGTATTTATAATTAAAACATGGTTATGATGTTGAAATGTGTTTTGATTGAATATTAAACTAAAATGTAATTGAAAATAACACATAGTTTATTCCTTACTTCACTTGTTTGAACAATTGAAGTAAGGAATAAACTGTGTGTTAATTTTATTTGTAAAACACTTCACGTAAATTCAAACCAACAATAGTGTAACTAAAATGTAATGCTGGTGCTAAATTAATTTATGAAAACTTGGGTTTAGGTTCTTGGACGGACATCAAATTTGTTGAATTTCGATTGAAGATCTTATATCTCTGTCTTGATGTTTTCCATTGATCATGGTAAAAAGTTTTTTTTTTTGGGTGACTGGAGAAAAACTGTTTGTATTCAATATTTTTAGACATCTGGATTCAGTTAAGGAACAACAACATACTTTCTTGAATGGCTATATTTAATTATTTGATCAGGTAACAAATAGTGAAACATGTTTGATATAAAATATCATTATTTCCTAGAAGATGTCATATTTAAAAAAGAAAAATAAAAGAAGGATAATACAATTAAAAATGTTTATTGCATTTATTTAGACACTACTAATTTTACAATTAAACATCAATTAATATAATCACCCAATCATGATTAAAATCGAAAGTAGAAAAATTAAGATAATTAAAACACTTTAACTTTGTTTTACCACAAAAATATTTATTGCTGTGACTATAGTTTCGAACATTCACTGTTCATTATCAAACATATCACTTTATGTTTGATAATGAACAGTGAATGTTCGAAACTATAGTCACAGCAATAAATATTTTTGTGGTAAAACAAAGTTAAAGTGTTTTAATTATCTTATTAAAATGTACCACCAAGTTAACGCCGACAACATTCAAGAATTAGAAAAATTAATTCTCCCGGTAACTAAGTCTTCCATCGATTAACCTACCAAGAGATCACCATGCCAACGCCACTTACAAACACTCGCGTTTCATTTGCACGAAAACAATGTCCGAACATCACGGTGCCGTTTTTAATAATTCCTGTTTAAAAGTGCCAAGAAATCCGATCAGCAAAAAACCATATCCCGTCTACGACCAGAAATTAATCAATCAACTGGAAAATCAAGCGCGTAAACTCAGCATCGAATCGTGCAACGCGAAGAAAACCTCCGATAAGGACACCCTGAAGTCGTTCATCGAGTTTTACGACAGCATTCCCGAATACGACGACGTTAACCATTTATCCAATAAGGAATTTTACAGAAAATTGGAAAATCTAAAGGAGAAACAGCGTTCTTATTTCGAGTACTTAGAAAACGAAATCAAGTTTGAAAATAGAAAATCGGGTTGG
This sequence comes from Ontholestes murinus, assembly GCA_963969525.1. Taxonomy (NCBI): domain Eukaryota; kingdom Metazoa; phylum Arthropoda; class Insecta; order Coleoptera; family Staphylinidae; genus Ontholestes; species Ontholestes murinus. The sequence continues at coordinate 61,574,520 of OZ018396.1, forward strand.
ATTGACGATTATAAAAATCTTAACTGCACTGGATATAATAAGAGTAAAAGTGATGACGTGGAATCGAATACATCATCGGAAAAGGAAGTTGTAAAAAAATCACCGCCCGCGAAATTTAAGAAATTTTGCGGTGCGAGTAAAAATCAAGATCTAGACTCGGTCTGTTCTTCCGATAAAGAAGTTCTAAAACCGGCTGCAAGAAGAGTGAAAGAGTATTATAATAAAACTAAAAATGACGATATTGAATTGATATATTCTTTAGAGAAAGATGCTGCAATTAAACCTCCATCTAGGCGTTCCGTGAGGATCGAAAGTCCGCCAGAAAAGAATAGTCCCGATTTTGATTATTTTAGATCAAAGTCGAGAGCAGACGTGTCTTCCGCCGGGTCAAAAATTTTAAAAACTGCCAGCCCTATGAATGATTCGATTTTAGATGATTTTAGTGATTTGGATATAGATAAGGATGAAACGTTGACGACGAAGAGTGCGCCCAGCAGCCCGAGGAAACCTACCGTGGGATGGAAAGATTGTGGTATTACAATTCCGAAACCGTTCCAAATGACTGTAAGGTAAGTTAGTGAAAATATTTAATAAATAAGGTAAAATTGAATTAAAACACTTAGTTTGTTTCAGTGAATTTAATAAAGTTTGGAGATATTGTTAATAATTAATTATTTATTAATAATTATTTGCTTTCAATTTATAGGGACGAAGAAAATAAAATCGTCGAAGAGCTAATCATCAAGAATAAGAAACCTGACCCGGATCCGCAACACCAGATGTTCAGGGCGCATCCGGTCCCCATCGAATCGCAAATTCCGTTATTTGATAAGGTCATGTACGATCAGGAGAGGAGGTTGGTAAAAAAATATTTTCGCATTCTTTTTCTAGCAATGCCAATTTTGATAGACGACAAATGGTCAAGCAGAAGAGCAAGGAATCCCTGAAGGCGCAGATGAGGCCGTTTTCATTTACAAAAAGGGAGGAGGAAATTCAAGCGATTACTAAACGATTATCGAAATCTTCACCCAGTTTATTTTTCTTCGAGGAAAAACCGCCGAAGATTAAGAAGTTTAGAGCAAAACCCGTGCCGAAGAATCTGTTCAGTAATTATATTTACAGAAAAATGCACGAGGATGAGTTTTATAGGTGAGTAATAAAATATATTATGCTTTTTACAAATCCAAATTGTGCAAATTGCTTTTATAAATCTAAATTGTGACTTATATTTAATTGCATTCCCTTACTTTCGTACTCTTTAATATGAATGAATACGCAGCAATTAGAAAAACATATAAATACCATTTCAGGGCTTTGCAACGGAAAATACGGTCCGAGGAAATGTTGAAAGCCGCTTCTCTGCCACCATCTATGGCAAAACGTGAATTATATAAGCCAAAATTCCACGTCTGTCCACGATCATTCCGTGATTTGGAGCCAGACAATGGATCTTATAGATTAAAAACCAGTGCCAACAAAGAAAAGTATTCAAATTTAGAAAAAGAACTAGCCGAACTCGAACTGGACTTCATTCTGGCGACGCCTAGTCCAAAACCGGTCAAAAGTAAAAAGAAAAAGGTAAAAATAAATAAAAATTGATTGCTAATAATTCTCACATTCTCTAAGCATAATCACACTTTCAAAACAATCGAATAAAGAGCAAATAACCCAAAACTTATAATATAAACCTTATAAAATTATTAGAAAAACTGAAAGACCTAGCACTAACACCAAATCCAAATAAATGAAATTTTATACAATTGCTTTCTTGTACCAAGTTTCTATCCCTTCTCAATGTTTGTCTAGTATGCTTTAAATATGTCAAATGTATATTTTGATTTATTTACTCATATTTATATTCATTTTAGGGTAAGAAAAATGGACGAAAATCATCAGCAGATTCAAAAAATAGCATAAGATGTCAGTCAGCCTTGGAATCCGTCAACAGATCTAATTTAGCTGCAGTCCTGCGTATCGAAGCTGCGAGGTAATGTTAGTTCTGTTAACGGCACTTTAAACATTATTTTCATTTAAGGAAGAGGATGGAGGACGAAATCTCTAGACGTTTGGAACAGGCACATATCAGGGAAGAAGCACGGTGGAGGGAAAAGGTTCTCAGAAAAAAACCCGTTTGGCAAACCCTAGCCTACAGCCACGAGGAGGATCTCAATATGAGGCTTCAACTGAGAAGAGATGAGGAAAGATTACGCAAAGAAGAGCATAAATTAAGAATGCAGACCATGCTAGGAAGGGTCCAACAGCAACCAACTTTATTCGAAAGACAATCACAGGTATACCTATTTACCATGTCCTATTTATAATAATTAAATATGTGTAATGCTGATTAATTATTTGTATCCTTATTTGTTACATATTTTAGGCTAGATTTGCTAAATCTAGAGAAGAACTAATCGCCAAACTTTACAAAAATACCGGAAGATATTCTGCCGGCTCGAAAATGAGCTACAGCGATAATTCTGATCGAAGAAGTGTAGTGGAGATGAAGGACGAAGCCATACAAGCACATTTCGATGAAATGTTTAAAAACGAGGAAGAAGCCGCTATACACGGCGAGGACAACGATGATGGAGTTAAGATAGAAGATTAATATATTGAAAGTTTTGATATCTCGCATTTAGTAACCATTGCTGTTTTATCTCTACTTATAGTTATGTTTATAATATGTAACTGTTGTATTGTGATTGTTTAAATAAATGACTGACTGCTTGGCTAGTGAGATACGTATAATATTAGTGTTCGTGTTACACAAACAAAGTTATTAGTGTGTTTCATTTCGTATAATATTAGTATTGATAATCAACTTATAGAGTTGGGTTACATAGAAAAAATATAACTTATATTCAAGGAATAATTAATTCCAAAACACTAATTAATGGATTTAAGAGGAATTTATAGCTTCAAGGGGAAAATAGTGTATTTTAAATTAAATGTAATGAGCACAGTAAAAACATCATGGGAAAAGAGAGAAGTGTTGTGGACTACATTGTGCTTTTAAAAAGTGAAATGTGTAGTGGAAAATTAGAGTACAATATATAAGATCAGAAGAAATAATTAATTAATTGTATTAGTTGTACTGCTACTATAAGTTCATATACTTCTTCTTCTAATAATTGTTCCTTCTTGGCCACGACAACTAGGCTACTAGTTGTCCCAGTATTTTGAAGGTTAATAATCGCTGTCAGTTTCTTTGACAAAGGACAAACAACACCAAACTTCACTAGAGAGAAAGTACCCAAAAAAAAATTAGTATCATAGGTGGATGTTAGATTTAATCATATGATGATAGAGTAGTTTACAGGAAAATTGGGAAGGGTTACATAAAACATCTTCCATGGTTATAGAGGAGGGAAAACTCATTTGGATAAGGTTCCTATATAAGTCTCTCATCATCAGTCTTTTTATACTAAAAATTATTGTTGCGGATTTTTGTCAAATCCTCTTTATAACATGAATATATTAATTATCCTATTTCTATTATAACACATTGCATCTATAGAAAATTGAGGTTGCATTTTTCATAAGTAATGTTGAAATAATAATTGTCAAGGATTTGTAAAATAAGGCAACTTATACTACACCACTGTAATTCAATTGATTACTACTTAATTATTGTGCCTTTTTAAGCAAAAATATATCTTACTGTGGTCTTTATCACTGTTCATACCTACTTAAAATAGGTAAACATATAATAAATTATTATTGTTGTTGTTATGTTGCCATCTTAATGGCTTTGGCTATTGAGCCCTGTTGACCAGCCACAATATTTATATGATGTTTGTATTTACCTCCAATTCATTAGTATAATAAGTATATTTTGAAAAAAACGAATTATAGGTTATATTGCCTTAATCTAGTTTGACAATTAAGTCATTCTGCGTCATACCAATCTCGATAATCAAATAATTACTACATTTTTCAATCATAAGTTTCCAATGCTGATGTAATTTCAAATACTCAATTTTTAGTGTAAAATATCAATATTAAGGCGACAAATTAATTGTATGAAAACTTCAATTAGATTTTATATATATTCAGATGGACCAATAATTTGAAGTTAAGACTTTCAACACGTTAGTAATAGGCAACACAATATGTAAAGCATATCTTTACATATATTTTTTGTAGTTATTACATTGAAATAATGTAAAACTACAGTGCAGAAACGCACAAAATAATTATTATTATAAATCTTGTAAATCAATATTTAATTTACACTTTAATATATTGTGTTGCCTATCACTAAGGTGTTAAATTTTTTTAATTTCAAATTTATAAAAAAAGTGTAATTCAAAGTATAATAATAAAACAATAATAATAGGCCGATGTGACCTCAATAATAAGAAAACAAAATAATCACTATTAACCATAAAATTATTAAATTCTACTTTCACTGTGTAACCATGAACGGGTAAATTTAGTATTTGAGATAATAACCGTAAACAAATAAAATTATATTCAATAAAATTTTTCTACATTTTAATCTTAAGCCACAGGTATTAAATCAATTTTAGGGATTCTTAAAAATCACAGCTTATCTGAATTACAATAAAAAAATACGTGTTATATTTTTGTTTTGATTGTCACAACATAACCTTAATTAAAATCCAAGTATTATAAGTATAAACAGTATTTATAATCATTGTTAATCCGAGACAGTTATTAAAATGATGCTCTCGAAGAAAATCCGTATCTTCCAGTATTCTATAAAGCACGTAATAAGTGCAACACCAACGTTACTACGAAGAAATTATGCCTCCGAAGAGAATCACTACGACATTGTTATTGCTGGTGGTGGTATGGTTGGAACGACGTTAGCTTGCACTTTAGGTACATTATTAAGAATCGAAAGTATTGTTCCATTAGAAATTTGTTATTGTAATTATTGCAGGACAAAATAAAAAGTTATCGAACAAGAGGATTTTGTTATTAGAGGGAGGAAAGGAATTCAAGTGGACACCAACGGAGAAATATAGCAACAGGGTTGTTGCTTTAAATCCACACACCTATCAATTATTTAATAAAATTGGTGTGTGGAAGAACATTGCTGATAATAGGTTTTGCGTAGTTAAAAAATTACAGGTAAATGTAATTAAATAATATTTAATTCTTGGTCATTATATACCATTTTTGCGTTTTATAAAACAAGCAATATATCATGAAAATATGTAATCATAATGAGAAGAACGAATCTTGGCGATGATGATTATTTAATTGAAGAATGATTAACTAATTATTATTGTTAATCAACTATCATTAAAGACAGTAAGGAAATTTTATTTGGAAATATTTTTTTAGGTATGGGATGGTGTTTCTGACTCCATGATAGCATTCAGCAATGATGATTTTAAAGATCCAGTGGCATATATTGTGGAAAATGATCTGATCCTTTCGTCAGTTGATAAAGAAGCAAAGAAATTGCAAAACGTGTCGATTGTTAATGAAGCTAAAATCAAGTCGTACGATTTGATGGATCACGAAAATAACTTTACGAAAATCACAATGGAGAATGGAAGCAGTTACACTTGTGATTTATTGGTGAGTTCTATTATGTTTTGACGTTTAAATGCAAATAATAAGGGGATAGAAATGCAATTCAGAGTATGCTCTGATTAATGGCTAGATGAGTTTGATGTTATGTAATTGTCATTATTTTGAAAGTAGTTTGATTTGTATATTTTAATTGAATGAGTAAATAAATCAATCATAGCCTATTTCAAACTGGTTGACCAAGTTCACTCGTTTTACAATATAGATTATATTTGTTCATGTGCTATGAGTAGAGAATAATTTCAATTGCTTTGTACCTCTTATTAAATTTAAAAAGAAAAATATAGATGTCGATACTGTAAACTAATAAATGTATTCAAACATATTAAATATGAGTGCATACCAACACTATGCATTTACCACAGATTAATGCATTAACAAGAAATTTTCTTATATTAACTTTATATTTATGTTCTACCTTTATGCTCAGCCAGAAGTTGCTAAAAAAATTAGTGTGAAATAATAATCAATATTAGTCATAATCGATGTTTGTTTTTTGGGTTTCTTAAAGAGTATATCAATATAAATAACAATCATAATGATGGTTGAGACCGTTACTATGTGGTAATTCATAATGAACACTGAATAAAACACTTACTATGTTTTTAACCACTATAATTATGTGTGTTTTATTCAGTGTTCATAAATAACAATGTTTTTGCTGTAAGGAACAATTTGTGGAGGTATTTTAAAATTAACTGTTACACCATTATATAAATACTTTGTATATTACATATAAATTTACATACATTAACTATATTATACGAAAAACGTTGATTGTTTTGGCACATAAATATAATCGTTGGACGCGTGCACCCTCATCATCGGATATTGCGATATATTATTTGATGCATTATTTTCTTTAATACTCCTCCTCTTGCGCTTAGAACGTTCCTTTCTTTCGGCCACTAATTCGTAAATATTTTTAATCAAATCTTTCGGTATCCGTTCTTCTCTGGGATCGTTCGGCTTGATATATAAAGCGCTGTGGTGTTGAGATTTTAAGAGCAACGCGTGCCTGCATAAGAATGTTAGTAGTCTAGGAGGTACCCAGCGCAACAGTTTAGAAAACAGCATACTTTCCAGATGCGCGACTAGTTCCGCTTGCCTCACTAAGCGGTCTAATCCCGCGCTTTGTTGCAAACCTTGTATATCGCTAACAGCCAGACCTACCATTAAATTCGTCAGTATAACCGTAACTAACAATACAAAAGATATAAACATGACGTGTGCTGTTCCTGGATAATTTATTTTATTAATTATGTTGTTGTTTCCATTGCAATCTTCGCCGTAGAATATATCTTCGAATTCCAATTCACCAGACATCATTACTATAACTTTTAATAATCCATAGAGGACGTTAGTGAAAGGTTCATAGTTTGGAAAGAGTACCCCGAAACTAAGCGTAAATGCGATTAGTAAGCAAAGATATGCTAGAAGAAATTTAGTAAAGTTGAAAGCTACCGTTGTAAACATTTGTATATAAAGTCCAAACATTGGGAAACGTCCTACAATCATCATAAGTTCCAACCATGTTAAAAATATTCCAATAGCCGCCACGTGATGTTGCCAGGAATACATATAAACCCGTATATTATCCATAATTGGAACTACACAACTAAAGACTGATAGTATGATGAGCCATTGCAACCAGTTTTCCCACTGTTTTATATAAACATACCAGTTATGTGCTATTTGAAATAACTCTTTCATCAAGGAAATTAGGTTTAACGTTATTAGCATATGGCCTATTACCATTGAACTGTTTGAAATCATGCAAGGATCTTCTTTTACCACCGTAGGAATAGTAAACGCAAAAGCTGTAAACGTGCGTTCGGATTTGCAATTTCGTAAAAATACACCGTGTGTATAAGCTGTAAAGAGGAAAACGTATAACGCGTGGTATAACAAAGAAAATATAAAGTACTTTCGAATTCGTCGCCATTTTAAAAACAAGAACGTTTCGCATAAGGGATGTTTTAAAACATCTCGATGCCCAACTTCGATGAAATTCAATAACAGTTCAGTTTCTCCTTTATTTTGTGATGGAACAAGGATTCTAAAATCTAACTTTAATTCACAGTCCACATCCCCTAATTCGTGATCTGTTAACCTGATCGCATTATCAAATTTTGATATGTAACGCGGTATCACGTCTGGTGTTCTTCTAGTTATAAATGTTAATACCGATATTCCTCCATTAGTTCGTATAGTAACATCACCGCCAAAATTTATCAACAGAAGTACACAGTTGGAGAACTCGTTTAAAGCCGCTAAGTGCAAAGCGGTGTATCCAAAATTATCCTGTTTATTTACATTAGCGCCGTTGGTTAATAACAGTTTAACGCATTCGCACGATCTGGAAACTTTTACGATTGCACTGTGAAGTGGTGTTCGGCCATCGACGTCTTTTGCGTTTGGGTCGGCGCGGTTCTTCAGCAAGGTTTCCACGCTTTCGGTTGCCTGGCATAGAGCTGCGATGTGTAGAGGTGTTTGAAGTTTGTAGTTAACTGCGGAAATGTTAGCTCCGGCGTCGAGTAGCAATTTTAGGCATTCTGTGTTTCCGTCTTCAGCTGCTAAATGTAGAGGCGTTGATTTGTCGTGTCCGGATTGAACGTTTACGGATGCTCCGAATTTTATAAGCATTTGTATGATCTCAGCGGATCCTAATGATGCTGCGACATGAAGTGGTGTTTCTGTAAATACCTAAAAAAAAACAAAAGAAAAATAAACGGTTATAAAGTTGATTGATGTGTTACGTGAAGATGATGCAGTATAAAATAACTTGTAATAACGGTGGTGAAAGATATTAGAAGTTAATTTATATAAATGGTTTATATCTATATTGATTATATTAATGTAATTATATAAATATTTACCTGCAAAGTATTTGGGACGGCACCGAGGTCTAAAAGTTCGTGAACACAGTCAATAGCTATACTCTCCACAGCGTAATGTAATGCAGTTTTCTTACTTAAACACGCATTAATATCAGCACCGTGTTTTGCCAAATACCTCAAACATTCAAGGTGACCTTTACTGGCTGCACAATGCAGTGGAGTTATTTTATTGGACATATCTCTTAAATTAACGTTCGCCTTGTGTTCAATGAGTAATTTAACGCATTCCAGACTTCCAGAGTTAGCAGCCAGGTGAAGCGGCGACCTATTTACGTGCAATATTTTAATTGCATAAACATATTGATTGATGACTTAAATTTTTACCTTCCTGCTGAATCCAGAACCGATACATTCGCTCCGACTATTAATAGTTCCTTTAAGATATTGTGTTTACCCATGTGGCACGCGAGCAATATCGCCGTTGTCATGGCGTAGTCGCTTTTCAAGATCTCGAATATGTCATCCTGTTTGATCTGTTCTGCCAAATCTTCGGCTCCTGGTAATGCCTAAAAATAAGTTTGTATTTATTAATATACAAGCATTTATTATAAAATTGCATTACCGACATTTCGTAATTAGGGATACAAATGTAGCACATTGTTACAATTTAGTGTTTACACTCATTCTAAAAATATTAGTATATAATGGCGCAAGTACGAGTAAACATTGTTATGCGTAACGGTTTAAATAAAAAGTTCAGCCTTTTAACCAACTATCCACAGGGAATAAAAAATCATTAACCAAATTATGCAGAAATGCCATGTCCAAAAATGTTGTACTAACGCCTAATGATCTCAGATTAAATTGGCATAACATAAAATTGTGACTAAACTCTTGTTCTTCGTTCATCTAATCTATAATGCAACAATTTTATTTAGGGTGGGTGGGTGGCCTCTATCCCACCCTCCAATCACTAAAACATAAGCAAGGGTTTTAATTAAGAGTTGTAAATTATAAATAAACACAAAATAATTGTAATTTCTAGAGATTTATTCATACAAATTTTTCAAATAAATTTTGATGATGTTTTACTGATTGAAGGCTGGGATAGTGGCCACCCACCCACCCTACATATACATATAAATTTTAATTACTGATAGTCTCGAAGTTTCCAATAAAATTAATTACAAAACTTTTTGAATAAAAAAGAAATTCAAAACGTAATATATTTGAGTGAGGAAATTAATAAAATGTGTATGCATGATGGGGGGGCAGACTCCAAATCTAAATTAGATAAGATTAGTTGTAGAAGGTCATTCATATTTAAACTTAAATTTTGATTTTGTTTTATTTTTTATTACATAAAGGGTTTGATTGTTTTTAGCAACAAAATCAACGATTAGAAATTAGTTATTATGTATATGTAGGGTCGGTGGGTGGCCACTATTCCACCCTCCAATCAGTAAAACATAAGCGAGGGTTTTAATTAAAAGTTGTAAAATATAATTAAACACAAAATAATTGCAATTTTTAGAGATTTATTCATACAAATTTATTTAAAAATTTTGATGATGTTTTACTGATTGGAGGGTGGGATAGAGGCCACCCACCCACCCTACATATACATATAAATTTCAATTACTGACAGTCTTGCGGTTTCCAATAAAATTAATTACAAAACTTTTTGAATATAAAAGAAATTAAAAAGAAAAAGTTTTGAATAAGTAAATTAATAAAAATTTGATGCATGATGGGTGGGCAGACTTTAAATCTAAATTAGATAAGATTAGCTATAGAAAGTCATTTATATTTAAAGTTAAATTATGATTTTTTATTACATAAGGAGTTTGATTGTTTTTAGCAGCAAAATCATCAACGATTAGTATTTAAAGTTATCATGTATATGTAGGGTGGGTGGGTGGCCTCTATCTCACCCTCCAATCAGTAAAACATAAGGGAGGGTTTTAATTAAAAGTTGTAAAGTGTAAAGAAACATAAATAAAATGGGACCATATCACCATAGTTTTTATATTTAACTCTATTTTTAATATTTTAATACTGTAAGTAGTATATTTTCTAATAAAATAAACATTGAAGGAATTTAATATTATTACAATAGATTTAATTAAAATATTACCTGTAATTCATTCCATAATGTACTCTTATCCCAGATATCGTGCACACGTTTCGTCCTAATAGCTCTCCTCCCGTCAAGATCTGAGCCGGACCCTTCATCCTCACTGCTTATGCTGTCCTTATCAATCTCCCCGGATTCCCTGCTGATATCATCAGCCCACTGTATAGCACCATCCTCACTGACCGACATGCCCTCGTGTGAAGACATTCACTTTCGCGCCCGAATTTTCGCTAACTGATTGTGCCAAAATATCGTCCAGTAAATGTTCCGTAAAATAATCATTCATTTATTCTCCATCCAGATTTAGAACGTGTAAATAAACAAGCAGTTTAAACGCTCCAGTTATTTGGCGCTAACTCCAAAGCGCCGACGTATAATAGCGTATAATAGACTAAGCCTGAAGTTTGTTCTTCGAAAAATTCCCCACGCACTGGAGAAGTTCCTGTGAACTGTATCACGGCTCCATTCGATGAGATAGCTGGAAGTCTATTTTTAACGGACTTAACACACGTTTTAATCAGATTGAACCCACTATTCCTCGTAGGAATTCATATTTATAGATATAAATTCTCGGCAATGTCTTTTATTTTCCCCTTTCGTATTATTTTTACGCGTAATTTGTACTTCTTCTATCTTTGACTCCTTTGAGGTTTAAATGATGGCCACTGCAATTTAATTTAATATCAAAACAACGTTTCGTAATATTTCTAAAAATTATTTCAGATATAAATCATTTCTGTATAAAATATGTACATTTCTTTGAAGTACAATTAATTATAAAGATCTTTTATATATAAACTTCGCGCTTCTGAAAATATAAAAATTTAATTCTGGGACCACCAAGAAAGCTATTTTAATGATTATTGATATTTGTTATAAATTTTATAACTATATTTTTATATAGCAACAGTACTAAATAAAGTTTATTATTATTATTATTATTATCGGTTAAAAGGCTACGCCATTTCAAGAGGCAGTATGTTTGGGCTTAGCACCAACTCAATAAATATTTCTACGGCCGATGCTAGAGCTTGGATCGTCCAGCTTAAAGGATACTGTATGCAATTTTTTAGTTGTAAACATTCAACAAAAGAAGAAGAAGTCATTGACAGTCCACTTAATCCGGAATATACAAGATTTGGGCAATATGATTAAGTGTGCTGTGAGGGATAAAGTATTCTTCATTTCGAATTTTAATGAATTTGCTTACATTTAAAATAATGAATCACTAAGAAGACTTTATGTCAAATTTATGTTTTATGTTTATTTGTGTGTTTTTTGTAGTTGGGTTGTGATGGTGCTAAATCAAAAGTGAGAGAAGCAATGGGCGTTCAATACCTATCATGGGATTACCATCAAATGGGTGTAGTGGCAACTTTAAAACTTTCTGAAGTAAGTGTACCATAAATAGTATATAATATATTTGTTAATAAAATTGATGTAATTTTTAGACAGTCGATAATTTTGTTGCCTGGCAAAGATTTCTGCCAACAGGACCAATAGCCTTACTTCCGGTAAGTATGAGTAAAAAATCAAATTTATTATAAGTTGTTTATTTTTTTAATTATTTGTTATGTAAATCCAAATTTCAAAGACCTAAAGTTAAATCCCTATAAAATTCAAATTGTACGTGAACTAAAGTCCCAGGATGCCGGTCAAAGTAAAATTTTCTCTAGGAAATTGATCTCCAGGAGAGGTGATGTAAACCTTCGTAGACATGGCATTAAAATTTCTTATATTCTGTGATAGTTGGATTATTAGCAAAAACTTTAGATAACCCCACAGAAAAAGTTCATAGAGGCTAAATCAGTACTACGTAGAGGCTAATTTATGTCACCTCTCCTGGAGATCAATTTCCTAGAGAAAATTTTACTTTGACCGGCATCCAGGGACTTTAATTCACTATTTACTATTTTTTATAGAAATAAATCCCCAAATTGTACAGTTTAATAATTAATAAACAAATTTTCCAGATATTACACTAAATATAAACTTTATTTTGATATACCCTGTAAAATAGCTGATTATTTTTATTTGTATTTAGCTGAAAGAAAATTTAAGTTCCTTGGTATGGTCAACAACGACATCACATGCTAAAGAACTCCTATCACTCCCCGAGGAGCAATTTGTTGATGCCGTCAATAGTGCTATAGTAAGTAGTTCATATGAGTGGTGCCAAAATTAACCGCAAAAATTTTAGTGGAAAACCCACAAGAAGGATTCGATTGTATCAGAGGCGACAAAATTGTTCGACACGTTTATTAAATCTTTAAATTTTCCTTCAAATGCTGTCAGGCAATTACCGCCAAGTGTGAGCGCAATTGAGGAGAAGAGCCGAGCGGCGTTTCCTTTAGGATTTGGCCATGCCACCAGTTATGTAAAACATGGTGTTGCTTTAGTGGGGTAAGTATACAAGTAAATAAACAAGAAATCACAATTCCAATGTTTTGTTTTTCGTATTTCTTAATAAACCAAACATGTTTTTGAAATCTGGTTATTATCACAAGTGAGTGATCAAGGTATTCATATTTTAATAAAAATAAAAACAAATATATAACCTAAACTACTGATACAATGTCTACGTAAGAAGATTATAGCTTTAACTAACTTCCAACTTTCAACTTGAAAGTAACTGCACTATATAAATAACAGGTGGGGCAAAAGTCCCGCTACCATTTTGATTACGCGCCATCTTGGTTCTGTGATGTTTAGCTCAGTTTCGCTTTAACCATTGTGTTATGTAGACGTCCAAACTTTTATTATCGATAAATATACGCCTCAACAACGAGCAGAAATAGTGACAATATTAATTGAAAATAATCGTTCCATTATTGCGGAAATTGCGTAAAAAATATCCTAATCGTTCAGTGCCTCACAAAACCACAATTTATCGTTTACATGCGAATTTTCGACAGTACGGTACGACAGCAGACAGGCCTCGCTCTGGAAGACAACGGACGTCTCACAACGCTGAAAATGTGGCTCTGGTGCGCGATAGTGTTGCAGAGTCTCCAGAAACATCAATTCGGAGACGTGGTTCCCAGTTACACATTTCTGCACGCAGTTTATGGCGAATTTTGAAAACTGATTTGAAAATGTTTTCGTACATAATTCAATTAGCCCAAAAATTGCTACCAAGAGATCATGATCAGCGAGTTGAGTACAGTAATGTAATCCTAAGGCTGTCTGGTGAAATTGAAGATTTTTCGTGTAAATTGATAATGAGCGATGAAGCCCATTTTCTTCTCAGTGGCCACGTCAATAAACAGAACAGTCGGTTTTGGGGAACACACAATCTTCAATTAATTCATGAAGCATCTTTGCGTCCACTAAAAACAACTGTATGGTGTGGTATTCATGCTGGAAACATCATTGGTCCCTATTTTTTTGAAAATGACCAAGGTGTTAATGCTGAACGGAACCAAGACATGATTCGAAATTTTCTTATGCCTGAAATAGAAGAGCAAGGATTGAGGACATGTGGTTTCAGCAAGATGGGGCTACAGCACACACAGCTCGTTCAAAAATTCAATTATTGAATGACGTTTTTCCACGAATACTAATTTCGCGACGTGGCGATTTAGCATGGCCAGCCAGAGCTCCGGATTTAACAGCAGCAGACTTTTTCTAATGGGGTTTTTTAAAATCAAAAGTTTATGTGAATAAGCCCCAAACGATTCAACAACTTAAAGACAATATCCGTCACGAAATTGAAGATATTCAGCCCGATATGTTGAAGGATGTCATAAAAAATGCCCTAAAAAGAGCCGATAATTGCATAGCGAATCGCGGTCACCATTTAGCCGATATAATTTTACAATCATAATGAAAAAAAGATGTAAAGACCAAATAAACTTTTTATGAAAACCAAACTTACTTATCTTTTCTTTGAGAAAAGTTATAGGCAATCAAAATGGTAGCGGGACTTTTGTCTCACCTTGTATCATATAAAGTTCACACTTTCTCTGCTACAGACTTGATGGAAATGTATCTAAAATATCATTTGTTGCAAACTAATAGATAATAGATAAATTGGCTTAAAAAATTAAATAAAGTTGTATCTTTCATATTATTTTTCCTATATTAGAGATGCTGCTCACCGTGTCCATCCATTGGCTGGCCAAGGTGTGAATTTGGGCTTTGGAGATGTTAATGTTCTTGATCAAATATTAGGAGCCTCAGTTTATTCTGGAGCAATGTTAGGTATGCATGGTAGTCACTCTTGATCTAAATTATTCACACCTTTGTTTTTAAGGTGATTTGAGTTACTTAAAAGAATACGAAACGCAGAGGCAGAGGCACAATGTACCAACGATGATGGCGATTGATGGTTTGCACAGGCTATATACGACCGACTTTACGCCAGTTGTGGTATTGAGGAGTTTAGGATTACAGCTGACACATGTTATAGAACCGATCAAGGTAATATATATCGTTAATCTTGAAGATTTACAAAAATTATTTCTAAATTAATTCTTTAAAACTATTATTTGTACGCTGAACATCTAATTAATTAACTTATAATGATGAAACAAACTTTGTAATTAGCAGCAGTTTAATGTAAACGTTCTAAGAAGATTTTCTTCTTACAATTTAATCAGATGATCTTTCAGAAAAAAAAAATTGTATGCCAGAATCAAAAATGGTTATGTTGCCATCATAGTACTTTACCTATAGTTTTCTCGAAAACTATGAAGTTTATGTAAGAAGGCTTATCCTTAACAAAATATCAAAATCTTAAATTTTTTATTTTTTTTTCTCGCAAGTTAAAAACATGTTTTAATAAAACTTGTCAGTTTTTCATTCTCTTTAACTTTTGTTTGAAAAGTTATGTCAAAGTTTTTTAAAAAATGTATATTTCAAAATTTGTTTGAATAAATCTATTAAATTTTGCAATAATGCTATTTATGTTTTACAACTTTTAATTAAAACCCTCGCGTTAGTTTTACTGACTGGAGGGTGGGTTAGAGGCCACCCACCCACCCTACATATACATATTATCTTCAATTACTGATTACCTCGCGGTTTGCAATAACTATAATTACAAAATTTGTATAAAAGCAAATATTTAAAATTAAATTTGGATTATGCTTTATTTTTTATAACATACAGGGTTTTATTGTTTTATAAGCAGCATAATCATCAACAATTAGTATTTAAAGTTATCAAGTATATGTAGGGTGGGTGGGTGGCCTCTATCCCACCCTCAAATCAGTAAAACATAAGCGAGGGTTTTAATTAGAAGTTGTAAAATACAAATAAAAACATAATAATTGTAATTTTTAGAGATTTATTCACACAAATATTAGAAATAATTTTTGATAATGTTTTACTGATTGGAGGGTGGGATAGAGGCCACCCACCCACCCTACATATACCTATAAACTTTAATTCCTTATCGTCTCGTGTTTTTCAATAAAATTAATTAGAAAACTTTTTGAATAAAAAAGAAATTAAAAAAGTAAATATTTTAGGTGAGAAAATTAGTAAATTTTGATGCATGATGGGTGGGCA